>OX376372.1:222732128-224207753 GCA_947369275.1 Nemotelus nigrinus | reverse complement strand
GTACTAGGCTTCAACCAGGGAAAAATCCAATTTATATAAGCTCATAAAATCACGTCACAGCTTAAATGATGTGCCGCTGAGCAAGTCTTTCTTTTCCAGTTATAATAATTTTTGTTTTAACTTACTTTCAATACTTTGTAGGGTACCGAGATTGTTTTGTTCTAAAAACTCCTTCAAATTAACTGGGGTAGAATTTGCCAATTTCTGTGTACTCGGGCGAATTTTGCTATTTAAGAGCTATTTGTGTTGTTTACAGTGAGTTGAAAAATATATGTCTGCCAAAAATGATATTAAATCCTGAACATATTCGTCAATGATCTGTTATGATTTCGCAGTGGGTTTAACTTAAGGGGGGAAATACATGTAAAATGGAAAAAAAATTGCTAATTTCAGATTGACTTAAAATATATATATTATTTATTCAGAAAATTTTTAATATTAAATCCTCAAAGTACATATGTTATAGTAAATGAAAATATTTTTTTAATAACTTTTTAACACAAAATGGAGGCAATGCGAGCAAATGAAAAAAACACATCAAAAACAGCCTCGTACAACTTAACGCCTTTTCCGAGAAACTTGCAACGTTCAGAGAAAAAAAATATGTTAATGAGATCTATAATTCATAGGTGAACCAATAAAATTTAGAAAAAAAAATCAAATTTTAACATTAATATTAGATTTAAAAAAAAAATCGATTTTTTTTCAAAAAAATCACGTTTTAAACATTGGTAAACTAATTATTTTTCCGAAATTATAAGAAAATGTAGGTTCAACGATGAGATAATACTCTTTTGAACATGTGATATAAATTTGAGCCGAATAGGTTCAATATTTTTTGAGATATCTTGTACGGAAATTGAAAAAGTACTACTTTGAGAAAAACGCGTTTAAAGTTCTAAAGCTCCACCGAACTGGGGAACGCCGCGCTGTCTATAACTGGCTATAACTCGAGAACTAATACGATTATCGCTTCAAAACTTTATTTGGTATATTTTAAGAGTATTTCGAACACTTTGATGCAATAAAAAAAAATCGTTTTTGTTTTAGCAGTTACATGTATCTCCCCCCTTAAGAACAGTGCATTTAACTCAACAACCATGCAGACTACATATGGTTTTTGGCGAAGAAGCACCAACAAAAACCACTATATATCGGTTATATATCGAATTCAAACGAAGTCGCAATTGGCTAGCAGTTGAATTCAAAGAAGGCCGTTCAAAATCAATTGTTTCCCAGAAAAATTGATGCAGTGTGCAAACTGATAATGGAAGACTATCATGTAACATTCCGTGAGATTGAGATATCTCTGGGCATTACTTTCACCAGCCAAAATTCGATTTTACATGAACATTTAGCTGTGAAGAAGATATGTTCACGTTGGATCCCATATAATTTGACAATCGCTCAAAAGAAGGCTCGTGTCGATTGGTGTAAAAAATCCCCAAAACAGACAATCGCAAGTCTTCAAAAGATGTATACAAGGTTGTAACAGGTGATTAATTATTGATCTATGCATATGAGCCTGGACGTAAACAGCAGTCGACTGTATGGATCTTCCAAGAAAACACAAATCTAACAAAAGTTGTTGGCACACGCAGCACTGCGCTTGTTTTTTCATTGAAAGTAGTAAATAAGACAACGAGCCGAAACATTTGTTTTTAACAAACTTTTTATGTTCTTAAAGGTTTTTCTTGTACCAAGCACTTAAATAATTTAAGCTGTAAGCGACTGTGTACACGAGGCGCTATTGATGGCGTGTGCTGTGTATCTCTGTACACCAATTTTACGATTTTATTATTTCACCAACTACAAAGGGATAGGTGTGTCGGGCGGTTGTTGATCTTGCGCATGCAGTCTACTCGTATTTGGCATAATTTTATAAACATGTTCTGGGTTATTTCAAATACATAAACTGCTATTCTAACCCAATAAATTTCAATATTTTCAATCTTAAATTTACATGGACTTACCTCCCTGGCCTATACAGCTTCGAGTGTAGAATATTATCCAGCATTCCACCGGTATTTCCGATTTTGAAGCAACCTGGTTTAACGCCACCAACCGTAGCTGGTCCAATAATAGACACTCCTTTCGCATTTGCAGCAACGATCAGTTTTCGTGTCATATTTTCAGGAATGCCTTCAGCGATAATAGCAACTGTACGAATCTGAGGATATTCCAACACTTCCAGGGTTGACTCATATGCAGAACGCAACGATGCAAAGTTCACAAGTACATCAGCTTCCTTATGTTTATTAATCGCATCTTGCATTTTCTTGTAAACAGGCAGTAAGATTTCTTTGTGACCCCAGTAGTATTTCTGCTTGTGATCGCCAGTGAATGGATAGACCATGGCCACAACGGATGGCTCTTCACGTCTGTAGGTGTGGATAGAAAATGTGGTGTAAGTTATTGTCATAAGACTATTTGGAAATAAAAATTATAGCCATAGCTACAGGTCGATGAATTCGTCTTGTAAGACATTCGCTAAGTATACTTGGAACCAAAATTTAAGAAAAGAACCGAGCCATAATTTTTTTATTCAAAATTATTTTACTCAATAACACCATAGGCGAATGTTTTTTAAACTTTCCGAATGTTTACTACACCTACCTGCAGATAAAATCAAAATCCAACATTGATTGCACGGCACGCGTTTGCATACCCCAAACAATTGCTTTTGTACACTTTGTGAACATTTTCTGGACAGCAGCACCATCAACTTGACAAGCCGACTGAGCAGCGTTGTTAAGTCCCTGCGATTGCAATGCTCCTGTTGATAGAGGAGGCAGTTTTATTGGACCGTATCCTATTTTGTTGATATTTGTTTGCAATATGATTTTTTTGTCAAACGATCATGTACATATGTATGTAGTTTATGAAGAGTTTGTAGAGCGAGCATCCACAGCATACGTGTCAATTCGATTTTGAGTTTTCAATTCAATGTATGAACATGTAGAGATGGTTTTTTACATTGCGGCATTTCGAATGATTGCACAATGAGTAGGACGACAACATCAATTTAGCGATTTCGTTTCGATTGTTTTGTTTTTGAATTGAATGAGTTTTTTTTTTGATCATACCATAACCAAATGCATCGGAATTCGCGCGTACAACCAGGAAAGATGACACGTGACGTGATGAAAATTTCAATTCGAATTGTTTTTGTTTTGATTTTGAGAGGTAGTAAAGTGGATTTGAGTGTAATGTTCAAGCGCAACAGGCGATAACATAAAATCAAGAAAAAAATAAAAGAAGGATATAAGTTTTATGAAGACTACTAAGACTACTTAAAAAAGTACACATATATTTACATAAATCAATGGTATGAAGTAGATAAAAGATGATCATAGATATTGTAATTCGTTAAAAAAATTTTAGAGAAAAAAAAAGACTCATTAGTAAGCACTTATGAAATTAGTCTTACAGTATGTTATTCATTTCAGTTATTTCTACAAAATATTCAAATCTAACTACAGATAGTTTCACTAGATGATATCGTTTATATTTCTACAGATTTTAATTTACAAAGTACAACTTTAAAAATAAAACACAAAACACAAACATGCTTGAGTCAAATGACTTTGATTCTATAATTAAAAGAAGTTTCCCAAGTTATTACGGTTCTATAAAAGAAGGGGCAATAATATGGAACCTGATTTGAACATGAGTCTCGTTAATTTTTCCCACACTACTTGCACTATATGATGATCATATGGAATCAACTAGGCCGGTGATTTCAATGTGTATAACGTTCAGAGGTTCAGGCACTCTTCTACCACAGCCCCGGCAGGCAGACACGTCCAGCTTTTTAGCGAATCATTCAATTTGGAGCAGTTAGTGGAATGTCCGGCAAGAATTCCCAACGTGTCGGAGCATACTGCAAATCTACTTGAATTATTTCTAACCTCTCACCCTGATAAATTTTCGATTTCTGTCTATAATTTAGTTTCGGCCTAATTTAACATCTCTTCTCTGATTAACAAATATTGAATTCCTACCAGACAACTAGTCTGGTACTATTGCAAGGCCAACTGAACTGCGTTTAACAAATATATAAAAGAGTTTGATTTGTTCGATTGCTGTGCTACAAAGAACGTTGATATATAACTTCCACCATACTGTCGTCCTCAACATAGACCCTCTATATGACATTTCAAAACCCCAATGCTGTCTTCTTTCACTGAAGTTTTACCCTCCTTCTTCTAGTCACTCTATTTTTATTCATGGTATATTTCTGAATCACCTTTACTAAACCTATTAGGTTTTAACATCTCCCGCAAACTTAGTTAGGACGACCACATTTAAATTGTGACTATAAGCTACAGTTGTGTAAGCGAAACGTGCATCGTTATCTCCTGCAATCTCAAACCTTCGTCCATCCATTTAACTTTTCTTCCGCCAAAGCTGTGCTGTGGCATAATAAGGCATCCCCTGCGAAATTGTATAAATCTTGAAATACCCAATTTTTACTGAGCCGATGGTTTCTGGAATTAGTGCATTGCCAATTGGAAATATTTGTGCTAGTAAGCTGCTACCCTAGTTTAATTTAAAAATGAATAACGATCGTTATGTATCCATGTTGTATCCAAAGCAAAACGCAATAATAAATTTAAAAAAATTAATAGATGTTATACTAATTGAAAAGCGCTTCAACTGATATGATCTATTGTCTACATTTTTTCTGTAGATGTTTCACTTCTCTAGTGTGTAATATATTGATGCACCAACTTTTTTTTAACGGCAATTGTCTGCTTCCTGACAACCAGACATCAGCAAACGGAACGTTTGGGTACAATAGGATGTTATGGAAAATATTCTCTATTCTGAGTCTATTCAATATTTTTTTTTTCATTTGAAGGATTAGCACCTGACGCACCTATTAAATGGATTGGCATTATCAATAACAAGTCAGCGCAATATATTCCAACGTTCTCGACGTTGAAAAATTAAGTTTTCAAATTTAACATTGTTTAAACCCCAACTATCTCCCATTAAAATAGCATCCACTTACACTACTAACGATTATTTGAGCTAAATACACTATTCTTATGCTTATCAGCTAAATATTCTATGCAATAAGGAGACACTTACGAAATCAACATGAAAATATGCAACAATTCGTAACCAATCATAATTAGAAAATACAATTATTGAGAAATAATAATACCATTTGCACCGCTGAATCTGCTGCTGTCACCGCTACTTGATGCATCTGACTTTTGCTCCTGCTGTTGCTGACCTCCTGGCAGCAGGAAGTTTGCCGTGGCGAATTCTACATTGCATGCTTGGGGAATATTACGTTTTCCCAGAGCCATTCCACAAATTGCGGTCATATGAGTTTCTGGACCAAACACGTACAATGGAATTCCCAAAGTTCCACCAAATTCCCGCATTCTGCGTAAGCCCTCCTGATAGTTGGGACCGGCACGCCGAACAAATATCGAAACATTGTGTTCGACCAGTTTCGGTTGGAATTCACGAAGGGCAGTTATAATTCCTGTGTATACAAACATTTATTAAAATTATGTGGATTCAGTACTACCTCACTCCACTCACCTTTAAAGGTTGCAGCCACATTTGTGAAATTAGCAATACCTCCACCCGTAATCAAAACCTTTCCTTGTGGATGTTTGGGAGATGATGTCATTAAGTTTAGAATGGTTTTCGCGTATTCATACGTTTGTTGTTCTGATGGAGCTCCACTGTATTCACCATAATTAGCCAATTCCGATGCACCACCTAAATCGCAAATCGTATCTGAGTAGATCACACTAGCACCACCACCGGCTACCATCGTCCAGATGCGCCCATTGCGATTCAAAATCGTCAACTTCAGTGACGCTCCACTCTTTGCATCCAAATCAGCAATGTATGCTTCTTCGGGAAATGCGTCACGTCCAAATGGTGGCGGATAATCGATTTCTCCCCATTTGGGCCGACATACGAAATCAGCGGTTGAGTCTAATTTCGCTGCCAAATCCAAAACATAAATCGAATCGGCTGTTACAACAAGTGGATTTATCTCCAAATAAGTGAAATACAAATCCACGTAGCTTTGGTAGAGTGCAAAGATGAAGTTTGCAATTCGTTGTTTCTTATCATCAGTCACGTTCACAAGGAGTTTCTTTATGATTTCGTCGGCCGTGACATTCTCGCCGATCGCAACATCTAGTTTTAGAGCCTTGGAATCAACATCTCCGATGTCTACGCCGCCTTGATGATAGAATAGAATAGTATCGGCAGATCTGTGCGAGTATATGCAGACATATGCCTCTTCGTTCTATGGAAAGTTAAATAGATAGGAGTCAGAGGAAAAAAATGCGTATGATTATTTTGTATTTTTTTTTGCCCAACAGACTTTTATTTTTCTACTTACGTCTTTATGTGGAATGAATGGTTCGATGATGAAATTTCGCAATTTCCCAACAGCTGCGCCAATTTTTTGATCTTTTCCCATACGTGCGTCTATCCATTCTTTCACTTGTTGAATGTTTTTGTTTACTGCGATCAAGCCTAATTTACCACGTCGTTTGATCAATTGATCTGGCTTCACTACAAGAGGCTACAAATAGAAAGAAATAAACTTGATTTAATAATGAGGTTTTATGAGTCATATTTAATGAAGGAACTAACAATAAAAATTTGTAAATATTAGAAATTGCGCTATGCCGTTGTGGACATCGTGCTATACACTTGGCTTGAATTGACGAACCTCTTTCAATTAGATTTCAAATAATTTTTATAAATAACTCACTTTGCGGTTTACAGGAGCAAAGTCTTTACGTTTCTTTAATAGGTTACTGCCAGATTTCCCAATTTAAATTTATTGTTCTGCAGCTGAATGGAAGCTATTCGCTTCCCGTTAATCTGACATTGAAATTTAAACCAATAATTTTATTTATGAGAAAAAGCTATCTATTAATTATGCTATTAAAACAACCGACAGTTATAGATCAAATTTACTGCCAATGAAATGTAATACTTAATTATGCTGAGAACTGAGTGCATGCAGCTGGAG
Organism: Nemotelus nigrinus; assembly: GCA_947369275.1. NCBI lineage: Eukaryota > Metazoa > Arthropoda > Insecta > Diptera > Stratiomyidae > Nemotelus > Nemotelus nigrinus. The sequence continues at coordinate 224,200,729 of OX376372.1, read as the reverse complement.
TTTGAACAGTTACAGTTTGAAGATTTCATTTAGTTAGTCGTAAGTCAATATTTGAATAATATAGAATGTTTTTTGCATGACGCATTAAATTGAGCGAGCGAAATGCGACTTTGAGTTAGGATGTGAATTATGTCTTATGATCTTTGATCAAGTTTTGATAAAAAAAACATCAGTAATTTTTTTTATCTTAGGAGAAAAAGAACTGTTTGCAAATGTTAATATGAAAAAATAACTCATTTATTGATATCTGCCAATTTATTTATTATCATTTTTTTACTTCTTTTTTTTTATCAAAAACTGAATGAAAATAAAGCGATCTAGGTCAAGATAACAATTTCGATGTTACAATGGATTCAGTTTTTCGGATTTATCATATCTATTTCAAGTATAGATAAGCATTTCTGGTCTATTCGACCTCATAAGTTCCAAATTTGTTGTTGAATTTATACCAATAGTAATCAAAATGTTGCAATTCAAAAGTTGCGAAAGATCGAGAAAGATGCGCTTTATTCATTTTAATCGAAGTAAATTTAAAACTATTACGAGCAGAATGGTAGCCTCTACTGCAGGATTTTAGCTTAGAAGCTACGAGACAGCGAGTTTTTTTGGTTTTGTTGCGAATAGTTTGCGATAGCCGATAGAAGGATTGTGAAATACACAAAGCTGTGTCTCACTGCTCACCGGTTTGATGCTCCACTCATCAAAGTAAAGACTAAGTTCTGCCAAGTAGCCTTCCAGACTCTTCGTTGCTTTGGGCGAATCTTGGCACAGCGCTAATTAGAACATGCGATCGGCATATTGGAGAGTTTGGACATGAGGTTCGCCCATTGGAATGGGCAGGTCAGCGGTAAATATGGTGTAAATAATCAGTCCAGTTACAGAGTCTAATAGAACTCCTGATGTCACATGTCCTTTGGGAGGTTCTGCTCCATTAGCGCTGACATAGTATTGTCTGTTGGTAAGAAACTGCGAGTCTTATCATCTCTTCCGGGAATCCAAACCTGACCAACTTAAAACCATACGCGCCTTCTCGATGTCTAAAGCACACACTACTGTTGGAATATTTTGCTCCTTCAATTGAGACACAATTTGATCACGCAAGTACGAGATGGCGTGCTGGGTCTCGTGCTTGCGCCTAAAGCCAAACTGGTATTCAGGAATTATCTGCGTGAGCTCACAATGATTTTTTATCTTCTTCATCCAGATTCACTCAAAAATCTTCCCCAGATTAGGAAGTAGAGAAGATCGAACGGTATTTGCTTGCCTCTTTACTTTTGCTCTTCTTATGAGTGGGAACAGTCTTGGCCACTTTCCATGAGTCCTGAAAGTCACCATTGTTCAGGACATTTTTAAATACAATGGAGAGAATTGGGCGGATAGACAGTAGTAGATGTTTCATAATGAAATTAGACATTCCACTATGCCCAGAAGACTTCTTACTTTTTATACCGCGCAGCAGCTGCACCAAGTATCCACTATTAACAAAGTGGAACTGGTCATTTGCATCTTGCGGATCATCCGAAGGATTTTCGGATAAAAATGTGGCCAGTGGCACTTGGTTTGTATTGAGGAAGCAATTGACTCTCTCTCGTAACATTTGGCGGTTAGGAACGGAAATGGGTTTTCGACGGTCAACATCTCTTTACAATTGGTTTTTTACACAATTGGTTTTTTTGTACCATTCCCATTTTTGATGAGCGTTATGAAACACATTGTTGTGCAACATTTAATGCAGCACATAATTGAATGAAATTGGGTGAATCTTCATCGAGTAACGCTTAAGATTCGACATCTTTAATGATGCTTTTCTATGAGTTCTGTCCTCTGCATCTAAATCGTCATTTCGAAAGTATGTATCTAGCTAAACCATTCTTTACAAACTGTATTTCAAGAAGCATGCGCACGCTAAATTTCTACAAACAAATGATACGTTTCCGGAGCAGCCTTTTTAATAATAAAACAATGTAATAAAACATCGTCGTAAATGATGTTTTACTGGAATCAAATTAGAACAAATGCCATAAACTCAAAATGAAAGCTGACCTGTCAAACCTAAGTGCTGCCAGAAGTAACAAATACACACAGCAGGAATAGTGATAACTATTTCAAAAAGGCAGTAACATATTTCTGCACCCAATATGTGTACAGACCACCTTCTATAACTGGATTATCAGCCTTGTTTTTTTTTAATTCGAACGGTTATTATACTATTATAAATAAAGTAAAGTAATCCCACCGACAACTCTCGTATGGGTCTCGGGGTTGAAGCTGGTAGAGAGCTTTATCACAAATTTACAATCAATGTGAATACGAGTGTGGGCTGATTAGTTTCACAACTCACTTTACCCCTGATTAATTCAGGTGTCTATTCAGAGCTAGATGAACTCAAAGCATAGTGCGCGGACCCTCGTCCGAACCTGGATTCGCCTGGACACAAGTACCTATTAGACTACTCAAGCTTTATTATACTATTATCCATTTCCATTAATATTGCAGTTAATAATCTCATTTCTTTTAAAAAAAATCTGTCTACTATATCTACTGTCTGGCTTTCCTCGATAAATACGTGTTTCATACTAAACAAATTATTTTGTTTATTATATAAATACACATTTATCGGCTTAATTAATCATTGCAGCTAAAAACTTGCAAACTGTTTCGAAATGTACGTAATATAAAAGAAAACAGTTTCATAAACTAAAGTATTTGCCAAATTGCCAGTTAAACAGATATTAATCAAATATTTTCATATTTAAATTTGTTGGTAAAAATTTGTTGGTAAATTTTTGAAGGTTATGTACCTGTTTTTTTACTGTCCTTGACGCGCGGTCAAGAAAAAGTTTTTTTTTCTGCATAGTATTAATTTCAAAAAATTATTTCTCTACTTTAAATTTAACTTCTCAGCTAACGTCAATTAAATGTAATCATTCCAAGGTGCCCATTGTAGCACTTAGTCTACGTTATGATGAAAAATTAAGTAAACAAACAAATATTGCAATAGAGCTGACGTTGCCTGAACTTTTGTAGCTTAAGAAAATTATAAAATCAACTTGAAAAGTAAGATTTACCCGCTCTAATCAGCCGAGTATCATTTTAAGGTCATTCTAAGTAGATTTTGTTGTTCACAGCATCATCCCCACGTATAAATGAGGGTCACTAACATTTTCTATTAGCTATATGCCATCTGACTTGTGTAAAATTACACAAGAATTCAAACTTTGATAGAAGTAGCAAGCAAACTAGTAAAAAAAAAATTGTGTGCGTGTGCGCCGTTAGTCTGTCTTTTCTGCAACTTTACTCATTACATCATCCAAGTGCTGACGAAAAATATTATTATTGACGTGTATAGCTGTTTGCACAATAATGTTGATGTGTTTGCATGTTGCTGTTATTTTGAACTGGTGTTAAGAATTTAGTTAGATACAGAAACAAGTTAAGACAATTCATTTACAACTTCTGAGCATCAGAAACTTGCAAAAATAAAATGTCTGAAAGCATTTTAACATTTTTATTCATTGATACAAATTCCAGCATGTGAGTGCGTTAATGGACTCAGAGTACTGTTTTTGACATTTTTTATTCGGTACAATATCTCATATATAAATTGCAAACATGGGTTGCAAATTTGCGAACATTGAAAATATATGGCAATTATATTTTTATACTCCTTGTTAACTGCATAATTAAAACTCTTTATTTCATTGTTATCGTAACATCCAGAACATTGGACTCTGGAAGGTGTCTCATGGATAGGTGTAACCATAGTTCAAAAAACAGTTTTGTTTACTAAAAATTATGAAAATGTTTCGATTGCCTTTTTATGAAACCTAATGCAAACTTGGTTTTTACTGCCTTAGTTAGTATCTATATGATAGTTAAAAGTAAATGACTTGTGTACATACATGTACTTCCTTAATAGTTATTCTGAAGGAGCGACAGCTGTACTCATCAAAGAGAATTTAAATTTGGCATTATTATAGATGGATATTTTGTTTAGGTTTCAGCATATTCCGCATAAAGGAATGTAGACGTTTTTTTTTAGATAAACCATTAACATATAGAAGAAACAAGGGTTGCCCGCAGGATATTTGACGAATTTGGAAACGATGTGATGTTGTGCTAGAGCCTACAGCTTAACGATGGTTTGCCCGATTCTGCGCCGGAGACGACAGCCTTGAAGATGAGGACCATCCTGGAGCGATGTCTCGGATGAATGAAACGGAGCTTCTTGCGACATAGATGACAATCTCGCCAAACTTTGCATGAATCAAGCTGGTCAAGGTCAAGATTGACGAAAGCACCATTAGTGACCGTTTAGGAAGGATACTGCGGCGTGATCAGTGTGTTCCCCATAAACTCACCAAAACAATTGTTAGGGATCTGTACTTCGCTGTCGTGAGGAGTTTTTGAATCGAGTGGTTACGTGTGATGCGCGTAGTACTATGTAACATAGCGGAGTAGAGATTAGAGTAACGGAGTAGAGAAACGAGAGTAGAACAACCGTTTAACGCCACTTTACAGGTACGATCAAGCAAGTAAGATAAAAACCAGGAAAGAAAGAAATCGAAAATGCGGAAACAAGGGAGCTTAGTAGGCTCCTTGTGGAAAATTTTGGAAAAGTCAGTATAAGTTACATCGGCTTGTTATCAAACAGAAGCCCAAAAATCGACATATTCGATTAAGTGATTCGAAATTGAGCGGCTCTTGTTGAAAACGTGCCGCATATTTGAAATTTAACTAGGCACAAACAATTCTTTCTAATATAAGAAAGCACAAAAGGAGAAATGTGGGCCTATAGTTGGATGCGTTTTCAATGTCTACTTTAGTATCGAAAAAACATTTGTTTTCAATACAGTTTTCAATATGGAGAGAAACCATTGGAAGTAACGCTGAGACTAAAAAGTATAGATATAGGGGCACATAATGAACATAAGAGAGATTTTACAAAAACGTTAGGAATGCCATCGAGAACGTTGCTTCCACTTTAGTCCAGGAAGAACATTGAGGCTCCCAAGAGGTTTCACCGATAGAAATTTAAGAGGAGTTACAAGTGGGTCAAATCTATTAGAGGGAATGTATCAAATGAATATGAAAAGATGTTAGCAAGCACAGTACACATTTCTTCGGGGCTAGAGCTGAGGGACACATTCCCATTAAATGTCGCGAAATTTGGATGTTGCTTGCTTGTTTTCAAGGAGCGAGCGTATCATCAAAGAGGTTTGCGATTGTTGAAGAGGTTAAGATGATTCTATTTTACATTGAGAAAAAGCATAGCGTCAGAGACCATAATTTATATATTTCTGGTTCTATGTACATAGTTGATTTCGGAATGGTGTGATAAAATATAGTGCCACCATAATGAATAGTAAGAAATTAATAATAGCATGCGCTATATATTATAGTTTGCAATACCATGTACTATAGCACTCAACGACATGCACTATAGCCCCGATGAAAAGCAAAGTTAAAACTAAATTGTACCCGTTATAAAAAAAAATTCGGGATTTTGACATTTATCGGTGATGGAAATTTCTATTTTCAATACTGAAATTTTATTCCTTGATTTATAAATTACTACAAATAAGTTCTACTCGAATGCGGATTCAAGCCCGTCACCCTAAACTTCACGAGCCGATGTTTTGCCTACTATGCTAAACGAGTTATTATTTCGCCTACTTTAATTATATATTCCGAGATTATGTTCAGAGTAGTTGCTGTAACGTTACATAGGAGTTGAGACTATGTGCATAACTAAAAAGTCCATTTGTAAGAATTTGGCCTTTGTAGCTAAATTTTATAGCACATGCGACCATAAATGCTACGCTATGTTATATAGAACTACAGACTATTTGATTTTTTTTTATTGTAACTACGTTTCGACATTGAGTTTTCTTTTTTAACCACAGAATACAACCTATGATAGCGCTGAAGCACCTGTTTGGATAAAAGGCGAAGGGAATCATCACGTGCATTATGTTTTGTGCGAAGAGCAGCGCTAACACCAACCGAGTATTTTAAGCGGCGAATTACTGGAGTGTTTTTTGGTTATAAAGGTGTCATGGAACGAATGAAAGAATGAGAGGGCTTCATTCAAGTCGAGATTATGAAAAGTGAGATTCAGTTTGCACTGTGGAGGTTAGAAGTAATTTTATCGTAGCCAGCTTTGAAAAAATTTAAGTGAGGTTCTTAGTGTCTGACGAAAATTAATGCAAAGAAAGAATGGTGAAAGTCAAAATGAACATGTATAATATTTAACTGATTAAGTAAAAATGAGGAAAGAAAATAGGAGAAAGAGATAGCGATCGCATCAGTCGAGACAATACACAAGGATGATTTATTCCATAGGCTAGACGGCAGGCTGACATTACTACAGTAAAATTAAGAATGGAGTTAGACAATACACACAAACACTTATATCCAGATAAAGATGTGTTACACAATATGCCTACTGGTAAAAGTATTGAAGGAGATCCATGAACATAGATGCATGAACCGCAACACACTCAGCAGAGTAAGACACCATTAAATTAGAGTAAAGGTTTCCAATCAGAAATATACGAGAGTATGCCAAAAATTAATGCTTCTAGCGCTCTAAATTTTGTTTCTTTCACAGCTTCTGGACTATTTATGCTTGATGTTATAGAGGTAAACTTACTCTACTTGTTTAGTATTTTCTCTTTTAGATTGATTTTGATTGGCAAAAGAAGATTGTGTACCTCAAGAAATCCATGCTCGCTTAAAAAATGTTTATGGGGACGCTGGAATCGACATCAGGAATATGCAGCGTTGAGTAAAGAAGTTTGGGAACAGAGAAATGGAAATTGAAGATAAGCCGAGAAGCAGCCGACAATATTAGCCATAGGTGTGAATGTATGGAGAACGTGCTGATGAGTTGGTTCGAGGACGTAGACGCATTGCAACTCAGAGTGTTGCGTTTCGTATATCTTTGGCCCAAAGTTTATTGCTGACTTGGGATAACACAAAGTTTGTGCTGAATGGGTTCCCGAGCAATTGACTGATGATAGTCGGAGGAGCCAAATTCAAGTTTGTTAAGAGCTCCTGAACGCATTTGAAGCGGAGCAACAGAACTTCTTCAAGAATGTTGTCCCTGGAGATGAAACCTGCTCATACCTGTATGGCCCAGAGAGAAATGGCATCAGAGTGGTTCTCCGCGTCACTAAAAATTTAAGTCCACCAGATCAGCCCAGAAAGTTGTGACAATATTGTTTTGGGTAACGATAACACAAGGTGTTATCCACGTTGATTTTCCGCAGCCTGGTACCACAAACAACAGCAAAACCTATGTAACTACACTTAAGCAACTTAGGGAGGGAATAAGAAAGAAGAGGCTACAAAAAGACGCTCGTTTCTTTCTTACATGGTTGCAGATTAAATTCTTTGCAGTCATGGGTCAAGAAAAAAAATTCTGATTTTTGTCAAAATGGTTTTGATGTTTGGGTTAAATGTTGGCGCAAATGTGTACGAATTTGTGGTGACTATGTTGAAAAGTAGGATTGTGTAGTAGACAATTCAGCCTATGTTTTGGAATAGTTTTTGCTGTTTTTTTTTTTTCGAAAAAGCATTTTACGGCACATGGAGCATTAGTTTTTGACCCACTTCCGTACGTACGGCTATAAAAACATCTGCACCACCTGTATTTCGTGACATAGAACGAGCACGATTTTCTGGAAAAAAAATTGTGCAATGGACAAAATTCATTACTAAAGACTATATCGTTGAGGCAAGTTTCAGTAAAGAAGGCATCCTAAAGTTGCTATGAAAGAGCGTTGTATTTGCCCCAGTTTAGTTTGAAGCCTGCGAACATTCTGATATTATAAACGGAGTGTAAAACGTATTTGAAAGAACAGGGCATTTAAAAGGTGTTGAAGCGGTTCAAGATACGAACGAAAATTTAAAAATAAAACCAAAAATATTATTATAGATTTTAATTTGTATTAGATCTATATTTGGATGGCCAGAACTATTTGAATCTGATATCGTATTTTTCAAAAGCTCACAACAAGCTAACACCAATCAAAATGAAACAAGATGTAAAACATATTTTCAATAAACACACAAATCCATTTGACCAAAATCGGAAATATACCAGCAGCATGCCTACAATCAGTTTTATAGTGTAAGTCCCGGTTCTCGACGACTACATATACACGAAGAAATTTAAATTTCAGTTCTATTCTTGTTTATTCAAAATACACTTTTCCGTAGCGTAGTGAACGAACTTCAACTTTTCGCACGAAAAACGTGATAGATACGTGGTCAATGGCCGGCAATGGCAGTGAAAAAATTACATTTATTTTCTAATTTTCGAAACAACCTTGATAAGAGAATTTCATTCGTCTAACACTTGACGTTAATTACGTAAGCGAGTGACTGAAATTCGAGCTGTGACTATCACTGAATGAACCAAGATGCAGAAACATTATATTCATTAAATGTTGTCACATTTTGATAGGTTAATCACACCGAATCGTCGAATTGGTGAAATTTATCAGTTGCCAATATAATTTATTTGCGTGATTAGCATCGCGAAGAGGAAATGCCGTGTGCGGTAGAACAACACACTATCAGTATGAGTGCGAGGGATGAATGAGGTGGATGCATGCTAATACTTTTCATTGACTGCGATAGGAGCTATCGTGGTAGAAGATGGCTGTCCTTGACCTAAACAAATTTCTTTCGAACATGTTAGGCGTCATGCGGCCATTGCATGATATGATAAGGACGGTGGTGAAGCTGTTTTACACGTAGGTCGGTATGAAAGATGTACAATCTGGCTGTAAGCTATCTCCAGGCTCTTACCTGTGCTAAAAATAGCAGCAAAGCGGAAGGAATAAGAGTACTTGACGTCGTGAAAATAAAAAAGAGTCACGTTCTTGATTTCGGAAGGATGCTTTGAACAAGGAATAAGAGTCTTGTTACGAAGGAATCCAATACGAATTGAAAGTGTTTCGGTAATATCGATATTGTCAGCTTTGATTCTAGGATGCGAATATGATAATTGTTTTCGTATTATAGTAATTGGAGTCCATCGTATTTTATGCAAGACAATTTTTGAAAGTGACATTAATAATTGTGTCTAGATTTTTTTTCTATTTATGCAGTCTCTTTTTCACTGCTAATCAGTTCGACTCTTTTTCCATTTAAGTGAGTTTTTTTCGATTTAGGTAGGAGTTATAAGAGCGTTTTGATGAAAAGTGCAACATTTAATTTATTTCAACCGCGAGAACCGCGAAAATTATGAAATCAATAAAAATTTGCTGACTCAGTTTTTCTAATCTTAGTTGGTCAAAGAACAATAATATTCCCATAGAATACCTAAAAACGTTATTATTTCCATTTTTCGAGGCACTTTGATATTTCTAACAACCGCAACAGACACTCAAATAGCTTCTGAGCGTCAGAAAAACTGACCTTGAGGCTGAAAGCTTTAAACCAGGCGCAGCCTTTCACTTCTGATCAAGTGTGTGTAAACAGTCGACATCATACTTGCAGTTAGCACCATTCCATCACAATTGAAAATCTACTCACCGTATTTTGTAGCCAAGCATTCGATGCCAACAGATCATCCCATTTTGTATCTTCATTGACAGATGCAAATCTACATGTTGCTGCACCCGAACTTTTGTCCAACTGTCGATTCAAAATATCTTTTCCGGTTGCTTCACAAATTGCTTTTGCCGACATCTTCTTGGCTTAGAAAATATACACTGCAAGAAATACAACAAAAAAATGGGAAATTTTAACTAAATTATTAATACAGATATTTGTGATAATCTACAGCTACATTGCAACAATCACCTAACACTTTTTCGGCCTAAACTTTCACTCAAAAATTTCACAATTAGTGAAAGTCGTCAACAAAACCAACTATTTGTGCAATATAATTCACTAGTTATTGGCGGCTTTAAAAACTAGTTTAAATGCAAACCGCTTTATTCATTTCAGAAATACATTATGTGATAATGGTTCGATATATTTTAGAATGCACGTTCAGTTCATTTTATGGGCTTCCACGTTCGTGGTTCGAGGCCGGCAACGAGCTAACAAATCGTGACGTGCATTCAGATTTAATTAAAGCATAAACTATGCACGTGTATGGCAGTGAAATATTACATTTATATCAAAAATCACCTTAAACGCCTACAGCACAGCACTATACACGGATCTGAGAATTAGCCTATAAGCTAGATATTTTCGCAAATATTTAATTCGCTGGTAGCTAACAACTGTCTATTTAACTACGATTGTGCTCACTTCACACACGGACTGGACATTAGCCGCTAAGTACTTTCGAATTCGCTTGAAGATCGTTGAACAACTGCGCACGATCACCCAAAGCCGACCAGAGCTAAACTTGAAATGGTGCCTGTGGTTCAGTGTTAAATAATTCTAACTCGAGTGAATTATGTGATCAAGTGATTATGCACAACACTACTCACGTTTTCTACATGTACGGGAGACTATAAAACGTTTGAATAGGCCAAGAGCGTTTCGCATGCACTAACAGATAGCGAGGAGGCTATTATGCGATAGCATGAGTTTGACGAGGGCCCTACACGTTTTCTCGCTCATAGAGATGGGCCTGGTTGGGGTGTTTTGCATTTTGCAGTATTCACTATTTAATGAAAGACTTATGAGGGCATCGTGACGATCGTCACTTGAACTCTATGCAATAATCCGATAAGATCTTACCAATTCAGCTGTTGCGATCTTGACTTGGTGTACGTACGGTGACCTTGAACAAGTTCAACGCATGATCTGGATCCTGAATGATGATACATTGTACTGTTCGGCGATCTTAGTATATATTCATTGTATCACAATGGGCCTACTTTCTGCAAGAGTCGTCTGATTGAAACAAAGAATCCCTCGAGTATCTGTTTATTGCGCTCTAAATAACAGTTCCTTTGTAAGCAGCAGTATATTCGAAGTTTATGTTTTTCAATTCTATGATCATTTTCACCTACGTTCATTTTCAGTACATATCAAGAACGACTGTGAAAACGTGTGTGATCAAATGAATAGAGCACAAACCGCTAGCATGTGCAGTTCCTGGTTCAAATCCAGCTAAGAACGATTAAACATCATCACACAACAGGCTTTAAGTTAGTCTAGCTCTAAGTAGGAACCTGAATCGAATTAGGGGCAAACTAAGTCGTAGAACTTATCACTCCACATGATGATCATGCAATGATTATGGAATGAAGTCGCTGCTATCTTCCAACTCTGGCACCCGCAACGGGCCCTACTGGGAGAACTTTGCTTTTAATAACGATGATGAAGTATTCATCCAAAGTTAGTTCGGTGCCTCCAAACTGTGCTATTCTAATTCTAAAGAGTTGGAAAGGACGCTGCTTAAGAAATCGCTGATATACACATGATAAAAAAAAAATACGAAAAAACCATTGGCTACAATAAGCACAAAAAAAATGAATAAATATCCGTGAAACTTAAAAAGTCCCATGCAATAATCAGCCACAATATAGACTGCTTCTATAGACTGCTGAATTTCAAACGAATAAACACTGTCAGGGGCTAGAAATTTCAACGGCTCGAGGAATTGAGAGTTTGTAATCCTAAGAGGCAACGATAAACTGATGGCCTACTCCGCTTGATTCGCCGCGTATGCCGGAGAGCTGTGATGGAGGGACAGAAAACGTTAGTCTATAAGAACACAATTTCAGCGCTCGAATTAAATCGGAACTGAGCTTAAAACCTTACGTAGGCCATTCGACTCACTGGCACTCTCTTTGTTGCCGCAGAAAGTTCCCTACGAGATTCTGTTCGCTGTGCTTAGTAGCCTTCAGTTTCTTAGAACACTTCAGTTTCCTGTTTCTTCATTTTACTTAGAAGCCTTCAGTTTTTTTCTATACAGTAACCAGACATTGGATCTGTTCACGTTATTAAAATATTTCGTACCCTCTCTCTCACTCTCAGAGTGATGATTTCCGCATTCAATGATCAGGACTTTGGATTCCTTTTCGCTCTGAGTGTGTGGCCTGCTGCCCTAGCTGCAAAGTTGAGAGCACTAGTAACCGTGTTAACGGCTTAATCCAGATTTTGGCAGAATCGATGTTCCCTGGAGAAATTTGTAGCAAAGATCGGCCAAAGGATTGAAACTTCGTCCAGTATGCTTTTTCCTATTAGCAAAGGCTACCTGTTTCGTTATGGTACGGCCACCTACATTAAAGGATATATACCTGTGATTAGAGAATGAACATTCATTACCAGTGGTTATGTCACAAATCCCTCCTCCGATTTCAGGTCGGTAAGGTCGTTTCGTTCTTCAAACTTGCGTTGGACAAGTCATAGACCAAGATGAAATTAAAAAGTGCGGTGCTGCACAACGCTTCATGATGAGCGTTAGAGTAGACTCCTGAAATAAGAGGCATGCAGATTCTAACTGATGCAGACAGTACATCCTTGACGATTTCACAAGGAGGATTTGTACTGTGGTGGCTATCCATGTAGCAAGAAACAAACCATCATGTCCTCCGAACAATTTTTGCTTCCATCTTTGCCACGTAAATTGCGAAGAATAAAAAAATTAATAATATTCTTAGGAGGAATGCAGACTCATAATTTTGCCAGACTATTGGTTGGTATCAGTATGTATCCATTGGTGCGTGACCCACCAGCTCATTTATTTCTAATCTATGATTGCTGGATCGAATTTAACTTCTCCTCTGCATTTGAGCAGGACAGCTCTTATTGCTTTGGAATAATAAAGATTTGGTTATCGAATCTTCACCATTATCAATCAGGGTCGACTGAAGTTCCTGGTACTTCTCGGATCTAATAGCTGTTTCACTCAATTCCTCAATTTCCAGTCAGGAAGTCTAGACAGACGCCCAGCTAAGAGGTATCTCCAACCCTGAACCCATCAGTAGATGCATTCCACATACAATTAATTCAGATAGCACACCCTGAAAGATTCATGGGTCCTTTGGTGAAGGGCATATCCTGCATCGAGGCAAACTGGGGATTTCGTCTAGACATGGGTAACGCAGCGCTGCGCCGCGCAATTGCGTTGAAGCACTAGCCATGATACCACTGCGCTGATACCGATTGTCGGTATCAGTAGCGCAGTAACGCGCTTCGGTATTAGTAGCTCAGTAACGCACTTCGGTATCAATGGTGTTGGCGTTGCCGCTTTGCAATGCCAACACCATTTGGCTTGGCACTATGCTACGGCGCGGCGCAAAGATATGAATTCACCTCAGAGTCAAATTCTTGCCAAAGCATATTCATTCAAATTTTTGTATGAGAGTTTTTCTCGAACGGAAAATCAATAGCATTCCAGCTTATATTTTCTTTTCCGATCGGTTCGACTCAAGCCACTTGAGTTTTACAGGCTGCATGTGTACTTCAAGCAAGAACCGCTAAGTAAACATTATGAAAAGCGATGCGATCGTAGTATCATAGAGTCATGGTATCAGCGCAATGCTGCCAGCGCCGTATGTGAGTCCGAGAAACGCAGTGAGTATGACACATAGGCGAATGTGATCATGGTATCATAGCGCAATGGTATCAGTGTATCAGCGCCTCAAAATTTGCTGCGCTATTCATGTCTAATTTCGTCCTTGGTACCACCATTCGTTTAGTGCCTAACCAAATTTCTCCAAGCTCGGAGATCGGCTGCTTATAGAGATCGACCGATCATTGTACACGTTACGCTACCAGCTTAACCCCTTTACACCAGTCCACATAGTTCACCGAAGGTGGAGAGCACGAACTGTGCTTCTGCAGTTTCCTGCAGACTCTGAACATAGCCTACTTCATCTTCATCCAGGTCTCTGCAGAGATGATCACATCAAACACAGCCCAAATAAGGTTCTCTTTAGCTATATCATTGAAAGGCCCAATCAGTCCTTGAGCGGCAGCAATAAGTTTAGAGTAATTTCAGTAGTTCCAATCCTTGCCGATTACTAGGGTGGGATTGAGGTCGTTAGGGGCTTCATTTACAATCGATGTTTATGAGTGATTATATCCGCAACTTATTTTACCCCTGATTTAATTCAGGTACCTAATCATATCAGAACTAGATTATCTCCAGGTCCCATGTATGATGGATTTGAACTATGGACCATGTATGCTAGTACATTGTGCCTGTTGCTCCACCCAGTCAGCCAAATTTTCATATTTTCAGCTTTAGTCCAAAACATTTAAGACGATTTATTAGCTCTCACGGAGTTTCCTCAATTCGAAGATAGTCCCATTCATTATGAATGTAATGTCCAAGCGATAGAATGCAAACAATATTGGAAACATAAAGAGGATTCTAATTGAAGCAGTTTTTTCGAAAGCAAGGTCCTTAAACACATTTTTCATTGTACTTTGACATTTATAAAGGGTTATTAATTTCGCTTTAACCATGCAGAAACACGATTGCAATTTTTGTAGAAACTTTGAATCAAAATTGCAATTTTATTACACTCAGAAAAATATGTTTCTTAGACATTTATAGAGGGTTATTAATTTGAGAAACACGATTGTAATTTTTGTAGAAACTTTGAACCAAAATTACAATTTTATTACACTCAGAAAAATATGTTTCCGAGAATTAAAGAAGATATTTACTTGTTTACGAGAAGTGAAATCTTCCACAAATCAAATTAACTTTTATTTGATGTCAGTAATTTGTATAAATATTGTATAAAAATTTCTTATATTCAACGGAATACAATTTTTATTTGAACTTATATCAAGCAAGTAATTTTCCTCAAATTTAGTAGATTATGTCTACGAATTTAGTAAATTATGTCTACAACGCGAAAATGTTTTTACATGTTTCAATATCAACCACGCTTCAATATTCGACGAAAAAATGGATAGTTTTTTATGACTTTTGTCAACATTTCCTTTACACAAATGAGAGGTCGGTTGCTTAGCTCGCTAACGCGCTAGTCCATAGCAGCGATCTACTGCTTGCGGGTTCGAATTCCTCTGGGTTCATGGTTGTATTTGTTCGTCTTGAATTGTCTTAACACACTGAAAAAACACATAGCGTCAGACGCCATAGTTTATAGACTTGTGGCACCATGTACATAGTCGATTTATATAATAAATTTATATAATAAATATAGCGCCACACACCATAGTACATGGCGAAAAGTACATAGGAGCAGACGCTATGCTTATAATCCTCCACGCCATGTACATGGTGAGGAGGACTATAGTACATTGCGTGGAGGACTATAGTACATGGCGTGGAGGACTATGGGGTGGTGGACTATAGTACATGGGCTGGAGGACTACAGTACATGGTGTGGAGGACTATAGTGCATGGCGTGGAGGGCTATAAGCATAACGTCTGCTCCTATGTACTTTTCGCCATGTACTATGGCGTGTGGCGCTATATTTTATCAAAATCCCGAAATTGGCTATGTACATCGCGCCAGAAGTCTATAAACTATGGCGTCTGACGCTATGTGTTTTTCAGTGTAGATGTAAACATACTAACTGTACACTTTAATTCTACTTTGCATATAAAAATCATAAATTCTCGGAAAAACATCGTTTTCGACGCTGATTAATGCCTACAAGTGTATATCTACTCTGCCTACATAGCGTGTGAGACCATAGATGCTGGGCCATGTTACATGGGACCACGCTATGTAGATTCTTACATTATGGCGCTGGGAGCCATATTGCATAGCTATGGGATCATAAATAATGCGCTATGTTACATAGCTCTGGGCGCCATGTGGATTTTTTTCAGTGCAGCTGGCGACTGAGCATAATACCCAGCGCTCCATTGACTATGTGTCACATTATAGCTTTAAGTGGCGACTGGGCATAAATAACACTAGCGGTTCAGTAAATAATAAATTAAATTGTGGCACTTAAAAAGAAAAAAGAAAAATGGAATAATTGATATCGGCTTCTCCCATTTTTTTTACTTTTTTATATTTCCGCTCCCTTCAAAGTAAGCTGTGCATTTGGTATGAAGGGAGGGAGGGTTTTTGCGTGCCAACGATATCCGATGTTCTCAAGTGCTCTTCCTTCTAAGAAGTAACCGCGTCCAACATTGCTTAACTTCAAAATTTCCTTGAAACTGTACCAAATTTTACTCAGGCCAAGTTCAATATCAGTTCTTTGAAATGAATAAATTCTTTTCTTTCAACTGAGTAAATATTTCTTTGGCGCAGAATCGTTACCAATTTTATTTGATAATGTGTTCATTTTTCCTCAAATAATAGAAGTATTTTTCTGAGTGTACAAACGACCCGTCGTAATGTTTTTATCGGTATGTTTCTGATCAAATGAAAATCATATAAATACTATCTTGTAATAAAATTTGGTATTTGGAGAAGATAACACTATTTACTCAAAAAAAGACGACCCAATAAACCAAAGAAAATTAAGCAACTCTGGCTGAATTTCAAGAAATTGCAGAAATATTTAGTGGAATTCTGCTGACAATGTTGAATGCCGCACACAACTAAACCCAAAGATTACTGCAATCGTAATTTTTTTAATCTTTCTTTCGTTAATAACTCTCTTAAATACTCTGAAAAAATTCCATACACTTAAAATTGTGCGTACATTGAAACTTGAACGCTACTAGAATACATTTTGCTTACAAGTGAAACAATAGCTAATTAATTACATACTTAAAATCGACCTCCTTTCATTTCAATCTTTTAACGCGCTATCAATTTACAGACATACTTAGATCCACACTCACAAGTGCTCATCGGGCACTGTTTTTTTATATTCATTCAGATCGCCTAGCATAGAAACCTTATTTTCAGATACATTTGGCTTGGCCGCTATCTCTTCCATGGCCAATGAACTTAAAATCGACATTGTGTATTTATTTCCAGTTTTTAACATACAAAATTTCAGTTCGGCTTCGGCACATATAATTTTTTTATCGAATCGTTTGTTTCCCCTTCGCATCATGCCACCATCATAACATCATCAGATACAGAAGAGAGTACCAGTAGGTAACCAGAACAAGACGCCAAAGAAAGTAGCAAGATAAATCTCAATTGCATGGAGCTATTCGATGGGGCATTCCCCATCGATAATTTACGGGGTATTTCCAATGTTAGTAGCAGCGATGGTTAGTTTTTATCGAAAAAGTTTTCAATGGCCTACGAAAAAGTTGAATTATAAATTATGCTGCAGAAACCCATTTATCCGTGAATATACACATTGTAAAAGTTATATGCATTTTGAAATCGGAAAAAAATAACTAAATCATACACATTCGGCGAGATGTTACTAAGGTGTTTGCAGCCGTTGAAAATCTTGGAAGATTTACGTTGATAATTTACTGGTTCTGGTATAATTTTTAAATTTGAAACCAGTTTACTTTTGCATGTTTTTTTTTATTTAAATAAATTTCCAGGTTTGGTTTATCAAATATTCTGGATGACTGTCACAAAAAAAAACCTTCTAAAGATTTTTTTCATACTCTTTTTATGGAAGAATAAAAGCAGTATTGTATGAATTAATTTTAAACTTGGCTTTGCAATAATATTTTTATTTTAGAGTATGCGAAAATTATACTTTCAAATGCAGTTTTCTATCAATACTTTAAAGTGTATCTGGGATGTGTGGTCTATCTTAGATACGCATCAAACGAAATGCTAACGATTTTTCTTAACAAATAGCGTTGTACATATTTAAACCATTCGTTTCCATGTACGTCTCTACGAATTCAACCCAAAGCATTATGTGAGCCTATAAATACATTGTAAAGCTAAAATATTATCAGTTCAAACTAACTCTCTAATTTCGCGTCCAACGTTAGAGCATTTTAACACAACAAATGATTAGAGCAGGAAAAGATTGAATACTCAGATACAGTGTGCCGGTATCATGCGATGCCTTTGTTATCAGTCCGCTAGACGGCAATTTGCTGATCTTAGTCATAGCTTTGTAAAAATACACTGATAACATTCGTGAAATCGTATGATGTTGTTAAGCAATATTTGACGACATTAGTAAAATGCACAAATGGCAGTTACTTAGCGTTGTCAATATGAATATGATTGAAGAGATATGCGTATGCAGCAGAAATGATGAGTAGTTTTAGTTTACTACGATTGATTTCAAATTTAATTCAGAAGCGACTGTGTTTCGTGCGTCAACTGTAAATGAAGACATATTTTATTACTTCGCAACAAAGAATGAATGAATTGATTTAAGGGGGCAGGTACACTAAGAATTTTGAGAAAATCGATTTTATTATTTTTGCTTTTTCTAAAAGTAGCATATTTCAAAAGCATTCTCTGCAAGTTTCAGACGGATCGGACAATTCTTTATGGAGATAAATAGCTTTGAATGAAGTTGTCTCTAATGCATAAAGCGTGTTTTGCATGCTTTAAAAGCATTTTTCTCGAAACTATCTTTTCGAAGTCGGTGATCACTGTAACTTGAAAACGGCTTTATCGATCAGCATGAAATTTTCCTAACTTATTTCATATGAACGAAGGATTTTTCGATTGGACGGTTTTTTTTCCAATAGCCGAAAATGTGAGTGAATTTTTGGTTGAAAATACAATTTCGAAT
The DNA here is from genome assembly GCA_947369275.1 of Nemotelus nigrinus. Classification (NCBI taxonomy): domain Eukaryota; kingdom Metazoa; phylum Arthropoda; class Insecta; order Diptera; family Stratiomyidae; genus Nemotelus; species Nemotelus nigrinus. Next base: position 224,182,183 of record OX376372.1, on the reverse strand, counting down.
TTCAACAACCGCCATTTTTGGAAAAATCAATATCTGACAAAGTCTTTCGTTTATCCGGAGCACTATGTCATTAACTAATAATCCCCGATTTTTTTTATTTTGGATCATCCAGTGACAAGCTACAGTGATCATGGTAACACCATTTTTTTTTACCCCTCGAAAATTTACTCTATTTCGACTAATTTTTAACCTTTTGCCTTAAAAAAATTACAATAGCTTCTACAAATATATTTCTATCAAATAAAAAAACATTTGTTATTAATTATTTTAATGTGTCTAAAAAAAATCCTTTAAAGAGCTTTTTTTGGACGTCCCAAATGTACCTGACCCCTTAAGTTACAAACTATTTGAAAAACGCTTGAAAGCCTTAATTTAAAAAAAAGGAGCAGAAGTATTATCTTTCATGTTTTTATTCAAAATGGGTCATGTGTTTAATTAAATTTCTAATAAAGATAATACAAATTCCCGGAAAACAAAAATAAAATTACATAATTTGCAGAATTTTGATATAATTTGGATAAATTTTATAATTTGGATAAATTTTATAATTTGGATAAGTTTTAGCAATAATGCAGGGGCGACATCTATTAGAGGTATATTTATTTACTCAGCCATTAGGCATTACTGTCTCATACCAAGCTGATTAGGCTCTGTGTGGCCAATGAATCATGATCACACAGCAGACTTTGAGTTGAGCTAATTGTCAGTGTCTGAGAGAAATCAAGTGGCATGAAACTAATCATTCCAAACTGCTACTATGAGGATCATAGGTGGCGAATTATGAACGGCCTACAGACATGAAAGCTAGTTTTGAATGAAAAATAGGCAGCCCCCGATCGAGAGCGGTAGACAAGTGTGGGTGTGTGGCACAAACACATTAAACATCTAATGACCTCTCTGCGACAAGATGAATTGGCGCTACCCTATACGAGGCGTTTAGCCTGGCCGTAAATAGAAACGGCTATGGCAAGGAGCTTGGAATAAAAAAAAAATAACGATGGAAGTTGAGGAAGGGAAATTCAACGGGACGTACATTCAAACGTCGGAAGGAGCTGTAACTTTCGGCGGACTATTTTCAAACTTAGCTGGAAGGTAGTTGCTGCCAGACCCCAACGTTAACAGCACGGGCAGCTTGGCTCCTATAACGGTCAATGATGTGTTTCCAAGGCTGGAATGGACTTGCACCAAATCTCAGAGGAGAGCTGGCCTGTTCCGAATGGTAGCTTTCCGATAGGGTGTTAAAATATTCCACTGCTTCTACCTCAATGCTCTTTGAGTCCGGTATTGTATAAGCAGCTATTGACGACAAGGTGAACAGCTGATGAATGTAGAACGGCATGTCTTATTTATTTATTTAATTAATGTCTACAACAACAGATCGAGTCCAATCACGCAATAGACAAACAAAAATATAAATGAAAAAAACAAGAGTATCATAATTCAATCCAAAATTTAAATAAGCAATTAGCCAAGATGAATATGCATTAAAAAGCATAAGTAATCATTTTATCTTTGAAGATGATTTTGAAAGGGAACCAAGTCTGAGTTCGTTATGCTGCCTAGGTAAACGTAACAGCGGTGAATAGTAATACGTATCAGCCTGTGCAAACGGAACATTAAACGTTAAGGTTGATCTACATGAAAGATCCAATGCACGAACAGAAACCAGGTTGCAGAGGTCAGATGGGACAAGTCGATGGTGTAATTTAAATAGAAGGCATTCATCGAAGAACAGCCTACAAGATTTCAGGGATGGAATTTGCAGCATGGTAAGTCTCGAACTATACCCACAGTAAGTCAAATTGAATTTGAAAAGCAGAGAGCGGGCGAACCTGCGTTGTACAGATTCAACCGCATCAATTAAGTACTGAAAATGTGGGCACCATATTTGACAACAATATTCAAGGATACTGCAGACAAAAGAGCAAAACAGATGCACACAGGTGGAGATATCAGTAAAATGCTTAGAAGAAGCTTAAAGTATAAAACCCGAGAGCCTGGACGCTTTGGCAGTTATATGCAATATGTGTTGGTCAAATAAGAGTTTAGTGTCGAAAATAACTCCCAGGTCTCTAAAACAGAATACAGCATCGAGAGAGGTACCAGAAACGCAATAAGACAATACTAAAAGGTTAGTTTTATGCGTGAATGACATTTGGCGAGATTTTAAGACATTCAAAGTAAGATAATTTGCACTACACCAGTTGCTCAAAGTGTGCAGATCATTCTGTAGCTGAAAGCAGTCTTCAATTGTATCGATTACTTTAAATATTATAGAAGGGAGGAGTTCAGGAGTCCTGGAAGATCATTAATGAAGATTAAGAACAACAAGGGGCCAAGTATCGATCCTTGCGGAACACCAAAGGTGGGATAGAAGGGAGCAGAGGAGCAGGAGTTTACAGTTACAACACAAACACGTTCATAAATGTAAGAAGAAAACCAGGAAAGCAGCGGACCATAGAAACCACATTTCTCTAATTTCAAGAGAAGAAGCACGTGGTTGAGAGAGTCGAATGCCTTAGAGAAATCAGGGTAAAGAACATCCACCTGTTTGCCTTGTAGCGTCCTTATCGGTGTAAACAAGGCACTCAATGGAATACTCTGCAATGACTTTCCTTCCTTAACCTCTCCTATTGAATGTGTTTTTGTTCGCATTTCCTTAGCTCCATACAAAATTTTAGTTGTTGCGCCCATCTATATCCCTATTTTAGTTTACGGGCGTTTTTTTTGCGGAACTCTCATCCTACCTTAACATTAAGTTTCCTATTCTACTGCTTTTATATTAATGTGTGGAGATTTTAACCTCCCAACTGTCGACTGGGATGCTGTATTCTCGATTATAGTTTCTCTATCACTACTTACCTCTTCTTCTCTTCCACTGTGCTCCTTTTCTCAACTCAATACCTTCCCAAATTTTAATAATAAAGTCCTTGACCTTGTTTTGTCTAATGTTCCTAAGTGCTCCGTCTCGGTAAATACTGCCTTTTCTCTGAGTACCTCCTGATCTCTGTCATCCGCCACTTTTTTTTAGAAATCTCCCTCACTTGTCGTACTCAAAGTAAAACTGCTAAAATAAATCGATTCAATTTTCGTAAAGCTAACCTTTCAGCCATGGCCGCTGAAATTAATAAAGTTAACTGGTTCTCTTTCTTTCGTGGTCTTGATATTGAGAATGCTTTACAAAATTTTTACATATTTCATTTTAATCTGATTTCGCCCGTTTACCTCAACTTACCGCTCGTCTAAAACTAAGGATGACGCTTTTGGTTTAACGCTGGCACTGCTGCCGCTCTTGAAGCAAGAGACGCTGCTCGTAATAAATACAAAATTACAGGTTCTGATAGTGACCTTAATGATAACAAGAGGATCCGCTCCGAAGCGAAAAAATGTGCAAAGCTCGCTATGCAGTTTTATATCAATCACATTGAAGCTTCTACCCAATCTAATCAGCTTAAATCCTTTTGGTCATACATTCACTCTCTAAAGACCTCCTCTGGTATTCCCAACTGTATGAGGTACAACGATGTAACAGCTATCACCTTACAATATGTTTGCAAGCTTTTCGCTCAATACTTTTATTTCTCCTTTTCGCAACAAATTCTCCCTTCTTCCGCTACTTCTCTTCACCAATGCTCTTTAACATTATCCTTACTAATCATATTGAAGTAGAATCTTAATGTAATCCCTGGATACTAGCCTTGGCTGTGGTTCTGATGGTATTTCAAATTTCGTAGCTAAGTCTTTATCTTCCTTGTGTGTTCCTCTTTCTATTATTTTCAATTTAAGCATTGCTTCGGGTACAGTCCCTTTCCTATAGAAAACGACTAACGTTTTTCCCATACATAAAGTTGATGACCCGGCTTGCATCTGTAATTATCCTTTCCTGTTTTAGTAAACTGCATTCTTTTCATGCTCCAGAGCAGCATGGGTTCGCCAATGTGGTTGCATCTGCCTTGGATCAGCAAAAGCAGGTAGATGTAATCTATACAAATTTCTCTAAAGCTTTTGATTCTGTGAATCATCATCTTGTTCTTCTGAGGCTTCAAAGTCATGGTATTTCTGGTCCTCTACTCTCCTGGCTCACTTCCTATGTTGCTGATCGTAGTTGTGTCGTAACTGTCAATTGCTGTACCCCTGTTTCGTTTTTTCCTACCTCGGGAGTTCCGCAAGATTCACTTCTTGGTCCTCTGTTGTTCCTGCTGTTTATTAATGACCTGCCATCTTGTATACGTTCACCTTGTCTTTTGTATGCTGATGACTTCAAGATGTTTAGAGTAATAGAGACATTTAACGATTGCTATCAGTTACAACGCAGAAGGACTGCTTGGTACTCATTTTGAAGTCTAGCAGAACCAGGCACGATGAATTCGACGAAAAAATGGAGACCTTCCATAGTGAACTGGCGATTTACGAGTAAACCACCAACCAGCAGCAAGCAATTGAGTGCCGCGATCTTGATGAAATTACCACAATAGCGAAAATGTACAATTCAACCTTAAGACCAGGGACAGGTGAAAATGCGTTTCTTTTTTTCAAGTACCAAAGTTTTATTTTGCAAAAATTTTACCAGCTTCATATTTAAAGCTGGTGACCAGGGGGACCTCAGATCAAATTTTGTTTAAATATACTAACTCATAACTTTAGAAGTGGTACTATTTACGTAATTTCAGTGCTCCTGCTGGGAACTTTCCTACGCAACAGTATGGGTCATACAAATCTGGAACCACATGTTTTTGATTCCTCTAGGTCTTAAAGTACGTCGCAGCTAAACTAGGATACGCGCCCCCGCTTTTGCTGTGAAAAAATCTTAGTCCGGATAATCTACAGTATCAAACTATGGTTTCGTTTTGCATCACCGTTTCTTGTGGCATTAATGATCAACTAAAGTTTGACTCCTGGCCACCTGGAGCTTTCGTAAAAGAGTTCAGCAAACTTCCGCGTAAAAAACAAACTAACAAAAAAATTCTCAAAATAAACCGTTCCTTGAACTATAAAAGCACAACTTAGCTTGAGGAATCCTATCTCCTGTGCCGTTTTGATTGCGCTCGCTTAGTGCTATATGGTGATTTAATTATACTCCTTTCCGATCATTACTTCTAGCAATAGTCTTTCCCTAGCCTTGTTCTCCTTCATTTTTTTATATTCCTTTTCGCAATTTATCTCTGTACCTAATTCTAATGCAAAATACTTGATTTTATCTTTACTCCCAGTGTCTTCAGTTTATTTGATTTCCGCTTCTTCATTTTATGATCCCTCGATTCTCATCATCCTCCTGTTGTTTTAAAACTTTCTCTAAGTCTTCCTCTTATAACCAAACTTTCTTCCTATTTCTACTTCAATTTCCATGAAGCCAACTTCGCTGGAAAGGCGAACGAAACAATCATGATAACTGGTATTCATTTGTTCGCTGTTTGGACGTTTACGAGGCTCTCCATAGGTTTTACGCCTTATTCTCAAATCTTATTTTTCACCTCACTCCCACATGTCGTCCCAGAAGGTCTAATGATGCTCCCTGATTTACCTCTGAAGTTGCTGCTGTCCTTAGAGCAAAGGATGTGGAACGTGACAAATTCAAACGTTCTGCTTTGCATGAAGACCTTCTTAAGTTTAAAAAACTACGCTCTCACGCAAAAAGGATCATTGCAGAAGCCACGCATTCATACATTTCTAGAGTTGAGGCTTTTCATAGTTTTCCTCGAAACACTTCTGGTCATTTATTCGTTCTTAATATGTTTCTTTGAAGAAAGTGTAACCACCACAACTGAAAAGATCTTTTTCTTCTTCTCCATCCGTGGAAATTCTTTTCCCATGCGAAGGGTAAAGTATTTCACAAACTACAGACGACAATACTATCGGGCTCTGATAATTGTACATATTTTGTTCTCAAATAACAAATCATATACTTATCGCAAAAGCATTGAGTGTTTTCCTAAATTAACATCAATGAGATAGGTATATTTTCAGGGCTCCAGCTTGATCCAAGCGGAACCATCTGGAAGGTCTGCATGAAGTTACAATAAAAACTAAACGAAATACTATGCCTGGGAGCAATCTTAAATGATAAGTGACTGCATTTTCAAACCCTTCCCAGCAGCAGAGAGCCATTACACATATAATTATAGATGTACTTATTAAAGCCGGAAAAATTTCATGATAAGCTTATTGTCGAACAATCGTATAGCAGCGTCATACTAAATTCATTCAATCCCAATTCCGATGGAGAAAAAAGACCTTGACTTATCGGCCATTACTCTAGTGAACTAGTGTACGGCTAATTTTTTTTCGATAGCGCCGCCGGACCATACATTCCATGTGGAGCGAAGAGACGAGCTATAAATAATGAATCACAGCTGTATCAATGATAAAACTATCATTAATTGACTAATAGGGAATTACAGCTTTGATAAGTAGCGAGATTGACACATTGAAATACCCAGGCAGGCACTTAGTTTAGCCGACTTTAGGTGGAAGCACAGAGATTAAACAGAGGCAAGATATGCTTGCCTTGGACAAAGTGTATTGTCGTGGCGAGCAGTAATTTTCTGTTGTGTTAATTTGAGCAAATTCCGCGCGCACTGGCCGCGCTTTCAACGATTCGACGTTCTCCATTTTGGGACCCAGAAATGCTTACTTGTAGACGAGTTCATTGCCACGACTGCATATGGGATAATCGTGCGAAGAACCTAGTGCGATCGTGGTATCCGCCCTGTGACAAATTAGTTGCAGGTCGCACGACCGGTTCCACTGTTAATTCTTGCGCCCGACCATGATTTACTATCGTTTTAAATCAGACGTTAATACCATTGAGCAAACTGGAATTTACGGAATCTAGACCTATCTAATGAGCCATTGGACATCAACTGGGGCATTGCGGGTAATTAGCCACTGCAGGTGCGATTACTCTATGGTATATATTGCAAATGTGCCTGATTACAGTAAATATTTTCCCTTGCATTAATCAAAGCTATTCATTCCAACTTACCACACTATGCCCCTTGAATATGTTATCCACTTGCGCAGGCTTTTCACAAAGGTGCGAGTTTTTCACACGCACGACAGGTCGAAATGCGAATTTCCAGAAGCTCGATCACAAATTACCCACGGAAACGTTTTAAGCCGCTCGTTCGAACTTTCGTTACTCGACGCTTTTCAATGTAATACGATTCAAATTAATTCCGACGAGGCGTAATTGAAACATAAGAAATTACAAGTCCCGAGTCAAGCACGTTCCGAACACTAGAAGTCAGAACAGTATCGGCAATCCGGAAGCTGCTTCTGCTCGACCGTATGTAATTTTACGTCGAAACACCAATTAATATGCAAACTATTTCGCGACCCTGACTCAATGCGAATTCCCGCAAAAGATTTTATGAAATTATTAGCATGAAATTGAACAACCAAATATATTTCACAACGACGCTGCTCGCTTGCGCTCCGGCTTGGCAAGAAAACGTGAAAGTTCGAATATCAATGTTTTTCCGGGGCTTCACGGCACTTGTTTACTTTCGGCAAACAACAGCGTCTCCGACGACGAGCAGTACGAATCAAACGAATGGTAACTCGTGATATGTTAATTTACTTGAGAAACTTTTCGAATGGCCGCAATTCGGATTTGACTCGATAACTACAGGAACTTTAGGTAGAGCGATTAGACGACGATTACAGACACCTCACTCCTCAGCGCACGCCACACAAATGTCATCTAGACAATTTTTCGCGGCTGCAAATCTCCTGCACACCTGCACACGAATGGGGGGGCATTGGATCGTTCGTTATTTGAAAGTGCTGCCATGTGGAAGTGGTATCTTTGGGGAGCGCTGTCAATTGAAGGGAGTTTCGTTTGGTTTCAATAGCATTTGAAGATAATTGATCTTCTTTTTGAAGGTGTAAAATATTAGCAAACCCTTGATTTTATATATTTTGGTCATGCAATATTAAACCCCGCCAAAAATGTTTTGACGGTTTTGACATATGAATGGTGATGACAAATTTAGGGAAATTTTATCGATGATTGTACTAGATGTGTTAAGCGAATATTTCCCTATGCTCCCCGTCCGATGGTCATATGTTTCTTCTGTCAGTCGTGTCAGCTGTCAAAACTGGTTTGAAAAGGTCGAGTTCGGTAAAGTTCGCAGTTTTTGTAGATAAAGCCGTTGTCGCCAAGTTCGATTTATGCCAGAAAACTAGGAGATTTAGAATTGTTTAAAAGGTATGAGGCTGTTGAACAACATTGAATTATCCCTATTAATGTAAAATATCTAAATGCTTACAGTTTATGCCTATCATTTAACCTGAAAACTAAAGAACCGGTACAATATGTTTTAGTCACGTTCGTTGAAGAGTTCCTTGTTTAAACCTACTAGGGGCATATCTAGACTTAAAATTTAGATTTGATTAATCTTCTAATTTTACACTAATGAATTTTCGTACTCCATTCAAAAGGACGCTTGCGTTTCTGTAAAATAAGAAACTGGTTTTGCGAGCCATTGTTTACCTGTTCGTCTGTCTAAAGACAGTGCATAGCGAAAAGGTTTGTGCAGAAACTTGTTGCTATTGGCGGTGGAATAGTTTTTGTGATTACAAAACGTAGTTTTTGATTTTGTTAACATATTTGTTTGTAGTTTTATGACGTTCGCTCCGTGTAAAGTAAATAATATATTCCTGGTTGCTAAACACAAACTAAACTTTCAGGAATTTACTATGTTCACAATAACTCACAATGCAGGAATATTAGAATTGCTTAAGCAAAGTAAAAATGAAAGGATTTTGTTTCAAATTCATCCTACTTTTCTCATGATTTTTAATATGTATCATGCATTAGCAATATATGTTGTCTTGAAGCTAGTTTAATCTATGAAAAGTAGCCAGGCATATCTCATTTGGTGAGGCGCCTCCACCCTCAAAAAATTCATATAGAAATTGTCATGGTTTTTGTAATGACATATTCTAATAAAGGTCCGTTTTTTGCACCCTTGGACAGGGTAAGTTAAGGTAAGTTTAGGTAAGTACATTAACTTACTTAACTTACCCTGCCCAAGAGTGAAAAAAACGCACCTTAAGCTAGGATAATTTTACTAAAAAGTAACTCACCAGAACTCGACGGCACTCACGCTCATCAGACTAAGTGATTAAATAATAGCAGAGAAGGGTTTCGGCAGTGTTTTGTTTGCAAGTATAGTATCAAACGCAAAGCTCAGATGGTGCTGTTTTTGTACCACGTAAAGCTGATTTACCATAGAAGCTAAAATTCTTTTTAATATGTATACTGTTAATAATTACTATTCATGTTAATTTAATTTTGCATTTGTTATTATCTTAGGTTCACAGATCTTCCAAAATTACCACTATGAATCCTATAAATATTCCGCTTGTGGCCAATTGGAATTTAATATCGGCCACAGCAGCCTGTCCAGACGGCGGTATTCTTTATATAGGTTTCAAATCGGTCAACTATATATCAGCAATTAAAAGTGATGAAGATCCTGTAATCAAATCAATTTCCACAAGACAAAAGTAAGTTACAAATTGTTTCTTCATTGTTATCATGGCTTATTTAAAAACCCATACTATTCTCTCGTTCGCCACTCCAGAGTAAAAAGCATTGACTGTGATCCAGACTGGTCTGAAACGAAATATTTTGTCGCTCTTGCTGATGACAACACGATCCAGATTTGGGATGTTAATGACAGTAAAGCAAAGAAAGGTCACAAGGCGCACATAAAGGTTAGTCACTTGCAAATTTTCATTATTTTTGTACAATCTTTCATAGTTGAGGGTGAACGTCAAGATACGTCAAGATTCTTAATTTCATTCTTAAAATAATTTCTGTCTCTTATCTGCTCGTCCCACAATACACAATAATTTCCCTGCTATCAATTCGTACAATAGATCTTACCACTAAGTTAGTGTACAAGCAAAGAATATATATAATGCTTACTATGGAACTCCCACAGCATATGAAATAATAACTTTAAACTTTTAACTCCCTAATTCAAGAGTAAGTAGACTTATTTTTCCTCTGTGAATCTTGGTTGAAAGACGATGATAAGCTTATCAACTCCGAGTATAATATTGTTAGAAATGATAGGAAGGATACACCTGGAGCAGGTACTGCATTTATTTTATTAAAAAAGGATTAATTTCGTGAGTCTCAATAATATTCTTCTGAATAAAATACTATTTGCAACCGAATACAGAATTTACTTATTTACACCAAGTGACATGCACTATAAATGAAACCTTATTGTTTCATCTATCAAATACAAGCGCTACGAGACATAAAAATACAAATAACAGAGTTGGGGGCGTCTATGCAAAAGAGTGAAATCATATTTGTAAACTCAATAAAAAAATATTCGTATGCGAGAAACAGAATTTGAATTTTTACATTACACTACAGGCATCTTTAGGCGACGGTGATGGTCCATCTTCGGAGCTTGTAGCAATCTGTTTCCTTCGAAATCGGAGTGTATTGTCTATCGATTCATCTAGCATAGTTAAATACTGCGTCAACTCAAATCGTTACACGAAAATGAAGCGCATCATTAGTACTAAACATAAAATTAACATTGTCAAAGCATGCTCCAGCGATGAGAACCTTATAGCATTCGGAAGTACACGTGGATTGATATTCTTGGTGAATTTAACAAGTAAGCTATAGTAGAATCTTTAGACTTAAAACCAACACTTGACAAAACATGAATCCGGGTTTGTTTAGGTGAAACAATTATATCAACACTTTGTGGTCATTCACGAGAAGTTACATCATTAAGTTGGTTAGCAGTGTCCTCGCCTACACCATCACGTCCTATTAAAACTCCATTGCGAAAATTGTCGCGTAAAAAATATGCGGCGGTGAATACAACAATTGACGAAGTTTTTGATATATATGATTTCGAATATTTAGAAAATGAATTCGGAGCTCCAGCTCTGGACTATAAAAAAGATGCTAGTGATACAGAGAGTATTAGTGAGAGTGTCGGCGACGGTTCTAACGAAGTTGCCAACAATGAAAATTTCAATTTCATCGAAGCTTGCAAGAGCCTGAAAGATGAAATTTTGGCAAAACAGCAGCTCAGCGGTCCTCGTGACTCGCCAAGCAAACATGAAAGACAACAAGTAACGCTAGAGGATTGTCAGCAAGCCGTGCGGGACCGCGATGAAGGCGAAGGCGACGGGTCATTTGATTGTGACTCTGAACTGAGCGTTGAATTCCCAGAATCGAGCGAAAACTCGCTTGCAGATGACTTTGAAAATAGCTGTGCCATTAACTCTACATTGCGTGAAAATAAGCAGGTAGAACCTTTGATGCAGAACATTTACTTGGCATCGGCTTCAGTTGATGGAACAGTATGGGTGTGGAATACTAAAACGGGTGAATCGGTCGACCAAATCTCTCTCAAAGGCTCTCAGGGGCAGCATTGTAAGCATTTTACGTTTCCTATTAATCAGCATTTCAATCGATATTATTTGCAGCTAACTACATTGATGTCGCATGGCTTAACTCAAACACTCTTGTCCTAAACGACAAGTCCAATGAATTGGCCGTCTATTCATGCAGTCCTACAGTTGATAAGAAAACGATGTTCAAGCGCGAGAAATATGAATGCAGACAACGTGGTGTTGTTGGTGTTTGTAAAATGGTAAACTCCACGAACGTGTGGACAATATCATCCCGACGTGAGCTTGCCTGCGAAAACATATTGACGAAAGAGATTTTAGCAAAATATTCGTGTGTTGTTACGAGAATCTCGTCGATCCGCGAAAATCCATTTGATATGAATCGGTGAGTTATAGAGTTACTGAATTTGAATGAAAAGTCCTCACCCATTCACTTTTCGAACTATAGAATCGCTATTGCATTCCCTGATCGCCGAATTGGTTTGATGTCGCTTGGATCGATCACTCCAAAAAATATACCAATCGATATAATAACGTTGAAAGAAGAAATGCAAATTCTTTCGCTGTGCTGGTGCCCAAATGATCGATATCTGGCTTTTGGAACGGCTGAGGGACGGGTAAGTAATCTCATAAGCAGCATAAATACATTGCATCTCTTCTATTTACATCAATTCGTTTTAGGTTGGAGTAGTCGACACTGAAAAGTCACAAAAGTCTGTAGTGATGATGAAACCGTTCTCAGGGACATCTGTTTATTCCTTGAGCTGGAGTGACAATAAAATCTTCGTGTGTAGTCAAGAAAAAGTTGCGTACTATGAGTGGAATGACAAAACTTTAAGTAATTGCTCGAATCGCATGCATTGGTGAAGTATATTTCTCTAATAAATATTTCATTCAATAGATGCGACGAAACTTGATTACATCGTCCACGGATCATCTATTGCTTTGCATGAAAACGAACTATTTGTTGGTACGCAGAGCGGAGACGTGATGGTTTTCAAACGATCAGACAGTAAAGCAGTGGATTTCAAACTCCTTAGTGCGAAAAATATCGCTGCAAAGTACATTAGTGAAATCAGTGTGAATCCTTTAAACCCATCTTTGATAGCAGTGTCTGCAATGTCTAGCAGTGTGGCGGTTTTGAAATTTTCTGGTACTACTTTAGAAATAGAGCATAAATTCGTTACTAATGCCTCCCAGGCGGTGGCTGGCAGCACATGCGTTAAGTGGAGTAATAAGAACGAGCACTTACTGTTATCATGCGGCTTCGACGGCACCGTACGTATATGGGATATTTCACGGCCTGCTCAGGAAGCGCTCTTATGCTTGAAACAATTCGATTCACCAATGTTAAGTGCGATTTTTTCGCCTATCAATGAAGATATAGTTATATGCGCTGGAAAGGCATCTTCAATTCAAATGTTTGACTACAAAAAAGAAGTTTCGATAATTGAACCAAAACCAACTGGTAAAAAAAACAAAGATAAGCATTTAGGCGAAGTTCAATGGGGTACGAAACTAGAAAATGCCTTGCCGCTGAAAAAGAAATCGAAACTGAAGAGCAAGGAAGTCAATACGAGTAACAATAATTCGTCGATGCTTGCAAGGTTAAAAGAGCTGAAAGATTTGGGAAATGAAGAACCCACAAAACCGGAACAGGAATCAAATTGCCCTCTAAAGGTATACGCTGGTTTACAATGTCTCAGCTGTTAGTAAAGACTGTACTTTAATTTCTTTTTCTCTGCTATAAGAATAAGCCGAAACAACTTTGAAACAAACATATGTTTTTTTTTAAATTACTCCATTTTCACAGAACCCCTCTACAGTGCTGCATTTATTAGGAAAAGAATTCAACAAAGATGTACTTCAAAATATTGAAAAAGTCTTGGATGACCCTTCCAATTCGGTACTTATGGCAGGAAAACTATTTGGTTCGCGGCGTGATGCAGAAGAAATTTTAGAAGCTGAATGTAAGTATTTAAGAATTCATTTTATGGTTGACTGAAATTTATTAGGTAAGAAAACATGGTCGCTCTTCTAACATTTACGTTTTTCAGTGAAGAATCATCAAGGATCAAATATGAAATCAATTGGCTGTGTAATGCTACCACAAATTAGCGGTAACTTGAAAGAAGAGATAATAGAATGCATAAAGACGAAAAAACTCAATGAAACTCTTCTTTCGTTAGCACCATCAATTTCATACGAGTAAGCCAGCAAATTTGGAAAAGCAATTGTATCTAATTGATTCGCACATATTTTCGTTTTCTAGTTTCTGGAAAAAATGCTGTAAGGCATACGCCAATCAACTCTTAGAAGTTGGATTAATCTTAAATGCTTCAATGTATCTTCTGGCATGCCATCAGGTCAACGATTGCATTCAACATTTAGTGGAAAAGCATTATTATCGCGAAGCTTGGATTGTAGCGAAAGTGTACGTAAATGGGAAGGATCCTATTTTTGGTAAAATATTGAAAACGTGGGTGGAGCATATGTCATTGACGGGAAATTACGAGGGAGCAGCATTATTGTAAGTAAAAAAAACTACGTTTAAGAGGTCAGAATTTAAAGTTTAGTTCTCCCAATTGGTGTTTCTGAGGTTGCGAAGCGGTCGAGAAATGTGAGTTGAGTTAAATTTTAGACTGTAACTAATGTGTCCATGATCAGAGAATGATGGGCCTTCAAAGACCCTCCAGTTATCGATTATTGCTCATTGTATAGATACAATTGCTCATACCATTGTGTAGAGTGCTGTTTAGCATATATTTGCTGCGAGCTCCCCTATAAGTAAGGATATTTCCTCGATTTGCTTACGATTAAATTATAATTAATAATAAAACTGAATAAAGACTGACCTCTATCGTTAATGTCCACGCTGCCTCCAACGGCGTGGTGCGCGTTGTCATCCGCCCCCAGGAGCAATAACTTTTGCTTGTTGAGTGCTTTCGCGGTGAGTTTTGTAACCTTTTCCAGCGGACCGGCTCTAACGTATGCAATAAGAGTACCTAGTCCTCGTCTCCCTCATATGCTATGACTGTCAGATCATCCGTGCTTAAATTAGATAGAAGATAAGCTTCGATTTTCGTCCTCACCAGCATAGTCGTTCTTATTGTGGGGAAGAAAATATTGAATTGCCGTGACCGTAGTTCTGCAACCCGGCCCTCTGCTACGTCAACCAGTACCACGTCAAACTTACCCTCGTGGAATATCAGCAATAGTTCGGCAAAATTTGAGGAGTTCTTCCTCAGCTTCGGTCGAAACCATGCTCTCCGAGTCTGCGCGTACTCTGGCACTCGTGCGCATTAGCTTCGCACGGCTTGAATGGCGTCCATCGGAAATGTTTGCTTCCTTAATTGTTCCTGTTTGAGGTGGGGATCTTTGTGCCTTAGAGCTCTTCTTGAAAGGATCCGCCTCCGATTCGACCACCTCTTTGTCTGCGTGGCACCACTTGTAATTATATCTACTAAGGTGGCCATGTAGTTAACCTCATTGCAGTCCCTGGATATCGACGATGCAGAGCCTGCTTGCGCATCCCTGACGGCCGCTGATACTGGGCATGCGACTCCCTTCATCGTAACTTTATATCCTTGCTTGTCATTCATTATTGGTTTTTAGTTCGTGGTCTCATTCCCCTAGGTTCACTCTTAGCAAGGTAGCAACGCATCTGACTGGAGCCCCCACCGCAAAAACGTGGGGAGCGGGAGAGAACCCGTGCTTCAGGCATAAATAAAAAAGGATTGACGCAATATCACCTAAAAATATAATGAAAACCACGTTTCTTCTATGCCAAGAAAACTACAAGTTGTCATTGAAAGGAAAGAAGGAAATCCTATCAAATACTAACGACTTTTAATTGCAACAATAATTTCTAAGATCTAATTAAATCTTCCATCACTTACTCTCGTCAGACGGAAAATTACTGATTTTACTTATATCTTTTTTTGTTCTCTAGAAGTATGTTATTGTTTACATTTTATTTATAACTGCAAAGATGACAAATTAGAAAGATAATAGATATTTTGTGCATTAGTTTTACTAATACGAATGATTTAAGTAAAAACTTCTTTCAAATGTTGGTTTTTACTGCACTTTTACTCCACTGTATATCTGCACTGTAAATGTATATCCTTCTAATTGAAATCGTAGGCTGGTGTTTGCTAGTCAGGAAGCCAGGTTTTTTGTTCTGTCAAGATAACTGAAGGTGGTAGTGAAAAATCGAAATCTCTAGCCCCATCACTCAGTACTTAAGCTACATATAGCTCTCATCACCATACCGTTGAAGCTAGATTGAATCACAGCGTTAATATTCATTATCCTTTTTTTGGACAGAAACATATAGATGTGAAATTGTTTACCATATGTGTCTTTCCATCCGAATACTAACCTGTTTTTTTCGCCGCAGCGTAAATCGGCAACCCACTAATACTCTATAACCCCTGTCTTGACAAGGCTGTGCTACAGATAATCCTCTGAGGTTTGGTATTATCATAGAAAAAAGAAAATATTCATCGTATAGTTTATTTAATTTTTATTAATTGTAATTTGGTCTGCATCTTCGTTGAATTTGCTCTTATAGTTAACAAGATATTTTTTTCAAAATGCCATAAGCAAAAAATTGACTGCGTTGATAGATTTATGTACGATGATTATTCACCTGTAGACTTACTTAATACTTTAAAAATTTATTTTCCGCTATATATATAAATATATGATTACAAAAACAGAACTTCCTATTTTCATGGACGTTGATTTGAATTCATTCTTTTATTTTACAGATGCACACTTTCCGGTGATTACCCTGGTGCATTAAAGTGTCTTTCCGAGCGACGTCAACAAAACGATGAGCACCGCCGAATCGCAGAACTATTAGAAAGCAAAATTGAAAAATAATTTCTTTTTACTAGTTTCTATCTATCGATCGCGTACAGAGTCAGATTTGATTTTAGCACAACAAAGTGCTAAAATGTATGTTGCTCAATCGATATTTAGTTTCTTTACAATTGATGTTGAAAAAGGCTGACTATTTAGTAGGTAATAGAACACATTCAAAAAAAGATCGTGTTATATAGTTTAAATAGTGGCTGTTTGCTTCGTGATTCAACTGCGATTGTCATAAGCTCACACCTACTGGTAAATGTAGCATAAGCATTTTTAGATAAAATAAAGGAAAACACGTTTTATTCAATAAAATACATGGTTTATTTTTACAATATTGCATGATTCTTTAAAACTTTCCCGTTTTAAAATAATCTTTTTAAGAAAAAATACAAACGCATTAATGTGTATACACATTTGAAATTAAACTATGGAGTACATTTAGTCAATAAATATTACAATCTACTGGTACGAAATAATATTCTCTAGTAAATAATTAACTATACCACCATTCCATGAATTTATCGTTAGTAACAACAATTTGGTTGCTGATTAATTTCAGCAATCGGTGATGCTGTGTTTCTTTAAATCAGGTAAACGCTCAAGACTAGGACGTGTAAGTACAATATTATTTAAAAAGGTAAATCATAATTCATAAAATTATTTTAGCGTTCGGTTAAATTACTAACTTCACAATGAGTTTGCATACGCAAACATGTAGAACATTTCTGCACTAAACTGAACCTACAGTTCACAGTTAACGTACATAATAACTTTGGTATTTTCTGCTTCAATTTCCATGGAAGAATTTGTTTGGAATTTTTTATAATGCAACATCTCTATATTTTCGATAGTCGTCCGATTCCGTGGTTCCGATGGATTGCTTGCTATTCGTATTGCTTCGATTCACATAAGGGTTTGTAAAGCCTCCGTATCCAATACCACCACAACCCAATAAAGGATTTTGTGGGTAAGGATAGTAGGCAAAGGGGAATCGAAGATAGTTATGTGGATGCGCGTGCATTTGACCGGGCACATAGTTGGCCATCATTGGCCAAAAGTGATAATTCTGAAGCAAATTGTTACCGTAGCTGAGATCGTTTTTAATCTTAGCTATGTCTTCGAGATTTTCGAGCGATACACAATTTCTCGCGAGTTTCGATGTTGTATTCGAATCGATCGTGCAGTAGATTGGATCGTCAGGTGTTACTTTGAAGTTTGTCACATCTGGTGAGGATTGTTTCTTTTCGTTTATGTTTTTCTGGCTTTCGATATTGTTGTTTAATATTTTTCCATCGCATTCATCGAATGAGGGCTTTTGGTTGAAGGCCGGTATATAATATCTTAAATCCAGAAGCGATTGTGTTCTTTTGGCTAAAAAAAAACCATTAATATTTTAATTTTTAACAAAACTCTGCAATGTACAAATTTCTGCAAATTTAATTGTCCATCTATCAATCTACATATTTAATCTTCATCCTTAAATATACAAATTTACTAACTGAAATGAATGTAATTGAAAAATCAACGTGCTAAGTTCTTCACTTTAAAACGACACAAAAGATACTTACAAAGATTTGTTTGTGGTGGTGGATAAGGTCCAAGATATTGTCCCGGATGTAATCCAAAAATACTCGCATTGAATTCAGTGTTTTGTCCAAAGCTATCATGGTGTGGAATCACACCATTCAATCCATTTTCGCTCACGAAAAAGCCAGGATTATCATATGCGCTCGGTCGTCGACTTCGTCGTCGTTTCTTACTATTTCGCATCGAATCTGCTTTGAAAGCGGGAGTTGATGGCGGTGGAGTTTGTAATTGTAATCGAGCCGCCAAAGTTTGAAGCTGCGTCAGGACCTTGGTCTCACGACGCCATCTACGTTAAAATGAGAATATAAATAGTACTGTAACGTTACAAAAGTCGAACTTTATTAATACTTACTTCAAAGCCGTTGGTATAACACACAACAATGTAAGACAATTTATAATTAATCGTATTAAGTATCCTATAAGCTCTGTTAAACCATGTGTTGATTGCAAACCCTGAAAATTTATTTATTTAATCGAAAATAAATAAATTATAGCGTAAAAAGTAAGTACCCAAAATTGTGTTGTCATCATCATAACGAATGCTAGTTCGGGAATCGATAGGACTCCAACTATCACAGACCAACTAAACAAGCCCCATGGTAGTCCTGTGACTAAACCATGTATAAGAATTGTTGAAGCAACAAACATGATAAAGTATCCTGCACACAGTAGATACGAAGGTGTGGGTAAATCACCGTGAGCTTCCAATAGCCAGGATACCTCACATGAAAACGCACCCAGATAAGCCAGCTGAAAATATAAATGTTGATTAAATGTTGAGTAGAAATGAAATCGAACTTTAAAATACTATATATTCTGTAGAATTGCTTCAGTCATTTTTAAAACTTATTAAATAAATGGCAAATAAACAAAATAATGTTTTCACAATCGTATAAACATAGAAATAAATACTTGGTGTACCAAAGGCTATTTAGAAATAAAGTAAGTTGCATTCTGGTTGCAGCCCGTTTTTTTCCTATTAACAGTTCCGCCCACATCAAAAGATATGTACCTGGGGTTAGCAAATGCAGACACCTGTATCACCTTCCAATCGTTCAGAAGATGTCCGTGCCGCTCGCTGACTAAGGTAACGTCAAGAACGTCCCTCCGTTTTGAGGTGATGAAAGTCGGCTCATTTTGGGATGGACAGGTTGTAGAGCAAGATGAAGTCAAAGAGTGCCTCACCATTTGTGTCGGAGCTGCCCCATACCCCTTGATGAGCATTGGATTCAGCACCGAGAATAAGAGGTACACAGATCCTAGCGGCTGAAGCTACTACGTCCTTGACGATGACACAGGAAAGGACATGCACCACGTAGCATGAAACAAACCAGAGTGTTCTTCGATCGGTTTCCGCTGCAACAGCCAAAATATCCTAGTCACAAAAATTTTGAAAATTCGTAGTATCTCCAGACTGTCGGGTGTAATCGTTGGGGAACTCACAAACCAGGTTGTTTACAGCGCATGATTCTTGCATTAGTATTTAATCTTCCCTGCTTTAGAATGGTAGAGGTTAATTTGAAATCAATCAGGGTTAAGTGAAGTTCCGCAAGGACTGCGTCACTTCCTCCCTCAGCTTCCAGATTCAGGACATCTAGAAAGCCGCCCAAATCAGAGGTAGTTCAGACACTAACCGCATCAGTTTAGAGGAACTCCGCATCTAAATCCCACTCAGATGCATCTCCAGAGAGAGTGATACACTCCTTGCCTGCTCTACTATCACAGCCTCCTGCTACGGATTGTGTTTGGCGGGTCCAGAATCTTTCGATCCAGAACCCTTAGCCTTATCACTCCTGTAAAAACGGAGGGACCATTTCTCCTCGTACTTAATAATACCCTTACGGGCCTTTGAAAGCGGTACCACCTCCTCATTTAAGATGAGGATATCAAATTTCTACAGACTCGCCAATTTTGGCTAACCTCGAAACCACCGTCAAAAATTCAGAGTTGAATAGCCTGATGATCTCCAGAATTTCTTTTGGACCAATGTGAAAGCATAGAGTCCATCTCCTGCATCTGGATCGACTAGCGATCTCGTCCTTCGGCATTGTCTTTAGTTTAACATCTGACCAAATGTTCGCTAGTTCGGATATAGCCTACTTGTAGAAGTAGTCCGAGCGTTGATCCTCACACACTATCAGCCTAACTTCTCCACACCAACTCGCATCATTCATCGTAGGTGCGTTCACGAGCTGGCTTTCTGCAGTTTGTAGCAGACATTGAACGTAGTCTGCCTTTAGATCATGCACCACACTTCTCACCAATATGGTCACTAGTGAGTTTCTGGGCTTACCTCGGGCCAGGCTTGGTAATAAAAACCGCGCGACCATTTGAAGCAGGGGATCTGGACTCATTCGTAATATCTCCACAGTCTCGAGCAGATTTGGCGACAGTCCGCAGAGATGGGTCATTCGTCATAGCTCCACTTCCTGGGGCTTTAGCTGCATCTGATGGCTAAGCCGTTTTTGTTCCCTTCCCCCTCGACACTGGAGAGCATAGTTGATTTTTTGCCTCACGAATTTAGATTTTTTGTTTTTCATACAAGAGTATCCCCCGCAGGTCTCTTGCTCCTTCTCAATAGGTATACCGATAATACCGGTCAAATTGGCCATCAGGCAAAAATATCTTGAGGACGCTGGGAAGTCCTGGGCAGATGAATCATCCTGTGCAATAACAAAGCAGTGCTGGTTATCCATGGATACACATCACACCGGGCAGCTTTTAGGCTTAACTCGTAGCGCTCTGAGTTGCACTGTGGGCGTTTTTACGGGCCACTGCCTCATAAGACGGCATGCGCAACGATTGGGCGTAGAGATTAACGATTACTGTCGGAGTTGTGGCTCTGAGGACGAGGAGAAATCCGTCCTCCATCTCATGTGCTAGTGCCCAGCTTTGGCAAGAAGAAGGTTGGTGGCACTTGGTGCACGCTTTCTCTCAAACCTGACCGAGCTGTCCTTGGTCAATTTAAAGGGGATAGTGCGGTTTGTTAAAGGAAGCAGATGGTTTCTTGAGTTCAGTGAGTAGGAAAGAGTCACAAATTATTGTAGCATCACAACGGACTTCTCTTGTGCTTATGTGTGTCGGTCGTCAGGCCTCTGTCGATCGGCACCCACTTCAAGCCACTCAATGCCGCTATTCCAGTCCATATGTCTAGTTATCTTAGTGATCATCTATGCAAGCAGGAAGACCGGCAGGAAATGCTCAGAGCCGGATCGGCGCTAATCAAGAGTCCGACACAACTGACCATACACCACCAACTTAATGGCGACGAGACTGCGAACGTACTTTGGGGCATATTAGGGTTTCAACGGGACGGAGATAGTCTTATTAACCCGGAGCCGTTCACGATGCGGATTTCACTACGTCGCTACCGTGCTTGAAGACAACTAGATCCGCAATGCTACGGCCACCAGCCTAAGCACGTCAAAAGATTCATCTTAACTGTCTCAAGTAATTATCTAACCATTTCTCTGAGAGTTCATCTCGGTATTCTTCTCCTTCGTACATATGTGTTAATGGGTTGAAAGATTATTTAGAAAAACATCCTTAAGCTCTGAGTGTTTTGGTCAACTCAAGCAGAATGCCCAGCCCACCTGAGCCTTTTGAGTTTGGTATTCGTATCAATTATATTGGGGACCTCAATGAATTCTCGCGCTTTTTGCGATTCGAGTTGTTCCTTTGAACGGTTGAGAGGCGGGCAATGTCAAATGGAAAAGACAATAGCAAATGGTGGGTTTTTATTTATTATTTCGATTCACTTTTCCGACCAAGTCACGGCTCAATCACGGTCAAATCAATATCGTAATCCATTGAAACCGGTTAAGGACCGGACCCGAAATTCTATTGTGAATGCCTACAATTGCTATCAAACTAGGAATATCAGGTGCCATGACCCAAAAACTGATAGATTCTTAATGGCATATCTATTATCAAAATTAAAATATTCTTCGATCAGCTACATATAACGCATACCTACATATTGATTTTCCACATTTGGTCAAACATTTTAGACCATACATTTAATATTTTACTGCCGACTCACTGAGATCTGCAGATTACCATGCAAATTTAACAGCTCAAAATTAATTTTAATACCAACCTAAATGCATCATACACAGCCAAAACTGGCATGATAACCCAAATTAAGTTTTCGGATTCGAGTTTGTTTGCTTTCCCGAAACATTTTCGGCCTGACCTTAAAATTAAGATACAATGAAAATTCTATTTCAATGCGAAGTGAAATATCAAACCATTTTTTCCAGGTTTGCATATATTTTTTAATGAATGATGACTAGGTAAGTAGTTGAAGTAATTCAAGTACTAGAAATAGTTTAGATTAGTGGTACATTAATCTCGCACATGTGTTTGCTTACGTGATAGTACGGTCAGCAATAGAAATACAAAGCTATCTCAAGATGTATGAAATTACGGTAAGATTGAATTAACACTTCCAAAGGTAGGTAGCAGATTTTGCGCATGTTAATGCAGTGGTAAAGAACATAGAGTTTAATCTGGTTTTTGTGCATACGAGATGTATGTAGATAACTCAATTATCAGGTTATGCCTATAATCCAGCGGATAGGTTTACAGTGGATGCTTCTTACTAGTAGTAAATGCGCCAACGGTTCAACTACAAAAAAAAACTGTACAATGTAGATCGACCATCAAGAATTAGCTTTCTCGACACATGATTGCAATTCAGAAATTTAATAAGCTTATCGGTTCTCTGAGTATTAGAGTTTAGTTTCGTGCTTACACTGATGGACTGATAGATAGATCGGATTACAAAGACATGAGAAATAGATCTAATCTTCGATGAACGGTAGTTGGCGGCGTGTTTGCATGTTAATTTATTCTCGTGCGTGCTATAAACTGGTATGCATGTTGCAGAAACTTCTGATAATGAGATTGTTAATAATAGGTGCAATCGAAAGGAAAAAGTATTTAGAAAGTTTTTTTTTCGTCAATTTTAATGACCATGATATAAAATTAATTAGTTAATTAAGGTTTTTTTTTAAATGCATAAGCATATTTTTTACTTCTCTGATCTTCACGCCATTAATTTATGTTGATGTCGGAGCTTAGAGGATACTCTTTAGTGCACGTAGCACAGCTTTGGTAGAAAAGATGACAGGGCAGGAGGTTGTAGCTTAGTGATATTGTCGAGGAAGTGTTGGTGCACGTTCTTCTTAAATAACCGTGGACTGTAATTGCCGGGGAACTATAAAGATGGTAGATTGATTCGCATTCGCACGATTACTGTAATTTCTTAGTGCGGGAGGCATTAATTCGCGGAGTGTTAAGATAGAAGCGAATAATGAGTCACATGTTGTACTTTATTTTCTTTTTATTTATTCAATCCGTCATTACAACAGATTTATTTAAATTAGTGTATAGATAAGTTTAATAAGTGAAGTATTAAAAGCTTTAGAGCATCAGAACCACTAGAAACATTAATGTTCGAAGAAAAGTAGAGCAATTGTGCAGATTTTGAGTGCATATTCTACCATACATCTACCATGCATCTTATTACAGCCAACCTGCTTCGAAGGCAATTTAGCGCTCTGATTTCAAGGATGCATTGAAACTCATAGGGTCGAAAGGTTTTCAGGGCTACCACTTGCATGAATTACAAAATTAGGAAAGCCAAACACTAGCTACTTATATTCAGTATAGGATGATCATCTTACACAACTTTGAAAGCAGCATATTTGGTAATAAAATTACTCAGTGCTTGCAACACTTCGCCAGCACTGCAACCAAAAGTCTACCACAGCTGCGTCAAAATCAACCTACCTTCTGAATTTAATTTTTACCCGATGGCATCATCGAAAATTACAGGGATAGAAAGATGTTTGGGGTTGCCATCTGAACTATTTCTAATGCTTGGAAAATTTAAACATTGGTTACTTTTTTTCATTTTAAATGTTTGCTATACATGTGAATATTTTATGGTAGCATCTGTTGGCACGGAAATAGCACTTAGGACTTAGCCAGCTCAAAAGTATACCAACTCTGCTTCACGATGAAGACAACTTAACCTGTGAGTTTCATTTCGATCCGATTACTGTATTGGAAGTTAAAGGAGTAAAAGGAAATTTACGGCAAGCACCGGCAAAAAAATTTTCAAATTTTCCAAATCTTAATATTTCTTGTTTATTGACTTGTAGTAACAGATCATTACCATATATTAGAGATTGTCAAGTTTCTATAGTGATTTTCCCTTGGCCTGTTGAATGTATTTTTATGCGTATCGCATTATCTTATTTGGAACTGTTAGGCGTTGCTGGTATCGACGATTCGGCAGTGTATCAGCTATTAATATGTTAGGTCTTTGGTTCAAATCCAACCGTGGACATTCAACCATGGCTGCACTGCATGTATTGAGTAAATTTAATAGTGAAAAGGTGGTATCTGAGCCTAATCAGCGGCAAAACGAGTGGCGGAATAAATCACTCAATTCTCATTCCCAAGAAAACCCTAAGGCCTGAAACAAATGAACAATGGGAAAGTATAGCAATTTCGCTTTTTTTTTTATCTAATTAAAAGTATTAGAAAATGCAAATGGCCAACTCAATGCCAAATAGCCAGGATTTAAAGTTGTCTATTTATTTGAAGTTGTTTTCATCAAAATAACTGAATGCAATTAATAAAGTGCAATTTAGTAGTTTCCCGTTTAGCTTTTATTCAAAAAATAAAACTTAATTTAGTTGTAACATGATAGTTTTTAGTATTAACTACTCCCAGACCTTTCGATGTGAGCAGAAGCAATAGCAAGCGTGAAGCTAGTTGATTTTTGTAAATGGGACAATTCAGCTTTTATTTGAAGATATAGGATTTGTCCCTTATGCAAAACAATCGATTGGTTAAAAACTATTAAAACACCATACAAATCTATTATTTGTTCAAAAACGAAAGAGGGAAAATTGGTAAATACACTTACGTAATAAGAAACAAAATGACACAAATAGATAGGAAAAACACTACCTAATCTGGTTGTTAAGACCCAAGAATATCAGCTTAGTTTCATGGCTATGATTTCATACCTTACAATTTCGATCGTCGCACAGATAACATAGCACAAATGTTTAGGTTCAAGTAACAATTCAACGCGACATGAAAGCAGTGAAACGTGGAAAACATTCTTCAACTATGACTAACGAAAGAAATTATGGCTTACACCTTACATTTAGACGTACATATATAAATTTGTGGTTGGTTCCTAATCAAAGATTCCGAGTGCATCGTCACCGCTAAGACGATATGGAAAGGCACTGACGTGAATGTCTTCATAGTGAATTTTAAAACAATTTTATTATCATACTCGCTTAGACATTGCCGTGCACTGTAGCGGTTTGTTTTTATATCGCGAGTAACTTTAGATAGTTTTGTTACTGCTTGATTGAATGAAATTTATATAGTTTCTCTTTTCTTCTTTATTGTACAAGAAATTTTCGAGTTTTTTGTAGTTTTGTTGTTCATAGCTCACTATAGCCAACAAATGCATGGTTTCGATTGTTGAGTTTGGTAGAACTGCAATCCCGTTCGCGTTCCATTCTATTGGTTTTGTGCAGTGTTCGATTGCTATTTGCATTTTGTGGTCGACAACAATACAACTCCATCAACTTGATGCACACAATGTGTACAGGTAGATATCTGTATAATGAACCACATATCTGTATAATGAACTCACCACTTCCGCTTTGATACTATTGAGACGTGCTAATACCGTCGATACCAGCATAGAGCATTGGAACTCGTTGGCACCGGTATGGTAACGCATGTATGTATTTATTTGTAGATTCTAGTATAGCTGCTGACGACTAGCTTTTCAATTTAAATATTCAATCTACAAATTAATGAAAGTAGAACTGAAAAGTGAGGGGAAAATGAAACGACGCAACTGTGCTGGTAAGTGCTGCAAAACTCGAAAATATATCTTATCTGCACCTTGACTAAACAGCTAGCTACGCTAAATTGAAATACGAGCATATTTGCCTCGAACGAACGGTTCTGTTAGCTTGTTATTACTGGTTCTGAACCTCAATAACATCATATTGGGATCACTGGATTAATTGAGTTAAACTCATAATATATTGGCTTTGAGTACAATTGCGGGCAAATACATCTAGTACAAGGGCATGAGGTGTCAGTTGATGTTCAAATCAAAATCAATAAATGCAAAAGAAAGCAGAAAGGAAATAACAGGTTAATGGTGGTATGTCAAACCTCTTTTGGGCTTGATAAAATAAGCGGGAACGGTTGTTTGTCGAGGACTATTGAACACGAACGACACATTTGAGCAAATTTTACCTTCAAAGGCAAGATTTTATTTAGCCATGTAGAGTCTCTGGCCTTTTCCTGTTGTGAGCAGGTCTAAGAAGCGAGAAATAAAAGTATGTCATCAACATATCATCAATACTTAATAGAAATAGGATGGAGAAAAGAAGGCCCTTACAGCTCTGAGCTGAAAGCCAAAGTCAGAAGGGTTCGAGGGCGACAGGCATCCATCGAAGGCCACAAAATGTTGCTCTTAGTCGCAGGGTACCCAGAGCATGACTGATGACTTAGTGAAATATGCTGTAGAAAAACAGCGTGCTCTTTTTATTAGAAGAGAAGGACCCCTTGACGCAGAGGTGTACGAGCTTCAGGTCAGAGATATCATGGCCCACATTCGCAAACTGACTTCAGGTAAAATGGAGCAAAAAATGGCACTATAGAAATGGAATATTGCATAGCCACGCAAAACCTGTTGTAAAGAAGAATTGGTCGAATTTTGTATCAAGAATCGATGTTATCAACAAGATTGGAATGGTTTGAAAAACTTGTAGCGGTTTGCAGGTTGGAAAAGTGGCAGAGCATCTCACCTAGACCGAAGTGCAATCAAGATGTCAAACAGAAATACGATAAACAACTAGTAACGAGGCCAAAAAAAAAGAATTATTGTCATTGGAGTAGAGTGCACCAGAAATGACCGTAAAGACCCTCGAGTCTGCGAATTCGCAAAAAATTAAAATTTCAATCAACTTTAATTACGTTATGGAGCAAATAATATGATGTAGTCAATACTTAGCCTTTGCCACAAAAAAAATATATTCAATTCTCGCTTTAAATAAAATATATACACAAGGATATCTTACAGTTCTCAGCACATATCATTAGATTTCATAATTCTTTCTGTTTTAAATTTTCAGAAGTTTTTTGTCCGCTCAGTGGCTCATCTAACATGCCACTTTCCCAAACACCTCAGCTGTCTATCGCTGATGGAATATATTTAACTAGAGAGGACATTACTAAAGCTATAAGAGAGCTTGACATGAAAAAAGGCCCTGGACTACTTCCTCCAAGCTTCATAATTAAATATGCAGAAACGATTATTTCACCTCTGCATATAATTTTCAATAGATCGCTGCATTGCGATATATTTCCTCATTTCTGGAAGTCTTCCCATTTTACGCCTATTCTTAAAAGTGGCGACAAACGATCGGTTGAGAATTATAGAGGCATCGCCATTTTGTCTGCTAAGGTGTTTGAAAAAATTGTTTGTAAAAAACTTACATTGTTGTGATCCTCTTCTAAACGAGCAACAACATGGCTTCAGAAAAGGTAGGTCCACTACCACCAACCTTATCATAATGATTTCAAATGTGCTTTGCAATATGGAAAAAGGACGTCAGGTTGATACTATATACACTGACTTCAACAAAGCTTTTGACCGTGTCGACCATGATATTTTAAAATTTAAGCTGAAAAAATTTGGCATTTCGGGAAACTTGCTAAACTGGTTGGATTACTTAAGAAATCGAACATAGCATGTACAATTACAAGGTTTTCTCGCTAAAAAAAATTACTGTTTCCTCTGGGGTACCGCAAGGCAGCTACCTAGGGCCGCTCCTGTTTAATGTTTTTATTTCGGATCTATCGGAGGTGTTATTAGACGATCTCAAGATGTACCACACTATTCAATCGGAATCTAATTCAAAATTTCTTCAGTTAAAGCTCTATCGCTTGAGCAATGGTGTGCCCGAAATAAACTTTTTCTTAACATTGGCAAATGCCATGACATAAGCACCAAAATCTCCTTCTCTTCGCAGCAATAGGAAATGCTGGTACACAGCTAAATCTGTGGTCACCTGTGAAAAGTTCAGGGATGCAATGATGCCCTTGGAAAATGTCAATTCGCCAGGTCTGTATGGCATCTATCCGACTATGCTAAGAGAGGGAATTGACAACCTGGAGGCAGACTGAAAAGAAATCTTTTGGGCATACCCAACCTTAGAGTATGTTCCGCCACCTTGGCGACAGGTTAAGGTAGTCTTTATACCTAGACCGAGGAGAAATTACTATTCAGATCGAAAGAATTTTAGGCCGATTAGCTTAGCTTCGTTTATACTGAAATGTTTCGAGAGACTTAGTGAACGACAAAATACGAAGTAATCGTTTTAAGCGGCAGTGATTCGGTGCATCCAGACGTCTGTACGATGAAATATTCTGAGATCATCTTTACGGGCGGATAGATATGGAGCTGGTGTCTATCTGCCGTTCATCGAATGGATGGGCCTCTTCTATCTATTTCCGTTTTGCAAGCAGAAATATTCGCTATCTTGAGAACTGTCTGCTGAGCAATTAAAAAAAAGTGGAAGAGAAATGTATCGCTAATCGCAGTGATAGTAAAACTGCGCTAATGACACCACTTAGAACCCTGACTACTTCAAAAATTGTCAAAGAGTGCAGGACACGATTGAACTCTGTCGCTAGATTTAATAGAGTGTACCTATTCGTTGTACTGGGGCACTGTGGTGTTGAGCGAAATAAAATTGCTGACGACGTCATTGCGAACCAAGGTTCGACACTTCCACTACAGGGCTCTGAACCCGTGTGACGGCCGCATCTGGGTAGTTAATACTGACAAAGATAGATGAATGCCTTCTGCTGCAACCCAGCACACTAAGATCTCTCCTTCTGAGCCTAATAATGTTACGGGAATTCCTACTCAACAAGAGCAGGAAAGTTTGCAGAGCCATGCCAGGCATTCTAGCTGGACAAAACTGCCTAAGAAGATACATGCACCGAATATGTGTCGCACAGGATAGCCTTTGTCCCTTCTGCCTAAAAGAGGATGACTCTGCGGAGCATTTCCATTGTGAATGCACAGCGTTTGTGCGTCTTTGGCTGTGATGTGTTTTTCCTATCATTGATCCTAGATTTCGCTAAGAAGTCTGGGAAACTTTGGTAGGCTAGGTTTGAGTACAATGAGGTGCCAGGCACCTCTCCCCCAACCCACAAATACACACCATCTCTTTGAACTAGTAAATTCATTAAAATTTATCAGTCTCTCTGAATCCTAACAGTTGTTTACGTGGATGATTCCAATGGTACTTTCAGCGGTAAAATATTCAAAAGTAAAACACTTTCTGTACATTTTAGGGTATGGGATGCCTCCTTTCTACCAAGAAGAAATTGGGAAACTAAAGATTATTCAAACCTATAATCAAGCGATAAATTGGCAAAAATCTCATCATGGATCAATGAATAAGAGCTATTATAAAATCAGAAGTCATTACTATCATTGCACGTCATTGTACGTGCGTAAATAAAAATTTCATACATTGCCATCAAGCATTCCGGCTGCAAATTATCTTGAATTATATCCGATCTTCACAACAATGTTGTTGATTATGATAAGTATGCATGTAATTGCGCCAGTAAAAATTACTGGCATCACAACCAAAATAACGAAGCAAAAAAACGTCATTAGCAACTTCGCGAGTTCTCTCTTCCTTTCAGTTTTGAAAGTTGAAGTAAAGTCGAAGTCGAAGTCAACACGGCATGGGTGCAAGGTTAGTAGACCCACTTCCACAGAAATATTTCACGCTTCAGGTGATTGTTTTTGTCATTCGTTGTTTGGTTAAGTAGAAAAGCTATCCGACCCAAGAAGCTTGCAACTAACACAAACATGCATATGATGCGCATCAAATATCTTAGCTACACCATTTATGTCAAGAGGTATGTATTTTTTTTCCATCAAGAGGTCACATTCGAATTCGGCTGCAGTAGATTATCATATGCATGAGTTTCTTTCTCTCGTCTAAAATTCCGGAATTCCGAATAAATTAAGAGGACTCTATTCAATTTAATAGGTTATCAAAGAAGCATCATGAATTCAAAGCATTCGATTACGGATTTATGCCTGTTACTGGCTAGCATTCATTCTTACTTAACAATATGTTGCTTTTCACTTTCGCTTAGAAGCTGTTTAGATTTCAGAAAGTGTTTGGTTTCCTGTTGTTATATAGCAAGGAAAAAACAAAAGACGGAATTAACAATCTTAAATAGAAAATAGCTATGTTTTTTCATCCATTTTTTTTTTATAAAATAACATCTATTTCATGCTCGACCAGCTGCAAAATCCATGTGAAGCTCGAACCGTTCATGGGAAATGAGTTGCGAAAGGTCTATACACATAATTTACCGTCATGCATTGTAGCTTTGATCATTCACGATATCAAATTATTGATCGCATTCTTTATTGAATTAAACGGATGATCACATCAACACGACGCGTCTCCGATAGTCAGGAGGTGTCAGCAAACAGCTTCAACATTTAATAAATCTCAATTGATCGTAGGGGCGACTCAGGCTCAACTTTAATAGATACCCACAGTTGCACTTAATGAGTTTGCGTGTGGGCAATAACCTTAGAATAATTAAAGCGTTGGTTGTGTTAGCTATGAAATAATTTTTTTTATATAAAAATTGCATCGACCAAGTCTGTACACAAATCAAACTCCTAAGATCGCACCGGAGTTAGTTTTTCCAGACAAGATTGCACATAATTGAATAAAATTGCATTGGAAAGCGAATAAGTCAACCAAATTGCAGACTCTACTTACCAGTAACAGGCCAGCTGTTATGCAACATATCGTAAATAAATTGGTTTTTGAAAACAATTCCATAACACGTTCGGTCCAGAATTGATGCAGTCGTTCAAGAAACGTACGTTTCTCATGCAATTTCGCAGCACCGATCGACGAGTCCATTTTCTCTTCATTGTTCAAATCCATATTTTACTCCCGTACCGATTATTTAGTTTCCAAGGAAATGCACAATTATATTAAATCCATTCACAATTCGCCTTCAACGCTGTTCAAGTGCCCTGAACTAATTCGTTTCGTTACGTTGCCGAAATCAAAAATTTTTTTCCGACTTGCGGTTATTTTTGTGCACTTGGAATGAAGGTCCGGTTGACTTGACGTTAATTTCAATTCTATTCATAAGACCAATGAAAAGAATTGATGGGATTTTCTTCGTTTGGCGAGATTTTAAGAATTATATTAGTGAAGTGAGTAAAATTTCGTTGAAGATGGAAGATCAAATCTCGTTACATCATTTTGATTTTTCGTCCTCCATTCGTTGGGTATGTTTCGTTTCCAACCAAAAGTCATTGCTGGATGATTGCGTTAAAATTGCATGCCTTTTGAATCGCTGTGACCATTGTTACATTAGAAAAATCATCAGTCAGACTGGGTATGCAAATTTAGGCTCCGAAAGAAAACTCGGTTGCTGATGCTGGCCCATTAACATTGGGAAATTTGTTTGCTGTGGTAAGTAGGTGCTGTTAATCGTCTTTCACACGAATGCTTTCTTGGATGCTTGGAAGCAACTGGTCAGCTTCAAATTGAGGCAGATTGTTATCTGAAATGATTTACAAAAACGAATTAGCTTTTGTTGTTTATTAAGTTGTTTGATGTTTAAAATGGTTGAGAGGCTATAAATAAATTTAATATGAAAAGGTTCATAAATAAATAAAATAAATTTAGTATGAAAAAGGGACATAAACATATAAAAATAAAATCAAAATTAAAATCTCGTCGAATTCGTTTAAATCTTTTGACAAAGCAATGAAAAATAGGCGATCAGGTTCAGCTAAAATTCCGACTATATGTCCCTTAAAAGATAAAATGGTGCGAAAATACCAAAACTACTGCTCCATATAATTTTTAGCCAATGATGTCAGACCCTGACTACTAAAATTACCATAAAAATGGGAACAACCACTCAATCTACCAACAGATTGAGCTTAAAAGTTCGACGAAAAATTCGATGGAACAATTATACAGAGAAACAGCATCATATTTAGTTTATATCTTAAAATTTATTTACAAAATCACAAACTTTTGAGGCGATTTCTGATTCCTTATAACCAAATCAGGTTCATAATCACCTTCTTTTCCATACGACTCAAAAGCACGTATGTAAGGTGCTTCTGGTAAAAGCATTTAGAAAAGCATGTAACCAATCAGTTTTTAACTGTGCTATTATAAGGCTGAAGAGCATTTTCACAATTCAGCTGGACATTTATACTAGTTGCCATAAAAACTTATCAACATAATTGCATTTTCCTCGCGAAAATATTTTTTACGTAGATACCAAAGTTAAAAAGATTTAGATTCGCTTAACAATATGTGATTCAAACATGTTTTCATCAATTTGTGCTTCGGATTTCAACAAAACAATGGCATTGGTGCAGGTATGCTTATTGTCCCATGTAATTTTATTTCCCTACTTCAGCCGACAATTAACGGAAGTCAGATACGAACAGCATCTGTCAAGTAAAAGCACCTCAGCATAGCATAAGAACTAATAAATAGCATGGAAAGAACGGTATTGTGCGATATCTGCCTGATGGAAGAGATTGACAGAGAGTGAAGGATTTACCATCAGCTGGCACCTAAGAAGAACCAAAACCAAAATAAGTTCACTTTATCATATGCAAAAGTGAGAAAAGCATACTCTCAAACGACAGGTGAGAATGTATACATCCGTGTCAGCTGATGTGTGTGTTGGCGTGCGTATAATCCCATCAAGAAACAGTAAGTGCAGGGAACATTCGCTGGCAACAAACGAAATTCTCTGTAGTGGATTGCATAAAAGTGTCGGAGATATTCCTTTTACTCGCCAAATGGTATCGAAAGTAATATTCCGCGTTAGCTATCTTATCACTTACCATTTTTATACTCAGAATAGGTTTTCAGAAAATGAATATTGCATAAATTGTCATTCGTTAAAATAGTCTCTTTGGCAAAGCACATGTATATTGCCTAGTGGGAATGAGAAACGTATCTGATCGTATAAAAGGGGCGTGTCTTATCTTGGCGGGGTACTTTCTGTCTTTTTTCAATTTGGACTTATATTGCTATCTACAGTGGGGAAATACCGCAAATTGTATCGCAATTCACGTACTTTCCGAGCAATATATAGTATTTAAGCTATGACCTCAGTGCGATGCAACCGCATTTTCCTGCTTTCAAAAGCAGATGCCAAGATAACATGATTATGACTACGATGTAAACAGGAGTAAAGTCTCATCTATCGAACTTGCGTTGCGTTTGAGTTTAATCTGACAGGTTCCATATGCTTTGCATTTTATTTTAATTGTACATTCTTAGCCTAGCTTAAAGTATAATTAGCTATGATAACTTAACATCTAGCGGCTATAATATTTTAGCCTGCTGGTTCTTATGGTTTTTTTATATATATATTTTTTCTTAGACAGTTTTTATCTTATACTCCCAGCCTGTACAAGTACTGGGGTTACCTGGGCGATAGTTGACTGAAAATCTACCTTACACTGCAATTAATTTCTAACTTGTACCTAATTATAGCTAACCTAACCTAATTAGACCTAAAACTTAACCTAGTTCTTACATTTTGCCCCTTCTGTTCGACGGAAGCCCTCCATAGCTAAATAGCGCATCCATGAGCTGCTGTTGATACGCTGACTTCGTGGGGCGCATAAATGCCCCATTGGAGCCATCTATACGCCCTATCGACCGAATCAGTCCGTTCTCATGTCCGTCTGCCTGTCCGTAGAAACTTATCGTTAATTCTGCAACCCGGTCCCTAAGTGGCCTAAGTCCCGACTCCTGATACAGGAGAAGGTTCTTAGTTACCGGGCTGTAGAGCCTACCAGTGCAGAAGCTTAGGATTCTTCTTTCGAATATCTCCGCTTCGACCATGACAGTCTTTGAACAGGTAATTCAGGATGGTGAAGCATAAGTCCGGATAGGCCGGATCAAGGTCTGATAGCAAATTGGCTTGGCTTTGGTGGTCATGCCCATGATGATGTCTAATGCGTTGAAATGCCAATTTGGCAGCTTTGATTTTACACCGCACGTAAGGATTAAATTTCAGAAACTAGTGAAAATCAACAACGAGGTACTTTAGTGATGAGCCAGTAGTAATCATAGAAGTTCCGAACGAGACAGCGAGTTTTTTTATCTTGTTGCGAATAGTTTGCGATCCCCGATACTTAGAATGGTTGCGAAATACACAAAGCCCCATTTGTCCCATTTGCCCCATTTGTCAAAGTAAAGACTTAATTCTGCCAAGTAGTATTACAGGCTCTTCGCTGCTTTGAGCGGATTTTGGCTCGACGCGAATAAGAGTGTGTTATTGGCATATTGAAGAAGTTGGACTTGAGGTTGGCCCACTGGAATAGAAAGGTCAGCGGTGAATATGGTATAAAGAATTGGTCCAGTGACAGAACCATGTGGCACTCCTGATGTCACAGGTCATTTGGGAAAGAAAGCTCGCCGCGAGTCTTATCACTTCTGCCGGGAATCTAAACTTGATCAGCTTAAACAGAAAACCTTCGTGCCATACGGAATCAAAAGCCTTCTCGATATCTATAAGACACACTACTGTTGGAATGTTTTGTTCATTCAATTGAGACACGATTTTATCGTGCAGGTATGAGATGGCGTTCTGCGTCCCGTGCTTGCGCTTAAACCCAAACTGGTGGTCAGGAATTACCTGCGTGAACTCACATGTTGTTTTATCTTTTCCATCCAAATTCTTTCGAAAATCTTCCGCAGATTAGGGTTGAAATTGCTGGCCACTTTACTTTTGCACTGCCCTTCTTATAGTTGAGAACAATCTTGGCTGCTTTCCGTGATTCGCGAAAGTAACCATTGGTCAGGGCATAGTTAAATGCAATGGAGAGAATTCTGAGCATATAGAGTGGTAGATGCTTAATAATGAAATTAGACATTCTATCATGCCCAGAAGACTTCTTACTTTTTATACCGCGCAGCAGTTGCACCAAGTATCCACTATTAACAAAGTGGAACTGGTCATTTGCATCTTGTGGATTATCCGAAGGATTTTCGGATGAAAATATGGCCAGTGGCTCGTGGTGTGTATTTTTTAGTTTTTTAGTTTATTCGACTGACTCCCTCTCTTACCATTTGGCGGTTAGAAGGAGAACCGTCAGGCGGAACAACATTTAACCGAGATTGGAATGTTGATGCAAACCACTCAGCCTGATGGCTAGGGCTGCGCACAACAATTTCGTCAGCCGTCATCACCATCTCGTGGCTATTATATTTACCATAAAGCAAATTTATTTCCTTAAACATGCCAGGGCCCGGTCGAATGTCGCCCAGCCGCTCACTGCGAAATTTATCAACCATTTCAGCAATTATTTTGCTGAGACAGTTTATATTCGAGAGCAGTGACTTGTACAACGGGTGATCCCTCCCATGTCTGTGGAAAACTAGCTTTAACTTAAAAATGTGACGCAACGACGCAAGAAAAGGCGAGTTTTAGAATGTGTGGTGAGTGTTGGTGATCTTTTGAGATGAGTTTGATTTGAAATTGTTTGATGGAAAAGATCATGATTTGCAGTTTTTGTTAACATTGCAGGCTTTTATTAATTAATAAGTTTGAAAAGCTTACGCGGTATATTTTGTTCCTCTAGCTATTTATTTTATGATCATAAATATGAATTATTGTGAATTCATCAATGAGATAATTTTAAAGAAAATTTCAAGCTTTGAGCCGATTGTCTATCTGTATCTTTGTCTTCTCAGGCAATTCAGTTGATTTCTTTTCCGGTGCTACCTCACAAAAGTATATAAAGGAGTTTTCAATAATGACATAACAGTTTTGTATTTAAATCACCGTTTCTTGTGGACGATCCAGTTGAGCCGATATTTTCAAGATACATTGGTGTGTATGAGGAATAGGTCCAGGTTTTACCTAATGTTAGTTATTTGTAACCCTTTGGTGCTAGTGGCCATTTGAGTGGTA
The DNA here is from genome assembly GCA_947369275.1 of Nemotelus nigrinus. NCBI lineage: Eukaryota > Metazoa > Arthropoda > Insecta > Diptera > Stratiomyidae > Nemotelus > Nemotelus nigrinus. The sequence continues at coordinate 224,146,225 of OX376372.1, read as the reverse complement.
TTTGAAATCAACGAATAAATCCTCAAAAAAGCCAAGTATTCGAAATAAATGTTGACTGTGGTTCAAGCATGCATATAATAACGTTTTCGAAATTTTTAATCTTATTTGTGCATTAGGTGCCTGCTAGAAGTAATGGAAAATTAGCTACAAAGCATCCATTGCTTCGAATGTGCTTGCGGTGGTCATATGAACTAAATCGACTTTCACTCGAATTGAATTGTAATATGTGTACTGAATTTTTGGTCTTGCCTAAAATTTCACTTACAACTGCCTATTCTATTTTTCTGTACCCAAAATTTGCGTTGAGTTTGCTGCTTTACATGTAGTGATGTCACGAATAATTTCAAGATAAAATTTTTTATAAAATACTCGAAACCTAATATTAAGTGGGTGTTTTTTAATTTTATAACTTCAAGCGTTTTTTTCTTGATTTCGTTAAGAAGTACAATATTCATCCATAGCTTCAGTGATTCAAATCTATTAGCAATTTGAAATGTGGCCATACAGAATGCAGGGAAAGCGATCAAAGGCAGTAGGCGGAGTATCCGCCAAATACACTACCACTCATATCTCATTCTGTAAAGATATTTTTAAAGATTGCCAATTAATATTTGACATGAGATGCAACTATGACCAGCTCGGTCACTGCTGTTACAAGACAGCTGAAGAAAAATCAACATCACACTAGTATCACTCTTTTAGACTTGAAAGAGCCTAAATTACCAACAAAAAACATCGTAAATATGGCCTTTAAATATGGCGCTTAATTTGTGTTACTTTCATTGTAGCTTGGGCTTTAGCTGCTAGAGCAGCTGGGTTTATTTTCGTCGTGTGTAAGTAAGTATATCGCAGAAAATTAAAGAAAAAGTGTATGCCGATTTTGGTAATAGCCTGTTATATTTTAAAATCCTCCGACGCCTATGGGCCAAACTATCAAACATATTGCCAACTCACAGATGAAGCACTTTTTGTTTTGTTCGTTGCAGATATTTTTAATACACCGATGCATTTGTGTCCGTAAATAGCGGAGAACAGATAAATCCATGAATTATGTAAATATTTTCATTGCATTTACAAAACATGTTTTAAATTAAGTTTCATTTAATATTTACATTATGCTATTTATTCATCCAAAATAGCTTGAAAAGTTGCATGAGATACTTCGAGAAATGGCGTGTAGCTGACAGTTTCCTTGTAATCACTAATTAGGTAGCGATTCAGACTTTTGTATTTTATTCATATATACTCAGCATATGCATCGTCAAAAATACTGATACAGTATATTAAAATCCATGAAATACTGATACTATCGATGAGATATTTAATGCTTTCATTTCATGGTATCTGCTATTCGCAGTCAATTTTAACAAAGACGATGCGATTCGAACAAATCTGTTTTGATAAACTAATTAGACCTCTTTTTCGTTCAAAAACATGTTGACCTGGATGGAAATCTTCAATTTCTGTTGGAATTAGATATTTTGATAAATTAGACCTTGAATGAACATTCCAACACGCTATAATCACCATGGATCTTCTTTTTCAAAGCAAAACGATTGCCTTTTAGCAAACGGCAATTTAATCGTTCATTCATAAGTAATTCTCTAACTAGCATTCAAAAGTGAAAGTTTCACAGATTCGAACAAATCGTAATACGTGAGTCATTATGTTATATTATTCCACCTACCACTCTGATTCATCATACATCTACTCGTATCGATATATGAACAAGAAAGCTTCATTACCAGATCATCTTTGAAGATGGCATAATTATTTTCTTCAGTCGATTTTTGTTGCATGGAAAACGTTGTCTTTTAGATGCACTGTATGCGGCATTCATTGCCTTTAGTTATACAATTATGCTAATGTTTGCACTCAATCTTTATTGCAACGACTCGTGCAGCAACACACAACATGTAGGAAAAACATTCCAAAAGTTATCACCGTTTTATGGTGTTGTTTTCCTCAGTATGACATCAAGATGATGGTGTATCAAATACGTACATAACCGTACGTGATCCGGCAATGGAGATTATAACATCTTGTCCAAATACATATGTTAAACATGTTGCACGAAATAGACTTAACTGGTCGACCAGCATGTTATTTAGATAGATTGGCCCGATATTTCCATCGTATGTGTAGCGATTGATTCCTAACTAGGCCAACTTCTCATTGTGAAATATTAGGCTTGTACTAGCAACTTTCTTTGCATACCGAGCTTGATCATAGAATTTGAATGAATCTCTGATGCTAAGTAGATACACATTATTTCGAAAAAGTTTCGTCATTTACATTCCATCCACCCAAATAAATTTCCCATTTCAAATGATAATTTTGATGATGCGTAGTAGCATATGCCTTCCAAAAATATTGATGTGATGCAAGATGTTTATTTTGTCATAGTGCTTTTATTGTAAATTAGAATATGATTTGACGTATAATTCGAATAATTACTTTTCAAAATATTGCTATTAAAGAAGCAAATTAACATTTGCGGATAGCACAGGCAACAGTGTCGACCCATATATTTACAGACTTATTTAATTTTCTCGATTACAAGTTGAAAATGGCGCCTTCACAGCAAACATAAATATCGGGACTTAACAAGGAGGCCACTTACATGGCTCCGCTCAATTCGAGTTTCTAGAAGGCGCCGGTGAAGTGAAAGAGGTCTAGTAAGTTAATTCGTTAGCCACCAGCATTTTGACAACGACAGTTTGCAGTTAGGACCGCAATAGTAACTTTGAGTGGTGAAAGAGTGTCTATGATATGTTAGATATAGCGATAGAATATAATAAAGGTGCAATGAGGAAATATATAAGGAATTTTAAAGAAATTGGTTCCCTAGAGAGCAGAGCAGAGAGTGATCAAAAGTGAAAAGCAGCCGCAAAAGAGGACAGGCAGATTTACAGGACAACATTAACAAATTCTTCTTTTATTCTGCTGAATTGGGAAAGAAATATTGGAAACCAGTTATGAAAATGTCAATGTTACTACTATAGAGAGGAGACTAAATGAAAAAGGATTGACGTCTTCTTAAAGTAAAAGAATCCTACGCCAACCCTTGTCGAGTCTAGAGGCTAAATCTGGTAGAGAGCTTCATTTACAAATTCACGATCAATGTGAATACGAATACAGAGTAATTAAATCCATCTCACTTTACCTCGATTTAAATCATTGAGAGCTAGGAGAATTCCCGCGTCCAAGTCTGGATTCGAACCACAGATCCCACACGCTAGAAGCCAGTGTTCTACCCACTAGCCTACATGAGCTTTATTAACAAATAACACTATATATTATAATGAAATATTTGTATCGCAGCTTGAATACTCCACAACGGCTGCGGTCATTAAATAGTACGTGTTGGCAAGGCTGGATCACGTTCCTTCGCTTTTTACGTGTAAGAAATTGACAGAGGGCAATCTGGATAATCAAACCATCGCTTCGTTTTGAATCACTCTGCATCCTGGTTCGGAAAATGCTCTCTAAATCAGTTTCTGGCTGTCTGGCGCCTTAGTTAAGGAGTTTATTCCGAGACCTCGGAAAAACTTTCGCACGAATTCATCGCGGAGCTTTCGAAACTAGACTCATCAACAAACTTAGCGTTTGTTACCAGAATGTTCGTGATTTAAGTACCGAACTGAATATTCTTAATCTCTCTTCTTTTTTGTCTTCTGATCTAATTATTTGTCGCACGGAAACGTGGTTAACTGGGTATATTTATAATAACGAGATCTTCCCTCTTTATGCTGTTTTTCGTTGCGATCGTGACCATACTGCGTCAATAAAAATAGACGGTGGTGTTTTAGTTACCATTCATAAGTCTCTGCAAGGAAAACTCTGTTATGACGTCCATCCTTCTCCTCCTGTTTATTGTGTTGTTGATCGTGCCACCCTGGCACCCTCTAAAGTTCTGATTGTTTCTTCGGTTTATGTTCCATGTAATTTCTCTGTTAGTGTTTACGATCGATTTTTTGTTGAGCTCTCCAGTTTCCTTTTTGCTTCATTTTTAATTTGTGGCGACTTTAACTTACGTAAGCTAGTGTGGAATGTTAATTTTTCTTCGATACTTTCCTCGACTAATATTTCCTTAACTACCACTTCCTTCCTCTCCTTATGTTCACTGTCGCAATTGATTACTGTTCCTAATATGAACAATAAAGTTCTTCACCTTGTTCTTTTAAATATTCCCCTCACACAACATTACTATTTCAAGCTGATGCCATGACCTACGTCCATCCTGACCTACACCATCCGTCACTTTTTATAGAAATTTCCGTTTCCTTTATGTCTAGTAAATCTCCCTCCCGTCCCTTGCGTTTTAATTGCCATAAAGTGGACTTTGTTAAGCTGGAGAATGATATCAACTCAACTAACTGGTACTCCTTCTGCTGCGGTCTAACTGTTGATCAGCTCACGCTTCGATTTCATAATTTCCTCACCAGCCTCATTTCCCGGTTCACTTTTTCCAGTCGTGCCTACAAATCAAATGATGCTCCTTGGCTTCGGCATGATGTGGTAACTCGACAAAAGATGCAGCTCGCACTAAGTTCCGTGCTTAGGATGGTCAGATTGAGTTGTCAAAGCTTCGATCAGCCGCCAAAACTGCCGTCAAACAGGCTATGCGTGATTATTTCAATAATATTGAATCCTCTATTCGTTCTTTGATCTTACGTCCACTCCTTGAAAAATTCTCCCTGTTTTCCCGATTCTATGTTCCTTAATAGTGCGTTTGCTACTAATTATAAAGGAGATTTGAGATCTCTTTGCAGTCTGCTTTTTCTCTTTCTTTTCCTAATATTCCGAGCACCTTTTATGATTCCCCACATCCCCGCATCCAAACCAACCCCCTGGAAATGGAGTCCTTACTTCAATATTTTGATGTTAATGTCAGTATTCCGAACCTATTCGCCAAATCTATTTCGTCGTCCCTATCTGTTCCTTTATCTATCATCTTCAATCTTAGTTTCTCATCTGGCTCTTTTCCTTCCCACTGGAACGTGGGTAAAAGTGGGGGAAAGAAATAGGTGGCTGTAAGGACAAAAGGAATATTCAAGGAGAGTAAGGGTCTATTAAGACGATCCGATTTTCTATCAGAAATGTCATTGCTAGGGTTATTTAATATGCAGCCGTTAAAATATTAAAAAAGGAGGCACTCGTAGAGGAACAGTCTGCGTGACTCAAGGGAAGGGATTTTTAGGATGGAGCGGAACTTACTGTAAGCACAATAAGGAATGCTGAACTTATAGAATAACGAGCAGGTGAATCGGCGTTGAACGGACTCAAGAGCTTTGATCAAGTATCTAAACTCGAAACATCAATGGAAACAGTATTCTTGATTACTACGAATGAAGGAAAAGATCAGATATAAATGGATCCTTGCAAAACTCATGAGGTAGGAAAAAATAGCGTGGAAGAGTAATAGTTAGTAGTAACAACATAAGAGCGGTAACAAACGTAAGAAAAGAAGCATGAAAAAAAGGACACCGGAGAGACCAAACCCAGCTAGCTTTGACAGAAAAATAGCATGGTTCACAGAATCGAAAGCTTTGGCAAAGTCTGTATATACGACAACCACTTGCTATTGCTGATCAATTGCGAAAGAAACAATAAGAATGTTACCGTTGACTTACCTTGAATATCTGCACACTCGCTAGTAAGGGCTGGATGAAAGGATATACTCTATTGTAAACGACTATTACGAGTAGATTGCTAAAAACAGAGCGAAAGGGAGCGGTATGGGACGATAGATGCAAGAAATATTACCAGTTGTATTTCTAAAGTGATGTGGAAAGATGGACGCAGTGGAAAGATACCGGTTGAAATGCTAAGATTAAAAATTATTTACATAGAAACAAACAAGGAATATGAAATTGACATAGCAAATATATTCGGAATGCCATCAGTGCCGATGCCAATGCTTGCGTCAAAAGACCTCAAATCAACGATACAAGTTGGTGCTGGGAAAATTAATTAACGACGAAGGACTGTGATGGAAGGTGAAAGAAGAGAAAATTTGAGCAAAAGCCCCACAGGAATCTTGTGGTTTGGAGGCAAACGTATCATGAAGATACATAGTTGAAGGTATGAGAAAGGAAGTTTTAAGTGAGTTAATCTAGAACCAGAAAGGCTTAGGATTGTCAGATATAATAAAAGCTTCGAAATGCTAAAAATAAGCAAGTATCATGTCATTGGCTAGCTTTGTAGCAGCAAGTTGTTGCCTCGAAAATTTGAAAAGCTCATTAAGCGAATCAGACCTTTGGTATTTGCTACGCGTTGCAGCTTTGGCTCCAGGAGCTATCGCGACATCGAATGTGAACCACGGAGGGTCGGAACTTCTTTGAAAATAATAGATTGTAACAAGAAGTTAAGTTGGACAAGAAGGATTTGAGGTCTGTGTTAAGTCAAAATGAAGAAATCTTCAGTTTGAAGTTTTCGAAATTATTCTACCCACAAGAGAATTTGCCTATTTTTGGAGTACTCGAAATTTCTGTTCACAACAACTCAAGATCAATTTGAAATTCACAAAATGTATTGGTCTTGAGTAGGAGCAGCTCTGACAGAAGTTTATTGAATATTATGTCAACACTGTAGTTGTGGCACCATCTTGAAAAAAACTCACACAAGTAAAAACTTTCTTCCTTATAGCTTCCGTTGCAAACATTGAGTCAATCTGAAATTGAACGGGTGAATTGACCCTACTGTGAATCAAATCAAGCAAACTTTTGGCTGAGAAGTTAGGATAGGCCTACCAGCTACGGTAATTTTCGTCATTTTTCTATTAAGAGATTCTACTATTAAATTTTCAAAGTATAACGAACTTGTAAAAAACTAAGCAACAAATTTGTTAATTTATAATATTTTTAGACTTTTTGGTGCAATAACCCTTAAAATATATCTACTGTTATGAATTCCAAAACATTCAAGCAGTTTTAGTATACTTTTGGGTTTGGTCCATGTTTGTTAGTTTCAAATGTAACTATTAAATTTTCATTCGATAATGAAAATAAGTAACAAATGCGTTAATTTTCAAAGTCTGGGAAATTTTCGAGTGGCAGCCCTAAAAATCTTTCTATCCCTATGGCATCTGATGCAATTATCGTATAAAAACAAATTTGGCAGGGTGGGCAGAATTTCGGTTGCAATACTGGAAAATTGTGTTGTCAGCACTGGGCACACATTTTCGTACTAGAAAGTGATGCCATCAAATTTTCGTGTGATAAGCATACGGTAATGAAAATAAATAATGAGTATTTTACACTCTGAATTTCGAAACTCTAGCGAGTGGTAACCCAGGAAATTTGTCTACCCTATGGCTTTCGATGCAATCACCGGGTCAGAATGGTATCAGACCTTCGATACAGGTTGATCCCAAAAATAGAACGCCAAGCTCTACTTTTTTTTTAAACCAGTCTGATCAAATCATCTTGTGGTTATATTTTTTTTATTTACTACAATTTTAATACAAATAATAATACTTTAGCTACAAAAGTTGAATCAAAAATTATCTTAATACTATCTGCTATACGCAACATACTTAGACTATCTAATAACACTGGCTGTTTGTGAATATTTAAAAGCTCCTGTCATGCTCATTATACACACTCAGCACCTGAACCAAAATACATACGAGTATGTAAGTTAAATAATTGCGCTTGACAAACCGAATCGAAGATGATCTCATCCCAATGTTTTTACGAAAATAACAAGGTTTTTTTTTCGTAAACATCCTACGACACTCTTTTCAAACAGGTACAGTCGAAACTCCATTTTATTTTACATCATTCGTACTGTTCATTTTATAAGTATTATATGAACGTGCACAGCGAAACATGAAATGAAGAAGGGAAGAACAATTTTTTTTCTCGTCGAAAGAATCAATGCCGTCTGCGACATCGATGTTGCTACGTATCGAAATATATGTACACAACATGTATGTATAATAATAATTATCAGTAGCCCCCATATGAAATCATTCAAATATGCCATGGTTACCATTTTTGGATAATACTAATCGGAATGATGAAGAAATGATTCGGTTTAAAGTTTGGTGACCTATCGAATGAAAACACGAAAATAATGAAGGTGGGCTGACATTACGTACGTATATACGTTCTCATATGTAAATAAAAAGAGCATATACATATTGAATTAGCAAGCGATTTTGGAAATTTGTTTGAGGTTTTAGGCAGTTCGTTGGATTGGCGGATTAACGGGGACTACTTAATAAAATCATGATAAAGTTGAAATTGATGGAATTGTAGATAACATTTATTTTTAAATCGTTCATCTGAGTGAAAAAAATTTCTGACATTGAAAAATCATGTACCCAGCAACTACTTTTATGGCTGACTATCATCTCGCCATGTTTTGTCAGTTGCTGTTGTAAGCATAATTTCATTTAAACAAGTGTTTAGTGCTTTTTCATTGTTGCAAAGGATTTTTCTGCTTAAGATTCTTTCGTCGCGGAGCAATTATCGCCCACATTGGGCGCCAAATTATTACCATTATTCGCGAGTTGATGAGTTTCCATACCTGTTTTCTTCGTGAACTGGTGTCAATTTTTCAGCTTTTAGTAGTTTTTGGCTCACCGAAAATTAACTGTTTTCGGGCATCACTCGATTATACGGCAAAACTGTCGCGTGTTCATTACTTAGAACCAAGCTTCTTGACTTGAAACTTGTAGCTTTAGAAACCTAGCACGATATAATTTGCCTATACGGTACCTGGTTCAATTCAGACTTTTTTAACTCCGGATCATTAGCCACACATTAAATATCCCGCTGTGATCGAAATATAGTTATTTCTTTCAAAGCATTGGGTGGCCGTGTCCACATTCCTCTGAGTTTCTATCTTCCTCATCGAATAGTTTGTTCGATCCTATTACTTTTCTTGTGGATACCTTCCATTTGGTAGTATTGTCGACGTCTATGATGAATACTAAGAGCCCTTCAGTAATCCTACACTGAACGAAAAGAATTCGAAATTTTAACTAATTGCAAATAGATGACTTTGATTTGGTAGAAAAGTCTAAAAGTATGATTTATTCTTCAAAACACTTTAATTAATAAGGAAATCTAGATTAGTTGATATTACTAATCTTCTTTAGTTAAAAAAGGATCAACTGTTTGTAGAGTTTCTTACTATTGAAATAGAAAATTTTGCCAATATAATTTGCATGAATGTCTGCATTATAGAAAGTTTAGTTATTTTTATTGTAAAAATGTCTAAAGACAGTAAAAGAAATGATTAATATTATACGGAGATAATTAACGATTCATGATTTGCGGAAACAACAAATTGAATTAGTAGGCTGAAAATCAACCATTTTCTTTAGTAAATTATGACTATTTCTTTGTATGAAATACCAAATGATTTTTTTCAGTGTATCAGCAATTCGTTTCCAAGCTCTGAATAAATTCTTTGTGGAAACTACATGATTCTAAACATCCACTTTCCATCATCATCTGGGCTATCTGAATCTAAATCACATCTAATATCAATCACTTTTATCACACTTAGTGCTTTTATGAACAATTGTGCATGTCTACAGTTCAATTCTGTTCGAAATCACTTGGATCGCATCTTGGATCTTGTTTTCTCAAATACTCCTGCCGACCAGCTTGAAAAATCTAAATCTCACTTTACTTATGTAGAAGTGCACTCCCTCATCATCCCTCTTTAGAAATTACGATTTGCATTACCCTCATAAACTTAGCTTCCATATCACAAAGTCCTGAATATAAGTTTTTCGATTTGACTAAGTCGGTCGTAGTTACGTTGACAGAAGTGCGTCCGACTCGCTTTAATAGCACAGTCAGTTACAGCGTGTTATCTCAATTCTTTCGTGATCACCATGAATTCAGGGCGCATAAATTGAAATTCGAAAAAGAAAATCGAACCAACAAAACAAAATGAGTTGTTATAAAAACATAAAAAATACTCGTGGTGACTATGTCGGCTTGAACTACCTGTTAAGCTTGTTTGATTGGACCAATATTCTGTCACTGTTATCTTATGATATTTTTGTTGACTGTTTTTACAGCATTTTGGAAGCAATTTGTTCTCTATTTATTCCAATATCACATCTCTCACGGCAAAAACAACTAATTTTTGAGAAATCCATAAACTCAGGAATTTGCATTAAAAATAAGTACTACAATAAATTTAAATGATCTGGTTCACCTCTTGATCTCAAAACCTATCATAAACAGAGGTCTGTCACAAAAAGGCTAATTAAAGATGCTTACAATTGCCACTCATTCCAAGCATAATTCTCTCTGCGGACAGGTAACGTTAACTCGTTTTGGTCCCACTGCAAGCAAATACGTACTCTTAACTTCCCTTCACAAAGTATCAAACTTTCCTCGTCCTTTGCTTTTTTCATCCATTTATACTTCATTCCCTGCGCACTTGGTCGTAGTTGAGCTCCGTGGCAATCCTTCAGCTATTAAAACAATTATGAGAAAACTAAAACCTTCTTCTAGTGCTGGTCTTCTAACAATTTGCTTGATAAGGAACAATAAGCCTCTTTGTCTTCCACTATCTATTGTACTCAACAAAAGTCTTTATGGAAACATATTTCTTGCTTTCTGGAAAGCAGCTCTTATATATATATTCCTATCCCTGGGGTGTTTTGCTGCCTTACCGTCCAATATAACTTCTTCCAAAGTTCTAGAGTACCATATTCATGATATCACCGCAGAATATGATCATCTACATTGTCGTGAACAGCATGAATTTCGCAAAAATCATTCTACGTCCACGAATTTAGTATATTTCACGATTACATAGCCAAATCTCTTGATGATCGGTTTGATATACACGCTATATACACTGACTTTTCGTATGCATTTGTCAATGTGGACCATACAATTGTCCTGTCCGAATGACAGCAAGTTGAATTTTCATCGTCGATAATACTATGACTTTAGTCCCATCTTAGTGATAGCTCCTGTCGTGTTCGATACAAGTCTTGCCTGTCTACTCCCTTCCTCAATGATCTATACTAGGTCCTCTTCTATTTTTTTTATTTTATGTGAATGGTCTACTGCCACTCTTTTCATGTATGTTTTTTACGCTGATGACCTTAAACTTTTTGAAGCTGGCAGATCATTCCAAGATAGCTGCTTCCTTCAATCGAATCTGCTCAGACTTCCAAACTAATATTAAACTAGCAAGCTTGTACTAATTATTAAAAAAAATGTCACGTAAGGGTTTTTCTAAAAAAATAATCCGTTGATTCATAGATATATAATCAATAAGCACATACTGCATTGCCCTGCATGTCAGGGATCTTGCAGTCATCTTAGAAGGTCAACTAAGATTTGATCTACACATTTTTGATATTGTCGGTCGTGACTCTAAAATGTCCAGCTTTGCTTTAGATCATCTCAATATTTTGCCACCTTTAAACCTTCGCTTCTTCGATTCACATCTCTAGTTCGCCCACTCTTAGAATACACAACAAGAATGTGATCGTAAAGTAATCGAATCAGTCCAACGTAAGTTTACTTGAACTCTACTGTACAAACATAACCTGCCTTACTTTGAATACTCTGATCGATTGGCTTTATCTAACCTTCAACCGTTGTCCACTCACGATATTTTCTTAGATCAGTGTCCTGTTTAAACTATTTTTCAACATCCCAAACTACCTTACTTTTGAGGACTTACAGCTCCGTAATCCTTCCCACGACATTCGGTGGTCGGGAATTTTCTGTATGCTGATTGTGAATAAAATAAAATATATTGATCAGAATTCAATTTAAATTAATGACTACGAAACGTAACAAGCTAAATTTTTGAACTAGGGGAGAAAAGCAACTAGCTTTTACAGCTCGAATACCAAATTGCAATTTATTAGCCGTTATCCCTACAATAAAAGCACTTCAACTCAATTTTGGTACATAGCAAAAAATCTAAATTTAAATTGCCAATCCAACAAAGCAAAATTAATCTAAAAGCTTTAACGTTCGAATCGAACATATTTTTGATTCAACGAGAAGAAAAACCAATTTTTCAATTAATTTGAAAGTTCACCATAATCACGTTTATTCTGTTCGAAATGTATCTTATTCTTTTGCCTTGTCGATACGAGTAAATATTTCCGTAACTGATACAATCAATTTCGATATTTCTACGCTCACTTAATTTTCCTATTCAATATTTAATCGCACGCATCATATCTACTAACGTTACTAACTAGTTACCTGCTGAGAGAAAATTGTAGCTTGTTGATTTCTCGGTCACTAAATTATTTTGATGCTTGTCGGCAGTGCAAGTAGAACAAATCTAACATTGGCTACCGCAAGTACCGAAAACGAAAGTACTCATACCGACTCGATAGATACTCGTACGTACGAATGTACTGAGATAAACGTTGAGGATAATGATGAGATGGAGATGTTAGCTGCGGCGCAACTCTGCTTAGTTCACACAACTCGGTCACTGGATCAGTAAATCGCAATCATCGCCTCATCTTCTTCTTGCCGTTTTTTCTAGGCTTAATTACGATTACACACATGAGTTGCAACGGTCTTAAATTTAAACTCGCAGCAATGTATACGAATTGGTAATGGTGTTCCCTAACGGGTTAAGGTGCGCAAACATACGGTATGCAACGAAAAATAAGAACTCTGCTTGCTCTGCGAAACCACAGTAGTTATTCGAATAAGTGCTGGGTATTCGAATGCTGCCGCGCCTAGATCACCGCGGGCGAAGCAAGATTCATAATTAATCGATTATTTTATGACATGGAATGTTGACTATGCAAGACTCACGTTTTTGTTACACCACAGGTACTTACATCCATATATGCACAGTACAATAGTAATGATCTCATCTATTCGAAGCTAATATGAATGATGCTGTGAGTATGACAGATGAGTTCCTGTGTTTCATTCGTTTATTACGGCGAATATGAATAGCATGAATATCAAAATGTGTTAATGAGCTATGCTCCATTAATTGTTTCCAACGACTTTGAGCAGATTCGCGTGAAATAGATGCTCGCATAAGATATGAAGCTATAGGATTCATAAAGTCAACTTCTGGAAAATGCTAATCAAAATTAAAACAAACATAGCCGAATTACTGAATTCTGTAAGTATCTGAATTCTTTAAGACATTATTCTTACTATCAACCATTTAGACAGTTTCGGTTTACGTACTTTTTTCTAAATTGACTTCAAGGTTAAGGAAAGTTCTACATCAAGTAGACGCTATCACTTTCACATTTAATATCTTGAAGAGATCTCATTATAATAATAAAATGATTATCATAAAAATGAGGCCGGATTATTCGTGTTCCTGGCAGCCAGCTGATTTGCATAATTTTCATGCAGATATCTTTCGAAAAACGTTGACAGAAGTGCGTCCAACACGCTATAACAGTACGGTCAGTCACAGCGTGTTATCTCAATTCTTTCGTGCTAACTATGAATTCAGGTCGTATAAATTAAAATTCGAAAAAGAAAATCGAACCAACAAAAAAAATGAAATTTTATAAAAATTCAAAACTCTGACCTATCAAAGTCATGTCATACTTGCAAACATGCGTTTATTAAACTTAACTGACTTGACTGCGTGATCTGAGTATAAATTCCCTGAGGTCTCACTTTTACCAAATTTGCATATTATTATCGACAAGATGATATTTGGCTTGAATGCAGAGCTATAAAACATAAGTAAATTAAATTGAAATCTTTTTGCAGGAAGAGGGTTCATTGCATAATAAATGACCATACGGATGATTTGTGATAGCTTCAAATACTGTCCAAATCTCTTGTACTCGATCTTTTCGCAGAGCAATCACGTTTGTGTTAGTTTAACAGAAACAACAGAGCATTAGCCCTCTTATTCACGTTACGTACTTGTGATCTCTGGTATGGCATAATTTTATGAAAGCATGTATGAAGCTGGGTTACTAAGTCAACTTAGTACTAATTCGCACAAAACTATTACAATGGTCTGACCTTTAAAGTAACTATTTCAAGATGAAATCCAAAATGACTTTGTTCGTATCTTTTAAGAGCAGAATGCTTCAGCATTCAGCATTCAGCATTGAATAAAGCCGTTCAGTAGCTCAAGAGAAAGTAATTTAAAATTGGTTTACACGAAAAAGAGCCATATATTAATCTGAACACCAGAAAATACAGAAATTTGTTCGATCATAAGGGAAACAGATTTAAACCTAAGCCATTTAGTTTGAACCGGTTTTGTTGTTTAACGTCTGTTCCTGCAACTAAGCTTAACCATACGGCCCACCATTAAGGCAGGGGCTGAACGTCAGCCATCGTCGACTTAAGCAAACATGAGCAAGCCCATGCTACTCCGGTCTACCAGTTCGTGCTGGGGAGCAGGCCCAGAAACCATACTGGTGGATGCGAGGCCTATCCAAACCTCTTCCGCACTGTGGAGTACAGCACCCAGACAGAAACGCGGCTCCATGTCGTTTCTGGCGAATCGAACTCCAAAAGCTAGCCATGGGCCAGGGAAACTGCTGTCTAGATGAAAAACAGTAGCCCCCTGGTTTGGCTCTCAACCACAGCCCCTGCGATGGTCTCACTGGGGGGCCATTCTCAACGGTAAGGCTGGACAGAGTCCAGTGGCTCCTTACCTCTCGCAGTCTCGTATATTTTACAGCCCCGGTAGGATTGGAGGCCTATCCTGTGGCGCAGCCAGAGAAGCCGACTGGCGAAGCAACTGGATCTTGACAATGGTGATCATCACGGACTTAAGCACAATGGCTGAATAAGACAAGATCCATGCCTAAGAAGAAGATAAGAAACCACAGATGACACCTGGAAAACAGCACATTTAGTTTGAACCAATAAACATTGAACATTTTGTAAATAGATTATATTTAATGATAGACACCGTTCCTACTAATGTACTTGAAACAGAAGAAGTGCTGCCAAAACGTATTGTTTGGTGGGCATTAGAGACGGGAAAAAGCAATCATAGCTCACCACTTACTGCCCTTTTTTTTCAGTGCAGCGCCGGAAAAAAAAACACAGCATAGTCTACGAGCGAAAACTTTCGTTCGACTAGACTTAATTAAATGTGCAACGAACAGCGTACTGAGTATGGCGCAACACTGTAAAAAAGAGCCATGAGTGGTGAGCTATGATCGCGTTTGTCCATCTCTAGTGTGCTTACGAAAATTCTTCTCTAAAGGCTGAAAACTTGGAAGAAGTCTATGCAACTGGGTATGAATAATATATACCTTGCATCATTTTCACCATCATAAATTAAAATCGCACCTACATGTTGGACAAAATATGGTTCAAGTATTCTGTATTTGGAACCTGATTGGAGTGTTGGAAGGGCGGGGGTGGTTTTAGGCTACTAGGAGCTGTACTTTACTAGGAGCTTTACAGCAGTAGATGTTCGCTCCTTAGCGACCTGTTCAAATGATTTTATTTCCTATTTTTTGAATGTTTAGGGCATCCTCCGTAACTGGTGAGGTGTTTCCCGCCACAGTGTACCCACTTAGCTTTTTTTTTTATTTTAGTAGTGAAGCCCATTACATTTGACGCATCTGGCTTGCCGTGACAATTATTGGCTGCATGGCATTGCACTGCACTGCGTGATTTAAAATAAGCTGGCATACTGCCTTAATGGTTCAAATGCTCGTTTCTTGCCCAGGAAGAAGGACTTTAATTTGTTTAGAGGGGCCATTCCTCATTTTGGATAAGAACACCTCAATCGGGTGAAAGCCTTGCTCTGCAAGTTTTTCTTTTATTTCGGCTGGGCTGAGTCCCTTGTAAACTCCTAATAATTATTTTCTTCGCGCAATAGATAGGTGTGATAGATTCTATCGTTTCTGCCGTCAGTAGTCTCGTTAGTTTTCTATGATTCTGATATCTATGATCTTGATAATATCTTTTGATTTAAATAGCTATGATAAGGATCTAGCTGCGCTGATTTGTGTTCGCAGATTTGTCATAATCAGCTTATTCATTCTTATTAATTTGTCTGAAATATCGAACACTCTTGAGGCCTGTAAATTTTTCCCTGGCTACGCTATTATAGGTGACTTTGAACTCAATGAAAAGATAGGTCGTAATCCAAAAACTTTTTTATCGACTGCTATAAAAAAAAAAAATCTGAACTGTTGCTGATTTTTCGGTCCTGAATCATCGTTAAATTGGGGCTATCAGGCCTTAGTCCAATATATCAATCAAAATATTTCGTATAGTTTTGCTGTCCCAACACTAGCTGACAAGCTGCGTGACGAAATCGGTCGCTACCATATTTAAGAATCTCAGTGGATATTCCACCTGCTCCTGGTAATTTGCTGTTTTTGAAGCATTGGAATGCATTGGACGGTCTCTTGGATGGTTGGTGGGGACAAGTTAAAAATGCCTCTAATCGATTGCTGCTCTTGTTTTTGAGCATCTCATTAAAGTATTGCACCCATCGCTTCAGAATGCCTAATTGGTCAGAGAGTAAATTTCACAGTTTTTTTATCGCAGGCGGCGTAGCAAGTTGTGTACTGCTTTATCCTAACCACTTCATGGTCAAACTTCCGCATCTCCCAGCTTCCCGAACAAGATTTTCATCTCGGGCATTCTTTTTGGCTCAGTCAAATCGTGTCTCGGAAAACTTTATCAAGATGCGCTCTCTGATATATTCATACATCAGCAGGTTACTGAAGAGTTGCCGATCTATTAACGCGCTGTTGAGAGTGGTACGGTCTGGAGTACTCTGGTGGCTTTGTTGACATCTTCCCATGCAAGCCAGGTAAACCCAACGACTATTTTTTGAGGCACTGCTAGGTAGATGGTCCGCATTTCATTATAATACACTGCTTATGCATGGACTTTTTCTTTATTTTGCTGCATGTAGTACGATTTGGACGTTATATTTGGGACAGGTATCGAGAGCTCGTTCTACACCTTCAAAAAAAGATATGCTTTTCATCAGCGGTAGACTCATCAGTAATGGGATGAAGGCTAAAAAGATTGATGCTTTCTCTTGACATACCCTCTTATCTTTTTTTTCCTTACGTGTCCTCTTATCCAATCTTTTGGTGTTTTCCATGCTATCTATTGGAAAAGTGCCACCAAGCTATAAAATTAGTAAAAATAAATCAACTAGCTAGCCTCAATATAAATGTTACATAAAGTTCAACCCTGTTTCAAATTATTATTCCACAAACTCCAGCCCCAATCAATCAATAACATGCATGCACATAATATTTGTTGAAAATGACACAACATATAAATTAAACTTCGCAAATTTTTTTTTTTTTGCATCTTCAACTCTAACACCAACTCAAAATTCCCAACGATCAACTTACTTGTCTCCAATATCTCGTATTCGATTTGTTTACGAAAAACTTGTTCACGGTTCATGTATTCCACATACGCGAAGAATGTGCGCCTATCAGTGCTTTCGAAATGAGTCAGGCATTCATTACACAGAAAAATACTTGGTGTATGCTTTGCGTAACCATACTTCTTTGCACAACCACAAAAACTTGTTCCTACGATCGTCTTGCTAAAAGCAGAGCTCGAAACTGAAACTGACACTACTACTACGCGAACACTGAACACTGTTCGAATCAGACTCGACACTGGGCTACTAAGTCATTGGAAAGGTGAGTACGAAACTGCGAAAAAAACGGCGCAAATACGATAGTTGAATGCGAAGCGCATGAAGTGCATATCATTTGTCACGATATCGCTTTAGAGAGAATCTCTTGAAATTTTCGACGACTGTCCTGAATTTTACTTGGACCTTATTCACAATCTGGGGCTTAAGATAGTATTGTCAAATTTTAGTGCAAGTACTTCGTATCGATTCCACTCAAGCTATTGACCTTCGTCAACAACTACTTCACATCTCGGAAACAAATATCGAGTCCGCACCGAAAACAGTGTCAAATAGACTGAGTTGCACTGAGTTTTCCACTCGCGAAACTCGCTCGAGTTTATCTGCTACAATCGCGGTCAAAAGTGAACGACAGCAAAACAATTGAGTCGACAATGAAACCACGAACACTACATCCTTCGTTCGCGAATAGCACTTAGCGCGATTGTTTAAATGATTCTGTTAATAGAACTGCACACAAAACTGAAAATACTATTGAAACACTTGGGTTCCGTCGTTGTACGAATAGCGCGATGTTAATTCACACCGAACCGTGCACTACACGACAACTGAAACAAAAGACTTGAGCGAGTAACCTTCCGCACAGCACAGCTAAACTTTCGTAACTAAATGGAATTGAATCGGTGGTAAGAATCGCTGCTCGGTTAAACTTACATCGCAAGATGATTAAAGTTTTAACTCAAGCTGCTTGCAAATTCGAAAAAAGCTTTGCTACTGAATTAACTATTGTGAATGGTCGAAGACGATGGAAAAACGCAGTGAAATTTCGACCAATATGATTAACTATAGCGCAATTTCAGCTGTAAAGAAGGAAGACGTTTTATTTGTTGCCTTTTGCGAGAAGTGTTTATTGAATTTACTTTCATAAATTTGACATAAATAGCACGGGACCGATTTTTGATCCTGTTGGGCTGAGCTCCTTTTTTTTTATTACCAGCACATCCCTTTTCGTAAGTGACAATTTGAATAAATTTGCAGGTCTATAACATTCAACAGCTACAGACCGGTGAAAATTTTATTTTCTTGGGCTGTTTGGTCAAGTGGATAGTTTGCCATTGCAAACGCGAAGCAGATTGAAGGCATTTTGTCAGCATATCTATATCATCACTTATATCAGTTCAATCAAATGTATTTTCCATTTCAATTGTAGATGACTTTCTTAAGATATGTACCTAAGATATGTACCTAAGATATGTACCTAAGATTAAAAACAAAACATAAAAATTTTCTGAGCCCCATGGCTTGATAGGGAAGTCAAGCATATGCAAAATCGTAGGAACAAACTTTTCAAGCGAATAAAGGAAAATATTGATGTTAGTCCTACTATTCAGGAATGAAGTAGCTAGGCAATTCTTGGCAAAGTCTCGCGATTCTTTTGGCAATTACATTAAGAAAACCGGTAAAAGTATAATCCACGACCCGAAAAAGTTCTTTGATTTTATAAATATGACGCGGTTTATCACCGGTTATCCATCGTCAATGTCCCATAAGAATATTACTTCTTCGTCTCCTGAAGATATTTGCGATTTATTCGCAGATAATTTTCAGAGAATTTTCAATGCATCAGATCCATTTAGCTCAAACCTCGCTCCTTCGGATTCAGGTCCAACCGCTTTTGTCAGCCACATAAAAATTTCACATGAAGAAATACCTCCAGATATCTTTGAACTCGATTATAACAAAGACTCTGATAGAGCAGCTTATAACACCCCTGCATATATTCTTTGACAGGTTACTTTCATCCGGTGTTCTCCCATTCTGTTGGAAACTTTCCTATGTGACACCATTGCCATTTTATCTTCAATTTCAAAACTTTTTGAAAGGGTTACATACAATAAACTTCGTTTCACCTTGCACTACGACAAAATTCTTTCCCGTGCGAATAAGCAGCTCGGCTTTATTAAACGACGAGCTAAGGAATTTAAAAACTTGTGGACCGCAAGATCATTATACACTGCACTTGTACGCCCTCTTCTTGAATACATCTGTATTATATGGAACTCAGTCTTTGAAATTCACTGTAACAGACTCAAGTCCATTCAACAACAATTTTTACTTTTACTGCAGGATTTTCAACATCTTTAGCAGTCTTTATTCCCCACCGATATCCAAACTACCCTTTAAATCCTCTCTTATCTCAGCCATTTGTACACCGTAATTTTTAAGCTCTTTTTAACCATCGTTTTTAATTTTTATTCATTTATTTGATTATTTTATTTATTATCTATTTCAAACTAATTTATTTACTCAATTAGCTATTTATTTATGTGTTATTAATTTGTACCTTACTTTTTTTTATTATTATTGTTGTATTCATTTGTAGTTTTTCCCCCTTTTCTTGTTTTAATCTGTTTCATGCTTATATATATGTATATGTATCAAATTTATGCCTTGTTTGGCTAATAAATAAAATAAAATAATCATTTCAACGCAATTCATCTCCTTTTTATGATGGGGGCTTTTTCAGACTGATATTCCTTTCAATAAGGATAGAGTTCAAATTATGTTGTCAATTTTGACAGTTCATACATAGAGATTATTTTTTTTTCAATTACCTATAAATTGAAAAGTAAAATCGTAAAAATTTCAAATACCGAAAAATCAGTACTATAAATACATACACTTTTATTTTACGCTAAATGACTTTGAATGCATAAAGCCACTTACGCTTCCCAACTATTTTATAGAATCACACAGAAATCAAAACATGATATATTACTGCATCGTTAGAACAAACAGTATATTCAATTTGCTTCTATGGGCCCTATTCTGAGAGTCACTTCAAGTGACGAGAGTCACTTGAGATGAGATTTTAAGTCACTTGATAAAATCAAGTGAATACCGACGGTGCAAGAAATTGGCGATTTGAACAAAGTTTGGAGAGTGAAAAATGTAAGTAAATCTTATTTTAAAAATATTTGTATGTTTTTAGTTCTCTAACAATTTCATCCATAGTTTTGTTTAAGCCACTACTTTCCATGTTATATATTATCACGTACCCTATGAAGCAACTTCGTCTATTTTCATTATGTCTAGCGTACGTAATATTCTTTGTGTGCTACTTATTGTACGCCTGTCACTTATCCGTACTTGCGTCACTTACATTGGTAAAACTCGACTTGATGCAGCCACACCTGGGAAATTTGCGAAAAAGAAGGCGAACAGGTGGTAGCAGGGTTTTAAAATTGTAGAAAAACACAAAAATATACAAAAACTAGACGAGAAGACAACACACCTAAGAAAAACAAACAAGCAAACAAAACCCACCCACCCAAAACAAACACACAACCACAAAAACACAAACATACTAGTCAGACATCTATCGGCAAAATCGTCTAATGTTTATGTGGTGCATCAAGTCGAGTTTAGCCGTTACTTTTATATTTTCTACCGACAGTGATAGTTTTTACTCATTATTTTTGCATCAATTAATTCAAATCAAACCAAGCCAAAAACGCTAGTGTGAGCAGTGAGCATTCAGTAGTACTTGGAAGTGCAGCCAACCTCACATATATTACTGTGTTTGACATTTCAATTGACAGCTGTACCGCACCGCGTATCTCCATTCCACCGGCGTTGTTTGTGCGCTTGACTAACTCATTTTTGCAGTAAGTTATCGGGTCGTGTACTATTGAGTAAAAATGAGTTCAGGTGGAATGCTTTATGGCGGCGATGAAATTGGGGCTTTGGTTTTCGATCCGGGCCACCACTCGATTCGGGTCGGCTATGCGCAGGAAGACACTCCAAAAGCCGAAATCCCTGCGGTAGTCGGTGAAGGACCTGAAGAGCCTGACACAAGTATGGATATCGAGACAAAAACAGATAGTAACATCACACAGTGTGAGTATTTTAAATCATGAATGCCTAAATAGCGTAACATTGAATAAAAATAAAAACTACACTCCAATCCACCAGCATCAGGACGAAAATTCTATGTAGATACAACGTACGTATGCGTACCCCGCTCGAATATGGAAATTCAGACGTATATGAAAGACGGCATGATCGATAACTGGGAGCTGTTCGAAAAAGTTCTAGATTACACTTATGCCAAAATAATTCAATCCGAATCAGAATACCACCCAGTTCTCTTTTCGGAAGCTAGTTGGAACGTTCGGAATAATCGAGAAAAACTCACAGAATTAATGTTCGAAAAGTACAACGTTCCAGCATTCTTCCTGGTGAAAAACGCTGTACTCGCAGCATTTGCCAGCGGTCGTGCCACGGCTCTGGTTGTGGACAGCGGGGCAACACATACGTCAGCAGTTCCTGTTCATGAAGGATATGTCTTAACGCAAGCTGTCGTGAAATCACCACTCGGAGGCGACTATTTATCATTGCAATGTCGAAAATACTTGGAGTCGCAAGGAATCGATCTGACGCCGTCTTACAAAGTAGCTTCGAAAGACGTAGTAAAAGAGCGTGACAATCCGCGATTCACTCTCCGGAAGCTACCAGAAAATCTTACACAATCATGGCAGCAGTATATGCTTAAAGGACTTCTTCAAGATTTCCAGATGTCGATTTTGCAAGTACTCGAAAACCCGTATGACGAACGAACGGCCTCCCAAATACCATCTGTACACTATGAGTTCCCTAACGGATATCACCAGGAGTTTAGTTCCGAACGATTTAAGCTGGCTGAAACACTGTTTGATCATACAATGCTTGGTGCAGGCCAGCTGGCGTCAACTAGCGTCGGAATGTGTGATGCGGATGTTCGTATGTCGCTGTATGGCTCGGTAGTGATCACAGGTTTGTGTTGTTGACGTGCAGATAAACGGTTGAATAAATGTTTTAATTATTACAGGCGGAAATACCCTACTTCAAGGTTTCCCGGAACGGCTGAATCGCGACCTACAGCATCGCGCACCTTCCAATACACGATTAAAAATGATTTCAGCGAATGGAAGTGTCGAACGAAGATTTGGAGCCTGGATCGGTGGTTCGATCTTGGCTAGTATTGGAACCTTCCAACAAATGTGGATTTCATCGCAAGAATATGAAGAGTCCGGAAAGAGTCAAGTGGAACGGAAGTGCCCGTGAAGGCCAAGCACACAGGATGCTCGAAGGGATGGGAATCGATTTTAAATTTTTACACAAATTGTGACATAAATAATTATTTTAAGATAATAAATGAGTTTACTGATTTAAGATACTGTGAACTTATTGAAAATGAGAATATTTTCTAAGATGTAACTTTGTGTGTGTCTGCTCGCTAAGCACAGTAACGTAATCATATTTTTCCTATTGATATCTGAAGTTTACCTTGGATGATCAAGTCCTACGGTTCTCCTCGTAAAGCATAGGAAATTTCGTTTGCCAGAAAGAAAATAAGTCTCGGCTTAAATTATTTGAGTAACCACCCAAGAAGATCTAAAATACAATTCTGTTAAAATTTCAGACAGAACAATTCTACGAACTGGATGTACGTTTATTTGCTGAATAACTCCTATATATTTATGTATCCATTAAACTCTTTAATGTCGTTCTTAATAGTAAAAATGTAATCCAAGGAACTGTAAGTCAACAACTCGTGTGCTATTCCGATGTTTTCAACATATTGCTTTCATCCACCATTTTCTGTAGAAAAAAAGTGTAATTAATCATCAGCATCGCGCATAATGTATTTTCAATTAAAGCACCTTCATCGCATTGATATCATCCGTCCAATCTTCTTTGGCAATATTTTGTACAGCTTGAACCAGTATCTTCTTCACTTTCTGCACATTCCTTCCGAACACTTCTAACACATCCGAGACGCACACAGCTCCTTCCCTTTCGCGCCAGCAATCATAATCAGTAGCCATAGCAACCGCGGCATACATAAGTCCGGCTTCTTTTGCCAATACGACTTCTGGCACAGCCGTCATATTTACCAAATCGGCGCCCCACTGTCGGAACAGTAGACTTTCGGCTTTCGTTGAAAATCGAGGACCTTCGATGGTTACAACTGTTCCTTTTGGGTGGACCTCAAATCCTAATTCTTTCGCAGTATTAATCAGAATTTTGCTTGTTCGTGGACAATAAGTCGGATGCATGGGAAGATGGCAGACCCCGATTGGTGAACCTTCTTTGCCATCAAAAAAAGTCAGTTCTCGCTTGATCGTACGATCGATGAAAGTGTCTGGCACTACAAGGTCACCAGGCTTAATATGCTCTTGAAGCGAACCTTTTGAGAAAATAGTGGGTTTAATGCAACTACAGTATACTACACTATTCGTACCAACCTGTCGCTGTTGAAACTATCACGTGCGTGCATCCAATCAGCTTAAACGCCCAAATATTTGCCCGGTAATTAACATTAGTAGGAGATATCGAATGGTTGCGTCCATGGCGCGCTAGTAACGCGCATTTCACTCCTTTGATTTCGCCTTCGATGATAACATCTGATGGATCCCCAAACGGTGTTTTTATCGACCTCTCAGTTCGATTTTCCAATATGTCTGGATCGTCCAAACCTGAACCTCCGATTATTCCAATCTAAAATTAAGCATTTCCTGATAAAAGCTCGGCAAGTGTGTGTTCAATTGATAAGAAACCATCTCAGAAAAACACTGACCTTTACTATCGCTGGCATGTTAATGGCTCAAGCGGTTGGGAGCGAAACACTGTCTTATTTAGAACAATTAACAAAGTGTATAGAATAGAATTATTACGCTTTGACTTCGCGATTTTTCGGTTAATATATCTCTACAACTAATGGAATTTCGGCACACCTGCTGCAAAGATGTAAAATGTGGTGATCCACGACACCGGCGTCCTAGCTACAGCTGAACCTAGCTGAACAAACAATAACAATTTCAAGGAAATGTATTTGGAGGGGTGTAGAAGTGGAGGGGGAAATTAAATCTGTGCTGTGATTGTGAACTGTTGTAAGCACATTGCTTACACAACTGTCAAAACCATATGCTTGACGATTGACGCTGTTCGATGAGATTCTGTCAAATCAATCGAAGTGACACTGGTGGTATTTGCGATTCGGGTCTACGTGGACAAAGTTTCGAGTGGAACTCACAAAAATGAATGTAAGATATGAATGGTATGTGCATTTAAATGCCTCTAACAATATGTAAATATTTTAGGAAGCTGACATTCCAATCGATATTCATACTGGAAAATTACAAGAATGGCTTGTAAGTCGACGTATAGTGCCAAAACAAATTCAAACACAAGTTCGCGATATTCGTAGTAAGATTGGAAATGCTATGAAAGATATGCCAGCTAATGAGGATCTAATCAAGCTGCTTTCGGGTGCTCGTAAGTTGAGAAATTGTTTACTTCTATTATAAAGCGGCTTCTAAACAAATAGACTCCACTGATGAAGATTGCTCATCCATTGCTAAATGATAAGATATATTACTATCGTACTTTCAAGGCAAAATCCACAACCCATTCCAACGTATTAAAAATGCTTGTATGTAAACCAAATATTAAGCTTTCAATTCATAAGACCAAATTAAATTTGAAATACGCACTAATAGTCCGGGAAATAGTACATTTACCCCACCTTTATTTTCCAAAATGAGTTTCATTTCCTGTAATGAAAACTGGGATGAATGTAACTCAAATGATCCGATGAATTTTCGCATTTACATAATTTAGTCAATCTATGAAAGTTCAAAAGGCGCCTTTTGACCGTAAAGCAGTCGCAACCGGACGTTTTTTGAGTCTGTGCATAAGTAAATAATATTATAAAACACTATTCTAACGATAAATAATTTTCCCTCAGCTATTGTCTGATAGTACTGTGTGTTTGCTGTGTGTCTCTTGGTTCGCAGTATACGAAAATTGCAATTGTCTGATATTGCTTATGTATCTTTAACGAGCAAACAAATAACTTGGGTCACCTGCTCCGAAAGCGTCATCAACATTCCCTTGTAAATTGCGAATTTGTCATAATTATAGCTTCCCGTGAACGATTCTATTATCTCTACTCTCCTATTTCATTGCATTGCATCATTGCGTCTTTACTACTACTAGTATAGCACATCAAGTATACCACATTTGCGTCAAAATATTTTTACTCCGAGCTAAGAGTCGTTTCTGCTTCATAAGTATGTCCTACCCAATTTTTCGATTCGTTTAGATAACCAAATCCTGATTGCATAAAATTTTCCTCAATTCGCATACTCAGAAATCGTTACTTAGTTACCTATTATTTTTACTCAGAGCTTTAAATTTCTCTCTTAGAATGTGATCTATACCAATTTTCTTCTTGATAAATTTAATTATTTTAATTGACAATGCAAAGTAGAATAAAAATTTATCACAGCGGAATTTCCTTTTAGATACAATGTCTTTCAAAAGATTGGCATTTTAAATTATAATATATTTGAATTTAAAGGTAATTTTTTTACTTTTGTTTTATTGATTCCACATAAATATTCTTCATTTAATGCACTCCTAGCTGCCTTACTAATTACTTGTACTCATATGCCATAATTATCATTTCCTTCGTCAGATATAAACTACTTCCATTGTCAGCAAATCGTCGAGATACTTAAGCTTACTGAAAAAGATACACGCAGCTTGTTCGGTACCTATGGTAGCCAACGTATGAAAGACTGGCAAGATATAATTCGGCTCTACGAAAAAGAAAACATCTACTTGGGAGAAGCCGCACAGATACTCGTTCGGAACCTGACTTATGAAATTCCTGGCATTAAACGACAAACAGCCAAGTTCGAACAGCAAAGCAGCGATGCCCTGAAACGTATACAGGATCTGGGGAAAACCGAAACGATTCTTCTGAATGAACATGCCGCGCTGTGTCAGCAACTTGGAATTAAAGGTGAAAATTTGAAGGAGGAATTGACGGCAAAGGTTCGTGAATTGCCGAAAATCTACGAGAAATCCATTGACGGTATTAAGGCGTTAAAGGAACCAATCCGATTATATGGAGACTTTACAAAGAATGAAAGTGTTCTTCCCGTTTTGAAACATCTAGTAGAATTTGGGAATACTACCGTGTATCAGTATGTTCACAAGGAAGCACCGCTTATTGTTGAGGAGCCTCCGATAAATCTAAGATTAAGTGACGAAAAGAAAACAACTGTCGCAAAGGATGATAATGAAATCGATTTTGGTTTTGATGACGTGGCGACTGATGATCGCAGTAATGAAATTGATATCGGTGCAGACGAAGTCCAGCTGGAAACTGGAGATATTGATTGGGGCGAAACGATAGAGGTCACGAGCGGAGACGTTGATGTAGACGTCTCCTTAGACGATTATGGCATTGTGGTGGAAGGTGAGTTATTATGTTAAAAATTATGTCACCATTTTAAGTGTTTTTTTTTCGGTTTTCAGGTGTTGGAATGGACGGAGGAAAAGCTAAAGGCAACGAAGCGTACACATTACTCGACACACCATCTTATCGAGATCAATTTGTGGACGAACTCTACGAGCTGGAATCCTTCCTAAAATTGCGAAATTACGAATTGTCCCAGCTTGAATCTTCAAGTAGTGTCCTTTTTTCACTTGCGGATAATATTTCAACACATGACGCGAAAAGCATATCGAAAATGATTGATGCCGTGGATAAAATTATCGCAAACGTATTGGACGAACAAACACAGCATCTTTTCCAGTTGAAACATTCACCGAAATACGCAGATCTGTTATCTTCTAAGCTGAAACAAAAACTACAGGCTGTGGAGAAAATCGAAACGACTCGTAAAGTGTTAAAAATGAGATCGGAGGAGTTGAATGAAGAGAAACTTAAGCTGAAACCAGTGCTCGAACGAATGATCGAGCAAACAAAAGTTTTGGAAAAGCAAATTGAGAAGGATATTTCGAAGAGATATAAGAATCGCATGGTGAATTTGATGGGTGGTGCAAATATGCTGTAACGTTAAGCTTTTGTATTTACTTGCTTTTTTTGTACACGTTGTAAATAAACAAAATTGATCTGATTCTGGAAAAAATCGGCCGATGGGCTCTTGTTTTGTTTGCTGAATTTCATGTTGAAACAAAACTGGTATAGGAACTTACAGCTATTATTACGTCTTTAAAGAAAATTGTAATGCAATGGTCGTAAAGTCATAAAAAGCGATGATAATTCCTGGTGATTCGATCGTCCTTAAATTCGTTGAGGTGAAATATCAATGCACAAAAAGTTCAATTATCTACAAGCGAATATTTTTTATTATGTTAAAATTCAAATAAACAATTACAACAATGTAAAAACTAACAATTCTTTGGGCAGTATATTTTCTTCGTCATAAACAGGAATCATGTAGAAACGAGAACTTGGGAAATATTCCTTTAATTATCTTTTACAAACATACTAACCAATAAACAATTTTATCTTTAATCTTGACAAAAACCAACTATTTCCTAATTATTTTTAATATTTATAACGTTAGTTAACCAGAAACAATAAAATACATTTAATATCGTTTGGATTGATCCTTTGCATTTTCTTCACATGAATGAATCAACGATTCGTGAAGAGATGTTTAAAAGCAACTCACGAATACCGGAATTATGGGCGGCAGTTAAATCAAGTACATTGGCATAAGTTTTAATGAAATATGCACGGACATTTCGCAGACGCTCTTTACGGCTAGTGGTAAAAAGTAAAAAAAGCATCACACACAATTTAGGAATTAGCATAGATTTGTGCTCTTTTTGTTGCAAAAAAATACTTACGTAGAAGGTGTGCTTTCTATCTGAGCTCTGTCCATAGAGGCTTTGAATGCTAAAAACGTTGTTGAAGTATTATTTGTATCAATGCTGCCGGTGTCTGTAACATGTTCCCATTCGGACTCGGACTCGGTTCTTTGTCGTCGACGGCCTGGCACCGCAAGGGGACTAGTTCTGGAAAGATTCGGTTTCGCTTGAATTTCAATCCGTAAGACATTAGTCGGGAATACCTTCTCTGTGGTGACCTATTGGTTGCCAAATTTTCCGGCGATGTGTTTTGTTCGCCTGAGTGGTCCAAGGCCAGAGGCGATACATTGCTGTTGTTTTAAGTGTAGAACGTTAGTTTATAAGTTTAAATAGAAAGAATGGGTACTATAGTAATCAATATTTGCAGTTGAGGGTTGGAAAATTTTAAAGTATTCTAAAAAATCTGACCCAATCGATATTTTTGAACTTACTATGATGCTAATAAAGAATATTTTCAATTTACAATTGATGAAAAACGCAACACTTACAGATTATCACTATCCCTATTGTTTGGAAACAGGAAAAGACTGTCCGTTGACCTACAGCCTCGGGACACTATCCAGGCCCTGTAGAATCAGTTATCGGTTTTTTTACACAGCTTTAAACAATATTCTACAAACAAAAAAACTTACGCCGCAGGATCTTCTGGCAACCCACAATTATCTGCTTCAATATGCTTCAAAAAATCGAAGCAGAAAAACAATATTTCCTCGAGTCTGGATCGTCTATCAGGCAATTGATGTCCGAACAAATACCAATCGTACGCTACTGTAAAATATGTGATTTCGGCAGCATTAAGTGACTTATGAATTAATCCATCTGCCCATAATGACAAACGGACCAAAGATATGAACAACGGAGTACGATCCCAACCACTGATACAGTGTATAAGTATTCCTTTATTGTAATCCCGAATATATTTCAGAATTAATTGCAAATAGTTTCGCGTTATTTGGACTAGATCCCAGTCTTGATAGAATTCCCAGATAGTGTCTAATTCGTACGTTATATTGTTATTCGGAACTCGTAATGTTGCATCAACGAAATTCTGTTCCCAGTTAAAAACAATACCGGTTGCATCGTAGTTGTTATCACGATATGTTCGGAAGAATTCACAGCCAGGATATGGAATCGAGATAATTTCAAAGTCCGCATAACGATTCATTTCATCAGCTTTTTCCGATGATGATACACTGGAATTTCAAGAAAAAAGTATGAATACAATGATATAATAGAATTAGGCGTAAAAATATGGATTGGATGAACAGATTTTGCTGATTTATTATATTTGTTACATCTGGGAACACTTGTATTTGGCGCTACAGTCGCTACAGTCGTCCATTATTTATAACATATGCCTTTGCTTCTAACCAAAAGTTTTTGCTCCAGGTGGTGATTTAATGCACGAGCTGACTACTCTACATGAAAGGTTCGCAAGGGTACCTTTGCACAATCTAAATTGCCTTAATAATGAGAATCTAACATAGTGGCATAAAAGACAACATGAGATAAACGGTTCCCCTGCTCCTGATGTAACCTTTACTAACTTCGAACCCAAGAAACCCAAATGGGATACATATAATAATGTAAGCTAAAGTAGCCATTTGCCGATAATCCGCTCTTTTAAGCTCAAACTGAAACTTTTTCACACAAATACAACGTGGTTGATGAATGACGCTACCAAAAAATAAATAATAATTTTTTCTTCTGTGTAATAAATCGGTTCCACTTTTTTATTTTACAGATTGGTCTTTAAATTTAAGAAAAATTTAAATTTAAGAAAAACAAAAATTTGAATGGTGCCCCTCTATTACGCATTGGAGTCTGTGCATTCCGTCCAAAGGGAATTTATGTCATGATCATGGTGATACTATCGATAATATATCTACAAATCGAAATCCCACACTGAACAATTGTCCAGTAAAGGTTACAATTCAAAGCGGATTAAACGTTAATAATCTTGATTCCCAATTAGTATCTAAGACCGAGCTCTCGTCAGCCCGTAGCACTATATTTAACATCATTTCCAAACAAGTTTCATCTCCATACAAGAGTTTCAGTAAAAAAATGAAGCGAACACTTTCTCCAAAGCGAAGCGCCCCTGTCAACTTGTCCCGAACGCTAAAAATTTTGAAAAAAAAATGAATTGCAATGCAAATACTGTTCTCTATAGTTTATTCGATACCGTTAACACCACCTTTAAACCCGTCATGGGGATGATTAAATCACTGCCCTTGGTATAATCGTGGCAGTCAAAACCACCCGTAGCTCTTCCATAAATGTCTCGTCCGGGTTTTAGTGCAGTCTTTATGTGCAGGTAGCAATTTAAATGGGTTAAACTCGATTATGTTTTCGCCATAGCTGTTAGACGATTTTACCGATAGACGTCTGGCTAATAAGTTTTTGTGGTTGTATGTTTATGTTAGGGAGTATTTTATGTTTCTTTGTTTTTCTTCAGTGTGTTGTCTTCTCAAGTATTTTTTGAACGTCTTTGTGTGTAAAGATTTTTAACTTCTGCTACCAACTATTTGCAATCTGGCGGTAAATTTTTAACAGCCGGGGACCATAAAGCCGAGTTTAACCTCCAAAGAACTAAACTTCTGCAGAGAAGGAGTTCGTAAAATGCCTGAAGGATGGCCGATATTTGAGCTTCAAATGAAGTATACTTTGAATAAAGTGATATTTCTTTGTGTAACTAAACCTCCATCCAATATTTTATTGGCATCAATCAGATCCAGTGTACATTTCGGGGATATTGTATGCTAAAACCCAAAGTGAAACAAAACAAACAAAATTCGAGGTATATTGTAGATGGCACCTTGTGATCTATTTTTGAATTTAATTTTCTAGTTACCGGCATCTATAGGTGCAAGTACCATTGCAAGTTCAACACTAAACAACTGGAGAACAGAGGAAAATCGAGCTGAAAAGTCAGATAAGATATCAAAAAGGTAAATTTAGTTTAGACGCAGTTTGTAGTCGAAAGTTATCTTTTTTAAACATGGTGGCATACACATTTGCATTACATCTTTTCACCACTAGACTTCAAAGGAATCTGCGAATCTACATATTTCAGCTAATAATCCTGATTGAATAGACTATAGGAAATCCTCAAATATTAGAAAATTTAGCCTTTAAACATAGCGTCAGGCATTGTAGAAAAACCTAATAGCTGGTTTACTGTTAAGAAGATAGTGCATCCATACGACGGGCAACACTGCAGAATAAAAGAAGCAATTCATAATTTTGTACGTTCCGTCAGATTGCTCTCTACAATCCATGTAGATCGCTGTACGGACAATACTTGCAAATGATACATGAATGAGGCCATAGCCTTAATGCACAGCAGCTGCTTTAAAAAATTGGGAAATTAGTGGAAACAATGAAACAATGAAGTTGAAGTATTAGAGGGAAATTATTTTGTAGCAAATTGAAATAAATTGTTTAAATACGCACTGTAAGCTTAAATATTGGTTTCGAAATAATTTTTTTTCGTGAAATCTAGATATATTCCAATTTCTCTACAGATATTGATATTTCAAGGGTAATCTAATCTGCCTATTTTAAAGACAGTGAAAAATAGGGCAGACAACTCTCGAAACATCAATATCTGCCAAAAAATTCAAAATACATATGGATTTCCAAGGAAAAATCGGTCTTTAAATTAAAATATTATAGTGTAACAGCTAGAAAAATTGAATCATATTAGATTAATTCTAACTTTTAACATTTAATTTTAACTTAAAATTCTAAAATGAGCAATTGCTGTACTTACTACATCCAGAATTTGACCTTCTTCATTTCCACCATCAAGTCAACAATCGCTCCAACATCCAATGATTCCAACAGCTCCAAATCGTACTTGTAGACGGGATCGTTGTTCAAAATAGAAACATCAAGCACATCATAATCTGGATTCTCGTCCGAAGAGACTTCACTGTTTGGTCCACTATTTGCCGCGCTAGAGCCGGATGAGGTTCCTTCGCCGGTACTATTCGCTGCTGCTGCCTCTCCATCGTTCGTTTCATTTCCGACCACAAAGTTCATGCAAACATTTCGTATTGTGTCACTGATATCACATATTTTTTGAGATGCTAGCTCAAGCACTCTGCGGCCACTGCTTTCCATATTCAATGATACTGTGGATGAGCGACATATATATTTGCCTTTGTACAATATCACAGGAACTGGGAATCGCTTTCGACATCGTGCAAATTTCGCTTGAGGAATAATGGTTCGTAGACGAGACGTATCACCTCCGTTTTCGTAGATCACATCATGTCTGGGGTAAGTTGGTATCGATTCGTCGGTCGCTAAGCACGGACGCCTCGCTTTTTCACATTCTGGAATCAAAATCCTGGCCGGGTACTGTGAACAGTGCTCTCCATATAAATTCGGCAGTTCGATTACTTCATAGTCGCGTCGAAGCAAATATGCGCAACGCTCGATCGTATCATTTTCCTGGAACAAACACACAAAACTTATTAAGTTCAGTTATTTCATGTATTTGCCTCCTGCCGGTAACCAACCGATAAAGAAAAGCGAGAGAAGCAATAAAGAATAAACTTCTATACTATCTTTCATACTTTTATACTATTAATTTGCTACACTTTTTTCTGCGATTACATGAAATGCTCCTGATCACGCCCTCAGGTGGAGACCCCGGGAAATTGTAGACGATCGCTGTAACTGTGATCAAACATTGCCCAATGCGTTCCCGGTAGTTTTCTCCTGAGGACGGTGTAATAATGTGATAATCTATTTTCGACTTTAATAATTTTTCAATAGATTATACCATTTGATGAACGAACTCATTTTCCATAAAGCAAACTGTGAAATTTTCCGATATTTGCACTTTTCCTCATAAAGTAACGGAACTAACGGTGCCGCATCGAAATCTTCCCTCCAGATAAGCCGTAGCCAACATTCCGTTATGCGGCGTTTTCATAAGCACTGTGTTTTCAAAGTTTTTTAATCGTACTAATTTACGTCGCAATTCGCTGATACTGCTTACCACTTGGCCCGATAGTTACAGTAGATTCCAATCATAGCCCGAATGCGATTCAAACACAGAAATTGGAATGTTTGGAAAATTTTCCAACATGTTCACCATTATCACTAGACTAGAAAATCATTAAAAATAATAGTTTATAGTTACCACGCTGTCCTTTTCGCATCCTCCTGCCGTATAGGCATTTTGTTCGAAATGTTTTAATAGTTTTCCTAAAGGTGTCTGACAAAGTTGGTTGGTAGTCATCACAACGAAGTAACATTTAATCGAAGCAAATTAACCTCCGGATCGAATCACAGAGCCAAGCGAGTTTACGTCTAGACTGAACGCGTGCTCCAACCTATGTCCTGCAAATCGTCTAAAGTACAAAACGTATGTGCGGTAAATGGGTAAATACGGGATAGTTTTCGCTTCGTCGTCACTACTTGCGATACTGTCGTGGCGCCAGAGAGAAAAAACCTCGAGGTTTTGACAGATGGCAAAGTGCAAAAACGTGCACGAATTTGGTGGGTGTGTGTGTTTGTTGGCTTGTGCAAATTTTTGCCAATTGAAGTGTCAAATGAGAGTAGAGTGAGTGAGAGTAGAGAGAAGATTGAGGTTAGTTTTGGCGTTTGTATGGCGGGATGTTATTCGCAGTTTCTACATAAAATCAGTGGCAAAAATTGGAGCAATAGAGTTATCATGTACTTTCACACTGTCCGCCATTCACGGCACACAATTTATGTGCTATCTGTCAAGTCAAAATGTAGCACTCGATCGTTTAACTTGCCCATTTCTTGGCGGGAGTATTTGGTATCATAGTGAAAATACCTTTCGCGAAGGAACATTTTTTATATAGATTGTGTCCTGGTGCATTTATTGATGTGTCCAGTGGTAGTCTGTGGAACGATTGCAGTCATTGTCTAGTTTTCCAACTGGCTTGTCGCATCCTTCAAATTCGTTCTAACGTATTTGTTGCAGTAACGATATGGTGTATAAGGTGGTTGCAGTGTCTTGTTTTCAACGGCATCTCAATGCAATCTCGGTGGGAAGTAAAAATGGAGCAGTATCAATTTCTGGCTCGCAACAGGTAAGAACTGAAAATAATATATTCGTTGATATTTTAGGGCTTGCGGCACAAAAGCACTCATTTTTTAATTTTCATATTGCTAGGTAGATGTAGTGAGCTCGAGTTATTAGTGTTCGAAAAACACGTGCTTAATGTATTTGTACTGTATTAGCCACCCATCAGTTACGAGTTTCCGTAGTGTAGTGGTTATCACGTGTGCTTCACACGCACAAGGTCCCCGGTTCGAACCCGGGCGGAAACAATGTCAATGTTAGTTTTTTTGCCGACCTACCTTAATAGAGAAACGGGATCAAATAGAATAATATCGCATTCTCACACACCTCCCACAAGCCCGGCTAATTATAATTTTCGAAATAAAACGACCGTGTTCTTTCATTTTACATATTTATAAACTAACTACTTAACATTTCCCACAGGAATTTTCAAAATAGTTCCTATCTTACTATTTATATTTGCGTTCTGCACAACCAGTTTTACGGGCGTAGCTACCGACAACTGAATAGGAGTCGCTTCACCCGTAACGAACACAGGGTATAGATGATTGTCTTGGAGAGGCGTAGTACACGATACAGTATTACCGATATTTCCATTACAATTCTGATGAGAACGAAGCAATTCCCTAAGTTGCTTGACAAGTGTTTTTAATTGATTATTTTCGACCATCAGTTCCGAGTTTTGTCTTCTCAGTTCGATTTGCTCCTTTTTTATTTTCCGACGATATCGTAAAGCAGCAGCTCGTCTTCTTTCCATGCAATCGTCGTGTATTTCTTTAGACTCCCTTTTAGAGATTTTCACAACCTTTGCATTATTTGAACGCTTTATTGACGATGAATTAAAATTCGAGGGTACTGGGGGTGTTGCAGGACGATTTAAAATTTTTGGGCTGTTTAAATGTGCTTTTAATTTGTCTTTTACCGACATTTCAGTCTGGCTGGATGGTGGCAGTGTATCAGGAGTTGCAGTTTTAGGCAATAGTAGGGGTCTCTGTGTGATTGCAGTAGCAGGAATACTAAATGCAATTATTTGAGTGGCCGGCACGATACTAACGGCGGATGGCATTAATCCTTTCATTTGTGCATTCATTGCAGGTAGAATTTTTGCCGACTTTCGTGTGCAGGTCGGCTTTCTCGGTTGCCTAGACGCTTTCTTCCTTTTACTAGCAATGCTTTCCGGTAAAATAAGCTGTTGCTGCTCTACTTTGAAGTCAATGCAATTTTCACTTTCATTAGCTGGTGAGGCTGTATCTGCTACGATCGTATCGAATTGCGGGAACACTTGCGGTGTGTGAAGAGAGTCCTCGGATTGATTTAAATTTTCTGAAATAGAAGACATTTCAATTGGTGTATCATTCCTAGATTCTACTGCACGTCGAAATGTCTCGTCGAATGGGTTGACATGTTTCAGGTCATCGAAAAGCCCTACTTCTTCGCAATTCTTGATCAATCTAGTTGGCGTTGGAGTTTGATCAGCTACCAATGAGTAAAATTAGTGAGGGATGATGATTAAACTCAAATATTATTACCGACAAATCCATTTCCCGTTTTGTTGGGTGTTTCTAAATTAAGGCTCATATCATGTTTCTTTTCGTGAACGTTTAGGTGGTCTTCGTTCGTGAAGGTCATGCCACATCCTTTCGACCTGCAAGCGAAAGGCCTTGGCGCTTCAACGTCCATTCTAGCGGTAAATGCCGAAGAAGCTTATTTTAACTCGCGTAAACCGAGTAAATGCACAAAATTTCGACAAATTGAAATTCGACGTACAATTTTGACATTTTCCAATTGGGAATCTGACAGTTGATTTTTGACATTTGATCATATGGATCATATGTTTGATGTGGAACGAAGTAGATGGAACTGATGGAACTAAAAAGTCGTAGAAAAATACCAAAACTGCTAAATGTCAACCTGTGTAGATTCGCAGCAAGTCGTTTCCGTACTTTTGCTGCAAGCCAAATGCAAGCCAAATTTTGCAGCAAAAAGAAGCCGGCTGCCAAATTCTGTTACTGCTGCATTTTGCTGCAAGTACGGAAACAGACCTAATAAGACAACAGATACTGGAAAGGACATGCTCAGTTCTAAGTCAGATTCACGAGCCGCAGCCCAAGCCTCGTTTAATCTGAAACAAGAAAGACGTCATGCACTCGGAGGAAACAGTATGGACTAGAACCGCTGGCGATGTCACGATTATTCTGGAAATGCCCAAGCTACTATAATCCGGTCTGAGTCTTGGCAGTCTGTCAGTGAGAAGCGAATCAAGGATTTACATAGTGAAGCGATTTCAGAGCAATTTTTCACTATTTCCAGATTTACACGCCTCTACTCACTACGAGCCGCTAGAAGGCGGAGATGAAGAGATATTGTCCACAAATTGTTGGTTCAGTCCAGATTTATAAGCTCTTCTCAGAGCGAGTTTTTTTGCCGTTTAATAGAAGGTCGAGCGCAAAAGCAATTCACGAAAAAGATGGTAGAATTTAATTCAAAATCTGTACAAATATCTTTTTTCGACGGGGTAAAGGTGCCTTCTCATTACGTAAAACTGATTCGCGAAACAGAAGATGTTTAGGGAAACTATTCGCTCATCCTTGGTGTTACATTGTGCGCAACTTAAACTCGAAACAGACGAGCCATTCGATTGGGTGAAACAAATATGGCAACAGGTTCGTTATGACATATTTTTTTTAAAAAAAGAAAAAAACAATAGAAATAGGCGTTGGTGGTGCAAGGAATTGTTTCGCCAGCGATGTGAATGTGGGCATCACCTAATTAAAGAAATAATAGTGAAGCCAATCCAAGACAAAATAAGGAACTTCCTGCACATTGTTACGAATTGGCAAGCTGTCGCCAATGCAACATAAATTAATTTGACTTTTACTCTATTAAAGTACCCTGCATGCTACCCTTGCCAGCTAGCTCAGCAGCATCAGTCTTGGGGTTTGGGCACTTCACAATAATTCCGTTTTGCGCAATATAAATGCACGCTAAGAGAAATGTCGAACGCGAAACCGTCACTACCTTTTACAAATAACGTACTTTCGAAGTGGCTTTTTATTGTGTCTTATTCCTTATGTCTCTTTATTATGGCTTTTAATTTTTATTATGAGTGATTGATTGACGAATCGAACAATAAACCGACAAATAACTGAATTGAAACCATATTCAATACCTTCAAGTGCCAAATATTAATGTAAAGTCAATTGTTAACTCAGATTGTTTTTCAATAATTTTGATTGCAGCGAGTCACGTATTACTTTGTATAGCACGTAATGTAAGTAGTTTGGCAAGAACATAAATTATATTTGCCTGGCAAGAACATAAATTATAAACAACGAGAATGATCGAGAAATATCTTCTCGAACTATCTCCATGTATCTCATAGAGCAGAAAAATCCTATAGATCTCAGGTATACGCTGATAAGAAACTTCTACAAACCAAGACTACACAAACAGATTCCTATAAAACGAGAGATATTAAGAATAGACTAGAAGCATGCCATCACAATCGAACATTCTGGAAATGACCGAGCGAAGTGTAAATCTCTCTGTCGAGATGCCTTGAAGAAATCAACCTAGTAAAGCGGGTCTCTCACAGCGAATCTATTGAGAAAACGAATTGAGTGTTTTTTTCCGATCCAGTTAATTTAAAAAACCGGCTCAAGCGCATAGACACAAAGACTCGGGTGTGAAAACTCCGTAACTGTTTCGAACAAAGGTTTGTATAGTCGTAGTAAACGGACTGTTTTATTTCGCAAACGCAGAGAATATCAAATACGCACAACGTGTTTCCAGTGGAAAAACACGACAATACCATGAAATGAATATGATTCACCATCCATTGCATTATACTTGCCGGACGAACACACTTCCTACCCATTGGTCTGATTCTGCTTTCCTGCGGTATGGGTTTAGATGGATATAATTAGTCAACTTTCAAAATAAACAGCACTAATACACGAAACCACAAGTGAAAATATTCTGTGTCCTCCTCTAGATGAATCATTGAAACGCAGATCATACGAAACGGGCTTTGAGTCTCCTAGTGGTGAGCAAGTAGCTAAATCAAATCAGGGAAAGAGTGTGTTGCGACCCTAATCGTTTCATCCTTATGCAAACTAGTTATATTTTATAAAGTAGAATTTAGTTTCAACTAAATAATTCGCTTCTAGCTTTAAGCCTAGTTTGCATAGCCTCATATCTACGCTTTGCCCCTTCAAATTACGCTTAGGTATGTGCTAGTTTTTAAGGGTCTTAAGAACACTGGCTGCTTTTAGTAGTAAAAATAGTGCTAGCGATGGATTCAATTTCAATGGCTGGCTAAAGCGTTCTCTAGTTCTCTCATGCAACCATAAGTACATGTAATTAGATATTTAGAATACTAAATGCATGTTATTAATCCGTTATTTTCATAACAACCAAAAATGGAAGAGCTTTCTAGAAAATCTTTTGCGAATCGATAGTTTTCATGAAGATCTAAATTAATGTTGTATATCATCATATGCGCTGTCCTTCAAAGTGGTCAATATAGCTCTAAGGGGGTATGTTTACTTATCTTACACACATACATCACAATGCGTACTTTAATCCTTGTAAGTCTAGTTGCCCACTTACATACATACATAAAAAAGTTAATTTACAGCAAATCCCGTTTCATAAGACTGTTTTTGGGGTTCCTCGGAAGTGACAAAGGAAACATCAGTCTGTTCGATAAGAAGCTACGCGTCCGAAACATTTATTCCCTGCATGTCAGTTGTCTTGTTTTCTTAAGCTTACGGCTTTATTCTCCCCAAACTCGCAATCGGAAAGTCCCGAAACTCGTCACCATATCGCTTACTATCTTTTCGTGTTGAGAGCTTGAGAGCACGCGCATGACAGGTGAAAACAAATACAAAGGGGAAGTAGATTGTATTTGCTTGAACCGTTTTTCTTAACTACTACACATTTCGAGCAAGGTGGAAAATAAATGCGCGTAAAAATCTCTGGTGGATCTGTAATAATGGAGACGGGTCGTATCATAAAATTAGCGAAGCTTTCGCCTGGAAATTAAGTGAGCGTCAGTTCTTCGGGAACTACCGTGGGAAGTGGCCAGCCATTACGCTGGGCTTTTGAGCTCGGTGAAATTGGGAAATTCGGCTAGGATTTTTCCATAGTTGGTATTCCATAAAATCTGAATTTAGATTGAAATTTGGGCCAGAGTTTATTGTTTGTGAGTTAGTGCAGTGAACGTTTCCAAGCCACGATGTGAAGAAATATTAGTGGTGCAATAGTTATGTCGAAAGGACGACAAGAAAGGAACGAAAAGTTCTTAAAAATGCTATAAATTAAAATACTTTTTTTCGCACTAAACACTGCATTGCAGATGAGGAAGGAGGATGTAATGTTTGAGGTAAACATTTTTTTTATCCGGAAAATAATTATGTGTATAGTTTCGACAAAGATATATACTTTTTCAATCCATGAAAATTTTTCGCTCGGGCTTTCACGATTTTCTAGAATTTTCCTGATTTTTCCCCAGACAGGTTTCGCATTTTCTATAGTTTTTCTCCATCGAATTTCTTCTTAGCTAAAGGTTTTTTTTTTGCGAACGAAACGTTTTTTGCTGGGGTTCTCGAAAGCCTAATCAAAAATAGAAAACAGCATGCGTAAGCCGTCTGTGGTTTTGTTGTCCGAACTGCTCTTTGCTTTATTGATTTTTAGCCAAAGAAGACATGCTATTTGGAGTTCTCTCAACCCATTTTCTGTCGGTTTGAGTATACAGCCAAGCAACAGCACATATAGCACCCGAAAGCAACTTTTGTGCATGACCAATTAGAAGAAAGTCTCTATTCGAATGCAAAGAAGTTAAAAGACGGTGTCTTAGTTTTCCATAGAGCATTACAGGTTTGAATTGTTACACTTTCTCATTTGCCACCTCGAGAAGTTCACCGACTGCGAGAGATTGCTTGTTTTCACACTGATGAAAATACAAGTAAGCTCATAGCCACAATGCGAGTCCTGATTTTGAGGGTTCCTTGTTTCATTGTAAGTTGACTCTCGACGATTTTTTTTTGCCCGGTAGGTAGTGAGGATTTTCTGGATATTCAGTTCAGCTAAGTCTGGTGGAGTGGAGTGAGGGTATCTCTCGATGTAAGTACGACCTGTGCCGAGAGAAGTTCACAGGATCGTATCTACTCCGGCGAGAGGAGAGTACGCCATTATGGGAACGCTAAGTGTTTCGAATGGGAATCACAGCATAGTGGCGCTCTTGGTGTTGCGGTAAAGTTTAGCATGCAGGCGGGGAATGTGAATAATGTGTTTAGCGATGAATTTTTCAATGGAAAATTACATGACTTTCGAATTAGTGAATGAAATGCATAAGTGCTGGGAGCTATTTTGAATTCGGTGCATCGGCTATCGCTGATGCATGGGAGCATTGTAGTTTGATGTTGCAGTATGTAGATTTGAAAATTGATGGAAATAATTCCAATTCCGACCGTTCTCCTGACTAAATTTCTCCAAAAGAGAATGAGAAACAAAAATTTTATGGAAATTTTATAGACACATAAATAAGAAAAGTCTATGAAATTAAAACTTTTCATTCTTAGCTATATACATATAAACAGGTATTTATTGTGATAATTACTCAAACTAAAAATCATCATCATTATATCGATCAAAACCATTTGAAGATAGTTGGTTTTCGCATATCGGTCAGCGATTGAAAATGTTTTCCCTTCATCTTTTAATTTAAAGTGAATTTAATATATTTTCTTGAAAATAATAATCATATACATACTTCTCACATGCATTAATTTTCAAATTTTAACCCTAAGCCCAAATATGTTATTTATAGGCATGTTCTATTTTCGATGACTTTTCAACATGAGAAAAACCAGTGTAGGTACCAATTTATGTAGTATGTGAATTTTTTCAATGACTAAAAATCGATAACGGTTATTTACAGTCGGTTAGATTTGTTTGGTCACTGAGATAGAATTCGTCCACCCTGCTATCTGACATGTTAAATTTTTGTATGGGAAAATAAGCTATATAGATCTCTTTATAAAAAAGACTCTGTATATTTTTTGAATAAAACAGTGTAATCGAGCTGTGCCGCAGATTTGTATTCTTTGAGATATATTTAATTGAAAAAATAATAATAAAGTAAATAATACACAAATTATAATCTTTAGGCATTTTTTTTCTATATATCACCTATTTGCTTCCATGACTGCCTCACAAATTCTTAACATCTCTCTTGCAATTTCTCCAAAGTTTCTGGTGTGATCTCTCTCAAATTTCGAACCGTCAGTCCAAATGATCTTTTTCGACTGATCCAAAGTACAATTTTTGTGCACCTTCACCCAATTCAAACGTTTTTTTTTCTTATTTACAGGCCGAAGAAAAGTCTTCCTTGCTGCTACTCTTTCTATCAGACCAGTTTTTTTCAAACTTATTTTTACAGTTGAAGCAGACATGGAATTTGAAGGTCCCTGTTGATCTCATTTATTATTTCGGGTGCCGTTAGACGTCTGGTTCGTTTACTTTTGACACCTATTAACTTGTCTCTTACAGACGTTTTCATCTTCCTTCCCGAACGATT
Organism: Nemotelus nigrinus; assembly: GCA_947369275.1. Taxonomy (NCBI): domain Eukaryota; kingdom Metazoa; phylum Arthropoda; class Insecta; order Diptera; family Stratiomyidae; genus Nemotelus; species Nemotelus nigrinus. The sequence goes on along the minus strand of OX376372.1, from coordinate 224,104,268 downwards.
TCTGTTGACAACACTGCCCATTTCTTTCTTCTTCTTAATAATTGCCCAAACAGTACTCTTCCCCACCTTCTAAAAACTCGTATTGTGTCATAATGTATCTGGTGTTTCTCTCTCTTTACACTTTTCTGTCTCTTTTTCTCTCTCTAAACACATTTTGTGGATTCGTGATTCCCTGCGTTTTCCAAATAAAACATTTTAAACCAACAGGCTAAACACCCGATATCCCAACTAGTAGTTATACACATTTTTTACAGTCATGCAATGTTTCCCAAAACACAAAAAATAATTGAACTTACACCTCGCAAAGTACGTCGTTTGTAAGCCTTTGCTGTCCACTGAATATTTATTTATTTATTTATTAGCCAAACAAGGCATAAATACATATGTATATATACATATATATAGTGGCCTAGAGAAATTTGTGAATCTTATCTATTCTAGCCTCCTTCTGATCTTTTATCATGCATATTTCGGTCCAGCAAAAGTGAGCGAATAGCCACTCCTTCCGGAGTACAAGAAATTATAAAATATTTTTTTATAGTCCTATCTCCTTTAGAATGAGATAGAAGAATTCCCTGGCCAATACTAGCCTCTTGGCTAGTATATTATCCAATAATCTTTATCGCTTGCGAAACCTGTCTTGAATGCACGAACAGCAATTTTTGACACTCTTTTCTGTTTGCTTTAATCATTCGCCTCTATTAGAACGATAGTCTTAGAAACGGCAACCCAGCACGTGAAAGACGAAACTTATGAGCTAAAAACGAGGATAGTTACGCTGATAAGTGTGAAAGAAAGTCCTCAGCGTTTGAAGAGTTAGCTTGTTTTCTAGCATTATTTTGCTATAACTTTTTCACTAGTTATCAAAGTTTATAATTAATTACTTATTTCTTGAGATACAATAATTGTAAAATTCTACTTTTTAACATTATCTTTCATTCTCAATTTTCTCTTTCATTCTCTGATAAATAAGTTGCATGAATGAGCCTTACAAATCGCTGGTGTTGTTTTATGTTTTTTTATTATTTTTTTCTAACTTGGTAGCTCTGTAATGCGTTAGGAAGCTGAATTTGATCACGATCTGTCATTCAGTTTATTTACAAGCCCAAAAAATTTCCATGTATGTGTGCGCAGACTGTGTATATGCACGGAAGATCCTCATAAGCTTGATTTGCGAATACCAATTTTGTACTAAGTTTTTCTATGTGTTTGTGTGTACCGGATAAAATTGTATGGCTACATGAAATTCGGATTGAAGCCGGTTTAAAATTCCGATTTCGTGTAACGATACAAATTTGTTCGGCGGCCTGGCTTACAAATACATAGATTTTGGTTTGTTTTCAATAGATCGTGTACAAAAAGGGAAATTTCCAATATGGTGGCTTCTGGCGACTGCAGTTCACTTTGTGGGTGCATGTCTCGTGAATAGTGACGTCGCTACTTTATGCATGAACTTTACATGAACTATTTGCGATTATAGTTATGTGGTGTAGGCATCACCCGCTGCCGCTAAATGCCTTCAAAATTTTAATAAAATTTAAACTGCCAGACAACGCATATACACTAGTTCCTGAAAATTTCAGCTCTATCAGATCAGGCGATCCGGAGAAAAACCTCTTTAAATTTTGTGCTAGTGTACTGGAAATTTCCTTGCATGTGAACGCCCATACGAAGTGAACACCAATCATCAGAAACCGCTAGTGGAAATCTCCTTGCATGTACTTGCTCACACGATATGAACAGCGTTCGTCAGAAGCCGCCATATCGGAAACATCCTTGCATGTACATGCTCAGACGAAGTGAACAGCAACCTTCAGAAGCCGCCATATTGAAAACTTCCACGTGCGTACAGAGAACTATCGTGTGCACACAATCACAATGAAAACTAGCGATAGCTCAACGAATCGGGCATACTCCAAATCCCAATTTCCGATGTCGTGTGAAAAGGCTCATTGTAATCAAATTTTTGAAAAACAAGACCGTGAATATCATCAAACAACCACCATATTTAGCTCCGTGTGATTTTATCCTAGTTCAAAGCTTAAATTGCCACTTCATTAAAGACAAAAAAACGAAATCGTCGCAAGGAACTTAAATCCTTCAATATGACTTCAAAATATGTATTGCTGGCTGGATTGTTTGGTGGAAGAAGTTTATTGCTTCAAATTGAGCCTATTTTGAAGAAGACTTAATAAATTTCAAAGAATAATTGATATTTTGTGTTTAATTTGATCATTCCCGAAACTTATCTGGCAGAATGTACATACCTACATATATATATTCAACATCACTCTGATACTACGTGTCATGTGACTGATAATTTATCCAGCGTATCACTCCGTACATTATTAAGTTGATTATCGCACTAATGATTTTCTTCGTGTCAATAGCGCTATGCTGATTTGTCTCTTACTTAGGTATGTATTTATTTATTTAATTTAGAGGTTTTGAGTCGGAGATAAGTAATAATATCACTTTCTCGAATGCAGTCCAATATGAATTTGACACCCGAACAGTAGCAAATGCTATGATTACCTACTCAATCAAATTATATTGCTTCGAAGGTACTTCAATATTTTTAAATCACTCCAATTATTGGTTATATTAAAATCAACCTAAGCTTTCGTACGATTTTCATATCCCGGCATTTGCCACTGTATCCTTGTAGCAACTACGTTCCGAGTCTTTTGTCGTGAACGATTCGTACACTTAATAACAACTTTATCGTTTCAATATACACGCTTGTATTGCTAAAAGAGTGCTTTACAAGCCGATTGAAAGTGCTTTCTCTTGTACATTTGATTTTTGCCTTGTTCCTTTTCTCGCACTTTAGTGCAGGATGAGTGCGACTTTATGCTCCTCAATTCAGATAAAAAGGCATAATATGCATAGAAGAGGCACGAAAACGTAACATTTTATAGTTTTCCGTTGCTTTAGATAATATTGACCTCAAACTTAACGTTTGACTTATAAACGCAATGCTGGGCAAGATACCTATCAACATACATTGCCGTCTCGCTGATTTCCTAGGCTACTCTATTTGGCACTAAAACGCTGAATGCGGCAGACAAGGAGCCAGCTTTGTCATAGTGTCAGACACAAATTGTTTTCCTGTTTTTTCCTAATCTTTGATACTAGCATTTTGTTTTTAGCTCAATCGAAATCTGAATTTTTTAAAACGATTTCATTTGTCTGCTTCACAAGCTCCTTGTTTCCTAAATGTATTGCTGTGCCATTTCGAATATATTTCGCCAACATCAATTTTATCAGGACATGATTGCAATACATCTATGATACATGTATGGGCAATAACAAAAATATATGACAGGCCAAACAATACGTTCGATATTTCCGCATACAAGCAAGTAATCTTCAATAAGATTTTGAATTGATAGTTTTAATTTACCATAAGCAGCTTTTTGGTTCATTGGCGCACGTACCAACCTACATTTACTCGTATATTGGGTTGGCGGGAAAGTTCTGGCGTATTTTAGAGAAAACAATTAAATCAGTTTTAATAACGTTTATTTATATTTTTATCAATAATAAAATGTCCATTATTTGCAACCACTCCTTGCTATATTTCAGGGAACTTGTCTATCCCCCTAATGTAGAATTTATCATCCTTCGATCCAAAATATTCAGCAACTGCCTCGGAGACAGCTGCAAAAGAAGTACATTTTTCCCCTTCAGATAATTCTGAAGCAACCGCAATATATAGTAATCCGATAGAGCAATGTCAGGTGAATATGATGGGTGACTAAGAACTTCCCATCCAAGCTCATTCAACTTTTGTTGCGACACAATTGCAGTAAGTGGTTTTGCATTATCCTAATGGATCACAATTCCTCTTCTATTCGCTAATATTCCTTTTCTATTCCTTTTCTAATCGCGAATAGCTGCATTCAATTTATCAATTTGGTTACAATAGGTGTTCGCATTGATGATTTACTGCTGTTTAAGTAGCTTGTAGTACACAGGACCTCTTGTATCCCACCAAAAACACCTTCCGTTGATGGGGGTCTGATTTTCCAATAATTGTGGCGGATGTTTCAGGTTCACAGTAAACTGTTTTCCTCTTAAAAGAATTCATTTTTCATCTCCCGTAATGAATCTGTCTAAAAACGGCTCCATATTGGGTCTAATATGGAGAAATAAACAGATTCTCAAACGATCCGATAAATTCCTTTCAGTCAAATTGTGCCGAACCCAAATACTCTGATCCCAAAGATAAATACTGAAAGCAAGGAGACCAGATTGGGCACGCGTACTCCAGAATACAGCATACTATGGAGACAAATAAATGAATACAGGTGGAAATGTCGGTAAACATATATGAAGAACGCAAGACAAAGCCAGCAATCCTGGAAGCCCTGACCGTAATATTCATCACATGAACATCAAATTTCAATTTGAAATCAAACAGTACGCCAATGTCTTTAAAATGCTGGACAACTGATAAGGAAACACCAGACAAGAAAGAGGTGAACACATAAGGAGCATTTTTATATGAAAACGACATCTGGTGACACTTCAAAATATTTAGTGGTAAGAGGTTATCTACAGGGGTTTTCTCAGGCATGTTTCTTGGGGGGTGTGTTCAGAATTTTAGGTAGGGTGTCCCTTTGGAACAAAAGACACAAAAGTCCCTTTGTGTAGGAAAATTGTCCGTGTTAGGGGGGGGGGGGGGGTGTATGCACTTTCCAGGGGGGTATTAGGGGGTGTTAGGGGGGTGTAGGAAAATCTCTGGTTATCTAGACACCAGTAATTGAGAGCAATCAAAGCAGCCTACAATTGGTGATAATCGTCTGCAGACTTGATAGGCCTATATAATTAGTCATCCGCATATGAAAGACAAGAAGAGTTGATGACAGAAAGATGGTCATTGACAAACAAAATAAAAAGTAAACGACCTAGGATATAACCTTTTGGAACTCCGGTTGTGTGAAATATAGGAGAGGAAAAGGAACTGTTTAAAGTGACTCTGCAAAGACGACTATAAAGATAGGAGTAAATACCAAACCCGTTAAGTTTATTGAGCAGCAGGCTATGGTTCACAGAATCAAAAGCCTTCCAAAAGTCCGTATAGATTACATCAACTTGACGTTGATAATCGAAGGCAGAAGCGACAAAATTAGTGAATACCATAAGATTGGTCGAAGTAGAGCGGCCCTTTACGAAACCGTGCTGCTCACGAGCAAGTAAAGGTGGTATAGACAGAAAAACTCTATTATAGAGAAGACGTTCAAGAAGATTAATAAAACTGCAGAGGAGGGATATAGGCCGATAATTGGAGATTACAAAAGGGTCAAAAAATTTGAAAATTGGGGAAATATTGGCGGATTTCCATTAAGAAGGGAATACACCTGAAGTAAGGCTAATGTTGAAAAGGAAAGCTAACGGAACACCGAGAGAGGATAAGAGGGTTTTGACAAGTATTTTGGGAATACCGTCAGGACTGGAACTAGCATTGGAATCTAAGGTGTGGATAAGAGTTTCAACTTCCAAGGGGTTGGTACTAAAGACGGATAAGGGAGGAGAAAAACGAGGGGAAAACAGAAGCTGCAATGGTATTTAGTAGGTTTTCCTTAAAGGAAGAGGAAAAAAAGGTAGTAAATAAATCGCAAATAGCCTGACGGTTAGAGGCAATAACATCAAGATACACAGAATTAGGAACTGAGGAGTTGGACTGAAGGGAGTGGATATAGGATCAAAAAGATTTTGGTTGATTATAATAGATTAAAGCCACGATGCTCGACAGTAGTCACGCATAGCCTGCTTGAGCACTGTTTTAGCATAAGAATTCAGACTATGGAAATCCTGAAGATCAGCGGGTAAACCCGTCTTTTTTTAGCCTTTCAAGAGCTTTTTCTTTAACTTTTAGAGCATCAGAGACTTTCAATGTGAACAAAGGAACATCTTTAGGATTGAGTGGACGTTTAACGGGAGTAAAGCGAAAGATAAAGTTAGAACAGAAAGAGTAGAACTTTGGTACAATCGACATCCAATCCCTTTAAGAAAGAATACCAGTTGATAGGACTGATTTCAGCAGACATTTTCTGAAAGTCAGCTTTAAAGAAGCTATAACGCTGAGTGGAAGGACATTTATTCTTTGCATTTGCATTAATTTGAGAACAAGAACAACATGAAAGAAAGGAAGAAGTCGCAAGAGAGAGGCAATTGGAGTCCGACTTCACAGAAGGCATGCTAAAGTCTCCAAAAATTAGGGGTGGGGAGATGAAGGAAACCGGGAGAGAATGAAGCAAAAAAGCTCAGCGAAAAACCATTCGTGACGAGGCAATAGTCGAGCTAGCAGTGTTCTTATTAACAGTGCTCTCATTGTATTATCCCTGTACTATTTATTATATCTTTTGATTAACAATTCAATTAAAAATACGAACTGTCTACTGCTTCCTTTAGTGAATCATCATTGAGATATCTCACTCTGAGGATGTGTTTTTTTTTGGTAAATAAATTAAATAAATTAAATTAAATGTGAAAATTAATAGGTAATAGTAATTTGAAGCAAAAGCTGGATTGTACGGCGGGTGACTAATTTCTTGAGAATTGTGACTCACAGCCTCCATTGTTTTTGACTGCCTCCATTGTTTTTTAACTGCGATAATGTGATAAGACGATGTAATGTTGTATAAAAGAACGCGTGGGCTGGATTAGATTTTATCGCTTCTTTTATTTTATTTAGAATTGAAGCTACTTATTTTTTTCACCTCTTTGTTTTTATCATCTATTTGGAGGATTCCTTGACAACCCGCAAATATTTTACCCATTACTTTTCCTGCAGACTTCTCTACCTTGGCATTTTTAAGCGGTATCGAACCTTTTTCTGACCTCTTTTCTGATTCCTCTTTTGTTTCTAGATCAAAATAATAGACCCACGTTTTGCCTCCCGTGAACATTCTTGGAAGTATATCCCCTGATTTGTAATCACTTAACTTCAAAAATTCCTTGAAAAAGTTTTGGTAAAACTCGACAGCGCACCCTCCATAGCCATTAGACAATTTTATCGATTGTGTTTTTTTGTGATTTTATTTTTTGTTCGTTTGCCTGTTTATCTTCAGTGTGCTCTCTTTTCGTGTATTTGTTGTGCGTTTTTGTTAGTTATTCTTCAATTTTTGATCCCTGCTCGTCCTATAGTGTTAGCAGCGGCAAAAACTTGACGAAGAATACTCAAAAACATACAGAAACTAGACGAGAAGACAAACACACAACCACAAAAACCCAAAAAAAGACACAATCGGCAAAATGGTCTAACGGCTATGGAGGGCACGTAGTCGAGTTTAGCCAAAGTTTTTGCATGGCAGCCACCTTGCAAATTTTTGACAAACTCAAGTTTTCGTTTGCACTGTAGCAATTTTCTTCTTTAACCTCTCATCTTGCAAAACTAACTTTTCTAATTTTTTAACAATGTCTGATCTGATGACTTCTACAGACCTTCCATGGCAAGGATCATCTTCTAGTGACTGCTATCCGAATGAGAAGATAACTGTGTCACTTTTTTGAAGATAACGGTACCACGGCAATTAAGTGAAAATTTCACTTGAGTTTTTTTTATGAATATGTTGCTTGGTTTTCTATAAATTTATTTTTACACTGACTTTACTTAACGCAGTTCTCGACGAAATCCAAACGGCGACAGGTTAACCAAAGTCTACATATGAGTTTCCAAGGGATGAGTAATTAGATTGTCGTTTTCAGTTTGACTCAGGCAGGTATCGATCTTTCCATTTATATTTAATGCGCAATATGATTCAGGTGTATGTTTGGATGTAACAGTATGTATGAGAGGAAATGCTTTGAGTTCCCATAAACTATATACATATAATGTATTCAATAAGCTGCTCTAGTAAACTAGCTTATTACAAAATATTGTATAATAAATACATCCTTCCAGAATACAATTTGAAATAATGTTAACATATTTCTTATCTATTTACAGCAAATCGCTAATCACGTCTTTTTGAAGACAACCAAACACCACTCTACCAAAACCATGTAATACAACACAAAACACCTATACATTTATCCGTTATATCTTCAAAGTACTTCTCATTTTCCGACAAAATGTAAACAATCTTTATACAAATCCATAGAGCCCCGTCAAGGGGCACACCAATAGAAACGAAGTTATAAGATACGTAGCGTGGTGCCTACATCTTTTAGCAAGATATAACAGCTATCCGAAGAAAAAGGATGTAAGAAAACCAGCACCATGGCGTTACTACAAACAGGAAAAAAATTTTCATTTGGAACAGTTGGAATTTTTTATTTAACCTGTAAGTATGTTTCTGATTTTGATAAGATTTATAAGCTGTAGTTAGCTGAAGTTGGTTTTGTTTATTGAAAGGTCGATTAGCGAATTGTATTTTTATCGAACTGAGTGTGAGTTGCTAAATTCTGTGCTAGTGTATTTTATACAGTGAAAGATCACTCAGTTAGAAATGTGATTCGCTTTGTGATGAAATTTGAATTGTATCTGTAATTAATTCATCGTACGAAGATGTAAAAAAGAAACTTAGAAATGAATGATATGATTCCATTTAAATATATGAATTTCTCCTAAAACTACATAAACCAATACGAACACATTGTTTGTTTGATGATTTTGTAAAAACACTGAAAACGGTAGAAACCATGACCAAACAAGAAAACACTGGTAAAACCTTTAAGCAAGTCTTTGAACCATTCCATCGGAGAGCTGTTTAACAATATCAAAACTCGTGAGCTGCTCTCATTTTACAACTTGCAAAATGGAGACCATAATAAATTAGAATTTTGTGTTAGTTGACAAAATTACAAATATATTCTCGTGGCTTAAGAATGAAAAAAAAACTCTAGAGCATCCGAACCACTAGAAAACTGATTTTCGAAGAAATTGTCCTTGAGTGATCAAAAAGTGTGGAAAGACATAATACGTTTTTTTTTTGTAGTATCGTATCAACCCACCCTGTGAATTTCGTTTCGATTGAATGACTGCGCTGGAAGTTAAAAGGGTGAAAAGAATTTTAGGGCTACCACCCGCAATTTTCTTCAAATTTTCGTTCATACTTGCTAATTTAATGGCAAAATAGCTTCGTAACGAAATGCCAGAAAACTAGATCGGATTATCCGGTCATCAGTTCTTGTGAGCAGAAGTTTCGAGTGCTGAAAATAAAAATAATTTGGTGATGGGCTACCGTTCTTTTGCAACTTGGAATTTTGAAAATTTGAACAAAGGCTAAAATGGTGAACAAAGGCTCAAATTTATCAATAACATGATTTTTTTTGTCAAAAAGCAAAATTTTTTCATGAGGGTTGATGATTTGATGGATTTTTTTCACGTGCCTGCCTTGGCTACAGGGTTCCCCGCACAGTCTTGAAATGCACGTGTGTATAGCCTTATTTAGCGTTAATATGCTCTTTAAATTTCACGATGATTCAATGTTTCTGCCAAAAGTTCTGACAAATTGAAATTATGGTTCGGAAACATAGGTTTCGTAATTTCCAAATTTTTAACATGGGAAAGCATAAAACATACCAAGTTTTTATTTCCATTACTTGTTTTTAGCAAAAATTTACTGTAAATGGAAATATAGGGGCGCCTGAAAATTTATTAAAATGCCGGCTCCGTCAAAGGGTTAATTTCGTAACTAATTAGTCACTGCAATAGTCCTCGTATACATCTATGCCTTCTGAAAATTTCAGTTCAATTGGACCGGCCACACCAGAGATTATGAGATTATCTCCTTTAAACTTTTTGCTACTATAAAAACATATATATATATATATATATATATATATATATATATATATATATATATATATATATATATATATATATATATATATATATATATATATATATATATATATATATATATATATATATATATATATATATATATATATATATATATATATATATATATATATATGTATACAGGTCGTTTGGTACTCGGAGGACACTTTTGTAAGGAGGTATTCCTTGATATATTTTGAGCAAAAAATCGTTCTACAGTGTGGTCCGGTTTTCAAAATCTGCGGAGTTACAGGGTGGTCAAGAAAAGTTTTTCGGAACTGTACCCCGACTCACTTAAATCGTTATATCTGGAAAATTAATAATCACAACCCAAAGTTTTATTGCTTGATTTTTATAGAATTAAATTACATTTAATTTGATGTAACAAACTAAATTGCAACTGTACCTGATTTTGAGATATCAACTTCAAAATACAAAATTTTGAGAAAACATCATGAAAATATGTCATTTTGATTTTATATTTTTAGAGGCCATATAATTGGCTACAAAAGTTGCATACATGTTTATGACTTAGGTTTTACCATTTCGCAAGTAGTAAGCGAAAATACATATCGCTTAAAAACTTAATGTTCCATAAAGTGGCCCTCGTTGTCGATCTACACTCTTTGCTTGAACTGAAAGAATTTAATAATGATTTTTATGCTTTATCTCAAAATTTTTGAGCTACAGTAAATGTTCAAAATTGCCACCTTCATTTTGAATACACGCTAAAGCTCGTTTCGCAAGAGTTCTTTTCATAGTCATTCTTCTCAGCTGCTGCCTCACTTCTGTTGCAGCCGCATCGATTCTGGTATTTAGGTCTTCCAATGTTGGTAGTTCCGTTGTGTAGACAAGGTCCTTCATCCGTCCCCATACCAAAAAATCCATAACTGTTAGATCAGGAGATCTCGCAGGCCAGTGTATGGGTCCATTTCTACCGATCCAGCGATTGATATATTTGGAATTCAACCAATCTCTGATTGGTCGGCCAGAATGAGCTGGAGTACCATCGTGTTGGCAAAACATGGAAACCAATCGTTGCAGGGGAATATCGTCCAATAAGTCCTCCAGATCATGTGTTTAAAATGTTTAAGTAATTTTTAGAGTAGGTGGGAGCCTAATATGTCCAATTAAATCGTTACCAAACACTGCTGCACATAAATTTACGCTAAATCTATGCTGAAATGATGAAGTCCTCCTCATGTGTGGATTGCTCTCAGCCCAAGTATGTAAATTGTGAAAGTTCGTGATACCGTCCCTGGTAAATAAGGACTCATCCATCCAGAGAATGGTGTTCAAAAATGTTCGTTGTCTAATTGTTTCTCAAGGCGCCAATTGCAGAATTCCATCCTTTTGGGCAAATCGACGGGTAGCAGCTCCTGCACTGGTGTCTGATGGTAGGGATGTAAACGGGCTGCTGTTAAAATACTGCAAAATTTCCACGTATAACACGTTAAACTGTAACGCCAAGAGTCGAATACTGATTGATGGGTCTATTTCCACTGCATACAGTATTTCTTCGTCGGTCCGTACAGCGATTGCAGGCGCAAGATTTGCGTTTACTCGGCTCATCCTAACGCTGCCAGTTTTCCGAATCCTTGTGTATTGTTGAAACACCCTCCTTCCAGGAATCCGTCGATGGGGATATATCTGTTGATACAAAGATTGCGCCGCTTGTGAACTTCCCCGGCACTCTCCATGTACGTACATAATATCTGCATATTCTTCATTATTGTAGTGAGACATTTTGGATTTATTTTTTGAAATTTTAGTAATATCTTGTAGTTCGAGTAATGTACTGAAACTGACAAAAATTTGAAACTGGTTCTGTTTTATAGGTTCTTAATTTTTTTACGTATCCCATTAATAAAGACGAAGAACTGTACCCACTTTCACCTTTAGCATACAGGTAGGTGCATCAATTATGTTGAAACTAACTTTAATTTAGTTTATTTTATTGATAGTTTAAAAAGTAATTAATGGGCAGTAAAAATACTTAAGTACAAAGAACAATTTAAATTTTTCTTTTAAACGGGGCCCACTTTATGACATATTACATTTTTAAGTGATATGTATTTTCGCTTACTACTTGCGAAATGGTGAATCCTAAGTCATAAGTATGTATGCAACTTTTGCAGCCAATAATATGGCCTATAAAAAAATTAAATCAAAATGGCGTATATTAATGAGATTTTTTGAGAAAAACCACATTGAGCACAGAATTTTCGGGGTTGAAGTGCCAAAATTTTGTGTTTTGAAGTAAATATCTCAAAATTAGGTACAGTTACAAATAAGGATGTTAAATCAAATTAAAGGTAATTTGATTCCTTAAAAAAACAAGCAATAAAACTTGGCGTTGTGATTATTAGTTTTCAAGATATAACGATTTAAGTGAGTCAGGGTACATGTCCGAAACACTTTTCTTGACCGCCCTGTGACTCCGCAGATTTTGAAAACCGGACCACCCTGTAGAACGATTTTTTGCTCAAAATATATCAAGGAATATCTCTCCTTACAAAAGTGTCCTCCGAGCACCAAACACCCTGTATATAAAGATATATGAATTTTCGGCGAAACGATGTTAGTACTAATTTTCTTCGAAAATCAGTAAAAATTCGAATAGTCGTTTTGATTTTACATGTTTCACTGTCACTCGTAGATGCCAAGATCACGTAATTTATCATTCAAGCGACTTTTTAGTTCCCACTATTAAAAGCTATGACATTAATACATGGTCCACAATTTATGCGTAAATCGTGTTTACATAATGTTCAAAAAGTACAGCTCTTAATTTATTCCGGTATATTTGATTTCGGTGCAAAGTTTGCGTGCTTCCTTTTCTTGACATATTCGGAATGGTTCAAAATCATGGAAATGAATAAACGAACGCTACTCGGTTTACGAATAATTCCTTTTCTATACATTGGACACTCAAATACCTTGACACAATGTTACAAATTACAAAAATAATGGAATCATATTATTTTTTTGTATTTGCTTAGATCGTGTTATAAATATTGATATAATGAACATTCTTCATCTGCTTGCTTGGAAATAAAATTTAATATAAATATAAATAAATTATATTAGATAATAAATTATTTAAGGATGAAAAATAATTTTCCTTGTATAATTTTTCTATAATTACTATATATATATATATATATATATACAAAACAAAAAATATTAATGCGAAAAAACCAAAAGTTTTATTGCTGTTGTCAAACTTGTGCCAGGCCGACAATTGCTTTCCACGTAAGTTTTAGTTTGATAGCTAATATTTTCTAGTTTCATTCTCGTGTATCATGTTGATTTGATTCGTTGAAAAAGTGTTTATTTATTTTAAGTTTCATAGTTTATTTTGAATTTGAGGACTAAATTTTCATTAGAGTGTATTGTTTGATTGCCATTAGTTTGTTTTTCTTCATAAAACAGAATGATCAAAGGTAGGAGAGGTAGTATTAAATATAAGAGTTGGAGATTAAATCAATGTTTTAAAGTGATTGAAGATTTATGTAAACGAAGAAATTTTAAATATGCCCCGGCCAGGATTTTAGCATTCTTTTTAAATTAATCGCCTCTAAATATTGCTCAATTAAAATATGTTAAATTAATTGCTGATCCATTTTTAAGTAAACGAGAAATAAATTCCTTTCTTGCGATAACACAAGAACAAGTTTGTGTTCGAATTTTCAATTACCTAATTATGTCTAATATTCGATGATATATAATTCCATGGGTGAACAAATATGATTCCGCCTTTTTTTTATAGATGTTTGTTTATTTATTAATAAAATGAAATACAAATTTATTCATAGTAGGCTCCATCAGAAATTACTACCTTCCGCAATGTTTGTACAATTTACAAATTACCTCACGGTGGAAGCTTGGTCCCTGGATGCAATCCCATTAATTACGGTACCTTTGAAAGGACTGAGCCGTGCTTCAGAAAAGACTGCTTCAAACATCTTCATCAAAAATACCTTCAAGCAAACGGTACACTTCTACGAAACTCTTGTTGCTATAAAATATTCTAATAAAGCTTCGCACAAATGATGCTTTATTGGAATAAAATTCACAATTTTGAACGAAATATAGAATCTACTTGTTAACGCTTAGGATAAATGTCATAGGCCAAAAATGAAAGCTTGCTGTCAGATACAAGTGCTGCCAGATTAGTAACAAATACTAGGAGCAGGATTAGTAACATTTATTCAAAAAAGGCGTAAATATATTTTTGCATCCAATACAACATGCTCAGCAGTATTTACTTAATTATAGTAGTTGAACTTTCAGCAAAATACTTCCTTTCTACTTTGATCATTTTCATGCATCTCAATACGAAAATTTCATTTCATTTTCATATCTCTATATTCACATCTATCTCAATCAATTCAAGTAAACAAAATCGGCAACTGTTCACAACTTAGCGATAATACTTATATCCTTGTTAATTTCAGTTAGGTATTTTTCAATAAATTAGATACTTGACTAGAAATCGTTCTTGGCATGGACATTCGTGCAGTTTTTAGTTTTAAATCTAGAGAGAGCACCCAATTTAAAGGAATTTTTCCAATTATGAATATGTTCTATGCAATGACAGGCTTAGTTTTTTTTATATTATTTTTAACAACAGTGTGTCATTTAAAACAGTAAAATAGCTCACACAATTATCCTATACGACCATGGCAATGTTTGGTTTATAATTGAAATAAATTGAAATACTAAATGCCTTAGGGCTGACATTTCATTTCGTCTCACTCAAAACAATGTACTTAAGTACGTTTTAGTACCAATATAATTTTAATTTCGTGATATTTGCCAAAGAAAACATATCAAAAGATCCCATTTGCTATCATGTCATGTGTTTGAATAATAAAACCAAACAATTTATTGTCATTTTAAAATCAAACGCCAACAATATATACATACACATTCTGTTTGCGAGGAAAAGAAGAGCTATAACATACTAGTTATGAGCAAATTTAATAAAATCGATGCCTGTTTTCATGTTCATATATGTACTATACATATAAAAATATCTACACATACATATTGGGTACGTTATAAGCATCAAAAAGTACCTACGGAACGTATTCGTACATAATATGAGGAGAAACATTTTTCGAAGCTTGTAGAGAGCTTTAATATTGTTATTAGTATTACATGTCAGATATGAATACAATATCCTGTTGATTCTTCAATAAAACCATGACGCATACATACATACATTTATTATGACACAGTCAAAGAGATCATTGACGATGGACTGAGTTTCGAAAAGCATCTTTGTACATATTCGACGCAGCGGATTGTATGTAGTATGTATGTAGGTTGAACATGTCATACGTGAACTTATTTTCGAGTTATTTGTGATATTATCAACATTTGATTGAAAAAGTTTAGTAGAATATATTATACAAAAGAGGAAATGATGAAATGGGTGTCAAAGGGGAGCAACACAATGAAGGAGGTTCGAGTTTCTTTTACGCAAACAACCAACCTCCCTCAAGCATTTTTTTCGAAAGGATGATTTCTGTATTGGACGCGTGAGAATTGAGATATACAAAAAATATCCAAAATGGATTTCAATGGCTCCAAATCGACGAAGAAGAATTATAATTATTATTACATAGTTACCATACCAAAATTGATAAGTTTCCTAGCAAAATCTTTTACTTAATTTTTTCGATTGTTGAATAGATTTTCTCATGTAGGATGTATTTAATAAGCATGCACCACCATTACTTTTAAGTTTGCCAAAGTTGAAGATATCTTTGGATAATTTATTCATGATATGATGATTATTCATCATCATCGTAGCACAACAGCCCGACGTCGGATCAGGATCGTTGTCCTCCAAATATCGCGGTCACGTGACCGCGTCCTCCAGTCCTGGGGTCCCAGTAGTTGCTCGTTTCCGTTCGTTACTCGTTTCGACATGCGATCGTCATCCATGCGTTGTACATGCCCTGCTCATTGTATTTGTTGTAGTTTGACGATTTTGGAGACCTCCAGCTCATCGTATAGTTCGTACAACTCATTGTTGTACCGGACGCGCCATCCCTCTCGGTCGCTAACAGCCCCGAAAATCCGCCGTAGAACTTTCCGTTCGAATGTGTCAATCATATTTTCGGAGGTGGGTCAGGGTTCATGTTTCGCAGCCATTGCACAGCACAGGTCTTATGATAGTTTTATAAACGCGGAGATTAGTCTTTCTGTGCACATACCTCGATTGCATAATGAGGAGGACCGAGAAGAACGTCTTATTTGCTAATTGTATCCGTCGCTTAATTTCGTCAGTTTCGTTGGCATTTTGTTCCTTTTCAGTGATCGCAAGACGAGATCAACTTCTTCTATTGTCGGGGGCTGTGATGATGGAGGTTGATCCGCGGTATCATCATGAAGATCAGCTTCTGCTGCCAGGTTGTTTGATGGTGGATTCAGAAGCTCTTTGAAGTAGGACGCCCATCGCTTGTTAATACTTTTGGTGTCGCCGCATCTATGTCCTTACATAGGCTAGTCCTGGATTGGTAGCCGTTTTTGATAGTGTTTGCTAGTCTGTACGTTTGTCTAGTGCTCTTACGAACTAGGCTTACATTAATATTCAGCAACTGCTCGTCAAAGTATTTTCGTTTCTTACGCCTAATTATTTTATTGGATATTCGCCGTAGCTCGTCATATTTTTCCTTTTTTGGATCCATTGTCTGTAGGCCTAACTTTTTTGCGTCAAGTGAGTTTCTGCATTCTTCGTCGAACCATTCATTTTGCGCTCGACGGGCTTTGTATTTGACAACGTTTTCGGCAACATCCTTGATTGTATTTTTGAGTTCTTCTCAGAACCCGAAGACATCTGCGTTGCCGGAGTCGCGCAAAGTTGTTGAGATCCTTTCCTCAAGTGCGGTCGTATATGCCTGCACAGTATCATCGTCCAGCAGATTCTCAACCGCGAAGATTTAGGGAGGGTCGATTGGTGCACTGATGAAATTCTGCACCGGTATGCTGTTTTCACCAGGTCATGATCGGAGACGCAGTTAGCTCCGCGGTAAGAACGTAGCCGATTTGGTTGACGGTATGTGCGTCTGGAGATTTTCAGGTCTGCTTATGAATGCGACGGTACGGAAAGCAAGTTGAGCTTTCAACAAGGTTCCTGCTGCAGGCGAAGTCGATTGGACGTTGGCCGTTATCGTTGCATTCTTCGCGGAGGATGTGTCCCTCACACCGGACCAAGATTGCCAATTTACTCTGCCATTTCCGATGGCAACGCCTGTCAAATTTATGGTATGCCATCTGTGCGTGGGCAATTTCATGGGATGCAATTTCATTTTGAAAATGCCTCTGATCGGGAAGGACGTGCGCGGTGTCTGAGTGTAAAATGCTCTTAAGGAGTTATTTGAAGTGCAGAGCGAAGAAATTCTGCCACTTATGAAAACTTCACGTGTAGGATAAATTACTTTTTGGATAAGCGGGTGAAATTTCAGGCGAAAATGTAACTATTTTATGATTTGCTGGGGTACGAAGGGGAATCAACAGGGGGTCTCATATATTTACTCATGGTTCAAAATTGAAATTATTTCTTTTTTAAATAAAATAAATATATATAATTTCACTATCCCGCATAAAAATTCGATTTTTTCGCAATTTCCCACCATTTCATATTCTGTAGACTATTTTCATTGCTCAACGAGATCTAAAAATCCCTTTGAATTAAGAATCCCTACATTTTCTTATAAGAAATAAAGCATTCGCACGGTTCAGCGCCATTTTGAAATCAAGAACTGTCAAAATATTGACAGGCAGATAGCCAAGCACATGGCATACCATATTGCCTACCATTTATGGCAGACCACAAAATATGGCATACCATAGGTAGCCTCCACTAGCAATTTAAAATGTTATGCCATGGGAAATTGCTAGTGGAGGCGGCCTGTCAGTGATCTCCCGATGCCAACTTTTATTCCCGACTTTAAAATCTCCCAGCAGCATTTTTACATCGTTTGATGGAAGTGAGTCAAATAGAGTTTCAAGGCAGGCATAAAACTCGTCTTTTACTGAGTCTTCTTTAATTACAGTGAGAGCGTGCACATTGATGAGCTAGAAGTTGAAAAATCACGCCTTAATGCGAATCGCACACAGCCTTTCGTTCACAGGTTTGAAGTGAGTAACGTGCGGCTTGGGCTGCTTATTCATTTATTATTTATTTTGTGACAGAAGTTAGCCGCTAGTTCGCGCCTCTTGACATTTTCGGTGTGAATGCTTTGATTCTTGCCATGAAAAAAATGTGTCACCTGCCGAGGACTCATTGAATACAGATTATTGCCCTTGGTCAACCATCTACTGCTTTCTTCAAAATCATTGGTTTAATCAAACTTAAACTGTTAGACATAACAATTTTGAGTTCGGAGTAGTGACTCTAATAAATTCACCAGTAAAGCAACCTGGCAATCACTTAATTTTATTGGATTTACGATTGTCTTTATTTTCAATATTTTTCTCGAATTTTGTAACAATATATTGTACAGTAAAGTGACTCCTTTCCACAGCTTTCCCAATTTTCCGCTACGTTTTACCATCTTGTCATATATCATTTATTAAATCTCGTACATCACTTGAAGTCGACAACTGTCGATAATAAAAAAACACATCGGTATCTAAGCACTCCGAACAGAATCTGTAACAAGTAATTCTTAAGCTCAAAGGAGAATACTTTTATTGTAACGGTACTTAATCATTCTATTCCTAGAAATATTTGTACGAATACGATGAGCAATATTATTTTGTTGTTGTTTATAAACATACGTTTCAAATAAATTCCTAGACTTTTTTACCCTTAACAGAATATAAAACAGTTAGGTAGTAAAATTTATGATTCTTCAGCTTTTGCTTTTGTGTTTTTACAAATACGAGTGTGATATACTGTAATTATGCGCAACATTTAGGATTAAACATACAACTTCAAATAATAAATATGAAGTAGTACCTATATAATAATAGGTCTACATTATTTTGACAAATAAAATGTACAAATCTTTTCTCGCACGTGCTCTTATTATGCGTTAGAACAATATCGATCCAAGTTCTGAGTATGTGCGTGACAAACAAAAGTCAGTTAGTTGATTAATATTTTAATACGATGTATATCGGAAGTACAACTACCTTCCCGTTTTTATATCACTTACCTCCAATTGAAAAGCTAATGGAAGCTAAAGAAACGTACCTACATACTACAGACACGAACGCCAACAAAACTATCGATTGACATTGTGCCCTTGGCTCCTGGTTAAGTTCACAAAAGTTCATCGTTACCGGACAAATGCAAGGAATGAGTTTATTAATAGAGATTACTGAGCTGCGTATAATAATTATGACGGAATTAATGCTTACGAACAAATTGCTGGTAACCTGCTTTACTAGCTCTAACAAGAAATTTAACCACTGAAAGCAATCAAAATTCTGAAATGCTGTCAATTATCCAAAACCTTTCATTATATTTGAATCGATTTCGATTTACACATTCAAACGACAATTGCATCTGCTAATTTGACTTTGCGCGAAAAAAGTCTTATCAGAAAACTGTTGTGTTCATCGTTTTCGTGTCCAATCAATTTTCCTTTGAATCGTTTTTTAAGACCTGATATCATGATAAAAATATTTTTAATTTAGCAAAATAAAAACGTGAAAAACCATCGTAACTTTCGCTAAAACTCTATAATTACCTGTGACTTTCATGTTTCAACACAGAAAGAAAGGATCAAACTACTGTTCTGTTTTCCACATTTTCTTTATATTTCCAGCATTATTGGGCGTGCTATTAAGCATCTGGATACCACAGGTGTCAGCCGAATGTCAAAGTACGGATTGTTAATTTTTTTTTTCTAGAATATACTATTTCAAGGCATAATCAATGAATTAAGCTAAGCCGAATTCTAACGCTGTAAACGAAAGCTATTAACCAAAAATAAAGCAATTATCACGGAAAGAAGCTTAAGATTGGATGCATTTGCGAATATAAATTGACTAATTGACAACACAGCAGCCAACATACACAATAATTAAAACATACACACCGTAGAAGGAGAGGGAAAATGAGAAAATTTGTGTTAATAATGAATGCGGAAATCTTTTCAAATCCTATTTGCTTGATAATTGTTTCGAATACTTACTCGTATTAATCTGAACGTATTTCATTTCGTTATCGTAATATGGAATCGTATTTAGTTGACAATGATGCATCTTGCCCCACAATTTGTGTTTCTTAACGAAATATTTACGATTTATTTATGTACCTGCCATTTGTCAAATTTGTATGTTTACTAATATCAATCTATTATTTTTTAAATCTAATTGTTTCGGAACAACTTCTTTGTGTATCGTGTTTTTGCTTGCGATAAAAGTCCTCGAAAATGCCGGCTGCCATAAAGAATTTTATTGAGGCTGTCTTACGACATTGAAATTTTATGACAGCTGCTGGAACATAGCCATCGATACCGTTACGATTGTACTTTATGTTATTTTATTGTATTGTGGATTGTTAAACGGATACATGAATTGGCATTTTTTGAGATATTTCCTGTTTTATTATTTTTGAATTTATGAGAGATTTTTGAAAGATCAAACTAAAAATATCGCATTTTATTTTTTTTACAAAAAATTATACAGTCAGTCACACGTCTAACCGGATGACGGACGTAAAAAATTTCAATTGTGTAGTTCGGATTGATTAAATTTAATAGATATATATTACATATCAATCAAAAGGAAATTTTATCTTGTTTTATTATTTGTTGCAAAAATTATAACAGCTTAAGCTGTTAATTGAACAAAATAATAAAACTTACTCCAACTCAGAATTCAATGCTACAAAACTAACTGGAAAAATTTAAGTTGAAGTTAATTCTAGTATTTTGTAGCATAATCTTTATTCTAAATTACTTCTTCCAATCTAATTGGTATAGAATTTGACCAATTTTGATCAATTTGAGGACTTATAGAGTTCCAGAAACCTAAAATTGCAGCTTTAAGGTCGTTATCATTCGAGTAGATTTTTTGATATATTGTAAGTCCGATCTCTTGCCAAATATGCTAAGTAATGTTCAGGTCTGGGTTCTGAAATGGTGTGTCTTATACGTGGGGACAAATATAAAGCAACTAGGATCCTGCAATATATGATTAGTGTTTCGAATCGTGGTTCTGATAAAAAGTAAAATTATCCGGAATACCCAAATTATTGCAAGAAGTTTTCACATTCGCATTTAAAATATTTACATACTAAAATCGAACCATTATATTTTGAATAAACCCGAGATCTATTTTTGCAGCAGAAATACAGCTCCAGACCATTACAAAACTTCCGCTATACCTTAAAGTAGCCTTATAATTTTTCGGCAAGCAAACTTTAATCGCTTGTCGCCATACAAATCTGTGGCTATTGAATCCTTGCAATTAAATTTACTCTCATCGGTAAAAAGTACCTGCGATATAAAAATTAGAAATATAATTGTAGTAAAGTATTACTTATTACTTGGTCCAAAACTCAGGTGGTCTAATTATGTGGGTTTAGGCAAAGCGTAATTTACATTTTCTTTTTTTTCCTAGTTTTGTTCAACCTTAATTCTTATTTTGTCTGCTGAAACGAACGGATCTTTCTCAACGATCCGTTTAATATACTTCTCATCATGTGCAATTGCTTTCCCTCCTTGGTCCTTTCTACTTTTATTATTCGATCGATTTTCTGTTTCAAATTTTTTATGATTTTGTGTATAGTTGAAGTCCTCTTGTATACAATATTTGAATGGTGGTATATTAAAATGTTCTCTTCCTTCGATTTCTCATTTCCAAGGATCTATGCTTCCTTGAAATAGCCATAGTACAGCTTCACTTTGAGGGAAGTACAAACAAACTGATAATTTCTACGTAAATGAATATAGACTTATGTTGCAATCAGTTGATTGATTTAAAAAGTACCATTATAAAACTACAGCAGCTTATAAAATTCGCTATCCGGTTAGATTGAAGGTT
Organism: Nemotelus nigrinus; assembly: GCA_947369275.1. Taxonomy (NCBI): domain Eukaryota; kingdom Metazoa; phylum Arthropoda; class Insecta; order Diptera; family Stratiomyidae; genus Nemotelus; species Nemotelus nigrinus. The sequence continues at coordinate 224,082,454 of OX376372.1, read as the reverse complement.
GCAGTAAGTTTTTTTATTTTGTTGAATTGACAGTTTAAGTTTTTATAATCTTTGCAAAAAATAATAAAATTAGAAAAACTTTCCTTTTAATTGATATATATTTTGCCTTTCTATCGAATTTATTCATACCGAACTGCATAATTGAAATTTGTTCCATTTGTCATCCGGTTAGACGTGTGAGTCACTGTATACATATTTAATCTCAGCAAAAATATTTATGAAAAACTAAATAATCTGAGGCACATTAAAGTAGCAGTGCGTTTTAGAATCCATCATTTTTCGGCCATTCTGCCTGTGTATATTTTGCTAGCATAGCTTATAAGCGGGAAAAAAATGGTTTTATAGCTGGTAAATTTTCTATCGACAGTCGACAAGTCGATCTAAAATTGAATTTTTGTACGAATAAAATTAAGTTTTATAGAGCGTACTCAGTTTTGATTCATTTGAGAGAATTATTAGCTTTGATTTGCATGATTCCTGTAATATTGTAATTTAGTCGATATAATTATTATCAGCTGGCTACCTTTGGTACTAAAAATACCCACCTTGAAAATATTAAATCAAAATCATCGGCTTTTTTTAATACAGCAAGTTAATTGATGATTTGTTTGATATTCTTATTCGGTCCTTAAAATCTTTTCATGTAAGGTAAATTTGGCACTTGTCAAACAAACAGCCTTGCCATGTTAAATTGTCCATATGCATAATTTTTAAATACATAAATTGCAGTAGGTCGAGTATATTCAACAACAATCTACTGAACACATCTATTTCGAACAAATATAACCTTAAAGCATACGTTTTTTAGAAACTTCCTTATAATGCTATCGTAAAATATATTCAATTTTAATACGTAAAAATTTAATTTCACTGTGAATTAGATAAATAAAGTTGATGCATGAAGATAAGAAGTAGTTTTTAATGCTGTAAAAACTTTTCATACATTTTTTTCGCTTGCATTAAATCTTATCATCTTGTGCAGGCAAAATATTAACAAGAGGTTTGCTTCATATTGAATCTGACTACATTATTTCGTTAGCGCATTCAAATTTACTGCCGCTAGCCGAAAAACTTGTTAGAATTATGTACGAATCTGTGCATATAGTTCTATGTTTTCTCATTTTTCCTGCCGGAAGTGACATTGAACAATTTCAAATTCAAACAAACACACTTTGGGATTCCCTAGACTATTTGAGCTTGCAGTTGAAAAGATTAAGGAGGCCTACACACATAATACGTGCATTTTTAATTTTTACTACTTCAAATTTTTTTTTTGACATCTTGCCATAATAAAAAAATACCACACAAGTGGTCTGTATATACATATATATTTAAAAAGCAAATTGATTTTGATAAAGCAATGCAAATATTTTCACTTTATTTTCATAAAAATCGAGTTCGAAAAGTAATTTCATTTCTAACCTAATACTGTTTCAAAATATAAGAAGAACCTTATTTTCTTTGGGTTACAGGTATTGTTTTTTGGGAGTTCAGATAGAAATTATGATCTCATCGTTTTGTTTTTGTTACAAAGTGTGAAATTATGTTGATATATGTAAATGTATCTCTATAATGTATTAATTAGAATATCAAGCCAATTCTTTCTGATAATGCTTCTGAATACTACATATTACGCCTAATTTAATCACAAATCATTTAATGTCATTCGTATGAGTCTAGCATGCATTTTTTGAACCTTAAATCATGGCTTAGATTTGTATTGTACCGAATCAACTCTCATAAATTCTCATTAACCTTTCCCTCTAAGAGTCACAAAGCACTCAAACATATATTTTTATGTAATATGCTTTCTGCTTACTTCAAAGTCTGATTTTTCGAAACATTGAAAATAAAATAAAACAAAAACATCAAAATTAAAGGGTAAATCAACGATTAGAAATTATGAAAATCAGAGAGCAAAAAAACAAAAACAAATATCGCATTGACATACATATACGTTGATAAGCCTTCGTCCGATTCATTCATATCCATATTTGAAAGATTGTTTTCAAAATCAAGTAATTATTGCATATTTATTTCGATATCTAGCACGATCGATTTACTGTTACGAATGCGATTCATGGACAGATGCCAGATGCAAAGATCCCTTCAACTATACGGCCTTGCCACGTGATCAGCCACCGCTCAGCACCTGTAATGGGTGCTGTGTGAAAATGGTTCGACATGCGAAGTCACGTAAGTATCTATAGTGTTTTTCTAAAGTGTCATATTATATTTTAAATAAAAACCAGTTTTTTTTTGCTTTTGAAGCTAGATTTATTTTAATTACTCGACATATATCGATATTTCGAGGGTATTTCGAGGTTCAGTGTCTATCGGTCTAATCTTAAAATAACTTAGGTATTTTATTTAAGGTGCTTACTTTTAAAGTATTGAGTAATACTAATTACCAGCTAATTATCTATTAATTACATACCTATGTACATTTAACTATCTATATTAATTACATAATTCTCCTCACCATAAAGTATATGTTCAAATTAACCTGGACAATGGTGATACACAGTTTCCTTGGTCTGTCCCTCAGCACCTCCTTCCTCAGCCCCTCCTCCCTCAGCCCTTCCCCCTCAGCCCTTCCTCCCTCAGCCCCTCCACCCTCAGCCCCTCCACCCTCAGCCCCTCCTCTCTCAGCCCCTCCTCCCTCAGCCCCTCCTCCCAGTCGCCTATCCATCGGGGTTTTCCATATGTTCAGGCTTTTGTACGCATCCAGTTTTCGTACCTGCTGTACTTCATTAATCACTTCCACGTTGTCCAATGTTATTTTGTGCTCCTCCTCCAGGATGTGTTTCGCTACTGCTGATCGTACTACCGTTGTGTTCCTTTTCCTTGATAACACCGAGGTCAGCAATGTTATCAACTCGAGTTAGCATATTATTGCCGAGGAAGTACATATTGTGTGTGATCGTGCATTTTCTGAAAAAAAACTAGCAACCTGGTATTTATCAATGTTGATAGATAGCTTGTTTATATTGCACCAATGATCGAGTGGATCAAACTTGGATTAGAGAAAGAGGGCATCCGATTTCGATTCAATGGTCTGATAAAGTTTGAGATCGTCTGCATAGAGTAAATGAGGTATGTCTGCTAGGACGTCAGATAGGTCGGAAATAAATATATTAAAAAGAAGTGGGCCATACACCAGAAGTAGCAGTAACGTTTTTTCGACAAAAATTCTTGAAATTTTACAAATTGTGTTCGATCGCGAAGGTAGGAAGTCAGCCAGCTGAGTTAAGACCCGGCAAGACCGAATTTCTGAAGCTTCGGAATTAAGGTAGAATTGTCAACTCTGTCAAACGCTTTACTCAAGTCAGTTGCGTCAATTTGGTATCCTTTTTCCATTTTGCATAGAACATCACAGATTAGGATTATCAAATTCGTGGTAGTTGAGCGACCTTTTCTAAAGCCATGTTTTTGCTCGTTCAGACGGGAATCAAAGAGCGGAGAAAGTTTATCGTATACCACCTTTTCGAAAAGTTTCGGAATCAAAGACAAAATGGCGATGCCCCTATAATTTCCGATACAGCATCGATCACCATTCTTGATCAGAATGGGAAAATTCCCGACGAAAGTGATCTATTAAAGAAAATATGCAAGAGAGTTATAAGCTGCTCTACACACTTGGACAAGAAGGTCGGAGGAAGAAGATCAGGCCTAGGACCTTTGTTGCAGTCGAGACCCAAAAATAGCTTTACGGATTTCATCACGGGAAATTTCTAAATGGTTGACAAAAGCTGTTGAAGCTGAATCACAGGAAGAAATGTGTGAGTTTGATGGGTCTGGTGCATTAAAATTTTTTTGGAAACTATCAGCGAATAGGTCACATATCTCTTTAGGAGAGGAAGACGTTCTGTTATTAAGAAACATCGACGATGGATACAGTAGTTTTTCGCTTTACATTAACAAAATCGAAGAATTTTTTCGGGTCCCGGACTATATTTTCGCCGGTTGTCCTAATGTAAGTCTCATAAGCCTCATGAGACTTTACTAAAAATTGTTTAGCAACTTCATTACACTCTTCCTGAATAGCAGGACTAACATCAGTATTTTCTCTAATCCGCTTATAAAGTTTGTTCCTACGATTTCTCATAAGCCTAAGGTCCCTATCAAGCCATGGCTCAGGTACCTTTTTCCTATTTTTCTTTGGTACATATCTTTCAACAGAGTCAAATATTTTATTGTAAAAAGAGGAAATGGCGGTCTCGAGATCCTGAGTTGAAAGAGTATTCGTCGAATCAGTAGTATCAAGAACATATTTGATCCTTTCAGAATCAGCATTACGGAAGTCAAATACAATTGAGCTATTGTAAGTTTTTAAGTAGGTGGAATTAGGAGTGGAAAGCTCGACTGACAGTGTTGTATGGTGTGAACTGTTGCAAAAAAGATGCTCAGCGTCACTAGTTGGACTAACCACTACTTTGTCACAAGCATTTGTGAAAACAAGATCTAACCAATTACCATTTTGGTTAGGAATTTGGGAAACCTGCTGCAAATCATTACCATAAAAGGCACGCGCCACATTGAAATCGTTGGTGTCTAAAAGGTTTACGGGGAGAAGGTAAGAGTCCTTATCATCCGGAACAAAACATAGATTCGGACGATTGAAATTTCCCAAAACTATTAATTTGTCTTTTCCGCTAAGTGCTGTTGCTAACGAAGATATTGTATCACATAAATAGCTGTAGATGGATTCGTCAGATCTGGGCGGGATGTAGACAATAACGATGTAAACTGATTTGTTATTAAAGGAAATCCGAACAATTAAATTTTGGGAAAAAGCAGTTGGGGTGGTATCTACGAGCTCACTTGAAAGTGTGTTGCTAACAGCAAGTAAGACACCAACTCCTCGCGACTGACCCGTAGAAGAATAATCACAGTCGCTTCTGTAAATAGTCCAACTACTATCAAGAATCTCCTAATTCTTATGAGAGGCATTAAGCCAAGTTTCGGTGATGGCGAGTAAATTAGAATGACATGATTTGGCGTCAAGATATAATTTACTTAGCTTCCCTCTCATGCAATCACAATTGTGGTAAAAAAGTTTGGGGCTTTTCTGAGTTCGGTTAGGAAAAATGCCTAACAGGGTTGACTGATATCTTCGAAGAGATTCACATGTCATTTTGCTACCATTAGAAGAATAATTTATATTGGTCATAGTAGGAACTATGTTTGCGGCGGCCTGACAGGAAACCTTGGAGGAGTTTTTATTAACAACGTTGGTACACCTGCTTGAAAGAGAAGATGCCGTTTTAAATGCTGGGGCTATCAGTGTATTATTATTATTATGAGTAACATCATTGGAACAGTTAGTTAAGGAAGAATTATCTGTTGTCACTGGAGACCGAGACTGACTAGGTGATGAGTTTTATGGGTGGAAGGAAAGTGGGCAAAAATGTGGTAAAGGTTGCACGTACTTCTGACTACTTTCAACTACTCGCATTCTTGTTCCCGTGTTGCTCAAGAGTAGTTACGCCTTTTTTCCGTAGTCGCCAATAAAAGTTGAAAATAAAGAGAGAAAATAACGAGTATAAACTACGACATTCGATAGAAAATATAAAAAGAACAAAGAGAAAACTACCTCTTTTAACTTTCTACACATTATGAGCGTTTTTTCTAGTTCCCTAACTACCAAAACATTCAACATAACCTTGAAAAATCCAAAGACACTCCACGGCAAAAAAAGGCAACTACTCATAAACTATCAGCACATTCTATAGTTCAGCATATAATTTCAAATTAAAACACACTAATTTATTAATACAAACTTTATTTATATCCGTGGTCAATTACGAGTTCGTCTGTCCCGCAGTACGTTCTGCCTTCGACTATCCTCTTGCCTTTTGAACATGTGTGCAAGCGGCCTATCTACTTTGATCTTCCGTCTTGCATATTTCTGGTGAAAGAGAAAAGGACTCATCATGCCGCGTTTACATTCTCGCCGAGGAATGGCAAATGTTGACAAGGTGAGTGTGTAAACGGTCTCCTTGTCTAGTCTCGGCTGTGTTTTTCATAGCAAGCACGAGTGTGTAAATGGCTTGCTCGTCGGCTCTTGTTTGTTTTACGACGGGATAATGATCCTTTTATTGCTGTGCCTGAGTGATTATGACCGTCTCGTCCTAGCTCGAAGCCGCTGGAAGCGAAGTCGGTTTTATGTACCGAGTCAAAGGGATTTGAGAGGGTAGCGAATGCTCATTTACATTTTCGAATTTTTCGCCGGGACTTCAAACATATCCTTGCGTGTCACAGATTGAAATAACAACGCACACCAGGCAGTTGCAATAGTCACAACCTGTATCTCAGCCATCGTTCACTGAACTGAACAAAGCAGCTCACAACTGTCGAAAGATGCATGGTGCATGGTGCGAGTTGCATGGTGCAATATCCTAAGTAAAGAATTCACCCTATGTCTTGCTGAGTCTTGTCGAATGTCTTGTCTTGTCTTGTCGAATGTCTTGTCTTGTCTTGTCAATTGCCCTCACGAGACGTTGGCCCGTATGTGTAAACGCGGCATAAAAGGAAGTTTTATGTTTAATATGCTTACAAGCATATAAACTACCCATGCAGAACAGAATTCTGCCCCAGTGAATTCACTGGGACAGGAGTGTTGTTGTTTCCAATCCGTCTGCTCTGTTCTGGATAGAGGATCAAAAAAAAAAACACGCCTATTATACGATGATAAATACATTTCACATTGCATTTGAGTTAAGTTGCCATGGATGCATGTATGCGTAGTGAGATACTGGTACTCTTTGATTACAGTACTTTAGTTCAAATATTTTACTCTATTCTGAATGTTTACTTTCTTTCATCAACTCACAAGATATCAAAACTAATTCAATGCATTTTCTTTTGCAGCCTACGAAGTCGTTCGACGGATGTGTACATCTCAGTTACAAATTAATTTGTTTATGGTTGATCATGTGTGCATGATGGAAAGTTCAGGCAATGGTCATATGTGTTTTTGTGAAGAGGACATGTGTAATTCCAGTGATTCCTTCATTAAACCTTCCAATCATGTTCTTGAAGTCGCATTACTTATCATGTTGTCGAAAGTATTAAGCGTTTACCGTTCATCGTTTAATCGTTATTCATTATTATAATACCGTATGTTAAATAGACACTAGTAACGTTTCTTTAATTTAGTGAAATGTTTTCGAATAGAAACAATATGATTTCTAGAATACAGATCATCGATTTAGATTTCTATTTCACTTTAAACTCAACTTTTCCATTTACAGTTTAGAATGAATTCAGCATGTAGAAAATGGAATCGTATAGATGTTATTTCGCTTAGACATGAACTTATTGAATTAGAATGATATCATAATTAATGCATGGTACTGATCAGCATGCTTGATCAGTTTGTAGTTCGTTTTACTAATACTAGAAGCTTGGTTTAAATTACATACTTACTGTATGCAGTAATGAAATTGATAAATGTATTTTATCGATTCACTTGGCAACATCAGCGAAACAAATCACGGATCTTGAAAGGAAAGAAAACTTAAATACTTGCATTTTATTTCCCCAGTATCTCTCAGAGTTCAATAAATATTAATAATAATGTTAAAAAAAAAAAACAAATTCTCTAATCAATTTCATTCAGAATTCGATGCGTATATCTATCGAATTAAGCTGTGAACATCAACAGCAAGAATATATTATCTGTTCTCCCATAATTTATATCGTGGAATAGCCATAAATAAGCTCAGATTCTGATAATTCCGATATTTACGAGCACAATTCTAGTTCTATTCGTGCAATGTAAAGCTGTCCCCCCGTGGAATCAGACTTTCCATTGCTGTAGTGTGAAACAGCACATTGCATAAGATTTCTTGAAGCAAATTATAAAAATGTAAAAAAAAATCAGCGTTTTTTCAATCACCTTCGACACAACGTTGCAACCCACAAGCAACTTTATTTCGCAATAAAAAATGCACACTCAATTTCACTCGAACCGTAATGCCGGAAAGGTTATGTTATTTGACAGAAGCCAGTAGTTTGATAGATAGAGGTTATGGAAAAACAGAGTGTAGAATTTTTGCTGTTTTACATGTTCCAACAGTAAATATAAGGTGTAATTAAAACCTGCTTTGAGTATTTCAAAGTTTTAGTGCTACGAGGTTGATTTTCAATTGATTGAAGTTATTTTTCCGGAAATGAATTGATTGCTAGCTGTTGTCAAAACGGAAATGTCAAAAATTTCCAGCAGCAGCTTGTGAAAGGTTTAGTTCCGGAGTAACACGGCATGTTTTTTTTTAATAAGAAAAGATTTGTTATTGCTCATGTAGTAGATGGAAATAAGCTTTGTTTTTTTCATTAGTTGAGTTGCCTGTCTTAGTGTCTATGATAAAATTATTCAGTTAATTGGCTTTGTATCTTTTAAAATTTACTGTTATTTATTTTTAACGTTCCAATTTTTCGGAATGAAACAATGGGAGCTTCAAAATGGTTCCTGTTTTAGTTTTTCAAATTAGTTATTAAATTATCCTAATTGGGTGACGATTAATGCGATTAACGGAAAAAGCAACTTATCGTTGTTATACAACTACAAAACAACAGACACTAAAGAGGCAAACACACAACACACTTGGTACATTTGAAACAGCCAGATAGTTATTTCTGAAAAGGACACAAGAACAAGAATAACTCTTAAAAAGTGAAAAAAAAAACATTTTTCATTTGAAACAATATGATTTCAATTCGTTAAAATTTTCTCGGTATTTCAACAGAACAATGAGACGTGTGAATTCGTTTCTGCTTGATTTGTGCTTAGAAAGCGAAACACTAGCAGAGCTGTAATTTTGCATTTGTTTTGGTTATTGAAATTTATCACTTGAACACCACTCCTCGAAATTATTTACAATGCTTTTCATATATGAAACCACGGCTCTGATTAATTTATTCATCATGTATTCACTGATTTACCATTTTATTCGCAACTGAAAAGAAGAAAAATATGATAGAAAGAAAAAAACAAAATGGAAATCTTATATGTACTGACTTGAAAAGATAGTCGAAAACTCAAGAATATTCAGATATTATGGTTATAAAATAGACAGAAAAAAACAAAAATGAAAATTTCATTCTTTAAACACAAAGCAGTATATTAGTCTTCTTCTAAACAGCTAAATAATATAAATATATTTATTCAACGTTGTAAATGTTACTTCGCTATTTATTCTCTTTACGTATTAGGCGGATACAATAAAAACAAACAAATATAGTTGGCAAAGTTCTAGAGAAAAAGTATAAATGAATAAGATGATAAATAAAATGAGTAGGTATAAGGCAAGGCAAATCTAACTGTGGAAGAAAAACCAAAAAATTCAAAAAAAAATCGTCTGCAACACAAGTCAAATGTGTTCAGATAGTAAAAAAAAAAATATAATTCAGTTTAAATTCATCAATATTGAATATCTAACATAGAAATGTTGAACGTAATATTTAAGCATGATACTATCGAAAACCTTATTACAAGTATTAATATTCGGCGTAGATGTTATGGTAGCTCACATTCTACAACCGATTTATTTCATCTTATATATATTAACCAAACAAATACATAATGAATATTATGGGCGTATTAAAAATATTTACTTTTTCGTAGTGTATAGTCTCTAACGGATAATAAAAGATAAAGTGACGAAACTTTTCGTTGAGTAGTTTTTAAAATGTGAAAATTATTAGAAGGCAAAGCGAAAAGCGCAAAAAACAAGATCAGAAAGAAACTCAAAGGCAAGACAAAGAGTATATCTCTAAGTATACAAAACGCAGAAAGAAACAGAAAACCAAGTGTCATAAAATCAGACCCACGGCAGCCGGGAAACGTGTCTGGCGAGATCCTTGTAACATCTAAGCCTAGTAGGGGTGTTAACATCACTGCACCATTGTCAGGACTATGAGATTTGACGATTTGGTACGCTGATCTCAAAGCTCTGATCCTACTGGTTGTTTGGTGGCCTCACGCACATGTCACCAATCAAGATGATTCAAACCACCAGCAATAACATCTTCATCTTGGCATGGGGTCTTCAAACAGAGGTTTTCTCTAGACGTCGTTTTCCCGAAAATAATATATGTACCAGAAAATTTGGTAAAAGAAACTGATGAAAGTCAAAGTAAGTTTAAGGCAAACGTAACTGATAAACATTACTGAAAACAGAAATCATCAATTTCTTTAATGAATAACGATAGATAACAAAATATTAAGAAATTTTTCATAAAACTATATCATATTCAGCAGATCATGTACTTCTTAAGGGCATGTTAGAAAATGTAGTAGATTTAAGGAAACCACAACCACAATGACGTGAAGAAATAAAGAAATACTTTAAAATAACCTAAGTGATAAGGTGAACAGTGTATTGACGATACAAGAATGCAACAACTTCAACTTCGAACCAAAAAACATAAACAAAAATATCTATACAAAACAGAAATCGAAAAGAACTCGACTTCTGTCACATACAATAAGCAAATTTTGTAAAACACGTAATCACAAAAATATAAAAAATTTAAAAATATTAAAGTTAAAATGGCTATATGAAAGTAACACTTATACATTCATGAATGATTGAAATAAAATTATTATAAAAGGCAGTGAATATATTTCCATAAAATACTTTGTTTGAAATTTCCCTTGAATATATGAGTATTGCATTAGAAATATTATAGATACATGAAAACCACTCTATAGCATAAGGAACATAAATAAAAAGTTTGAATATTTAATCAAATGATGATTCAATGAAAGTTTGAAATTAAAACAAAACAAATAAAATCCCAATTACGTATTAAGGGTAATAAAACAGTATTCGTAGCCGAAACATGAATAGATAAAAAAACCTAACAATTAACCTTGATATTCTATTATGTATCACCTAAAACGGTTAGAGGCACATTAATAATAAATGTATGCGATTAGTATCCAAGTAAATTGGTATTAAATCAAGCTGAAAAATTCGGATTATTCTGAGATTTGAAAAAAATGAAATATAAACTTTTGAAACCAATATAAATCTCGCACATAAACATATGCTATTTAAATTATCGATATTTAAAAACAAAACAACAGAAAATGCTAAATCATGCAGTCTGAACAATTCAAATACAATTCTATTTCAAAATTATTCAATCTTAATTTAACATGCGAAACCGCTAAAACATACTATACACAATGAACTTACTAAGCATATAAAACACACACACACATGTATCTACAAAACATACAATGAATGTGCTGCAAGCAAAGAACATTCGATAGAAAAACTTCAAATCATACAGGAAATGTACTATAAGATCAATTGCAATCGCAACTATTCAACATTTTCAATCGAACTGTAAATTGATTTAATTTGTTTCTAAGCTATATACGGCTTATACAAACAAAAGTCCATTCATTACTCTCAATATTATCTTCAACTGTTTCGAAGAATTTCTTATTTAGCTACGATCAATTTACGCAAAGAAAACCACAAATACTGGCAAATAAACATAAATAATGCATATAGTTTAATATCCAGCAAAAAATATTTTCAGATGAAAGAAGTAACCAAAAAAAATTCTAGTAGCAACAGAATGTTGACAGAAGCTTGTAGCTCAGATTAGGTTTTCAAAAACAAGATGAAAAGAAGAAGAAAAAAACAAATTACAGAAGGAAACATTTGAAAGCCATTGAAAAATCTAATATTTTCTTGTAAATTCAAAAACAAAATATATAAACATTTTTGCTTCAAACGCTAGCGACTATTACTCTTACGATTTTGAAAAAAAAAAGTTGAAAACAGTTGATTCAATAAAATTAATACTAGTAAACAATATCAATTACAATCAATCTCATTACTATTAGATATCCAATTTATCCTATCCCAGGCATTATATATGAATAATAAAATCAAATTTATATATTTCATTGAAGAAGAAAAAAGTAAACGAGCTATGAATGTTACACTAAGTACACACTGATATGTTAGATTTGAAAACTGAAATTTGTTTGAGAGTAAAATTAAACATTACAGAACATGGATGATTCGATGTTTTTCTGAAACATCTGTATTACGATTATAACGCATAGTAATAATGGATTGTATAATCAGAACATTTTCAATAATAAGAACAATAAAATGTTTGTTTCTTTGGCTGCAGAAAAAAATGGTATTTTCATTTGTTTTTATAGTAAGAAATAAATAATGGTGTGGATTCCTGGAGCAACTCTATGCAAGGCTGTATGAGTGTAGTAAAATCATCTGCCATTCAACAGGATTGTATTGAATGCGAAAATACAATACCGCCTGTTTTAATATTTTTTACGCCAAATCTGCAACTTTTGGCTGCTGCGTTTGACAACACTTGTGATTCACAGGTGTGATAGTAAGCTTTCATTTCGGGCATGTGTCCTTTGTTATAAGTGTAAACAAGTATTTATTTTACTTGATTGAAAATGGCGAATTTAATTCTAACAAAATATCATTAACTGTGGAAAAAATTTGTGGCATAAATGCCTCGGAAACATATCGTCTATTTTCAGACATTTATGGTGCCGGACATGGTTGAAAATCAGTCAAATTGGTGAGTAGAGGTTCAGGAGTCAGGAATATCCCCTGCATTACTGTACAACGGTCACTTGCTGACAACACAAGCAAACTAGATGCGGTCATATGGGCGAAACAAAAGTCCGAATTGTGAAACAGGACGGACTGTAGGGTAGGCAGGTCTTTATAACCATCAGCCGATTATAAGAAAAGCTGTAAACTGCTCAAGTTCAGCAGAAATTACTTGAGAGCGACGATTGGCTTGCTATTAGGGCAATATGATGAATAGAATGAAACTGAAATCCAGTAATTTATGCAAGAGGTGTGAAGTGGAATAGGTGACCGTCGAGCATACTCTCTGTGATTGTTTGGTCCTAAATAATGAACGCCTCAAAATTTTAGGTATTTATAACTTTCAATACCTAGCAGAGATTAACAGTACCACAACGTCGAGCCAGCTGATTCAATTTAGCGGAGTGGCCACTTGGCAGCTCTGACTAGCCAATGGAGGGTAGCCAGTTCGCTCATATGGCTCTTTTACCGAAAGCTTTCTGCGTCCTTTCTGCTATATTTTCGCTCCATGGTAACTTCGAGTCGAGAATCAGTTCAAGTTCAAAATCTTGTGAAAGGTGATTTGCTTCACTGAGACTCTCCACATTCCTACATAAAGATCTCTATGAGGACCTCTTTGCCATGTGTACGGCGTACTTAAAAACCATCAGTTTCGTTTTATACAGTGATAATTCATTAGGCCGTTTAGAACTGTTCAAAATTCCACCGTGGGGGCTTGAAACCTCTCCCTGGCAGAGTGAAAGTGAAGGTGTTAGCAACCTGGTTCAATTTATTGTAGCAGTCGATGCCCCTCAGATGAATTTCCGGTGAAGATTGGGCCATGGATTGCTAAAATCATTCTGCTAATAGAGGCTACCTGCCAGCCACGTTGAAAGATAAGTACCTTTGATTAGACAACAAATACTTCTGTAAAACACTCTAGTCTTACAGGACATGCGAGTGTTATTCGCTGACTAGGGTAAATTGAACCGGCCACCATCTATCACGTATAATATAGATAAGGAATACTAAAAGGGTGAGAATTAAGATCCTATCGGATAGTCAAGTGGCTATTGAGGCTATCTTGAGGGTTTAAAACACTAAAAAAATATTGAGGGTTAAAAATACTACAAAAAATACCTGAGCTTCAATTACAAAAGAGCAAAAGAAGCAGTGACTCTCTGCAAATGTGGCTTAAGAGACCAATGTGGAGCATTGACAGGACACCTTCCTTGCAAAAATTATCTTCACAGAATAGGTAAGGAGCGGGATGACTGTTGCAGATACTGTGGGGAAACAATAGAGTGTATAGAATATCTTCTCATACTCTGCCTAGCACTAGAGAGATGAAGTTTACAGCTCTTTAGCTCTGGTGTTCCCTCCATCATGGACATAACATATGTCCCGTTAAGGAACATATCCAGGTTCATAAGAAGCCTAAACATCCTATAGGACATAACGCAGAGGAGGCACAATAGACCCAGGAGGTCGCAGTGCTAGAGACATTCTGGACCCACTCCACCAATCAAACGCCAAGAATCTGTCTAAGATTTGAGGGGAGCAAGCTTGGTCCGCCGTCAGCATTCGTGATAATTCAGTCGTGGGCCAAGATGACAGTGCCTCATATTGCCCATTCATAATTGAGCTTCCTCACACTTAATTATGTTGCATTAGAGTCAGCTCTTAAAATAACAGACACACTAATTCTTATCGAAAAAAATCAAATCTTTTGCTTCACATCACCGCAGAGAGGTTGTGCCCTGATCCTATGATATCTAGCAAAAAATAAACCAGCATGATCTTTGATTTATTTCCACTGCAACAGCCATATTGCCCTTGCCACAGAAGTGATGCGGAACGTTATATGTTAAACGTGCTGTCACGTGAGTACTTCAACGGCTTAGCGAAGACAACAACACAACAAATCACAATTAGCGAGGACACATTTCGCACTTAAGTACGGTAGTTTTTCCTCTTCCGGTAAACCAGTCTTGAATCTGGTTACGCGGCGATGCATATGCACCGAGGCAAACTACGCAAAGCATAAGTGCACCCAAACACAACTTTCCGAACTGGCAGAAAAGTGGTGATGAGTTACGAATTGGCATATGTTCGCTCATGCACTGTATGGGGACTAATATTCACACGTGTTTGCGGATGTAAAAGTGCCTTTTTTGCTCATAAACCGGTCGGTTTTGATACTTGTTTATGTTCGTAGATCCATGTTTGGTTAGGTCTTTCAAGTACAGACTTGAATAAGGTGAATTGCCGTGTAATTAAAAAAATAAACATAAATACAGCTTCAGGTCGACCCCCATTGAAGCATTTCTTCATTTCGCGCTCAGTTGAATACTTAAACCTCACCACCCAGCTAATTTGAACAAGCATCTTTGAATCCAAACAAATTGACTTTCCTAAAATTATATTTATTTCATGTGAATTAATATAAAAACCGCCAACCACTGTGCTCTCAACTTGTGCAAACACAACAGCTTCAACAACCAAGCCTTAGCTTTGAGAAATATTCATGAGGGAAGATTCGATGCTACTGTCCGGTGCTGACACGTGATAAGAATTATCCAAATCTAAATCATCTTCCTCGCACATCATTTTCTTCATACGTAGTTTGTATCTGTTGGAAATCAATTGCAACGTTAAACTCCGACAATACATTTTTTCCTACGTTTATGTTTGATCAGGACTTACATTTGGCTATCTGGATTATTTTCTTGATTACGACACATTTCCAATTTCTTTTCTATAATTTTTACTCGATCTTTTGGTGGAAATTCCAGAAGCCTCACCATTGTTCGGATTTCTGTAAATCAATTATATATTTGAATGTATTTTACTTTTACATGCTTCAGCTTACTTCGAACCGCTTCAACTAAAACTGGAAGTTTATTCTGCGCTGAATGGAAGAGAGACTCGGTTACATAGCTATCCAGATTCTCTTGTTCTTTGCTCGCTGCATGCAAGACCGCCGCCAAAGCTATTTGCGAAGGCGAATACAGCAGGCACGCATCACTTAAAAACGTCTTCTCCACGAACTCATCAATTCCGGGACGCAACCGTTCAGGATTCGACATTGTGCATCGGGTCTGCGAGCGTGAATTGAAAGGTGAGTAAGTGGGAATTGACTAAATTTAGGTTTATACTTTGATATCAATAAGAAACCCTTCTATTGGACGGTATGGATTATGCACCGTTAAATAATAGTTGAGTTGTTGCATGAGCAGAAGTTCATTGGATAAAATTATATCCATGGCTTTCACACGATCGCCCTTTATGTTGCCAACGAACTGACCGATGGAAACGTTGAACTCTTCTACTTTGCACGATAAATAAACACATGTAGCTCTGAAAAGGAGGTCTAACTATACAATCGACATAATATGAAGTATGACTTCACTTACAATATTTCTTTGGGATGAAAATCCATTGGCGAATTGTGCAAGTAGAATCGTTTGAAATAATGGAAGGCGGTCCCGATGATACATTTCGGCATAGGTGGATCGAAACGCTTACAGAAATCCCGAAGGTGTAGTTCATATTGTTTCAACAACAGTCGCTCCTCCTCTGGCGTTAGGAAAAACTGAGTTCTTGATTGAGGCTAAAATGAGTTTTGAGCTTAATCATGCGAGATATTCTGAATTGGAACATAAGCTATTTTCGAGGAACAGTTAAGTGAAATATTAGGCAATACTGAAAGACATACAGCTACAGTTAGTCTATTATTTTGAAAAATCATACGCTTTTTCAGTAGAGAATATATTACTTCCATTTCTGCTCCGTGTTTTTCGATGAAATTCTGATTTTGTTTCAGTCGAAGAGCCTGTATCTCCTGTTCATTATTAAATGTCCAGTATTTTTTCTGCGAGCTTGTTGGATACATTTTGGTTTGAAATAACTTAATTATTACACTGATGTCAAACAGGCCCAACCGGCTTATGCCTTTGACAAATCGCGGACTGCAAAAAATGACAGATGGCGATGAATGCCTCAAATGTCAAAAGCTGTGCGTGAATTTGTGGAACATAGGTTCCACAGTTTCACGCACAGCTTGAGAGCCAATATAATTATGAAACTAAAACGAGTTTTTTTTCAAAATTTATGTTTTTTCTTCAAATCAGATGCCCAAAACTAAGCTCGCGAGGCTTCCCAGCAGTTTACATCAACATCTCCTTCGTAGAATGTGTTGGATGCACATTGAACGTTTTCGCTCATTAAACTTTCGCCGTAAATCATTGCTTGACATTTGAAAACAAATCCCTCCAACAGATAACCGCGGCTAAAATGAATGCTATGCATGGATTATGCAAATTATCGGAAACTAAAAAAATATTGTGGTCAATTTCAGCCAATTTTCATGATTTTTCAATAGAATGAACGCCAGATTTTCGAAATGAAAGTCCAAAAAACGCATGTCAAGTCCGATTCGCCCGCATCTTGCTCTCGCATAGGCCGCCATTTTGCGATTAGTCAAGATCGTGGTCCTGCGAAAAACCGTTCTCACGGCAGAGATTTTTATGTTTTAATCGCTGTTCAAGTGTTTAAAATCGATGAAAAAGGCCTCAAATGTGATTGTGATCATAACCAGAATGCTCTAGATAAGTGGAAGTACGGAACGTGGCGCAAATTAGTCCCCAAAGTGGGTTTTTCAGTTTCCAAAAAAACGAAACGAGGGACTGGTCGTAGAATAAAAAGTCATCGATTCATATTGGTGCGTGAGTAGTGGTGACGTGCTCGGAAGAGGCTGGCGTACGAATAGATGAGGATGCGCGTGTGTGCGCGAGGGATTGCTCGGCAGCAGCCCGACGGCGGCGTGTAAACAATTTTGACAGTGGCAGAGTGTAGTTGGGTTGAAAAATGCGAAGCGTATTAGTGTGTGACCGTGTGGAATAGAAGAAAACGTGAGGCAGTGTTCCGTTGGGCAGGTGGGGTTGAGAAGTGTTGGTAGATTGTTTTGCGCGCGCATTGAGTGGCAGTTCGGCGTATCTTGTTGGAGTGAGAGAGCTGGCTATAAGAGCCGCGTGTTATTCGACAGTGGGTTGTTAGTGTTGGAAGTGAATTTTCGCCGCGTCGCCATGATGGCATTTTCGCGACCACGCCGTTCCGCACACAAAACACGAGAAATCGCTCATTTGTAATATTTCCTGCGAAACGGGCGCGTGAAACGATTTGAGAAGAATGGCGCTGGTTTAGGAGGAAGTGGATCACGTGGCAGTTTTGTGTCGTGGGCCACAATAGTGCAGTGAGCTCAGAAAACGCTTGGCGTGAAATTTCGATTTGAGTTCCTTGGGCTTTTGTTGTTCGCTCGTGCACTCGGGCTGACGGAGCCTGAACGGGGCTACTCATCGCTCGAGCCGTTTGAATTCGCCGTGGAGAGCAAATCCGTTTTCGCCGTGTCTGCGGAAGAGGCGTATTTTGTATTGCTGACGATTTTCGGTTCATCTGTCAGCGGTGCGCGCGTTTTGCTTTCTACTGTCACAAAGTTTGACAGCTGTTCAACGTACACAATTCGAGGAATTAGAACAAGAAATTTTGAGCTGTTTACGCATAAAAGATGGTCTGCTATATTATATTCACACCATCAGATTGGCCAATGATGTAATGAGTAGAAGAGGATAAATCCTATTGCTGACAAACAAATGATTATTGATATTTGGAGAAATTGTTCGGCTTGTATCTATCGTTAGCATCGTCGAAACAACAAAACATTCTACATTGAGCCTAAAAAGTAGCTCGTTGAGATCGAATTATTTTACGTTCAGGCTGTGTCATTAGGAAAACAAGCAAACACGACGGGGAAAATGTCGAAATTGTCGTTCCGGGCCAGGGCGCTAGATCCCTGCAAGCCCATGCCAATTTATTTGGCAGAGGAGCTGCCCGATTTGCCGGAATACTCGGCGATAAATCGAGCCGTGCCACAAATGCCCAGCGGCATGGAGAAAGAAGAGGAATCCGTAAGTTGATTACCAAAGAAACTGTAGAAATTATAAATGTAGTATATTACTGTGTGTAGACATGGTAGGTAAACATGAATATAACAAACATACATTTCATACAGGAAATTCTTGTTGGATCTTTGCTAGATGCTGCTGTGCATGAAAAACAATATCTTTAAATACCTAACAGTCCCGTTAGTTTCTCAGGAATGAACAAAGAAAATTCGCTGCACTTTTTCAGGATCCCTTAATCCTCCCTGATAAAACCATGTCGATATGCACCTTTTACACTGGATAGGTACGGGAATTAGCAGTTAGTTTCTAACTAATCGATGCAGATTGTTTACTCAGTCTGTTTTACTCATTCTTAGGTTCCATTGCACGTTCAGAAGACAATGATACATTTACATTCTTCGATTCTTAAGCGTTCTGACTGATTTATGCTTTCACAATAAATTGAAAACGTCAAATGCATGTAATATTTTCTGAATATCATTGATAACTCAAAATAAAACGAACGCTTGCCGTATGAATGCAATAGGAACAGAATAATTGGCTCCATTTATAAGGACACTTTTTCGAGACTTATTTATAGATTTGATGTGCAAAACTTAGCGATATTCCCTCTTTTTGCATCCTTTCTTCCAATCTCTTCATCAATCAATATTATCAAGCTTGCAATTTTATAGGTATTAAGATACTTAATAATAAATAACTGCAAGACTTCGGTAGGGAATTCGCAGATGCTGATATGCAAGTATTATTAATAAATGTGTGCAATGGGTCTTGTTCAGGATTTCGGCCATCAAATATCTAAATTGACGCAAAAGAGAAGGTTCGATGTGCATTGCCCTAAGAATTTTCAAGCAGAAATTTCTGATTTACTTCTGAAAACACTTTTTCTCCAAACACTAAGCAACTGATATTTACTTACCTTTAAAAGTAACAATCTCTCGCAGACGCTTTCACGGTTGGAATTATTGAAACTGATCCTATTCGATAAAAAACTTAAGCAAATAACTACCCTTTCACCGAAAATCAAACAGTTTGAAATCCAACTGAGTATCAAAGACCAAAACTTCATGGGGAAAAATCGTATGTGTAATTTTCAAAGCTTGCTAAGTTACGATGGACGTCAAAAGGATATCAACAGTTGGATTTTAAAAGTTTTTGACGTTATGCCTTTTGAATGCACTCGCCGAAGACAGTGTTTTCGATGCGATTGTAGGTTACATGCATTTATGAAGAATTGTGGTTTACGCATTTCAGCTTCACGGTACTTTCTAAATAGTTGAATTCACAGAATAAAAACTAGTAACTACACGATTCAGATGCTGAATATGGTTTCTGGTGCCAATTCAGATGAATTGGATTCGACAAAAGACAGATTCAAACGATTTCATGTTTCAAATGGTTCTAGGATCTACAAATAAAATTTTACTTCCAGAATGAATTTTTGGAAATTGCGCAACTATGGCCAGTTATAAGTATATATATAATTGATAATTTTTTTAATCTCCGATTCGTTTAATGATTGGGAGTTTGATAAGAATAAATATATGAAGATATAGTGGTTTGGATGGTAAAAAATTGGGTTACTGATTTGAATAAGAGCAACTAGGAAAATTATAGGTTAGAAATAATCGAGACTGTCACGTAAAGAAAACCTTGATTTTCAGTTAAACGTCTATATCAGTTCAAAAAATTGTCCTTGGCGTTAACTATTTACTAGTAACACTACTCAATAAGTTAGTATGTACTCAATTCAGTTTTGGGTTTGGAGTTGTAAGCTATTCTCACAAACGAAATTATGACGAGTGATTTTTTTAATGAATAGTCACGATTCACTTTGTCCCTGGTTTGACTCAGGTGCAAAACTCGATGTGCGACCTCAGATCGCACCTGGATTCGAATCAAGAACCGCCGACACTGGAAGTCAGTGCTCTATCCACTAGGCTAACCGAAAGCTCCTCACTATTTACTGAGTTTTTTTTGTAAAGGAAAATAAATAGATGCTAATCCCAGCTGTTTAACCAGTCCTCTTTCCAGTCCTTTCAAAGCTAAGGATGCACTAGACTTAGAATTACAGGCACTCATGATGACTTCTCTGAATTTTCGAGTCTTCCATCTGCTGTCACATTTGCCATCAAACAAGCTATCAGCAATTACTTTGCAAGCGTCGAGTCCTCTATCTGCTCTTATCAGCAAAAACTTTTCTGGAATATGTTCGTTGCCTGAAAAATTCCCATCGTTTCCCCAATTCCATTTTTCTTGAAAATACCACTGATTTTAATCTACGAGAAATTTGCAACCTCTTTGCAAAACATGTTTCTTATGTTTTTTCTTTTGAAGTTCTCCGTATTGTTTCATCGTCCCTTTCTTTCATTCACACCAATCCTCTAGAATTGGAATCCCTAAATACTTGAGTGTTTTGTTGCCAATATCGGCTGTGCTCCTGATTGTATCCCAAACCTCTTGGCCAAGTAACTTTCATTGTCCTTGTGTGTTCGTTTGTCTATTATATTTAACGTCAGCTTCTGCTCCGGGTCCTTCTATACCAGTTGCAAATTTGCTAATATCGGCAAGAAGTCTGATGATCCAAGCTGATTTTACAACTATCATCCCATTTCGCTCCTTCCTTGTTTTGATAAAGTTTACGAAGGAGTTTTTCTCAACAGGCTACTTACTCTACTCCATTCGTTCTTTGCTTCTAAATAACATAGTTTCATCAAAGGTAGATCTCCCAACTCTAACCTTATATCCTTCACCAACTTGATTGCTTCGACTTTAGACCAACAAAAACAAGTAGATGTGGAACATCGTCTTTTCAAAAGCTCTTGATTCTGTCGATCATATGATTCTTCTTGCAAAGTTTACAGGCTATGGGATTTGTTGTGGTTCCCTTGCTATTGTGGACACACTTTCATAAATACACTTCAGATACATACATTCCACAACTCTCCTCAAACACTATACATAAGACACAAAATCACAAAACAAGTATGCTAAGAAATCAATTTGTCAATCTGTGCTGTATTTTTGCATTCCACCACCAGTTCCTCACGGATCCATTTATGGTCTATTATTATTCCTAGTTTTTATCAATGATCTCCCTTGCTTTATTCATTCTCTCTGCATCTTGCTTCTTGGTAACTTTAAGTGTTCAGAGTAATGTAATTTATCGATGAATGCTTCCAGCTTTTTTCACTTATTCGTAGCATTCTAGAATATTGGTGTCAAGTGTGGTCTTCTCGCAATACAAATCGTAATGATGCGTTAGAATATGTTTAGCGTGGGTTTACACGCTCATTGTTTAAATACCGCATCCTTTTCTGTGGAAAGACGTTCACTATGTTTTTCATCCAAATTCCCTCATTAGATTCCTGACGAGTGCTTGCTTTTCAAGCCACTCCATTGTCCCAAGCTCTCCCATCTGGGCTATAAGCTGTGCTTAAGTAAAGCTAATCGGGCAGATAGAGCTTCGTTAATGTTTTCTCTGCACTTGGCGTGGGCTGAGTTTTTTTTTTAATTCCTTTCATTTTGAAATACGTTTCTTTTGAATCCTATCCATTGTTTATTTCTATACTCATTTTCTGGTTCAAGTATTTCGTTTTTTTTTTTAATTTGGCATTCGTTTCTTACAATAAATTTAAATAAATAAATAAGGAAAATCTCAACTAATATGAAATATAAAATATAGCCTGCCAAAAATGTGATGGACAATAAACAATGAGAAAAAAGAAATTAATTGCCCTTGGAACAGGGTGCAATATCAATCACCGTTTTATCCACATCCGACGAATGCCGGCTTGCTGCTTTATTAGCTCTTAGCGGACGGTGTGGGTTCTTGAACATGGAGTGGATAAGCTCCTGGAACCATAGCTAGTGACAATGGTATCTTTCAATCGTCTGATTTGACCACTACAGACAATCAGGTGGCGGCTGTGTTGCTAAATTTCGCAGTACATTTTTGCCCGAAAACTCATATTTAAATGATTTTTGGTTTAGAAATAATTTGAAAGTGAGTGGGAATTTTCTTTGGCACAAAAATTTCCTGCTGGCATTGGGTACAAATAACACATCGTTCAATAAGTCCCGAGACTAACCCAGAGATGGTGTTAGTAGTACCAAACTGGTCACGTTTCCATAGAGTGCCAACCTTTACATGAAACGTGTAAAAATTTCATGTCGATCGGATCACAGACAGCAGAGTTATCGAGGTTAGAGTAAAATCTCTTTGTAATTTGTTTGAAAAATGGAAAAAAGCGAGTTTCGCGTGTTGATAAAGCATTGTTTTTTAATGGGTAAAAACACCGTAGAAGCCCAGCAATGGCTTGAAAAACATTACCCGGACTCCTCTCCATCGAAACCAACGATTTGTCGTTGGTATGCTGAGTTTAAACGTGGTCGTACAGACACAAACGATGCGGAACGTTCGGGTAGGCCATTGGAAGCCGTTACACAGGAAAATGTGAGTGAAGTGTTAAAAATCGTAATGAAAAATCGCAAAGTGAAGGTCCGTGAGATTGCAGAAATGACACAGATATCACCTGGAAGCGTATTTACAATCCTTCATGAAAAATTGAGCATGAAAAAGATTTTTCTATTTACTCGCAATAAAAAGGATTTCCTGCGTCGATACGTGACCATGGATGAAACATGGATACATCATTTCACTCCGTAGTCGAATCGGCAATCATCTGAGTGGCGCATGGCTGGCGGAAGCCGCCCAAAGCGTCCAAAAACGGCGAAAAACGAAAAATGACAAAGTCATGGCGTCTGTTTTTTGGGATACACATGGCGTGATTTTCATTGACTACCTGGAAAAAGGTAAATCGATCAACAGTGATTATTATATTGACTTGTTGGTACGTTTGAAGGAGGAGATTGCAGCAAAACGACCGCACATGAAGAAGAAAAAATCCTTTTTCACCAAGACAATGCACCATGCCACAAGTCCATGAAAACAATGGCAAAACTGAACGAATTGGGCTTTGATTTGCTTCCTCACCCCCCGTATTCGCCAGATTTAGCCTCCAGCGACTACTGGCTCTTTGCTGATCTCAAAAAAATGCTCCAAGGAAAAAAATTTGGCTCGAATGAGGAGGTCCTTGCCGAAACTGAAGCCTATTTTGAAGCAAAGGATAAATCCTTCTATAAACATGGTATAGAAATGTTGGAAAGGCGTTGGAAAGATTATATCACTCTAAAAGGAAATTATATTGATGATTAAAAATGATTTTTGAAAAAAAAATGTTGTTTTCGTTGTTAGTCTCGGGACTTATTGAACCATGTGTTACATTTTCTTACGTCTGCAAAAAATAGAACGATTCATCTTTGAGTTGTCATGACTAAACTGCATTCTCCAATTTATGATAACTTCATTTATGGTCTTTTGAGTTGTGTGACCATGAAAAGTAGAACCTCTTAGCACTTTGGACAGGTTTTACTTCCGAATGATTTCAGAATGACAGGTGTTGCCTAAATATTCTTCTACAGTCCTTCTACTTGCCCAACATGCTTCACTATCCTGATTGCCGTTATGTACTTCGTGTTTCCTTCGTTTATGTGCAGCGCCATTTTATAAGCCGCCCGCTCGATCCTAATAATGAATTGTAGTACAGTTGGTTCGGATCTTCAGGTGATGTCAATGCGACCTGCGTAAGCCAGTATCTTGCTGGACTTGATGCGTCCTTCTTGTTGAAGTGCCAGTCTCGATTTTCTTCCTCTAACGTCAAGGGGGGACAGAATAGACCATCGGCTTGTCGGAGCACCTTGTATATATTGATCGATATGGATTGGAATCTTCTATTTTTATTTGCCTTTTTTTTTGGTCATGGTCAACCATAGTGTGAGCAATAATGCATAGTGTGATGAATAATGGGAATACTTTACTTGAATTTACTACTTTGGACGAGGAGGTATCTGCTCAAATTGGTATCAGCACACAGTCACTGCAGACAGTTCTGCATAAAGATTTACAATTATTTCCTTATAAAATTCGACAAGCAAAATGAAGGCAGCAGACTTGCCGAATAGTGATAGTTTAGCTACGGGCAATACAATAGAGTGATCCAGATAGAGCTTCGACAATAATTTGTCTCTCGAATGAGAATTGTTTGTCAATTCTGTCCTTGAGAAAAGAAAAAATAGCCAATAATCTGGATAAAAGGAAGGGTTATTCGAAACATGCATCTTACATCCCACTGTTCAATCTGGTGTGGGGATATCTGACCATATACGTAATTGGTAAGCCGGTTTGCTCCCCGCTTTATTCTTGGATCAGATGTGTCTCTAGTTC
The DNA here is from genome assembly GCA_947369275.1 of Nemotelus nigrinus. Lineage (NCBI taxonomy): Eukaryota > Metazoa > Arthropoda > Insecta > Diptera > Stratiomyidae > Nemotelus > Nemotelus nigrinus. The sequence continues at coordinate 224,057,603 of OX376372.1, read as the reverse complement.
TTCGCCGGAGTTAATTCCTCATTCGCATAAGTAACTTACACTAATGATACACTGCTGGTGTTGGTACCAGGGTATGGAGACCACGATATCAACAACTTGGGAGGGTGATACACTGCGCTTACGTGATATTGTGTGACATCACATGTCTAAAGTGAAACGGAAATCAGAAAAACCTGTATTTTTTTGTCAAATTTGCTTGATAAAATTGTCCTTTTTTCTAACTGATATCAAAACAAGCGACACTTTCAAAATAAAACCATTCAGTGACATTTGTCAATGATCAGTATTAAAAAATTTAATTGCTACACTCACCACTAGCTGGAAATCGTCTCTGCTGGCAGTAAAATCTTCAATATACCGGATAAAATTGCCACGGTATCAATACCGTCGAACGACATAGATACCCCGTATGTACCGCTTTGCCAAACTGGTATTAGCCTAGATCTGGGTGATATACTAGTAGTATGGAGGATACCATGGTATCAATACCAGCAGTGTATCAATAGTCTTAATAAAATTTGGGAGTTCGTAAGGAATGTGTTCATTCTGTACCGGAAGTGTGATCTAGTTGACCTCTTTTGCATGCTTTCTGACATTGGTGACAAAATCTATTGATTCTTCCAAGTTGCTTGCAGTTTCAGGCGATTCTAGGATGACTACTTCGGGTGGTGTAACTCACAAATCTTCTCAGTTGGCGATTTTCTTCTCTCTTACAGAAATCCTCCATGTAGATGTGGTTAGTCGACAGCTTGTCGAAGACGTCGATAGGCACACGTTGTCTGAGTGCGTAGCTGTTGTAAAGGCCGAAGCGCGTAGACTCATTGGGGGGTACTTTTCTGTTCCCCCCCCCCCCCCCATTTTTTTCACTTTTTGTTGTTGCAATGCTTCTAAAATTGATTAGAAAGTAGTAATTAACCAAAATTATGATGGAGAAACACGTTTAAAAGAAGAAATTTTTTTAATTTTCTTTAAATTAAATTTTCAATTTAAAAATTAATTAAATTAATTTAAATTTGGAATTAATGTTATATAACAGTGAGAATAAATTTTGGTACTTTTCTGTTTCCCCCCTCCATTTTTTTAATTTTTTTAATGAAAACTGCTCGAAATGGGTTAAAAAGTTACTCCACAAAAATTGAGACGGAAAAATTCATTAAAAAAAAAAAAAAATTTTTCCGATTTAAAATTTTTTTTCATTTTTATGTGCCAGAATGAGTTTTTCAAAAGTTAATGTGTTGTTGGGGAGGCCTGCTCATTATACTGTTATTAATCATATAAACAAATTGTATTCAACATTATTAATGTAATAGCTTAATTGTAAATTGCGTTGAAGCTTCGGAAAGGTAAGACGTCAAAAATGGAGCAAAATTTATTCTCACTGTTATGTGACATTAATTTAAAATTTAAATTAATTTAATTAATTTTTAAATTAAAAAAATAATTTAAAAAAAATTAAAATTTTTTTTTTTTTCCTTTGAAAAGTGTTTCTCCATCATAATTTTGGTTAATTACTACTTTCTAATCAATTTTAGAAACATTGCAACAACAAAAAGTGAAAAAAAATGGGGGGGGGGGGGGTGGAAACAGAAAAGTACCCATTGGGGATATGTTAGTTTGATTGTTTACCTGTGATGTAATTGTTAAGCTCGATCCCAGCTTTATTACTCCTCACAGCTCCCCAATGCCGGTAGTAGGCATTGAGATCTCGCGCAAAGAAGACTGTGTCCTCTTGATCGAGAAGTGCACGAAGGTCTTCAAAGAAATTCTGAAACCAATACGAACTCGACAAAGCTCGTTTGCACTTTTATTCTTTTTGACGGTGATTTTCCTTTATCTTCTTTTTTTATGTAAATTCTGTAAAATATATTATTATAATTTTACATAAATATTATACTTACTCAGACTTTAGGATCATGCAGAAGTCAAACAATGACTAGCTTGCGCTCACAGGATATGCTTTTCTTGTTTGGGTTCTTTTTCATGGATATCAAAGCCCTTTCTATCGTTGGGAAATCGAAGGGTTTTCTTCTAAAGAAGTAATTTGTTTAATAGGACTCAGGTGCGTGATTCCACACTTCAACCATGTCTTGCTTGGGATACCGATTCTTAGGTCCCAATAGCTAAAACATGGAATTCGATTACGTTCAGATCCGAACCATAACCAAGAAAATATGTGACTAGAGCTGCAACGCTCCGCAATGTGGAGCTTCCAATTAGGCACACACTACCAATTGGGGAAAAATCCGTTTATTTGAATAAATATTCGTAGAGGGCAATAGGAGAATGACTTGCTTAGAAACAGTCTTATGAAGTTCCGAAAAACAGAAAATATCACTTTGTACACTTGGTTTTTAGTTTGGTTTTCATCAAAAACTTGTAGTTGTTGATGAAAACCAATTTATTTACGCATTATATTACTATCAAAGATTTCCCTATTATTTGCATCTCTTGATATTCAACAAAAATCCTTTCCATTCCAAAAGTTCTTTTTCGCTAGATTATATGCAATTTAGTAGTTGAAAATGATTCCTTGAAGGATCAGGATTACTCGTTGGATATACAATGATCCTAAGTAATCTACTACTTGAGTGAACGACTAAATTTTTCCGCCACTTCTTTCTACCACTGAAAAAATACACTCCTACACGTTACATTCCCTAAATAGAAGGGAAAAGTAGGATTCGAATTGACCAATTTGTGTTTAGCATTTGAAACGTTGTTTCTTAAATTTTTCATTGTTTTAATTATTAATTGGTGTCATCATCACGACAATGTACAATGTGCTTCAAATGGTTCTAATATTGTTTTTCATTTTTTCATACAGGAACATCATCTGCAGCGGGCAATATGTACGGGACTTATAATTCCGACGCCGGAAGTTTTTGCAACCGACGTGGATTTTTACGAAAAGAACTACCCTGCGAATTACAAAATGCCCCGGCAACTGATTCATATGCAACGTGAGTATTGATTGTTTTGTTGATGCATTTTATCGGTGAATGAGGAGTTTTGTTGTCCTTTCTTTATAGCGCTGGGACTGGAACAGGACATACCTGACTATGATATGGACAGTGCTGATGAATTGTGGATGAATTCTCAAGCACGACGTCTGGATCTAACACCTCTCAAGTTCGAGCAGATGATGGACAAGTTGGAAAAGAGCTCTGGACAAACTGTGGTTACCCTGAACGAAGCCAAAGCATTGCTGAAACAGGATGATGAAGTTAGTACGGCAGTCTACGATTATTGGTTGAACAAACGACTGAAAACGGTGAGTTCAATACAAGAGACTGTTCAATGAATTGATAATGATCTTGTTCGTTCTATGTTTCAGCAACATCCACTGATACTGTCTGTGAAAACTGAAAATCGATCGGGAACTGCAGCGAATAATCCGTACCTGGCATTTAGGCGACGAACCGAGAAAATGCAAACGCGGAAGAACAGGAAAAATGACGAAACTTCGTACGAGAAAATGCTGAAATTGAGGTTTGTTGTTTCGTGTCTTGTCATTTCGAGTCGATATTTGACTTGGACTTGAACATGATTTTCCAGAAGAGACTTAAGTCGGGCTGTAACGTTGCTCGAAATGGTGAAGAAGCGTGAGAAAAATAAACGTGAGCAGTTGCATTTATCGATAGAAGTGTTCGAGAAACGATATCAACTGCGAGATTTCAATGGAAGCATAATGAGCGAATTGAGCTCGAGTGTAAAATCGTCAAGGTATGTGTTTTGTATTTTTAAATATGGTTCAAGGTACGGAAGACGGGGAATTCATCTTTGATGGATGCAACTATCGAGAAACCGCAAAACCAATACCATGTATCAGGGTTATGTGATAAATACTTGCTTCTATCTAGTATGTTAAGATACTGCTTGCTGTATTTGTTTCTATCTGTTGTTGTACCTTTTTATATTATGTTGAAATTTTACGCTGACACATTTTTCCAATTTTAGACCTGCGTTTGCGCCAATTTATACAAATCAATACTCTCATCATTCGTCGTCGACTCAAGTTGGCAGCTTAATTGCATCATCGGGTTCGTCACAACAGCCACCACAACATCATCACTACTCGTCATCATCTTATCATGCATCGGGAATAGGAGTGTCTGGATCGTCAACTTCGGCGGCGACAAAGCGCGATTTGGATGCAAGTAGTCGGAAAGAAAAACGCCAGTATAAGAAGCGAAAACACAAATTGCAGCGTGATAGACAGTATACCGTACCGAATGTTGTATCACCTGCCGCTATTGAATCGACAATTTCATCGGAAGACGAGGATCTCGGTGGATCTCATTTGGTGGGATCTGAAGGCGAAGACGAAGGACTGTACGCGTTTCGTCGGAAGCAGAGCTGTGAATACCATAGGGTAAGAAGATCGAACGAGAGAATTTTGGTATTGCGGTGCGATGATTTTAATTGTTTTTGTTTTTAATTGAAGCCGCTTACCAAAGACTACGGTAATTGGCCATGGGAATCGAAAGAGAACAATGGTCAAGGTGATCCGCGCTTCAGATTTACACTGACGTCGATAAAACATCCAAGGTAAGATTCAAATTTTGTTTCTAGTTTCGGAATATGATAGTGTTCACCTTAATTATTATGTATATACTCCAATTATTTTCAAGTTAGTATTCCAATACGCTCATGTGCATAAGTATAACATTGGTCCAAAATTGATTCTCTTATAATCTTCAGTATCTTCACGTTTTTCTAGTCTTAATAGTTTTCACACCTTTTCAATTATACATAATGGAAAAGACGAAGTCTATATGCACTCTTTTTCGGTTAGGTGATGTCGAATAGTTCAGAATTGCACTTTTAAATTTAAAATATAATCCCTCCAGCTATGAAGGACGGCGGTAGTAATTTGATGATGTAGAGATGTATGGTAGCGCCGAGAGTCGGCACACTGCACTTTATTGAAAATATAATAGATCGATGGGATTATTCCTTAGAAATTTTCATAAAGGTGGCACTGTTTTGTTCATAGAATATAAATTCACTTTTTAGCAAAACATTTATCCTAAAAACACATCCATGGTAATTAAAAAAATCCCTTCTATATAACGTGCCTGCAGAGCTGAATAGTCCACTGCATTCGCCATACTTGAAATTCATAGAACAACTGCGTTATGAGTTGGAACGCAGGGAAACACGCTCTAAAAATAGGCTTAAATAAAACCAAAAACCAGGCTAAAAATAAAACCAAACATGAGCAAAAAAGGAATCTAAATAGTGCGAACTGCAAAAAAACTTTAGAAATCGATGTCCTGGCATTTGGTGGCAGTCTTTAAGACCTATGAATATTCAACACAATCTAAGAAAATATCGAAAACTTATTTGCTACTGTTTATCTTGTCAAATTTTGTTTCGTAAGGGGACCCTTTTACGGTGTAAAATTTTAAAAATTTTCTAAAATGTTCAAAGTCAAAATGGTCAGACCAAAATGAGTGAATAGTTTTTTCTCTCCTTTCAAGTATACCATTTTTCAAGTCTCATTTATAAGTGTTTATTGCATATTTATAATTTGACCGAGTCAAATTAATAGGTTTTCAATACAAATTCATGTTTTTCTAGTCGAATAAATTTATTTTTTGAATCAAAATCATTTTTCCGAGCCATATCCCAAAGCAAAAAGTCAAATTTACAATTTTTTTGAGTCAAATTTATAACTTCTTAAGATAATTTTTTTGCGAATCGATTTCATAAATATCCCGATGGAATCTGGAACTATTCAAAGCAGTGTCATACTTTGCCCGATAATATTACAAGCTTTAGAATTGAGGTGCTTGTTTTCGCCGCATATGCAAATTCATTACGGACTCATCAATGAATAACATTTTGGTAGGAGAATCGTCAAACCTTTCTATGATTTCAATCACGTATTCTTTCGGTAGTTATAGTATACTGTGCTAAGCGTCCGTGCGATCAACCTCTATCGACGCGAACTTCACTGTTATTTTAAGTTTTCGGAAACCTTTATTAATAGTACTGATGTTCATATTGAATCCAATTTGCGATATTACGTTTTATAACTTTCATTAATTTTTTATTTCTTCTAGTGTTTTTTTTTTTTGTTTTTAGACAGAATCTGTGGTTTTTTACACTAAGCTGTTATCGTTCTTCTTGTATAAGCGAATGTTACTTGAAGTAGTTTGGTACTTAATTCTGATACTGGCGAATTCTCTTATAGTTGCCTCATATTCGTATATACTTATAAAGAACTGCTTATGAGCATTACTAATCACTTTTCTTACGCCGCTGTTTTGATGATGCCCGGTCCGATTGCGTTGCTTGTGATTCCACTGGTGCCTATCTCTCTTGCTCTTCCTTTTGCCTACCTATACGCCACGTATTTGAGTTAGCCAAGTGTCTCCGGGGCGTACTATCATCAGCTGCACTGCAAGGCACTCCACTTCGTGGTTGATAATCATCACATGAGACTAATTTAAATAATGGAAAAGTTCTCAGCTCTTTAATGAAGTTCAATTAAGTGACCGAATATCATTGATAGTGATAGTCTGTCCTTAGCATCACTTCAATTATATCTTGAGTAATACGTACCATATGATACCTGAATAATACGTAACTGATGATGCGTAATCCGATTGAGGCTTCAACTACAATTACGACGAACAACGGCAGCGACAGACGCCGTTAGAATGGATTAAAGTAGTAGTAAAATTAGAATGCATTAAAGTAGTACTGAACCTAACGAACAGAAAGGGATTATTTTACATGGAAAATGTTCTTTTGATTTTCCCATTAATAGTGAGAGATCCCCAGCATTCATCATACTATCAATTTCCGATTATAAAACGAATGAGCATTACTGCGAACAGGACATCTAAAGAAAGATAAGTTCAATGCTACTTTTGAGCTTATGAGCAACAAAGGCCATGAAGCTGATTGTCTTTCTCCTACTTTCTGATAAGGCGTAAAGAGCAACTAACCTCTTGATAAATGTATTTCTTCTGATCTCTTTCCATCATACTGGAAATTCAAAAATAGCGATAGATTTTCATTTCAAAATTATAGAAGCAGCACCATTCTATCCTCATTTCTAAACTATTCGAAAAAATCATATACGACAAACTTTCACCTCTGATCGATTCTGGGCTGTACGAACTACATTATGAATTTAGGAAAGATCGTTTTACCACATGTTATGGTACTTATTTCCAATATTTTATTGCAAAATGGAGAAAATCTCCCATATCGACGCAGTTTTACAAAATTTAACGATGCATCCGACCGAGTTGATCATTTCATTTTGATTTTCGCATACAATATTGTAAAATTTCAGGATCTTATTGTTCTTCTTTCACAATTTTTATATCAGACCTATCGGGGTTTTTAGCTTATACGTCCATTTGCTCTATGCAGACGGCCTTAAAATGTATTATATTATCAGTTCATAATCAGTCGCCACATTCTTTTCGAATCTTAAACTCTCTAGATCTTTGGTGCCTTCGCTGGGATCTGCCTAGCTGCGGAAACTACCTACCCTAGTGCTCCGAGAAACTATCTACCTTGGTGCCGATTGTTATTAATTCGTACTTTATACACTCCTTATCCACATTGCACCCAGTAAGATCAACATATTAGACCCCGATGTAATGTAAGACACATTACGATAATGTGTTTTCTTAAGCAAGTAAAGAACTTGGCTCCATTAAGCGATTAACCAAAGAGTTTCAGAACCTTTGGTTTACAAAATCTTTATACACTGCACTCGCGGATTCCCATCTTGAGCTGGGCAAAAAAGAACTCAATTTTTTGTGTCGACACATTTCAGTTCACTTATTCGGATGAGTCAATTAATTGTGTTAATCAGTTTGGTTGTTGAAGGTCTGCATTTAAAGAAGAAGAGAATGAATAAATGGAGATAAGAAACAACGATTGTCAACTATAAATTCAACCTTATTGTAAAAAATCTAAATTTAATTTGCAAATTGTTTTTGTTATACTTATATATTAGCATTTAGAAATAACAATTTTGATACTTTCTGTGAACTAAACCGTTGAGCAGCATAAAATCCTTTCACAGGAAATAGAATTGCAAACGTCTCCAACATTATCTTAAAGAATCGAGGATCTACTTGCTTACTTTCAGCTCACGATAAGCGGATCTTCTATTCTTTCTAGATAAATATATTGCAAATATCTTCCGCATTCAGACGTTCCTGCAGCAGCGATGTCTTGTTGAGGTCTTACGACGCTTACTTTTTCGTAAAAGTTCTTCCAAAGAAGTGATAATTTGCTTGTTCATTTTGATGAAGAGCTTCTAAACAGGCTAATGAAAAAATTGTTTTGCTAGCAGCATCACACAAATTGTATTGGACTGCGTCTTAGGCAGACCAATTCCATTCATACATCCAAAAATATTTGCCTCTTATATTGAAGGTCTAAATAAACAGCACGTAAACACATTACATTTGCATTACATTTGCACGCACTTATTTGTCAGTATGTCCTGTCATCTATATGTCCTGTACATTTCGTAATAATGTGATGACTGTATCATAAGTTATCACAAATGAAATTTTTTTAAAAAATGTTTACTTTTAGGCAGTCAGCCCCAACATTAAGTTCAAAATTTCCAAAATATCTTAGTCAAGCTAAAAATATCAATTTTAATTCAGACTTATTTTCCGAAGTATCTTTCTATTCATTGAAATATACAAATTCACTTAAATCTTCGCTCTCTCCAAAAATTTGAAAATATCCTTGTCAAAATATTGAACCATCTACAACTAATATACATCAATAATTTCCAAAATTCCGGCTTTATCGGAGCACATGTGATACTCAAAATCCAAAATCACGAATTTGCGAAATTCCACAGAAAGAAAGCCTTAATTAAAATGTACATGCATATTATGTTCTTCAACGACGGCCATTTCCCATAATATTCGACCACAACCTTTTTCAATCGGCATGCTGGCATCGTGCCGAATGGCTTACAGCTTTATTTTACACTCTACGCAATTCATACCGAAATCGGATTTAATTCTGTGCCAGAGCTTAGTGAGCTAAAGCTGGTATTCGCAGCGAAATATGAGAATTCGCTTAAAAGCAGTTCATTCTTTTCGCTCTAAGAGATATTTTTCATCCTTGCGATTTCAACAATTTACCACCATATGAATTTCGCCTTAGACATGTTAATTTCTGTGCCTGCCTAAGTTTCGTTAATGCTGTTGTTAATGTCGACTACTTAGAGGATAGGTTTGTGCTTAATCATCCCGTGAGAGTCGCTAGCTTGTTGATTGAATACAGAAATGGCACAGCATATGCTGCGAATGAGCCAATAATCAGGAACCACAAGATCATAAATAGAATGAGCCAATACTTTTCCTCTACGATTTTATTAGATAGAAAAAACATGCGGAAAATGATTCGTAAGTTTTTATATAACCGCACCACAACTGCACTTTTTCACCATTTCACTACCAAGTGAGAAGTAAACCCACTTTTTTGACAGATAACGAACACTTATCAAAAACAATAATGATGATGCCAGCGGCAAATCCAAAGAAAACTACTATCAGAACTAATTTATTTCTTCGAAAAATGCATTAGAACTAGAGAATACAAATCACTATCCCCAATAATTGCAATGTCAATCACAGTCTAATCAGCACTGCTGAAAGCTTTGCTTTAGTCCCTTTCCCTTCCAGCAAGATCGTTTTTTCTGGGCAAGATGACACAAAAATATTACGTCGATATTCCATGCCCTACAATTTTATTTTTAACTCTTTTGACAAAAAGTGTAACACTTAAAAGTTCTTCTAAATACGTTTCATAATTTAAATTGCAGCATGTTCTTATATTTATGCACATGAGTGAATATACTTAATCATACTCAAATAACAAGTCAATTCGCGAAGCAAGCAAAATACATTTTAACCAATATATTTTTCTAAATTTGTAATTTTAGACCTCGGTGTATAGGATTTGCTCGACGCAGGGTTGGTCGAGGTGGTAGAGTGATTCTCGATCGGATTGCAACAAATGGCGATGATCTGTGGTCGCAACTGGATTATACGATATTAGATAATCGAGCAGCAAGAAAAGCAGCTCAGACGGAGGGCGCCGATAATGAGAAGATCGAATCGACTTGCTTGTCGGATGACGAAACCTCGCGCGACTCCAAGTATGTTTCCAGCGCATTTGATCCTGTCACCAGTACCTATGACAGTATGAAGTGTATTAAGAAAGAAAGCGATTCCATGTACAGTGGATATAGTGATGTGGTTAGTTATAGTAATAGTTACAGTAATTTGTGCAGTAGGCTAATTTGTGACACTGAAGTAAGCTACACGAGTAGTGAGAAAGAGAAAGAAACCGGTGGTATTAGTGATTTACTTAACAAAAAAATCAAGCAAGAAATTTCGGAAGATGCGTACGTTGGTGGGGACGATTGGGCGCAATTGATAAAAGAGGGCAACCGATCGCCGTCATTATTAGAGCAACAAGATTCCGGAATTGTTGTTGATTTAGTTAGGACGCAATGTTTAAATAGAATAAGTAATCGAAATATTAGCGGCAACAATAACAATAACAACCTCACTACGGGCTACAATACGAGCTTCAGTGGTAGTGGCGACCTGAACGCCACGTCTCGGACTTTGTTGAATAAGCGTCACTCAAGTGAGACGAGTATAGCGAATGTGATAAAAGATGAAATTTTAACAGTAATTAAGCGGGAATGTGAAACGGACACTAACAATTCGGATGATGATAACGTCGATCTGGCCAGTTTGAGTAATATTTTGCATGCGTCGAGAGGTACAGCGGTGGCTTCGGTGTCTGGCATGTCGGCAGCAAGTGACATGAAATTTGATGACTACTTGGGATCTGATCGCTCGTTGAAATATGAAGAGCCTTTGACTCATAGTAATTTTGTTGATTTGAACACAAACACAAAATTACTACAAAGCTCGGAATTTTGGGGTGCGGAACCCAAGGTCGATTTGGATGTTTTGACTGCAGGGCGCAGCACAGCAAACTTCGAAGAAGGAGACAACGACAAAGAGGTTATTTACAAAGAATTTTTGGAAGAGATCAATAAGGATTGGTTGCATTTCTATCCTAAAACCCCCTCGCCGTGTGCAAATGAAAATATCTTCGAAGACAACACAAAGCCATTTGTGGATTTCTCTGAACAAACTCCTATTACAATTGAGTTGCAGAGAGTCGATAAATGTGCAACTCCGCCTCAACCGTGCACCCCACCATCATCAGTATTCACGTCAAAAATCGAATCAGATCCTAGTTTCGTGACAATGGCATTTAGTTACAACGATTTAGCCGGTGATGAGCAATCGCTGCTCCTAAATGCAACGACTGACAGTTCAAACTCAGGAATCGACTTTAACTTAAGCGGCGATAGTCTTGCCGAGCTGAATTTATCGTTGGGCGAGGACGAGAACGAAAAGATGTTGGAAAATATTTTAGAAGAGTGTCAGATCGATGACCTGAAGACCTTGAACCAAACCACGACCTTTTGGGACGGTATCTTGGAAGACGGTGGACTTTTGGATGTGATAGAAGAAAAAAAGGGAGCTGCTGTAGATGCAGAGAAGGCTGCGGACGTCTTAGTAAACGGTGCGGAGAATACAATGATCAATGCAAAAGAGGAAACAAAACGGTATCCGATGAAGCGTAAAGCGAGCGTGGCCAAGTTGAAAGTCGGCAGCTCATATTTTGCAGTGAAAAATGCGTCAAAAGATGAAAAGTTCTTCTGCAAGGAAGAGCCCCAGTCAACGAATCCTCAGCAATCGATGATATGTGAACCACCAGAAGAGTTACTTGAAGTGCCACATACTGCCCAACAAGGAGCTGCAGAGAACTCTGTTCCGAATTCGCGACTAGCTGTGAGAATTTCGGGATCAAATAGCTCTCAGGTTTCGACTTCGACCAATGTCCTTAGTCAAATCTCGGGCACTAACAATATGCCAATTAAGGTTCTAATTAAACCGGAGACGCCGGCGGGTAATGTTTCAGCGGTATCTACTCCAATAGTGACCACAATAAATCAAGTTCCTATCAATCAGATGAATGCGTCTCAAGTGATGGCAACGATACCATCAAATGTAAAGCTAGGCATCTCGAATATGATTCGTATTACAGGCACGACGACGTCTCTAAGTGATGCCATAGGCTCAATTGGAACATCTAGTGTTTCGAATGCTTCAAGTAATATGAGTAATACGGTGACTGTCCCCTCGCTTCTTATGACGTCGATCCAACCGCACCAGCAAACATCACAGCACCAGTTGTCGACACAACAGCCCCAGCAGCATATAATTTTACGGCAAATAACGCAGTCGTCGCAAACGCAACAGCAGTTGATTCAGAACTCGAGTGGTACGGCAAGCACATCAGCTGCAAATTATACTACTGATGGAAGCGGAGCAATCGTGATTGCCACCAATAAAACGTCACCTACTAAGCGCCAAACGAACGGACCGACCGATAAGAATGGTAAGTAAACTAAAACTTGCTGCTGCATACAAAAAAAAAAAGATATTCCATCCTGTATTTTATAATATAAATCTCTTTACTAAATATATCAAACTTTTATCATTTCAGCTCTCCAGCATATATTAAAACAACGCTGCCCAAATAGGCGCTTCAATCTACTGAAACAAACATACGTGGACGAGGACTATATAGTGCAAACAACACAAAAGTCGCAGCAGACACAAGCTCAACAGCATTTACAAACTTCATCTGGAAATATTATCAAAATTCCACAGTTGCCGGTGATTGTTCCGGAACTGAACTTCCAACAGCAGCAACAGCAGGGACAACAGCAATCGCAGCAACAGAACACAGTTTCGGCGTCAGCAGCTGTCGCGGTGGCATCCAATCATAATTACAGTTTACAACCTACAGCTCAGCCAATAGCGATCATTGGACAGCAATCTTCCGGGAATAAGATCATACTGAATACCTCAGGAGCCGGTGGAACCGTAGTAGGAGGTGCAAACTTCACAATCGCTACACCGATATCGGATCTATCGGCGAAAATCCAGTATGAATCGATTCCGACATCGAATATTAAGGTGAATTTGGTGACAAGCTCAGGAATTCAGCAAGGTAGCCTAATCATGGACGCGAAGAACTCGCAAATGGTGAAAAATTCTCTGCAACAGCACCAGCAGGCACAAATAACAGTTGCGACAGGGCATCAGCAGGCGCAAACGCAACTGCACCAGGCTCGAAAAACTGTAAATATGTTTATAGATCCTGATCAGAAGCGTGTGCTTTGTAAGTTAGTGAATTTGCACAATCTGTCGCCGTTACAAACAAAAAACAGTGCGGGGCAAACGGTTCAGGTTTCATCTGGAGCAGCAGCTCATCTACTGAACAAAGCCCACACCGTTCAGAGGCTGGGCAATTCGGCCATAGTGGCAAACGTAAGAGCCCTGGCGGTCAATAACCAGGTGATTGGGACAACTACAAATGCCGGTGTGAATGCGACGGCGAGTCTGAACTCGATAGTAGCGGGTGTAGCGTCAACTGCACAGAGTGGTTCGTCGGCTGCTTCCGGAGCTGATGTGTCAGCGACACACAAAACGCAGTCGACGAATAGCAGTGGAACGAACAACAATAGTAGTGGCAGCGATACAACGGCAAATGTTGTTTCCAGCGGAATCAATCTAAATACGACTAATAGGTGAGAAAAGGAGAGATAACTGGCAGTTTTGACAACCGTTAGCTTTGTCGCAGGAGCGAAGAGATTGGACTTTCTAACTACTTCTACGAATGAACTGAACATTTGGTATTTGTTGATGCATATATCTCTGGCGCTGTTGTTTCGGACTACTACTCTAATTCAGGATACTAATATCTTCAAAAATGGCAGTTTTAGCTTAAAGATTTACTAAACCAGTCCCATGGAAATCGTTGCGAAGGGCTCGAAGGGCTTACCTATCATTTTCTTCTCAAAGTCAAACTTGCTTCTATCAATTAATCGAAATATTAGCCGTGGCTCTCCTTCAGACTTATATTGCCATGTCATATGGCCTCTAGCCTTCCATATAAACCACCCCAACAACTACCGGCTTCACGCTGATATCTTTGTTCGCAACGGAAATCAAGAGCAGAACTCAGTCTTCATCGAACCGTTCAAATGTGTACATTTAAAGGAATGGAAAAGGTCAGATAATCGTTTTGTTCGAGTTTGTGCTTTGGCATCTCCTTTTTATATGATTAATTAGAATTAATTTTGTTAATATATCTTTAAAAAAAATAATGAGAATCGTAGATCTTATTTTCAAGATCAAATTACATGTTTGTAAATATATTGCATTAAGATAAAGAAAAAGAGATGAAAATGAAACGGATGAGAAAAAAAGAAAAAAAAAACACAAAATAGGTTTTTTCAATATGACCGGTAGATGATAAGTAGCTTTCATTCAAAATAATTGTGTAAATTAATATTATTTTTTTAATGTTATTACTGAAAACAAAACAATGAGACAGAAAAAACAACAACAAACTAAAAATATATTTGTTTGTTTCCTTTATTAAGTTCTTTCACTTAGGATAAATTCCATGTTGTTTCAAAAAAATCATCGTGAATGTTTGTCACCGTTTTGGTGTAATTTAAGCTTTTGATTTTCGAAAAAATGGGGAAAAATTGTTGAAGCTTTAAGTGGGTTGTATATAGAAGAGGGATGTGTGTTGTTTAAACTACTTTTCGTTTGGAATTATGTGGGCGAAAAAGTAAAACAGTACACGTGGATAAAATGACCAGTAGTCATGTTTCGAATCAAAGTTGGCTGAGTATGAAAAGATTAGGCATATTAATTTGAGTCAAGTCGAGTAAAAGTAAACTGGTTTTCTTCGCATTGATTCATTGAATATACACTAAATCCCATTGGTAGTAGGTAAACATGTCGTTGGATATTAGTATTGTTTCAGAATGCAATGAAGAGAGATTTCGTAGTATCTTTTCGTTGGAAAGATATACTGCGAATAATATGCTCACCTGGTAAAACCTTTTTCTTTTCATAAGCCATTTCGACGTTTAAATGTGACTAGGCATGAGTAAATTTGTTGCTCAAGCAAAATAATAGACCCTACATTATAGAAAGTCAAGCAAAAATGTCGTTCGCGTTGTTAAAACTTTTCGAATGAGATATAGAAGAAAGCGAAATCTTCAATAATTTGATTAGTATTCGTGAAAAATGTAAGCTGCAATCAGTAGCAAATTAAAATAAGGGAAAATTATAACATTAAATTTATATGTATGCATACAATAATAATGAAATAAATACATTGTAATTAATACTGAATGATACGCTTATAGAAACATAAATATAATAAAATAAAAAATAAAATAAAGAAAATAAAATCTTAACAGAAAACGTATGTAATAAAAAGAAAATTATTCGCGAAATAAGCACCTAATATATGTCATACACATACAATTTTCTTTTAACTTCCTTGTATGAATATAGATGAAATCGTGGTGTGAAAAATGCAATGATTGATATTAAATACGATGGCGAAAATAAATTAAAAAAAGAAGAAGATGAAATACAACGTAACTAGAGAGTTAAGAGATTACATGTAAATTTTCTTTTGTAAATTATGTAGCTATCGAATAAGGAAGATGTAATTATCGATATGAAAAATAAGTTATAAACGATGTGGAAAAAAACAACAACGTAAAAACACAAGTTACTTCTTTTCTATTTTGGGAAAAAAGATAGATCGCAAATAGACGAAATACAATTTCCAGTATGCATTTTGTTTTCATTTATGTATATATTCGACCCTTGTTTGCGCTGCCATCGTGTTGTCTGTTTTGTTGGTTGCTTTGATTATTTAAATTGTCTCGTTACGATTCGTGTGTTATTTGTTCACTGATTTGCTTCTGCATTATCGATTTTACTGTGCGATTTCCATTTTCTTTAGATAAAGACAATTTCCAATCAGTTAATTACACAGTTCAATAGGATTATTTCGGTCAAGCCAATGCAATGGTACAGAAAAAAAATTGGCGATATTTATTATACAATAGCTCTCAGGTAACTAAGCATTGATGAATGAAGAATACACACTCTTGATAAGAATTATACAAAAATGTTGGATTTAATATCAACATGCAAATCGATTTGAAAGTACATATTTAAGTTTAAGGAGCTTATTAAAGAACAATTTTTTTTATTTAAAAACCTTTTTTTAATTTTTTGACAGATATCGATATTTCGAGGATAATGTGCTTTCTTCTGCGGTGGGTACGCACTGAAGAAAATGGATGGTCCACCCTTCAGTGACTAAACATTGAAGAAGAGGGCAGATTACTCTCGAAATGTGAATATCTGTCAATTGAAATATATCTAGCTACTAAAGAAAAATTGTTCTTAATAGAACTTTGCGAAGAAAAAGACTCATTTCCCAAATGAAAATATCTTTCTCCAAGTGAAAGAAAATTTTTCAAGTAAATTAAAAATCATGTCACTCAAAAGCTAAAAGTACTTAATAGATACGTTAAACATAAAGTACATGTGCTCATATTTGATGTTACAAAGAATTATGATGCAAAGCAGCTCCGCGATCGCTGCAGGGAGCTCAATAAAGAGATCTTTTGGTCCCAAGTTTGTTTATCTGCTCTTTCAGCAAATGTTCTATTGATCTCCGGAAGGCACCCATCCCGAGGTTCCATTATAGCATGGGGACATATTTCTGGAACACGAGTAGTTACTGCAGTGCTCATAGTTCGGAGAAGAAATAAGTACTATCCTTGTGCTGGCATTGAATTACCAAAAGGGTTTACTTTCCACAATCATAGCTGCTGGAACATGCAACTGTGGAAAATTTTGCGATTTTTTTTCGTGAGATTGCTGAAAAACTGCCAAATTCAATGCGAGATGCGTATGTGGTAATGGACAACGCAAAAATACAAAAGACATAGGATGTTGCTAATGAAGCAGCACGGGCGTCTCTCGTATATTTAAATACTTATTCCGCACATTGAATCTTTTAACTTTTGAGTGTCATGTTATTTACTTGAACAAATTTTGTTTTGTTTGGAATAAAAAAATGTTCACTTGAGAAAAGGAAAATTGGAAAATTTTTATTTCAGTTGGAGAATGCTATGAATAAAAATATTTGGTTTTGAAGGCGAGGAAAATTGAATAAAATTAATTTACTTATCAAATATATTAAGATATTATTTTGAATTTCACATTATTATGTTTTGTCAGAAGATAACGATGAGGAAAATTGAATAGATCCAAAACAACTGCAATTTTGTTTGTTAAGGCTGCAGTAAATTATATTTGCCCGAATAATTTTGATCTGGTTCTTGTAGCAAGACGAGTGCTACATCAGGAATTTGGCTTGACTGTGCAAGGAAAGTAATTTATAATCAATGCTTTAATGTTTAAATTTTCTGCGAATGAGTTTAAATGTTTTTCTCCAAAATTTATATAACTGTTGCTTATCATAATATGGATCTCAAATCAAAAATGCTTAGTTGTGCTGGATACTCGTTTGAAATTTCATATATGAGTCCGATTAGCACAAAGGGGTCTAATAAATGAAAAATCTTGGTTCTTTTTGGTTTCCAATAAAGGTGGTTTCAGTTTTCTCGTTAATCGATTTTTAATTGGTTTTTGATTTGCTCGTTTTTTTTTTGCAATCTAATGAAATAAATAAGAAGCCATTGAAACTTTTTAGTTACATATTTTGCGAACAAATGAGACTTTTTCGAAATCATTTAGTGGGTTTTGTAATGCAAATTTGAGTCTTGCTTGCTATTCAATTTCTATGGTAGGTATTTTGGTTCGTATTGCTAAAATATTCGCTGACATAGAGAGACCAAGGGTGTGAAGAAGTCATAGTAGAGTCGTTCCATCCATTTAAATTGTTCGCAATTGGATATCAAAAATGAGATTTTAGACAGTTTAGCACCACTAGTGACTTTCTTGATGACGTTTTGATAGCTTGAAACCTAATTTTGAAACCGAAAAAAGCTCAAAAAAGACCTTGAAATGGTTACTGAAAGTTTACATTTGCGAACCATAGTTCACGGCACACTTGCTTGAGATGAATTTCGGCTCATTTTGTGCCGAACACCAGCGATCTGATTGACTGATCAACTGTCAAGTTTTTGTGAAATGTAAATGCTGCCTTAATGCTACTGATAACTTAAATATTTCATTCATTATCATTCATCAAAATTCTTCTGAGTGAAAGAAATTTTTCTCGAAACGTTACTGTAGATTGTAGTTAATTCAGTAAAATTCGCATTAAGTTGACGAAAATACGTGCAAAATCGAGCTTTTTCGCAATTATCTTTTTAAAAAACTTGATTATGTACTTGATCGAATCTCGTACCATTAATTCCAATGTAAAAGTAATCTTTTATGACATAATAGAGTTGAATGCATGATTGATTAGGGACATATACTTTTATTTTATTAATCTTATTGCCGAAAACATTCAATCGTTTCATAAAATTGCATTATATTTTGTTTCGAATCTTAGTTTGAACCTGTTTTGTGTTGATCTGCCAGTAAAAAATGGACGTACTAATTAGATTTTGGTTTGTTTTATTTATATCGGCACGTAAGTAGGATGCTGTAATTTTTATTCATAATATTTCTGCGGCTTGACTTCTGATAATTCTTTAACATTAATTATTTAACATAAAAAAACTTGTTTTCAGATAAGATTCATCAAATTTAGTAAATAAGGGTTTCAATCGGTATAAAGTCAATTCAACTTCATCTGGTAAAAAGTTAGTTTTATCTAATTATTTAATCATTTTGGGAATGCTGGAAAAATTGACTATATGTGAAATGGAAATTGACTATTTGTGATGTAGAAAAACTTATTTGTTTTTTATTTCATTTTTAAGAACCTCTCGATTTTCGTTTTTTCAGAACCCGAAAATTTTTATTTCGATGCTAAATAGCTCAAGACGTATTTTGGAAAAAATCGACAATCCAAAACTGCTAAAACATAGTATGTTAAATAATATTTCGGAAATATTCTATTATTCCACTAAAGCCAAAAAATAGATCGGATCCCAATTCTGTTGTTTACTTTCCACTTTACTATAGTTCGTTATGAAAGATGCATAATGCAAAAATGTAAAAACATAAGGAATTAGTTTCTGCTAAAGAAAAATTGTATATTAAAGTGCTTTGTAGTAATATATATATAAGTAGGATTACTTATAGCTATCTAACATTGAAAGACTTCAAAGTAATTTGTAGAAGGTCATTCAGTTGGTTGTGCAATATCAGTTAAAATATTTACGTCAATTTTTTGGTAACATGAATATTGTTTTGATTATTTTTTTTTATCAAGTTTTTCTAACTCATATAACTACCCTGGCCTGATTCGCAATGAAGCGATTCTATGATTTGAAAAACCTTTTTTTTTTTTTTTCAAATATTTCAACACAACATTTAATGGTCCATCCTGATCCGAAAATGCTAATATAGTGCTGTGGTTTTCTCTTAAAACACAATTTCGTGGATTTCAAATAAAACTGTTTGTGTATCGCCACTAAACACACTTTTATTCAAAGCAATAGTCGACACATATAAATTATTTAGCTTCACACAAAAAAAAATTACTTAACTCGCGTAAATATTTTAAGGCTGGCGTTAATATGACCATTACCCGCTTTAAAATTATTATTATACAAAAGACCGACTGCCAAGTGTCGCACCAGGGATATTTATATGCCTTCAGGAATTTTCTGAAGAGTCAATAGCATTGTTTCTAGACTCTCGTCATATGGGATTTCGTTTATCTTTACATATGTATGTTTTGGCTACTAGGAGTTTCTTCTAGATGTTTTACATGGAATTTTCCTTTCAGCGAGATACATCAGATGTTTTATATCGAGCTAATTCGGGATGATATTTCTGGCGCTGATAGGGTGGAAGGCGATTCACATTGCTTGCATATGAAAGACTATCCCCTACTTAGACCTGTTTGCCCCGAACAGATTCGTCATCAACAAAAGTGTTATTTCCATGGTGGGAAGCAAGGTGATCTAGGTACACAGTCTTTATGTTCGATCGGTGTTTGCAATACTACTGCACCCACTAGACAGCATCGTTAAGCCATTTGATTAACTGATACGGTCTTTTCCATTTCGTTTATAGCTTAGGACGTAGGCCTTTCAGAATACGGATGTTGTACATCCACACCAAATCGTTTTCCAGAAACCCAGTTGAATTCGCTCTCAAATTGTATCGCTTTTTCTTCGTTTTCCTCACTTCTCATTGATAGGGGCCTAGCTATTGCCGCAGCTTCAAAACGTGCTACATTGTTGTTCTGGTGTATTTTGGTATTATCTTATATTTTGATCAAATATGCCTTCTTCGAAGAATTTAATACGTTTTTCCACTCAGATACGTGTGCGAACTTCACTCTTGTTCCGTTTCGTTTGGTGTCACCTTCAGAAATTTTCGAATTCAATATTTCTGACAGCACTTATCATTGCTCCGATAAAATGACTACTCGTCTGGTGCTTGCATATATGGGTCTTCTTTTGCTTCTGTTCAATGATAATGTTTCCACTCTCAAATCCATGCAGAAACCATGATGTTTTAAGAAATTCATCCCAAGTATGCACTCATCAGTTATCCGCTACCAGGAATCGATGCTGAAATGTCGAATTTCCGAGTTCTATCTGCCAAACAGTAGTCGTCTAAAACACGCACTGCAAAACGCTACTAAATCTCCACGAGGTATTCATACCCGTTCTCAGGATGGATCTAGCAGGTTCCAGTACAAACTTCAATGTTGACTTTCCACTGTAGACTTAGGTCATTCTCACAAATATATAACCTGGCAACGAAACCAGCGAATGAACGCTGATCGTTTCAAGGTCATCAGTGTGGTGGGTTAACCGCTGATCTTCGAACTTGGTTCTCTCCAAAAACAGGTGGTAATGTTCGACCGTCTAGACTAGACTCTCCGATTTGCTTGTGTCTTAATAAACATCCTTGGCAGTATCTGGTTTCCACTTGCTGGTGAAGTTCCATTGGTGATTATTGTTCAATGTACACATTCCTGGCAATACAACAAACTTCCATTTGTTGCGATAATCAAGCCTAAATTGGCTTTTTTCTTTACAACTCCAACATTGAAGAGCTCCATCGTTGACGAGTTGCTCACCTGGCAATATCGGCTCTTTTTCACATGCATTTTTCGTGCACTTAACAGACTCTCGCTTTGCTATGTAACGCCTGTTTTGCCGATTCGTAGATCAAAGCGTATTCCAAAGAATCCTTCAGCGTCCGCAAACGAAATGCTTCTTGAAGTTCTTCATCACGCACTCCTCGAGTGGAAGCTTCTTCCCCCGTTTCGTCCCGATGTTCTGAATTCGACGTAGGTTAGGGTAGGAGGGCTAATCGCTCATTGTTCTGAGCCAGGTGGTCTCAAGGTCTTAAAGTCTGAGCAAGGTCTCCCTTGGATTCTGAGCACGTGTTATGAACTGTGTACGAACTTCTTTTATGTGTTCTTCTTCGTATCTCATATCCAATGCACTTATCAGGCTTGAATGGCTGGAATCATTGTCCACTGGAATGATTTGAAGTACTTCTGCCGCAGCACCTTTTAATGACACCATTATTGTGGTCGCACGTGCTCAATTGCTCCAATGGTTATATTTTGCAACAGTCTCAAACTGCTTCTTGTAGATAGTCCAAGAAGGTTGTGCATTGAAAATGGACGCTTTGAGTGTTTTACTACCATTAGAATCACCTGTCCCTGTTCCTATGGTATTTTGATACATTTCTTCTTCAAGTACTACCAGTTTTTGCTCGTGTTTGTTAAACTGCTGTATCACTATTACAGCTTGTGTATCTAGCTGCTGCTTCACTTCTTTTGCTTAAGTTTCCTATTGATGCTGGAACTGTCACTTGACTTCCATTAGCTGCTGCCCGCTTTTCATGGCCTGTTGTTTCAGCTGTTCCATACTTCCCTCCCTCACTTTCCACTATTTGTTCCTATTACTCACCCGCAATTCTAATGGTCCTATCTGGTTGAACAAAGGTATTCAAGCAAAGCTATTCAATAAATTGACGTCGTAATAAATTTAAATATACAAAGTTTTCTGCACATGAGAATGCTTTTCGCAAACTTAGAGCAGGAACTAAGAAGCTGATTAAAAACACTATATTTTCTTACATTTCAAGTATTGAAAAATTTTTGAATCCTGGTAACTTCAAGCCTTTTAGGGGCTCATTACGAACAACTACGTACTACCAAGTCAACTCGGTCATGCTTAAAATTTGGAGACCAAACTTCAAACTCTCGCCAATCTGTCTGTGACCTACTTACATGGTATTTCCCTTCCATCTTTTCTTCACTCGGCACTAGTCCTACTCAATCGGTTCATCATACTCAATCTAATCTCCTCTCCAACCATTCATTCCTATTTCATCCCATATCTCCATGGCTCATTGAATGCTTCGTTACCAATCTTTACGCATCAGCTATTTTTGGGTTCGATGGTCTTTCTTAGATCTTTTTTAAGGTGGCATGCAAGTCACTCTGCTTTTCATTAACTGTCATCATTAATAAGAGCCTAATTGATTGCATATTACCTTCTCATTTAAAAGAATCCATTGTGACTCTCATCGAAAAGTCTGATGATTTATCACTCGCCTTGAACTACCGAACCATCTCCTTGAAACTTCCTGCTCTAAGAAATTTGAAATGATTATCAATGAATATGGGCTTTTTTTTGTGAAGGAGCATGTACTGACTTTTCCAGGGCATTTGATCTTATTGATCACAATGTTCTCCTCCTTTTCTCCGCAACCGTAATTAAATGAATTGAGTCTTATCTGTCCCGTTTCTGACGCATTAGATATTATTCTTGCATGTAAACTTTTTTGCAGCAACGTAGTGGTGTTCCGCAAGGCCCCATTCTCGGCCCACTTCTGTTCCTCTTTTATGTGAACTATCTTCCTCCCCTCCTTTCTTGCGAATGCCTTTTCTTTGCAGACGACCTAAAACTATTTTCAAGAATAAGGTCGATTGAAGACCGCTGGCTCATTCTTCTTGAGGATTGGTGTCAAGTGAATAGGTTAGTCTTAAATACAAACATTTGCTATACCATGGTCGACTTCTTCACGGCCAATCCAATACTTTTTACTCACTCGCTAAACAAACATCTTTCAACTGCCAATAATGTGCGAAATCTTGGAGTCCCATTCGATTCGCACATTCTGGATATTGTCATTCGAACCCCCAAACTTTCTGGTTTCGTTCTGAGGTCTTTTCATTATTTCACCACAATTAAACCTTCCTTTATCTTCTATTCATGACTAAACAGATCCATACTAGAATTTGCGTCCGTTGTATGGACCTCCTCAACTTGGTTGTGACCAAAACTCTATTGAATTTGTCCAACGTAAATTTATGCGTTGTCTATTATTTAAGCATAACCATTCTCGTTTAAACTGTTCCAACCGACTAAACCAAATGAACCTTTAATTGCTGTCCACTTGTGGGGTTTTCATCGACCAATGTACACGTTTTCTTCAGACCTACTTAATCATCTGATCTGTCATGATGTCATTCTTCATAATCCCTCCCGCAACACTCGTTGCGTAAAAACTTTTGTGATTTCATTTGCAAAATCTTGCACCTTTTATTAATCTGCATTGTTAAGATTAATCCGTCGCTATTACAATATATCAAACTTTGAAAACTTATAATCAACATCTGGTTCGATTTTTTTTGTGTGTATTGATATAAATAAATAAATTCCGGAACTAGTTTCGGCATTATCCTTCACTTTAGTCCACACAGTGAACCACAATTATCAATTTTCCTCGCTTTAGTAAATGTTACTTACTACTTTTTACTTAGCCCACACACTATGAAACTTTAAGTGTTTTCCTCGAATTCACTACCCGCGAATTCACTAAAAATTACCTGTTTATCCCACTTCTGACACCAAGAACTGTGTATTTTCAACGGTTTTTCGAACTTTCACACAACAGAACTTTCGGGACGAGATTTTATTTTATGTTACTGCTAGCCCCTATCAGCTTCTAAAATGTTTTCCAAATTTAGAAACAAATGAACATATATAATGTTGTTAAGCTGAACTCAAGATGAAAACTAGAAATTTCAGCATTAATTCAAAATTACAGCAGCTAAATTTTTCAATTCTGATTTGATATAAGCTATGATTTGGCACACTTTAGATACATAATTTTTTTTTCTTTTTTGTTTTATTATCACTTCTTCCTCTCTAGTCAAACTACATCCGACAAGGTCATGCTTTAAATCTATGAAAAAATACAACATAAATTTATAAATAATTTTCGTAATATAAGTATGCCAATGATTGGCAGGTCATATTACGTATTGTTGATGCACATTGCATTGAGGCTCTAATTTTTGAAGACAAAATTAAAAATGTGAGCAGACGTAAATTGTAAGTTGAAACGTAAAAATGGAATAAGGCAAGCAAATAATACGTTAGAAAAATAACGTGAAGATTCGAATTTCGTCCATAAAAAAGTGTTAAATAAAAATTAAATCTGAAGAAGATAAGAAGTATGATGCGATTGAAGTTCGAGGATATAAATGAAATAAAAATCGAAAAATAACATATTTATGTATAGAAATTTTAGAAGTAGTAGAAGTAGTGGCGAAATAAGTGAAGGAAAACGCAGAACTGAACTTAAAATGACTTGTCTATTTGATTTCAAATATTTCAAAAGCAAAAAATATTATTTCTCAGAGTGAAGAAGAAATCAACTAATTTGTAGTTTAATGTAAGTGCATAATTTTAACTATGTCATAACTAATAATACATGGGAAATGATTATGTATAATAGTATAGGAATCTACTGAATAAAATACGGGTCTGTTAGCGCATAAATATTTTATTATTAAATTCAGACTTTTTGAATTCGCCATCTTCAGTTTAAATAGTTTCTCATACATATTCTGTAACTCTATTCACCGAGATACGGACTTGAGATAATAATTTGATTTTGATTTTGCATTATTATACCATTGAATAAGAGAAAAGAACTGAGTAATATTGAAAACCTTCAGTAAATAGTTTTAAAAGCAAAAGAGAGATAAGTGTAATATATTGTACAGATGATTGATATTAAACACAAATAAAACTAAATTGTAGGTTAACTTGGGAGAAATGATGAGGAAACATGTAGTAATTTTTCATTAGGAATCCAACTGAATTTTCATTATGAAATCAAATCATATAAACTGAATTACAAAGCAGATAGAAGAAGAGTTTGTGTTAAGATACATTTTATGAAACTCGTTTCATTTTTCCGTCAGTTAATTATTTGGTGGCATTGAATTGCTTCAATATAAACCCTGAATACTCTGAATTTCATATAATGCCATTTTAATCAAAGCATACAATACAGCATCAAATGCTACAATGTAACAATCTATAATATTGTCAAAATAGACTGCAATAACCAAATATAAGTTAACAATATTTTCCAATTTTCATCTTCATAATCCTAAATTTTCATTCAAATCGGATACTAAACATGTAAACAACCAATCGTATCTCACTGCATGCATTTAAATTTCCTCAAACAAAACTATTCCCTAAGTCGACTAATAAGTGAGAAAGTAAGAAAAAAATATATTACATCTAGGTATTACCACATGCAAAGTTTAATGATGCATAATAAATTGAAACTGCAAGAGGTTAGAAGAAATCAAATGACATTCATAATATTGCGTAAACATTCTATTTGAGTGGAAAAGAAATTTGAAAAACTTTGAATCATACTATCTAAAATAGAAGTTATAAAAAAATTAAAACTACGATTCGATTCCAGGATGCAAATTATATATATGAATTAAAGAAAACGAGAAAAAAAAACAAAGTAAAAAGCCAATGAATAAAGAAATACCTATTTGAGAAATAAATGTAAATTGCAAATTTCAAAATCAGATATTTTCATTGAATTGAACTTTCCACAGGTATGGGAGCTTTGTGAGGTTGATTTCAAAATTACAGTGACAGGAACTATCTATATCAATGTCTATAATATCTATGAGAACTATTATCTTTGTGTATGAAGTACGCTTCCTGTTTTTTACTGTAAATTAAATAAGAGATGAAAATTATAGACTTTCGCTCGTCAATTTATCAAATATCCACTGGTGACTCTTCAAAGTTTTTGTAACTTTTTGAGTAAAGTTCAGACTCGATTTAAAACAAGTTTCGAGCAAAACCGATATAAAACATGGTTCAAATATGAATTCTGGGTTTTTCATGTTAACTGAGGTAGGGTTATGTCTCGATAAATGTCATTATTAGGTAAGTATGGTCTTTAGGCCCTTTAGCAGGAGCATTATACAGGCAAAAGAGAAGTATACGTTAAAGATCGTGCGAGCGTGCGATGCGTTGATGCCACTTCGAAAGTCACTACCAGACAAACAGAAGGCTTCTTGGTGGATTGAGGAGATAGCGGAACTAATGCGGAGCGCTCTAGCGTGCAGTCGTAGGGCACAGCGGTCTATTGGACGACCAGAAACGTTGCTACTTGCTGTGACCCATAAAAAGGCAAAAACAGAATTGGGAATAGCTAAAAAGCGGAGATATAAAGCAAATGTGGCAAACTCTGTGCGAAGAAGTGGACTGGGACCCATGGGGCCAAGAGAGCAGAAAACGACCACACAGCCCACCAGGAAGATACCCCTTTGTTCATTGAATACGAGCTACGAAGCGCGAGTGTTAGAATGAAGAACCGAAAAGCCCCAGGCTCGGACAATATTCCAGTAGAAGTTCTAAAAGTAGTAGTGGAGAGACACCCGTCAACATTACCACGGATGTATAATGTGTTTAATAGCGGGTGTCATTCCGTCACCCTGGAAAGTGGTGCGACTTACCTTAATTGCAAGGGAAAGGGAGATCCTAACACACCATCAGCGTACAGACCTCTCTGTATGCTTGAAGCAGTGGGGAAACTTATAGAAGAGTTGCTGAAACTTCGGCTAAAAGCGACTATACGAAGGGCTGCCGACTTTTCGAAAAACCAACATGTATTCCGCAGCGGCCACTCAACAGTTAGTGCCATCCGTTTGTTATCGGACTAGACCCATAGTGTTTTTGGTAACGCTGGACGTCCGTAACGCTTATAACTCGGCAAAATGGACAGACATATTGGATTCTCTTCAGCGACATTTTCAGATGGAGGAATACTTGCTGGCAATGGTACGAGACTACTTGAAGGATCGCCATTTGGTTTGTGAAACAAATCAGCGAACTGGATGCAAACCCATTACAGCTGGAGCAGCGCGAGGGTCCACTTGGGCAAGACTTATGGAATATTGCTTATGATGGTCTCTTGCACCTCGAAATGGCGGAAGACGTGCTCTTGGTGGGTTATGCTTATTATGTAGCCGCTGTCATCACATCAAACTTCATCGAGTAGTGTGAAGGGTTGAAGGCTGGATGGAAAGCC
This sequence comes from Nemotelus nigrinus, assembly GCA_947369275.1. Classification (NCBI taxonomy): domain Eukaryota; kingdom Metazoa; phylum Arthropoda; class Insecta; order Diptera; family Stratiomyidae; genus Nemotelus; species Nemotelus nigrinus. The sequence continues at coordinate 224,030,121 of OX376372.1, read as the reverse complement.
ATAGTCTCCAGCTGGCGATCGCAAAAACTGAGATTGTCATGCTGACGAAGAGGAGGATACCAACCATTACACCCATGTCGGTTGGCTCGGAAGTACTTGAGACCAGAAAATCAGCTAAGTATCTTGGAGTGATGTTGGACTCGAGGCTGGCTTATGGAGAGCAGATTCGAAAAGTATGCGATAGGGCGCTACCGGGTGTTATCTCTCTTGGGAGACTCATGGAAAACGTTCGCGGTCCAAGTGTAAGTAAACGTAGGCTCCTTATGACGGTGGTTCATTCAATGCTGCTGTATGGCGCAGAGATATAGGTCACTGAAAAGTAGCTAGGATGGTAACCATCCAGTGTAGGGGAGCACTGCGAATTGCAAGCAGCTACAGAACAGTCTAAGCAAACGCCACGTTAGTGATAGCGGGAGTAATCACAATTGATCGTTTGGCGAGCAAACGCAGCGAGGTGTTTCTGAACAGAGTAGAAGTTGGAAGATAAATTTTGGCTGCTCAAGCACGAGCGCGATCGCCTGAGCTTTGGGAGGAGCACTAGGCTACGAGCTTGAAGGGAGCATAGACGAATAGGCTGATTTGCACCTTAAAACCTTGGCTTAATCGCGACCACGGTGAAATAAACTTCTAACTGTGCCAGTTCCTATCGGGCCACAGCTACTTCAGGAAATACCTTCACAGAATGGGAAAAGTCCGGACGGGGTTCAGTAAGTATAGTGCTAAGGAACGTGATGGCACTTTGCATACTTTTTTCCATTGCGCCCGCTTCAGAAGGGAGCGACACATGCTATTCGCTGCAATTGGCCCTGTGACGCCGGAGTCAATCGTGGAGATGATGCTGCAGTCAGATGATGCCGGGCCAGCTGTGTCAGCATATATGGATTTTGTATTGCGTTTGCAAAAAAAAGAAGGATGCCTCATAGACTCCTGACACCTAACAGAACGGAAGTAAGCCGGTGGGACACCTGATAGGTGCAAGTAGCACGGTCGAGTTTTTTTTTGGTGAGTAATCTTATATCGTTCGCAGGATACCTGTTGAAGGTTTTTGACACCACACAAAAATTCGTTCAACATACCAATTAAAGAAAAATATGTTCCTTTTGTAAGCACCCTTAATTCGTCAAGGGGGCGGCCTTTCGTCGATCTTTTTTTCAGTTCCAGATAAATATTTCTTTATTTTTCATTTTACTACGAATCAATTTAATTATGACACTGCTCAATTTTCCTTAAAACGGAATGATCGATTGGTAGTCTATTTATTTATCAACACAGAAAGAAAAAGACTCATCAACCTTTCCCAAACCATTCCTGGGAGAAAAATATTTGATTGGAAAAACATGATTTTACAGGAAACGTTGAAAATGTTTTTTGACGTCATTCTTGAGGGTTTGTGACCAAATATTTTATTTCAAGATGCGGAATATAAATTCAAGAAGTAAGACAAAAAGGTAGTTGGAAGAATGGTAGCTGGAACAGAGGTACGCCGTACGAGCCATAAGCTAACTAAACTTGATGCACCTTTTATACTTAAATTTACTTTATTATGCTTTTATTCATATGATAATTACGCGGAATGTGTAAATTATTCTTAAAATGTTCATAAAATATCAATCTATAATAAACAGTTATGATGCTGGAATAATTAAAATTAATTAATTAATAAATAATAAACAAATCTAAATGAAAAAACCTAAACAGACGGCGGCATCTTGGCAACTGACAGTCGTCTCGACAGTTGACAGTCAATCCCCTTCAGTGTTGATTGTTGGAGCGGCGTTGAAGAAGTAAAGTTGAAAGTGGACAAACCCAAGAAAATTAAAATAAAAACTGCATACAAGTTATTGATTTTCTGAAGTTAAATAACCGACAACATGTTAAATAATGAGAGATTCTGTATTTCTGAAAATAATTAGAGATTTGTAGATGTAAAACTTTTTCTAACATCTTAGGTAAGAAATTGGCCTGTATTTTGAAGAAGAATGCGAGATGTGACTTTTTATATTGAAGCAAGTTTAACTTTCTTCTATATTTACGGAAAACAAGATTGTAAAAATAATATGATTGAAAACATGAGTAAGGACAGGAAGCAAATATGGAAGCAACATTTTTTTTATAAAAAGTGAATAGATGTCATTAAGGCCAGCGACCTGGATACCATTTTACTGAAGGCTATATATATTTTCAGCTGTGACTCTCTCAAAATAAAAAGAGCGAGTGTTTGAGTTATTGATTCATATGTTTGGATCGATGAATGGTTACTGAGTTTATGCGATTTTAAAAACTCTGTATTCAAAGCTTTGATATCAATTATATCAATGTTTGAATTATTTTTAGGTACTACTAGTAGCTATTTCAAATTTCTCTTTCAAGCTTCATGGAACAATACGGTCTTTTCGTGTTGGTTGCAGCTTGGGACTTAGGCCTTTCCGCCCACGGTGGCTATAGAGCCCCATCAAATCGTTTTCCCGAAATCCAGATAAGCTCGCTCTCAAATCGTATTGCGCTTTTATACCGTCGGTATTCAACTTTACCGTGGCTCCATACTGCATCGTGAATAAAGTCTAGCCATTGCCGCAGCCCCGAAACGTACTCCTTTGTTATCTTTGGTTCTTTTGGTGGAATTCCGAATTTCACATCCGCTGAAAGTCAAATATTTTATCCGAATACGATTTCTTTAGTCGTTTCGTTGTAAACATCGCCGTTCGGAAAACATTAGAAAAAGTGAAACATGACAATTCCAATCATGCTGATTGTCTACTCTACTTTGGCTATTTATTCTATCAAGGTTTTGTTAAACCTTTCAACCATACCGTCAGATTGTGGGTGAAATGGAGTGGTTCCAGATTTATTGATATCGAAAGCGTCGCAAAACTCTACAGATATTTGTAATGCGAAATTTCAACCTGGGTCAAAACGAATCGCGATTGGGACTCCGTACCTGATAACTGAGTTACCGCTACTGTAGATGCTTCCCGGTTTGTAAGCGAAATGATCTAAGGAAGATGGGAAGACATGCACAAGAAGTTAGGAAGAAAAAGAAAGATAGGAAGATAGCAAGGAGTATGGGAAAATAGACTGTGAAAGAATGGAAGTCCCTGGGGAAGATTGGTGATTGGAAAAATGCGGAAAATAGAGGAAGATGAGCATGCTGTATCGTTTGATGTCAATACTTTTTTCCCGAGTGTAACGGCGTGGGACTCAATCACGTATTCACAGTGGTGGAAATGTAGGTCCTTATGAGGCTAAAACTTCAGTGATTACTTCTTCGAAAGTATGGACAGGATTGGTCCGGGCGATATGAGGTTCCAGCTGAATGGCTCTGCAAGATATACTGTTTATGAGATCATAGATTTACTGAGGACTTGATTCAGCGACAGCATTACATTGCAAAATGGACCAGTAAACAGGCCACCAAAATCATGCAATTTACCACTACTAGATTTTCCTGGAGGGAATTTGTAAAGTTTTTAGTATTTTCTGATAAATTGCAAACTATTGAGAGAGGAAAAGTTAATAGTCAGGCTTTATTTGTGAGATGGAGATGTCCTATATAAAAACAGAGGCTAATAGAAAACAAGAGGACCTATGCCTTGAATCATACTTGAAACACCATACATTCATAAAGAATACATATTTCTTTAATTTCCCCAGTTATTTGAAAAGAAAATCATATTGCTTTTTACAAAACACGATTTAATTTTTAATAAATTCTATGATAGCATGCATATTTCAAATTATTGAAGTTAACATTTACTTATATAGATATTATATAGAAAAAAGTTCCACTCTGGTTCCTGGTAATGAAATGTGTTTGATGGAAACAAATCAAAAACTGGACATGATTGCTGTTTAATTCCAATTCAATGCTAGCATAGTCTCTACATTTCTACATCTTAACATTTAACAGGTAAATATCTACTTATGTACCCTCTAGTATTTGCATTGCAATGTGGCTAATGCAAATTCGAACACGATCATACGGTTCATAAAGTTTTCGACATCTCCATAAAACGGCCTCGGAGACCATTTATCAAGGTGAGCCCAGCATGGAATCCACCATTTCGTTGTCGCCTCACGAGAGTACGTATAAGTATTTGCAGTGAGTTTGGGCACATGAGCCGAGAACGAGTTATAATGTAAGTCTCTATTTTACAGGCAAGTTCATTTCGATCGTCGTTTAAATTTTCTAACTTCAGTATAACTACCATACAGTACATGAAACGCCAATCGCAAGTGATAGCATGGAACAGGGTGATACGTTCGATCGCATGGAAGATGGTTTGATCAGTATCATAGGGTATAAAGTCTACTCCCGTTGACAATGATCAGGACGAACTAGTTAAATGAAGAGAGTTGCCGCTTGATTACTTATTTAGGACTTAGTCTTCATGAAACTAGTCTTCCTTAGATTCCAAGAAACTCAACATAGATGGTAGAAAATAGAAAGACATTTTTGCGTCATTAATAGCCCATGTCATCCAGAATTCAGCAAAACTTCTCAGTCACCTGGTAAGGAGGTGTGCACTTACCGGCTAAATCAAGCAAGCACCAGGAGGTAAGCAATGAAATCACGCACTGTGGCAGCAAAGAAAGTCATCTTAACTTTGCTAGGGGTGGACCACGAATAAATATCACACGATCATATAGGAAACTAATCGAAAAAGCAAGAAGATAAGCTAACAAAACGATCGCGCTAGGGTTCTTTTGAAAGGCCCGATACTAAGGCAATCGTTTTGCCATGCACCTATGCAACTGCATGCGAGTAGGTGCAAACATATATCGCATTGCATATTAACTAAGCAAACCAGCATACCGAGGCTCGAGTGCATGGAGTTTGGGCTGCAATGAGGCTGGTTCCAGCAGAGCGTGCAGACAGTCAACATCCATAAGGAAAATATAAACGATCTTTAGGGTACTAATCATTGTGGTACGCGGGCTACACATGCACTTCAGCACATATTCGCAATGTAGTTCGAACGGCAATAGCAGTATCGGGTCGCGAAAATTCTGGACATTCAGGCATCGTCTCGGGCATAGAATGGTGCTTACTCGTGGTCATAAATAAACAGAACTTGCCAATAAATTTAAGAAGCAACAGAGAATAATTGAGCTTTAAGGAAAAACACTTATTTCACGATCGAATGGAATGGAACTCATTCGTACACAGGTAAGTTAGTTAGTTAGCGTTGTACCTTACAGACGAACCGACCCTACTATTAAAGTTGGGATGAAAGGTAGTAAAAGGTATGTGGCTATAGCGCGAAAATTACTGTGTGTCGAGATTTGTGTGGAGTTGGTTCAAGCATAGATGTCGGAATTCGAAACAGTACAATTAATAACTTTGTTTTATCGCAGAGAAAATTATTTGGGAAATTATCACGTTATGAGAAGCTCTTGATAGTTGATTGGCAGTAGTTTTTCTGTGGAATAGTAATAAATAAGACTTATAAATACATGTTTGTAGAGTAAGAGATAAAATATTCAATTTGGATAACAGTAAATGATTTAGTTGTAAATAAATCCTAATCGAAAAATCCTAGTCTTTGACTTTAAGGCAGTTACAATAAAGAAAGCTAACGATACTAAGTGAAAAATTTCCAGTTGAGAAAGCATATGAAGGAAACTCGCCCTTTGCGTATTCCCACGAAATATTTTTGCATTCATTCAAAAAAGCGTTTACACATTCGAAATTTAAAAAAATATTGCTGTTAATTTTTCCCTACAACCGAGGTGAACTTGCAGAAAATAGCATGGCATACTAAAAAACTCAACATAGCGCGAAGTCCTACATGACAAAGCGCGGAATTTATGGTCGCATACGCTATATACATAATGCGCTGAGGTTTTTAATAAAGCTAAAATTATGAACTTAAATGTAGCATAGCCCCAACTACTATGAGTAGGCAAAATAACAACAACCTTTCGACTCGATAAATTAGTGCAGCCTAGTGGAAAGGTCATAGGTTCTTAAAGAATAGAGTTTGGGGTTTGAATCCGTATTCAAATAGGATTTATTTACAAATGATTAAAAATTTAAGAATAAAATGACAGTGATGAAAATAGGTATTTAAGTCACCTACAATTGTGAATATACCGAAATTCTCTCCAAAAAGGGGGACAATTTTATTGGTAATAGTTCAACAGACAGATTGCAATAAAGGCATGTTTTTACTTATTTCACGTAAATTTAAAATGATCCGGGCATTATTTCGAGCGGAAAAGTGACGCTTGAATTATGACAATTTCTTCAGTGCAACATGGATTAATAGAATCAATCGAAAATGTAAATGCTCGGCAATTCAATCTAGCAGTTATTATATATATATATATATATATATATATATATATATATATATATATATATATATATATATATATATATATATATATACCGAGTGATTCAGATCAAGATGCCTTAGGGTATACCACGTGATTTCTTGAGGCAAGGTAATAAAATAACTGTTGCAAAAAGTGTTGAAAGTGGTCTCCTTCCTTCCTAATACATAACTCTAATCTGCTAATTGGATGCCTCACTTGCCAAATCGATTAACTCCATTTTCTGAATTTCATTAAATTTTTACTATCAAAGCACTTAAGAAGCTCCTAACTGTATATATTCAAAACAAATTTCTCTAATAATAAGTATTAAGTGGTGTTAATACCTATTATTAGAGAAATTTGTTTTGAATATATACAGTTAGGAGTTTCTTAAGTGCTTTGATAGTAACATTTAATAAAATCAGAAAATGGAGTTAATCGATTTGGCAAGTGAGGCATCCAATTAATGATTGTCTTGCTCTACAAAAATTATAACTGACTACTTCTTCTTATAAAGTCACAGGCGGACTGAAATCTGATTAAGATCAGGTGACCGCGGAGGCCAAAGAATTGGACCTCCGCGACCTATCCATCGTCGATTGAATTTTTCGTTCAAATAAGTTTTCAAATCCTGAGAATAATGTGTTGGCGCACCATCGTGCATAAAGTACATATCCCTTCTCAAGTTTCCAAAAATGAATGATATGTGCTACGATTCACTAGTGGGATTTCGAAGCGACCAAGCAAATGATTGTCAACTATCCCACACCAAATATTTATTTTTAAGCTACTTAGATGATACCCTTCTATTATGGCGTGTGGATTCTCTGAAACCCAGTTGTGCAAATTATATGTATTCAAAACACCATCTCTACTAAATGGGACTTCATCGATAAATAGCACTTTTGTTGTTTTTTCCAGCCTATGCTGACGCATTCAGCGACCAAAGTGCAGTATCTCCAACTTTTAATGCTTGTACCACTGTATATTGGTACATATACAGCTGACTATCATGAAGAGTACGCCAAACCATCGATTGAGATACTACAACTCTTTACGTTACTCCCCTGGTACTGGTGTTCGGATCTGCATTTACCATCCGCAATATTTCGTCTTCTACGTCTTGATATGTTCTTGATGCTCCTTGATGCAACCTATTAGAAGCAAATGTCCCACGTTCCCTTAAGTGCCTGCCTATATTCTCAAAAGTTCTGTGGTGAGGGCATATTTCCTGATTTCTCTGGGATTTTAAGAGTATCCTTTTCAGAGTATTCGACTTGACTGCTGCTTGACCTGTAAACTGATCTGAATGGGTGGAATACTGGCTGCTAGCAAAAGTAGTCCTTAGTTGGAATCTAATCATGGTCATAAACAAGACTTTGCGTTGATCAAGCACTCAAATTGCAGAATTTCTAAGGATTTTTAGAATTTCCAATAAACATATTTCGACTTTCAATCAATCAAACTGATTATGATTACTTTTGTATGTGAGGTAGTTAGCAAGAGGAGTTAAAATGCAAGAAAGTATGCATTCAATGGTAGCAATTTCCCGCTTTTGCATTCGTTCTTATTTATTTTAATCCAAGAACAATTGGAAGACATATTACCCGTTTTTGAACATTTTTTTTTGAAAGTTTCCAAGTGAAGTTGATATTTTAATCCTATTTATTAATTTATTTTCCTCGAGCACCTCTAATACCTAGATTTTTCTTTAAAAAACAGCTACGCTGAGAAAATTTATCTTCACTATCTGAGAAAGACTTTGATTCTTGTAAAATAAAGTTACAATTATTTGATCGATTATTTTAAACTTAAAATCAAACATTAAATTGGGGAAATAACCCTAAGGCTAAAATAACTACGCTTTTATTTCAAATAAGTAGTGTTGTCGAACATTTCCTCAGCAAAGAGGTAGCTTTCATGTACATTGTTCATAGTCTTCGTAATTTGGGGAAGTACAGGGTGTTTTTTTTAGAGGCATAGAACTTTGAAATGAAATAAAATACGAATAAATTGTTTTGATTGCCATGACACTGGTTTTATTCGAAAAATAGATCTCTGTCATTTTTATTTGAATATAATTTCGGGCATGTGAGCGCCACGGCTGGCGCAGAGGAAGTTCAAAAGAGAGGTCCAATTTTCGACTACTCTAACCAATTATTTGGGCTCGCCAATAACACGGCGAATGTCTCGGGCTTGTCGGCGTAGACGAGTGATTTGACTTATACCCACAAAAAATAGTCCAGCGGTGTTAAATCACAAGATCTTGCAGGCCAGTTCACAGGTCCGCTCATCAAATACTTCTTTCAATAAGTCAATGGTTGCACAATCTGTATGGCATATCGCACCATCCTGTTGAAACCAGAGGTCCCTTGCATTACGGCGAGTCAATTGGCTTAATAGCGGTCACCATTGACTGTAATGTTATTCCCAGCAGCATTTTTGAAGACACATGGACCAATTATTCAACCGGCCCATAAAGTACACCAAACAGTGACTTTCTCCGGATGTAACGGGGTTTTTATACAACCGCCTGTGCTTGCTCATTACTCCAAATGCGGCATTTTTGTTTATTGACGTAGCCATTTAGCCAGAAATGAGCCTCATTACTAAAAAAAATTTTTCTTATGAAATTCGGGATACACAGCAATTTGTTCTTGGGCCCATACACCGAATCAACGCCGTGCCCGGTGGTCGTTCGGCTTCAATTCCTGCACAAGCTGGATTTTATAAGCCCATCAACCAAGATCCGTCCGTAAAATCTTCCATGATGTGGATAAGCACAGGTTTAATTTTTGAGCATGTTATCGATTGGACTCACTTGGGTCTTCATCGATACTACGCTCTACAGCTGCTATGGTTTCTTCATTACGCACTGTACGACGTCTGGATGGATGCGTATTATCAGTGAGGGTAAACGTGGTGCTGAAACGATCCATGATTAATCGAATTAATTGTTCTGATGGACGATTATGTCGGCCATAAAATTGATGGAGTGCGCGATGAATTTCACGAACAGAACCGTTTTTCTTCGCAATAAATCTGCAAAATTTGCAGACGTTGCTCAGGCGTCAACCTATTCATGATAAAATGGCAGACTTAACTAAACATAAAACACATGACAGCTGTTACACCATACGTAGCATTAAAAAGTGCTGCCAACTTAAACTTCTATGCCTTTAAAAAAACACCCTGAAGTTCTTTTCGACGAACCACTCATTAAAATTGTTTAATAAAGTCAGAAACTTAAATTTGCATTAGATGCAAGGTTGCAGCCAGGGTGGTTTGTCAAGAGGAATTTTAAGCAAAAATCGAGGACATTTTTTCAAAAATTGTATAAAAATCGAGGGCATTTTTTTATTTTGTCGTCTCTCACTTATGCTCACGCTTCTGTACACATTTGAAGTAGAAACATTCTCGATTTTTCGGTAATTTCGAATGAAAATTTCGTTGTTTTTTTTTATAAATGCCTTCGATTTTTTCCAAAAATCGAGGAAAATGCGCCCTTGATTAGATAGAGAGGGTAAGCAAAAGACCACCAATGAATATCTTTATTAATCATATATTACTATAAACTCACACTACAACTCATATTTTGTGATATTTTGTTCGAATAATTAGTTTTTGTACGATATTTTTGAAATGTATATGAGTACTGATGATTTTTCTCAACTCATACTTATCCTCACTACATACTATGTAAATAATATCTTACAGAAATTAAATTCCCTTGCAATATTTATTGACTCCATTTTAATAAGTAATTTTAATTTTTAAACAGAAATCAGAGTAATTGTTTGATTTTGTTAGTATTTTTCTGCCTCGATTCCAGTAAAAAATTTTTGTAAATTTACAATAGGCGCGTTTTTTTGCTCCCCTTATCCATAACAGAACAATGCTCAGTGCACACGCATTGGAAACAACAACAACTCCTGTTAGGGAAAGGGTGAGTTGTTGTTCCCAATGCGTCTGCAGTGGATAGCATTGTTCTGTTATAGATAGGGGGAGCAAGAAAACACGCCTAATATCGCTCGTCTGTTCGTCGCAAACTACATTGTGCTGCTGTGGTAGCCAAGACAATGCAAAATTTCAAAGTTCAGGGTACACGCATACTGTTCGCTTTCTGTTTGATTCCTTTGACGTACGACCTTTTCGTTCTGCTTTAGCTAAAATCACTATCACGTCGCATCATCCAGCCACAAATTCTTCAGTTATTGTAAATTAAATTGCATTGTAAAAAATACTTTTGCGTTGAAATAAACAAAACTTCAGACATTTTCAACCCATCATCCACCCATAGCGCTGTACATAATTTCATCTACCTACCAACCATACCTACTAGTGATTTCGTTGTCCTGAATCTATCTGAAAATTACTTAATGTTTATCTTCTGAAAATTGAAAAGTTTGAATTTCTAAATTGCTCTCGTCGAGCGGAGAAATTAATTCATGAGCACGAATCAGCCATTTCGTAAAATATATTGTACATATAAAGCATCCGAGGACACGTAAAATCAAACAGAACAGAGTACCGAATGATATGGCCTATAATTCATTTCATGGTAAGGACCAGATACCGTTGCCTGGTTTCGGTATCGCTGAATGAGTGCGCTTGTGTTCGTGTTTGTTGTAAAATTATTATACCAAAGTGCTGTCTTTTTTATAAGCGGGTTGAATGTTATTCAGGATGAAAGATATGCGACTAGAGCTTTCAGATTGAAACGATGTCGATTGAACAAGCACTGAATCACGATTCAAGCATAACTTTCAACATAAACTTTCACTTGTTATCATCATTCCGACACCATATTCGTATTCTGCTGGATATTAATAACCAAATCCATCTACGACTTCAATTGCAAAGTAAATGTTAGCATTCCGCATGTCAATTAAAATTGACGAGAACGCAGCTATGAGAATCGATACCACCTTGGGCGCCAATTACAAAACGGCATTGTTCCCTATTTGAAATGACGCGAATGGTTTTTACACGTGTGAAAATCAAACTTTCTGCGCTGATTATCATCTCTAACTTGCGACGCGGACTTTATGCAAAACCACTATGTAACTCAAACACAACGGAAATTGACACCAATCAGCCGTGTACCGAATCGGAACAGCCCTGTACGGCTCGTTTCCCATACCCAGCTGTCGATTGATCCAACCGTCATCGATTCAATAACTCTTCCTTGTTTTCGTCTCGCTCCTCCGGTCTCTAAAGTGCATGCGGATCAAATGATGCTATAGCAGTGAAAACACGGCAGCAACAAATAATGTGACGTGTGATATCCAATTCTCACCTTAACAATCAATTAGCACCTTCTTTTCAGCAACTATTCACGACTGAACTATCTTTAGGCGCATAACGAGCGATAATCGAGTGCCAATTGGACTCTGGTCTAGCATTATCCAAGCGGGTACACGCAGCAGTAGACATGTTGCCTACTATGTGTACGTAGTACTTTTGTTTCGCTGATGATCCAGCCCCGTATCATGTCCGTAGTTGCATTATAAAAGCAGCAAGCAGGCCGAATGCGACGATTGGCAAACATAGAGATCATAGTTGCAAACAAACGGACAACATAAACTTGTACGATCAGTGTCATGTTAGGTTATGTGGTCGAGCCATTTGAGCCAATATTGTTGAAAGGATCGAGGTAGTGTGAGAGTAGGCTCGAATGTCGGTACCAAAAGTGGTAATTGACAGTTAAAGACCGTTGTACAAGCGTTTGGCGACCACCAGAGATTAATATCGACTCGACGAAGAAATGTTTGCCGAAAACATTTTCCAACTGGATCGAACCATGCTAAAGTGTTGTGTGTAATGTAATATATATGCTCTGGGGATTACTATGCGTTTAATTTAAGGAAGTACAGTGACGCTCAACCTCCAACCCATTGAACTCCTTCAAATTCAGTTTCGTATGAAAACGTTACTGTAGTATTGTCCTTTACACATGGCTGCAGACATATCTTTTGAAGATGCAAATAATTTATTGCTGTAAACAGTGTGCTCATAACATGTACTAAAATCATTGCATTAAAATTTCCTGGGAGCCTTAATTCTTCCTCCGTATTAAAGGAAACAGGAGACGGCCCAACTATTTTATGATGGCTTATAATCACTACCTAGTCAAGTAGCAGCAGGTTTGTAACACCCGATTCGCATGCTAGTTGATACCACCGCTAACTCTCAACTATCCGCCACTTTATAATCCGCAACACAGCGACAGAAGCTAATCGTTAAGAGATCAAATGATGTGCTCCAGTCCGGAGCGTGCAAATGAATTCGCTCGTATTATATATCGCGGTCGCCATTTTAGGACTTGTGCCACTACAACACATCGAATCAGATAGCAGAGGATCAATCCAGAAATCTCAGGCTGCACTTAAATATCGACAAGAGAATACAACGACGCGCTGAACCGTAGATGGATCGGGCTGTTGATTTGCGACACTTGTCCACATTCCAATTACACGGCCTGTGAAAAGAGCCATCATGGACGATGCAGCAGTTTGTGTGGTTGCATGTGAAACTTGGACATTTTCACGCTGTAAGTATCTGGTTCGTCGTCGCGGAACAAATCGAAGAGACAATTAGTCGCCGAGGTTACACCTAGGTTGCAGAACGACTACAGTCGGCTACTCCAGATTGCGGCGGCTTTTCTCTGAGGAATTCGATACGGCGAATTCCCGATGATCATTCGATGGTAATGTATTCGTATAAGCACTCTTTTCCATTACGAGAACAAGCAAAACTCACAATGAGCCACTCAATATTCTGGAAAAAATGGTTTTTGTATGCCGTCTCATTTAAAGTTCCAATGCTATTGCAGCGAGTTACCTCAGTCGGTATGACTTTCGCGGATGGAAAACAATACTCACAAGAAAACCCAAGAACACAAGTAATGGCCAAAGATAAATGACCAAACTTCACTTTAAGTTTCTCGGTATAATTGAGTATCTACGAGTTTCGAGCAGATCTGCAGTATGTCCGGTTGAATCAAATCGCTGAGCGAAGGTACAAACAAATGTTTTTTCTGAGCGCATCGTCCGTTCGTGCATTTGACAAATTTATTATCAGTGCTAAAAGTAAAGTATCATCTAGGACAGTTGTTGGGCTTCGAAGAATCGAGATTGAATTGAAGCAAGTACATGATGCGAAATTCAAGCAGTATACAATCGATCATTATGAATTGATTCAAGGCTCCAGCATAAGGTTTTGTAATACCGACACAAATGTAAACTTCCTTATTAAGGACAAACATATGATACGTACGAGGATTGAATGATCGTGACGGCTCGTTTTTTGTTGCCTAGAAAAGTTTAAGTACCGTCTTCTAGATCAGGGTCAGCATGAGATAAAGAAAACTCAAAATCTTTTTAAAGGTTCAGAATGATAAGCTGCATTATCGATTCAGAGTAATCACCTCAAGTGGTTGACATAATGGAACAGTTCTGCGGGATTCCAAAATTAAAAAAAAAAATAAAAAATAATGGAATTATAAACATATCATCTTAATGATATATTTTTTATATTCTAATTTGGTATTCTATATAATAATTATATCATTTTAGTGATAGAATATCAAATACTTCTGTATAGAAGAATATACTTCTGTATAGATGAATATCGAATACTTCTGTATGGGCTCAATATAGGTCATTGGAGATCTCGAGAATATCTTCTGAAAATTAAATCCCCCAGAACGTCATAGCTTTCGTTTCAATGCCTAATCATCCAAAAAGTATAAAAATAATTGTTTATATTCCATTTTGAAGTGCAACATATTAATGCGCCCAATGTGGGTTGAACAAGGATATTTTTGTATTTTTAAAAATTAGATTTTCAAATCAAACTGTTAGGTCCATGCTAAATGCATTGATGAAATATGCGCTTTAGTTGACTGACAATTGAAGAGCATACAATACGGAGGTCTGTTTTTTGGGGATTTATAATAATTTCTAAGGCCATCATCCTGAAGTCTCCCTAGTATGCCTTTTGCCAGCCTACTAGTTCAATCTGGTGTGGGTACTTGGATGGAAATGATGATTCAGAGAAGCAATTAATATTTAAAGCAAACGGTTTGATGAAAATGGTTAATTACTTTATTCATTATCAAAAAAAAAAAAAAATACAGAATCGAAATAAAATTATATGCAACGACATAAATAATTCAATTTAATGTATATATCGAAAAATCTAGGTAGGGGAATGCTCATAAGACCCAAACTTGATAAAGATTAGTTCACATTCATCCGGACAATTAGGTCAATATAAATAAAGTCAAATAAATACAGATAAAAGCATAAGTGCGCGTCCTAAGGTACTTAGGGATGTCTCATGATCTCTTTCCTGATAACACTAATAGTATGACTCATTGTTAGTATAAATAACACGTGTTTTTTTTTATTTCGTTTATTAACACTTCATCCCTGGAACAAGCAACGACACCATGTCAACGGAAACTAGAATTTCTTGCAATTTGGAGCACCGCGCGGTGATTCATTTCCTTGTTAAAAAGGGAAATAAGCTGAACGAAATTTTTGAAGATATACCATCGGTTCTTCAGGATTCTGCACCTTCATATACGATGGTAAACAAATAGGCTCGACTATTTCAACAAGGAAGAGGGACCATTGAAGACCATCCACGACCGTCACTGGGCAGGCTGGGCCGTGACTAAAGAAAATGTTCATAAAGTCGAAAAACTAATTCTGACTGATCAAAGAATTACATTGTGGCAGATAGCAAAAAACCTAAACATTAGCGAAGAATGAGTTAGAAAGATTTTACATAAATATTTGCACATAAAAAAAAATTGTGAGAGTTAGGTACTGCGAATGCTCACACCGCTCGACAAGCCGCGACGATTAGAAAGTTGAAAAGCTTTCTTAGAGTTCTATCAGGGTTATTTGGATTAAATTTGTAACTGCATTGTAACCGTTGATTATACCTAGGTTCGTCTGTATGATCCCGAGTCCAAACAAGAGTCGATGCAGTGGATAAAAAAGGGAGAGAAGCCACCAAAGAAATTCAAAGTGGAAAAACGGCGTCGAAGATTATGGCCATCATATTCTGGCATAGCGAGGGAGTTTTCTTAATTGATTATTTACCTAAAAGAATTACAAGGTACGACCAGTATTACGCTAATTTTCTGGGTCAGCCACGTGAGGCAGTCGTACAGAAGAGACGTGGCAAGTTGGCACGTGGAGTGCTGTTTCTGCAAGTCAACGCGCACGTTCACATCGCTCGGATTGCGAGGGATTCCTTGAAAGCAATGGTATTCACAGGAATTGATCACACTACCCTACAGTCCACACATGGCTCCTCATGACTTTTTCCTTCTTCTTTTTTCAAATTGAAAAAAGGAGTTACGGGCACGAGTATTTTCGGACGATAGTGAAATAAAGGCGGCCGTAAAAAACCGTTTTGGAGAGAAATCGAAAGAATATTTTTTCAGTGGTGTAAATTCATTATATTCACGATGTGAAAAGTGTATTTCACTTGAAGGGGATTAAATTGAAAAATAAAAAAATGTACTACAACACTTTTCATTCATTAAGTACTTTAGGACGCGAACTTATCAGCTGCTCCTCGTTTTTGCCCGCAAATATCGATGCCATCAATAGATTAACCACGATCCAATCGGCTAGTTTTGGCACTATATGATATAATCAGCGGTTTTCAGACTTTTTTTTTAAATGTTTTTCATCGGTTTGCCTGCCATTAATTTACTTGGGTTCTATTTCGCCTTCACCCTTCAATTTGCATTTCCTCGATGCATGCACTTTTCGCCATTACGTTCTTCTCAGACTTAATTATTGTAACTGTGTTTTCTCACAAATATTTCTTTATCCTTCTACTTCTTCGAAACAACTCCCCATCACCGCTTTTTCTCTTTGATCTCAAAAAAATCAACAGTCCGCATTTTTACAGTTACTCTCTCTAATCTTCCAATTTGTCCGCAATTCGCGTTCCCAAATAATTCCCCACGAAACAAGCTTAGACCACCACCACTGACTTGAGAAATTTCCAAAAAAAAATGTCTTCTAGGTCTGCAGGACGCAGCAGGACGCCATATAAATTGATGACGTAACAGCATCTTGTTAAATGTCAGACAAAATACGAGCGGTTTAATGGAAAATAGAAATTTAACGGGATGTATTGTTAATATCGTAGTGAATTTTAAGTGAGGTCAGCGGATTAGTGCCAGATTTGCACTTCCCCAGTAATGAATAAAAAACATTGAAAAACGAATTGAAAAACGAATGAAAAAGCATTGAAAAAGAATACCCCACCCTCAACTAAATACAACTAACTGGTTTCTTTGATTGAATAGTTTGGTTTCAATTCAAAAATACAAGACTAGATCAACGGACTGAGGCTCCCCGAGCAGTGCATTGAAAAAACAAAAGCTTGAAACGGACTGTAGCTTCACGATAACTAATTAATGAAATTTATAGTAACAAAAGCTGTTTTTGTTCAACAGCTCCATTTAATATATGTAAGTATATAAGTAGAGTATTTACAACAGTTGATTTTGGTAGAGGATGGCATATAATCTAAATTGTTGTTAACTTTTAAGAACGGTCTAATTTCAATAATAAATAAACATATTATACATATCGCATGAAGCAGATATTTGCCATATATGTACAACTATTTAGACTCTCGGCAGGTTTGATGATAATAATTGCAAGCAGTCTTGACAAGAGCCCATCATTAATATAATACACATTTCTTCAATTCACCATACACTATGGACATTGGTCATTAATTTCTATAATACACTACTCATCATCATCATCATTCGTATCATTTGCTTCTAATCGTTCCTGTCTACAGACATCATTATAAATTAGTTTTCAAGCATGCATATACAATAACCATCATGGGAATATCAGCCTAATGAAATTCTGTCGACAATGTCAAAAGCAACAAATATCAAATTAAATCGGAATTAAATGGAACGAATTGACACGATGATCGTCATATCATGAATGTACATGCATATGCGCCAATGCTAATCAGTACAAGTATGTTTTTACTTTTGTGCCATATATCTATACATAAAACTTATAAATTCTCTTGTATCTGAAATCATTTAAAATTGAACCAGCCAATAGACCAGGCTGCAGTCTATGAAACATGCCGTGATATTGTATAGGAAAACATCGGAATACATTCAAATGGCAGAGTGCATTCAAATGTCATAATTAGGCGAAATTGTTAAACAAAATGTAACATGACAATTGAAGCGATCTACTATGAATTGAATTATGCATTCGTGTGTCACGAACTCGAATTGACGATGATGACCAAGCATCTTCGAGCCCACATTGGAGGCCATGTAGACAACATGCTTAATAAATATTTACATATATGTGTGTATTACAAGGGACGAATTAGAGGATATTTTACAAAACGGTAAGCTTCGTACTTCAATTACGGAAGACAAATAAATGTTAAGAGCTAGTCAGTTTTTATCCTATTGGATTCAAATCAACAAGCGAGTATCACATTCATCAGCAATATCTTCTAATGGGTAGCTGTCTTGAAATAGTCAGTTTTGTGCATAGTAAAACATATAAATGTTTAAAGAAAAGATAGCATATTTAATATTGAAAATAGCTACCATTACAATCTAATATCCTTTGCTAACGTCATGGTAAACAATATGGTAACAATCGACGCCCCCCAAGTTTATAATTCATCATCACTAGGAAAGTATGAAAATCCGATATGAAAAAAAAACGGTTGGAAAATGTGGTGGTTGAGGTGAAGTTTCCCAGCCAATTGCATTTAGGCTGTTTTTGATGAGTACCGCTTCTTCTTATGGTGTACGTTTCACTTCGAGATAGTTCTGAGAAGATCACTTCCCGTCCGTTGCGCAACAACAGTGAAGTTCAGATCCATACACGTTGCATTTTGTTGTTTTCAGTGATTTCATGAGGAGCCCACAGATCAAGCCGTCGTTTCTTTCTCAAACGGCGAAGTTGGCGACTAATTATTCAACCTGGAACTTTTCGCTTGTTACGTGCAAAGTTTAACGGGGATAGTCCTCTATTTTGGCAAGGTTTTCATCTGGTTGGGTTTCGTCTGGTTGGGTTTTATCTGGTTGGGTTTCATCTGTGTGGCTTTTATCTTCGAAGCTGTTGGCCTCGATGCGGAAACGGGCAAACAATCAGTTAGCTGTACTAACGTTCTAGCACAATATCGTCTTTAAATTGGTCACATAGCCTGCGGGCAGCCGTTGCTGCATTCGTCACTAATTTGATTTCGTAGTAGAGAGCACACCTTACACTCTAAAAAGTGGGTCTATTATTAATACTTTGATAATAGGAAATATATTCATTTTTCTGTTTAAAATAACGAATCACACATTTTTTTACACATTCGATGTGCATTTTTACGCTTTTACGTCATATCAGCTGAATAATACACAGCCTTTTGTAAATTGAAGCAAAAAGAGTGTAAATTTACTAGTTTGCTATTCACCTTTGTGCCAAAGCCATAAAATTACATCATTTTCTCGAATTTGACTTATTATTGGTGTAATATTACGTCTTTTTAGGTTAAAATTACACGATTTGATCGTAAAAATGTTTAAATTTTAGACGAAAAATATTCTTTTTACGCACTTTTGTAAATTTACATATTTAATAGTAGGAAACCAGTTTCCTACTATTATAAGGATGAAATTCAACCAAAATTTTTTTGAGGGTACTTTTCTAGTTTCCTTGACTTTCACTTGGACACGCGAGCCAAAATTACGACGTCTGTTTCAATTTATGTTTTATTTCTAATTTATTGTGCCTGATATTGAAAATGCTCGTTCGATCGAAGCGTTACAAAATGGAAGGATCAGTAATACCAGTAATAAATGAGATAACTTTTGAGATTTCCACTCTCCGCAGGGGCGTATTTGCCACTAGGCCCAGTAGGCCCGGGCCTAGAGCGGCAAATTTCGGGGGCGACAGATTTTCGATTTTTTTGGGGCGGCCACTTTTCGATTTTTTTTTGGGTAGGCAGTTTTTTTCTGTCGTATGTGTACATATATCTGAGTTGAATGAGCCTTACACCTCAAGCCAACCAAATTCTCTAAAAAATCAATGCACGCGAAAATTCACCTCTGATGATTTTTTCGGAAATTAAAAAGTTTGACTTTTAATAAATATCGAAATGCGATCACGGTAATGGACCAAAGAAACTCAAAAATACCTAAAAAGTACCGAGAAAGTATCTGAAAATACCTAAAAAGAGCCTAAAAAGACATAAAAAGATCCTAAAAAGAACCCAAATAATATCTATTCAATTTAGGAAAAGCTTATCAAGGTAAGTATTTGCGTGCATTGATTTTTCAGAGAATTTTTGTTATTTTGTTATTATGGTACAGGGTACATCAACTACATGCGAATCTCTTTATTTTTCATTACTGAAATTAATTTCAATAAAAAATTTCTATAAAATGAAATCTTGATCATCATAGGTCAAAATATTTCGGATTCATCCTTAACTAATAACATATCGAACATTAATTTGTAGTAGGCGAGTTTATAGTTGATCTCCAGTCAAGTGCGGAAGCAAACTTTGAACGGAAGAGTAAACGTACTTCTAAAAATATGATCGAAGACGTTGGAATTATATGCGATGTAAAGGTGTATACGGTTTTGGACTGTTAAAAATTTTTGCTCTGATATTCCTTTTTCGTCAGCTCGGGCGCAACGAAAAATAATGAAGTATTCTAGGGAATCGAAAAAAAATCGCGCATTGTTACATATAATTCACGAAAAGGGCGGCAAATATTTCTGAGGCCTAGGGCGGCGAAATGGTCAAATCCGCCCCTGACTCTCCGCCAGCATTTTGAATGCTAGAAATTGTTACGGTTCGATTGGATCTAATGAAAATCAAGGAAATATATATAAATGTAAACATAATATAGAAATAATAATTAATAATATGAATATAAATAATAATATAGAAATATAATATAAGTTAGAAATAATGAAAAAATGTAATAGATGAATGGAAATATAAATATGCAGTAAGGAATAAGGAAAAAAAATACATATACATATAATATAGGGAAGTAGGGACAGCGATCCTGCCGAGGATGCGGTGGTGCGCTATCAAGCTACGACCAGTGTGATCGAGGTAAATATCACGACCTACAACCTATTTAACTCAGGAGTGAACTTTCCGCTGACAATCAGGATCACCCCCTACATCAACAACAACAGCCGCCACAAAGCCCTTAACACCAGGAAACCCGAGCATGTCATGTGTTGCACAAGCAGGTGCGTCAAACGGAGCACGCTGGAAAATCCTGCTGGCTGACGAGATGCAAACATGCGTCGAGCGAGGTGGCTCAGCCAGCGAGCGTCTTTTTTTTGGCTTGGCTGGGTAAGTGTCCGGACGGTGTGGTAACGATTGCGTCTAAAATTTTTCTTCTTTTCCGGATTTACGAACTTGAATCCGGTGGATTGGCGGCGGAGTCTGTTGAAGGATTTGCCGAAGGAATATCTGCAGGAATAAGTGCCGAAGGAATATCTGCTGAAATACTTGCGAAGGAATATCTGCTGAAATAATTGTCGAAGGAATATCTGTTGAAATAATGCCGAAGGACTATCTGCTGAAGTAATTGCTGAAATGGAAACGGACGAAGAGTGGTCAACGAGGGATAATTTGACGGAATGGCCCCAGCGCGGGATCGTATAAGAGAAGGTAGTGTAATCTTAATTTATTATATTAAGGATAAGCGAAGAGTGTTTTAAGCTAAATTAGCCAGGGAAGTTTTTCTTTTGAATTAAATGATCTATCTGGTGCGTATTTTCCGTGTTTCCGTTCGTGATATTTGTCTGGATTAGAAAAATTCCCAACTTGTTCTAGTGTAAATTATTCGTGAAGAGATCCAGGAAAATATCTCGTGTTCACTTATCTGTGAAACCCAAGCGAATAGTCACCTACCTTGACGCTTCCGGAGACAGGAAAAAGTTAGTTTCGGGGTGGAAGCGAGTGGCGCCTGATCCACCCCATCTCCGGTGAGCATAGGCCCCCGAGACTAACCTCCTTTGCTTCCATTCAGGAACAAAAGGGGTTTGTAGGCGTACGACGTGGTTGGTAACAAAATCTAAAATTAATCTAAAAAAATGTCGTACAGTTTAAAATATTTGCTTTAAAGGGTTCTTATTCCACTTCGCTCAAAAAACAAAAACTTACAGCGATTTCTGATACATGTAGGTATTGAGCTTTATACAACGTGAAAACGAAGAACAATCAATATTCCACAAACAGTTTTATTTCGGAAAATCGACAGTTTTGTTTAACTTCAATTAATCCAAAGAGTCAAATTGTTGAAAAAATTCCCAAATCTGATTCACTCTAAGCCCGCCACATTTTATTCAAATGGAAAGATAAATACATTTCCAATCTGGCCTTGAAAATCCTGATAAGATATTATTATGTTTCGCTAGCTAAACAATAAATTATTGAGATCATTCAATAGATTTATAAATTGTGTAAAAAAGTAAAGGCACAAACTCTTAGTAAGAACAAAAAAACTTATTTGTAATGCTAGTAATAAATGATGGTGCTTTTGCGTTTAATTTAAAGTTTTAATTTATTTGCTAAAACTGGCAATTCTGTTACAATGGCTCGCAATAATAAATTTGCTGAAAAATTTCAATTGAAAATAGTACCGCTTATAAAATATGTATATATGTATAAATGCTACAAAGCCCTTAAGATCCTCTGCGTATTAATTTTTCCCCTATACTTGAAGTGTTGTCCTCCTAAAAAACATTGACGATGCTCCAAAATCTCCCATTTTAGAGACGAACCACCTCTATCTGACAGCACTGTCCACAGGTATGATTTTGTGCCATATTCAAGTTCAGAAAGAAAATGAAGATATATAAACTTATGGGTAAGTAGGTACTTTGAAATCTGCATAGTTAAGTATAGATAACTGTTTATTTAATTTTCCTTCCACATTGATGAATTCAACTGCCATTTGTTGGTTCTGTTTTCTAAGATTATCATGTTTGTAAAGCTGAGAAAGTACGCATTATTTCGGTTTCGATTCAACACTAATACCGACTAATATTGTAAATGCATGCTTCCTTAGACGCCTTAATTGGACAAATTAATTACGCACAATACATTAACATTTTTTATTCAAATCATATATTCTAATATGAATAAATTACATACAAACTTAAATGGCTGATCTCAATCCAACTAAAATGATATTTCAAATAAAAACTTGCTAATCAAATTAACACATCACGACCGAGCGCATCATCAAGTTTACATTTTGCCAAGAAATAAAATGAACCATAAAAACTGATATCTAAAGTAAAACCACGCAGTCGTGCGTAACACACCATATTGCCAACATACACACACGCACACATCACACACTGCATCAATCCAATCCATCGTACACGCTCTCGCTCATCTGCGTCGCCCATACCCAACGAAGCCTGCTTCAGCTTGACATCAACAACCGCGTACCGAAGTAAAACCACTCAGAACGACACAAT
The DNA here is from genome assembly GCA_947369275.1 of Nemotelus nigrinus. Lineage (NCBI taxonomy): Eukaryota > Metazoa > Arthropoda > Insecta > Diptera > Stratiomyidae > Nemotelus > Nemotelus nigrinus. Next base: position 224,007,256 of record OX376372.1, on the reverse strand, counting down.
AAAATCAACAAGGCGCAACACAAAAGAAAAACAAACTCATCACCTTTTTATCATATCAGTTTTTCACGTTCGCTGCATTGCATTGCCAAGAAAGCGGCCAGCATTAACCGCATCCATCCGCTTGCTCACAACGAGCTGCCCAACCAGCCGGCCCGGCCCGGGACGGGATCTACTACACAGGACCGGGCCAGCCGAAGTGCGAAAGAGAAGTCAGCTGAATGCTGCTCGGTTGTCGCATCCAAGAAAGAAAAGTCAAACAAAGGAAAATCAAGGAAATATGGTCTTAGTACATATTGACTCGTTTCTGGTTTTTCGGTACTCTGGTGAAAATCCAGATCCTGCAGCAGATGGTGATTTTGGTGCTGTTCAGCTTGTTAATTGTTTTCTGGAGCGTCGGGAAGACTGGAATTCAAGTCACTGGCGAAAGAGGTAAGATTTCGTGCGTGCGAGTGAAGGCGAACGGATAGCGTCTTGGGATGGTTGATAGAAGAAGAGGCGCAGCGTGCGGTCGCTTGTAGGTACATCGTACATGCAGTTGAGCTGTGATTTATTTTTTGAAACCAACGCTTCCCGACCTGAACCCTTCTGGTGTATAAGGGGAAAGCGGGACGGCCTGCTATGTATTGAAGTAAACTATGATTTCGAGTAGGGCTGGGGGACATGCATGTGTGCGTTATGTACTAAAATCAGTCCCACTTCTGCTTCGAATCTGCCAATTGGAAGCAAGACGATTCAAGGGTGGAGCAAGAGAGTCGATATGAAAACTGTGAAGTAGGCCACACCTTGACCGTTTCAGGCTGTAGGGTTAAGAGTGGGCATTAAATGAAGGAGGTGGCATGGAGCTCGCAGAGTGCCACTCATGTTGGATCCGTGCACGCCTCCTGGCGTTCAGTTAACGTTATGCTGTTGGGGCTCAGTTCTACGACGTGGTCTGACTTGAAACGACGTGATAAAGTGAGTAAAGGGCAATGGTTCTATCGCGGGGCACGGCTCCAATTGAGGTGTTGGCCGATAGTGATTTCACGGTTTGTTGCGAGTTCTTGGAACCCGAAAAGTGAGAATAGTGCTAAACGCTTCGTAATAGCTAAAGTGATAAATTATGACATTGTAACATTGTAGAAATTAGTTGATTGAGAAAGCAAAATCGTGTGTAGATTCGTGGAAGAAGCTGGATCCAATGACGACGCTGACCACTCGCCCGATCCCATTGCTTCCTCTGGTTCTGCCGATTCCCATGTATGGCAATGATCGACCTTCCTCAACAGGATCTGGATCGCCGCCGTCCTCGCTAGGGAGCAGCTTCATGCAGCATGATGGGCTGCTAGCGCAGCGTCACCATGAAGCGACAAGTCCGAGAATTAGCAGCACCGGCAGCTCCTACAGTAGGCATTGTGAGGCTTCTCCGCGACGGATGAGCCTGGGCATTGAGCAGGATCGGCAGAGAAGTCGCGGTTTCTCACACATGGAGATCGACCATGACCGCAACGACTGTGATAAAAATATTGACCGCATGAGCTGTTGTAGTGACGACAGCGAACTATCCGTGGGTCAAGAATGTTGTGACAGTGCAAGTGGTGCTACAGAGCCGGCGAAAAAAAGTGTTAGATTAAGAGGGCCCGGAAGTGGTCGCATCCGAGTGGCTAATGAATGTGAGAGTCCGGACAATTCTTCTTGTTTATCTGATGATAACCGAGTGGCGGGCGCATCAGAGCCGCCTTGCAACGACGAACTGAGTAGCGATTCGAATTCTATACGAGAAGCGGGGGATCCAACACAGCTGCCGAATCCATCCGCAATGGGATTGTCTGCTGGATCGATAATAAGACCCAGTCCTACGAGACTTCAGGAGGAATTTCTTCGGAAATCACATCTCTACGCCGAACAGCTGATGAAGCAACAAATGCAATTTATGGCCGTAGCTCGGGCCAGTGCGTTTCAATTGCATCATGGAGCAATAAGCCCGGAAATTTGCAAAGTGGGATTCCGGCCGCCTGAAATCGCCAATAACTTCTCGAATTTCGGCGGCATCCAGAGTCATTTGAGCGCTATTTCGAAGATATCCTCGCAGTTCAATTGCGACGATTCGGCATTGAGCAAACTAACTGCCTTTGGGCTATCCTCGCCGCGGGAGCTATCGCAGTCGCCACCATCTGCACTCGGTCCGTTTCATCCTAACCAAAACCATCCCCTGTTGTCGCATCAGCTCCTTAACAACAATTTAAGTGAAAGTAACTTGAAGTTCGGCATAGACAATATCTTGAAAGCAGACTTTGGTCGACGTATAACCGATCCGATCCTGAAAAGATCGGCCGGGCACAGTGCAAGTAATAACAGTAAATCGTCAAATTCGCATCGCCGGACATCGAATAAAGTGTTGAGTAATAGTAGTGAGAAGCGCGGCAGTCCGATCGATTTGACAGGCTCGCTGCTAGCGGGACAGAGTGTAAATAGTAATAGTGCAATTTCACCACCTTCAGTAAGTTTAAGAACCCCCAGTGACACAGTGTCGACCGTAACGTCACCACGATCAGCGTCACCCAATCCGAGTTTAAGTGCAGCGACGGCCGTATCGGCTACGAATTCTGCTAGTGCCGGCAATTCAGCTGTTTCGCCTACTACCTCATCTGCAGCAACAGCACCGTCGACCGGTGGCGGATCGGCAGCATCCGAAAGCGGTAGCAGCAGCAGTAGTAGCAGTAACAGCAATGGCGGACCAATTGTCTGGCCAGCATGGGTCTATTGTACCCGATACAGCGATCGACCCAGTTCTGGTAAGTATTTTAGGTTTTTTTTTTTATTGTTGTTGGCTGATGGGAAGGTATTGATTAAGTTAGTGAGCATCGTTGATTATCTCAGTGCTGTGAAGTTTAGGTTATTTAAATTTGGGAGCTTAATGAATTTAGTAACGTTTAAATAAATATCAGAATGACATGGGGAAAATCAAAAACAATAATTTAGCAATTTACACTATTGTTTTGCAATAAAACAAAAAACAAATCTGATTTATTTACCAAAAAAACCTAGCCTTCAGTTTATCTGAATTTTTCAATAAAAAATTAGATATCACGGCTTATTTTTCGAATTTCATTTATCGTGAATTCTAAGTCTAAAGATTATTCGAAGGGACTGTTAGCTGTAGTCAGAAATTAATTCATTCATTTCTGGGTTGAAATCGAGGAAATTCAAGAGGTTTCTGAATTATAACAAGGGGAAAGTAGTGAACGGTGACTTTTATTTCAACGCAAATGCTTTGCTATCCAAAACAAAAGTGACGAATTGCTGTACAGGAAATAAAAATTAATGTTTGAGGTGATGAGGAAAGTCACAAAAAGCGGATCTCTGGAGCCATCATATTTTTTGAACATCGTTTTTTGTGCTTCAACACACGTAGATACTATAATGAAGTTTCCGGGTTTCGAAGGAATTAGCTTTAGATGTTTTTATAAGCACGGAGTTCTTATTTTAACTTTCAAATCATAGGTACATGTTCGGCATCTATAGGGATTTAGTTTTTTGATATCCCAAATTTAGAGATCATAGATAAATATTGACGGTCGGCTGCATTTTTAGTAGCTTCAAAGTATATTTTGGAGGCATGAAACTATTCATTTTACACTTGCAACGATTTCAACTATGAAAGTGGAGGGTCTCCTCCGGCTCCTAAGACCCCGAACGGGTTTTAGCAGGACAATTTTGGTTCGCGTTGTGGCTAAAAACCCCAAAAAACCCATTTAAAGTTACTAATTTTAGTTCTGTGATGGAATTAACAATAGGTGCGTTTTTTTGAACATCCAAGCAAATGAAATTTAGTTAAGTATATTGAATACATCCACAAAATTGATGTTGTATTCAATATACTTAACAAAATTTGATCTGCTCGGGTTTGCGAAAAACGCACCACCCCTAGCCACACAAACAAATGAATAAGCAGCGCACAACTAAACAAAACCTTCTAAGCTAACGACTTGGCATTCATGGATATTAAGTTCTCCCAGTTTGTGCTCATAGTTTTTTCCTTGAGTTTTATTTTTATTTTAAGACTCTGGGTCGTTTCTTCTTCTAATTTGTGTTATGTCACTATGACTTTTAAATAGTTATATGTGCACTAAACTTTTGGAAGTGGAGTCTGGAAAAAAGATAGACATATTGATAAAATCTCAGAGAAGCTTATATGTCACAATTTGCTTTCGTGATTTGTACAAACCTATAAAAAAATAAGGACACATTCCACTTTTCAATTTTTGAGCACAAACGTACTGATAAATTGAATTAACAAATTATTATTTGTTAGTTTTCAAGGCTGATGAGGGATATCTATTTATATTATTTTTCTTTCGGACTAATCAAGAACATTCTGTGTGAATAACGTTGAAATTTTGCACTTAAGGCCATGAATATAAATCGTACTAGGATTACTATTCTGCAAAGAGCTTATTCGTAGCTGCGAATCTTAATTTTGGATCAGATTAGTTGAGTGGTTCGAAGCCTATAGCTACTCCACTGGTTTGTCTCCACCAAATAGGAAAAGAAGCACCTTAGAAATTAAATCTATATTATTTATCATGTAACTTATGCTTATCATAGAAAAATTAGGCCCAACACAAAATTCAAAATTACTTTTAACGCAGCCGTCGGCAATTGCTTAATTGTCACACTCTTTTCAATACTGGACATTGAGCCAACTTTGGCAGCTAATTAATTATATTTAAATCACTGTGATGCTTTGAAACATCAAAGATTGACCCGGCTCAATCATTACGGTCTTAATTACATCACATACAAATAAACGTGATTACTAATGCGGTCAGAATGTATTTATTCATCGTGAAATAGCTGACGAATTTTGTAGAAATGGACACCAAAGAATATGTTAAAGGGTCTCCAACACAATTCTTTCTATCGGCATGGGCTTTAACATCTACTCAAGTCCAACAATTTCAACTTTTTTTTTTAAAGATTTTTTAAGATTTTAAGATCAATTTACTTCTAGAAGCTAGGTATATTTCAAAATCTTGACACATATCGATTTTATGAGGGTAATCTGCCGTCATTTTCAGTGTCTTGTCTATCGGTCTAGCCAAGTAGTTCACATTTACAAATACCTGAGTATTAGTTTTGACATTTCAGATTCATTTTCGTGCGCTTTTCATTGAATTTTCTCAAAGTTCTAATATTATTTTCAAGAAAATTTCCCGTTTTTATTACATGAGATTCAGATATAAATTTTATTTCATATAATTGTCCTTGGACGATTTATTCTTGTGGTCATAAAAGTTTCATACGCGTTTCTATTTAAATGATCTGGACTTTATCGGCTGGAAGAATATTAATCAAATGTCCTTCCCCCTACAAAGTCGTAACTTTCTCAATTTTCATAGCTTTGCATTTTTGCTTTACTACAATTATGGGTTTAGGTTGAATTTTGTTTTAGTTTCGAAAACGAATGTATTATACTATTGCCATAGCTATATCATTGGCAAGATAGTCGTAAAAAAAAACTAAATTTATTGTGATAGAGACGATGCTTAAGACTGTTCTTATGAACATAAGCAGAGAAACGTGAAATTACTAACATTTACTCTACTACGGTTTCGCTGTAATATTGTTAAAGTGGCATAATAGAAGCTGTTAAAGCTCTGAAAATGATTTATTTGCTGTTAACACTCTGATAATCTCTGAGACATACTAACTGTCAAAATAAAGTTTTTATAAGCAACTTCGAATTTCCTCGATCAGATATGTATGACATTTAAATTCCATGTTATAACGTCACTTCGTATCATATGACAAATAATTTTTCCAGTGTATCGCTTCTTTCGATTATTGTGGCATTTATTTTCAGTGTGGCAAGTTTTTTTCTATTATTATTGTTATTCCGTCATACGGTGTTGTATATCGAGACTACAAAATGTACTTTTTTGAGCAACACCGTATTTTACTTATATATTTAATGTTTAGTTTACTTTACCAACTTGAATTACGAAGAGCGGTAAAAGATTTAAGCCTTTACTACGAATATTCTGTGCAATTTTCGCAAACGTAGGCAATTTATAGATGTTACTGATACGGAATTAAGCATTTTTCACGTCAAATATTCACCAGTGACATTCATGGCAGCATCCAACACAAATTTTTAGAGTGATGTAGAAAATCTTTTCATGCTTCCCCAAAATATCAAGATATAAAGGGTAAAGTTTTCATATTAAAGAAAGAAAGGAGAGACGCAGGGGAAGCTGATTTGTTCAACGGATTTGCTACAGATTTACATTTTCTAATTTCAAATGATCTGGTTTCTGTCCAAATATGCAAACTCTAAATCCAAACAGCTTAAAACTTGTGCAATGAGGGTTTATTTATGAAAAAAATCCATATAGAACGTAGCGTGTAAAAATTTCACATAGTATTTATGGTGGCATGCGCTATGCACTTAGTACTCTCTCTCAATTAAAGTATAGCTCCCTGCGATATCATATCGCAACACATAGCACAAAATTATGCGCTCACATGCGCTATATACATAGTATCTTAAGCTATAAAATATTGCTACAAGAGCCAAATTTCCATGCATTATGGGCTTTTCTGTTTCGCCCATAGCATCGACTTGTATAGAACATACTCTCAACTAATATGTAAAACAGCTCTAACTACTATGAATGTAATCACGGCACTAACACTCTACGCTAAGTAACAATAGCTTTCCAATAAGCTTGTTGAGCCTAGAGATTAAAGCGTCAGCCTTAAAGATCAGTAGAGCAACGAGCAAAATTTTAGCAATGAAACTAAGATTTTTCAACCCCTAAATGTGTCAAAATCTACAAATCATCTAAAAAGGTGATAGCTTCCCTTTTATTTTGCTTTTTATGAGGACTTTAATGCATGGCATTGAAGGCAATAATATATTTTGTTGGAGCTATAATATATGGCGTCGAAAACTTTAATTCATAGCGTCTACTTCTGTGAATTTTTCGCTATGCATTATGAAGTTAGGTGCCATATTTTTATCACAATTCCGAAATCAACTATGCACATAACGCCCGAAATAAATAAATTATGGCTTCTAGTGCGATGTTTTTTCTTAGAGCAGGGATAAATTTGGTCTATACATAAAAATATAGCAATCGTTTGAAAATTCTCTGAGCAACCAACTCAGAAATAAATTCACAGTCATCATAAGGTTTGCCGAAAGTCTTCGAATAGGGTCCCCAGTAATAACTAAAAACTATACAAAGAGATGAATAAAGCTACCTCACACTGCTCGAAAACCATAGCCACAGAACCCATCAGATTAAGGAAAAGAAAAATCAATAATTACAGATGTTTTGGGAATAGTGAAGAAAATTTACATCCGTAAGCAAAAAAATAATTAGTCTTTGAAATAAAGTTCAGATACTTACAATCGGTCTGAAAAAAACAAATGAATGTACACGAACTTTTCGACGCATTTAAATATGTGCTCAATAACTTCACATTGGCCGTATAGCTATCTAATGTATCCCGGCTGCAAAGCACTTTTGGACTTCAGCTGGCCGCGCAATAAAACTTCTAAAAACAATTGCAGACTCGACTGTGTCAAAGTTAAAACGTTTCCCAGTAAATTAACGTATATGTATATGCTGTTATAATTTATTTGCCAAAATAAAATCAGTAGCTGAATACTTGCAGATTCACCTCTTTCTCTGCCAAAAAAGCGAAATTATTGAAAAGTATATCAAGTCTAGATTAGATGAACTGCTTTTAGAAAATATGATTTTGGCTCCAATTCAATATTGCTTTCAAATCCGATCGAAAAACCTTGAAAATGGTTTACTTTGCAGTATATTTCAAAGCATCGTATTATAGTTCTGACACAATATCTTGAAGATTCAATAGATATTGCATCCTTAATACCTCTTAAGAGCTCACAGAACACACTCTTCGAAATGTGCTCAGTAAAATTATTTTTTTAGTAAATTATATTGGCAGTTTAACTGTTTACTTGATAAAGAGAAATTTAAATCTATTAAAATGTCTTAAACGACTAATATAGAAATATTTTATTTCATTGGGTGTGAAAGTGTTTAGCTGCTTACTCTCTGAGAATGAAAGTAATTAAAAGCATAATTAAAAGCAATATACTTAATATTTTCCCCATATTCATTCAATAAAATATGAAGCCATTGACCGAGCTCGTATGAGTCCTTAAATAAATAACTCTCTAACGGTTTTTGTTGCATTGCATATCACAGTTTTGTTTTTGGGAATTTTTTTTTTTGACTAACTTTAACTTCAGAAGCATTAACGCTGTAGTATCGTTATAGTCACTGAACCATATCCAACCCAGAATCTTTCATCAAACGCATGTGCACGAGGATGATAGCCGCTCTTATTGAATGGACAGAATATACCTATTTTGAGTTTACTCCAGTGTAGGAAACTGGTTCTTTGCTAAATTCTAGGCATGTAAATACTATTTATAATAACAGGCTGCAATCCGCTTGAAAGTTAGATTGAATCTCATTTTGGAAAATCGTTTAGGTTCTAAAGAATGAACTTGTTTTATTATTTTATTTATAAAAAATTCCATCTAGATACCTAATGGGATCACCGCATCCCGCTATTTTGGTTCTTGTACTTTAGTCGATCCCACACTGGGTGGTGGATTCCATCAATTCCGTTTCAAACCAGGTTCGATTTTACTGAAATTCGCACAAGAAAATGTTGATAAAGTTTGAAAGAAATATTACAATATACGTTTCTGAACTAGAATTCCTAATAAACTGGTCATTAAAGACCCAGCTTGAAAAAGATGGTTAATTCTATTAAGACGTGATTAGAACTAGTAACGAGTTGTGCCTAGATATTGGAGAAAACCAGTGACGGAATGGACCTGAAATGAATAAACTTAGCCGATAATATAGAGCACTTTAAAGTTCATTTTCTTTCAAAATAATTCAGCCAAAAAAAATGATTATAATCCACATTTATCAAATTATTAGCCTTGCGCAAAATAAAGAGGAAAAAAGAATGATGGGTTACAAGTTACTGCTACATCAACTCAAGGTGAAGTGTGTCAAATGTATGAAATAATAAAAATTATAGAAAAATGACTGAGAGATTGCGAAAAGAAGCTAAAGACTTGTGTGCCTAAAGAACTTTATATGTCTTTATGAATTAAGGACTTAGGTCCCTATCTAAAATTCATGCATTAAAACCTAGCTTAAAATTAAAATTGTATGAAACATGACAACAAGTAGATCATTAGTCAAGTATAGTTCATTAACCGTTTCGTAGAATCAGACGGAAATTTTCATCATTTTGATTTTATTTATAGATGGGTATGCAATTCATAATGCCCATGTATTATTTTGTTCTTCTTTTTCCTACACCCCCCTAACACCCCCTAATACCCCCCTGGAAAGTGCATACACCCCCTAACTCGAACAATTTTCCTACACAAAGGTACATTTGTGTCCTCTGTTCCAAAGGGACACTCCTCCTAAAATTCTGAACACACCCCCATGAAAAATTCCTGAGAAAACCCCTGCATCCAATATCAGTAAAAATTTGCCACCATTCTCAGTATTAATACTTAGTAAAGCTGGACTTAGTGTTTTTAGTATTGCAAAGATTGTCATTGATCATAATATCGATGACAAGGTGTTCAACCAAAGCTCACAGCTAAGAATTTACTAGCAATATGGAAACTCAAAGAAAGCACTGAACTGAGTGAGACTAAAAATCGTTTTATTTCTTACAGTATTCTCAGACTAATCACACAACAGTATGGTAAAAAAAATACTAGCGCATAGAAACAGCTAGAAAGACCGATATTCGAAAAAAGTAAAGGAATTGTGACAGGAATTGTGATATTTTCCATTGAAGCTGCGGCCAACCTCTATCGAAGGTCATGTACGGCTTTGATCCTTTCGAGTGCTACCACTCGCAAGAGTTTGAAAATTAAGTATAATAAAACACTTGCTTCTTTTTTCATTTTGCGGCTAATGTAGGCTTCTTACTATATGAAAATTTGATGGCGGCTTATCTTGTTAGAAAAATGATGAAAATACTCAATGCTGGAAACAATTTGTTTGCACTGCAACCAAAAGTCGACTACAACTGTTCCACGTCGAAATCAACCTACTGTTTTGTTTTTATTCGATGATTGCGCAAAAGTGACAGGGATAGAGAGCTTTTCTAAGGCTACATTCCAAAAAAATTTCAAAACTTTCAAAATTTGAGCATTTTAGTTCCCATATGAGTATCTGCTAGTACGAAAATAACAAATATGCCTGTTGCTGGCAAACCTTTGCTATTTGCTAGCACCAAAAGTATACCAAATCTGTTTCATGTTGAGGACATTCAGTAAATTTTCATTGAATCCGATGACTCCGTTTGAGGTAATAAGGGAAGAAAGATTTTTAGTGCTACCACCCACGGAATATTAAAATTTGTTGAAACTGAAACGCTTGGGGTTAGCGTTTAATGCAAGATCATTATTTTGTGAAAATAATGATAACATCTCTTAGTAGTTTCTTTGCAGCACTGTGTTCCATAAAAATTACTGAATGTTGACCTTTACATTCCAAACATTTACGCTCTTGTTTTTTTTGTCTTCTATATTGGTAGCCTCATTCTTTCTGAGTAACTATTAACAAAAATGAAAATCAAAAATTAGATGCCAAGGTATTCTTTAGTACACAATTGATATTTATAAACACAATCAATCCAGAAAAGTATTTAATGATTTAACTCAAAACCTGATGACTCTTGACAGTTGTGATCAGTCAAGAAAAAAAAAATCGAAAAAAATGAGCCATTCAGCTATGATGGTTTGAAGAAGCAGGATTAAGTTTTCGAATTGTTAACTAGTTGTTAAAAAAATATAAAGCTTATAAGATAGGATTTTTTAGTCGACCAGCTCATAAAATTGAATATGACTACAGGTTAAAGCAAAAGAAGTCTTTATCACATCAAACTTAAGGACAAAAGAAAAGCTGAGAATTTCTATCGAGTGCAGGTGGGTCCAGTTGTGATGCTGCGCTATGTATTAGGTGATTGGATCGGGGAACGAATGATACAGAAAAAATTGACGCTTGTAAGAGTAGCAGAATCAGAACAGAAAAAAACTAAATAAGTGCATGTTCAACGTATAAGTGGGCATACAAACTCAAGTAAATTGATTCCAAATTCATATAGCTAGTTTCATTGTACTACCTAGCTGAAATTCAAACTAAAGTTGTATTCATTTTCATTTTCATTTTCAGTAAATAGCATTTTCATTTCATTTGCATTCATGTATTTAAAGTTGTATTAATTTTCATCACACTAAGTTCAATATCACAATAGGGTTGAAATTAAGAAGAGTCGCTAATTTAAGGTATTGAAAATTCTCTATTTGATGCTATCAGTATTCAACTTTAATTCAGTTTATGCAAGGGATTGAGCTTTTGGATACTTTGGTTCGTCAAATCTTTCTCATTCTTGAATTTTGTCAAGCATAATTGATCCTTGTTTAGTTGATTTTTTGGAGTTAGTGATAAGATGAATAATTTATCTTCAACCTAGTTTTTAAATAATTATTCTAAGGCTGCTTCCTCCTTTTTCGTATCTTTTGCGTTGAATTTCGATTGTATTTATGATGGCGTGCCGTAGTACGACGGATACTATCCGCCCACACACCCACGCCAGGCTAGGAAATTACTTAGGATGGTCCCTTAAATCATTTATTGCTGCACTGACAACAGTTTGACAGAGTTGAGTCACAAGCAAGAAATGTTAAACTTATTTACGAGAATATGTATTATAGGCTGCGGCTATCGTTTAAGATGTCGATATGTGGTATAAGCACTTTGAACTTTTTATAAACAAAATTAAGAAGAGACTGCCCTTTAAAGGACTTGATTTTGAACAAACGCTTGATCGTTTATGCATAGCTATGTTCTGAAATATGAGCGTCGACATTTACTATAGACAGAATTTAAAAAAATTTAAATGCCAAGTAAAACTGCTTTCAAACAAAACAGGGATGATGAAATTAAAGTTGTAATGGTATACGTAAATCATTCAATAATTATAGCATTGAAAAAAATATTGTTTCGAAAGAAAGTAGTTAAAACGTAGACTGGTTCTTGAGGAGGTTTGGAATGACTGAAAGTACGCATTATGGCTAGATTCTAGGCTGTCTGATACATATGCCAATGGAACACTAAAAAAGAGGCATGGTGTCTGATTTAAAGGTAACTGTGACAATTGTTTTATTTGCATTAAACCCGGTGATTTCTTAGGTTAAATCATGGCACCTGAAGTTTAACTAAAAATACTTTCTAGAAGAGCTCTCTTATAGATTGCCAATTTCTGCTGAAGATTGAATTTGAAACCAAATGAGATAGTTCTTTACCTTCCATGTACGCTACTGCTTGATTTTTGCTACAAAATGATGTTTCTCCTGTAACTACTGTTCCCCAAAATTCTCATTCCGATCATTTTCACCAACATACAGAATATTTTTCAATCCTATACGGAATTCAAATGGCTTTCAAACCTCGGTGTCTAAAGCATGTGAGTGATGTGATGAGGTAACGGCTTAAAGCTGTGTTTAAGTGAATTTTTCTGCTCTCTTCTTATTTTTTGATTTGGTTTTTATTAAGCATGACATTTTCCATTATGCAAGTACATGCATGAGAGGCTACGCAAAAAAATAAACAAAGGAAAACTAGTAGGTATTCTAAATGCGACGCTCGCCCTTGTTGAATGAAAGAAATAACTCAGAACGAGCAATCATGTCTCGTCTAGAACTTCTAGCATTACGTAAAAATATTAGCATGGCTAATCATTCGCTAGTCTTGTACTGTAACTCAAAAAAAAAACTAATTCCACTAACTACATTTCATTATTGCGTTCACTAAGTACTTTCTAATCGAATGATACGGCTCCGTCGTATAATTTCCAATCTCGGCCTTATCTTAACAAAACAATCTTCTGACAATTGTTGTAATTGTCATAGGTACTTACACAACATAAGCAATTAACCAGTCATTTGATCTTGGCAATTAATTAGGTTTTGTTATGATACATGGCACGGTTCGTTCGGTCGTTTGTGTTGCCAGTGAGCCAGCGATGGATGCAATTTCCATCCGCAATGCTCACTTAGCCTCACAGCCTGGCTGCCAAGCTGCCTTGCCTACCTTCATTCCATATACCCTGCCATATTAGCTTTTCTAAAAGAGCTATTATTTACCATACATCTAGATCCATGTCGTCTGCACTCTATCGCGATTTATCAACAAACACTGCAATTTTCTTCAGTAGATGATCTCGTCTGGCTTTTGGATTATTACTTGCATGGTCGCACAGTGGGTATTGTGATTTGTTTAGAAGCGCTACGTAAACAGTTTGATGACTTGAAGCATTGTGTTCACGTTTAAGTGTATTTATGGACCAATGAAGTGATTAGAGACGGTATAGAAAATTATTAGCTTGGATGGGACATGATTGTTTTGCTTACGAAGGGAGAATGATATTCTGAATTTGAGAAATGAACCAAGCGGCCCAGCTGTATGGGACACTTTTTGGATCAAATTACCGGATTGGCACGTGCAAAATTGACAACTCCGCAAATCTTCGGCGATGTGTTTATCTCTCAGATGTAGATAAAACTTTTTTCTCTGCCGAATTACGCAGCGAAGAAATAACTCTGAAAAGTGGACCTTGCTCGTTCTGTACCTTAATCGATCCACATTCTCTCTCGAAGTTATCCCGCTACAGTAATCAAGCCACACGTAAGCCGGTATGTAAAAACAATTACCTCAATTAGAGACAGATTTCGATCTCATGACGAATTGAATAAAAGCAACGACACCGCATCCAAAAAAAAACTGCCCTGATTCTGAGCGAAAGAACATAATCCGATCCTCTTCATGCCTATCACGGAGGAATCAAATTGATCAGCAGCAACAGCAGCCGAGCAGTATCGGCATGGATTGCAGAGACAGCGAGGCAGAGGAGCGGCAACCGAACAGTAACAGTCCGAAATACGGAAGGCAGTACACGTTCACATTGTAGCAATGATCTTGGCAGGCCGCAGTTCAAGCCCCAAACGCGGACCACCCAAGTTGCGAAAAACGAATAATGAAGTCAGCATGGCACTTAAAAATTATATATATTATACATCTTTTCAGCGTGATCACCGTAGATTGGATTTTATTTCATTCCTTCGTTTCATGCTATCAAATTAATGGACAAGATCGCCGATTCCCCTGCTCCTCGTCGCCCCAGCTTCAGATTAGCGGAATATTTTTGCATATATTTGTGATTGTTTGATTGAGTAGGTATCTATCTTGTGGCTATCACTTGCTAATCACTGATCGCATATTTGCGAATCTTTTGACGAGCCAAACCTACATCGAAGACACAGATGAAGCGTGGATGCTGCAGATCATTTTCCCTGTAGCTAATTATTCTAATTAGTTTGTTGGACTCGAATGATGTTCGGCATACAGACATGAGTCATATTTGTTCCAATCCAGTCCATCGTAATCGATAAGACCAAAATCAGTGAACAGGCGAAGATATAGAAAGCGAACGGAATCGTACCTACTACTATCGAATCGATCGTAATATTATGAAGTTATTGCGGCATGAACAGTTTTTATTGCAAAACTGACACCTTCAGCCGACAATAAAACGCCGAAACAAATTGATTAAGTCCTCCAAGAAAATTATTTAAAAGAACCACAAGTTCTTCGAGCGAAATAATCGTCTTCGATTTCACGATGCACTTCAGTGACACACACCTGGTTTTTCGAGTCCGTCCGAACTTGAACAAAGACATTTATGTCATATTCAGAGTTGAACGGCCGGCCAGATGGTATGTTGATTTTTGATATGATTATTGCGTGAGTTTCTGATCCAGTGTACAAACTGGCCAGTTGACTTGGCAATACGTGATCCGCTCGTAGATATTATATTCCACGAACTGTTCACCAAGCGCTCTTAATCCAAACTGCAATATGCATATAAATCAGTTAAGTTTCCGAAAATCATATCGTTCTTAACGCTCAAAATATCTATCTTCTTTCTAACTGGGCTTCACTTCAAGTCGAAGGCTTCGAAATATTTTGCTGCTCACTGTGCGAAATTTCTGCATGCACGTCACTTTGAGAGGTCAAATGACCACATAATCATGTCAAACTTATTATGATTCAGTGAATTTGAATGAGCACCACAAGAATATTGGTATCTGAACCACATCTGAACGAACAGATTTTCTGAAGGATTTACGCAACCGCGACACTACAAAATGGAACAAAATGATGGTGGGATAGGATGATGATACTCGTGCGAAAGGAATACATTTCTAAATGAAGTTTTGTGTGTGTCGAGCAGTGATTTTGATGCTTATTTGCATCAACAGACATTTGAATTTGATTGATTTAAAGGGAATTGATTGGGATATGTGCCATGTATTGTTGTGGTATGGGTGAGACTCTTTAGCATTGCATTGATTTTTGGTCGATTGGAGTGATTTGTGCATCTTTTGTTGATAATTTATTGTCTGCTGGCTAAGGTGCAGTGTGTATGTCAATATACAGGCTGATTCTCCAATGTCAGTATGATTATTCGTTAATTGCCGAATTTGACCAAACCTTGTGTACTCCAATGCTGAAACCTTTATAAGACCAGAACAAAAGCGTTCGAAATCAAATTCTAGTTAATTTACTTTGTTGTAGCCTTTTTATTTTTGACGGTATATATCTATATGCTGTAATGAACCTACACTCCTCTTCATTAGAGGTGATGATTAGAGTACTAGAGAACAATCTACAGAAATTTCTAGCATAATTTACAGACATCCTGATCAGGAGTGTACTTCTATCGTCTCCCGATTGATTCAATAATCTATCACCTTTATTATTCGATGATTCCCTTGCATGTTTCCACAAAGGATTTTACTCTTTTAAAGATCGAGGTTTGTCAAAAATATCCGCCTACGAATCTCGTGATTTTTAGTACTTTTTTTGTTGTTGTTACTAAAATACTGTATGCTACTGTGTACTGTAGACCTATATTTTATTTCTCGATTGAGTGTAGTAATTGATTGGGTATAGGCGTCATATGTGGTGAATTTGATGAAACAAAACTCAAGGTGTTTCTTCCCCAAATGTGTCAATTGTGGTGAGAATCATCCTGCCAACGTTAGATGATCTTAAGTCAATAAATCAATCAGGCAGTAAAATCAGTCTCTAGGCTGGTCTACTTCAAATCAACAGACCTAATGAACTAGATTCGTAAATTAATAAATTTCGGGACATCTTAGAGAATACTCACACCAAAATGAAAGTTTTGTGCAAGAAGGTGCACCGTTTATCACCGTATAGAATCCGTTCAAACAGAGCTATTGTTGTCATAAATTGATAGATCCGCTCTTATCATTAGCCATTTCTATATAAATATTTCACTTACGTTTCCAAGTGATGTTGACGCAGTGATAACTCCATATATTACACCAGCTAGATGCTCTCTACCACAGGCCTATAAAAAAATAAAACATTATCTCTTCAAACCAAAGCTATTTTCAGCAAAGGTCCGAGAGAATAGAAGGTGCAGTTCCCAATTGACCAAATATATCTCAATATCTTATCACAGACAATCAGCCTTAAAATGCTTACTTTCGGAGGCTGCCAAATTTGACCAGACCTTATGTACTCCAATGCTGAAACCTTTATAAGACCAGAACAACAGTGTTCGGAATCAAATTCTAGTTAATTTACTTTGTTGTAGCCTTTTTATTTTTGATCAGCATGAAACCTGCAGTGAGAATAAAAGCCGATGTTTAAAGAAAACGCGATGAAGCAAAAATGGTAATTTTCGCTGTTCAACTTGAGAAAATCTTCAAAAGAAGACGCTATTACAAAACTGGCTCAAGAAAAGCACCAGAATCGAACTTAATTGACAATTTTAAGCAGTGGCTATGGAAAAAAATCAGTTTGATGACTTCGCAGCTAAATTGTATGATGGATCTATTCTACTATTCTGTGTTGCTTACGAAAAGCCAGGTGTTAGGATAAATTTTTGTTATAAGGCTACTGAAGATATTTATTAGACTACTAAATTTCATTTGTGTTCATCTTGAGCATTGCTCTTCCATGTAAAAGAAAAATTAAAGGTTATTAAAATAATCTTCAATAAGTACGGTACCATCTCAGGAGAAACAGGAGATTTTTTTCGATTTAACTCCGTCATTTATAGCGTTAAGAAGTACAAAATCCTTCACTGGAAACATTGATGTAAGGATCATTTTACAGTGCCTTGTAAGAAGGTTTAACAGTTACGGTATACTGAGGAGATTGTAGTTTTTTCTTCATCTCTTCGAACCCAAGTGGTTTATGGAGCTCTTGATAGCGATTTTCTGATGGTAGTTTTATTGATGCTGTTAATACTGTTCGTAGTTACTATTAAGAATATTTGATTTTTATCACGTTTTTGAGGTGGGCCATGAATCCAAGTCCTTGATCCAATTTAAGTAATATTGTCTAAGTTTAATTTTTCGTAAACAGTTGCTTTATCATAGGGTCATCTTTGCACCTGCAAATAAAGAATGTGTGCTGAGCATCATCGAGCTCTGTCACACAGTATTGGCAGTACGGTGTGACCACCTTACCCACTCTGTTCAGGTATTTCCTGAAGTAACCGTGCCCTGTCAAGAATTGAAAATGGTAAAAGTTTACCTCTTCGTCGCTCCGGTTAAGCCAAGGTTCATTGAGACCAATTGGCTTAGCCGTCCAGCGTCCATGATCACTTTCACCCCAACGTTGTTGTGAGAGTTGGGGAGTAAGCGTCAGAGCTTCAGTTCTGCCCAGCCCGGAGAGAAAGAACTACCCTTCTTTGCGTTCTCGTGCTAGTAGCTCGATCGGAACTACTCCCGATACCACCATCACAGCCTCTTCTAAAACCGTGCGGTAGCTACAGATGATTTGCATACTCCTGTGCTGAACACTGGCAATGTGCCTCTGGAATTTCTTAGTTCAGAGCGCATCTTCCCAAATTTCGGGTCCATATAGCAATATGAAATCGGTCGTTACCATCAGTAGTCTCCGGTTTGCCTCACTAAGTCCACCGACGTTAGCCTACTCAGCGAAGTGACGACTACTAGAGCCCTGCCACATGCCCTGCAAATATGATCCCAATACGTGCCCAAGGTCACTCCCAGATGTGGTCTGGACCCCCATGGAGCCAACTGTCATGAGTATGATAGTTGGTATCCTCCACTTCGTCATCCTCCGCTTTGTTTTAGAGACTGTCAGCTGGAGGCCGTGCTTCGTCATCCACCGATCCAGCCTCCTCATGACTTGGTTAAGAGTTGAACTGAGACTTGGTCTGAGATGAGCGAATTCGGCAGATCTGGAAGTGATTAACCACTGCGACGTAATCACGAACTACCAGCAACACATCCGCAAGCATTTTCAGGCGCAGCAGATCATCGTACATGATGTTCCAGAGGTCAGGTCCTAAGATCGACTCCTGTGCCGCACCTGAGGTGAAAGACCTCATTTTGACTCCTTCAACAGTGTCGTAGGGTAGCCATAATTTCCTGAGGTATCCATCCATCATGGCAAGCAAGTAGTCAGCGATACAGAACCTCTGCTCAAGGGCTCGGAGGATGTCCGTCCATCCCGCCGAGTTTTATATATCTAGCGTTACCAGCAGGACGACCGGTCTGCCTTGATGACATGTCTCTTCCGCTTTTACTACAACCCCAAAAGCATCTGAGGTGGCGTCGATTGTTGAACGATCTTTCCGGAAGCCGTGCTCCCTGCAAGAAAGGTTACCAACATATCTCACTGCTGACAGCAATCGTAGCTTGAGCAACCCTTCGAGAAGCTTCCACTCAGTATCCAGCATGCACAATGAACGGTATGCCAATGGGTTGCCCAGGTTACCTTACTTTTCCTTTTGTCTACCAATACCAGCCGAGCTACACTCCACCGCGATGGGAAGACCCCCGCGACTAAACATGAATTATACAAATCCAATAATAAACGCGGCTGACCCTCCACCACGACTTTAAGTGCCTCTGCCCTGGAGCCTTCCGGTTCTTCATTCTGGACACTGCACTGTTCAGTTCCTTGTCCGTAAAGGGAGAAACCTCCGCCAGGTTGACGATATTGGGATCATCAGTCCTTGGCGGATGCATTGGAAACAGTGAACCAACGATATGCTCCATGGATATCGCAACCATGAGAGTATTAGACCACATGCAGCCAAGTCTACGAGTGACCAATTTGTAGCCATTTCTCCACGGGACCGAGTTGAACTCCTCACAAAGAGCTGCTGTTTGGCACGTTTGCTCCTCCTGATGGACTTAGTTGATTTACGTGCTATAAACCGTACACTGTCCTTTTTTATTTTGGCATCACTTCCTTCTAGGGCTTTTTATAATTAGAAGTCGGATATATTTCTGATGCACTTAGGTCTTCTGTGGTCAATCATTATGTACAACACGTACTCTGTCATTCGGCTCTAATTTCCTGTTGGTTGCCTCATTGTTTCATTTGTATTTAGAGGTGTTTGACATAGAATAGTTTCTATCAATTTAATTTTTCCTACAAAATCAATTCTGCTCAGCCTATCGCTCGGAATAGAAGACTTGCATTCTATTAAAAATAGGATCTGAACTATTTACAAAATACTCGTTGTTATGCACTATGACTTTTAAGTGAGCCATTGCATGCTTGCACTGATTGCACGCGATTTCATTTACCTCTTGGACTTGCCAAATGCACACAAAAATACTCTACACAGCAATGCAATAGAGTTAGGAGAGTTGCATAGTACTAACGGCAACACAATATCCTGCAAGAAAACACTTAGATGCGTACCTATATATGGGTCTAGTCGAAAATAAAAATATCTAAGTCGTAACGATGTATGAAATAGTTGGTAGAGCAATCAAACTAGAAAACAATAAACAAGTCAATAATGTACTCGTCCTATGGATTGAAAGAACTGTTAGAAACAGAGAAATTGCTTGAATATTAGATAAGCAGTAAAGGAATCAAAAAGTTTGATGGGCATGAATTGCGATAGTAAAAGCAGGTGTGGAACAGATAAATGGAATTGTTATGATTGAAAAAATAGTTCAGTCGAACAATTGGAATAATAAAATTGTTATGTTGTCATTTTAATGATGAATGCCGGTATTTCTTGAGCCCTGGAAGAAGGTTGACGTTTGTATTCCTTTTTGTTATCATAAATTATGCAAATTGGTCATGTAAAATATCTTCAACGCAGAGGATGTTTCCCAGTAAATAGCCGAAAAAAAAGAACTTCAAAAAGAATGCTAGAAATCCGGCCCTTCTTATACAAGACCAAAGATCATTTGACTAAAAATTAACGGCAAAGACTTAAAAATAAAAAAAATACTGTAATGAATTAACTGTAAAGTCATGACTAAAAATTAACTGTTAACAGTGCCACAAAATAACCTATCGTTGTCTGATTGAAAAATCTAATTGAAATTAAATTAACATCTATATCCTGATAGCTTGAAATGTTTACTTAGGTGCCCTTTACTTACAATGCAAACCAGAAAATAAAAATCTAGAAGTGCGGGTTAATCTGAGGGATTAGACTGAATACATTGGATGAGTTATCATGCAAATTTTTTCAATTTATTTGAACTTGTGTATTCTTAACCATTAAAGTCCAATTGATGAAAAAAACAACTTTAAATCTATCACCTTTACTATTTTGGCCTGCTGGCTTTTAACAATTTTATTGTTTTTTTCTTGCACGTTGTTTTTTTTTTATCTTACTCGCTTACAAGAACACTGAGCTAGAACAACTGCTGGTATTACCCTGGCAATAGTTAGTTCAATAAAAAACCGATTCTATCAATTATCATTATTTTACCTCACCTCAACCTATCACATTTACCATTTCGCTTTCATATCAAATCATAAGTGGAAATTAATTGAACGTTTTGTTCGTCGTCAATGTATGAGAATGAACGTTGACAGGCTACTACATACTTATAAAACATTTCTTGTCCCAATCGTCGTCAGGTGCAAACAGGTAGCTCGATTTCACAAAGTATCTACGTAGTAATGTGTAGTGGTCGTCGCAGGTAAAGATAGTGGCATGGATAGCGTGTTAAAACTCGATTCGATTGTGTCCCTTTTACGCTTTCTCTATTTCGATAGATATCAATTTATCAATAAGGGGGTTTAATTAAATGAAAGATGATCAATCGAAAAGAAAGTGGAAAATGTTAACGAAAATTCGGATATGACGGTTAAGTAGCAGCTAGGTAGGATATCATCTACTAATTTGATAGAATATTGATAGATTAGATAGGGGTCGGTTACGGTTATCATACATACTCATTATTTCATTAGCAATGGCCTGCTAGAAGTAAAGTCGGTGGTGTGATGAAAGGTGGAGAGTGTGACACGTGACAAATATTTCAGTTGCATGGCAGATGCAGTGGATGATTTTGACCTAAATGAACTATTTCAATTTGATTGAAGTGATTCCATAGAATTTTATAGTTAACTTTAGTCTGCAACCAAAAATATATCATGAGAGTGCTGGAGATCTAGCATCAAGAAGATGGGGTGTCGTTAATAATTCAGTTAAAAATAGGTCTTTTACAATGTGGTGTCGGTAGCTATAACATCTAACTATATAGGTAAATGTCATATTTTACAATAATTTTTAAAACAGCATTCACAAGATTTTGGTGGAAAATAGTTTTATTTTAGTCCTTTCACTAAAGTATATGAAACATAATGAAAGGAAACTTTGATAATATTGAGCAAGAAACATGTTTCACGTCGTATCAGTTTCTGCACCGGAAAATATATGAATAATTAATGCAAAAATATTTGTCCGTAAAATGTAAAAAAAAACTCTGATGCGGTTCCATCACTGTGACATGATATGTTTCCGCTATTTCTTTGTATTGGGGGTAATTTTTTTTTGGCGTGAAAATAACATGTATTCGAATGAAAAATCGAAATTTCAGTCATTTGAAAATTTGAGACCAAAAAACGCGAAATTTCGGGTAAGGTACTCAGTGTTATAAGGTTGAAGGAGAGGAATATCAAAACAGTTGAAGATTCCTAGAAAAAAAAATTTGGATTAAAAACAAACTATAGTTGAAGGCTATAGAAAAAAGTTTATATTTATTTATAATTTTAATATTATTCTGAAAATTGGTGATCTCTTCGTTCAACCTGCTTGAAGGCACTGTACGCTCTTTCAATATTTAGCGCGGGTGCTACATGTTGCAATAATAAAAGAATGTATATAAATGGGATCCTTTTTTAAAACTTGCGCTTATCATTGGTTAGAAAATTCGGATATGTTTGGCGCCCGATGTTTCTCGGGAAGCTCAGGATAACCATGGCTTTGTTTTTTTTTCGAATACTTTCTTCTAATTTAACAATTGTTTTGGCCCTAATTTCCTTTTGTTCGTCCATGTGCCGAACATACGATGTAAATCTAAAGATTTATCTCAGAGCAAGATTTTGACAAGTCCGTCACTTTGATCTCGATAGTAAAAGTAGTAATGGTCTCAGTAATTGCGAATGGTATTCAAAATGGTATTCTCGCGAATAAGCTACAGATCTCAAGCAGCAGCTCTCCATTTTTGCTCGTGCAGCGACGTGATTTACAGCCCGAAGGACCTTATTCTCGACAACCTTTTTTACGCTCATTGGTCTCTCATTTTCTGGGGATGGGGAATTCTTGCTTCTAGAACTTGCTGAAGACCTCTTCAATTGACAAATGGTATTTATAACCTTTTTTAGTGTCTCTGTAATATGTTTTCAATTGAGTTTTTTTCAGAAAAGTGATTGACTCTGTCTACTTCAGACAATTCAAGTTGATCGAGTTCGACCATCCAAATGTTGTCCTCATCCAGACACACCAATCGCAGTGCCATTATCCTCCCAAAATCAGAGTTTAAGATCGTTCTAGTTGCATTATCGTGTAATGTTATGATGCTCCAGCGATCAAAATCCTATTTTAGTTCTGCTTTGTTGTCAAGATCATATTCTAGACTTTGACGATCATGGATTGAGAAATTTTTTGAGATTTTCTATGCTCTGCAATACGGTACCCAACAGTGCAATATTATATTGTGGAATTTCGCTGTGAATGAAGCATGCCCGGCTATTTTCAGTTTTAATCTAAGGCCACCTGTGCCTATAGCTCTTCGCGGACTGGATTAGTCTTCCGTTAAAGTCATTTAATAGGCTTAGTATAGGATTTTAGTTACCTTTTATTGAAATTATGACCATGGTGTCATCTTTTGTCGGTTTCTCGTGATCGCTAAATTTTTTTTGGGGGCTGAAGATTAGTGACATGTGATCAGGTTTTTCCCGGGTGGCAAAAAAACTTCGGTTTGCGGTCGCGAGCTATTAATGTTGTTTGGCTATATAGAGCGATATATCTGAATATTTTATTTTTGCGCTTAGTCGGCTGTCGAAATGATAGTTTCAATTTGAAATAAAAAAGAATTTACCAAAAAAATCTAAATAAAAATTTTTTTCTTGATTTTGATTTTCAAGTTCCGGAAAAAAATCTATGCACATTTCTTGCCAAGCTTTGTCCTCCTCGTCTCTTAGCATAAAGACATCGTTGAACACTTGCCAGACTTATGGTCTTTTCTCCACTTCCAAAATTAACCTCTCTGCATCCAGCATTTTAATAAACAAAAATAATCTTCGATTATTTTTCATGCGTACCACGTAGCTAATTCTGCGATGAATCGAATTATAATAAAGCGTTCCGGGAAAACCTAGTCGTATTTCGCACTGCATTGAATTCAGTGATTGCATTCTTTCGGTCGCCAAATCGTCGAGTCAGCCGTTGTTAAGCCGTGGACTGACACGGTTGCTTTCAGGCTCTGAAACCGATTCGATTTTAACCTGAACGTATGTTGCAGCTAACTTAATCGCTTGAGTTCTATTTAGCAAAGGGAAAAACGTGCGGGAGAAACCTTATCGTATGTCGCTGCACTAAGACCCACCAAGAATCGTCGTGGGATTGCTTTACTTTTACTTTACTGGTTACTTTAATCAGTGCAACTCGATAAGCTGACGCCTTAGTTGGCTGTCAATGAATATATTTTCAAGATAAAAGATAAATTTTGATCGAAAAATGGATCAAAGAGAACTTTGGCAGGCAAGTTATGATGTATCGTAAGTAATTCGCCTATATCTGAAGCGTTGTTGTTGCTAGGACCAAAATTCATTAGCTCAAAACGAGATGTGCAAGCAGGATTGTTTTTATTGTTAGGACTGATCTATATAGCGATACGTCTGTTCTTATAGTACCACCATGGTGCTTATAATGTAGAGATCTTCTGCAAGGTAAAATGATCTTTCGTGACCAAAAAGGACTTGAAGGTTTTGAATGTAATCTTTTGAACATAGAAGCAATGCAATTTTCTGACACTTTTACAATGGTAGTCTCTGTCTCCCTGAAGAAGAGATTTAGGATAAGATTTGTTTTTTTTTCATGAAGATTGCGGTGTCACCTCCTTTGCCAGTCATTGTATTAGCCCTTTGTAAGACGAAGACAGTAAACAGGTTTGAGAAACGTTTCTTATAATAGCATGACATCTAGTTTGAAGTCTATTTAAAATTGTATCTGATTGCATCGTTTGTCAACTATGAAATTTTGCATTCCATGGACCTTTCTAAATTAACGTATTTGCCTTCGTTTTGAACTTGTTATAACAGAATGTGACGTCAGGCCAAGTTTAGTTTGTCCGAATTCAGTTATATACGTTTTGGTTTTTTTTGTATAACAGTTAACGAAGTCGCGTTCTGATTTCGTTGCCTTGATGGTGTTTTGACGCAATGTTACGAAGCAAAGCCTACGATTTTGGACACCTCGTCTTGGTCTGTTTCAAACTTTTTGAATAGCTCAGCTACTCTGCTGACGTCACAATCAGTCATAGCAAGCTAAAGATGAAGACGAAGACGTGCATTCGGAAAAGCCCACTGGAAAATTGGTTAGTGAGATTCATACGAGTATATTGCTGGAATGAATGGTATTTAGTGATGATTGCGCTGTGAACTTGACTTGAACCATCTTCGTCGTTATATCTGACATTTATTATTACATTGAGTTGTTCTTATATAATAGGTAAGAACTGGCACATAGGTTCTTTGCTTAGAAATGGAAACGAAGATCTGCTAGCAGTAGTGGAGGATTTGGATTTCAACCTACAAATTAAGTTTGGAACATTGTTGGGTTTTGGTGTTGGGACTTCCATTCGTCAGCAAAGCAAATCAATTTTCTTCTTTTTGGGAACTTCAAATACTTCAGCCACAGCTTCCATAATTCCCAGAGTGTTTAGCCTCATAATCCACGCATTACGGTCTCTCTTCTCGAAGCTGTTAGCAGTCGAAGTAGTTTTGGACCTAATAGCACTAAAACTATAGTACATCCTGCTGAATTTTGTCCTAGGTACATCAGTAGAATTGGTGTGCCCCCAAGTTCCTCTTTTAATATAAGAAGCTGTCTCTTCTCGTCCAAAATTTTTTTTATAACCATAGCCATTAAATGCTTAGTTTTCTTAAGAATCCAATGACCAATGGGATGATAATGCTAAGCGAAACCGTTTGAGTCTTAGTAAGGGTATTTCATACGAAATGGTATAGCTGGAGAAGAAATAATCAGAGAAAACTTAGTAAAGATACTAATTAAATCTGGAACGGTGGGGTACGATACTTATATTTTGACAAAAAAATCCTATGAAGCTTCGAGCATATAGCCAGGTTTCCCTAACACAGAAACAATTAATTAATTAATTTTAGTTTGTAATTATCGATCCTTTTTAACATAAAGTCATGCGGACTATTTGAAATAAATACCAGTCAAATAAATACCAATTCCAAGTAAAAATCATACAAAGCCTACACAAATTCCTGCAATCCTAATCATGACCCAATAGATCAATGCGTGTAATTGAGATATTATTCTTCAGAAATTATCACTGGATTCCAACAACAATATGAAAAACGATATGCTCATTATTCTTCGCGACTTGAACTCATAAGCATAAATGATTTCAAGCAAATATCTTTCGATCCGTCTAACGAACTCTTAGTCTCCGTTCACTTATTTTTTTTACCTCCCATCCTAGCCGCGCCAAGACTAATGATCGTTGCCGGAAACTTCGCCGAGGGTCCGGGGCATCATCATCTCAATAACAAAATGCTGACCTCGTAAATGACATTGCTTCAACGTAGAGATTTGTCAAATAAATCCGCGTTTTTTCACCTGGTTCAATATTAGCTAGACTAGCGGCGTCAGCTGAAAAATAGACTCGTATGCGGGAGATCAATGCTTTATGTCTCAATCGAATCGTTTGGCGTATGAATCGATCGATCCATGGATGGATGGATAGGTGAATGAGTCAATCGTTGTAAAAGTGACTGGTATTATTAGGGGTTTTTATTGACTTGGGAGAAGACACTATGAATGATGGTATTGATTGTAAGGTGGGAGGATCTGACTTGAGTCGATTGCATTTGCGTCCAGATGTTCGTGTTAAGGAGATATTGTGAACTTTGAGACGGGCGGGTTTCTCAAAAAAATATGCATTAGACCTGTACATCAACAACCGGTGAAACTTTTGGTTTCGCTGAAAATTATTGAATTAAAAAAATGTCCTCCGCAGCCTAACTTTCAACTTTTCTGTTATATTTATTTATTTATCTGGCAGGCCTAAGGCACTATTGGATCACCCACAATAGATCCAAGAAACTGCCATCAATCTGCCAAGCCGGTGGATTTTGCCTAAATCGTATCAGTTTATTGCTTGTGTTGGAGGCAGTAGATGTGTCACTAAGGCTGATCTATCGCATGACTCTCGACGACAATCTCATCTGGAGGTCCAATAGATTGTTTGGGCAGTCCGATTTAGAGCAAGCGAAGAAAGATATCAGAGTTGGCGGACCGACGCTGATTGATATCGACATTTGATACTTTTCGATCAGATATCGCGAATAAGTTTGGCATTCAAATTTGTTCGGACCAATTACGTGAATTCCATTCCGCTGGTATTTTCTCACACACGAGCTACGAATGAATCATTATTTTGGTTTTTCGAAATGGTGAGGTACAGATTAGAACAAAATCATTCTTCGAGCCTTCGCTAGCTCTGAAAAACTGACACTATTTAGTTTTTCTGAAACTAGATCTGTAATAGTAATAGGCACCAAATAATTTCTGGTGTGATAATTTCAAAAGAAGATTATTTATTCGATCTGATGTCGAGCTGGATAATAATTCGAGAGCAGGTAGATGATGACTTGAGTGCGGTAGGTAGATCGTCACACACAGAGCTGAAAGCGCCCCGTTTCTCATCGATTTCACACTTTCTTAAATCTGAGAAATGCCATAGAAGCTTTACAACAATAATATCATGAATATTGTCGGCTGTTTAGGCTTCTATTCCACGACGATTAAATTAATGTGGATGGATACCTACTATCATATTTGATGATCATGAGGCGATTTCTTAAAGAGATAATCGGCATCATGTTGCGATGGGTAATTTCTAATTGCATTTAATGGTTTCCAGTATGTATTGAATATACATGAATTCACTGGCTGTAATTAAGATATTTCTTCTGGGCATTCGAAATGGGCTTTTGAGAAATAGTTCTGATTGGAATGAAAATTTTTTTGTGTGCATGAATTGAACCATAAGCTGTTCCATTATTTCTTAAAACGACGGGTGGGTATGCAAAAAATTTGAAGAGATACATTGGGCTACATCGACCTGAAGGTGGTAGTAAGCAATGTGGCTCTCACGGTGCTCGAAAGTTATTTTGCTCAAAAAAATAGCTCGGAAGATGCTTGGCTTCTAAACAATTGTTCTACCGAGAGTGAATGAATGTAAATTATTAAGTTACACGCATCTAATTGCAAACGTCAAACTTTTTTCGATATAGGTAGCGCAACACTTGCTTTTATGACTCACGTGTCAACCTAGCTTCTACTTTGTAACCAATATAACCCCGTTTTTCCATCAATTACTCACGATACTTAAAAAAGCTACAATTATGTGAAAAATATCCATTAGCTGCCGCTGACAGAACAGCCATTGTCACATTCATTAAATCGTTAAACATTTTAAACCGAATAATAACCCAACTCAAACACTAGCCACCGTTTAAAAATACATGTTTGTACGAGCATATGATTAGCTTCCTTGAATGTTTCATTGTTAATTTGAATAGAAAAACATGTTCGATTTTATTTCATTTACGGCCATTGACTTGATTTTGTCTCGACTCGCCTCGATTCGGTTCAAATTCAATGCTACCAAACCGCTCACATACTAAATTTAGTCAGGCGAATTAAAAACGAATTACCCAGGTGATCTAACAACTCTATTCTCTAGTGAGCCAAACTCACCGCACGGATATGCTTGTTGTGCTCGTACATGTACTATTTATTTATCCATATGGACGATATTCAGTATCTTGTATGTATCGTCGTTCATAATTTCCAAATGCAGCGCGATATACGTTCGAACAGTAGTAGTAAGCACGACTGAATAAATACTTATACGAGTAATTGCCGTAATTGGTCAAGTTGATTTAACTGTGCCGCTACTCGCTTGTATCTATGAGCCTATCACTCGTTAAGCTAAATACTATAGATACCTGTTAGCAGATAATGCATCTATTAGGTGAACACGCTAAGCAGATAGATACACTCAAAGAATCATACTAGCATACCAACAAGCAAGTAAATGTTACATAAAATTGTAATGGCCGCTATAATTCGAATGTTTTAATCAATAAATGAAACAACTTTCACTGTAATGTCGTGATTAATGGATGTCGACACTTCAGAATGGACAGGCTTGAAAATGAGGTAGCATGTACATATATGGGTTATATTGTCGGGAGGGGTTTCGGTAAATTCGAATTTGATAATAAAGAAAAAAAAAGTCATTCGTATTTAGCGATAACGATGCACATAGGAGAAATATATTAATTTGGAGTCATCTTGTTTAACTGCAGAATCATTAACTGTATTTTTTGCTACAAAGATATTTCTGTAATTTTGATTAAAGCTCGCTTCGAGCATTCATGCAAGTTCTTTCAATGATTTTGAGTATATAATGTGTGTGTTTTATAATACTCGTAAGTGCTTGTGAAATGAATAGATAACTAACGGAATACTCTACTTACAATCTCAATAAAGACCAACCTATTTCAAACAGTTGCGACCAGAAAACTCACTGAAGCCCACAAGCTAAACAGATGCTCTTGAATTTTCATTCTAAAAATGTTTTTATGCTTGCAAAAAATCAGCTTATCTTGTTGACATAATATCTACTACTACTTTTATTGATAGCACTATGCTTCAAATTAATTTGTTTTTCACTAGTTTTATAGCATGCAATCAAGAGAGATTTATTAGTAAAAAGCATTTATTGATTATTGTTTAAATTTGTATGAAGGAGTGACAAAGATTTATTTTATATTCGAAAACATTTTTTTTTAACGGTCAGCTTTCTTCTTGTAGTAAATATTTGCAGTATTCCTCTGCCTCCACAGTAGTCTGCAAGCGTGGCTGGTTCCTATGTACCGTGTTCCCTTCTCAAACTGCAATTTCCTGATGAAAACGTTCTCCGTATCTTTACTTACTAAACCCATGTTATGAGTGCCAACCAACAAAAATGGATGTTGACCAACACTCCAGTTTAAAAATCACTAATCTACGTACGGTTTTCGAGGTCCCTGTTTGTTTTCTTGTTCAATCCCAGCAGGAGGTCTAAATTCTTTGTGTTTCTTTATCAATTCTCTTTAAGATTATCTTTTCTTCTGGCGTGCTTCCATCATTGCTGAAAACTGCTGATATTTTTTCAAATGTCAATGCTACTATTTCCGTACGATCAATTTTTCCCCCTTCCTAGCCGTTATGATTTATTTAAAGGTTGATCCCCAACTACTAGTTTTGTAATTCCCTACGTTAAGCTTATATAGCACTTACCGAACTTTCGACGATTTGTAAAGTATATTGTGCTGCTGAAAAGGCGTGAAACTTAGCGTTTCTTCTCTACTAGATGACTTTTTATTCTTGCGACCGCCCTTGCAGTCATTTTTAGTCATTTTTATTTCTTATTTTTTTTCATACTTGGTGTTTCCTATGAATCGATCCTGGGTCCGTTACTTTTTATTTTGATGGCGCATAAAACCAAAATTAACACCCTTCCTGCAACGCAATCTTAGCATTGTAAAATATCATTTACAGTTTGTTTATGCTGAACCTGGAGAAGATTGTTGAATAATTAATTTTTTTAAAAAGAGTGTTGCCAATTATATATGATTTGGTACGTATATCGATTGCGTAAAGGTACATGACATCAAATGTATTGCAGACCAATCTTCTAATTTTTTTTTTCATGAAAAGATCACTATCACCGTAATGAATTACCAAATACTGATGAAATGTATTGATCAATTGACTGATGATCTACTTCTCCCAAGTGTTAATCCCCCCAAGAAGAAGCGAAGGAATACGTAAAAGAAACCACTTAACGACACTCTCTGTACATGATTAATTAATGGTATCTAGAAGAGTACCTGTAACTATACCCCTTGTAGTTATAACCACACTACAGGACGATGATTGCTGAATAAATAGAGCGGACTAATAGCTTCTAAAATTTGTCTTTGATTTCCGCTTTTAATTTTTAATGTAATGTTGCTGGCGTTTCCTGGTTCAAGCACGTTTAAATACTGTTTTGAAAAGTTTACACAAAGTGCGGAAAGGACGAGTGTTTCCAGCATATGTCATTCCCTTATTGTCTGCAATGCGGTATTTATAATAATTTTATTTGATTTACAGGTATTCTTTTTATGTAAGCGAACATAAAATATTGACAGTATATCCACTTATAGAATTGAGTAAATGCCGTTTGAAGCTGGAATGTTACGCAGCTGAGTCTAAGAGTTTTCATCAAATCGGATTCATAATTGCTAAGAAGTGTCTACTTTTCGCTAGCGTAATTACATGTCTCAAAAGCATTTTTCATAACTATTTGGCTCGGGCAAGATTAAACCTATGATGGCAGTAAATAATTTGAGTGTGTAGGTAATATTTTGAAATCCATAAAAAAATATACCGAAAGTCACAAACCTAAGACATAAAAATTTCACTCGTAAATTCCCAACAGTAGCAATGAGCCTTTCCACTCCAAGATTGCATTACGTAGAGTCGATAGTAAACTTTTGCAAATCGACTAATTCGCGGCAGTTAGAAGGCACGCGAGCGTTCCATCGAAAGTAATTACGTACGTATAAGTACGTAATTACCGACGTAATCGTATAAAACAAACATGAACATGGAATACAAATAGTGCCTCGGACTCTGTTCGCTTCCCACAAGACCGAATCATTATTTCATGATGTTTTCTGAGTGAAGCATTTACGCCTATTGCTGTCGCAGTCACCTCGATATCAGTCATTACGTCTACGCGGGCCTACTTATTGTCATTACGCGGAGAAATTATTAATTTATTCGAAACGGCTTGTTCTTTGTCCTTGTTCTATGGACATAAGAGTGAAAAGAATGACGGCAGCTAGGTCTCTGCCACTAGTTCTTGAAGAATGCATCTAGCATTTGCAATGTATTATTTTTGCTATTTTTCTGCATTTGTCTAGAAAAGTTCGATTGGGACGCAAACAAATGCGTGGTAGAATGCCGAGTTTTATTTTCCAGACGATTTCTGTTGAGCCTCCTCAAGGATGAACTCCCGTTGAATTTTTAATGACGAATTGATAGGCCTTTGTGCGGGAGACAAGCGCTAATAATTTCTAAGAAAATACGATTGAGTTCTCGACGGAATGAGTGTTGCATTTTCGCAAGCATTAGTAGCGGCGGCTACGGTAACCTGCGGCATTCACGTAAAAGTTGGGTGAGTGCAAGGAATGCTAATTGCATTCATTATAAGTAAATGAGTGCAAGGTGAAGGCATACTTGTGAGTTTCATTCAACATCGGATGTTTCGATGGAAAATAATAAGTTGGTTGTGTCTATTGTTGAGTTGAAACTGAAAGAAGAGGGATTGTGTTGAATTCAATTGTGCTTAATTATAGAGAGCTCTATGACTTCAATGGGAGAAAACAAACTACAAAATCATCGTGAGCTTACTCCGAACTCAGATTGGACAAAAACACGGCGTCCCTAAACCCTAAATCATAGTTTGATTTTCTGGTTTGTTGATTTCAGTTCAACCAAAGAATATTTCGGGTCATTTCGAGCTCTATGAGATAAATTATTACTGCCGTCTATATCGTTTCTATTGTTGGACCACGCTGGGAGCATCATGCTTCATAGCACGATGGTGATTCGATTAGTCAGGTCTGTAAATTGATTTCAGGAATTCAATTGAGATGACGACAAATTGTGATTAATTGTATGATCAATCACTTAAATGGCATGGATGATGATTGCACTGGTTGCATCCAGTGTGTTGGCAAAGTGAGTTGGCATTTTCCATATTTCCAGTAATGTGATATGTCTAAGCTGAATTGTAGTAATTAAGTTGAATATGCGCATTTTAATACCAAACCTAAAGCAATTAAGTAGGAAAATGTTGCTTTATATATTATGTCCATAAGAAAAGAAGAAAAAATAGTATTGAAAAGTGTTCGCAAATGAAAAACTAACATGATCAGCTCGCATGCGACGCCAACAAGACATAAGGCAACTTTCATCGTCACTATTCCTTGCAAAAGTCGCTATGCAAGCTAAAAAACACAGCGTATATCAAACAAAGGGGTATAAAAAGCAGCAGGACTCGAAGTAGTACATGTCGTCGTGTGTATATGACCATTTCTTGACAATGTGTCGACAAATGAACATTGGTAATCATAGGCGCGACGACAACAGCTAATCACGCAAATTTATTGATGAGGCCACCTGCAAGGCAGTCAAGAAGTAGCCGCATCGAGAACACCAAGAAAGCGAACATTTATCCAACAAACGGTGCTCGCACTTGTTTCCAACAAGACTGCACACATACCTAGTGGACCGTTACGATAATAATCATACAAACGAAATGAATTAGAGAAACGGAATAAAGTCACTAATAAACAAATGACAATTTTAATGAGTTTAAGTGTCAAAATGACAAAACGTTCAACAAATCTGGCTGGATCAAGGCGTTTTGTTTAGTTTGCGTGCGCATGTTGTTAGATATTCAAGTTAATGGAATAATATCGATGTTTGCACTCAAGGAAAATAAATGTGAAGTTAAGTCAATTAGTTTGCCGTCAAATTTCATGTTAAAACGCACTAGATAATTTGAAATGAAATTAAAATTATAACTTCCCAGTGACATTTTTTTCGGTCTTCGAAATTCGAAAAGCTGGTTAGGCGAAAAGAATTAGCTAGTATTGTAGTTCTTTGGAGATATAATGGAAAAATATAGAGTTTTGTTGAAATTCTCATAACATATTACTATTCCAATCTAACAATTTTTGTGAATATATTTAATATTATTCATTATTAAACTTATTATATAATTTAGTTATAATAATTCTTATATTAAATTTGGGCCCTAGTTGTTTTGGTCCCCCTTCTCCAGCGTTATCTTCGATTTTCGTCCATATAGTCTTAAGATCCGGTCCTGTTTCCAAACCATTTGAATGATTCATTGTCCAAATGACTTTTCTCAACAGTAGTCTTAAATTGAAACAAACTGACAATGTAAAATGTTGATTCAAATAGTAGAACAGTGCTTAGCCTGTAGCAAAAAAGTTTCGTCTGGGATCAATCATTAAAAAAAAAACAGTCTACTTGGAGTACTTTATACTTTAATCGCCAAAGATACAGGGTTCTTAACTAGGGACGTAAAAATTTTGTATTTTAACACATCCTTCAAATATTTTTGTGATCGTTCAATGTCAAAACGTCAGTCAAGATTAACATTTTTATCATGGCGAAGCTAACGAACAACTAACATTTGAAAATTATTAAAAGTTACTACCGAAATTCTGAGTCGTCGACTAATTTTAAAAGCGCTTTTTCGTTCGTAACAATGAGTTCCACCAGACTGAATGGTTTCTAGCCAACATATCACTATTGAATGATCCTGTGCCATTGAGAAAAGACCGGTCGAAGTACCGAAAATATGGCAGCCGTAAGTGTTTCTGTTCAAAATGGGCCAAATCGGTCGATTCCATGCCGTTCACAATAATTGGGAATCTCCCAGTTCACATTGGGGCGAAATTAGCTTGGCATACACCCTTACAGGATTCCATCAACTGAACAAAAAAAGGAACAGAATTTTGAAAATTGAAACAATTTTTTATTATCTTCTTTGCAGTATTACTATCATTTGATGGTTGTATCTTTAAGCTGACAAATATCAAAAATTACCGAAGCTGCCAGGCTTATCCTAATTTTACAGCAAAAAACTCTATCATATTTGCTTCACGCTAAAATCAACCAGAGACCGCTCGTAACACGAAGAATTGGGTCGCTCAAAAGGGGAGCTCTAATATCAATATACTAAAATTTTTGATAATTTTTGGTCAATTTTTTTCTTTGCATATAGATTTATGCACAAAAAGTTGATGTGCTGAACCATATTTTTCAGTCTCTCCAGTACCATTTGTAAGGCTCACTTCTCAATAAGGCACACTTTCAAAAATTTTTTGCACTAACAATTTACTGCTACATAAGAAAAACTCTGAAAAATTTGTTTATCTTATCTTATAGTTAAACATTTCAAAAATATAGTCCCAAAGTTTGAAGTCAATCAGAGCAAAACTCTCGAAGTTATTGAATCCTTAGTCCCATCTCCTCTATCATTGTAGCTCCGACAGCTCGGAGTTTAGTAGTCATTTTCTTAAAACCACAGTTTAAAAGTCCGTGTTCACTGCCATTTAAAAACTACCTTACGGATTCATTTCAAACACACACTTTCTACATGTAAAATACTTCCCCCCAACGATAAGTTGAAATTTTTTTTTTTTTACATTAAGGGGTTACCCCCACTTGTAGCGGAAAAAAATTGGGCATTTTCATGAATGTTTTTTAAAGAAAACTACGAATTTTTTTTAAACAACTACTATGTTATCTTAAAGTACATACATTGAGCACCATTCAGTAATTTTTTTATTGAAAAATATTACATCGTTAAATTACAAATGGCCGTCAAAACAATGGTATTTTGATTTTCACTTTTTGCGGTGACCAACATTGTGTCGAACTGGATCATCTGAAGCAAAAAATAGCGATAGATTTAGTTAAATAACAGTATAAACTAGTGTTTGATTGAAGGATTTAAAACAATATCCATTTTTTTACAAAATGGCGGACAGTCAAAGTTAATGGTTCGATTTTCACTAAAT
Organism: Nemotelus nigrinus; assembly: GCA_947369275.1. Taxonomy (NCBI): domain Eukaryota; kingdom Metazoa; phylum Arthropoda; class Insecta; order Diptera; family Stratiomyidae; genus Nemotelus; species Nemotelus nigrinus. The sequence continues at coordinate 223,971,872 of OX376372.1, read as the reverse complement.
AAATGGTTCGATTTTCACTTTCACTTAATTCATAAAACGACCATTTTTTATCAAAAGGAAAAACCGAACGATCAAACACTACATTTTTATGCATTGAATAAGGCTGTCAAGTTTCAAAAGGATCGGCCAAAGCATACCAGGATAAACCGCTAGAGTATTGAAGAAATGTTATAATCATAGATGAAAGTAAATTATCATTCTTTTGTTATGAAAAAACAAAGCAAAAAAATATATATCGTAAACGTAATGACGCTTCTCTTGTTAAAAGCAACCTATCAGCGACTTAAAACATGATAAATAAAATATAATTGATTGGGGTGCTATGGGATACAGACGTGTTAGAAATTTAGAATTTGTTGTAGTAAATATGGTCCAAAAGATGCCTTTTAACATTGTGAAAGAAAATTTAAAAATTACACACTGACAAATTGGGCATCAAAAATACAATTCAATTCTAACAGTATAGCAACCCAAAGCATAAGGCTTCATATGTACGTCTTTGGCTATCGCATTGAACTGCGTCTCCAGAGCCCGGATATAGCGAACATTTTTAGGGGCACTTGGAAAGACAATATAGGAAAAGCAAGGCCGTAACAAACAAAAAGGAACTTCAATGCTCATTTCGGAACAGTCGAACGAAATTCCGTCCGACATTACGAAGAAGTTAGTTGAATCGCTTCTTTGTAAGCTTGCAGTTGTTTTTACAACTATTGTTGCAGCTGTTGAGCAGCTTGCACCTATTGTAATTTTCAGTTAATTTGTAGCCGCAAATAGCCAAATGAATCTAATTTTCTTACTGTTATATGAATCAATGTTTCAAAAAATCATTCTTTGATATTTTTTGATTTCGTGTTACACTACAATAAAATATAGTATAAATTGGAAAGTAGCATTCACTTTTTTTCTCAATAGTTTGACCTATTTGCGAAAAAAATTTTCGTTATATTAAATTGAATGCTTTTAAGTGTACATCAGCTTGATCAAATCACGTACTCGAGAGATAATCTCACTGAGTCTTTTTAAAAAATGACGTAAGGACGTCTTATCAGACCTTATAGTGGTCAGCGCCCAGTGTGGGTGCCGAAAACCGCATTATAAAAATGGCAGCTGTTTTTATGATCCAAGCAGCACCTTACCAGTTTATGCTAAAAAGAATCAATCATAATTGTTTTCGCTTCTGGGTATTCTTACCTTTTGTGTGATAGCAATTTCGCAATGATTATAGAATGCTTCAGCAAGATTTTGAAAGCACTAAAAATTTAGAAGGTCTTAGCATCAAGCGAAAGAAATTATGGAATGAAGTAAAATGTAAATGTAGTCAACATTTTCGTAGATACCGGAATAAAGTGTGAAAATTTAACTTTGAATCAACTGGATCCGATAGACAGACCAATTGACAGATTGAAATTCAGAGATTTAGAGGAGCTTTTGCTTTACATTCCTCTAGTGATCAATAAATTTTACATCATGCTAACAACGCTGTAGTCAGGCTGTAGATGAAATCATTGTCAAGTAGTATCTTTCAAACATAAACTAGCATTTTTGAACTAGTCTTTAAAGACGAAATGACCCAATTAACTCCGCTGGCATATACGCAACTCAAAAATACCTTTTATATCTAGAAATGATGAATTCGTTAATACCTCGACACGATTGCAACAGCTGCCTCATTGAAAAATTTCGTAATACAAACATCATCCACCGAATATTATGCATTATCAACAGTTACACCATGCCAATCATTCAGTAGATACCGTGTACTGTGTTAAATGTGATTTCACTGGTCCACATACTTCCATTCCCATTCGTCCTCTGAGAAGCGACACACCGCGAACTACAACGACAACAACAACACAACACACACAAGTTGATGTATATTCATTGACAGATGGCTTAATTAAGAAGCACACATGCTCCCATTACCCAGAACATGCTGGCCGCTCGCTGAACTTGTTCTTAATCTCCTGCGACCGTCTTTGAAAAGCTAGCTGGCGAATTCCGCATCACAAGAACATTTATCGCCCTGCAAATCTTCTCAGATGCGGCATGCCAAATACGCGTCTTATGCATTTCTTAATGTAATTACACATTGCAAGTCGTTTTACCGCCCCTGCCTACGTCTACTTTCATCTGAACTTTCCGCATACAATTATGCGCAGAAGTATGCATCCATCAGCAGCATCGATGCATTACCAGTAGATATGGTAAAAGGATCAGGCGGCCACGGACAGTGGAGACATGCCACTGACGAATTCATTGGAATCGCTTGCAGACAATCCTTGTATGATTTATTACTTATGGAAGTACTTCAAGCGTTCATATCCACATTTGGGTTTTATTTCGTTTCGTATCATCGGAGACATGAAGAAATGGTCGGATCGAGTACTGACTGCTCCCAGTACAATATGTACCACGCACTCATATACGCTTCCATACTCTGAAGCTGAACTGACTAGTTACTGGCAATTACTCTTTTAATGCTTTCAACGTGGGTGGCATTTGTAGCTGTAGCGCATGCGTCCAAGGATTATATGGGAAACGAGACGAACCCATCATCTGAAAATTACATGAATTTGAAAGTGTTTCGCATACATAATTTTTAGCATTTATTTGAAAAGATGTAAATTATCCGTTTTTGCGACAGGTCTGGTGAATGATGTGACAGAAAATTATAGTTTGGAACTGGATACGATTAATCACTGAAACAATATAGTTATGAGACCGAGGTAGAGTGAAAATCCTTTGATAATTAGAAATGAAAGCTTCAAGGAAAGATACGTACTTGCATGTAGATGTGTGTGTAGGTGGCACAGTATGGTGCAGTACAGCATACAATTTTTAAAATTATAATGTATCGCAAGTTAGCTATGAGAGTTGTTCTGAAACGTCGAATGTGACTAACTTATCTTTGAAGGACATATCTACATCGATAGTGCAGATTACTTTGATTGAAGTATGTGATGTTTTCAGCAATTTTAGATCAACGGAGCTATTCCTGTAAAATACATACTTTGATCGATTTTCTAGTGTACCTGTAGGTTTGGGATCAGCTCAGGCGGTCTAAAAGCTGTGTGAAACATATTACGTGCGTTTTCGGCTTTGTGGTCAATCTATAATCTTTTGATCTTTATTTTTGAAAAGATTTGAGCTATCTGAACTGAGCCGCACCCAAAACCTAAACACTAACTTTTCAAGTGCTTCTGGCGATATTAAATACCAACGCTCATATGCCCAACGCAGGTACATATCAATCATATTATTTGAACAACATTCTTTTAATCAAATCAAATATCATTTGTCTGTAATGCATAGTAACGAGCAGAGTAATCAAATTGCAACCTTTCAGACGAAAACCATTCACAGTGACGCAGCAAATCAGTGAAAAGAACTGAATTGGGAAATCCTAAACTTAATTTATTATTCATCCCTTTAGTTTCTCGACCCAAAAACAACTCCAGCCATCAACCATCAGTGAGTCGTCGCTCTTTTCAACTTCATCACAACAGCCAAGCTGATACCAATCGAACTATGTGAATTTAGACGCTATGCAGCAAAGCTCCCCTCCTCTCCCACCAAACCAGTCCTCCTTCGCTTCTCGCAAAAAATATACAAGACTTGTGGACCAGAACCCTATAGGTTTTCAATGAACTAATGATATATTCAATTTGTAAATTGTTTGTTCTATTCCACGTTCAGCCAAGCCTGGTGACTGGTGAATCCCGCTTAACCACCCCCAAAGGTACATTTATTTAATCCACCTCCTTTTTTGGCCGAAACACCCAGACAATTGAGCTTCGTAAAAGTAGCTGTAAACTGAAAGTTGGTCCCATGGGACCGAACTAACACGGCATTGGAATCCACCCTCGATGAATAGTGCTTTTTCTGTCGGTTTGTTTCCCACTCAGGTTCGCTCAACACACAGCTTGCTTACACTTTGGGGGTAATGCAAACTGGATTTTACTATACCCTTAAAATTTATTGACCGGCTGCTGCAGGGTGCTGTTCACTGTGGATTATAGTCAGTTTGAACTAGCTAACAGCCAGAGAAGCTGACCCCTCAAAAATCCTATTGTTATCCTTTGGGGCGTTTGAAACGTGTGTAATCTTAAGCAATGATCACATAATAAAATTTATTAAGTACTGGCGATATGATGGTGGAGACAATGAAATGGTTTTGAATGATAATCACACAATGTGTACAAGGGGTGTTGAGTAGCAATTGGTAATATATCGGCGGTAACTGACTGAAAATATGGTAATCGATAAAGATTCTTGTGATGCTGGAGAATTTGTGCTATACTTTTAAATATGCTATGGTGGATTGATAAACTCAATAAATAATATTATTTGATTATTAATTGAATAATGGCAGTTTGTATTTTATTTCTGAGAAAAATCTAGAAGACATAACATTTTGCATGCGTTCCTGCCAAAAAAAGCTTTTGTACCTGTTGTTTTGCGCAGTTGGAAAATTTGCGGGTTTATTGATCGAAAAGTAGTATATTAATTTCTCATACAACTACTCTCGTATTTACCCATAAATATAATTTATTCGTCGCCGAAAGCTAACTTTTTTTTCAATCAACAAAAACCGATCAAAACAAGTTCAGTTTAGAAACGACTTTGACATTCAAACCGTAATAAAACTTAGTCATTAAATCGGTTGATATGTTAATTAAATTTGATTTGAAATGCGCGCACATATTAAATCAACGGTTAGTAGATATTATACATGCATGATTTATGATACAAGTTATTGCAGAAAAGAAGGTGCTAAGTTCGATTACTGAAAACAACTCCATAAATGAACTATTGACGAGTTAATTTGTATTAAATGAGATCATTAACGCATGCGTACTCGTATGCAGGCGATTTTGATCAATCATATATTAATGATATAGTTAGCTGTCGCTATAATGAATATTTTTAGATTTTAAATTGTGTTTGGTAGAAGTTAGGTAAATTATGGGTAAATCTGAAAGTCGCTAACTCACTATTAAATGAATTCTTGTTCCATTTGTGCTACATACACAGTTTTAGAATAGAAGCAACAGTCTTTTATGTTTAAAAAAATGCTATGACTTTTATTTTATTTATTTACCAAACAAGGCATCATATACAATAAGACAACTTTAACAATTCATCATAACTAAAAATACAAATTGTTCCACATCTGGACACACATTTAAAAAAAGAATAAAATGTATTACAAATTTTATTGCTGTTACTTCATTTTATTATAATTTAATTTTAATTTAAGCTTGTTCGATGGGAATCAATTAATTTTATGGGAAGTGATAAAAGATATTTGAATTCAGCTAAACTCTGACCCTTTCTAGAGTCATAAACCACAGCCGATAGTAATTGCGACAAAGAAGAACTCTTACTGCTGTTGGCAGCCAACGAAATTTTCTTCAGTCTCTTAAAGCTATTCCGGTCAAGTCCGCCCTAAAACTGCTGTACAAGACCATGGTTTTGCCAGTCCTCATGTATTTGTTGCTCTTATCCGTGTTCGAGAGGAGGATTGCTCAGTATGAATATGGAAACTTTCGCTGCCTATACAACAACGAAATATTTGAACGATATCGTGATCATGAGGCCACTGCTAAGTCGACGAAGCAGGATTGGTTGGAAGAGGTGCCAAGGCCCTGTCTTCAGCGGAAGGATGACGAACGTCAGGACGCCAAAGTAATCTTAAGGATATCGAACTGGACGGCGACGGTGCGAAACCAGGAAGTCTTTAATTCTCTTCTGCGGGAAACCTACACTATGCTAACGGTTGCTGCGCTGTTGATGATAAAAAATACAGTTGAGCTCATGATTTTAGCGAGTTGAATGTTATAACCTTAGACGATCGCAGCGGACACTTGAAGTTACCGTTTTTGGGACTTGGGGGAAATATTCACGAAAAAAGTTCTTCGGCTTACGAGTAGTATGAGTTTTAGCGCGAACATTCAATGTGGGTGCTTGAAAAACGGTTTTCCGATAATTTTAGAGACTTGGCTTATTGCCACAACTAAACCTGGGTTAACTTGAAACCAAATACTGGCAGTTTCATTACAATAAAGACTTAGTGGCCATATAAATTTCATTGATTAATGATATCCTGAGCGAGAAAACATAAAATTATGACCTCATTACTTCTTATCCTGTCTATTTAATTGATGTTAACTGCACTGCATTTTTTGGGCCCTCACTGAACTCACTGTATGATGGGCCAAAGAATGTAGTACATTTCTATCTATCATTGCTTTACTAATATCCAAAATTTTCCGAATAGATTGGATTTTTCTTGCCAGGACTGTTTAGGTTAAGTTTAGTGGGTAGAATATTGGCTTCTAGTGTCTGCGATCCCTAAGTGGAGTCCAGGTTCCGACGAGCACCGATCTTTGAGTTCCTCTAGCTCTGAATAGGCACCTGAGTTAAATCAGGAGTAAAGTGAGTCGTGGAAGTAATCACTCTACACTCGTATACAATGATGGTAAATTTGTGAATGAGGCTCTCTGCCATTTCAACCCCTAGACCTAACAAAAGTTACCGTAGGATAGTTTTTACTGTTCAAGGTACTTAAAATATGCTTGTTGCATTAAAGGATCCATGCTTGCCATCAATGGAGTCAACTCATTGACCCGTAAGTTTTTCATGTAGAGTAAGTATTTGGCTGTGAGGTCTGTATTAAATGTCACCAACTATCTCTCTTTCCCGTATAAAATCAATTTTTATTTGATAAACTTAAAAAGAGTTTCCAAAAACAGACCGGGTTTTTATTGACCCAATTGCGATATGTGTCAGATATCCGTGATAATGTATCAGAGCCAAGATTCAAGTCAGGGACAGAATGTGTCCCGGAGCTAATCACTAGAAATGTATATAAATTGCCTTCGAATGAAATCCTTGCAAACTTCAGACCTTAGACCCGTAAAGGATTGTAGTGGTATGGCTTTACCGTGTGCAGTTTGAGGTGTGGTTGGTCGGTTCCTAGAAGAAAAGATGACGCGTAAGATAGTGTGAAATTTCTAGGCAAAAATCCATGAGCAAACCCTTTTACCAAGAATCGGCCTGGCCTGGGCATGCTTAGTATCAGCTATTTTTTCAAAGACACCCAGCACTATTGGCAGGACAACCTGAAGCAGTAACATGCGCAATTGTTAAAAGTGGTGAGATTGGTGTAAGGAATGTTCGAGAAATACCAGAGTTCTTTTATTTTGACATTATGATAGATCTGATAAGAGTTTTGAATGGCAATGAAACCGAAATAAAGGATAGGATAGTAATGTACCTATCAATATTGACGGACAGTTATTTTCATTACCTGACATTCCTTTTTTGCTCGTAGATTAAGTAATCTTACCTCAAATACATGATGACCATGTGATTGAGCTTTCCAGAGGGTGAAATATCTTACTCCAAAAATCTACCGGTCGATCGAGGATAGCCTAGAAACACCCAAAACTCTTATTCGTAATAGTAAAGTATTCAAAGCAAAGCAGCATTTTGTTTCAACAACCAAAGAGTGGTTAGATGTTGAAACAGATAAATTAAACAAGAAAAATACAATTCTAAAAGCAAATTAACAATGAAAACGTAAATGTGCTGAAAGCCCAATGAAAGGGAAAACATTAAAAAGAAGCAAAAATATTATAAAAAAAAGGATACCAGAGTTGTCCTGCACAATCTGTTTTTCATGATGATCATGAATAGGAAAATAAAAACATTCATAAAGTGTGGGAGGAAAATGCATCAAAAAATGGGAAAAACATATTAGATAGTTCAGTTTTATCTAAGCTAAAGTTAAATTTAGATTTGAATCGGAAGAAAGAGTAATCTGCTCAAGAGATTTTGAGCGTTCTGAATAAGGACTGATGTAGGCGTCAAGTATTATTATGTTAATTTAAGGTGACCAAAAAAGGAATTGTCGAGGCATATATATCGAACGTTTTACGAATTTATCAATAGAGAAATTAATCCTGAGAAATAAGAGGTTCAAATGAATGAGCCTATGGCCAAGTAATATTCAGCATACCAATAATTGGCAATGTTGTTAAATGGTATTTGACAACTATTTGTGAAATAAAACCCAAAATTTTATCAAAACATAATATGTCGAATCCATATAAAAAATATGTATATATTCCTATCCGAAAAAGTGGAACAACTCATGTAAAACTCATGTGAAAAATTGAAAACCACTCTAGTCACCCCAACACTTCAACTTTTACTTGCGTCAATAAATCAAACAAAAATTCGATCTTCATAGAAATCAAACGATGCTGAATAGAATTCATGATCGGCTTTTCCAAACAAAACGTCAAGATACTACTACGTGAATCGTTCAATGATTAATTGGCTTTTAGAAGATGATCATTTCACATCCCGTTCTCGAATGTTTTTAACAAGTCCATATAGTATACATGTACTATCCGAATAACATAAACGCTATATGAGTAGTATTTACGCGGTATACGTGTGTGTGGAAGGTATGATTAGACATTGTAAATGATTTGTAGAAAAAATATCGAATGCTGTGGCAAGCACTTAGAGTGGTATCGTTGGTAAGGCGCCAAATTATCTATCGAATTTTTTTTCGGAGAAAAAAAAAGTTTTTGCTAAAAAATTGAAGTTAAAGTTGTTTTGTTGCTAAAGCGTTTTGGTTTTTCCATCTTTTGCTTATTAGAGTCAGATCGAAATGAACATCGTAATCGATGACCACACCATTTAACAGGTATAAAATTAACATCTTCTTATTGATACACAAATCAAATCTTGCGCCAAAATGATCACATATCAAACTACAGCTCGCGTACAGGTATGTACGTATATACAAAGATTCAATTTAAGGCAACTCTAAATTGAACTATATCCGTTTTACATACCAATATGTATCTAGCTGCGATTGCGCATTTGAGTAATATGACCAACTTGAACAAACAGAATGGAAAACCTAAACATACGGATCAGATCGTATTCTTATGCTAATTTCAAGTGCTAATAGTTTTCAATAGAGTTTGGATTGCTACGAAATTTTCCCAATTTACAACTAAACTTCTTTTTAAAGCTGTTTAGTCCGAAATTAATACAACAGTATTGTTATCCGTTGTGTAGCATGATTATGATATGTTGGTAAACGGATATCACGAATTTACAACTTGTTGAAGTTCAAATTAACGTTCAAATCGAATTATCGGATTACTAAGGATTTCATGTTTTTTGGGTTTTGGAAAATAAGTTGGCTAGGATTTCAAAAAGAGACAGCAATAATCACTTGGTAGTTGTGTGTTTCTGAGAAAATCAATAATCTTGTCTGAGAAGTGATAATTGGGAATGATCTTCGATGGAGCATGTTAACATTAGGTGTTGTATGGAGTTAAGTAGTGTAAAAGCCTATGAATGTTTAAGAAAATACACGCACCTGTATGAATCTCAATTATTTTTGTTGGCGCGTGCATACTAGGAACTTGTGAAAGAGTGTTAATTACAAGCAATAAACTCTATAATCTTCTTATTTTGATATTATGTGAGAATATCTTATCATGCAGAACAAGTACTATTATTTTCTGATCCAATTTTTGCCTATTTGACAACGGACGTATACAACTCAAATAATTATTTTTAACAAAAACAAATCAAACGATTATACAGTCGATGATATATGTATTATTCAAATAATCCTCATAATTAATACTCCATCCCGCACTAACGAATTCCCTTCTTCAACAACAGACGACAATCAAAATAATTGACTTTTATCATTTATCAAAAACTGAACATCGCCAAAACATCTGCATCCTCCAAATAATTATTTACCGAAAAAATCTTCCAGCTCCCTCAATTTTTTCTTTCATTTCCTGATCCACATACACGTATTATTCATATGCATGCATGAAATTGAAATGTTTAACGTAAATTGAGAGAGAAAAACCCGACGATTTAATAATCCATGCAAAATAAATTGTGCTCGCATGTTACGTTAAACGTTCAGGTTCTTGTCAATTTAAATCCATCGGGTCAAGTTGGTGGTCAAAAATCTTTCAGAAATTATTGTATTAGGTACTGGGCGAGGGATCTTCGAATGATTTTGTAGTCTCATTGATTCGCCTCTATCAATCATTGCATTTCCCGTTCACATTGATTCTACTCGCAAATGTCTCGCTGGCATTCGTTTGTTGTATTTGAATATACCCAAATTGTTTGTTTCAGTTGAAGAAGAGAATAATCGTAAAATACGTGCTGGCGAGTTGAGTTTGAAATCGTAAAATTGCATATTTATAAAAATATACCATTTAACAAAATGATTTTCAAATTTTTTTTTAAAATTTTTTATCGCTAGAAACGTGTCTCGTCTGTTTGTTGAAAAGCTTTTTTTTACAAAATTCATTTTATAATTAAAAATAAAGTCTCAAAATGACTAAATTGCTTAAAACTGTTGTTTTCAAATAAATTATAAAAATAATTACAATCATTTTTCGAGTTGTATCTACCCAGAAAAGCACTCAAGTGGCAGCACTTTTTGCACTCATAACTTTACTGAAGCACATAAAAGAAGTAGTTCCAAAATGACTCATTTTGATTGTGTAGATGTAGATGTTCAATAAGATAATATTATCGATTGTCTTACAAAAACCAAATTTTAAACGTTTGCTAGGAAAAACGATTTTGTTTTCATTATTCGACGACAGTTTGTTTTGATTTTACGCGTATCTACAATTCTATCAGATATTATGGTTCTTGATGCAACCGACTAATGTTTTTTTTTTTTCAATTTGCATGTAGTTGCATAGTAAATTGTTGATTATGCTTTGTTCGTTTCTACTCATACAGCTTTATTGTAGGCTAGTGGGATAAAAATCGACTCCTTGTTTTGAATTTGAATTGATTGTGAATTCAGTCCACACTAGAAATTGGAAGGAGGAAGGCTAAGTAAAGTTTGAAGTTAGCTTATTGTATTCTGTAGGGAGTACGCTCCTACCAAAGCATAAAACTTTCCATCCTACGTAAATCGGAAGCTAATTAATATGAAGACAAGTTAAATAGGTACCTAATTTTTTGCCAAGCTCACCAGCGTTTTTTTTTTTTACAATTTTCATGAGTAATAAATCAAGTCAGCAGAAAAATCTTCTAAAAATTGGAGTCTGATCTCTAAAGTTAGCTCAAAGTCCTTGTGCCTGAATATTCGAACAAAAATCAGTTAAATAGAACTTAAATGCGATATTTAAGTTGATACAATTCCAAGCACCTAGGTTTATTGTATGCTCTAAAATGTTACTTTAAATTAGAAACATATTTAACATACTTACAGGGTCTGCCCGAAAATAAAGCTGAAAGACCTCCAAGGCAAGGCGCTACCGAAGCGCGTCAAACGTCGGGAATTGTTAACAGAGGTATAGCGAAGCGAACGATAACCGCGTCAGACGCCTGCGGGCTGTTGTACAGTGCACGTGACTATCTGTTTGGACCTCCACTGAAGTGACGCATCGAATTTGGAAGATGCCTCGTTCTTTAGAGTAGCGTTACACAATGAAATTTTGTGTTTTACTCAAAGAAACGGGCACCGAGACTGGCAACACTGTCCCAGCCGCCTTACAGCCTGGACGTGGCTCTTCCGAATTTTTTCCTGTTCCCCAGGATCAAGAGGCACCTCAAGGGTCACCATTTCGGCACTTTATAAGCGGTCCAAAAGGCTACGACGAGGTTCCCGTCGACGCCTTCCAGGGCGCGTACCGCGAGTGGAAGGAGCACTAGCGCCAGTGCTCTGACGCGGAAGAAGTATGCTTCGGAGAATTTTAATCACTTGTAGCTACATCTGCCATAATTTTTTTTCCCGAACTTATTCAACTTTATTTTGGGACAGACTCTGTATTCGTTCAATGAATAATCTTTTTAGGTTTTTGGACCCTATTTTGCTGGCTGAATTATTTACGAGCATGAAAAGCTTTGTATGTCGCATCCATTTACTCCTGATTTGACTTAGGTACCTCTTCAAAGCTATGTTAATTCAAATGGTTGGATACGGTCGACCGCCCGGAGTTAGATCCTAACATGCTAGGAGCCAGTGCTCTTCTTACTAAGCTATATGTGCAGTTATTGGAAGTGCTAACTTTTGATTCAGATATTGTTTGCTTTCATAACTGTTAATCAGGTGAATTGTGTATTTCTATAAAACAAACCGCACTTAGATATAGGAAAACGGAGCTACCTATATTATATCTGGCTATTTGATAAAAAATAATAATGATTGGCATGGGACCCTTGTGCAAAAATGAGAATGAATTATTGACACTACAGAAAATAATGCTAACGATCATATAGATTCATGAAGACATTTGCTTTGGTTGACATCTAGTATTATTATAATTCATTTAGACTTAAAACGTACTCACTTGTAGCAACCCGATGAATGCAAAACGCTTTAAAACTTTTACTATACCAGTAATCTCTTGCTTATCCGGAGCAGCACAAAACACTTTTTTGCCTACACCTTAAAACGTGGAAGGTTCAACAAATTATTATAAATTGCTCAGACTGGAGAACTTAGCGCTACCATTAGTTTGGATACAAAACTCAGCAATAGTTGGAAGTGAGGTATACTAAAATTACTTCTCGATACTCATGTAACCAAGAATTTACTGCAGTTGGGCCAAAAATAGGATACTCTATTCTTCATGTACTTTGAGTAGAGTCTGTTTTTCTGCATGGCCTAGACGAAAAGTCTCAAACGTCATAAACTTGAGTTAATTTTGAAATAAAAACTCAGGGAGGGAAAAGGTGTTGCAAACCAAAGCAGAAGGTTAGATGAAAGATGGATCACATCCTCTGTTGGTAGCATATATAAATGGTCAAACCTACTTTCGATATAGTCTAGGATAATGTAAACTTGACCCGGCTTTCACCGTTCCTGCAAATGCGTAAAAGCTTAATTAAATCTATTGCTCCAGTATGATTAATGAGTCTGCTTTAATTGTTCCTTTGATATTAATTAATGACCTAACAATGCTTGAGGCTATTATCTTCCCATGGATTCGATTAAATTCTTAATGTTCCTATGAAATAATTCAGGTATGATTGAATCGAGAATCATACTCCGAAATCGGTCTATCCACAAAGTTATTGTCTCGTATCTCGTCTCTATCTAAATGGCTCTGCCTAACAAAATCACTAGGCATTTACGATTAATTTTACTATCAATCAGCTCTCTACACGATCAGCTAATAGATCAATACTGCCTTCTTGCTACCGGTAGCTGATGCGGTAGGTACGACAAAACGTCTTTTTGTATCTATTGTAGCTAATCGTATGCACTTGCTCAGATCTTCCAAGAATATCTTTTGTCTTGCACCTTGTACGCTCTTGGCGGTGGCGTGGTGTATTTGCACTCTTCTTGGTCATCTACATCTCAAAGCTACTATGATTCAATCGTTATTACCCGTTACCATCATTCTCTTGATCATCGCTAACATCAAAAACAATCTGCCGATCTTAATAGAGAAATTAAATAAGTTGTGCGGCGGTGACGATCTGGTCATAATATCTGCCATTAGGAGTAGAGAACTGGTTGAATATAAGTCACAGAGAACCAAACACGATTATCACGATGATGATAATAATGATGATGATGATGATACGGAGCCGGTGCGGTGCGGCGATGCGATGATACTGATGATGTTGTTTCTTGAAAAGGTCAGGGCAAGAGAAGCGATTGAAACAGATGCGACAAAACAAAATACGCTACGCATGCCACCAAACTCGTACGAGGAACAAAGATCGGCGGGACAGACCAACCACAACGTTTTTCACTAATTAACTCATTAACGGATCATCTAAACATCAGACTGCTCTCGTGTCGTTTGTTTTATAAGTGTTGTGCGGCGACATTGAGATACTGGGCGCTGGGAAAGTGGCGGTGGTATTGTGGCGTGACGTTTAGTGCTCAAAATTGTTAACTTGGAAGTGAACCTGCCGAATGTACAGGGTGCTCGTTTTTTGTACTACGGATATGTTTGACTGTATTAAGTTTTTAGGAAAACCGATGTAGTCTTTCAATTTGGGCATAATTAAGATGTAACTATCCAAAATTAAATCATGTATTTCCCGATGAGTTGCAAATAAAATAAATAAATGATAAAAAAAAAACCAAAAAGAGCGGAAAACCGATGTCCTTGATGGTGCACATTTGATGCATTGATTTGTGAAAAGTCAATAAAAGTTTGACGACGTGCAAGACACTTAAGGCAACTTCAAAAATGTTAAAAAAGAATAAAAACAAATAAAAAATAAATAAAAAAATTTAAAAAAAAAAGTAAAACATACTTGAGCTTCTATTGTTTAATTTGTGTCTGCATTAAAACATCAAAAATAAGCTCAAATTTAGCATTTGTTCATAACATGATATTAATAATAAACTACCTGATCATCCTATAAAATCCATACTCAAATTTTCATGCTAGAAAATTTAAAACAACATCATCAAACTAATAATATGCAATTATAATTTCAATCGTAGCATTTCATGTTATTAATATTCTAATACGATCGTATAGAATGAATACTATCACCTTTCATAGGTAGATACACCATCGTGGTGGAAAGTACATGAGATGGTATCTGTCCTGCTCAATTCAGATTGTGTATGTCGAATGCGAGCTATAATTAGAGTAATTTACATCTGGATTAGATGGACCTGCATGTTTCTTTGCGTGTTCCGAGACTATGAGGTGTCTGGTGTGGTCTAAAATTGAGCTAGTAAGAAGTGTAAAATATTAACAATCATAAAGACATACGTTTACTATCACACTTGATGCAACTCATTGCGTTCGAAGTGATCAGTCTGGTGCAGTTTCCCACAGTTTTAAATAAAATTTAGGATCAATACATTTACGATCAGTCATGTAAATTTAGCTCTACGACAGAGAAATTACTATATGCAACTAACTTTCTGTGCTTGCAAGAGCAACATGGATCACACTTGAAACTACACTCTGGTCCTTAGCTGCCTTGGCTAATTAGGTAGATTCGTCAACTCTTACATAATTTCATTATGTTACCTTGGGCAAATACTAACCGTTTTGGAGATCATCTAAAACGTGGGAGTCTTAGCAATTCTTGGTGCCAAAGACTTCTCATATAACTATTGGCAGCTGTTGTGGTTTTCAAAAGCTACCGCTTTGGGAACTGGTGTCTAACGCAAAAAGATATCAACTCATTTTTGGCCAGATTTTCACGCTTTTGTTTTGTTTGTTTTTCAATTTAATACTGTGTTATATGTTTGGAACTCAGCGGGAAAACATTTCATTTAAACTTCGTAGGTCTATCAAGTAATGTAAGTGGCATTCTTACTCCTCTTCGTTGTGCTACAGCTTATTCCGGGGCTTGATTTCTTTCATGTATCGTTCCAAATGTCTAGATCTCATCATCGCGTCTCCCAGTTTTGAGATTCGAGCAGCGCTGCATTGTTTTGGTCAATCAAGTCTAGCCATAATTTCCTGGGTTCTCTCACTGATTTGTGTTCTTCAAGTATTTCTTCAAATACTTTTTTAAGCCTTTGTCCAGCTTAATTATTTTGGTTACCTCTGCTATTGTTGAGGTTAATAAAAGTTTATTTTATGGATGGAAATGACCATATAAAAATGCTAATATTCTAAAATTGCAATATTCATTTGACGAAAGTACTTCTTTCTTTTGCACACAAGGTCAATGCGATGCAAAAATGTTGTCTCAGATATTGTCTCAGATATAGATAACACTAAAGCTGGTTAATTTTCAGATGCTTTTCATTCTTCAGTTGAAGTTACGAATCGCAATAATTATTCATTACGAACCCAAGGATCTTCACATCAATTTTGAATTTAAAAAAAAATGGTACCAAAACATTCGTGTTCTGGGGAGCAAGAGCCTTCATATAAAGTGCTCTTCCATAGTCTTGTCTGATGCGTTCGTTTTTTTCATACGTCGAAACGTCCATCCCTTCCGATTGTAGAAAATCCTTTTGGTCATATACCTGTTCCCTTAAAATAACTTTTGGTATCCGTTTTCTTATGTATCTACATGACGTGTCTGTCTCCTCTCCACAAGAAACTTAGAAACTATTCGCACATTTTTGCACTTTCTTCTTTCCCCACTCAGTCTTACTCTACAGCCAGTTAATTTTTCACACCCAGTAATATTTTATATTGTATTGACAGTAACCCATGTAAGCCGAGTTTTAAATTATGGCGGCTGGTGCTGATAGAATTTCAAATCTTTTTACCAAATTCTGTTGTTGGTTTTTAAACTTACCGTATCGGCTGGAACTTTCGCTCATCTGTAGTAATTTGCAAACATTTCTTCCATTTCTAACAATTCAACTTTCTTGGTGTTATGCACAATAAACTGTACACTGTAGTACAACCTTTACTAGCCAACGAACACCATGTGTTCATCAAAGGTAAGTCCATGATATTAAACTGACCGTCATTTCACGATTGTTCAGTAAAAACTAATAGATGTATATACATAAGTTAGTTATGAATAATATCCCTGTATTCACACAGTATTCCGGGTCCCCTTTTTTGAATGAAATATATTTTTTTTTGTAAGACTTTATTTTTGTTGTGGCACTGTATTGGTCTTTCTGTTTATGAATATGTTTATATTAAGTCAGCTTATGCTGATCGGCGCAATTTTGCATCCAGCAGTTGCGTCTCATAACAAGTCAAGGTAGCTTGCTTCCGTTTACTCAATTTGCCCGTTTTCCACAGCCGAAGCAGTTTTCCTAATTTATTTTTCTCTATAAGAACCACATTTTAGGAGCCCTCTTGGATCTTTCTATACTCGCTCCATCGATGCTGTATACTTTGCAGCGGGAGGCGGAGGAGTAAAAACCTATGTCAGCTCAAAGCTAGCTAATGGGATTCAGTTTGGTAGCAAGTTTTCCCCTGGTTCGTTGGAAAAAAACACCATACGATATTGTCTTACTAAGTCAGGTCCGTTTTTTTTAAGTCAATGACGCAATATTGAATTATCAATGTTAATAGCCTATGCGTGCTTCTCCTAGGTTTTCATTTACATCAGATAAATTGGTCAACACTTTTTTTTTGATACGAGACTGCATTGTATTTTTCTTCCTTCTTCTTCTTAAAACTCAAAAGCTCTCCACTCTAAGAGCCTTTCTTATTGCCTAGTACTATACTCTTCGCGAAACGAATTCAACGGTCAAATCCTATACAAAAAGAGCTTTACTGACGAATTGAAAAGCTCATTTTGTATGGGATTCGACCGCTGAATTCGTATCGCGAAGAGTATAGTACTAGGCATATCCTCGAATTTCAGAATATATCTTGATTGTCCATTTTATCGGCTTCATTGTAGTCAGATATGAAGAACTTAGCCAGCCAGTTTTCGCTAAATAAGGATACGATGCTAGTTATAGAAAAGTTCGTTTTTTTTTTAGATTCATTGGCGGCTGCTAATAAGGTCTCAACAAACAAGAACAAGACGATATTGCCCTAGCATTTTTCACGTAGCCCGAACACAGCACATATGCACAAAATCTGTTGAGAAAATAACCGACATCTTTTGTTTTAGATTATGATTAATTTGATAAATCATTGATCCTTGTTCCCTTAATCTTTCCCTATCCATGCACTTATTTTCAGTGGTGCTTTTATTTCAGGAAGCAGTCCTGGATTAATTCATGGGCTTTAAGACTGTGCGTCAAATTTACATTCATATCTGCAATTTTTTGAAAACGGTGTTTTTCATCCTTGTCTTGAAAAAAAAATGCAAAGTTTATCGTGCAATTGAAAATGCTCATTTATTTTCTGAACATACCTAGTATTTGCAAACTAAGTCCGGTAGCCACTTGTGTATTCTGAGGAGAAAATTATATTTAAAAGTTTAAAAGTTCATAGATTTTAGTCACCTTCGATTATTTCCTCCTGTTATGCAATAAAGTACCATCAGTCTACGTCTGATTGGAGTTGATATAGAGAAACCCACTCCCACCCATCGAACGCAAGGTGAAACCAAGCTTGACCCATATTTAACTGATTCTCGAACAGAATAAATCAAATTTATGACAACCACAATTATATATTATCGTTTTCCCTATATCGCTTTCAGACATTTCAGCTCCTACAGTACCATAAATTCACAATACCCAACTCCCAGCTTCCCAATACGAAACCAAAAGCAGATTCCAACTTATACATTCATGCATCTGTGTATGCACAAATTCTCCTTCCCCGAATCCAATATATCGCCATCTATCGTTCACTTTCGAATGCGGTGGACCCGCGCGGTGGTTATTAATAAAGACCACACATCTGACAACGAGACCACCCAACTAGCGACAGTGAGAGTGAATTATGTTGGATACCGTACCGAAGCCGCTTGCTATTCGCATTCGAATTTGCCTGCGCGAACGTAATCGAAAAGCGCAGAGAAAAAGCTAATGCCGTCGCACGGGACGCTCCAGCTTCAGCTCCACATGTGCCAAGCTGATATCGGAGAGGCAGCTAACTTGCTTCGAGACAAGATATCTGTCTATCCATGGCCATGAGATATCCAGGCTTTGTCTAAGTCAAGACAACCAAGACGATGAAGACAAGTGCCATGCGGAGCTCCGCTATTCCAGTTCATCGGTACGGCTTACGGCCGGACTAGACGAAATCCATCTAAACTGGATGTATCCGAGAGAAATACAATTGAAGCAATTAAGCGATTACGCCGGGATGTTAACGTAGTGGAACGCACTTCCATATCGAGGAACCTTGCGAGCGCTGCGTCGGTACCAGCACGTTCAAAGCCATGCGTCAATCGGTTGTGCTGGTTGTCACATGGGACCCCCCGTTCGTTTGGATCTTCAGTTGAACCTGCGCAACGCAAAGACTTGGCGGTCGTGGCGACCTAGACCGGACTCACCTCGAAGTTGGACGTACGGTCGGCAGGGCTAGCTTCAGTGGTCATCCATCTCGGCGTCTCGGCTCAAGAGGAATTCCTTAATTAATATACAGTCAGGGGAACTGTCCAGCGAGCGCAATGTTCACAGAAAGTCCCAATTAGCTTGCCTTCTGCTTGATGACTTAATTAAGACGATGTGGCGCCCATATTTGGGTTATAGTCAGGTCGAAGTTTCGTTACTTTCCTCACATGTTTTTTTGTCGTTTGCTGAATGGTTTTTATTCGTGTGTCTTTTGACTTTAATTTTGGTCTTTTTTTTTGTGAAATTAGTAAGACTTGTGGCGAGTGCGCACTTATACAGGAGTCCCGAAACCGAATTGCAGGCGAAACATATGACATAAATCTGGTTTTTGACTGAATATTCTTCTTCTTTGGGGCTCTGTTTGTTCGAATTGCTAATAAGTGAATGTGCACTTGCCATAGCTCCTTCTCTGCAAATGCTCCCTTCTTGTACATCATCCCTGATCTTCTTGAATGAATTCGCTATGCAACATGAATGAATTTGATTCCGAGCGGTGAGACAAAAGACGTATCTTGCACTCATCATAGTCCACGTTTGCGCATACAATCAACTGCATTACTTGACTGCAGTTATCTGCATATGTACGTACCAGGAAGCTTGTGATTTCCGAGTTCAATCGAAATTCCACTGGTTTGAATATTGAGGAGATCCTCTATTGACACTAATATCTGCTTGTGGATCTCGCTTGGGTCTGTGATTGAAACGCATCATACACACATATTGCTCCGAAGCGAGCCAATTGATTGATGGCATAGCGCCTTCGTCAACGTCATCTTCACTGACTGTTTGTTTGGATTATTGAAATCTTTTGTTGGCAGCTCAATATTGGTTTCGGTTTCGTTTTCTTTTCGGCTGTTTTGGTATTATTCGCGGTGAATTATGGACATTGGATTAGAGTTGAAGAATACGATTTGTATACGTCAAAGTATTTGAGATTGTTGTTTGTTGAGCGCTGGATCCAGCATTGACGTGTGGCGTTCGGAGTGAAGAGTTGAACAGCAGCAACATAGTGATGGATGGAGAAGTAAAAGATTTAGAGACGGCTGTCGTAGGCAAATATGAAAGGCGCTTAATGCGATATTTCATATAACTTACGAAACATTCTTGTCTATGAAACAAATGAGAAAGTGGCATATTTTCCCACCAGAATGGCACGCTACTAATTTGATAGATTCTTATCACTACTTGAAACCAACTACTCGTGCAACCACAAAATCCCAGGAAATTCTTCCATAATTCACCGAATAAATCATCCCTTGCTAAAAGCTCCTAATTATGTCTGCTCATCTACACCGCAAGATTCCACACATAATGTTTTCTATTTGTTGGCATTATATTACGAAATCCTCCCGGATCCCTAATACAATATTTCGCCAGGCTTTTATTCGAGTTAATAAAATTTACTGAAGACATATGTTCCGGCACACGAGCAGCATTTCAGAGATAAAATTCCTTGTGGGGGTGTCGCTGTCTATCTGCTCGACTGTTGTAAGTAGATTGCGAACTATATACTCCAGAGCAAACAAGTTAGGGTGGCTGTTGTGGGGGTTGAAAGGCGTATGCATACATTAGAGTAGAAATATGAAGGATAGTCCACAAGTTCCCCAAACTCTAGCTATTTTCGATGTTTTCTATCAGTGCAAGCAAGAACCCTCATCACAATAAACATTTACTTAGCTGGTTTTATAGGGTGTGTAAAAAGGTCTCGTTGTGTTAAACCAAGATAAGCCCATTCAAGGGTTTTATGGCGAGAATACATTGCAAGCAAGCAAGTGCAAACTCGGCAAAGTCTGCGGGGGGTACGATTTCATGCTTGTTTGGTTCGCTCTATGAAGTCGTGTAGAAAGGGGTGAAAGTAATCCATTTACTGAGTCAACTAACAGAGAAATCAAATGATCTGATTGTTGTTTTATGAGAATGTTGCGTACTTAGCTCGTTGCAAGCTCCAACATTTAATCCAGTGACTTGTAAATGATTTTCAATTTGCCATTAATTTGAACTTTTTATTACTTATTAATCTTTCCTCTTAGTCGAACATGAAATCATGCAAATCAAATTATTTCGCATTCATGTGTAAATCACTAGTCAATTTCAATTTATTTCATTGCAATGCAGCAGTAATTATCACTTTGTTATTTTTCTCGCAATGCAAGTATGTTTGCATCTTGAGTAAAGGCAAACAGTAGCATTTAGTAAGTTGGTCGGGTGTTGATGTGTTAACAAGACGCTGGCTGTGCAATGGCAAAAGCATGTAGTGTTTCATTTCAGAAAATTGATTGAGCAATTTAATGCTGACTTCATACACTATGAATAAATCATTACACGGAAGCCTTATATCGTAATGAGCTTGAAAAGAATGAATTATTTATTGTTAAAAGATTTTATGGTTCTGATTGTTATAATGGTGATTTAGAGGTTCAGGATGAGGTTTGATGTCGGAAATTATGAACTTTGTGGTAATTATGTGAGTTTGAGGTGTGGAGTAAAGCAGATTAATTTATTATTACAGAACGAAATTGAGACAGTTGTTGCTAAAATCTAATAGCTGCATTATATGTGAAAATACATCACTTTGCAAAACAATATAAAGACAAAGTATAGATATAATTATCAATTGGTTGATGTACCATCTTTGCTGGAGATAAAACGTAAACTTTTTGAATGCATTTACTTATAAAAATTTTAAAATTACTTATAAAGTTTCTGAATGTAATTACTTATAAACGTATCTCTCGTTCTCACGTTATCTTTCGTAGAAATTTTTATCATTTGCAATAGCACTCGTTGAATTCCTAGATTTGAGCTCTGAGGCAAAGTATAATGAAAGGTGCATTATACCACGGTACCTACACTTTTTTTTTTAAAATTATAGGACAATTACAAGGTGGTTGTACAAAGTAGTCGGAACAGCTATGCATGAGCTGATAGACATATAAGCGATTTGAAAAACAATTGCTGAGTATCGAATTTAATATTAAGTAATGCGTTAAATTTGTTTATGGTCTCTATCAGCAAATTTGCACCCCATTGAAAACAATGTACAATATAAATTAATTATAAAATAAATTTAAATGTAAATACATATTATAGATACAATTAATCAAATGGAACAAAAAGCAGCATAATATAAAAATGATAACAAATCGAATGTCGACAGAAATTTAGACAAATAAATTGAGTAATTCATAAAATATTTTGTAAAATAATACACTTGCTTTTAAGCAATATTCAAACAATATTAAAGCAGTTGAAAGAGGGCCAATATATAGATGACGTTGCTTTAGGAATTTTAAAAAAGCCGAACAAAAATATGTATACGTTCATGCAAGTAGCCTGTCAGAGATAAATGAAAATTTAGTTAAATTTAAGCTCTGAATGAGTAAAAGATAACTGAATGCTGGATACAGTATAAGTGAAAAGAAAAAATCCAAACGGAATGTGTGAATTCTTTGAGAATGAAACCAGCATATCAAGAGACCTTTAATGTGACGTGTAATATACAATCAAATCTTAGTTTAGAATTAGATGCCATGCCAATGTCCTTGAAATTCTCACCAACACTTAACAATACTCCAAGAATAGATTTGGAAAACGTGAGAAAAAAATATCAAAAATAACATCAAGTATTCAAAAATATCAAACTAGATTTATTAATTCATCATACCGAAAACGTGGAAATACACCCCGTACTCAGATAAAAGATAATCTAATAACAGTTGATTCTACGAAAATAATAATGTATCTGGGGTATAATATTATAAAAACTAAAGAAAACAATATTGTTGTAAATAAAATTTTTGAACGCAGGTTTGGCCAGGCTCAAGTGAACGGTTTGAACTCAGATAATGTAAGAATTTTCGTACAAAGCTTAATGCACGTGATGAGTTATTGCTTTTTGGATCCTTTGTGGGACGTCACCGTTATTATTGGTTGCTTTCTGTGAAAAAAAAGAAGAAATCTGACTGGCCAACACGTCTATTTCTCTAAAATAGGGTCATCTTTCTTCTCCAATAATCCTAAGCCTTGCTGGTTCTTTATTCGCCCCTTTAAAACTAACAAACAATATACCGATTCAGTAGTATTTTATGGAAGCTATTTTCTTCCTTGTTCGTAGCCTTCTAAAATGTCTCTATTGGATGTAATCCATCTTTGACTAATTTTATCGCAGTTCCTTTTATTACTTTAGCTTAACTTTGATCTCACAATGATTCTAGTGGCAGCAGTGATCCCGATGTCATACCTAACGTATTTACGAAATCTCCTTCATATTTGTTAAGGATTCTTCTGTTCATACTTTTCTTGTGTTTTCTCTTCGAATTGGCTGACCAATATTTTCGCCATACTAAAATCGAGTATATATTGAAAACGTTACAACTATCGCCTCGTATCAATCTTTCTCTGTTTTTCAGCATTGTTAGGTTAATTGTTCACGGTCATGTCTACCGTGCTGTGTACAATTTTAAATGTGCAACACGATTTTAACAAGAGCCGCTCTCGAAATTGTCGATGTTGTCCCTTTCAGCTCTTGACGATAGACAGCAAGCTAATGTAAAATATACTGACTTCTCCGAAGTTTTCGACAAGGTCAACCATTTTATCTTGCTTGATAAGCTTTTTGGATCCTTTTTGGTCCTCTTCACTATGGTTTTTATCCTACTTCCTCAATCGTACATGTTATATGGGTGCTTATCCTCCTTTTTTATCTTACTTTTTTTGTTTGTCATTTTTTTTTAATAACCTTCTTTCCGTATGTCCGTCCAAGTGCCTCCTTTATATGGTTGTTCTTAAGCTGTATTGTGAGATCTAGTCTTTTAATGTTAATTTTATTGCCCTCAGATCTAATAGCCTGAAGAGCATGGTGTACCAGGAACATCTTCCCACTGAACGTATCCAAATATTTCTTTTTATTAATCCCTCCTTAATGTCGTTTGAATATTCTGTGTCAGATAATATTTTTTTTTTCATGTGGATAATTATATAGATCTTGGTGTTGTGCTTGATGTCAAGTTGCATGTTTTATATTACTTCTAGAGCATCAAACCGCTGTTTACACTATTCCTTAAATATCTATTCGTATGCTCACTTGTTTACTTCATAAGTGCATTGTATTCTTGAGTACTGCTCCCAAGTGGAGTCTCCTCTGCAGGCACTGTTCTTTTGCCATCTTCGATGCTGAGACTTAGAGTAACTTTTGAGCCTTTATGTTCACTCAGGAGCGATGTATATATTATTGTGCATAATCTAGTTGGATGCGTGATGTGATAGCATGCTGAAAATAAAATTATTACAAAAATTCAAACACGGTTCATCTCTTAAAGCCAGCAGGCACAAATAAACCAGCAGCTGGATGTTAAATTTTACTACTTTTAATACTCTTTGCTATTATTTTGTTTTTACTATTTTTACTACTCTACATAATTCACTTAAACTCAATCAATACATTTGCACTTAAATACAAGCAACATAAACAATATTTCTGAAATCCTATATCATAAAAGCTCAAATATCGATCCACACAATAATTTGAGCTAAAAACTCTTTAACGCCCGGATATTACGAAAAAAAAACACTCTCTGCCTTAATGAGCTGCTAGCGACTTCCATAAATATACTGTACTGTAGCGGGGCTGACCCACCTTCGCTTAAAATTCCGTTGGCAGATCATATCGCGATCAGCGGCTCTGTGGGTGGTCGGCGTGGACATATTTCACTCAAAAGTCTTCACATTTCACCCAAGCTGTAAGACATTGGCGTGGTCGCATTGCTAGATTAAGTAAGTTCCTATCGACCTCCAATGCTTTTATCTGGATCGACAAAATGCGGTCATCATCGATGTAGTGAGTTTCTTTGCGATCGAAACGAAAACTATGATGGGATTTTCGGTATGTCAACAAGGCAAACGTGGCCGTAAATGTAAAACATTTCAAACTAATGTGGGATTTAATTGGTCTGCCCATCAGAACGAGACATGTCTTAATACAGACATCAGAACTTCTTGAACTGTTTTTTCGAGAACTATCATACATGAATGTGCATCGAATCGATCCAAACACCCATCAAGCCAAGTCGTCTGTTTCCTATCTGTAGGAAGTGAGGAGATGTTTGGCGCTTAGTTTTGTTTGATCTGGTAATATTGTGAATGGATGCGGAAGAACGAGAAATGAATGAATGGATGTTGACTTAATAGCATTTCTCGTTTAGGGTGTAAGTGCATGTGAAGTTTGTTCTGATTTAGAAGCAGGATAATGGCGAAAACATGTTTGTTGCCAATTTGAAGGTCAATTAACAGTGTATGCGTGAAATTATCTTCTTCTTCAGCAGCCTGAAACTATTTTAAAAAGATTCAATATAATGCTGAATTGTCTTCTGTTCAGTTTCATTCAAAAGGTCAGGATCATTACTCCGAAATTATATTTTTCTTAACAATTTAAAACGTTCATCTCATTGATTTTCAATATGACAACCTAATATCATCGCCGATGGCAACGCATCCAAAAGTGTGTCACATAAAAATACGTACTTCCATTCAATGCATCATAGAAAACAAAAGCTAAGAAGACAAGAGGCCTTCAGAAACGACATGAAACTTGTTGATTCGACTTGAAAGAAATGCTCGCGTTCAGCAGTCTCGCGACAGTTGCTTTCGCTTAGTCGCATCCACACCACCATGCAATCGATGTCTTAAAAACATCCGAAATGATCCGCATCCGCAGCCGGCGCAAATATCGCGGATCTCTTGAGCATTGGACCCCACACATGCAAATACAACACGGGGGGCCCAATTAAGCATGTTCACGGCATTCATTTCGCTCGCGTATTAAAACATCTTCTAATAACATAAAACAAACACATCTGTATGCAATCGACCGCGCTCAAACATATCGCGAACTCAAATATACATCGTATCAGCTCCAACTAGCCCCAACAACGCCTCAGCACTAAGCAACAGTTGAAGGCATTTGATTGTTGGCGCTTGCATTTTATTTTGGTTTCATTCATTTTAGGCATAAAATAGTAGACCAGATTATTAAGTTTGAATGTAAGCGTAACCAGTATTGTAATTATTTTAGTTATTTTATTTTATTTTGTTTTTTTTAATTATATGAAAAGAAATTTGAGAAAATACCACGGAAACTCATTTGGTAATGAGATCAGTCAGTTCTTCATTACGGCATACCCTCCAAAAAATTGTGCAAAAACTTTTGCAAACTAATCTGATCTTCTTTAAACTATTCGCTGCGCGATGACTATTCCTCAAAGCTTACAAAGTGTCTTCCATTACTCCACGTTCACTGTATCGCATCAGCTAAAGAGTAGGAGGAGTACTAAAACTGTTCCAAGAGTATCTATATGAATTTCGATCGTCTTCGTACGAGATGTGCGGTATAGATCAGAAACATGTGGATATGCGCGGGTTGCCATGTAGGCGCAGTTTGTCGGAAAATCGGTTCATAATTGTTTCGGGGTGGGATCTAGTAACGACACACACGTGGAGGAAGTAGGTGATAGCGATATATTTATAGTATAGTACAAGAAATTGAGATTTAATAGACCATCTGGCGCTTGGTTTGGTTTCTTGTTGATTGGATCCATCTTTCGTGTTAATTCATGCGATTGTGGCTGATGATGCATTGTAGAAAATTTATGATTCTGTGATTTGATTGTTGTTGTTTTTGTTGTTGTTTACGCAATCTACATGATTTTGATCAGTAAAAAAGGAGGACTTAAAATTAAAACGCTTAAACGCTTGTCTTTGTAAACTTTCGAAATGGTAGGCAAAATTTGAAAAATTTGCAAAAATTTTTTCGAAAAATAATTTGTGCCAGGAATATTTAAAATTTACAAAAAGTAGTCCCTTTTTGGTTTCTGAGCCATATCATAATCTCTTCATATAATGTTTATCATTATTTTCATGCCAAGTCAATTTGAAGTTAAGCTCGCAGTAATTACTGTGACACGAAATGCCGCCCACATTGGGCGCTAACATCTTTCTGCGCTGTGTGAGATTACTATTTGTTCCTTCCATTTGATTTCAGCTTAGATTTAATAATGTTATTTATTTTGGCCTAGCAAAAGCTGAAAGAATGGATTTATTGTAGGAATAGTATATATGTCAGTTCCCAGAACGCTCCTGTCTAAAAGGCATGTGTCTTTCCCGGCAAGTAAGTTTAATAAATATCACGTCTGTGTCCCAGGTTGTAGCTCTCATCATAATTGGACATTAAAAAAAAACTAGTTTCCCTGTTTTCAAATACTATATTCAATTTTGTTCTCCAGTAAATTGGGGGTCCCAGTTTAAAACTGTTGCCAAAAAAAATTGAACTGAAAGTAGGTAACTTGAATTTTTTGTATCTGAGGAAGTTATTTAGAAATTCTTTGTAAGCAACCAATTCTGCAATTTCGGTAATCTCACATCTGCCAAATTTTCCAGACTCGATAATTTGTTGACTTATTTTATAAAAATCCATCAGAATTTTGTTGGTGACATCTGATCCAAGGCAGACTTCTTCATAGCAGATATGAACGTCTCCTCATTATTTTAGTCTCGATGATGCGTTTTGTATAAATTTCATCGTCATGCCCCACCAAAGCAAAGTATCCTACTGTAAACCTCTGGGGGAAGCTTGTTGACTGTGATTTTGCAATGGATGGGGCCAGCTGCTCTTCACTCTCTTCACTGCCTTCGGAATATTGTAGTAAAAATTTCGCACTCTAATTTTTGCTCACCTTCTGCTTTGTTCTACTTCTTCTTTGCAATTAGTTCTAGGGAATGCCACCGGATTGAGTTGGATATGGAACAATAAAGACTAACTGAAAATAGAAAGTCGTTTTATTAAAGTCCCGACTCACAGAATCCGAGGATTGCATTACCCGAGTCCGTGATTAATATATTTCATTCAAAAGTGTAGGTAATTGATCTTTAGGTAAAACGCACATAAAATTTCAAGAACAGTCTCCTTCCACTTTTTTAGGACTTTCGTTGGTGGAAAGTACTCTGGTGGCTACCAGAGGTGAAAGTACTTTTTTCCCATTTGGTAGAAGCGCTATAAATTTTATGTTTTTTTCTAAACAAGGCTTTGGCCGTCTTAGCCATTGGTATTTTTTTCTTGCTGTATTCACGCACAACGTTATTCACATGCATGCTTTTAAAGTATTTGGTACTCATTCGGGGTACTTAGTGATGATTTTTCATTCTCCAAGATCGCCAATCAAATTAGTAACATGGTACTTCCAAATGTTTAGTTTAAAATTCTGCTTAGTTCACCATTCAAATTAACTATAAAATTGATCAAAACCAGGTTAGATACCGCTTCTGTCAAGTATAAAATGATTGTGTGTCATTTTCTAGGGTAACATCTCCTTTCGATGTCACTCAATTATTTCTTGGCTTGGCAAATTGCGTCTGACACGCATTTGTTTTTTTTGTAAATCAAATCTGGGTTCCCATTATGCCAGACTTTTACCCCTATTTTCCAGTAACTCCAATCTGCGCTCTACTTTCAACTGATAAGCATTCGCAGCCTTATTTTTCTGTTCTTTGCCTTTCAAAGTCCATTTTGTTGCTTGAAACTATAGTTCCTTAAAAAATGTCCACATACGTAGTTTAACTGATTTCTTTACCTGGATCTGAGTTGCACTTCGTCACAAATTGATTATGTCAGTTTTGAAGGAGTGCTAAAAGGAGGCACGAAATAAGCCTATCAAAACCAGCTGCATTGACCTATACCACATCTCTTATAGTATGTTCGTATAGGCTTTAAGGCCTTGAGTATCTTCTCGGCTACTGTATAATTAAATATTAACGTCCTCTCTTGATCGATGAAGAGGTTTTTTTTTGTGCAATACATACAGTTCTGGATTTATACTTGTCTGCAAAAACATCAAATAAATATCTAAGAACCCAAATCCTATATATATCTTCTACCAGAAGAGATGACCCATTATTCACTATGATCTTTCAAAATCATCAGCTAACATTTACTTAGTCACTTATTCATTCATACGGATATGTCTCCATAATTTTTTACCACGAAATTAACACCTTGTGTTGCGATTAGGTCACCAATTAATTAACTCATTCAGTGAGCAGGCATGTTATCAAATGAAATTACATTCGACAAGCTTCAAAGTGGGCAACTTTAGTAGTTCGCAACATGACGACGATGTCGGCAACGACGATGGTCTCACATTACAATTGCCTCCGCACAACTGAATTATTATGTGGTATCGATATTTCAACTTCAGTAGTATCCACACTAAAATATCTACCTTACCGCGTTTGAGCTGAACTTGGAGATCAGCTCAGATTAGATTTATAAGGGCTGTGTATTGAAGTATCGATCAATAGAGAATCAGAATGAATTTTTATAAGAAATCATTGGGAAGTTTTTCATAGTTCTGAATTGGTGGATTGTTTACTTGAATGATTTAGCAACTTTGTGTTGCTCTCTGGCAACGCTCCATCTCGTATACCATCAATTAAGATTTTCAATTTTCTGCATTACTAAATAATTCGATCCCATCCTGTTTTAGCTTCTAGCCATAAAATCAATTACTATAAACACTTTTTGACGCGTTGCCAGGGACTTGGAAGCTACATGCATACCCAGGACAAGCATCGAATCGAACCAAGCACTTTCAACTCAATTCTCGCAGCTCATGCAACCTGATATCTCAACCTGTCGTCGTTGTTGTCGTGTGTAAATTCGAAATGTAAATTGTCGATGACATTTGACACTCGACAAAACGCTGTTGCATTTAATACAAATGACAATAATTCCGTTCCGCATCGAGTCGATGCGACGCGACGGTAGGAAAGTGAACAGGTATGAAATCGAGTGGGTATAAAATGCCGTGTGAAATGAGGGGACAAGTTCACCGACTTATTAAACACCTCTGGGCACAAGACACCATCGATTCGATATCAAGAAATAATACGAAGTAAAAGGATCGAATTGCAAATTCGAAAGAGGGACAAATCGCACGTACTTATTTCACAATAGACGGCACGACTGCAATGTGGACGTATGAGTACACGCATTTATTACGTGTATAGAATACGATAGCATATTCCGAGCTAGAGAAATAATTGAGACGACCAGACATAGACATATAAAGAATGGACACGCATTCACAATGCATGAGCCCGTACGTGAGTGAAGCAATTTTACTACACATGCAATCTTACTCTCTGTAAAACAGCTTTCCCCTCAATGCCGCACGCACCACCCCTCAGCGCTGTAGACTCTCTATGTAAACATTCATTTCAATCCATCCAATCTACGGGGTGGTTGGGATAACGGGGAAACTAATACATTTCAACAAATTTCCAAACACATCAACTTTTCTGCATGAAATTTGTTATTGTTTTATACAAACACATTGAGACCAGAGGTCGAAAATTGCTTCATTTCTCTCGGCCCATTTCGTATCCATTCTTCTTATATCTATGCGACCAGACATCACGAAAAATGCAAATGTTCAACCATGAACACACACACACATTTGTCTGCAAACATTTCAATCGAAAAAAACCTAGACTGCATCAAAATCATCAAACTCGCGAATCTTCGTAGGTGGGAGAATCAAACAAAAATACGCCCAGACAGCCCTTGCCAAATTCCAAGGTCTCTTAGTCATCCGTCCGTCCGTCCGTTCGGCAGCCCATTGAATTCCCTATAGTCTTCCAATAAATAATTGCATCTATGAAACACTTAATTGCAGGTCATTTACAAAACGTTTCGCTAATAGCAGGGTTTAACAGCTAAATAATCAACAAATTCTAAGTTTGTCGAATTCAGCCTCCGGGATGCAAACAAATTTAAACTAAGATCCGTTGCGCTGGTCTTCCTGTAAATCACCCAACTGAGCTCGCCAGCCTGGCGTCTACACGTCACGCCGTGACCACCATCGTACATATCATTCAATAAACACAATCATAAAAAAGAAACTTGAAAGTTTAATCTTCGAAAATTACTGGAAGCCTTTTCAGAACTAAGTCAAGTTCATAAAGACCGCAACGACTTGTGCTTGGAGGCTGAATTGTCCCGGGTCTCTCGAACAGGCAAATCGAGCCTTTTGTTAGCTCAACCTTAATAATGAAGACATCTTCGAGACTGTTGTCGCCTATTGTGAGCCTTCCGAATCATCGAACATAAAGTAATACTCATAAAAACCCGTCCGCTCTGAAACCATCAATCATACGACTTGAGCCCCATACCGTACACATCGAACAGAAAAGAGCAGCGCTGTGGTGGATCTTAGCAAGCATGCCAGAGTTCTTTTCGTGTGGACATACGGACCTCCGAAATTGAATTTCTGGGAGTCCTATACATTGTTTTAATTGTCGCGATAGCATTGATTTTGGAATCGCGAGCAGATAATTTTTAGACAATTTGAATTGAAGAAACGTGAGGTTCAGCGGGTATTTATGCCAGAGGTTAATACAGTAAATTAAGCCAAATGTAAGAAATAAATATAAAAACAATTCAAACTTTTGTTGAACGGTATTATTTTGCAAGCTCAGTCCCAACACGTTAAATCACTTCATTGAACAAAAGGTAGGGAACTAAACCAGATGAAAAATAACTGGATGACTAATTAAATTCAAAAATTAATTTTGAAATACCTGAGTTCGTCCTCGGGAAGCAGATGGGTTGATGACAATATGCGATCATATTTAGTTCTCTCGGCATTAACTGAATTTCCAGTGGAGATTGTTAATAAAGAAATCTCAGATGAACTGTAATTTACACTTCAGCCAACATACAAACAGCTGGATGAGAAAGCTCTGGCAACAACTTTCTGCAGAAAAACTATCATCTATGTATCTCATCTTAATCTCATACATAGTGGCGAAATTCTTCTAGTCTAATTTTCAGTCTGAGGTGTTTCAGGGTTAAAATGTAACATGGTTACTGGAATTGGTGTGGAAAAATGTAGCCCAATCAGTTTTATTGAGCAGCGTACTATGCAAGTATTTTTTTTCTCTTTGTTTCCCAAAAGTTAGACACGATCCCTTATTTAAATCAAAAATATTCTTCGCTTAGCTTTTTATGTTTTCCTTCTATCTATGCATGTGGCAGATACTCAAAGCTCCTCCTCCAAAATTCACTTGCTCGCAATGAAAAATAGTCTTGGATTGTCAATCCAACCTCTGCTTAAAAAACAACACAGTTTCTCCACGCAAATAATTTCAAAAGCTACAGACTAAATGATAATATATGGCAAAAATATCTGGCAAATATGGTGAGGTTTCGTTTCCCAATCAAACTTGTCATTTTCACTGCATGTGGTCGTGAGATTTCCTGATAGAAGAGCAATTTTCGTTTCGATATTAAAAATGATTTTATCTGTGAAAGCTGCTAACACTAAGAGGCCTTGGATATTAATTGTTTGAGACAGAATTTCGAAATGGATTAGCTTTTTTATCCCATCAAATATATAGCAAAACTAAACTTAAATGAAGGTTATCATTAGTCTGCGGAATATACTGTCTTCAATTGCTTTTAAAATTCCGATTAATTTCATTTCGGAGCCAAAATTCATCCTTTGCGAAAAATCTGATTTGAAAAGTTAATGAGGCCAACTTGCTGGCATTTCTGATGACAATGTTTGAACAATCCAGGCGAACAAGATTCACAATCAAAACTCATATGAAAACTTCAGATTTTTAATGAACCTTGTTTGCTTGGAAGATGGTTGCCGTGAGCGCTCAAATGCGATGAATTAGCTTTCCTCGCCATAATTTTGGTCTCGCGTTTGACGGTACTAGTACTAGTTCGTCGACGCATTTCTGAGGCTTTATTGTCAACACTCTTGGATAGCGGCCTTCATTCCTAATAAAGAGATCGTGTGCGTTCTAATTGAACATAACGAGGATTGATTATGATACCAGGTATGATATGAGCCAAGGTAAAGATTTTAGAAAGAGTGGGGCTAAGAATAGAACCCTGTAGTGTTCCGTTGTATAAGGGAAAAGCCTGCACCTTTTTTCCATTGCCAGTTACGAAAACCTATCAGTTGTGGAGAAAACTGGATACTAATTAAAATCTGATTCAATCTGAATTGGCAATATGGCTATGAGCGACTCAAATTCAATAAATTTAAGAAAAGTGCGTCACAAGCCTTATTAGGCTTCCGAACTCTTGTTGCTTTGGTTGATCCTGTTCAGGGCCAAAGAAGTTAATTCTGTTTGACTCAGCGTCCTCCTTCCAGCAAGAGCTAGGTATTCGAACAGGAAGTGAAGAACTGTTTCCTCTTCAATCTAACCCATATAGCTCTGGAAGAAGTCGTAGTAAAGGGCACTCAGCAGTTTTGCATGCCTGCCTGAAAGAATAAGTCCAGTTAAGGCAGCCACTCCTGCATGGACGAACCCTGTCTCTAGTCCAAGAAGTTCCATTGTGTGACCGATGTCAAAAATTCTCCAGAATTGCCTTGTGATCGGACAGGAAGGTTCTTCCTCTCAAAATTTTAAAATGTCCTTTAAATTTTTTACTTGATGGTCAGTTTACCTTAACCTAACGCAGTGCAAATCGGGAAAATGCAGAACATCTTCAGAAAAAGACTTTCAGCTTGTGTAAGTTGTTTCGCTTTACAGTTATCCTTAATACTCTATTTCATGGCAGCGGCATCATCGAACGCCTCGCCATGTTTTCAAGAGACCCACGGGGTTTGAGGACTAGCTTCGAAGAGATGCAAACTCTAGTGAGTGACTGTATAGCCGCTTGGCTGTCATGGGAAGTGCAAGTATTCACTTCGAATGTCTGATTACATAAGCGTCAGCTGTCCGTTTCGAGAATCGTCAACACCTCCCCGTGAAAAACACTGCAGTTGTGTGACAGGCAAAAGATATGCCGTTGGAAAATATACCAAAATATTCCGCACCAAACTCTGTTGTTCAGTTTTGGAGCCAACGGTATTTATTACCACAGCATCAATCTGCTATGCTTGGGATTTAGATTTCAAGCCCTTAAAAGAGATGGTTGGGAAGCATTAAAGTTTATATCCCCCTCAACAAGCATGTCCGCATGGAACGAGCCCAGGTCTGCCCTATTCGAAGGATCACCACGATTTAGTTGTACCGCTGCGCACCTCGTACGTTGCAAGACAAGCAAATCGGTAGCGAGCCAATGAAGCAGCGCCAGAAGTGTCTTCGTGAGGATAATAATTCAAAAATTATTTGGAGAACTCTGGGGCACTCGCTGTGAATTCATTGCGCAGTTACATTACATAGCTAAATAAAATAGGCATATAAAATTCAACCATATGTTTATCGACGGTACGTCTTTACATTTTATCCATCTTAATAGAAAATAAAAACATGAAAATGTATTAAAATTTATTAAAATTAGCAGAAATACCATTTAGAAGCTCAGATTTTATTGTAATCCCATTTAAAACCGCTAGAAGAGGCATAAATCAATATTCATATACTCCTCGTATATATATTTCAGAATTAACTAGCTGTCCTCTTTCTGCAGATGAAAAATGTGCCAACTTGTTAGCTTTACTTTTCAGCAATTGCTTTCCAAAAATGTTTTGCAACAATTATCAAGCCTGCCTGTCAAATATTTGAAATTTTGTCGAACATTTCCTCCTACAAATCGAAAGAGCTGTGAACAATAGTTTTCTTGAAACCTGCTACGCAAGTTGTTGATTTAACTTGAAGCTTTCGTAGCGAGAGTGTAGCAGCTATACTATTTCAGCCCGCTGGCTCTGATTGATGATTCTAAAATTTAACCCCTTCTGTTTGTCGGGTGGCCTATGTAATCGAGAAGCGTATCCATGAGTTGCCGCTGCAATGCTATCTTCGCGGGGCGCATACATGGCGCATTGGAGCCACATATTGTACGCCCTAATAACCGAATCAGTTCATTCTAGGAGTAAACTAAATATTTTTATTTTTCAAATTACGAAAATTGTTCATATTTTTCGGCTTAAGATTTAAACTGACTGAGCTCCTTCGTGTATTAAACATCTCACTCCCCCCCGTAAAAAAAGATAGCAGCTTAGCTACAATTAAATGAATATTTTATTGGAATGAAAGTCCACTGCAAATAATATGGACTTTCTCAGAACAACTCCTAAAGTTTCATCGAAGCAAGGTCATATGAGTTGATTTATTTTATATTTATTTTATAACTGAGCAAATAGAAGAAACGCTACTGATTGTAATTTATCTCTCGTTCACATATAATATCAAATCATATAATATCAAATTTTTACACACAAATTACTTGATTTCGGTATTTCTGGCTGCCTACTTGACTGGCTTAAATCTTATCTTTGTGACAGAACTCAAATTGTCAAATTTCAAGGAAAATTTTCATTTATTATATTTTGTACTATCAGGGGTGCCGCAAGGCAGTTATATCAGCCTTCTTTTCTTTAATATTTTCATTTCGGATCTATCTAGGATTTTATTTGATACCACACACCTCTTCTACGCTGATGACTTGAAATTGTACCACACTATCAAAACGCAGTCCGACATTAGTTGTAAACACACAACAGCGGCATTGAGGCAGCGCACAGTGGTCTATTTCGCGAAAAAGGTGAACTTTATTCATGGGAACCACTAGATGTATGAAATTGAGTGTTTCTTGGGTTTTCAAACATGGGAAATCCATTTTTTGGGTTGTATCGGCTCCAACTTTTAGCAAAAAGTTTCCAAAAAGGGTAAAAATTTGGAAAATTTCACTTTGAGGAAAGATTTTTTTTTTATTAATAAACGAGTGTGACTTATCATTTCCATAGTATTTTTGCTGGCTGAACACGAAACCGCTGTCCAAATCCTCCTCTCGTGCCTCAATGTTGAGGAAAATATCATTTTTAGAATTTATCCTTGCTGACGCAATTTTTATCAATATTGCGACGTGATAGCCAAATTTCGGATCACATTCGTGACAACAGGCGAAAATGCTGTGGAAATGATTATTCAAATTCGTTTGACACAAATGATTTCGGACAGTATTATTAATTTGACTTGCAGTCCTACCCACAAAGTTTAATCGAAACAATTGTAATTATTTTGAATAAATTTTGTAATAATAAAAAATCAACTAAACAAAAATAACATGCGGAAATCTATATACTTATTTGAAGTAGTAAAAAAAGCCTATCTACAGCATATAGCAAAACACATATCGAATTTACAAATATTATCATTCATCCATGCATGTATATTTACAATTTTAGAAATTAATACCTGGCACGAAATTGTTTTGTACAGGTAAAAATGTATTTTCGATAATGTTGCTTTGCATATAATTTCGATACTAAGCATATACATACCTGAATCACTCTATGATCATACGAACACATTTCATATGAACATATTTCATTGAATTGAATTCAGAAGCGAGTTGGGAAATTTGATGATACTAAAGTACAGGTGAATGAGTAAATAAATGTATGAACAGCCAAATAAACATACGCCACTTGAAACCTTACCAATAATATAACAAGTAAGTGTATGGTTTAGAAACTATTGTTTTATTTATGAAATTTAACGTTGTGCTTATCTCAATCTCACGAGCTTCAACCTGGTACAAATGCTTGCTGTGCTAGTGCAAATGATAAGAAAATACTGCAGAGCACGCGGACTGGCGCAATAAGCGCGCAAAATGTTGCATTTTATGCAAGGTCGCTGAACTTTGAAAGGATTTTACGAGCGTAGCCGCAGCTAGCCGCAGGCAAACTAAGTTTGGATAGTTACTTTGGACTTTAATGAATACAACTAGACTTATTTCGTAACAACTTGTTGTGACCCTCTAAACTTAAAAGGGACTAGAAGTTTTAAACACCGAATTCCTATACTATCTGCAGTGTGAACACGATGAAAGGGGGGGAGGCTAAATCATCAATGTCTTTCATAGCTTAATAGCGCTGTATTACTCAAAGGTATTTTGATCTTCATATTCTTAATTTAAAAAATAGGTTAAAAGACAGATGCAATTTTTGGCTGTTTTCAGCACCTGTGCTCTTATCCTTAAACTTATGAAACCCAATTACCACCTCAAATGATGGGGGCCATATAGGACAATATTACCCCCAAGTTTCAACTTCATACTTAAAAGTCCATAATTTGAATTAAGTTCACCTTTTTCGCGAAATAGACCACTGTGCAGCGGTGCCACAGGGGGAGGCGTGAATGCCGCAGTTGAATTTGGTGAATCACAATGCAGCGACAACCAAATTCATTTTTTTTCTTTTGTATTGCTAAATCCTGTTGTACAAGGATAAGGTTGGCTTATCACAATACACATCAGCCATCGCTTGCCTTTTCCACCAGACCCTTCAACCTAATTCAAACAGAGTTAATTCAACCTAGTGGTGATGCCAACCTATGGTAGGTATCACTGCTAGCGGTGCGGCTTGGTCTTTCAAACGTAATGACTTTTTCATCAAGAAGAACCTTAATTAGTGCATGCCAAACTTTGACATCACTAATGGAACAGTTAGTATAGCACCTCTCTCTAACAAAATTACATTTAAGAATCAAATAAGACGGACTAGGCATACAACCCTCCTTAAGGAATACCAGCAGCTTACAGTTTATGGGTATAATGAAATCATCATTAGGTGTTGTAGAACATTCAACAGTGTAAGTCATCATTACTCTTCAGGTATCGCCAAATCAATCTTAACTTCTTAACCTATTTATTTCCCATCCTAATTCGCCTAAATACATATAAATATAAACTTAAAATACTTTTATATTCTTGTATTATATATATTGTATCATGCCTTGTTTGGCAAATAAATAAATAAATAAATAAATATAATACTTCTTCATCGTCTCACTGCTTAAAAATATTTTTTTCCGATTCCAATCATTATTTCAATTGAATCTCGTGCACCTGCAATTGTCGGATAATTTCAATCACAAAATCTTCCCGTGTATCGCACCCTTACTCTTCTACCGTACCATTCAAACATGACGAAAATGATGGTCAGCCGAGAAGTTAGTAGTAAACGTAGTCGGTATGCTGGTTTCATCTGTTGATCATCACATAATCTCCATGTATGAGAACTCCTCTAGAAAATCGAACTGTCTTGAAAAGCGCGACTATTTTTGGGAGGTCTGGAATGTTGCAATTTTGGTGGTTCCCTGCAATGGGAACCACCAAAATTGAATGAATGTTGCTGTTGTTTTTTGAATACGACATCAACTTCCTATCACAGCTAGAACAATCTTTTAATCCAGTCGCCATTGCCTCGACTGATTCTGACTTAGGATCATGTGCATTTAAGTCTACTTTCTACTATAAATCGATGCATGGTAGGTATCTTACATCTATCTATGTTACTGTGATATGGCAATGTGAATTTTAATTAGATGTTTTTTCGTTGTATTTCACTGATCTGTATCCCGTTCCGTGCCGTTCTGTTCGAGAATTAATCGAATCGATTAGATACACGGGATTAAGGCTTTGTTAATTTTATCTCGATTCATGTTTTATGCTGAACAGTAGCTGACTGTATCGCTGACATTGATCTTCGTGATCCTATCTGATCTGACTTGGAGGTAGTAGGAAAAGAGCCTTGCATTCGGATTGACTTGTTTCTGTGACTGGATGAAGATTAAAATTTTGATTGATTTTTATTTTGCCTGGATTTTGATTGATTAAAGCTGATTGTAAATGAGCATTGATATGATGCATGACGTCATCTATTAAATGACGCTGCAGAAAAGCGCAATTTAAGTACTTGTTCGCACTCACAAACACGTTTTCCTTCGATTCAAATGTAGCGTAAAAGCATTTCATATCCTTCGCAAATCTCTCCGAAACAAGTCAATTTTCATTGGTTTCACACAAACACATCTCCATGAAACGGCCATACCTACACCTACACTGCACAGAACAGTTTCCAGCTCGCGATTTCACTTCTCTTTCGCAACTAATTTCGAAATTCGTCATGTCATCGCACTGAAATTTAATTAAATCCTCCATGGCGGCGTGTCTGTTTCAGCACAAGACGACTACTCTCACCAACTCGGACAGAAAAGTAGTCTGGTACAACATGAAAACTGCTATTTAGATAATTGAATGAAAGTGCAAAAAGGTAGTCGAGAGGAGAAGTCGAAAGTAAATACGAGATATTTCAATGTTTGCTCGTCCCTGTGTGAACAAGAAACCTTGCAAACGAATTGCCATCGATTTTTTGAATTTATCGTTTCGATCCGTTGTCGTCCCTTCGAGTGGGAAGATTCAATCGTGTATCTAATCTTTAATTCAACATGTCGCAACTAGAACGTCATTTCGAAGTTTGAAAACTGGTTTGTAATTAGTGAGCTCCCCGAAATCATGTGTCAACTGAGTGATAAGTTGATTTGTTTGATAAGTCCCGTTTAATTACTTACGACTCCTCCTGTTCCTTCGTCTTCCGCACAGGCACCTCCATAAATTTTGTGTTTCCACTTTGTGTCCTCGATCGATCGGAAACGGTGCGAGGGCCAAGCTACTCGGGAAAGTGTCAAGCACATCCTGAACGAGTAAGCAATAAAAAGTCAATCAAATATTCGTCACACCATCCAATCCGTAACGCAGTCTTTCCACGTCACGCCACGAAGCTATTGGACTCATCGTCCGGAAAATGCCCGGAATTTTCAATAAAACTCAATTCAATATAGACGCAACTCTCGTTCGGCTCGGAGAGAGGTTGTGTACGCGGCGCGCGGAACATTGATATCAACAACCCTTCCGTTTCTTTGGCGCTACGAAGGATATCATGTTGCCTGCACGTTTGCTTTTAGCATCATTGAACTGAATGAGCGGGCGAAACATTAGAATCTCGCACTCGAATTTGTCGTGTTGCGTTGAGTTCCATTGTTGTTGACAGCTCGACCTCGATATGTCTGTGTCGTGTCGTGCCACCACCCCTGACTGCTGCTCAAATGCTCAAATCTTATCACAAAGCTCAGAAACAACCTGTTTCGCCTGTTTCGCATGCTCACCCTTGCAAAATGTCTTGATATTGTTGATTCTTGATATCACGTTTTTTGAGTTGGCTAAATTGCCCTTCTTTTCGAAGCGTTTAACGGGATTTTAAATTTTTTTTTTATCGGTATAGGATGTTGGGCGGAATCGAGGGTTGAAATCAATTGAACACGTGTTCCGGGTGAGATAATAAGTTTGAAGAAGTCGCGCGATTACAAACAAAGTGCTTACGGGAAAATTGATTCGTTCCATTAGTCGTTGGGGATATTGCTCAAGCTACGACTTGTTCGTGCTCGAATATTCCTGTATCTTGCTATCCTTTGTCGTCGTTATTTAATACAGACCATTTGCGTTGAAATGCGTTTTGGGGATAATGGTCTTGCGTTGCGATAGTGAAATGTTAATAATGTAACGTAACGCGTTAGGTGAATTGTAAAAGAACGATTTTTATCAATCCAGTGAAGTTTAATTTTTAATTTTGTACTGAATGATGAATTTAATCAATTGCCATTTTATAGATTGTCATTAATTTTGAATTTTGTATTTATTCTCGTTGCAGGGAGAAGTAAGTATCGAACGGCACATGGTTTCGTGATATAGACACATTTGAACGGTAGAGTAAGTATGCGAAATGGTGGTAGTTTGGTGGTCAAATATATATTTTCATAGCAGCTGGATGCAAAATAATCACATTGGGATTTTTATGCCGCGAAAAAAACTTGTTTAAAGGCTTAATGTTAGGGCACATCCATTTGGCCTGCTCAAAATGTCGACGATGTTTTATGAAATTTAATTTGTCCAGGAATGTACACTTTAAGCATGACGATTTTGATGTAGAAAACGTAGAATGAAGACATAAAATTCAAGATTAAGAGTTTACGACGGTATCTACTTAATGAAGATTCATGAACAATTAATGAAATGTGATTCGATTGATAGCACACTAAGGCTTATTTAAATCATTCCAAAAGGAAAACATTTGGGTGCCAGACTAGTTGACGCTTTTCAATATACATTTTACTGGGCTTAAAGGAAATAATAAATTTGTCTAATACCCAATGAGCCTACTTAGTATATCTTAAATCTAAAAGCTTCATAAATATATCTAGATATTATTATAAGTTGAAATTGTAAAGAAAAATAAATCACAGAGCTTCATTCACAAATTTACAAACAATTTGACGACTCACTTTATCCCTGATTTAGCACAGATACTTTTTCAAGCTC
This sequence comes from Nemotelus nigrinus, assembly GCA_947369275.1. Taxonomy (NCBI): domain Eukaryota; kingdom Metazoa; phylum Arthropoda; class Insecta; order Diptera; family Stratiomyidae; genus Nemotelus; species Nemotelus nigrinus. Next base: position 223,930,746 of record OX376372.1, on the reverse strand, counting down.
GAACCAAGAACCACTCACACTTATAGCCAGTGCTCTTCTGTTGTATATTACAAGAGCTCTTAATTATTTATTCAAACTTTTAATTTTTATGATTATTTCCCCATGAATTGCTGCAAGAGCAACAAAAAAGGCACTATTGTTTGCATCTAATGAGGAAAATTGCATACACTACGATAACTCTAAGCCACAAAAATACCACGCAAAATAGGACAAACCCGCTCCATTGACTTCAATATCTCATGTTCAATATCAGTATAAAAAAAAAAGATATTCATGGTTCGAAAGTGATGCTATACACTTGATGAGGTCAGATGAGAGTGACTTGTTTTGAAACCATGATAAAACAGTCATTGGAGATAAATTCCATTTGCAATTAATGCATATGAGCTGAGTAATTTAAAAAACGGTCGAAAAATGAATGAATGAAAAAGCAGGGAAGGAAAAATGAAAAAGCAGGCAAGGCTTTTCTGTGAAGGTACTTACCAATATCGCTGACCACGCGTCTCTGGTGTTATATATAAAAGCATTTCACGTTAATTTCTGAATCAGCCTAAATTCAAGGAAGAGTTTCTCCATTGCATTACTTATGCATCACCTTTTTCTGTGTCGGTATTTTATAAAGAAACCGTGGCCCGTGGTCGCACATAATAGCCTCTACAGACGACGAACATGTTCGTCAGCTTGGTGCGAAAACATGTTTTAAACATCGATACAGACGTTCGCACCAAATGCCGAACATCAGTACATTGCGCATCAGTTTGCACTGAATTTCAAAGTTCGCGCACATATTTACGAACCTGAGATAAGGGTAAGTGCTTACCTGCGTACAACAACAATTGCACGTGTTCGCTCACCAAGTTGCCGAACATGTTCGTCGTCTGTAGATGCTCTAAGCAAAGGTTTTATGGTTCTACTAGGCCTATTTGTATTGGATAATAGCCCAGCGCCTCCGCCTAAGCTCAAGTGTTCGCGGTCGTATTTCAACAGTTGCTACTTTCTCAGATCTCCGTACATTAGTTCTGGCCCAACAATCAACCCTTGTGCTAATGTGCATGTTTTGCGCACAGGTTCCTAATTCATCACTTATATTAGATGATGGTCTTTCAGATAGTTTCGGACCGTGACTAACAAGTAGTTATCTTCGTGGAAATATCGCTGAATAGCATTCAGCATGTCTGTGCATCTCGCTGAATTAAAAGGAAAAATGTACACAAATCTATCGTCACTATTAATTCGATGGATCTGACCTGATGATATACAGCGTTGGCACGCCCTACTGCTATACTCCATAAATGGAAGTACTCCCAAACGGAATTCATACTGATTTTTCGAAGGTTCATCGACCCTTCGCATTGCTGTCAAGGCTTTAGTAGTCCTTCAAGAAGCTTGTAGACTACTGATGTGTTCAAATTTTCCTTTCCGATTAAAACAAGTTGCGCCAGTTTCGAGCAAGACACTCACTAAAAAACACACATTTTACTTACGCAACATCGTAGGTGGTTTACTTTTGCACGATCGTCAGCACTTTTGCTGGGATGTTAAGATTAAAAAGACAGATAACAAAGCAAAAGCAGATCTTTTTGACGAACTATGAGAGCTTATTCTATCCTCAGGTGGAGCATTGTGAATAGTGAATCTAGGATCTTCATCAGAGCGTCCGCTTCCATCGGTAGCCCGTGCGGCCGCTTATCTAAGGACTGTCCCAGAAAACTTTTACTAAAGCACATAAAATGAAGCCTTTAGGACCTGCTTACAGTCAGTGTGTTGAAGTGGAAGCAAAAATCAATGCAGCAGCACTCCTTCATTTCACTCAAAACCCGGTTTTAACTGATAGACGCATGTGTAAAAAAGGCCTTAGAGTTTAGGAAAATGATGCTATTTTTTTAATAGAGTTTCCCTTTTCTCGATATACGGAATCTATATTTGTAAACGTTAATGTCGCTTTGAGTGAACATTTTTCCGATAGAGGCCCGATATTAAGATTTTCACAGAGGTCTCATTAACGATTTCGTAAGCTTTTTTTTCCATTTTTTTGAAAGTCAGATGCATTTTTAGCTTTCCTATTGCCTTCTTTCAATACTCGTTTTATTTGAGCTAAGTAACGTCCAAATGTTCTAAATTCGGGACAATTTAATAGTTTGGTCTCCTTTCATACCAGTCCAGCATTTTCTTAGCGTTATGAGTTGATGTTAGGCCTGACCAAAACAAACACGAACTCTTCATGCCTATTAATGAAAGGCAACAATCGCTTCTGCAGACACTTTTCGATATAAGCAATATTCTACCACACCATGTACTGTTTAGGAAGATCATTGGTTTTCTTCGACTTAAATGCTTTTTTCACTGCACTCTTTGCTTTAGCAGTGTTAGATTCATGGCCAGGAATTTGCTGGAAGTCCGCTTTGGCATAATAAGCCACGTCATCTCGTAAAATGACACAATCGAATTTCGTCATGTATTGATCGTATAATTTTCAAGTCCTCAATTTTGCTACTTTCTCTCTTTCCTCGGATTGATCTGTTCATTCGATTGACCGTTGACTTCGATGTACCAGCAACTACTGCCATATTTCGACCGGAAATGTTGGGTTTGGTCCAGTGGCGGCTCGTAACCTTATTTTATGGAGGTTCACAAAAAGAAAACACATTTATTGGGCACATGAATATTTACCTTCCACTTTTCTTAAGAGTTGCATCTGTTTTAGTTAATTTGCCAAAACATAGCAAAACTGCTTTAGAATGAGTTCTAAAAAAAAATATTATAAAAAACATAACAGCTTACAAAATTCTTCAAAGGGCGATTTAAAAATCTTTGAACAATGATATTTTGACGAGACATTTAAGAGATTTGAAACTTATATTTACAGTGAACATTGTATTTTCATCAGTGAGTTTTCATGGTGAGTCTTTACCATGATGGGCTTATCATGGTTTATTACAGCAAAATGGGTGCACCGATATCAATAGATTTTATTAAAATTTACAATCAGTCCTAGATACACATAATCCCAGAATTTATAAAAAAAAAAACGGTAAAGCCCTTCTTGTATAAAATTTTTCATATATCCACACACAAACCTTCGGTGATTTAGACTTAATTAAGTGCTCTGACTATTTTTGCACAATCGAACCTGCCAATACATTCAAATGTATATAGTTTAATAGCTCTAACCCTAGTAAAAGGCCAGGAATAGGCGACAAAAGAAATTAAACTCCCAAATCATTTCCAAGCATATACTTTCTTCTAAGACTAATCTTCTAAAATACTGAATATATTTTACTAGTATTTCACAGCAAACATTTCACAAAATTTATTTCTACCTACCACGAATTAAATTCCAAATTTGTCTTGAAATTATAGAGACACAAATAGAGGCAATAGTAAAATTAAACCCAATAGTTATTATAATATTGCGCTAGCAAGCATAAACGCTCTATCTGCATTTTTCTCATTTTTGAGTTAACACCGTATTGAAAAATTACATAATCTATTACATCATTCTATAAAATTTTTTTGTGGAAGTATTTTAAATTTAATATTGAAAAATGCACTCTCCATATACCTCCAGTACAAATTAAAACACAAATCATTGAATATCTCGAAAGTACTAAAATGTAGATAGAACCTTTATGTTTAGAAGGGTAGAATAATCCACATACATAATTGTATACTATATGTAAAACGCTCGAAACGGCAGCACGAGTCAGCGAATGGAACTGACCACCGACAACAATGTCTAAATGCATCAAATTGTTTGTCGATCGCACATTCTGAGTGTGAACCCCCTGCTAGTACTGGGACGAGCTAAATGGATGCACCCCTCGCTTCCTCGCATGCTCCTCTAGCCCCCTAATTCCAGCCACACAATCGCACGTGCGATCGCTAGTACAGAAGATAATAGAGATAAGCAGATATGAAAATTGTATGGCTTGTACGTAGGAATAGAAAGTTTCTGGGATAATAGATATGAAAATGATCGGCAGGTAACATTATAGCCCGTCCAGACTACAGCTACTTAAGTATCCGGATACATAAGTATTGTCCACACTGCAGCGACACTTTTCATTGATTTTCATGGCAAGGGTAAAATGTATCTGCAGATGTCGCTCCAGTGTGGACAATACTTATGTATCCGGATACTTAAGTAGCTGTAGTCTGGACGGGCTATTATGTGCTGCCATAACAAGTTAGATATTGTCCAATGTAGTTCAATGTACTTGTTCAATATGTATAGATACATTAATTTTGGATCATTGATATCATTGAGGGGGTTCACGTGCGAAAGTGCACATTGGGACGAGCCGCCACTGGTTTGGTCTCGCACTTCCTGGCAATTTTCTTCGCTAAGTCCTTGTCTATACTTCAAAGACATTTTACCTGATCCTGTTTTCCTTGTTACAGCTAGCCACTTCTTAAAATTTGCTATAACTCATTTGGCCGTTGAAAGTTACGTTGTCAGTTAAAGAGCTCCTGGATGAATGAATACTAATATAGTTTTCTATGCTTTAAACGGAAGGCTACGAAGGACGGAAATATTTACAAAGATAAGAGGGTCAAATATTACTACGAAATACTTTGGTCAATAATCTTTTTGCCTCGGTCTTACTGGTCTGAATAAATGTAATTGAAATTTCCCGCCCACCTTTATGACCTTACCCAGTTATTTCTTTTGACCTGATCTGTGGCAGTTTAAGATGCATCAATGTTTTGAAGAGCTTTAGAGCTTCTATTTTTTTAAAACATTCCGTAATTGGGTCATTTGGTGAAAAATAGTAGCTTACAAAGTAGATAGCTCGGTTTTCAATCCGAACATATCTTTTGCAGAGTCCTCGCAAATTGGCTCCCTCCCGAGTGTCCCCAATCCATAGGGTGTCGTAGTTCGAAGAAACTAGAGTTTGGATTGACTGTAGCAATAGTGGAGCAGTTTTTGCTTTTCCCCCATCATCTTTCCATGTTCGATGGGCTTGTTGTGAAAACACTATGCTGTTTTCGAAAATTAAACTCGTTTTGAGTTATGCAACTCACATCATCTACTATTTAGAGCACTTTTTAAGCCCAACTTTCCTGAGTATATATGGAAGAAAATAAACCAGGCTAATCATTTTTATTTAATGATTTGACTCGAAATGTGTCTTTTGCATGCTTAAAGCTCATAGCCATTACATAATTTTCTGTGCTCCAAAAATTATAAGACTCTGAAAATAGTGTTGAAAGGTTCATAAGCAAAATGTACTTGATTGGCTGCAATTGATAGAGCGAAATGTGAGTGATGAGACTACTGCCTGGACATTTTTGTCAGTCGGTTTAATCTTATTCCTATTTTTGATTAATTATTTATATAGTAAGTTCTCAACGATAATGCACCTAATCTCCGGTCTAATACTAAAAAAATACTAATATCATATGCTGCACCTCTTAAAGCCATTTGATTGGAAAGAACATTGAACCTGAACTGTTAGTATCAAGGCTACGCCACCAGATCTAAATTGCCTGACTGAGCTCAGTCTTTAAAAATCATGCAGCTCAGCTCATATTTTTAAGCACCACAAAAAACACTCCATTATAGTATCTTGCTTGAGCTAAACAAACTTATTCTAATATTTTTCTCTATCAATCTCGAAAAATTGAATGAAATCAAATGTTTTGCATAAGAAACATCAAGAATATTCGAATTCTTCTAAATAGACAGCTCAGTTTCGACATCAGCCACGTTTATCTATGAGAGCTATTCGAATAATCATCAGTTATCATTCATCTACATATTCGACTGAAATCTTTTCACATTCGCCCATGATAAATAGAACTTATTCATATTTGAAAGATTATCACAACTTCAAAGCAAATCATCTAATAGCTTCTCACGACAAAGATCCATAAACCTAGTATAAAACTAAGTCACTAATAAAAATATCATGTATCCAGCGAACAGCTTTGATAATTTAAATTTCGAGGAAAAATCGAAATCGAAACAGTTTCAAAGAATAATGATCGTCATTATAGTGAACACCTTTAAGAAAAATTATAACATCAGTAGCCCAAACAAATGCGGATTAAGAGAAGAAATGAATAAATGGCACTCGGTGGCAACCACTAAAACCCACAAAAGCTTATTTCTCAGATAATCTTCAATGCAATTTATCACAATCTGTGAGCTTGTGACATCATGTTCAAAAGAAGAGTCATTTGTGTTCTTGGCGATGTGTCTCTTCATTCTTCGAAACATTGGAAAAAATAGTTGATGGCCAGATTGAATCTCCATGGGAAATTTGATGTTCGACCAGCGGCTGGAAACCTGTGCTGAGTGGACCTGAGATGAGCACAAGGCCAATTTGTGACGAACATGGGAAAAAAATTGCGCCAGTGAATCTCCAGCCTAGCACCTGAATGCATGCTAGACTTCGTAAGTCAGTAATTAGACAAACTCTGTCCGAATGTCACTGACTAATAGTTCTTCGAGGCTTAGTCATTTTCGATTCAAATCTCTTTAAGATCGCAAACATTCATGAAGCATGAATCCCAGATTTAGCGCCTTGGTAACTAATGTCGGTATGCTTCCAACTTCTGCTTAACGCACTTAGACCAGAAAAACAATCAGCCCCCAAAAATGATTGAGCAGCACTTTTAGTAAATTTGTTTATTTCACTTTAGAACATTCCTCGAATTTTTATGAAAGTCACCGTTGAATCTTACACGTTCATTTATTAGATACAAAAAGCAACAGCCATCTTAGTTCATAGTTCTGAGAACGAAATGTTCATTGGGCTAATGTCTTGCCGAAAACATAATAGCCGACACTCAATCTTAGCACTCGCATGAATATAAGTTTGCGTAAAAGAGTTGTTCGTCGGATTACACAAAAAAAAACACACATTTGCCGGAGGGTGTCAACGAGCTATTAAAATAGCAGACATGTTAATAATGGGCGTAATTAAAAGTTCTTTTCGTAAATTGCTGGCGTGTCACCGTTAGACGAGCAAACAGGTGATTTGACAAGTGAGCAAATGAAAACAATGAAGTGCGTTCTTAAAGACATGGTGGAGTGTGGAGCTTTTTCAACATGTCTATCCCAGAGATAAAAAATTTGAAAATCTCGCAACTATTTAAGCATTAGCAATTAAGTTCGATGAAAATCGATTCCTTAAGTGCGAAAGTTGCTTAATTTTGACCTCCAACTGTAAAGATTGTGCATTTAATATTTTAAATGCATTGACGTAGACATTTCTTCATACTTCCGAGCTAAAAGGAACTCTTCGCATAGCACCCCAGTTTTGTGGGGTTGAAGAGAAACAATTAAGCAACCCGAAATAGCATATCATCGCCATTTCATCATGACTAAGTGTAGCTAATTGAAACTGCGGAGAAACAATTTCAAGCAACTTCGACTTCTTAAGAAAGCCACTAAGACATGGGTCGAGCTGGTCCTCGCTGGCAACCACCCAAACACCCTCGTGTCAATACTCTTGTAAAGATATTAGACGGGAAAAAGATGTTTAGGAAGTTAACATTACAATATCTAAGAAACTACAACCGAAGAAGTGCTCCACCCGCCGAAACTCATCTCCAGAGCACTTGCGAAACCATGCAATAGTTCAGCGACATCGCACCCTTAAAATCCCGGCTAAGGGTTGCTGGAATTCGCAAGTTCCTGCTTGTATACATTGTAGTGGAAACAATTATTACGATTCTAATTATGTCCCGTTGAAAATTGTTTTCCGTAGCTGGAACGCATTCGACAGTCGGCGAAATGAGTGGATTTGAGGAAGGGTTGACCGTTTCGGAAATGGTTAAAGTTAGAGACATATTACTTTATTTTTGGAGTTTGAATGGAATTCAATAGAACAATGACTGTAGACAGAGCAATAACGTCATCTTGAAAGTACTCATGACAGAATTAAGCAGTTATTGGTGGAGAAATGGGAGTTTTATGGTTCCATAATGACTGTTCAAAGTCCGTTTGTGGCTTAGGGAAATTCATTGTTGGCTTCATTGTTTTCTTAATGATCTCGGGTGGGTATTATGCTGCGGGGGAGTTATTCAAGTGATTATGAAAATAAGTGGAATTCAGTTTGTTTAGTTCGTGAAAACTAGGATTAGAAAAAAATTTCATTTACATCTTTGGGGCGATGTGGCTTGATGTAATAAAATAAAGTCTCTTAACAAAAAGGAAGCACATGGAAACAAAATGATGGAAAGCAGGCCAGGCGCTGGAACAAAAACAGCGAAAAAAATTATAGTGTATTTCCATCTACAGTGTCGCAAGCTTGCTCGATAGCTTCGAAATTCTGGTGCACACCGATATGTTTCAAGCACTTGTTTTAGCACTTTTTAAGCACTTTTAAAACCATGTGAAACTCTTTATTTCTCCGATCGAAGACACTATCACAACTTATAAATCACTTTCAGTTTCCTGCTTAGTGCGAACAAAAAAAGTAATGTGACTTCATCACTAAACATAATTAATACGAATTTACTATATGCAAATCTGCTCAATGAATTCAGTCATCACACTACCTATGCATATAATGAGCCCATTAATAGGTGCTGCAGGATATTCAATTCTATAAGCAGCCACTACTCTTCGGGGATTACTAAATCAATCTTCAAAAATAACTTGTCCAAAGCCCTTTCCACATCCGAACCCGCTTAACTTCCATCGTTACTAGCCTAAATTTAATTAAAATAATGTAGAATAACTGGTACAAAATTTGTGATGTATTGTATCTTTTTTACGGACAATTTGTATTATATATTTATGATTAATTGTATTTAAGATTTATATTATGTTTTCTTGTTGTTATGTTGCCTTGTTTGGTAAATAAATAAATATAAGAAATCTTATTAACGTTCAAGTTGGTGGAATTGAGCAGTTCAGATCTTCGCTCAATACGCACTCTTAAATGGCACTATGCCGTTTTATAATTTATTGGGTAAGTGACGCTTTATTGATTTTTTTTTAAAGTCAATCGCTTGGTTCTAGGAAGAAATTCTTGAAATTTTTAAGTGTTGAAGGTAAGAGTAGAAGCAAACTTGGCCAATCCAATGTGATTTTGTGGCGATAATGGTACACTTTAGCTATTGTACAGAATCACAACATTAGCCTTAAACGACAGACTGATAGCTTTATTCTTCTTCAATCGAAGTGAAGTAAACTTCTCCGATTTAAGTGGCATAAATTCCTTTTGTCAACACATCGGTTTGAATTGTATGAAGGGAAAATTGTTGAAGTATATTGTAAGAAATTCATGTGATTATTTATTATAAAATAACAACGTCTTAAGTTCAAATGTGTCTTAGTCTTCCACACCACTTCCTTCTAATATTTATTGATAACTCTTTCCACTAGGTCCACGAACAAGAAAACCAAAGAAACCGCCCGGTGAAAAAGGGCCCACCACCGATGAAAAACGCCCGCGAACTGCATTCAGTGGACCGCAATTAGCTCGACTAAAGGTAATTACTCGAGTTTTATCGACCACTCATTTATGTGCCGCCATTTATTCAACTTTTCTCAATTAAATAGCCATTTCATGTTTCTAATATCGGCAATTTTAATTTCATTCGAAACAGCATGAGTTTAATGAAAATCGCTACTTGACCGAACGTCGACGTCAACAACTCAGTGCGGAGCTTGGCTTGAATGAGGCCCAGATTAAAATTTGGTTTCAAAATAAACGTGCGAAAATCAAGAAGGCCAGCGGAGTGAAGAACCCGTTGGCGCTTCAGCTGATGGCGCAAGGATTATACAATCATTCGACAGTCCCGTTAACGAACGAAGAAGAAGAGCTCCAGGAATTGCATGCAAAAGGCGTTGCGTGAATAGCTAAATGCCTGACAAACGTGAGGATGGATTCAGCAAAGACTCCCTTCATTCGAATTGTTCTTGTAGCAATGACTGTGACCCGTCCAGTGCCATTATCCGCTTAAATTTTATGGTCTAAGCTAACTAGTAGCAGTAGGTACGTGTGTAATTCAACGGAAGCCAAACGTATCAATAACGGGACGCAGGAACTTGTCAATTTCAACTCGACTTCAAGAAGAGCTCACTCAAATCATGCCCGAGAATGCTGTTGGTGTCCAGCAGCTTTCCCCGATTTTGTTTAAATTAAATGTCAGAGTGTGACGGACTACCCGGCAGCAGATCCAAATACTCAAACGACAAACTGCATCGCCATCCTCTTCAGTTCCTGCAAAAATAATGAATGGTAAGCTCAAACGAGACGATTTAACCGAACACCAAAAACTAAATACATTTCGAAGTGAAAGCCTATCACAAACAAAAAAGCAATATTTTGAAACATTTAGTATAGTAAGAAAATTGACAGTAATCATTGTTTATCGTTTAGTAAAACTCTTCACACATTTAACTTTCGGCTAAGATGATAAACAAAACAAACAAACGACCGAAGAAAGATGTTCTTGTCCCTGTAGAATAAATGGAATGTATATTGTGGTACGCTTTTAAGCCATTAGACTTTTCTGTACTAGTCCTCAATGCCCTGCTAAGAACGATATCAACAAATTAGCGACAAAATAATGTTGAAAAGAAAACACGAAAATGAAATGAAGATAAGTTTTTATGAATATAACGGTAAAGAAATTTTGTAAATATTCAAGAACACCTTTATAATGAAATAGTAACAGGTTTCGTATATGAGTTTGTTGTAAAAAGTTTTTAGTTTAATTTTTGTAATTTATTGCTGATTTTATTTAATTGACCGAAATGTACATACAGCCAAACAATGATTGTTCCTCTTTGTTTATTTCAATCATATATTTTTTTGTTTATTGTATTCACAATTCAAATATAGCATGATATTAGTAGATAATCTGGTATTGTCAGATTTCGCAATGTAAATTATAAAATGAAAAAGAAAAATTTGAGTATATAATATATGATACGGTGACATTATTTAAATATTAGAAGAGGAAATAAAACCGTGATGAATTGAAGTTGGTGTATTTATTGATCGGATCATATTTTTGGACTCTTTCCTTCTAAGGTAAGAAAATGTATTTGGTTGTTGCTTGATTTATTTTCTATACAATTCGCTCAAATGTTAACTAATCAACATCATTTATAGTAATATATATTATAGTTCTTAGTTTATGATTTATAGGTAAACAAAATAATTTATAGAGCTTGATAGTTTGAATAAAAATATATATTTGTTGGACTGTGATACATAGCGTTCGGATGCTTTAATCAAGATTATATCATTGACACTTTCATAATTCCTAACGTTAATATTGATTGAAGTTAAACGATAGATCCATATAAGTTGTTTTTTGAATCACTGTCTAGAACGTATTGTTTCATGCTCTTTACTTACAATTTAAATCTTCCGCCAGTCTCATAGTCAACTTCTGAAAATATGCATAAATCCAGGCTTAAAAAATAAGAAATGAGTTCAAACATTGTGTGTTGCTTTCTTTTCGAGTAAGAAAACCAGCGCTGATATTATTTTTTTCCAGTATTTTCGGAATGCAAAGGTTTTTTTTATATATTTTTGAATGTAGTTTTTGAAACCCTTTATGTAGGATGAACAAAATGGCATGAAGCACATCTCACGCCATTACTAAGCTGCACCGGAAAAAAGTACAGAACGAGTAGTACACATCGCATAGTCTACTGGGAGTATGGTGCGGCTCTGTGAAAGTGTGCAGAGTGTTCTCTGCGGTTTCGCCCATCTCTAGCATATAATTTTTTTCTGGTGTGATTATCGACGCCTGAGTATTCCTAACGTAAAACTACTTGGTTTTCGGCTGACTACTATTTTCAGAATTCACAGAGAAATTAAACCAAACGACGCGTTAGGCCCTGTTTATACATGCGTCCAAGCGTGTAAACCGGTTTTTTTAGAAGGCAGGAGTGAAGTTGAACAGGATGGATGTAGTGTGAAAGTCACAATCTAGTTTTTTGAAGCTGAGCAAATGGATTTTGCCAGGTGCCAACTCCGAAGATACGAAATTATGGGCCCTTGACTTTGTATTGAGGAATGACTTTTGGAGTTTCCCAAACTTTGCATCATGTTGAAAGAGCGTTTGCACACAGTTTTCCATATATGTACATGTTCAAAAAAATATAGATGTTAATTGTAAGATTTTTTCTATTCAGTCCTTATTGCCAAAATATCTGGTAGCACTGGTGGAGCAGTGAGAGGTATTTAACCGATTTTCGGCTCAAAGGACTCAGTATGTACCTTCAAAATAAGTGATATAGCCAAAGATTGAAGGATAACTAGTAGGGAATAGAAGATTTGGTTATATTGTTGTAATAAGAAACAACGAAACCAATGAAAATTGTGAGTAACCATATTATAAAAGTTTGTTTATGTTTTTCAAGTTAAGTATGTTAAAAAAATAGACCGTTTAAGAAGGATAAAATGTTCAAGGAAAATTTTTAATGCATTTTAAGAAAATTTAGTTTTTATGAAACGCTATAGATAGCATTTACTGAATCAGAAATTGATTCTGGTTGTTAACTTCCGAATCATTTTTTCGCTATTTTTGGCCATATAATTTCCAGGCGAGCGTGCAAATTTGATTGGACTTAAGTTTTATTCACTGGCTTCTAAGATCACTAGAGCTCAACAAACTCAGTTATGCAATTCATACTTTCTAAGTGTCTTTTTCGGCGACATTATGTGTGAAATTCTTCAGATTGTTACAGGAACAGGCGACTAAAATTGATTAAGTATCAATATTTGGTGCCACAATGCCGAAGCTTGTTTAATTTTTTTTTTTTGGTTAATTTTGTTCGGTGAATTAACTTACGTTTTATTTGTGCTTCTGTATCTGTCACGAAGACTTAAGGAGATGGCTCAATTTAAGGACTGGACTGAAACGTCGAAACTGACGACTTTTACAAACTTAGCGCAAGTCCTATACTACTCCGACCTGACAGGTTATACTGGAGAGAACAAAGCCAGATAAAATATTGGCGGAAGCGAGGCTGTGTAATCCTCCGCTATACTATAGGCACAGCGTAAGAAGTTAGTTCCTAACCAGCGTGCGGACTCCGTATATGTATACGAACCAAATATCCAGTGAACTCGCCTGAGATTGTATTGTTGATCAACCTGGAAAATTGGAAGAAATCGCATGGAACAGAGAGAGGTGCAAGATAAGATTCGACAGCTACATACTCAGGCTAGATTTTACGTTGCTCACATACGGCTCACTTTCGCAAAAAATACCAGCACACTGTCAGGGTGCTTTGGCAGATAATGCATTGCGTAAATGGAGGCGCAATTTCAAGATCAAAGTGTTTTTTCTGGAAAATGGAAGAAGTTCACCCACTTATCATTCTACACACTTTGCTATAGGGCACAGTGCCCGGCGATAAATGCGGCTCCAAGTTGACGAAAAAATGCAGGTTTCCGAATATAATCATCGCAATGAGAGCCACTGTCTAGTGGCCCGTATAGCTAGATTTTAATGCTCAAATATGCTCCGACTTGGGTTCCAACCAGTTAGAAATGCCGAAGCACATTAAGTGGAAAGTAGCTAACTGCCATACCAGTTTATTTGATTACTCTTCAAAAGATTCCTCCAAGCACAGCTAAGGCCCAAAACTTTCGGTTGAACGAAACGGCCATTCAACCTGAAATTATTACACTGAAAAAAATTCACATGGTGCCCAGAGCCATGTAACATAGCGCATTATTTATGGTGCCATACGCTATGTACATAGTACTCTGAGCTATGCAGTATGGCCCCCAGCGCCATAATGTCAGAATCTACATAGCGCGTGATCCTATGTAACATGGCGCAGCATTTATGGTTCCACACGCTATGTACATAGTGCCCTGAGCTATGCAGTATGGCTCCCAGCGCCATAATTACATGGCAAAGAAATTATGGCCCCACACGCTATATTACATAGTGCCATGAGCCATGTAATATGGCTCATGGCACTCCAATTATAACTCGCAGCCATGCTGTGTGAGGGAAGGTATAAATGTCAGTAAGTGACATTAGAGCTTGGGTCTACATAATTGACTCATTTTGAACTGAAGTACTGGCTGCGATATTTTCGATACTTCGACCGGTGAATTTTCACACTGGAGCAGGAACATTCAATCGTGAGTACGTTGACTCGAATTTATCGAATTTATATTTGGTAGAATTTATATTTGGTGGAATTTATATTTGGTGGAATTTATATTTGGTGCACTAAAAAAACACATAGCGCCAGACGCCTTAATTATAGATTTCTGTACAAAGTCGATTTCAGTCGATTTGTTATAAAATATAGCGCCACAAGCCATAGTACATAGGAGCAGATGCTATGCTTATAGCCCTCCACGCCATGTGCTATAGTCCTCGACGCCATGTACTATAGTCCTCCACGCCATATACTATAGTCCTCCACGCCATATACTATAGTCCTCTACGCCATGTACTATAGTCCTCCACGCCATATACTATAATCCTTAACGCCATGTACTATAGTCCTCCACGCCATGTACTATAGTCCTCCACGCCATGTACTATAATCCTCCACGCCATGTACTATAATCCTCAACGCCATGTACTATAGTCCTCCACGCCATGTACTATACCTCCACGCCATGTACCATAGTCCTCGACGCCATGTACTATAGTCCTCCATGCCATATACTATAGTCCTCCACGCCATATACTATAGTCCTCCACGCCATATACTATAATCCTCAACGCCATATACATGTCGTGGAGGACTATAGTACATGGCGTGGAGGACTCTAGTGTATGGCGTGGAGGGCTATAAGCATAGCGTCTGCTCCTATGTACTTTTCGCCATGTATTATGGCGTGTGGCGCTATATTTTATCACTATCCCTAAATCGACTATGTACATGGCGCCAGAAGTTTATAAATTATGGCGCCTGGCACCATGTGTTTTGTCAGTGTAGATGTGTTTGGATGCTCCTGAAAAAAAGCTAGCTCAGACTGCCATGGATGTAAAAGATGACCTGCGTCATTCACACTCGTACAATTCTATGGAAGGAATAGCTAACAGGTGAGTGTCCTTGCCTCTTTTGCAGTTCAATTGGATGGGGAAACGTATTAACATGAGCCCTAATATAATAAATTAAATAAAATAAAAAAGATCGAAAGAAATCAACGATTACGTATAAAAACAGGAATCCAAAATATAGTTAAAATAAATTACTGTAAATAATATGATTGGTCAAATCGAAGTAAAATCACACCTAATCGGCATTAGTAAAGCCAATCGAAATTTATTTCAAAACGAAATTCAAACATAATGAAGTGTTATTAAGTAATAAATATGTATATATTGTTGACCTTTTTTAGTAAAAAAAGTGAAAACAAACACAAGTGAAAACACTAGCTGGAACTGCTTGTCGGACAATAAGAGAATTCTTTCGATTTCCATAAATTTATCCATGTTACTGATTTATTTCAAAGCTTCATATTGTTCCAGTCAAATCGAACAATTTATCTCACTGTGTTGGATAGCTGTGGTTTTGTGATTTCCAATGACTACATTAAAAATTTTTAGTGCCTATTCTTTATTTGAAATTAACAAATTACCAAATAAATCAAATACTTATTTTTCTAACATTGGCAGCTGCCACTCTCTCTCTCTGTCTCTATCTCTCTCTCTTTCTCTCTCGTTTTCTTTGCTTCACCGTTAAAATATGAGGCATGACATACATGTCTCTATACATGTCATGATACATGTCACCAGCTGAATAGCAGGTTGTCTCCACGAAGATCATTCACTTTACGTTAAGATGAAATTTAGCTCCTAGAATCCAGAAAAACTTGGAATAAAAATTTGGCCAACAGCTAGACCAATTATCTCCTGCAACTCTGTTCAGTATTACCAAGCAATGTAATAACGATAGGCATCTGCCAAGCTAAACAGGCCCTAAATATTTCAGCGAACTACGGACCGCTTCCACAACTTCAAAAAAGCAACCGATTGTTTCGCGCTCGAAAAACGTCTTTTGTGTCCGACGGTTTCAACTTGCTGATGTAGTTAAGCAAACGGTAGTCAAACAAACTGTTAAGCTGAGCTAAATAACATTCATTTTGCTCTGAATTTGTCACAGGTTCCAAGAGGCTCACGTGGTCACAAAACTATCGTATAAAAATAAAAAATTGAGTAAATGTGTATTTTAAGAAATATTTCACTTAGTTTATTATTCACAATTTTCAAAAAAAAAAGGAATATCGTAACTTAAAGCTCGGAAGATCACATTTAGCACTGCTGGTAGCTCATCAATAATTGGCGCCCAACGTGGCATACTAGTCCTTGCAGAAGCTGCTTCGCCTGGTGATTGGAACATGAACCAGTGCTCACCTATGACCGTTAGGACTCCATTGAATACCAACATCTGCCGGGTAACATATACCTGAAAGTGCAAGTATCTAACAACCTGTAGACACATTTTATTAATAAGTAAATTTCTAATCCCATTTACAAGTCCCACATTATTCAAGTAAAAATACAATTGATAAGGTGTAAGATGTGAGATATAGCCAATCTAAGGGCTGTGAGCTACTCTGACTTTTTTACTATTGACTTTGGATATACACATGGGGCTTAGTTGCGAAATTCACTCCATCAATGTGTTACGGAATGCCTTGATATTAGTGTTAACAGAAAGAGCTCTACTAATGCTAGCTTCAGGGACGGCCTTACAGATGACCCCATCTTTCTGATTCGTTACCGACTGTCATTGGCTAATTGAATCATGTATTCGTTTGTAAACCATAAAATAATGAAGAATGTAAAATACGAAATGTGAGAGTTTGGCACTAAGCAAGCAGATGAATAAATATTTAAAAAATAATAAAACTAATGATATTTATAATGCTATTGGCAAAATCACGAAAAAAGTCATCACGTATCTGGGATTCCTGTCAAGAAGGAATTGTCATCAAGAGATACTACGGAGGCAGTTTTATCAACACAAGTTTGAAACTGAACCGATTTTTCTAGATCAAATCGGAACCGTAATTTTTCAGAAGTTTCAAAAGAAAAATAATTAGGTATTATACATTTTTCCAAAAACTTTGATTCGCATTTATTTCAATTTTTCAGACGAACTCTGAATGCCATAGCAATTACAATGTGGCGATTTTCATTAACTAGAATCAAGTTTATAATGCTAAACTACAATAAACTCCCATGAAATCAGAGCAGTTTGGACTTATTTTACTGAAACATAAAATAAAAAAATTAACGGAAATTAAATTTTTGCAGCCATGCTTATTTTATTTATTTAAAGTATTTTCCGTTGAAATATCTGTTGTTGTGGAAACTATTAAAGTCATAATATTAACAGCGATGTGAATATCGAAAAAACAATTTAACCAGAGTTTTTTCTCTGCTTTGAAATAACAGAAGTACATATTGCGTTACGAAAAATACTTTCAGCGTGCGCAATGAATATTGATGAAACCGCATTCGAGGAAATAAATACATTCGTTTCGGACTTTAAGGTCTCTAACGAATAACTCGGAACTTAGCTAATTTTCAATAATAATATTTGTATAAGCTACAGCAACAGAACATAAATCATCTAGCTTGTATTTTTTTGAAAAATACCAACGAAAAAATACACCTTGAGTTCGCTTTTGACGTGAAGCTTCATTATTCTTCTGGAACAAATAAAACAAATCATGATTAAATTATCCAACATATAAAAATTCTGTTGGATGTCTGATAGCATTCCGACGTCTGATTTCACATAAAAGCTCTAAGATTTCCCCTTTTTCAACAATAGTACCTATAAGCTTAGCAAGCATATACTAATCTTTCCAAACACATTCCTCCAAATACTCTTACTTTCTGTGTTATTGACGCATGTGCCTACATAAATCTTGAATTCAAATCAATTCTTCAATTCAAAATTCTTCAATTCAATATCACTTTTTGCTATTCCGGTGGTCCTTTAATCTGTCGAAATCTTTCGAAATATTCAATTCTTTCCCTTTCATTCACTCCATTTCGCATGCACAAACACAGCTTAATGGCAACTATTGAATTTCGTGGTCCAACTGTTTTTTTTTTTGCAAAAAAAAAAACAAAAATCCAATTCCAGGCAGAATTTCGCTTCGAAACAAGGACTTTACGGATATTACCAGCCAAAATACTCGATAGCATCACCTTACAAAGAATCAAAAGGATAACACATAAGCTGATTCTTTCCGTTCACCTCAACTCCTCGGAATGAAATTCGAAATCACGTTCCTATCATAATTTCCAAACTAACATTAATCCCACATTGCCGCCCTCAACTTGTCGTAGACATTTCCAAAACCGACCAAATGTATCTAGAGATGGTTTTTATGCGATATTCGCTCATTGTATCGCGTTGATTTTGACCTACAACAAAGATGTCACAGAAAATATTTTTTGACATCTTCATCATCGTCTCCTCGAGTCTTTGTCCGATCTGCGTTCTGTTTGCAACGTGGGTGTTCCTGCGAAACGTGCTGGCTCGCTTCGAGCTCAAGTCTTTGCAGGCCGGGCCGAGTCTGTTGCACCCAGCCATTCATTCATTCACAGCTTGCTTCAAGTGATCCACTCAACAACGACAAATGGATTGTAAGACAGTAATGCCTAAAAGTCCGTTTTAAGTAGCCCACGAGATCGAGTTATGTATTTTTGTTTTGACATGGACAGATCACACCCGAGAGATTCAGCGGCAGCATTTCAATCGTATTTCGAGCTAGTAGGAAAGGCATAACTTCTGGAAGTATTGATGTTGAGTGAATTATCGATGTTGCAACATACCATCCTAAATATATTTGTGGAAAAAATTAATAAAATAATTAGGATTGTGAGTGTTAAATTGCCTTCTTCACTCATTAGCTCACTTATCTTGCACGACACGTATAACGTTTAGTTATTTCGAACTGCATTGATTCAATTACTAGACTTAATTACTATATTCAGATATAAGATGCATACTGCAACGGTATCAGGAATCATTTAGATCTGCCAGAGCGAACAGATGACATCAGCCTAAAAAGTTGTTCGATACATTATACAGAGTTTCGGTCAACCCTTGCAGCTAACGCTCACGAAAATCCTATGAACTTACAAATCTGACCGCCGACCAAATGAACCTGATCTCGAGAATTATAGTAGCGATCACAATAATGTCGCTGTAATGTCATCTTTTCGATCATACTCCGACGGGTTGTAACGATTATGAGGATAATTGCTTCCATTAATTTCAAGTCATCGTTTTTTCTGTCCCTCTCTTCATCGGAGAAGTCACTGATTCACAGAGTTGGTCGGGCTACTTTTCGTCAATTAATCGTCGGCCGGAATTAATGACCTTGTCAAAGGAATTTTGTTACCTATTGCTTCCACGTAAGTGTGATTGACTAGACTAGAATTTCCAGTGAAATACGATGAAGATGAAATATAAATGTCGCGTCTTGAAGATTAGGTTCTAACGGGTCAAGATTTGGGATTAGAATACATTAGATTAGAAGACGTGAGTGTACTTATAGGTATCACACGATGGCAAGCTAAGCAGCATTCACGTTATGAGGATTGTTGGATGAAATATATGTAAGTAAGCTGGGACTGAAATGCAGTAAGTGTAAGTGGATATTATTCTTTGTTATGAAAACCAAAACGATTTATTGATTCTAATTTGTTCGTTGGATTTCAATTAAAATTCACTTTTTATAGTTCGTAATTTTTCGGTTAGAATCTATGAGTCACAGTTCGTGTCATTATGATGTTGATTTCTTTTTGTGTTTCAACTTAAGCTTTTATGCTACATGAGTCCAATCATTGCAGCATTATGGCTAATTGCAGAAAAATATTAGGTGCGTTTTTTTGCTCCGGTACAGAGCAGAATAGAACTATGCCACAAAAACAACGATCTAGTATAAAACAACAGTGCTTTCGCTAAGACTGACATAGGTTGCTGCATTTGCTGTGGTACCACACAACAGCTGAAAATAAAGAAAGAAAATAGAAAAAGAACTAGCAGAAAATTATTTCTTTTAGCTTTCTATACATTATGAGTGCTTTTTCTAATTTCCTAACTACCAAAACATTCAACATAACCATGAAAAACCCAAAGCCACCTCACAGAAAAAAAAATAACTTCTCATGAGCTTTTCTTTTTTCCATCAGCACATTCTACACTTCAACACGTGAACTACAAATGAGGAATAGAATTTATGTACTAGTGAATTCACTGGGACAGGATTGTTGTTGTTTCCAATGCATATATCCTATTCTCTACTGGATAGAGGAGCAAAAAACACGCCTATTATTATATCATGTAAGATTATTTATGATAAAAAAAATAGTTGAATTTTCAATTAGCCATTAGGTTAGGCTAGGTTTTCTTGGTTGTCACAAGGTCACGAATATACCTATAAGTTCGAAACAATACCAGATAAAAAGATCTTGATCTTAAAGGTTCAATCCATGTGGCCATTAAAGACTTCAAACTTTTTTGCGTATCGAAAGATCGCCTTCAGCTCCTGCTTCACTACGTGCCTCAAAGCTCATCGAAGCTGCGTTGTCTAGTTCTTAGTGTTTCTTAAGCTCCAGCCGCTCAAAACTTCACTGGCTAAGAGTAGCACTCTCTTAGCATGTGCTGTACAGTAATCATGCCAACCAGCTGTTTGCTACAGTCCAGGTTAATTCAAGTTGATATTTAGTAGCTGCGAGATTGTATGACCCCCACATGATTTTGGTTATCTTATAAGTCTGAGATGCATATCATGCGAACACTGCAACCTTCATTTTATTGGAGTCGATCAAGCACTTAATCGTTTTGACAGGAATAGAATGTCTGCCGATCCAACCATAGGAAAACTGGCTCCATGCTTGGCTGAAGCATTCTTTTTCTCATCTCTATCAACACCCTTATGTTCATGAGCCCGGGGGAATTATCATCTTCTGCTGTTGCCTAGTCACTTCGATTTATATATGTGAGATATTAGTGTTTTTATCACAGGCTGACTGTCTGCTTCACTGCCTGTAAAAAAGTTATTATAGTGATAAGCAATAAGCCATACCGTGAACTGCACAGTAACCTGCAGAACCTACTCCTGCATTAGGTTTGTAACTATTCCGATTCCATTCTTGACCGTCTTCTACGATTACAAAGAATGAGGACCAAATAGTCAGTGCATGTTGCGTACCCCTACCAAATATTGCTGTTGCCAAACGATCTTGGCCCTTGGTAACGTAACAAACAGGTTTTAACGACAGTGCATCTAACAAAGGGGTTAAGCGAGGGAATAGCTAACAGGACAGTTAACGCAGACGAAGGAGTCGTTGTTAAGGTACCTGTAGTATGACTGAAGTCAACTCAAAATGCAAGCAAATGTGATTTTGTGCATTCTTAGCCATCAGACCAGGCAACTGTAAGTAACGATCGGGGGTGCTATAGCCGTATGAAATTAGCGCGTAAGAAAAGGCGTATGCCCCAGGTTTAAGCCAACATCTTCTTGTAAGCGTAAATCATGTTGCTTGCCCTCGAGGTTGTTATCTTTAAATTGACCTTCCAGATGAACTTACTGTCCAGCATCAGGCCCAGAGATTTAGTGTGTGACTTGAAACTTAATTTAACGCCATCTAACCTTATACGCTCTATTTCAGGAATCTTCTTTTTCATAGTGCAAAGTATATGATCGGTTTTATCAGAGTCAATGCCAAAATCCACGAGTTTTTGTCCACACAATAACCAGCCTCAGAGCATATTCGATGAGCTTTCCAAGGGTATCCGGTATGACTATGATCGCAATGTCATTGACATAGACTAAAACCGTGAGTCCATTGATCTCCAAGCTCTTTGAGATTTTATTTACCACCCGGTTCCCCTAGAGAGGAGATAAAACTCCCCCTTGTGGTGTGCCTCTGTGAACCTTCCTTGTGATTTACACTCCCATCCATTCCATTGGTACAAGCCTCTGTTTAAGCATGCTGCTTATCCAGCTACATATAGCTGGAGAGACGTTATTTTTTTGTTGCATACTCATTATGGAAGGCACCTCCAATGTCCAAAAAGGTCGCCAATGCGTGCTCTCTTTATTGAAGTACCTTTTATATTTATATAGAGTAGGCTCTACAGACTTAATCTTTCATGATCGTTATTACAAGTTTTGGGTATAAAAACAACCTTGGCAGTCTTCCTGGCGGTAAGTACAAATTTCGGGCTAGGCAGCCTTTTTCAGTTCCTATAACCCGAGATATGCTGAGCATTCTAATCTTCTGGGGTATGGCAAGCAGAATTCCATCCGGATTTGGAAACTTGAAGCGCTTGTAGCTGTCGATGAAACAATAGGTCACTAACTGGTCACCACTTTATCAGACAGACCGGGCACGTGCCCACCACTGTCTTTGGGGGTTGACTCATTCAAAAAGCCCGAAAAGTGAATATCTAAAAGGATGCTCTGTCGCTTGTCCATTTTCTATATGGCTTAGCTGCGAAGCTTGCATGGCTATTAAGTTTGGTGCGACATGATGTTTACCAAATATGTTTTTAAGTCTCGACTTTTCTGAAGTGCTTTCAATGCTTTCGCACAGCTCCTTTCAAGAGCTCGATGTCAACGATGCCCAGACCTCTCCTAATCGCGTCAGTCTGCAGGGTGTTAATGTTTTCGTCGTTTCCATCTTTGTCGCAGATAAGCGCTGCCTCACACCATCTTCCCATAACGCGAATAGAGCTGATTGCCACAACCCTTGTTGATCTGAAGTGTGTACATCCACCGTCTGTGCTGTGCTATCTGCTTCTAAACGGCCAGGACGTTTCAATTTCACGTTGGTAGATCCGGGTTCTGCTTTTGCAGCAGTTTCAAAGCCATTTCCGGTTTTACTACCCGCGATATTACGACCTTCGCTCTGAGCAGAGTTGAAATGCAAATTCTATCTACTTTATCTAAACTATCTTCTTCCCATAGTCCAGGTAACACCTGAACTACAGCTTAGGAGTGGAGGGTTGTAGAGTAGTCCAGTCGACAACTGTCATTCTCCGGCCTCTTGTTTGCTGATTTTTCACCCTCAGTAGATCCTTTTTCCTTGCTAGCTGCTTGGCGAGCTCAGCTCTACCTCATTATGGAAGGCAGAGTCCTTAAAAGCTAACTTATCCTTTCTGGCAAATACTCATGGCTTTTTGTCACTTTCGTTCGAGTCCAGCTTAGCTCTACCTTCTCCCTGGAGGGAACTATCTTGTACAAATGAAACATCCAGCTAAAATCGGACTTTTGATTGCTTTTTACATCTCTCGGGATTAGAGAGAACGATTGTATTTTATCGTCTGGCTCAATATCAACCACTCGTGCTACCTGGCTCCGGTGATAGATTCGTAGTTCGCAGGTACCATGGCTCATTCTACTTCAGTCGAAATTCATCTGAACTTCGAGCACCAGAAAAATTGGGTTGAGAAATCAAAGATTTGCATACACACTTGCGCTTCTCTGTACGTCGAATTTTCGCGTTTTATTGATCAGCTTCAGCAAAGTCTCATTGAATATATACCAAAAAGTATCTATATAAGATACATGAATGGTTGCTGTCAGAGAAATGATATTTTTAAATCTTACTCAATTAACACATCTTTTCAGTCCATTAATCGTTTACGAACTTCAACATTCAGTTACCAGTACGAGTACATATTCAATAAGTCCAAACAATAAACTACCGCCCTTTGTCGGAATCGTCAGCCAGCAGACTTTAGTGTTTGGACAATGTTCACACCTGTGAGGGAGTCATCTGAGCTGAACACCTTCCCGTGTGATTCCGGTCGGTTTTGTTAAAATACTCTGATATTCGAAAACGGACCGGGCGATCATGTGAACGTTAATCGCTTTGGGAAACAATCATAGAGACGTCAAAATATTTAAATATCAGCCTAAATCCAAACTTGAATACGTGTAGACACTTGTTTATCTAGCGCTAATAGCTTTCAGTGATTTCGACGGCCAAGATGCACCAAGACTGCATCAAGATCCTTAAAGTCGTGTTAAGAAAATCAAATAGACTTATTCAAGAGTGTTCGAACATTACTCGGTGTTTATTTAGGGTCATTGTTTGCACCGGCCGGTTCGGCGTAGCTAGTCCGCTGGCCGAAAATCCGTATACAAACATTTCCAGGTATTTAACAAGTGGCGCTTAGCTCAAGGGATTATGGCGCCTACAGTTAAGTGGAACCCCGTGCTTGCCATCAATCAACACAGAAACAGAGGTCTTTAAATGATCGCTGTTAGTTTCTTTGTGATGTGTGTACTCTGTACACAATCCGCATAATGTCAGAGACCTGTTAGTAAGATGTTAATTTGCCTCAGCGTCAGCTTTTGGGCAGGCTAAATGAGATACAAAGTCTAGTTAGACTCTGTTTGAATCATTTTTACAGGGAAAGAAGATTTCCATTGTAGTGGACAAGTGTTAGATTCGTGAGCCATCAACTGTGGCTGAAGTGTAGGATGATGGACAAGAGTAAACTCTGTGTTGTTATTAATTACAGTTTGACGGCAGAAGACTAACGCTAAACAGAATATTTCAGGTGGTCGTGTTAAGCGGAATTGACGAAAGTAGACTCTATCCGTGTGTACAAGCATGTAAATTTTTAATGAGTACATATGTATTTGAAGAGAAAATAGCTCATCATGTTTCCCGGGAACCTCATCTCTTACCAATCTGCATGGTGTCGAAAACTATCCATCGTCGCGACTTCAGATACAGGAATTAGGACTTGAGGTAATATGATTCCCAGCGTACTTTTCAACAGCGTACGGCTGTTGTTTTGCAACTTCGTGCAGACAAGTCTTGAGCGCTGTTCCTTAAGATAAAAATTTGACGTTAATGAGTACCGTTAATCATCCTACGCGCATTTGACAATAAATCAAATCTGAATGACCGTACAAAATATCTTGAAAATAATTCCGCCGACCTACTGTTGTATCAGATCAACGAAACAATTGCTCAATTACACACATACTGCATATACCTATGGACAATCGATGGAATATTGTCTCCGTATTGATGATGTTTGAAGCTAGTGGTAGGTAACCTGAGGGGATTATTAATGAAGAATGTTCCCCAAAGCAAAGTAAAGAGGCTTTCGAAAAGTTACAAGTACGACTGGATGGGAAGCTCTTTTCTCTGGCTGGCGGATGAGTGATCATTGCTTCAATCCGAAACAGCGACGAAGACGAAAGCGATGTGTGTGGTCCGATAGTTGATTCGAGCTGCTGACTTTCATTTCGCTACTAAGTGCCTGTGGATCTATTCAGAACAATTTGAAAAATTCTCGAGAAACAAGTGGTTATACGAGAATACGGCGAGAATTTAAGGTGAGTGCAATTATAAGTAATATGTTAGCCAGAAAATATGACCCTTGGAACATTGGAATATTAATTTTTTTATTCGAAAATCAAGTGAAGTGATGGGATTTCCTGATCTTGAGTTGAATTTCACGGACGCACGTGCATGAATAATCATATTCATAGTGAGCAGATTGGTAGTTTTAGCAGAAAATAGTATGTTACGACCACAGATCACGGTTGAATCAAAAATAGATTTGAACGGACTTGTCACCAAATTGAACTTTTCTTTCTCCGGTTCAAGTTAGTGTAAAAAAATAATTTAAATGGATGGGATGATAAGATTTATTGATGCTTAGTAGCTATACAGGTGAAATATTATTCAGAAAGATGTACGAATTTAGAACCAAAATTTTGTCTGGTGTTAAGTGTAATGTATAATGTTAATGTTTTAGAAAGGTTTCTGTTCAAATGTGGAAATATGGATAAAGATACTGTACAAATTCATCAACCGAACATGAGGTATCACGACAGTTTTACGGAAACTTTTGTATTTCAGACAAAGAGAAGCATTAAAATGCGTACATAGTTTCAAAACAAGCAGTGAGAAATATTTAATTGTGTTACATATCAAAATAAATCGCTGAAGTCGAACGATTCATCTCCAGAATTTAAAAAATAAACTCTTTTACATTCTGCATGAATTAAGACCTGCAAAGCTCTTTTCACGGAAAACAAAAACTTGCTATTCATAGCGGTGGACCAAACCCGAGCCAGCACAATGACGGACGGATACGGGATCATTAGCTTCCGGTTTGGACAGGATAAGCTGACCGTCATCTACCAATATGGAGATGGAGGCAACACCAGATCCCAACGTTTCCCAAATGCCATCATGCCACAGTTGCCTCAGCGAAAGATGATTTATTTACACATAAGCACTGATCTTCTAGCGAAGATCCCACTTCACTAATTTCAATTTGCCTGTGACAAGGGCACCTCAACTATAACTTGTACAAATAATAAAAAAGTCATTAGATAACAAAGAAATCGCACTATGCACATTCACGGGTATAGAAGGAGCCTTTGACAATGCAATATATGACTCGCTATTCCACGCACTCAAAAAAAAAATATATCGCTGACAGATATAAAACGACGGAAATATAATATATCTCACATGAGTATATGGGTGTATTTTGAAAGACATAATATATTCACGGCAGATATAATATAAATATTTATTGTATGTAAGCAGAAAAAAGCTCAGGGGATTGCCCTTTGAAGCGAATGCTTAGCTATGGCGGTAAGGAGACACATATGGGAGAAGCCGATTACAACTATTCCATTATTCTTCTAAGTGCCACATTTATTTTTTATTTTCTAAAGCACTAATGTTATTCTTAGTCGCTACTAAAGCTTTAATGTGGCACTTAATCAATGGAGCGCTGGTATTATGCCCAGTCGCTGACTGTTAAGACAACATAAGACGAACAAATACAGCCATGGGCACGGCGGGATTCGAACCCGCGGGCAGTAGATCGCTGCTTCGGACTGACGCGTTAGCGAGCTAAGCTACCGACCCTTTTGCAAGCTCAATCTCAAACTATAAACAGAAGATGCCCCATAATTAGAAACGAAAATAAACCATATATCTACGAAAAGCATATTACATTGTTCAGTAGTCATTTCATACCTGTCGCGTATATAATATACCAACTGTATGGATTTCATATCTTTCGCTACCAGAAAACAGAGAAAGCCATATAGAACTTATACCTGTAGCGTGCATAATTATGATTGCTGTGTGCATATTTTGTGTACCCGAGTTATATTTTTTACCTGAAAGCCAAATTTTACTTAAAATGAGTATAACTCTGGATTTCCATATACTCATAATACCTTTTAAATCAATAGTTATACCTGTTGCTAGTATATATTATGTATCACACATAAATAGAACAAAAATATATTTGTAGGGGCAATTTTGTGCCCACTACAGTTAATTATGGCTATTACGGATATTATTATTTTTGCTACACATATAGCAGAGCGAATTTTTTTTTGTGTGCGATGTCCAGAGGAGGGATGCCTCTTAAAAAGTACCAAAATGGGCGAGTAAAATACGATCGAATCGAGTAGACATGGGTAACACAGAGTTGCGCCGTTCAATTGCGTTGAAGCACTACGCATGATACCACTGCGCTGATACCGATTGTCGGTATCAGTAGCGCAGTAATGCATTTCGGTATCAACGGCGTTGGCACTGCCATTTTGCAATGCCAACACGATTTGGCTTGGCACTATGTTACGGCGCGACGCAACGGTATGAGGCTACACGTGTGTGTTAAAAACTGCATGTGTACTTCAACCGTAAAGTAAACATGGAAAGCGAATACGATCATAGTATCATAGCGCCATAGTATCATAGCGCCATCAGCGCAATACTGCCAGCGCCGTATGTGAATTCAAAAAACACACTTAGGCGAATTCGATCATGGTATCATAGCGCAATGGTATCAGCGCAATGCGTTGATACCACTTTTGGCACCGGCATCAGTGTACCAGCGCCTCAAGATTTGCTGCGTTTCCCATGTCTAGTATCGAGGCGTGTTTGTTGAGCTGGGGGAGGCAATGCTAAGGACGGACACTTAAAAGGGATGTCCACAGGCAGGGGTCTTATCATCCTGCTACAGTCCACTACTAGTTGATGACCTTCTCGTGACCCTCAATAGTAATGTTCCAACTGCTCTTGTTCACATATGGATATCTTGAAATCCAGAATGCGAAAGGCCCTAAATGAACAAATCCAATGGTGTTAGGAAGAGAGGGTATCCATTAATCCTCAGAAAAATTGCGTAGTATCACTCACCAGAAAGACGAAAATCGAAAAATCAGGGGCGGAGTCATATGTCTGTAAGAAGAGGTAAAATAGCTAGGAATCTACTTAGATAGGAAACTCACCTGGGACAATCATCCAAACAAAATGACGCTGAATGCCACGAAAGCAGTCTGTGCGACGAAATAATTACTTTGATTTGGGGACTATCTCGAAGGCAGAATCAAATAAATGGTGAGAACTATCAGCAGCGTAGTTGAAGAAAATTGCACAAAAAAACTGCTGTTAATAGGCTCAACTGGCTTCAAAGAATGGCATGTCTGCTGATTACAGGAGCAATGACCTCCACTCCAATGGTAGGAATGGAGGCTCTTTTAAACCTAGAACCGCATTTACTGAAAATTCAGGAGGAAGCAGCAAAACTGACTATTATCCTGCTACAAGCCTACAGGTACAAATCAGGAGACCTAAAAGTCCACCTCAAAATAATGTAGGACATCAGGACCATAGTGGAAGTGTTGAACTTCAGTGATCAAATAAAAACCAAAAATAGCCTTCGGGATGAGGTTCAAGGTCAGAATCCCAGGAAGAAAAAGATGAGAAGATGCCTGCCTCCATCGTATAAAAAAAAACAAAAATGTGGATGTGATGGTTCAAAGCTGGATTGCGGATTAGGAGCAGGGATCGTAGTTCCTTAGTACAAATTGCATTTCTCTCTCTCCCAAAGGAGATATATAATATATAAAAGGAGACATATAATAGAGATAAGGAAAACTAAAATGATAGTCCTGTAGTTCCCAAGGCTATCAACCACGATTACATAAATTCAGCTATACTCTAAGAGCTGAGTGAGGTCACAAATAAAATAGGTGCACACAAAATATCTTATATTTGTAAAATGTCCCGTCTAATATTTTCCTGCTCCTTATCCCAATCGTTTCTTACGGTTGCTGACAGTTTTAAGGATTTCAATGTGCTTTTTGAAGCAAAAGAACTTTGTAAGGGAAAGTTTGATACTAAATTCCCGGGGTGCTGCAGAGGTGAAGCGAGACCATGGTATCATCCGTCATTTTTCGTGCACCATTCGTCAAGCAGAACATCAATTGCATTCGAGTTATATGCTACGTTTACTTTTACATACTTTTTATAAAAGAGTCTAACACATCTTACAGTTTTTGTTCCTTTTTTTACTGGAATAGTCTTAGCATCTCTTGATGGGAAGATGTGAAATATTTTCACAGCCAAAGCCGTGGCTTAGAGGATCAGCGAACTGCTATTATTTGTATCAGATTTTGCCAGGTATGATCCTGGGGACTGTATATCAAATATATTTGAACTGCATGAAAGAATAAATCGATAAAATGAATCATGAAATGTGTGAATATCTGTATTTTATCAGTTTACCAACCGATCCGAGAAGTTCGAAATATTATTCATTTATCGTGGCCTCGTTGCTCTCAATTCAAACTTAAAGAACCTGACGGTGTGTTTGCAACACTCCGTTTTGCTCGTTCTCAAAAAAAGATTTCGATTCCTTCTAGGATTATACTACTCCTCGTTTGCTTAATGTTTCACTGATCGACGTTAGTCTGACAAGGACTTAAGTTAGGTTTTCCTGATTTTTGAAAAAATGGCTTTTTACTGACACTATTATATTGAAAAAATTATTCTGAGTTGAAGAACATTTTAAGGCTATAAATACACTTTTTTATAAAATTAAAATTTCTCTAATTTTTTTTTAAGTTCGAGTTTTTCTTCAATTCTCCAATTAAGAATTTTATAATTTTTTATGTTGATGAATTATTACTTTTACAGCGCTCGGTTTCTGAATCAATATTTGAAAAAAAAAATTATTGCAATGTTCTTAATTTGATTTTCTTTCTTTATTGGCACCATTGAATTTACTTGCAACAAAATCAAGATTATAATGCATGTCCTCTCTTAAGAACTAAAGCCGGTATTGTCTAATATTTTATCGTTTATCAGTTAAATTCTGAGCATCGGCTTCTCAGTAAACTCATTCTTAACCTGGGTCATTCTACTATGGACCTTAGGTAAACCAGATGCAGAGTGAATGTTAGGATTAGCATGAAAATTTCTCTCTAACTAGATGCAGATGCAGTTAAACTTTAATTTTCCTTCAATATATTTTTTGTTTGTTTTCCTCATCGCCCAAGTCTGACTTCACTTTCATAGATAAGCATTCATGTCTCTATAAATGTTCCTATGAAAATCTCCGCCTTAGAACCCGTTCTCACATTATTTTCATTAACTCGACTAATTAAAGCTACCTATCAGCGTAACTCGCTGCCAAATTAGCTCGTTAAATTTTTAAATCTCATCGTAAATCCGTTTAGATGCGCTTCGAGAAAATCACTTTGGATAAAATGTATAGAGCATAATGATGTTAGCGTTAAACCTCCATTCTAAACTTCATTCGAGTGATTTAATTAAATCATGTGGATTTCCTACGAAATACTGCTACAAAGTTTTAGAATGAAATAAATTTGAACAAAAGTGAAATGAATTTCGAATTTTGTTTGATTTCTGTCACCCCGGCTACGTGACCTCATAAATATGCCACGCCAGGCAGCTTTGAGTAGAAAAACATCAATGGTACCTATACATGTTGGGAAAGACGAAACAGAATTACGAATTTCTTTTTTCGGATCTGAAAAACGTGTCAAACGTGAGTTTTTTTGGGCACGTTATATACGCTTTACCAAACCTGTCGCTTACATTATGCAGTTTTTTTTTTGTCATAGAAGAGAAATGTTTTCATGTAGATGCCACTTAAATTTTTCCTTAGCTCACATTCTCAGCAAATTCACTAAACATTGGTTTTAATTGTCCAATTAAAAACAAATGAATTTCGGCCGGTGACCACCCTTCATCGATTTCAGTTGAACGGAAGAGCGTCACATGATAACGATGACCGAATCTGGGATTTGAGGAATTAGCATGTATAATAGCACTAAATAGCCACCTTTCTCAAACGTGGGCAGCAGCAAAAATAAAATCTCAAGCTCAACTGGGTCGCTTCAGATGATAATGACGAGCACTGGGACGAATGATGATGGCAGAAATCTCATGTGCATTATAGGTACCAGTATCGACTCCTGCGGGATGCCCTTGTTCGAGAGGAAAAACAACAAATTCAAATCTAAATTGTAGCGAACCTGAGAATGTCGAAGACGACAATGATTATGAGAACGCTGATCGGACCATCGTACCGACATAAGGTTGATATTGCTCAAGATGATGATGATGACGACTGTAACTGAGAGATACAGAGTATACGAATAATCCTGGGCGACGTGGGGAGTCTGATCGTAAAACCGAAATTTCGTCGTTTTATGACTCATTAACAGAAATCTTAATTGAAAACAATGTGGAAGAGTCTGTTTAATTGGTAGTTTGTGATTCTTTTTCGCTTAGTTTTGCTATTTTAGTGCGGATTTATTGCATTTAAACAAATTCGGTATGGCCTTTGATTAATTCGCAGCAGGATCTATGGACTCAGGAAATTCAGATCAGAAACATGAGACACTATAAAACTCAGATAATCGAGTTACTTCAAATTTAGTATAAAAATAATTGATTTACAAAGGTCACTAAATGAATTTTGATCGGATCGTATCAAAATGATATCTGTTCTAGTGTTAAATGCTATATTTTTGATGTGTGTGGTCATAATCTCGAAATCTTCTGTACTGCTAAATTTCACGCCAGAAGTATCTCTTATGCTATCTTGGCTTAAATACAACTTTCCAGAGATTTCGGCGCGCGAGACTTTAATCTGAACGTTTTCACCTGACCAATTACGGCTTAAGCGTACCTATTTTTTCAATCATAAGGGACATTAATAAAAATGTTAGCAATTCTCATTTCGTTTTGTGGATATATTCATGGGTGAATCGGAATAGAGGAGTATATAATAGACTAATTGTTAAATTTTTTAATATCATGAAATAAATAAGTCAAATTGTCATAAAATTTGGCTGCACAGTTTAATTAAACATTAAAACTCGATGTATGATCTATTGCAAAAATTAGATATATCTATGGAAGTGAAAAATGCTTTAGCAGAAACTAAGATTTTTAATTAGCTTTTATGTGCGCAATATACCAAGAAGTATCTAAGTAAGTAGTAAGAATTTAACGTTGATATCTCAGAAAAATCACGCTAAAGAAATTTAATTGGGAAGTACTTTCGTCAACACTTCTGAATCTGCAAGAAAGTCACCAATTTAGGCAAAGTAAATATTTAAAATGCTAACTGTAAGTTTTCGAAAATCGGTAAGGATCTATATTTTATTAGCACCCCATTAAATTTCAGAAAAAAAACAAATAACGCTGAAACCGTTACATAAGGAATGGTAAAATGTATGACTGATTCGTAGGGAACTAAAATTTTTTTTATTTTTAACGAAAAAAGATCCCGAAATAAGTCTACCGTTTGTTTCTTTATTTTTGATTTTCTGTAAATATCCAAAGAGGTGTTGATTAACAAATTTGTTGGCCTTACTTTCAAAATGAGTCGAAAATTATCTGGGTTTAGGATTGAAGGAAGAAAGAAGGCTTGTTATATCCTTGAGGCAATAAGGATATGCCTCACGTCAAATAGGAAGTATTCTTAAAAAGACGCGTTCTGCAATACAAGGGGTAGTCGAAACATATAAAAAAGAACAGAGTAGGAAAACAGCCGAGGAACAAAAATCGATCTTTGTTAACCGGACGACACAGATATCCTTTATCCTGCGGCAGATCAAACAGTATCTAGCTGTGGACCAACATTTTTTCGACTGTTGAAAATACATTTTGACATAAACGTTACTTCAGAAACAGTTCGTAATATAATCCGTTAACAAGAACTACGGATTAGAATCGCTGTTTGAAAGTACGGTTAATCTTAGAAACAGGATCTAGTTAAACTACCAACATAAGGATATGGGCTTTTGGAAGAAGGTGCCTCATTCGAACGAGCCCAATTTCAGCGAAAAAAATATGATGACAAAAAATATGATGAGTCTGCAGAAAAAAAAAACCTGTCATCTACATTTAAGCACGGCGGAGGCTCAGTAATGACTTGGGGGTCTTTTCCGCCGCAGGAATCGGCGATTAGCTCTTCATCGATGGGATTGTACGTATTTTACCAAGGAGTGCAAGAAAACTGGGATTGCAGAATCGTTACATCTTTCAACAGTGTAGTGACCGCCAACATACCGCTTTTAATACCAGGTTTTGGATCCTGTCTAACTGACCAAAACGCTTGAAAGCTCCTCCTAAAAGTTCAGATCTTTGTCACTTTTCAAAAAATGTTTGAATAATTACGAAATCCGGAACGTCAAGGGTCTCAAGTTGACTTTAAAAGATAATTGAAAACAAACAACCTCACCTGACTGAAGAGCGTTATTAAGCAGAAAGGATACCCAACTAAATATTGAATTCGATTTTTTTACTCGTTTTTGTATTGGATTATACTTATGCATGTATACGAATACGAATTTTGCGTCCAAATAAAGTGAAAATTGTATCTACAGCCTGGTTTTATATTTTACCATTCCATATCTAACGGTCGCAACGTTATTTCTCTTTTGTCTGATAATTCATGGGGAGTTCGGCTTACGAATACGGATTTTGTATACTTTGTGTTTTCATTTTATGTGTTTTGACTATAAGTTTCTGATAAGCAGGAAGTCACTGTAAATGGGATCGACTTATGTTTTGGCATGCCACTTCTTCTCCATCATAGAACAAAATTGTTGGCACTTAATTCAATTCAAAAAGGTTCAAATTTAAGTTTAAAACTAAAGAAAAGGCAGGCCGATTCAACATTGAAATTCCGCCTTCATACGAATACCAAGTCCTTTCCACTATCTTCACGAAAATCGATAGCGAATTGTTTCAATTTACGTCAGTCTGTCATTTAACTTAATGTCAGCACGTTATCAACAGTCAAATCCATTTCCAAGTAGCCAAGATGCGTTCGCATATTTCAAATTTATCTTGAATCTTGTGGCCAGGTAATGACAGCATTAATCACCGATCAACTGAACATAATCATTGATCGTTGTGCAGGCCAACAGTTGGTCGATTTGAGATCGAGTGAAATTTATTGCTATTGATCAAAGCCACGAATGATGGTGATATTCGTCGGTCGGCTGTTTGTCGCAATAAGTATATGCGGTCACGTGTTGAATTGATCCGCACGCATTTCAGTTTAGTTGCATGAATTTCACCCAGTCGGAAAACGAATTGATCGTGTGAAATACGTAAATGGGTATGCGTCAAATATTAGTGGTAGCCTGGGTTGAATCAAATTTATATGAGGTTGATATCTCATCAAAATAACTGGGGATCAAACCAATTGAAATTGAATTCTTTTTTAGATTTTCAGGAACATATCTATGTAACTGAGTCCTTTGGACTAGCTGTGGAATCGACTTCGACCTTCGCATCGCGCAGCAAAACTTATGTACGATTAGCACTAGGTTCCAGTCACCTCAGATGAAAAGCCTTGTTCCGTTTTTCACTGGGATAGTCCAGCGACTAGCGGTGCATGCTAGAGATAAAACTACTTAAACTTATTTATTCAATCGACAAACTCCGTCTAATAGATGCTCTTAGCTACCCAACATGAATCTCTTCAACCTTTGATTGATTCTTTTCCATTACCATGAACTAAAACGGTCGCGTCAGTCCCTTTGACCGAATGTCTGTCCATGACAACGACGACGACGACACTAGTGTCAGACTGCCGTTTATCGATTTGAGTAATCCTGAAGCCGTCATAAAACATGAATTAGCCCTAGCGCAGAAACTGCAGACAATGCAGCCATTTGAGAACTATGGCACATATCGAAGATTATCTGACAACCAATAAATCGTGCGACAGGAAAGATGCCGATTTAAATAGAAGGATACGTGTACGCATGTTTGTAATAAATATCTATTTGATCAAATTATTTTAGAGGGAATTCATGGAATAATTTAGTCTGAATTGTTTTAGTCAAGAACGTTTTAGTGTCGATGGATATAAGATTGCAACTATTCATTAAATAATTTAGAAACTGTATTTTTGAATATATTTAATAACCTTGTAGAAAAAATTTACTACCCAGATGGAATTCTTTTGGGCACTGCTACAAACAAACTTGCTAGGACACTGCTATTTTTCTGAATTCGGTAATGAATTTTAGATACTGTTCACATAAGTCGATAGAGCTGATATAATGGTCAAAACAGTAGTGCATCAAGTCATATTATTACGAAAATGTGAGACCTGAAATAATATAGACGACATTAAAATTCACCATATTAAATCGGGCACTAACTTGTCGTGGTGAAGGTGGCTTGTGCATCGTGAGAAAGTGAGGATGAAATGATGTGAAAAGGAGCCTATAAATAAATTCTGCAAAATATTAAACAATTTTTCTAACTACTATTAACCGCCTTTTTTCAAACCCAGTTTCAAAAATGTTTTACTCAAAACTTTAGATTATCAAACAATACCTTTTTTCCTTTCTTTAACATCTTCTTCTCATATTGACATTTAAATAAAAGTCTGAGGGCATCTTATTATCTTATTTTAGTTTATAGTTTATTTTAGATCCTTAGTTTAAATTTGTTAATTTTAGTTACACACCATGGTTGGTTTAAAAATAAATAGATACCAGCCACCACAGAAATAAAATTGAACTTCATTCGATCCTTTGAAAACTGGACTAGGTATTCCCAAAGTTTGCCGGAAAAACGTCTTGATTCATGTACTTATAGAATGATCGATAAGATAAAGTTAAAAAGTGGGCTGAGATCTATTTATTATTCTGATGGAATTGAAAACGTGAGTGCTATTAAAAGGATAGATTATTTTCAAAGTCAACCTGTCGCCAATGACTTCAAATAAGTAAGCATTTTAGCATTTTAGTACAGTGTAGGGAGTTAGTTCATAACCAGCGTGTAAGCTCCGTATATGTTTACGGAAAATTATTCCAGCAAACTAGCCTGATTTAGTTTGAGTAGTGCTCCCCTATCCCGTCATGTGATTAACAATGCCATAATTCGAAAACATTGTCAGGCTAGATTTTGTCCCTCACACGTACGACTCCAGACAAGCAAAAAGTATAATATTTGCTATATATAATTTTTAGTATTAATTTTTAATATTGCTAAATTTTAATATTTTAAAGAGCGTTTTTTGATATTATTGAAAGAAGTCTACCCACTTATCTTCCATACACTTTGACATTAGGAATGTTTTAGCAATAATTCCAGTCATTTTTACATACACAATATACATTTTTAACAAAACATCAAACTTAGGAATGACTTTCTGACGTAATTTTCATTACTGTTGAAAAGAATATTCTGAAAATTTTGCGAAGAACAATTTATTTTTTCGACGGCAATAAGTAATAAACACAAGGTAATTTTTATTTTTGCACGCTTGTAACTGATATACATATAAACTTTTTTTCACATTTTCCGACGTGTCGACTCAACTCATTCGCAACTTTGTTTTGAAAGTTTTAAGTAAACATTTTTTTTTAGTTTGAGGTCTACGAAAGTTAGAACATCCTTGAAATTTGTTTCCCGTTACTCTGCCTCCGGTTTATACAATGCCCTAAATATAGAACAGTGGTAGTGAATGCTGATAGTTTCCTTAAATTACAGTTACTCGTTAATTGCTGCATAAACAATTTTTTTTTCTGTTTTTACAAATTTATTATGTGTCTAATTTGTAAAACACATGAGTAATATTGAATAAAGATATCATAGCTTATACTTAGTGCAAAAAATGGCTCAATTTTTCGAAATTATTTCTTGTTATCGACAATTTTCAATCTCGAACAAGTTGCAATTTGTTTTTCTTTTCAGAAAAAATAAAAGATCTTTGGTTGCACTCAGTTTATTTTCATCAGCTCGAACTCTCTTTATTATCAAATATTGGATTTTTTTTATTTATTTCTTTATTATCTATTGCACTAAAGATATAATTCAATTACAGCGCCAACAATGAAAAAGAAACATAATTAAAAATAAGAAATTCAAGAATATAAATGAAAAAGATTTAATAAATTTAAAACTATATTCGAACTAAGGTTAACTACAATTTAAGATACCATTTTCATTCTTGAATTCTAAAAATGAATGCGGGTTAGAATGAAACTTCAGATTATTGTGCATTTTAGAAAGACGAAACAAAGGTGAGTGAAAATAGACTTCCTTATGTGCAAAAGGAGTAGAAAATACCTTAGATGATCGACTAAGATGACTCGATTTACGTTATCTGAGAACCAAGATCTGACCAAAGAATGCCTTGACAAAGTTTGAAACGTTTGAAACTCTTCAAAAAAAGGACCAATCTGCGTGCTTTCAAAGTGGATGTATGAAGGATGGACAGATAAGAGGACTAGGCTGCCCTACTAACCTTATAGGGCCTATCTACATTTTTGTCATTTTTGAGTTAACACCAGATTCAAAGACTACATGCTCAATTACATCATTCTACAAAATATGAAAAACCTATCTTTGTGGAAGTATGTGAAAATCAATAATGAAAAATCCCCCCATCTACAAAAAACGTCGCACTACTAAGCATAAAAGTTCTATCTACTGCAGATAGAACATTTATGCTTAGTAATGTGTAGATAGAACCTTTATGCTTAGTAATGGGGCCAGTTTTTCGTTGCATGTTACTAAAAAAAAGTCCTATCTACATAAAACTTATCTGTCACAACTATTTTCAACGTTTTTGAGATGTATCTCAAGTCAACGTTTTTGTATCCATGTTCAAACTTTCGTCCCGTTTGAAGGTGTCCGCAGCATCTAGAAAAACACAAATCATTGAATTTCTCGAAAGTGCCAAAATGTAGATAGGCCCTTTATGCCTAGTAGTGCATTAGGGATGATAGGGGATGCTGAATTAAAAAAAAAGCATCCAAGTGAGCCCACACTGAGCAGGAAAACTGAACTAGAATGGCGTCAGAAATGTACTGAAAGTGAGGGGGGCCAGATTTAGCACACATATTCCAAAATACTACGAATTAAGGTAACAAATAAATGAATACAGGTGAAAATATTGAAAAATATATTTATTTATTTGCGAAAAACATGTTTATTTATAGATGAAAAATATATTTATTTATTCATTTTTACAAGAGTATGACATCTGATGACACTTCTCGATGTTTAGTGGTCAGAAGTTGTTTTGACACCAGTGATTAATGGCAAACAAAGCAGTTTGCAAATTAGTGATAGTCGTTCGCAGACTTAATTACCCTGAATAATTTTAAGCTATCGACTAATAGAAGACAGGAGGAGTTGATAACAGAAAGAAGGTCATTGACCTCGGATTGATCTTTTGAGAAAATAAGTTTTCTGACCTTCAAATTCAATGCTTATCACGACAACTTATTAAAGTAAAGCAATCCCGCCACAACCCTCGTACTGGTCTAGGGGTTGAAGCTGGTAGAGAGCTTCATTACAATTTTTTTAATCATTGTGGATACGAGTGTGGAGTGATTAGTTCCACGACTCACTTTACCCCTGATATAAATCAGGTACCTAATCAGAGCTAGGTGAACTCAAAGCTTGGTGCGCGGACCCTCGTCCGAACCTGGATTCGAACCAGGGACCCCACACGCAAGAAGCCAGTGCTCCACCCACTAGGCTACTCAAGCTCTTACGAAAACTTATTGTGTCTACTTATTTTACACAAAGAGAAAAACCTTATTTACCAGATTAAAGTTTTCACTAAACTCATCGGTTCTGTCACAGATCCTTTCTAGCGAAAAAAAATTACAATTGGGTATTAAATTTACGAACGTTTGTATTACAAATCTATGTGCGAAAATATTTTAGATAATATCTGAAGATAAAGATTTTCTGTTTCAGATAATTTACAAAGCCACTTGAAGTAAAGGCTCTCATGTCTGATCTGAAACGATCAATGGCTAGGCTATAATTTGTCATAGGGAAAAGTGTTGCAATTTTTGGTAGTATGAATATTTAACGTTAGTATCTTCACTCCTCAGTCTCGACAAGTCGATGTATCAATTATTTGCTCACAGTAGAAAAAAAACCTGTTTATGCATCCTATTTCCAAATTCTGAAAAAAAATTCTTTTGACTCTCACAATTGATGCTAAATGATTGCAGAATAATTCAAATATTTCTTTAGTTCGAAGTCCTGGGAAGTGGGCAACAGTTATTGAATCTATCAAGTTGTGTGATATTCTCAATTGTAAATTACGCGTGAAAGCTGTTTTCAAAATAATTTCATTTGTTACACTATCTTTAGAAAAAACTCAAATTTTCCTCTCTCTCAAAACATTACCGCTAACGCACCAAACGACATAACTTAATTTCAATTAACAACTCCTAATTCCATTCGTATTTGTATAAAATATGACTTAAACAAAGAAATTTATTCCATCCATGATATACTGAAGAAACTCTTGTTTTCATGCTCGTTTTAATGATGGCAAATACGACTCGGAAGTCAGAAAAGCATCCTCATTAAGCTGTTAACAAGCCATAAGCTATTAAAAGGGACATTAAGGGTCAACTGAAAACTCGTATTTTGATGGAGTTAAGCGACTTATCAGCCTCTAGACCATTGAGTGCTACTTGCCTCAACGATGTAAAGCCGTAAAAATTCCTAAGCATCCACACGAAAGCAGAAATGTCCCGAAATACATCAACCATTGGACTCTCGGTCACAGATGTAAATCAAACTCGTAAAATGCAAATGGTTAGGTTGGCCTCCACTCTACATAATCAATTATTTCATAATTAACCCTTTTTTCGTGGTAGGCATTCTTGTCTATGACAGAACAGGACCCCATATTTCGGCCAAGCGCTATTTTATGTATCTGTATGGTCGACCAGCAGCACTTGCTTTCATTCGAATGGGCCGCAAAAGGACGACAGTGTGGTGAATGTGGCAAGGCCGAACTGGTTGGCGTACAAACAAAAGAAAAATCCTTTTAGATAATTAAGTAGCAGGCAGGTGGACAGAAGAGTTATATTGGTCAGTCACGAAACGTCCAAGCCCCAAAATGGCAGCGGCCGATTGATTCTAATCGCAACTATGGTGTACTATTGCAAAAGCCAGGTAACTTGATTATGATGGATCTATGTGGGTCGCCCGCAAATAATAAGGAACATTTTGTTTGGAATTCGTTTAGTATTAATATCAATGGAGCTCAGATACTAGATGGAGTTGACTAATAGCTTGATTATTTTCTTTCACTGAGCGGTGTTGTTTGTATATATTTAACTTTTCTCCTCATTGCGGAACTCACATTGCTCTAACGAGTGTTTTTCAAATAGGCTTTGAATTGATATTTACAATCCTCCGCAGTTCAATGGAGTTCCTCGCCGATGAGGTCATACATTGCACAGGCCGAACTACTGAATTCGGGATGAATGCAGTCCTGATTAATCGATTCAAACTGTTATAAATGCTTCCCGTCGTATTTTCAGGATAGATTTATTTTAGAATACCCTTGGTCAACAACTATTACAAGACAGTATTGATTTTGCTCTTACTACTCTGCCCATGAAAAATGATTTCGCGCGGCCAAACTGGCAATGTACATTAGTAATTTTAACGAGCGGTCACATAGACCTAGCCCCATGCACTGCGAAATGCCGATTTCAAGTGCAAAGTCTTGTTTATTGATTGAGCAGCTCTGTTGCTTTATTTTCGTCAGCAGCACTTCTCGTACAAATAATATCCCGCCCCGCATCAGCTATGGTAACATAACAATACTGTATGATAGTTGTGATACATAGTTGAAATCCCAATTCACTCAATTTTATATTTAAATTTGATTGATGATGACCGAGGTGTGGGTATTTAACGTTCGCGATTCATCTGATTGTCCGCGTCTACCGCCAAATGGCTATATTCGACTTCTCACGGACCGGTAACATAAATAAACTGATGGCCAGTATCAATACACCTCCGACAGGTAAATCAATCCAACATGTGGTTGGTTTGGTTTGTTTTATTGCTTGAGAAAGACATAAACTCGACATGTATCGAAATTCGCTGTAAATAAGTCGAAATGAATGCACCAGATATGCTGTTCGCCACGCTATTTTTCGATTTTCAGAAGTGGTCGCTTTGTGTGGTCCCAGAGGCCCCCATCGAGTATGGTGGTTGTGGCTGACATAAGACCATAGATTCGAGAGGATGCTGTGATATTTTTAATGAAGATGGCTAGTAAATATGGTCTCATAAAGATATTACTAATTGTTTTCTATGTATCCAGCCTAATCGGTTACTATCACATATGTATTTGATTCCAATTGATTGATTCAGAGATCTTAAGTTACGAAATCAAGCTTATCAACTGATATCTAACTTTTTTAGATAAAGAAAGCAAGCAGTATTCTAACCTTTGATAAAACTGCAGTAGATTGTGCTCACGCATTTGAATCAAAGTGTAGTGATACCTATATGTGCTTGGCCAAGTCTCGGGATTGTTAGTTGACGTTCTTGAATGACAGTTAAATTTTGGTACTTGATTAATGCAGAGTTATTTGAATCGACCCCATTCACTTCAATAATTATTCTACTAACGATGAAATCAAATCTAGTCTCATAACAAGACCCTATTCTTCAGTGCATTTCAATTCAGATGATTTTTCTCTTCACCATAGAATATTTATGAAAATTTTCGTTAGCTCGTGCCACATTCAATTACTTGCCATCAAGGGGAAACACTCGAACGGGATCAATGAAATTAACCTCCCAAGATCAATAAATTTCTACAAGTCATAACAAATTAATAAATCAATCGATTGCAGGGACAAAATAATCAGAGAGTTCGTTTTCAATTTGAATTCGAAACCCACATCGATGAACGAATCTCGCACTGCAGCACAATAACCACGCATTCGCTGAGCCACGTTCTTATTCAGCTGGGTGGCGATCGAGCCGAACCGCGGCGAATTTCTTCATTTCCAATTTAACACTCTGGGCGCGCGAGACAGTAACGAGCCAACGAAAGTGTTAAAGAAATTGATGTCTCGATTGGATGTCAGTGATTATAATCATCAAACAATGTATAATGCAAAGCATGTGACTGTAAGCAGTTATATGACATGACGAAATATGATGCGACTACCCGCACTCGAATGCTAGTGTCGAATTTAGTTTGGCTGGTTGATGAGGTCGTGAACTCAGGCACCTAACCCAAGTAATGATTGTTCAAGGAACGGGATCTAAAATGTCAAATCGTTGCTAAACTTTGAACGATAAGCCTTATATTTCGATTCGAATGCGAAAAACAGTAATCAAAATCAAAATCAGAAAATCGAATGTGTCACTTTGGTGTTTAAGCTTTCTTAGCTGTGTTTGCTGAGGGCTACTATAGATATGAGGTATACCAGACAAAAAAATGAGGTGTAAACAGCAATTTACTCTTCGAAAAGCAACTTTCTTACATTCTAAAAAGTGGGTCTGTAATTAATACTTTGATAATAGGATATATATTCATTTTTTCGTTTAAAATAACGAATCACAATTTTTTTACACATTCGATGTGCATTTTTTGCTTTTACGTCATATCAGCTGAATAATACACAGTTTTTTGTGAATTGACGCAAAAAGAGTGTAAATTTACTAGTGTGCTATTCACCTTGGCGCCAAAGCCATAAAATTGCATCATTTTTTAGAGTAAAATTACACCATTTGGTCGTAAAAAAAATATTATTTTTACGCACTTTTGTAAATTTGCATCTTTAATAGTAGGAAACCAGTTTCCTACTATTATAAGGGTAAAATTTAACCAAAATTTTTTTGAGTGTAGCTTCTAGAGAATGAAGATAGTTAAAACATTTTCATAGCAGTTTAATGATAATAAAAACATATCACATAGTGCTGGTAGCTTCGAATAACTTAGACTATCGGTCAGTGTTGTTCAAACGGCAGTTTATTCTTTAAAGTAACCGAGAACACGCTTAGCGACTTTCTGTTGAATTTATTGATAGATGCGTTTTTCTCGCATCTACCGAGAGGTGGTTAGGATACTAGCATTGAAAACAACAAATGGAACAGGAGTTGACATAGTTGTCAAAACTACTACCATAGCTAGAGGAATAAAAAGCGCGTTTGATATTATTTAATCACCCGAAATAATCAGGTTCACAGTAAAAGTGCAACCTTGAAAGAAAATAGAAAGAATGCTAGCAACCGAAACTGTTCATTTCGATGAGGTTATTTTTACGGACATATACCTACCTATGCATATACCAAAACAGCTCGTGAACTATCATTTGCTGTGAATATTGTAAACAAGACGACAGAGTGTCTTCTAAAAAAAATGAGGTAACAAATTATCTGCTCAATATATGCTTTATGTCACTCTGAAGTTCTACTTTAAATCTATGTTGGTCCATCCCTGTAGTCAATCATCATATAAAATAAAGCAAAAATGAAATGAATCCAGAAATGCATAGAGTTGGATGAACTTTTTTAATCAAATTGCGACAGAAGCGTTCCAAATGAATAAAACTACCTTCAATTTGTATATTCTGTTAAAGCTACAAAATGTTGAAACGAAATCCTTCACAGACTTTGAATAAGCCGTTAAGGAGCATATTTTCGAAAACTCAATACAAATAGCCTAAGTACGTTTTTCTTGCCAAATGTAATTTCCAGGAATTTTCTTTTTTGTGTCAATAAAGTTTTTGACTCTGTTGATTTTTCGCTCCTGCATTTGGCCTGGTTTAGTCAGTTGCAAACTTGATTCAGCGTTATTTACGATACTATCTAAAAAGATAGTATCGCAAATAACGCACAGCGATACTATCTAATAAGGATAACAGATTTAAATATTACACAGAGAGCAAAATAAATCAACAACAACATAAAGCATAGTAAAATTAATATTTGATCAACAATAACGAACTATGCGTGAAGGGCTTTTTGATAAAATGTTTTCATTTTTGAATTGAACACTACTGACATCAACGGCAGAAAAAGAATTATCATGTTAGAAATCTTACATTAGACAATATTGCAGGTTGTTTATGGCTCGGAATTGAAAAATGTTTATTTAGTTTTCCAGCATCTTTATTGCATTCCCGCAAAAGTGAAAGAAAACCGTTTTATTTTAAAATCTTCGATGACAATCTTCCCTGATACGAATTCAAAGCTTCACACTATTAACATAGTGAAGTCATTTTCTAAATACCGATCGATCTGAACAAATGAAAAAGGAATACCTGATTGTTTTTCCCGGAAATAAACGCACCAAAGTATATTCCTTGAGCTTTGTGGTGATCAAACCTTAGGTGGTTAAGAGATAACATTAGCTATAGAGAAGCACTTCAATTATTCTCAAACTTAGCCACTTCTGAAGCTATCAGTAGGAAAATTAATAATGGAATCCAGTGGAAAACCCGACCATATGAAGGCACTTTGCCATATTTGGCTTGAAACCAAATCGGCTAGCGTCACGTCCGGCATATCTTTAAATAAAGGTAGATTTTCCGACCGTTAACTGCGACATCTTTAAAACAAAAATGGCGTTCAATATTAAAATACTGCCAATGTTCAACGCAGTTTCTAAAAAAGAGCAATGATCTTAAAAATCTGTTGCCATTTTTTCAATTCACTGAATTTGACTGAATACTCGGATGTTCTATAAGCAGATAAAGAATACGATGATAATTTAAATGAATCAACGAGAAAAGAATACCAAGCTGAAGTAATATGATGGCTTCACCAAAACTTAATAAAAAGCTATTGAGCTAAATAAAAAAACGAATTTCGAATTGCTAATTTTTAGTTTTTTTAGGAATGAAATATGTAAGTATGTTGATATGGGAAAGATAT
The DNA here is from genome assembly GCA_947369275.1 of Nemotelus nigrinus. Classification (NCBI taxonomy): domain Eukaryota; kingdom Metazoa; phylum Arthropoda; class Insecta; order Diptera; family Stratiomyidae; genus Nemotelus; species Nemotelus nigrinus. The sequence continues at coordinate 223,885,782 of OX376372.1, read as the reverse complement.
AAATAAATGTTTTATTATTAAAAATTATTTTATTTATTATTTGCAATGTTTAAAACAGCCTTCGAAGTGTAAGCTTTATATTTATAGATTTTGAAAGTTGCAGTCTCCCAATTCTATAAAATTTTCCGTTCAATTCAACCGTTGGCATCATTTTTACTAATTCAAGCGAGCAGATATCAACGTGTTCATGTGCAGTTACCTAACGGCAGCAGATTGGTGGCAAATTTTGGTGCCTGTGCTCTTGGATATATATTTGATAGACTGGAAACTAACAGAAAAGATTTTGAAAGTAAAAAATTTCAAGAAGAAAAAATACAAGAAACTAAAATATCCTGTGCCATAATGTTTGATTGAAAAGTCTGTTAGAAATGAAATCCAAATAATAAATATTTATTGACATACATATGTGATTACTTCGAAGCCTGCACTGAGAAAAATACTTATATTTTTTGAAGAAAAATGAACACATTATCAAAGAAAATTGGTAATGATTCTGCGCCAAAGAAATATTTACTCAATCCAAAGAAAGAAATTTCTTCATTTCAAAGAAAAAATATTGTACCTGCCCTGAGTAAAACTTGGTATAGTTTCAAAGAAATATCTACTCAATCGAAAGAAAGGAATTTATTCATTTCAAGCACTGATATTGCACTTGCCCTGAGTAAAATTTGAAATAGTTTCAAGAACCTCTGGCATCTGGCATAAATCGGTTCACGTACGATCACCGAAGTTAAGCAGTGCTGGTCGTGGTTACTACTTAGATGCGGGACCGCTTTGAAAGCATCGCATGTTGTTGGCACGCAAAAACTCTGATAAAAAATTTCCATTTTTTTCCTTTTTTTAAGCGCCACATTTTTTTCTTATTTTCTGAAGCGCTAGTATAGTCGCCAATTTAAGCTATAATGTGACACTTAATGAATGGAGTTAGGACAACTGAAGACGAACAAAGTCAACCATGAACCCGGCGGAATTCGAACCCACGAGCGGTAGATCGCTGCTTTGGATTGACACGTTAGCGAGCTAAGCTATCGACCCTTTATTTGTGTAGAGGAAATATTGATAGAAGTCATAAAAACTATCAATTTTTTCATCGAATATTGAAGCGTGGTTGTTGTTGAAACATAGAAAAAAATATTCACGGTGTAGATATAATTTACTAAATTCATAGACATAATTTACAAGATTTGAGGAAAATTACTTACTTGAAATAAGGTAAAGCAAAAATTGTATTCCGTTGAATGTAAGAAATTTTTCAATGATATTTATACAAAATACTGATATCAAATAAAAGTTTATTTGATTTGTGGAAGATTTCACTCTCGTAAACAAGTAAATATTTTCTTTGATTTTCGGAAGCATATTTTTCTGAGTGTGTTCTTATGAAACAATCCTGATTGGAAAGGAATTTCTTTTGATTCATCAGAAGGTACCAAGTGCTCTGTCCATAGAGAGCTTGAATATTGCTAGCACTTATTGTACCTTAAGTGCAAAGAACTGGAGACTCCCAGAAGATGAAAAAAATATGGTCACAAGAAAGCTGATATTAAACTAGTAGAGGATAAGCGAACCCTCCATGGCCAAGCAATCCATTTTTCGGAAGTAAAGTTTGTTACATGCTGCACTAAATAGATTAGACTCAAAATAAAAAAGGCATTTGAGTAGATATAGTATGCCAGTTCTGGGCCACTTAAGACGAGCAAATAAGAGGAGAAAAAAAAGAGGAGGAATGAAAGGAGGAATAAGAGGAGTAAATAAGAGGAACAATAAGGACATGGCGCCTGCGATTATCGGCCCGCGCATCTCGCGCATGACTTAAGCGATGATCTTTGAACTGATAAACAGCTCAACAGGGCTTTTTAAGAGCTCAACAGGGCTGTTTATTAGCTCAACAGGACTCCTTTTATTTGTCCTCTCATTCCTCCCCCTCCTACTATTTTGGTCCTCTTAAGTGGTCTAGAACTGGCATTCTATATCTACTCATGTTTTATACCGCTGGTGCCACTGAATTAAATTTTTTGATGCATCTGTATTTTACTAACCTACGACATCTTTTTTTCGTTTTGCACTAGTCAAACTGTTCCTTGATAGGAAGTTTGACTCCTATCATTTTGAAGTAAAAGTTTTTGTCGTGAAATTTTCAAATTCAAAAGAATTGAACAAATCGGGTCAAACGCCTTTTGTTTGTTTCTAGTAAAAAATTAGTTTCCAAACCATAAGTTATGAAAAAGATATATTATTTTTCTGTTCCACCAACGATCAAATTTCTCGCTGGTTATGCATAAACGATATAGTTATTCGCCATAGAACAATGTTCGGTGCTATTTTTACATTATATTTAGTTGATAGGAAATGATGTGATGAAAAAATCTAATAGCTATAAGCAATAGTAAGATACACACTTAAAAAAATATATTTTTCTAGAAGATGTGATCAATTTTTCTTTTTGCTACCGCGTTTAATAATACTTATTACAATTACATACATATGTACATAATTTATTAAAATTTGATTTTACATTTGTAACTGTGAGTTCCAGGGCCCTACGAAAGTAATTTCCGCATTGCACACCTCATTCTCAGTTTCGCATCATATATTTCAAAGGTTTCCAACGATTTTAAATTCTCACGGAGTATTTCCCTTGCACTTCAGTACAATCACAAAAAGATCACAGTGAACACAATAAATTCAATTGAAAAATGATTGGCTATTAACTACGTACTAGACAAAAACGATTGCACCTAAACTATCATTAGCTTTCATACTTGGCGAACATTAGGTTATGACAATGCACAAGCAAACACGCTGCCTTAACATGCGGGTCCTCGGTGGATCAGATCGTGCCATCCAACCCATAATCCACCAATCGATCTCGATCGAAGAAGCTCTGCAATTATTAAAGATATCTGGCCTGGTTTGGTTGGTCTTGCAGCCAAAACGCTCATGAGTACCTACTCACTCCTCTGTAGCACTGATGAGGGCTCCAGGACTCCTGGTACTTTCGAGCCCTATGCTCCTCATCTTCGCTGCAAATTCCATACCAGCCAGGCTGATCAAGTCAATATGAAGATTTTTGCAATGCCAATTGTCCTCTCTCACTGTTGCTTGCTTCCTTCCTTCGAAGCTTGGCCTGGCCAACAACCAAACCAACTGGCAACCGGCAGTGCAATGAGTAATCGTGTGCACGTATATAGACATTAAAATTAACGGGCGTAGTTAGTTCAGACGACGTCCGTGCCAAGGCGAAAGAGGAAGATCGTGCGGAACGGGAACAGGGCTAATCTTGTAAGTACCGCGAGTTGTTTTGTAATGAAGTGATGGCCCAAGACCACCCAAGTCGAAGAATTTTCTTGGGATGCTTGGAGAACGCGATTGCAGAATCGAAGCCCCAACAACAACAATACATTCTTGAAGGTAAAAAAATGAACAAGCGACAGGAGAAGACAATGCATATTTTATTGTGATATTTTCGTTTGTAAGGGAGTTGTTCTTGTAGCTGATGCTGATGTTGAGTGCACATGGCATGGGCATGGAAGTGCATGTAGTTGGAAAGGGTTGTTTGTTTTGCTTCGCAACGAACGATTCGTCAATGTAGATTCGATAATCGGAATTGAAAGATAGGGAAATGAGAAAGGTGAGGCCAGACAGGGATGTATGATCGGTAATCACGTGCTATTGATTTGCATATTAGCGTGCCAGTGCTAAGTGATGAGTATTTCTCTGAATCGGAACTCTTGTCTAGTTTATGGCAACCAGCAACTATTTCTTATTCATGCTTTATTACTACATCATAAAATCAAGCATTTTTGGGTACAATTGGGTACATTTTGAGCTAAAGTCATCAAATATCTGTAAGCCCGGGAAATTGCCGTCTTCTTGGAAGAATAATAACAGAGCTATTAGTTTTGCTGGTCACCATATGTATGTAGAATTTCGTATTGAGTGTGTGTCATCAATCAACGAAGAAAGTGATATGGCTCATGCGCTTGGATACACAAAAGCCAAGCTCCTATTTGCTGAATGCGAAGCATGTGTGGGCCAATATTTTTTCAGCCGATAATTCAAAGCAAATTGAACGTAGCCATCTGACATAGCGTTTCAAGTCTTTTGAAATTCTTTGATTTCCTTTAAACCAGTGCTCTGAATTGTCAATCACATTCTCCGCCACAAACAGAATGAATCACTGCTCGGCTAATCAGACTGAATTATTGCACCCGTTCCCTAGCGCACAGCTATTAATTAAAGACTTTTAACTGATGAGGATGAACGCGAAATCTATGAGCCGAACTCAAAACAAAATTCAGATTAAAAATCGTCTTCTAATTAGTCGCAAACGAGACGAACATTAATAACGTGCTGGATGACTTTCAACTCGATCCGAACTTCACAGCGAAAATCGACACAATTTCATCTAATTATTGCGCTAAACGACAACTAAGTAGGTAACTGGTATGCTAGTCGACGACACATGCCGCTCGTGAACTATGTGCATGTGCATGAGTATGTAAAACTTGAAAGGCCCGAGACTAGCTGATGACTGAAGAAAAGCACCCTCTTCTCAGGATTCCGAGCGTATTTTAAATAGTCGAGATGGCGTCGCTAATTAGAACGTTTCGAGACCGCCGCCGTCGTCGTGGAGTCAAAGCAGCCTGACGCAAAGGGCAACTATTAAGTGATTTGAATGTGTCGATCCGGGGAGACCTTTGGTACTTTGCAGCGATATGTGTCGAGTTAGTAGTAATTGTTCTGATACCAGTTTCCAATTTTCGTTTGAAAATAATTTTTAGCGGGAAACTAGTCTGCTCCTTCTTATATGCCCTTTCAACGATTCAAAATCGTTCATGTTGCATTTCAGACCCATTTTGTCCCCTGTTCTCCTATCCGAATTACCAAACTCTAACTAGATGCATGCAATTTTATCGGAGAACGAATAAATCTTTTCTATTTGAATTTCTCCAAGTTTTTCGCAGTTCTTGTTCAAAGGATCTATCAACGCTTGCCGGGCCAAAAAGCAGTCCGCGCTAAACCGGCAGCTCAATGGGGTCATCAAGGGTGCGTTTCTGCAAATTATCGCACATATCCATGGCATTTGGGTAAGGCCAGATAGTGCCAGACATCGTACTAGACGTTCCACAAAAGATATCTTTGCTGACGAAACGAGTGGCGTGCCAGTCAATAGCTACAGTACGTCGTACAGTGGGCTGTGGTGTGGCTCTAGTAGCAGCGATGCAACCATACAGTCATGCAAGCTGCCAGACAGCTGGCCACAAAGCAAATACAGCATAGCCCAGCTACCACAGTCCGTCAGCCTAACCAGGCAGCCATCTGGGCGGCACCGGGTTAACGCGATGAAAGTGTCGGCAATTAATTTGCATAATTGCATCTAATTCCTCTTTAGCGATGAATGCATTTAATTCAAGCGACGATTAATTTATTAAGCGTTTGTTTGGGATTTCTGTTTAATTACATGACCGGCAAACTGGCGAACTGACTGCCTGACTGCGGGTTGTGACACTCCGAGTGATGCGTTGTCGTTTATTCTAACAGATAGTTAGTGATGAAATTTCCTCTAAATATTAAAGGATTGAAAGACACAAGTGTACGAATAGTACGTTTAATCAGACATAGACATATGCACATTAGCCCTACGTATAGACTTGAAGCATGATTCAGAATTAATATTATTTCATTGGGCCGATAGTCTTTCGAAATTTCGAATGGGATATCTCATTTTGTTGCATTTAGTCGTAAAAGTCGATCCTGGTTATTTTTGTAGTTTTATTTTTAGCTATATAATATATAATAACTTAACATTTAGAAATGATGCGCACGATACTTTGCAGGTACTGATTTCTTATGATGACGATAAGCTTCTAGTTAGTGTGTTTAAAGTAAGATTTAGAAATTTGTATGTCATTAAAAGTGTCCTATGTATCAGCAAACATATGCAAGTTTTACATTTAAAACAGTACCATGAAACTAGCTGCTTTTTTCAGTCTGGCTGTGCACTTGAACTAAAGAGTGTTTTAAAAAAATATCACTTTCACTCTGTGCCACCAATAATGAGATAGATATTGGTGCCCATGTCCTAACTAGTTTGAAGTTTACGTCCTATACGTCCTCTGAAAGCCCTTCATAGCTCCACAAGAAGCAATCGAGTAAATCTTAATGGAAGATTCAGTGGATCATCAACTCCTTTGTCTTTCATTACGCTGACTATTATTAAGGCGACCTAGCACCTTAAAATTTAAAAAAATCGATTTTATTTTTTTGATTGAATATGTTAGAATGCAGCTTTAAAAACATGATTTTAATAATATAAAAAAGAAATTCTAAAAAAAAAAAATGTTGTGGACATATATAGCGAAGCGCGCTAAGGTCATTTTTTCTATGATTATCGTTCACTTCGCTATATCGCTACATCGACTTAAGTCAAAGTGTATACAAAGATAAGTGAGTCGACTCCTATAAAGGAAGCAAAGAAAAAGTTAGCCTTGGCAAAAAAAAAACAAAAAAAAATTGCTGAAAAAGATACTTCTAAAGAAAGTGTAGAAACTCCTAAACTGACACTAAAATTAATAAAAAATTGATCAACATATTATGGCTTAGATATACGACGAAATTCTGATTCGGTTGAAAACATGCGCAAGGAAATTTGGGCAGTATATTACCACAAAATTTCAACTGACGAGAACCCTCAATACTCTGATTGTCCTGTTGAAGAAAAGACTTGGTGTAACTGGCGTAAGGCGGAGCCAGTTGGTGGTAATGCATTAAAAAATTTCAAGCATCCTCCACCTTTAAATGATGGGTTTAAAGAAATTTTAAAGCCTATTTATGAAGACTTATCATCAGAAGATTTATTAAAGCGCTCCTTGGGCAATTTTACGCAGAATAATAACGAAAACTATAATTCTTGCATTTGGAATTTGGTCCACAAACATACTTTTTGTGGGAAAAATATCATAAATACGGCTGCAAATATTTATGCATGTACATTTAATGAAAGATTTATTTATGGCTATCTTGAAAATAATGCAAGTCATGGGAATTACAATTGGCCAACGCGCGCTGAAACATGCAGAAAATAGAGATGCTGCAAGAACCAACCAGGCGGAAAAACACTCGACTGAGGTGTCTAAAGAGGTCAGAACTGGTCGAAGGGAGCAAAAATCTTTGAAAGAAGAGGAGTCCCAGCAAGAGGAATGGCCCAGGCAACGCAGATTAAATTTCGGTAAGATTTATTACAAAAAATAATGAATTTTAACTTTAAACGCGATTTTCTCGAAACAACCTTTTTCAAGTTGGCGTGCATGATTAAGAAAAACATATTCATCCAATCGTTCTAAAATTTTAGCACGTTAATCTGCACATGTTAATGCTCAGAATGAATTATGGATGAAAAAACCGGCATTAAATTTTTTTAGTTATAACCGATTTTTTGGGGAAAAACCCTCGATTTTCGAAAAAACGCCGCCATTTTGTTATTTTTCAAATAAATTTTATTTTTTTAGTTCATTCCAAGGCCATTTTGATGTTGATCAAACCCCCGTTTTTTTCCCCAGACTTTTTTGAGGGCGGTTATCGTGCACGCCATGTTTTTTTGTTGTTTTTTTTTTCAAAAAAATTGTAGCTGACGACAGGGGGCGACAACAAATTTTTAGCAGTTTATTTATGAAGTATAAAGCAAACACAGTATATGAACAAAGTTTCACCAAGATATGTATTTTTATTCAATTAAAAACTAGCCTTTGAAAGAAACATTTTTTTTTCAATTAGTAATTGCAAATAATTAGTAATTGCAATTAATCTGATTACATCGAATCAGGTTAAGTTGGTTTTTAAGCTAAGTATTGCCCAGGTAACCCCAGTATTTGTACAGGCTGGGTAGTAGTGTTAGTGTGTAAGGTGCAAACTGCCCATGAAAAATAGACATACATAAAAAAAGAAAATAAGCCCGCAGGCCAAAATAGTCTAGTTGCTAGATTTATAAGATTTTTAATGTTAGCTAAACTTTTAGTTAGGCTGAGAAAGTACTAATAATATGAATAATAAAGAAAATCTATTCTCTAATAAACAAGTCTGCAAATATTTGTTGCCTAGCTTTGTAACAGTTGCATTTAATTTGAATTAATGCTATTAACTTAGTACTAGATATTTGAATGTAACTTTTAGTCATGTCTGGGTTGGTATATTATAATAAAATCAAAATAAATTTGTGACGAAAAAAAGCTTTATTTATTGAAAATCATATGCTATACTATTAAACGAAATTAGAAAATTTTCTATGGAATAATTTTGCATTTATTTATGTACATTCGCAGCAGTACGATCAAAATTATTCCAGTTAAAAATACAATTCAACTTATTTTGATGAAAAGCGAATATTTAAATTTATGAAGTTTTATGATATAGGTATCTGTACTGCTAAAACAAAAGTGTATTTATTAACCTAACATTTCGGAATTTTTTTTCAAAATGAACGTATTTAATTTAAAAACAAAACGAAACTAAGAATTAATGTAAGCTAGTTTTTCATATCTATTAAACATAAAAATCGTGTCTAATGTCAAATAAACTTTTTAATTTTATTATATATGATAATATATGAATTAATTTATATGAATTAATTTAAACAAGCTGTTCTTCCTCTGAATGTTGTAGCGAAAATGCAATCATTTTCTGTTGCAGAGAGAAAAATATCAAGAGCTATTGAATGTCGCCATATTAACTGGCTTAGTTCTACATAATGCATAATCCAAATAGAGCTTAGAGCTATAGTTTCAAGATATTTTCACTGTTTACTACATATTTACTTTGAATTCCAATTTACACACATGCTTTGAATTCAAATTGGCGCGTAATGGGCAACGAGACTGAAACATTGAATAGTGATTTGGAGTTCTTATTTTATGATTCTGTGCTTTTACAAGTACTTATATGCTGTGTGCTATGCTCTGACTTGACGGTAAATTGGTTTACATTGCTCAAATCTCAGTTGTCTACGCATGCAATAAAAAAAACTTTTATTACTTTCATTGAATTTCAGATACATCAGAAGCTAAGAAAATCTTTGGTTTCTTCCTCCATGGTTCAATATTCTCATCCCGTTAGCATTACTTTCCCGAAGAATCCTCTTTAAATGATTAGTTTTGGTTAGAGAGACAAGAAGATATAATTTCTTGAATATCTATTCAGTCTAATTATTATGTTCTACTGTTCGACGCTCTGGCAGTAAAATCTTGTTGTCAGCTCCACAGTTCGATTTGTAACTACTACCAGTCCTCACTCAGGGAATGTTCCCGCTAGTGGTATCTACTGAACTATGATAAAAAGCAGGGGGCGTTCATTCTCTAAGTTGGGCTTATTTTTAATGTTCACGAAATCCCTTTAGTTTAAAGAATATAATATTTTACTTATCATTCACAGCTAATATTTTTCGAATTGATTCATTCACTTTGATCAATATCGAAATTTCCAAATGTGATAATCTACTGGCATCCAATTCAAAAAGTAAATATTTTTGAAACAATAACCATATTTCACTTAATTTAGTGCAAGTCATGTCACAGCAAGCACAACTAAATCGATCCATTGCCACGTGTGGCACGACATTAATATATATATTATAATATATCACACCTCGTACTGCATATGTATAGATAGCATGGATAGCATGGATCGTAATTGTGCATTGTAGCCATAAACCTTGCTTCGTTATATTTCGCAATCATTTACTTTGCTTTGACACAATTAAAAGATGAATTATGATCCGACTAAACAGCATGATCTAGATTATTGCCATCGTTGGGAATTTCGCACGTACATACATACCTACGTTGCATTTAAAGCTAGCGAGCCAGCATTCACCCCAGTATCGTAGTACAGTGGTATCCAAAGTGTACTTCGACCGATTCTACTGCAGTATGTAGTGGTAGTGCTGTAATATTTTAAGCCGATCATAAAATCTATTCCACCAATAGTCAAATACACTAACGATCGCTATAAAACCTGGTATGCGAAACGTGAAAAAAATCTTTTATACCGACCGTACACAACTAATGCACTCTCGTATGCGACATAAAGTCGAATGCATCTGAATAGGATACTACACCCTTGCAAGTGATACGCAAACGGAAAGTTTATAACGAGTGTCACGAACTTTTGCGATAGCTTGCGATTTAAATGTCCAGAAAGATAAATTCCGATCAGCGTTTATCATAATTAGTGACATGTTGGATACGATAGGCGAAAATCGAATGGAGTATGGATATACGAGTATGTATCCAGTTTTATTATATTTTGGAGTGACGCAGAAGTAATGCGATTTCATTACGCCTATCTTGCCTAAAATCATAAAATCAACGGAACAATTATTCGAAATAATTAGAAAGCATGTATTAATTCTTTGTTCAATTTTTAAATCTTTTAAAATTTTAAAACTCATGTTTGATAATTTACAATTATTATACTGTGTACAACCAATACAATTTCGGGGTTTTGAGGAGTGTAGGTGTTGGAGATTTTTATTTTCATATCTGAGATTTTATTGGTTAGTTTTTCAATTATTTATAATTAGTCCTGCTTAAGTCTGAATTCAAATCCCGTACCCTATTCTTTAAGAGCCGACGCTTGTGGGCTTAGACGAGCTTATTGAAAAGTTTTTTTTTATAGCTGAATTTAATGATATATGCTAAGACTATGTTCGTAATAGCTGGGGATATATTACTTAGGAGTCGAGACTATGTGCATAGTAGAATAGCCCATAATCTATAAACATATGTATCTTCAGGTATATTTTACACCTCAGGGTACTATGTACATTGTGCATGCGACCATAAATGCTGCAAACGCCTATGTAACAGAACAGGCGTTCACGCTATGTAATTATTTTAATGCATGGTATGTGGAGGATTGCTTTTTCTCAATGTTAAACAACCTGGCTGTTTAAAACATCAATTGCAGATATTATTGTGACAAAAATGGTATAGTTTGGTGCTGCGTAATATTTTGCACTTAATCAGTTATTTTGAGGTCTAAGGCAGATCTACCTTCGTCAAGGTAATAAAACGTCAGTGTTTGAAATGTTCACTTACTAAAATATTTCGAAGTAGCACAAAATCGTATAACACCTGGTCATTTCTATAGGGTGTAAAGTAGTTTAAAGTCAATACAATTAGATCTTCGTCTCGTGAAATTCTTTTTTTAGAATCCAGTTGAAGTTTTTAGAAATTGTCTGAAATCCGTGCACAGTCAAAGTACATATTGATTGTATTTGCATAATTTTATTAAAATACATCTTTAAGTTAAATTAAGAGCTGCGAATCCAAATGAGCCCCAATTGCTCGCTTATCAGATTAATACTAATCAGCTAATACATACCCTCAATTAAAAATTTAAAATTTTCATTTCTGATGTCACAGATTAACACCTTCATCACCGAATTTTTCAAAATACCACATGCCCGAATGCGATAATTGACTGATTTCATGTTAGTACCAATGTAGTTGATATTTTTTCGATTGTAAAATGAATTCGCGGCTTTCAATTAAGTGAACTTCATCAAGATCAGAAACTATTCAGCTGCTTTTCAACAAAAGACAATCCACATACGAAGTAACACTTTAAATGGGTCAAGCACAGTCAATTTGCGTAGATATGTGCATATGCACGAGCAAGTAAAGGGTTTCGCTTGACTCTTGCAAATATGATATACTGGCAACTGTATACACACTCATCTGAGCGATCACGATGGTCATTAGCATATCAATTCATTGTTATAATGGGCCCGTAAAAATTTCGCATTCAATGTTATCTTAATAATTTATGACTCTCGCGCTTTGTATGTATTCATCTGTCGAAAACGAACACGATGACAGCGATGATGACGTTCATGTTTTTACTCCGCAAGTTCTCGTCGATGTGTTTTGAGCTTCGCTCGGTAAGTTTTTCCACTATTTTATGAAGTATGCAAATTGTTATTTATGGCTGTTTTATAGCTTAACCGAAATGAATCAAAATCATCATTTTTTACAGACAATCGAGCAGAGGCTTTTGAAGTTGTTTCGACGGACTGAAGTTGATAATTCAGTGTTTTGTTTTCTAAAATAAATTTTCGCGAGAGCTCGGTTGTGACCTTGATCCAATGTAGACTTTTCAGGCAATTATCGTTAATTGAAAGTGAATTATCTGATGGTAATCTAAATTGATTTCTCAAAGGTGGTATGGCATGTTATGTAATTTCTCTCAAAACGCCAGCAAAGAAACAGGGAATGGTTATGTGTAGATTCGATGCCATAAAAACTCGCTGTTCACGGAATCCGGACACATAGTAAAGACATACAAGCTAATGAGTTGCCGATTTGATTAAATTTTCTCCGCTCAAATCACGGTAGAGTGTAGAAGATAACTTAAAAGCAACAGAAATAACAACAAACTGGCATCACCATAGCCAAGCAGTCCGAATTGATGAAGTCAACATCGTCGAATTGAGAAATTCCCACAGTTTCGCGGCTGACGATATGGCGGTACCTACACAAATATTGTAATTGTCCAGTAATGTGTCCTCTTTCACGACCAATCATAAATCACAGCCCACGCACTCCAATCTTCTTCTTACGATAACTGGCTCTGATGCGTTCCCACAGGTTCAGTTTGTAGACTGTCCGAATAAAACCAGTTGTTCGGCTCTCAGATTTCGAGCAGGCCGATTTATTTGCATTTTGATACTGCTACTGGAAAAAAAAGATTGCAATTTTCACACAAGATATACATACCTTCGTTCCGAACTAAATGATGGATTACTAGAATTTAGCGTTGGTCTGATATAGAGAGATTAGGGTCTACTAAAACTATATCATCCGACATTTTCCAGATTGACTGCAATGCGATCCGTTAAGCTGTCACATTAGTAAAAATGTGTACAGTACTTAACAATAAGCTATATAAATTATATTTATATTGTGAATTGACTCATTCTCTCGACGCGATTTTTAATGAAAGCTTCGGATGTTTCTATTGGTCATTCTTAGAACGGTCGAAACGAAATGACTTCGTCTGGTTCAGCTGGTTCAGCCTATGGTAGGAACGAAAAACCTTTCGATTTCTCCATTCTTCTCGAGATCACTATTCTTGATTTCCCATTCTCATTCCCAAGAGTCATTTGTCAAATGGCGAAACTCGACGCCATGAAATATCTGTCGCGATAGACTGAAATTAATTGTGGGCATCGTCAAGTGTTATTGAAAAGTTGTGTTGAGATTCACGAAAGCAATTTATAATGGCGAAAAATTGAAAGTAAACAATTTTTGTACTTCTAGGAGATCGAACAGATCTGCAGTGTAGTTGGGATAACCAATGGCTTCGTTCAATAAGTGCTTTTGAAATATTGACAATCTTGCAATATTAGTTGCAAATGCAACACTCGGACTAGAGATATCAGAAGGAATTATGTTGCACTTGGAACTGTTTCGGAATCAATTTGAATTGCACGAGAATTGAAAGTCCGGAATTTGAGGATATGTTACCAAGACAACTTTCAATCGAACTAATCAATATCGAATAATACTATAGATTGCCCAACATCCACACGAAACTCTCAACTGAACAAGGATAATTAACGCTTTTCAATTTCAAACATTGCATCTTTATGCGATTTCAGTTTCCGCGTGCTTGCCATTCAGGTCATTTCATTACGAAACTGTCACCATCCTCGTTCTCGTTCGACCTGCAATCCACGAACATTCTTGGACTTTTATTTTTGCGACGTGGCCAAATATAAAAGGGTTAATTTACAGGATTTTTTTTACAATCAACCCCGAAATAAAACATTTGCCAGGACACGGAGGAAATACCGAATTAGACAAACAACCCTTAAAAAGTTCAAATTAAAAACGTGCTCGAAGGGTCATTGGGTTTTTTTTCTGACTGTCCTCCACTCTCATTGGCATCCTTGAAGTCGCACTCGTTCTATGTTTCTACAGATCGGATCTCAGCTTTGCATACAGAAAGGATAAACAATGTGAAAGGAAGAGAGTGCTTATTTTTCCTGGCTAGGTACTGTTGGAAATTGCCCACCTCGACTTGGAACAAAAAAAAAGCGACAAGGGTGCTGGCGAAGGCGAATGCAAAGACAACGACTATCACAAAAATAATGCCACATTGGAATTTTATTCCTCGACATCTCTCCATTTCGCAGACCATCGAATTAAGGGATTTCACGTTGAAGCACATTGGCGGAAAAAGGGAGCTTTTATTCGGGAGTGAAAATGTTTGTTTTTTTTCGTTGGCATCGCAATTTAATAGTCAACTGAAACCTTTATCCTTGCGTAAATCCAAACCCGAAGAAAAATATGTAGGTCTGAGAAGTTTGTCGTTAATTTCATCGTTAACTGTTTGTTCTTTTGTATTTGTTTTATTGTAATTTCATTATCCCGGAACAAATCTGATGAAATATTTATTTTTTTCAATGTGAAAAGGTGTATAGGGCGGTTTCGGCACTTTGTATTGGGAAATTTTTAACACTTTCAATTAATAGTACCTGTTAAGAATGTAAGAAGCATACGAATGAAAACCTAATACTGAAACCAAAATAAAACTCTGATATTCTAAGCTTCCTACAAATATTTTTATTCGATTCCTTATAAACTACGTCTCAAAATGGTTAATAGGAACAAAACAAAACAAAATAGTTAATAGGAACAAAACAAAACATAATCATGAGCATAAGAGCAAAACATGAGCAGAAAGTTAAGCGTTAATATCGAGCGTCAGTACACATTTGTAAATGTGCATACAATATTGGGTATATTATGTTAAAAAAAAACTAAATAATAGACTTTCAATTAAAACTAAACACCAAAAGTTTCTCGTATCTTTTTGACTCGTCAAAAGCTTTTCCATTTCTGATAATCAATGAAACATCATTTGATTTTCACTAATATTCGAATATTAATAATATACGAAACTGTCTCTGGTAGACCATCCCACTTCGAGAATCGTATTCATTTCATTGAAAAATAATTAAACTTTACTTAAATCGGTGAATAAAAGGTATGGTTTAAAAAAAACTTTGGCGATACAGAGAGAACTAGTTTATTCAATCAATTCTCATACAATAACGAAACATTTGAGCAACATTCTCCTATATTTTCATTGCGAAATATTGAAAATCAAGCGAGAGACAGAATCATCTGAAGCAAAAAAATCAAAATGTATTTGTTAAAGGAGATGTTTCTCAAAGTAACCCTGGCAGATTTTTTTCTTTTTCGATTTTTCAATTTTTCATAGCAATTGGAAGAAAAAAAAATTGCCTAATTAGTTATTGTAAAATTAATAATTATAAAAAAAGGTTCCTGTGGTACTTTAGGAATTATGTGAAGAGTTATTGCGCAAAATTTCAAAATGATTAGTCCGGTAGGTTTTGAGTTATGGTGAAAACGGACTTAAAAAATAACAGGTTTCAGAAAAACGCACTGCTGTTAATCATGTATACTCGTAGAAATCCGGGTTGGAGCAATGGACGCTCAAATACTCATAGCTTGGTCAATTTTACTATAATCGACTCGAAATTTTGACACAATATTTTTGAAAGATCATGCATTAATTTTAAAAATTAGAAATTAGAAAGATTAGAAAATTAGAAAGAAAGCAAAAAAGGTTAAATACCTCAAACATGACTGCAAAATACTTCGCTAAAAAATAGCGATTGAAAGAAGCCATCAAAGAAAAAAGAATATGAAAATTAACCAAAGATGTCCGCTTGCTGCACGGCAACGCACCTATTCACAAGAGTCGTTTTGTGTTGGCTGTTCTGCGTACGGTAGACTTCAATATTTTAAATCAACACACACTGCAACCCAGTCCTGGCTCCCAGCGATTAATATGTTTCCCCAAAAATTAAAAAAGGAACTTCGTGGAAAGAGGTTGTCAAACGATGAGGAAGTGGAAGTCGCAGTATCTGCTTACTTTTCCGACAACGACAAAACTAATTGAAAGAGTTGAAAAATATATTAGAGTGGCAGGTAAATATATTGAAAAAGAAGAATAAATTTGCATTTTCATTTGCACTTCTTACCCCCTATTTCGCGAATTTAATAAGCCAGCTTCGAACATTTCGTTTCTGGACAATGTGACTCATACAAACTTTTGTAAAATATAACTTTGTGATTTGAAAATTACAATCAACATTCATAATTGACTCAGCACGTTTAAATGGAATTGAAAATTTTAATACAAATGCTCATACTTTGTGACTAGATATGGGTCATTATTTATATTTTATGATATTACCTAAGCTGCATTATAATATCAATATATGAATAAAATTAGGTTTTACTATTTTCGTGATATGCTGTATTATTGTGTGTATTTTAAGTTTATAGCTATGGACGAAAAAGCTTATTTGAATTTTTCGACAAGTTGATATTTGTTCATTTTATTGACTTCTTTTATTATTGCTTTTACTGTCCATATTGTTTATTTTTTCGACGTTATTCTTTTGTCTAGTTTTTGAGTTAGATTTCCAATATCTTATTTCAGCAACCTCTTGATATGTGTTGATTGTCGCCCCAACAACGTCTTCAGTTTCATTGATTGCCCTGCAACTCTCTACATATCTGGGAACTAGAACGTCAGTTAAGGGGACTTATTAATTTTGCGTAGCCACCTTGAGTAGAAGTTTTCCGCTTTACCAAGTTCTCCTTTAACTTAACCAAATTTAGTTAAATAACTTTACGTGGCTCTTTTCATCCAAGAGCTTTTATTCAGTTACAATTAACTAAGACGATTCACTAAAAACAATGTTTATAGTTCGCTTCTTTAACTGTCCTAAACTGTAGTGTCTTTCAATTTTATCTCACAGTCTTTCAGTTTTAACTTACTGTTTTTCACTTTTGACACCACTGCTAACAATTTTGGGCTCGCACCGTCTAGTTTATCTTTACACCTGTATGATGATAAACTAGATGGTGCTGTATATAGCACCAACTAGCTTATCATCTAGTTAAGCTTTACTTATACAAAGTCTACTTTCACGCATTTGTCTCGTTCTCACTTTTAACGCACACCCATGTATTTTTCAAAATGTTTGCTTGGTAAACATGTACTTTTCGCATTGTGCGTAGCTAAACAAATCGAATATCAACAATATATTCTACAAACTATGTACAAATATTATAATGAAAATTGTTTCGTTCTAATTCTTGATTTTTATTTAAAATTATTGAATTCGAAATAAATGCATATCGTTATGGAAAAATAAATTTGTTTACATCTCAATATACCTTCAATTAATAATATTCATCAAATTTTTACCTAAAGAAAATGCGCAAAATTCATAAAACCCCATCACTCGACTCGCATTATTTCACTCAATTCCCATCATTCTATTCATTGACTCCAATGAGCTTCCAATCAGCTCATTAAACTGACCTCATTTGCATACGCGCTGGTATATATATATATATATATATATATATATATATATATATATATATATATATATATATATATATATATATATATATATATATATATATATATATATATATATATATATATATATATATATATATATATATATATATAATAATATATATATATATATATATATATATATATATATATATATATATATATATATATATATATATATATACATATATATCATTATATGAACTTTTTTTTGTATACGCCATTGAGCAGATATGCGATACCATAACAAATACTTTAATATTAGTGAATAACTTAAGGAATGTATTCGTTAAGATATTAAGTGAGTGTTTATCTGAAATATTGGGTTAGTATCTGAAATTTTCGGAATATTTTATGATCATTTTCAATTATCCCAAAACTAATATTCAAATGTAACAATATTGCATATCAAGATATTAACTGTGTTTAATGGACCCGCAAAAAGAATAGAACATCTCAAGGCAAGTTAGAGTTGAGCAGCTGTTAAAAAAGTATAGCAAGTTAGAGCAATTGAGAGCATGAACAGTCTTCGGACGACAGTTCTCCAAATTGGTTGCTTGTCAGAAGCTCATCCTGTCCCTATTAAAATATGAGATCAAAATACGAAATTTCAGTCGCAATTTTTTGTTAACAGTAACATTTTTTTGTTAAAAATTACAAACAGCTGAATGCTTGCCCAAAGTTCCTCTACCAAAAAAGATTGAGCAAAAAATCATGCTCTAAAATGCTCTAGTTGTGAAAAACAAATCAGAGCAAGTTTGAGCAAGTTAGAGCAATCATGAAACACATTTTGCTGAGATATCTCAACCTAGCTCAACGAAAATAAAACCAATCGATTAACTTTACAGGGCGAAAAATAACATTTTGTCTTTATCTTAAAATAATATGCTCTAGCTTTGTTGTGCAACGCTGCATTGGTTTAGGATTTCAATAGAAAAACGCAGTTTCAGAGAAATAGCCACATATCAACAAGCCGCTTTGCTCAACTAGGCTCACTCTGCTCCACCAAATTTTACTTTATATAGATTTCTTTCAGTTACATTGCTTTTAGCCTTTTATTCTCCCAATGTCGCTCTCCATGACGAAAATCATAACTGTTGACCCTGTTTTCCCAACATAATTTATCAACAGCAAATAACAAGCAGTAGCAAAAATCGTCATTTGCTCGTAGTATGCCACGTGCCTGTAGGATATTATTGTGCTCAAAATAATTAATTATTAATTTCCTTGAATATGAAAATACTATGCCGAGTCAAAATACATATTCGGTATTTTTTGCCTCATAGCAACAAGAATCAGCTCAAAAGATACTTTTCATTCCACTTGAGCTGACTAAAAACATAATAATTATAATTTAGATACACTTGATAGATTCAGGTTAGAAACTCCGAAACCAAATTCCATGTATTTTTAGCGTTGAACCCTGAATCGTCGAGCTGGAACCCAACCAACGAAATAACATTCTATATCCAACAAACCATCAACCACTCATCACAATTCGAATTTATTCTTCAATCTCCTTGCCATAAATCCATCGCGCCTTATCACCAATTATCTTCATTCACACTCTGACGACAGACGAAAGCGAAAATGAAACCAGTCGTAATTAATTTAAATTAAACATCTTATTTATATTCATTTTGAACATTTCTCATTTATATACTTATTTTCGTATGTACACAATCTACAATGATGATCTCATGGAAAAAAAATAAGCACTTGATCAGCTACAATAATTTTTTTTCCTGCTTTTCTGAGATGGTCTTAAAACGTTGCGATTAAATATTACCGCAAAACCATCATCCTCATCGTCTACAATACTCTCATTCGTTATTCATACTTCCTAATGAAATAATTTATCACATGCTCTTTTGAAAACTTAATAAAACTCTTTACAATACCGCAAGCAAGTTTATGCTATTTGGTTCTATGATTCGTTTGTGATTATTGTTGCAGGATTAAGAGATACATTCTACAAAAATACAAACGGTGCATAATATTATAATTAAAATTTTCATTAAACTCAATTCGTTCTTAATAAGTTATGGATAAGTGTATGCATGTATTTACAAACTTAACGTATAGACTCTTGCGCGGGATGATTTTTATTTGTATGATTTACAGATTTTCTTCAGATCCGGTAGTTAACATTCGTATGAATATATTAGCTGCGGGCTCATTGATTTTTAAGTATTTATTTACACGACTGCGTTTGCTTTAATAATTGAAATGGATCGAACTATGGTTAGGTATTGATGGTGTTTTTTATGAAAAAAAAAACTCGAACTGTTTTCATAGAGTATATGTTTTGCCGAGCTTAAATTAGGTTTAGTTAAATAAGTTTAGATAGTATGGTTCGCAAATATATCTGTCTTAAAGCTACAACAACAATATTTCTATAAATTGCACATTTTTAGTTCGTTTATGCTGACAACTTGTGTTCACTTAATTTTCTTGTTAATTTCCCTTCGACACCTAAATACGACTGTTACTATAACTGCAAATCAAGTTGCCGATAGGTAAAGTATTCATATATTGAACTTTCGAGTATTTTCATTATTTTCAACTTTTGTACATTTCTTACGACCTAGAGTTATAATATTTACAGGGAAATGCATGGTAGAGTACACGTACGATGCGCCTTCTATTACAGCTGTCC
Source organism: Nemotelus nigrinus (assembly GCA_947369275.1). Classification (NCBI taxonomy): domain Eukaryota; kingdom Metazoa; phylum Arthropoda; class Insecta; order Diptera; family Stratiomyidae; genus Nemotelus; species Nemotelus nigrinus. The sequence goes on along the minus strand of OX376372.1, from coordinate 223,865,654 downwards.
GTTCATACGCATTTCAAGTTCCTCCTCTTCCTTGGTTAGAGGTACCGTCGAATGGTTGTAGAGTCCTTGGGCCATCAGTTGCAGTGCCAGTGGATTTTTCGTTCCGCTCGATTTTTTGATTTTCGCTCGTTTGTTTTGGAACCAGATTTTGATTTGTGCCTCGTTCAAACCTAATTCGGAGCTAAGCTGCTGGCGCCGACGTTCCGTTAGGTAGCGATTTTCATTGAATTCGTGCTGGAACGAACGGATAACATATATGTTTAAGTATAATCTAATAAAAAGTGCTTGCAGCACCAATAATTTAGAAAAGATTGTTATCAATTAATGACGCTGTCGAAATTCTAGTTTTCAAATGCGAGTAGCAAACTTACTTTCAGTCTTGCCAGCTGCTCACTGGAGAAGGCAGTTCGTGGTCGTTTCTCATCAACTTGGGCTTTGTCTTTAGGTTTCTTCGGTCGACGGTAGCGGGGACCTGGGAAAATAAGAGAAAATCTTATTAGTCGTGAGTTCCTAAACAATACATCGTGCGTTTTGTATTGAATATTTTAACTATGCTATCAATGATCAGAAAATAACACCGGGCACGAAAATAATGACTCTAACCACATTTTATCTAACGACATTATCTTCGGAATTCCATTCCTACCGGAGTTTGCTGTTTACTCACATGAGTTTTAACGGCTAGTTTGCTATGCTGTGAGTGGTAAGAGCGAGCGTCAACTGACTAATCATCTCATAGAATTTTAATTTCCACCTGTCAACAACATTTCACGCCCGGAGTCATTGCAAGGCCGTGTGCTCACATCGCATGTGCTTCGCAAGGATCCACGACAGTGGGTCCATTTCGGCAGTGGAGATTTATTTAGGTACATCTCGATTGAGGCGGTGCGGCAGTTCCAATAGGAAACGCTGCTGTCACTGCCTGTCACATCACCTATCACGGCCGTAGCAATAACTATTGTATGTTAATTAGTCGCCAGCATGATCGTTTGGCTGACGAAACCGAAAATCGCTTGAGCAACTCATTCAGTTCGAATGATAGGAGTGGATAACAGTTTCAATTGAATGACCAACGTTTGTGCATGCAGTAGATAAGCAGCAAGTACAACATTTGCAACATGAAATTCATCTTCGTCGTGCGATTTCAAACCTCTAGTGAAGATGAATGAGCAGGGCTATGTAACTGGAAGGCTGAATCGAAAACTTTTTGATATTTCACCAAAAATTGACCCTAAGCATCAAACCTCGTAGAGCAAGTTTTTCACAAATTTTTATCTTTAGCTAAATATCAGACATAAGTATGCACTTTAAATAATTGATAGCACGCGAACTATACCTTAATTTTTATTTTAATAGAAAACGGCTGATATTTTTTTCATTTTCGCAGAATTGGGCACCATCCATAATACATCGACTTTCGATACCTTAGCAACTATTTGTCGTTTCTACCGTAGCTCATCCATAATTAGATGCATTGGTGAAGCTTCTACAATGAAAACGACAACAATTGCGGTAGCAACGATGCTGCTGACGAGCCGAGAGGTACAATTTAATTTGCCAGTCGTGAATTAATTAACAACTTTGACCTGGCCAATTAAGATGACAACGACGCAGACGTGATGATTGGTAAGCGGCAGGTACAGGTGAGATCACCTAGCGCTACCGTCTTACACTCGAATGATGTACGCACCACGAACGTTTCTATCTGCACCTAGTAGGTACGTGTAGATGCATCCACAATCTTCACAAACCTCAACGAAATAAAATGCTTGATGCAATGACGCACATGGCTCTGGTTGTTCATCTTGTGCTCATTATACCTATTGTCTAGTACAGAGGCCAGCCTAATAGGCAACCATCAGCTTGCAACCGCAGATTATACACACATATCTTTGTTCGCTTGTTTTGTCACAATTTCTTCATTAGATTTGACAACTTTCTCGGTTCTTTCGCGCGAGAATTCATAGAATTAGAATTAATTACGAGATGAGTTTTATTGCTTGTTAGAACACTGGGCGAGTGTTGCATGGGGACCGCAGCAGGCTGTGGTCAGCGCGCAGGTGAATTTAAAGGAGAAATTCTTAAGATGCTTACGAGTTTTCTTTGAATTTATTTTTCAAGAAAAAGACAATTTAATTTCATATACAGATGCAAATGCTACGTTGGAGTTTGATGCATATTAAATAGAATGAGAAAGAAGGGTGTTTCAGCGATATGATTTGGTAGGATAGCAGGGTTTTAAATTTAACGTCATAGGTATGTTGTTTAAAGATTTCAATATTTATGGTCTAGTAGATAGAGCATTTGTCGTTCATAATTATGGCTTTTCGTGATCGTCCACTGGGATTTTATTTCACATTGCTATGAAGAAAAGAACCCAAGATAGTCAAATTGCATGGGTAGATCTTTTCTTTGTACGATCATAAGAAAGACGACGTTTAAAGTCTTTGTTCGTAAAGGCTGTAGCAGTTTCCACACAGCTTATTCAAGCTTGTTCAAAGCCTATTTCATGCACTTGATAGCAGCACCAGGTGGAAGGAAGACATGTAAGCATTAACCGTCTACATCAACATTATCAATTCTTTTTATTATACCTATCCAGTATCACGAGCTTAAAAGCCGATTCTGTCTCTTATACGCACTAATAATTTTTGGCTACTGAACTAAGTAAAAGTGTTCCACAAAATGTTTTTCTTGCATGACATCAATATATAGAAGTACACTAATATACGAGTATTATACAGATCACCATAATATAATTTTTTCCATAAACCACCAAAACCCGTACTCATTGGTGAGACTAAATAAAGGATGCTGTAATCTTAATAAAAGTTTGAAGAGTGAGTATGCTTTTGGTTTATTTCACAGTTCTAGTAGTTGTTTGGTGATGGATGAAAATTTCATTTTCAGATATCTCAGGTACCTACTGTAACAATGAAAGATCAAAACTAATTCATCATAGTTGAAATTTACGCGACCAAATGTCTACTGAAATTCATAAGGATTTGGTAAGTTCATAAGTGAGGCTTGTAGCAAGCTGATGGTGGACTGAAGTAAAGTGTTTTGTTGGCCTAACCACTTTCTTGAAGACTATGAAAGCATAAGAGATCACCCACCCAAATGAGAACCAAGTGCTGTCCTTGTTGAGTAAAATTTGTGTTGGATTTTCTTGTGAAAATTGTCGTCCAATATCATCTACAATGCTCAATCCTTAAAAAAAATGGAGTGAAGAAAAATGTTGGCCTATTATGCCTCTCACAATTTGAGCACTGAACATAAGAAATGTTCTCTGGACACCGCAACATTATTGAAATAAACTCTGATGCATTCATTTTTCGAATATTCCCTTTCGTTGAAACATAGGCTATAGAATTCGAAATTGAAATGAGATCTCAGCTAAGCGAGTAGTGAACAATCACCCTTACCCCTAAAAAAAAATCTGTGACAGCAATCAAGCAGATAATGATTTTCGTTTATGATTACCCAAACCAAACTTCATGCAAAACACCAGTGACAGTACTACTGCATTTGTTCCTGCATTTGCATTTAAATTACAGTATTACTGCATTTTTTCATAGAATTGAACAGGATAATGCACTTAAAATCACCTGACTTAGTCACTGATTTTGCCTGATCAACTGCTTCAGTATAAGTGAAAAGGCTTACCTCATGTAACATGCAACCCAAATATGAGTCTACCAGGTTACAATTTGTCCCAAAAGTTAAAAGAGTTACTGCATGGGCTGCGTTTTCGCTTTCAAAAAGAGTGCATTCGACAGTTGATCAAAAATGAGCCAGCTTACCACTTCTGATCAACTGTCGAAACATATCGACATTTCAACATAGGTATCGAAATTTCAAAGACATTTTGAGTCAGAAAATGAGAACCATGGACAAGAAAAGCAGACATTAGATATGTCCAAAGCTACTGTACCACTATTGTACTGTAATAGCATTTTGCCCCTGGTTTTGAAATTCTGAGTCAACTATTTGACGAGGCCTCCGCACAAGCCCCTTCATTCATCTTATTTAAGACAAGCTTTCCTAGCTCCATACAAATTTACTCATGTTTAGCTGCTTCTTAAGGATGGTGAGGCGAAGTCATTCATCTAACTGCGGGTGCGGACCAATTGTATTTGTTTAGGCGAAAATGTTCGAAAAATTCACCAGTTCATCATTGCTGAATTATCTAAAAACTAGCGGCTATAACAACAACCAGTAGTTTCACTGTCTGCCAAGGTATCCGCTCCACTGGACGTCTAGGTCTTACAGAACACTGTCTCTATAGCTTTGATAAATTCGATCTCACTGCTGTTTCAAAAGGCTTTCGACGGGATACGACATTCTACTCTCTTAAACAAATTCGCGTATTTGGTCTGATCCTTATTTCATGAAGTGGATTGACACCGTTCTTTCTTGCAAGATATTCTGTTGTCTCTGATACTCATGCTAGTGCTCCGCAAGGTTCTAGTCTCACTCCAATTATTGTTTTTATTGAAGCCGTTTTGCCTAGCCTCTAACTTGCCCAGCTTTGACGATGAAACTACCCTTGACTATGTGGAGTGGTTTAAATATGTTCATCGAAACCGTGGAGACGATTTTTTCGGGCAATGCCAATGCTTGACGGGATTCAATTTCATGCTAGTGCATAGCTACGGTAGTTGGTAGATACGCATGGGAACAGTCTGTATTTTTCCATAAAAATCAACACATTTGGAGCCTTATCAGTCGCGCTTGATTCTTTTTAAAACAGAATCTTATGAATGTGGAATAGTTTGACATTTACTGCCTTTTCTTATGAGACCGACCTCATTTGTTCCGTCGTTATTTCTAATCCTTTTATCTTACTCAGCGTTCCCGTTTTTATCAAAACTCTGCTTGCATTATAATAAAGGGTGTATTATCTGTGCTTTAGCATTATTGTGGCAAAAGAACATAATATAATAAATCTTAAAAATTTATAATAAATGTTTTTCGACCTGAGAATGTTTCACAATGCCATCATACCTGTGTATCGAGTAATGGGCTCAATACGTCACTGATACCGCAATCTGATCTGAATTTCAAATGTTTTGGCTTCTATTTGCTTAGATGAATCGACGTGTATTTCCACATATTTTTTTTCAATAATGAAAGATGTAATGACAAAAAAATGATTTTACTAAGCAAGAGATTTACTGTTGTATAGAGGTCTCCACAAAACTTAGTCCGACAATTAAGACCAATAAATCCAACAATATTTCAACCAATTAATGGTCTGGAATGATTTAAGGCAGGATGCAATCAAGCAACCAAATCATAGACTAAAATTTTAAAGCAAAAAATCCCTACTCAATCAATATGACAGGTTTGGCTACTAGTCAACAAATCGTGCTATTGTGAACACATTCAGAAGCCACCTCATATTCCGAACTGTCAGTCTGTCCAAATTTGGACAGCTTAAAACCACTAATTGTTTCCGTTCTTTCCACATCACTTGATTCGATTCAATTATTTAACGCTCTGTCAAGTATCTTCTCGTTCACGTGGGCACATAATAAGATCATTACTAATATGCAAATCGTCTAAATCTATATGTTTGACTATTTTTTCTTTACACTCTTCTTGTTTTTCTCTCTTCTTTTTCGCGGAACATTCCAGTTGCTTTTTGCACATTTAATTCGTGTCGAAATTATCCATTCTTTCGATTGTTCGGACCACGCTCGAAAAAAAACACGATGCATAGAAGAACTGTGTTGTTACAAGCCACTCAACTTGATTAATTGAGTTCTTCAAATCACCAACCAATACATCAGCTGGGTGAATCGATGGTGCGCTACGAGACTTCTATTTTTTCTACTGGCACTAAAATCATTCGAAACGTGGTACTAATATTTGTCTACGACTGTATTATGCCAGCTAATGACGATCACACGATATATGAATCGAAAATCCGCAAGATGACCATCTATAAAATAGACTTAGCGAAACAATGTGGGTGGTCTTGTAGTCGTCAATTTTCGATAAAAACTTAATTCAGACTTGTTTTTCGATCGTTCGCAGATTGTTTTATGTAGATCGAATTGACTTGGTCGAAGCGTCCACGATCGTTCTGGCAGTCGTTGTTGTCGTTGCCGTGATGAACTCTCCATATCTTATGGGCTACTACTCCTACTGACGATCTAGTGATAGACTGATCGACATTTTGGATATGTAGGGGTTGTTGTCACAGGAAAACTATCTTATTTGGTTGCGTTTGAACGATAGCAAAGGACTACAAATTCTCGAAACACTTACGATTTTTATTTCATTGAAAGATCCTCGCGCAAACTCTACGAATATCTGACCAATTTGTGTTGATATCTTATTTTTAGTTCCAGTTTACACGAATTTTAATGAAAATCAAATAGTTTCAGAGAAACGGCAACTCTATCTCCGCATTAATAAAGTTCTTAGACAAGCACTTAACACCTTTCGCATCTTATTTTCTCCCACCGGCCACAGTCATTCTATACCATCCATTCGGCCCATCTATCTACAACCAATATATCGTGACGCCAAACATCCACACACCGTTCCGTACCGTATTTGACTCGTCAAAATATGCCATCGGAAAAAATCCATTCGAAAACTCAAGCTCGCCACCAGACCACCAACGTTGCAAACGTCACGCTTCTGATTGAAGATTGAAAGTTTCAAGGAGTTATGAGATGATCTCGCGCATAGATTTCGAGAATCCCATGAACATTTCCGTATGTCATTTGCATGTGATTAACTGGAGCAAGTGGATTTTTATAGACTCGGGAATTTCGAGGCCGCCAAACAAACATACACACCGATTGTCGAAATATTCGAATGCGAATATGCTTCAAAGGCTAATAACATCAATATAGACGCCACATCCGATGCGATCCGATAGGTTGGGTTCTATGATCTGCAAAACTGCCAGGCCAGATAGCGATAGATTTTTTTTGCCTGGAGCCTAGCTGCCAACTCGGTAGCGATTGATTTGCTTGTCGATTCCCTCGATATTGGCCGCTGTATGTGTGTGGCCCCAAAGCTTAGGGCAATGCAGAAAGCAGAAACCCACCTTCAGTGATCCGGTCGGTTGGTATCGATCAGATTGTAAATTACATCGTTTATGGACAACTTTAACGGCCAATCTGTTAAAGTGGCGAAAATGATTATTCGATTAATAAACAACATGACAGGATAATGTCAATAACTTTTCAGATTGTTATTGGTGAAACGCGAATGATTTGGTAAGACGTAGAAGCGAAATGAAAGAATATTCAATTACCGACTGACTTGATTCGGTTTGCGAATGATGATTTGATGATGATGCGAGAGAAATGTGGATTTGCAGGATGATTTTTCTTTGAAATTTTATTGAATTTGTGGTTTTTGGTGCTCAAGATGTCGTTACTAATCCGTTAATGGTGTGAATAGCTTTTTGAATTCATTGAAACTCTGTTATCAAAAGGAAATATGCATCCTCCATGGCATTAATCTAGCCCATGAGGAGGTATATATGTATATCTTGCAAACCAAAGATGGAGCTGAATAATAACATAATGCGTAGGACTACTTCGCCCATAAAGGATTGACAGCAAATAGCGAAGTGTAACCACCTTATTAAATAGTATTATTAAAATTGCCAAACTGATAGGATTATTAAAATTGCCAAACTTCAGAAGTAATCAAATTGCAAACTTGTTACATTTTGGCCCCATAGCTTTAATTCCAAAAGATATCACGATGGCTATCCTACCTCGTTTAATTCAGGCGACGTAGCCATTACCGATCCTTTGACCATTAGCAATATTTTCGCCCACCGCTTCCCTATCGCACACAATACGAAAATTTATACTAACACTATTAAATAGATTAATAATTCAACAACATTCCCAACGTCTTCTCTGGGAATGAAAGATTTGTATATTACCGAAGGTTTTATTTTGGCGTATTCTAGTTCATCAACAATATTATTCCATCAATCGAAGCAGAACTTCAGGTGTACTGTACTCATACGGACTTCACAAATGCTTTTGACAAGCTGGATCATTCAATATTGCTGTGTAATCTATCTTCTCTTAACTTTTCACAACTATTTATTAGTTGGATTACTTTTTATTTGGAATGCCGTATCCAATGTGTATCTTTCCGTAGCGCCCTGTCATCAGGATTTGATGTCACATCTGGTATTCCTCAAGGAAGCAATTCAGGACCTTTGCTATTTCTTTCATATATAAATAATCTCCCATCTACCTACTCTATGCGGATGACACCAAAAATTTTACAAAGATATCCAACATTCGTGACTGCTTGGGATTTCATGCTCACCTTGATAGGCTTACGGCTTGGTGGGATACTCACAAACTAGTTATCAACACTGACAATTTTACCTTTGTTTTATACACGCATAAAATTTGTTCGCTAAGCTTTGAATACTCTTTGAATAGTATTCCCTTACCTTAAGATATTCTGACAAAGTACTCAATTTAGAGGTACTTTAAAATAATGCTTTTAATTTCACCGATCACGTTTAATTTCAAAACCATCTTTGCTGCTAAGTTCCTCAAAAGGAGTATTTCCTCCGAATGCCTTTTGAATCTATTTCAGCAAAATACTAAATGACATGCAATGAGAAACGTCAATATTTTATCTGTATCTTCCTATTGGACCAGCTACACCTGATTCGTCTATAAATGAGCTCGATTCGTCCATACAAAGAAATTTGAATAGTTTTCACGATAAATTTAATATATCTTTATCACCTTTGAAAAAGAGTTTTGCAAAAAATATACCACTCTGATGGCTTTATTTATTTTTTTTATATTTTTCAATGTAAATTATTTTAGAATGTATAAGACGAACTTATAATTATAAATAAATAAATAAAAACCATTGAGATACTCCTTTACGAAAAAAAGACAAAAAAAAAAAGAAAAACCACCTAACATGCTAACAAAACAATATTTTTCGTAAAAGGAGTCATTCATTCGTGTAATTGTGGATGGCTAGGAAAGTTTCTCGAAGCCAAACTTTATATGACCACATAGTACAAAAAGTTTTAACGAAATGAATTGAATTTGTATAAACTTGGCTGAAAATAACAGTAGCTTCATTTGGAAAGTGTTTACATTCACCTCTTGGAGGAAAATTAAAACAACAGTAGCGATAACATTAAAAGGAATGTTCCAAGAAAAATTTTTAGAGCAAAGGACCCGCTAAAAAGACTGATTTTTGAAGACACATACAACCTGCTCCGTATTAAGACAAATCACTGATGACTGCATCGGAAGTAAAAGGGTAGAAAGATTTTCAAGGTTACCATTCGCCAGAATTGCAGAATTCATTAAAGCGAAACATACAAAAATGACAGAAATGCGTGGTGCAAGCAGCTCTGCGAATTTGCTTCACGTTGAGCTCAACCCGTCCTGCAAAAACCATTTCTATTTGTTGACACCGTTGGAGATTATAGGGGTAGAGAGATTTTAAGTGTTACCACCCACAATAGCTACAAAATTTAAAAAAAATTGAATCACTTGTTTTGTTGCTCACTTCTATTATAAGGTCATTATTGTTTGCAAATTTAAAGGAAGTATCTGTTCTCTGTATTGCTTGCTTTGATTCCGTTCAGGCAGGTTTTCTTAGTATGTATATAAAACTGCTATGGAATTCGCTCGCAATAATTTCCTGGCCCTGATCTTTTTCCTTCAACTTGACAGAATCGAGTCCGAACAAAAGCAATTCGTCTTGAAGGAAATAGAAAAATCTCACGACCTCAATAACAATAGTTTGCTAGCACTTTACTTGCACCCAGAAGAATGGCGTTAACAGGTTGCTTCACGTATTCTTAATTTTTTTTTTTTAAATGGAGATAAAAACCCCTGTATGCAATACTAGTTTAAATAATTTACTCAAAAGATACCCACGTTATTGATTATATGTCTCTAAACAAATACTAAAGTATACCTTCTTTTCAGAATGATATTGTTACAATGCCCTTGTGACAAAAACAATTCCATAGCGGAATCAAAACAACACAATCATCATGAAACATCAAAATTGATTTACAATTTGATTCAATTGAAAGCAATTCAATTGGCGATTCTCGGAAATTGCCGATAATTTTCAATTCAATATTGAATCGAAACGAACGTCACTTTAATAGAGATTCATAGTATACACACGCTTGCAGCATTTCTATGTATGCGATGCAATCAAAAAATCATACCATTAGCTAAACTAACCAGGAGCTGAGTATTCAAACAAAATTTCATATCACTGCCATAAATTACTCAATTGCCATCGACTTGCAGACACAACGTTCTTTCCAACATCAGACAAACACATTACGCTGACCTGAAAGGACTCACAGTACACTAAGCTCGCGAAGGCAGCATAACGTTACGACCAGAGCGCCGGCCACTACCGACCGATTATTACTTTCAATATTTAATTATATTTATGCTTCGGTTCTCACCAGGACTCACCTCAACTATCCGCAAACTAAAAATAATTACGGACTAGTGATTGCACTGTAGTTAGGCGAACGGTGCTGGGTGGTGGCAGAAATGACCCCGTCGTGTGGCTGCAGCACGAGACTTGATGCATAACTAGTCTAATAGACCGAACGACTTTTGCGCTACGTCTTCTTGGACGGCGGCTCGAAAGTCGTTGTACAAAATCCTGACCTAAAAGCGAAATATCAAGAAAAAAAAACGAAATTTCTCCCCCGATATTACTCAATTATACATGAAGTTGGCGTGCAAAAAAATTGCGTGCTGCGGTAATTTCCTGGTCTTCTGGTAATGCTGTTGTTTCGCTTGTAAGACGACTTGTTCCACCGTACGAAAAGACAAACGAGGGACGAACTGCGGCAGAAAGGGTGGCGGAAAACGAAGAAAAGTTCAAGGAGTAGTTTGGGAATTCAATTGGAATTTTATTGATTCTTTTCGAAAGACTGAAGTAAATAGGACTGGTTTCAAAGACTGGAGTAAATAGGACATTATGATATGGTGGTGAAGTCGAATGGTTTCCAAGTCACTTTTGTTAGGCATTCAATCAGATATTCAATCCCCATCACAAAATTCCTCTCCCTCCTTAAATCTATCTACAGAAAACAAAATATAACAAATATTATCCATTTAATTTTCCCTCGCATACATTCTTGTCTTGTCATCGATTTATGACAGCCAACATCGAATCGAACTCCAAACTTCTATCGGCGCTTTCACTCCGTTGTCTCATCTTTCATCGAGCGCCATAAACGCACCAGGATACCTACTACCACCCTATAAAACACTAATTGCACCCTGTCCGGGAGCGTATGCTACTCTAGTCAGCGCATGCTGCGCTGTATCTTCTCTTCGTGTATCTATTTTTACTGGATGCGTTTCCAATTACCCAAAACATTCAACTTTATCTCAAGTACCCACATTTATTTTTCTTCGTTTGAAATTTCGGGACATACTTCAGGAGTGTAGTGCATGAAAATAAAAAACGAACAGTGGTTCTCATTTGAACCCTTTATGGGATTTTAAAAATCCGACGATCGATTTATTGAAATTCAATAGTTTCGTTATTTCGTCACCCTCATAAATTTATGCCTACTCGGCATATGCGATGGGGAAGATTTGGTTGAATTAAGATAATGAACGGGTGCGCGAGTCGAATGTTGTTTAGTTTCATTTGTTATGTGGTGAGCGTTCGCGTAAGATTTATTGCTAACGAAATAGACTGTAAAAATTGTAATGAAATTAATAGATGAATAATGAAATTTTATCATACCACTATCCTTTGAGAATGATGATCGTAATACTAAAACAATCAGAAAAATATTGATTAGATGAGAAAATGTAGACTCGAATGAAAAATTAAAAGCAGGTGTAATATTTCTGGTGAATGAATGGTTGAAAACCACAATTTTCAAGAAAGATGTAATCAATTATCGGAAAAAGTGGAAAGCAGTAGACAAAATCAAGTGCTAACTTCCGTTCGCACAGGAGAAAAAATTCGAAAAATTAGTATCTATCATTAATATTAATAACAGCAACGAATATCAGAATTAGATAAATACTCACAAGAAATTACTTTTTAAAATGTGGTAATTGAGCATCAAAAGACGATAAATAACTCAACTGTAAACTATGCAAAAAAATTTAAATGAATGCCTACTAAGTCTTTATAAGTTCCCAGAAAAAAATCTTAATAATATGCTTGTAGCGCAAATTGAAAAGAATTCAGGCATTAGGTGAGATGGCACAATTTTTTTTTCATAAAAATTAATACTTGTAAGGCAAATACCGTAATACTATTACATTACAGCTGTCTTTCTAAAAAAATGATAATTGATCGCGGTCATATGATCATACGTAAGTATTTTGATTCCTTGACCTTCAAAATTTCAAAACTGGGAAAGTTTAAACGTATGTGTAAACATATTTTTTATTCAGATTTGAGTTTACTTTCATAGCTAATCTATGTTTGTGTACTCGAGCTTTACACCTGCGATCGATGGCGCATATAAACCTCTTCTTACAGAACGGGGAAAGATGACAGGGTAGTGTTGAAAGGCAGTTCAATTCATCCATGGTGGGTTTTTCTCTAGTTTCCTGCTCTTTTTCTACTTCAATTGTAAATCCGTATTATATACTGCTACCAAATATATAAAATAGAACGATATTGTTTTCATATTACAACCAGTTGCGATCGAGTTTAGATGAAAATTTACAATTTGTCATAGAAGCGTTAAGTGAAGTACACTCAAAAAAATTTTGGTTGAATGTTACCCTTATAATAGTAGGAAACTGGTTTCCTACTATTAAAAATGTAAATTTACAAAAGTGGGTAAAAAGAATATTTTTTTTAATTTTACCCTAAAAAATGATGCAGTTTTATAGCTTTGGTGCAAAGGTGAATAGCAAACTAGTAAATTTACACTCTTTTTGCTTCAATTTACAAAAAGCTGTGTATTATTCAGCTGATATGACGTAAAAGCAAAAAAATGCACATCGAATGTGTAAAAAAAATTTGTGATTCGTTATTTTAAACGAAAAAATGAATAATCAAAGTATTAATTATAGACGCACTTTTTAGAGTGTATTATTTAACAGAATTGTGAGATATGTGATGCACAGGGAGCCGGAAAATGGCAATTTATAGCCTTTTTTTAGAAACTAATCAATTTTTGGGAGTCTAAAAACAAGAAAATCGATATTATATTTTTCCAAAATGAATGGTGTTTCGGCCTCAGAACCAAAAGAAAGAAAGTAAGTTTATGCTAATTTAAAAAAATGCATCTAAGAGCCTCTACAGACGATAGAACATGTTCTACAACTTGGCGAGCGAACTGTGAACGGGCTTTAACAACAACAAATGCACGTTTTCGCTCGCCAAGTTGTAGAACATGTTCTATCATCTGTAGAGGCTCCAAGAAAAATCCTACATAAATAAAGAAATGGCAATGCGGTTGAATAATACAGAAAGGACCATTTGATGCGTCATAACAAATATTGTTAAGATGAAATGATTGGGAAAAAACCGAAATAGTGATGCCATTTAGTGAAGAAACCTTTCAGGAAAGACGTAATTGCTCTGGAGTATACAGTTTTCTGAACTATACAGTTTTCTGAACTGTGATAAATGGAAACATTATGTATTGATAGATGAAGCTTGGTTTTATCTCACAAACAGATAGAATTTTTTTATTGTGAAAAAGGATACAATATCAAGCTGTAACTCTATCACAGAAACGCTGGCGGACCTATTTTAAAATACGACACCAGGTCTAGTCCAGGTCGTCAACTATCTATGTATATATCAGCATTGTATTCTACTTTTAAGTTGCTGATCATTCCGTAGAGAAAAGTTAGCAACAATAAAACTCAAAGAAAACATTGTACGAAGCAACACTCGGAGATACTTGGTATGGAGTAGAAGTCTATCAAAAAAAGGGAGGACAAATGAGGAAAATAAGGCAAAATCAACAGTGAAATTACAGGAAACGGATCGTTTGAAAAAGTTTTGGTGAGTTTTCAAATAATATATCCAAAAATAAAAATAACAGGAAACAGGAAAAAGCAACATAATGTGCATCAAAAATATCAGCTTCATCAATGTGTGATGATTCCAACATTTGCGACAATGATTAGCGAGACTATATAGACTTGTCCTCATTTTCTTCTCGATTATTGAAAAGTGCAATTACAATAAAGCGAATATATCGTATTGGCACATGCTAGCTCTGAGAAAAATGAAGAGCGTTGTGGTAAATGTGGTATAGTTCATCATGGAAGCATGTAGAGTGCACATTCGAGAATACGAGAAAAAAAATTAAAGTCCGACTTTTATTTAAACTAGAAATTAATTTTTTTTCATGTCTAAGTTAACACCGAATGTGAAAACTTCATAATCTTTTATATCATTCTACAAAATATGACAAACTAATCTTGTGTGCAAGTATGTTGAAAAGAATAGTAAAAAATGCCCTATCCATCTGCAGCATTTAGGAAAATAAATATCTTTAAACAGCTCACAAATTGCCAAAATGCAGACAAGGTGTTTATGCTACGTAGGGCAGTAAAATAATGTATACTTTTTACTTTTTCAATGAATATACATATGTCCTCACAAGCGTGCACAGTACTTTGGAATAGAGGGGGCAAACACCCAAATTTGCACACATTTTTCTTGATTTCCAGTGAATTGCTGAGACGGCACAGCAATGGTTTATTACGGGATGGAACGCAACAGCAAATTTTCAGAAGTGACCATGCAATAGAGGGGGACAATTCAGTCCCCCTCCCTTTACTCCAGTCTGTGTACACCACTGTATCCTACTCGAAATGTTTTTTGCACTTTGATTTTATTTTTGATACCCTAAAATATACGCATACAAATTGCCATGTAAATTGCGTATATAGGGATATTGGAACTTTTGAATCTGTAGGTATTCTTACGGATAATTTTGGTCAAAATATTTATTTTCAGTCTTTATGTAAAAAAAATATATAAATGTTCAAGAAATATCTAAGATTCAAAATGTTTAGGACAAATGATTCTATATTGTTATGTCACTAACTTATTATGGTCCTCCCAGAATGCTGAAAATTATGATTAAAAGCAAAGAAATTACATAGGGCAATTCTACTCCACTTAATTTTTAGACATGAAATCATGATAATTATTCAACTGAGGTCCGTTTGAGAATAGATTTACAGATATAACCTTTGTTTCTTTCATATATTTATTTCTCTTGTGTTCTAATAATAATTTTCACGAGAATTTTAAAATGTTCAGTAAAATGAAAATATCTAATTCTAAAAATTTTTGATGAAAATATTTCTTTCTATTAATCTACAACTCCAGGGGAGTTACAAAATTAAAGGGCTGTCCAGTGACCCTATCATAGGTAGACAATTTCACAGCAAAATATTCGAACGAATTCGATAATTTGCGATTGTATTTAGAAATGCTAAGAATTAGCTACCACAAATAGACCAAAGTCAGGTGTTTCATCTTTGTGCATTTGAATTTCCAAAAATTTCCAAACCTATGAAAGTTTTGCACCAATCACCTGAATCATAAAAATATAATAACTTCAATAGTTTATGTTACTAACAAAATCATCAGCCTCAACAAAGCGTTGCCACCGTTTCAGACCCTGAAACTTCTTTTATGAAGTCCCGTAAAGTAACATAGACCCCTGAAATTTCAATATAATTCCGTAACTTAAATAAATAACTTATCTAATTTCTCGGAAGAGAATCAACCACAACCTACATCAAAAACCAAATCTTAAGATACATAAAATTCAAATTCAACCAACCTGAACTTGGACGATCACTATATCGCGTACAATACACCCATGCCGGCCACAATTGTTGTCCGTCATCTTTGGTACTGCCCGTTTCCGATCGAGTATCATCCGATGATTCCATACCGGAATCGCGCCCATTCAAGGATTGAACGGAAATCGGTTGCGGACTCACTGCCTGATTTCCAATCGGAATGCGGCACCCGGACGAAGGTGAGACCGATGTCGAGGATGCGGACGATGATGAGATCGAAGACGATGGCGGGGGACTTGCCAGACAATGTGACTGTTGCGAATGTGACAAGGTCTGTCCTATCTGCGAAACTGTTTTGCATAGGCTGCCCAGAGGAGGCATTTTTATATCAGTCGTACGACCACCGCATCGGCGACTATTCAAGATTTCTTCGTGGATGCGAGGATATGTGGCCGGGTTGAAGCAATTCAGGAAGCTGGATCGTTCTATTAGTAGAGGATTTGGCAGGATGGCTGGCGGAGGTGGAGGACGACTATAATCAATCACTTCGGGGATCAGCCGAGTGAACGCCGATTTTTCTGGGAGCGGCTGCGGTGATGGAGTTCGCCTCGAAATTTCGAACGGACGGAATATGGTCCCGTTTGCTTTCTTTTCCGCAGCACAACTTTTCTTCCCATATCGATCGCTTAAGATGTTCGTTATTGAAAAACTAATGTGTGAAATCTGCGGAGGCTGACTGCCAACAAGAACTCGTCGATCTTGATTGTCCTGATCGTCCACCATCATCGAATCGTTATCCTCTTCTTCCTTCACCACAAGCTCCTCGTCATCGTCATCATTTTCGTTGGTCGAAAAACGATCCTCATTTCGTACTGGGGGCGACATCTCTTGATTGAAGGCGGGAGTAAAATTGGTTTGGCCCTCTGGTACGTTGTGCGACGACTGGATGGGACTGTGGAGCCGATGCGAATGGAGACTCATGTCGAGAATCGCAGGCGACGCTGTGCTTTGAGGCGAATGTGGAACGCCTGGAGGACTTGGAGCACTTTGCGGACTAAAACGATCTTCCAGAGCCATCCTCAAAATCAAACACTAGTCGAGCACTTTACAAGTATCTCTCCGTAATAGTACACTGCCTGAACACACTCTGTCCAACCTCAGAACAATTCACTAGATCACTTCAGACTAACTCACAGACATCGTCACAAATAGCTACCCATAGGTATGCCACTTTAATACTTCTTGCATTACGATAAAAATTGTCAACACAGCAGCAATTCGATAGTCACTCTGTGAAACAAAATACAATTGGAATAAATTCTCAGTACACTTCGTCTAAATACAATGGACGATGATGATTGAGACAAGACGTGGATGAACGATACAAGGCGTGTGGCAGTGACACCTCAATAATCCGAAATGACTAAATTTCAATCTCAATTTTGTGCTATACAGCTAGTCCTAGTCCCGTTAAAATAAACTGCACCGGACACTGTGCGACACACTCAGATGTCATCTGAAATCTGACAGACGTTTGAGTGAGAACTCGACAAGAACGACTGGATTTGAACAATCCAAATCTGTCTGTCGGTGGGTCGTCCCAGTTTTTGCCCGGGCCCAGCCATCCAGCATCAGCCTGTACATATTGTCACGCACCTCCCAGTCCTAAACCGGATATCGGACCAATCTTACGCCGTCGGTCGGTCGGTCGGCCGCACACTCAGTCACTCTGACATCGCAGCCGTTGTATCTCTATTAGGCCCAGTCACCGACAATCACCGCTTCTCGCCTGCACTCCATTCGCGCCCGGACCGAGATTAAGCTATACATAAGGTGTCCGTGCACGGAACAGCACCCACACGATGCACTGCCAAGGCGGAGTTTGGTAAGCCACGCCCCAGTGCGTTTTGGCTGAAGGACCGAGACACACAGCTCAATTAGGAGGAAATTGGGCGGCCGTCGTCAGTTTAGTTGTTTGTTTATGGAAAGGGATCAGTTTCCCGCTTTGCTGAGATGCAGGCTTGATCGGGCATTTCTTTTGCACCTATGCCAGCCAGAGTGGTCCATTCCGTTCCTTGGCTGGCTGCTATTAAATTGTTTTGCTAGTTGACTTGTTTTCGTCTCTTGCCTGTTCCCTGTTCGTTGGATTGTTTTATTTAGCTTCGGATAAACGAGCTAGCCTTTGCATGAGAATGTGGGTGGATTGTATCGATGTGTGCGTTATGTGGGAACGATTCGTTCGAATCGAAGAGATGTGGACGCGACTCGCGGAGATGGTTCGAAATGGTTGAACGAGTGATGCTAATATGTATGTACAAGTGGAGGTGGCCGAAGAAAGCGTTCTTGGTTTATCTGAGGTGACGGCTGCTCGTTACGGAAATCAGAGTCTCACTCACGACAACTTTATTTCTTCGCAAGCTGCCCGTTCAGGCTTCAGATAACTTTCAGCGGCGCCCAATGATGGGGTCTGATTAGATTGTTTGTTGGGTATGGGGGCAATGCGTATCTATGATGGTTAGTTTAGATTTTTTTTATAGAGATGCAGTCAGATAGGATGCAATGCAGAACAATGCTGTTGTGGGATCATACGGAACGATGGAAGTAAATGTCTTTTGAACGGGAGCCGAATATTCAGCCGATAACAACATTGCAAAAGCAAATAGGCACATACTTGCATACACCGAATAAGCTTCGCTTCACTCCGAGTTTAATAGTGGTTATCGGAATCGTGGATAATATCTACTGACTGCAAGAAGGTTTTTTGTTCGTAACGTCTGTCATAACCGTACAATATCTCAGCCAGACAAAAATTTTAATGCACGCCTCTGAAGAGACTGTTACATAAACTTTCACACTTTTGCCAGAACCATACTAATCCGAACTCAAAATGGTATTTTCCGACCTATACACATGCAAAATCAAATATTCGCTGCCGATAGGTAGGTAGCTACTTATTCCGAAAAGCTTTAAGCCTGGGATTAGATTGAAATGGAATTCACTGATAATTATTTTGTGTTAATTAGGTTGGTTCATTAGTTCAGAACCTTCGCCTGAATGCTTCGCTCAGGCCCACCGTTGGTTTGGTTCTTGTTGTTACCTATTGCTGCTTGCTTCGTTATGTGTGCTATCGAAATCGTGAGGTTTTGGAATTCACTAGTCGCCCAGGCCGACATGCGATTGCCTGCAGCGATTACGCCACAAATAGATTGAGTTCTACTCCGGTTCTTAATCAACTAGGCAAGGCACATCGATGGCAGGAATGTTGATGAACTAGCTCTTCTGTATATATATACACGATCTGTAGCTAGATATAGGTTAAGCAGAGGCCCATAGTCGTTAGCGACGATGAAATAGATACTTTTCGAAGCCATCGAGGATCGTATTGCAGACTTAATTGATATCATGACAGCAACACATAGATGATTGAAATTATGTTGTAGGTGAAATGTAGGTTTTTCTCCGTTTTAATTGATTCATCTGCATGAAAACGTGGCGAACGATTGTATAGAGCTCACCATTAAAGTGTATTTTTTTTTTTCATGCATAGTTATATCTTATTCGTTAAATGTTAACGAGGTTTTGAAATACATAGTTAATAGTGTATTTGAACTATTATGAACTCCTAAAAAGTTAAAACTGCAAATCGTTAAAATATTTTATCGGAAAGTTATTTAAACTCAGCATAGGGAGTTAAGTAATGTTTATTAGAAATAAAAAAAAAAAACAAGAAATAAACACGCTTGGATATAGCTAGATGAACTTTCTATTGGATGATTTTGTTGTGTCTTCAATATGGGTGTAGATATTTAGTTACATAACCTTATCAGATTGACTACACTCTAGGTATATAAACTAATGATGATAGCTCACTTTTGATGCAGAAAAACTAGTTACTGGGACGCTTCAATATATGAAGCGAGTAGAAAGCTTCAGGTTTTAACAGGTCGATGAGATAATTATTAATTTCTGGTAAGCAGGGAAAATATTGCAGAACGAATTTTTTAAAGTAAAGCGCAATAGATTTTTGCACTCTTTGTGAATAGCTGTTAAAGTTGCTTATGTGTAAGATATTTTATAAGATATTGTAAAAGAAGGAAACAGTTGGAAGCAACGTTATTTTACTACTATATCATCTTAATATTAGTAGTGATACCTTATTTGTAATTTGGAATGGTACATACGGAGCTACCAATTTACTGTTTTAACCATAATTGTTTTAACTCTAAGTTTTAACTTTAGGTGATGTTAGTTCCAACTGTTGAATATGCTACTTATTTGACTTACACCTTTACGCCAACCATTAAACTGTTGACCGTTTGAAAAAGTGCGAAGCCTGAACAAAAGTATAAAATCACGACGTTTGATGTCAGACATAGGATAATATAGTGCTTCGGGTAAAAACTACAAAACTAGCTATTTTGGTCTAGTCTGCAGCCGGATTAAGCTCCTGTGACGTCAACAATAGAAATTAACATGTGTACATGTTGTGATCTTGTATTTTTGCTTCATGACTATGTAGGGTTCCTGCAAAAAAAAACCAAACACTCAGAAAAATTTCATCACTTAACATTTTTTTAGAATCACTTTAGATCAAAAGTTGAAACACTTTTAAATCAAAAGGGAATCTTATTTGAATTCCACTTTTTATAAAAATTTTATTTTCAAATCAAAATGTTTCATCATTGAATGAAAAATAAAACATTAAAACATTAAAACAATTTTTGAATCAAAAATGTTCAAATATGATTTGGCGCCATATACGTTTCTTCACTGAGAAAAATTTTCTTGGCTAATATTCCTAAAGTTTTATGACACTGAGGTTGGGGAAAAAGGGCATTATTTCGCTGTAAAAGTTCGCATATTTATGTTCAATCGCACTATACTCAAATGTATTTTTCATAGCAACATAGTAAAAGCAACATTAAGAAAATCTTACTATGCATAATGGCTTCCAACTACATATTAAAATGTTCTCTTTACAGAAAAGTGTATGGTCGCTTGCCTCATAAATAGCAACAAACTTTACTTTTCTTTATATGCATTGTTCAAATTATAAAAATAATTTCAACCATACAACATGGTATCCATTGCAAAAGGTATCGTAATGATTCTGATCTAATGTTGTATCCACGTTCGAAGTGTTTTCTCCTATTCTATCATAGAAATTTCATATGCTACATGGCAAAATTGTGTTCGGTTCGCTGTTCGATATAATTCATATTCATGTTATGCTGTGAAGTCTATATATTACATTGCAAGTTATATGAAAATAAATGAAATATGAAGCCCAAAACGGACTGCGATGCACTTCAGTGCCGAAGAAGTGTGCATATTGAAAAGCACATTGAGGAGCACATTGAAAGAGATCATGTGTTTTTCTCTTCTTTTATTTTGTTCTCTCTTGCCATGTGAAAATGATTTTTCTCGCACTTCGTCCATTTTCACTTTGATAATACGAACTAAATTATCACCCAAATTTAAATTGCAATTGCCCGGTAAGCTACTGTTAAACAAATGCCATCAATGCACTGTGCAGTGTTTTTAGAAATTAGTCTAATCGTTTACACATATGGCGAACGTTTCGTCGACGAACTTATGAAAAAACAGGCGAAAATAGACATGGGGATCATTTACACACTCAGCTCGCCACCATTTGCCATACGTGTAAACGCGGCATAAACGATGCAGTGCAGTGGCTACGCTAATTGGCAATTGATGCTATGCTTACTGGCAATTTGTTCAACAAAACATGGGAAAGCTTTACATGTTTTAGTTATTGGAGTCTAAATAATTTTGTATGTTATCCAATAAGTTATTGTAAGAAATACTATCGTGTATCTCTACGTTCGCCAAGATTCTCAAACGAAAGTCCTATAGCTTATGGCATCTTAAGTCATAAAACTATATTAAAATATCTCATAGCATTCTACTATGCAACTATGTCTAAATATACTATAAATGGTCACTGTCCATATATACCCTATACACTATAGGAGAAGAGATACATAAAATTGGGTAAAATATCCTAAATTTTTTTTCCGTGTTTTTAATTCAAATAATCTCACTTCATTTCAATAACGCTGTATCAAAGTGAGTCAACGTTGTATCAAAGTGAGTCTTGCTTGTTTTAATGTTTTCTTTTTAATTCAATGATGAAAAATTTTGATTTGAAAAGAAAATTTTTATAATAAAGTGGAATTCGTACAAGGTTCGCTTTTTATTTCAAAGTGATATCAACTTTTGATTTAAAGTGATTCTAAAAAAAGTGGCATTTTTCTGAGTGTACTATTCTCTAATTAATAAGTACATATGCACCCAAAAACAGAGGACTTTGCTTCATTTACCTACAAAACTGGTCATTTTGGGCAGGTTTGTGGTTGGATTTCACGCCAATGACATCAGAAAACGGTGATGACATGTGCATGGCGTGATCTTGTTTTCTTCGTAACTAGTGTAAAGCAGAACATATTTTGGTTGCATAATATAACAACACTGTTTAGTTCTACTGCAATATTTTCGACTTGAGAGCTATGAGCAATGGAAAAAATAAACGATGGAGTCGTCAATTCAGAGTTATCGAAAAACAATGCGCATGAACAATTTAAATGTTCCAAAGGGTTCTGGAAAATTTGGTTTGAATATGATAATAACCAAAAATGCACAACTTATTGTCAAATGATGGTATCACTTTCACTCTGCAAAATATTGATGATTCCAGCGGAGTCACCAACCTTTTAGCTTTTAAAGCATTAAAGAAGGGTTAAGGAAAAATTGACGGTAAAAAAATAGACGATAAAAATAGTTAGCAAAATAATCGCTAAATTCAGTCAACAAGTAACAATTAAAAGTGAAGTAAATCCAAAACATAAGCAAAAAAATTTGCGGGAATTCAAAATAAAAGCAGTGAAAGATACAAAAGAATGCCCAATGGACTGAGCTTTTATTTTATGTTGGTATGATTATTTATTTTTTTAATATTTTTATTTTTTTAATGTAAAAATCAATGCAATATCTGCATTAAATTGTTTTGGTAACATTAAAACAGTTGTCTTTTTGTTTGTTTGTTTATGCAGTTAGATATATATTCAAAACGTACTCTGTCTGCTTCACCAGACAGGCAATTTTCGAACTTCCTCTCTCTAGAGGTTTGGCTCCTTTGATGTCTACTTTTGAAAGTAGTGAGCTGTGCTTCAGAACGGGCCGACTACATCGATCGGAGTAAGTGGTAATGTAAAGGTTTAATGGCTGGTGAATACAGCTGTGGGTAACACTCATCAGTCCTGCCTTTCTAAGTTGTTTTCAATGGGTTGGCCAGCATATGCTTTAGCATTGTCACCGTGAAAATTAATCTTTTTTCCATAAGCTCCCAAAGCTGCGTATAAAAATGTCAATTCGTTTTGATGCTATAAGTTATTTGAAAGCCAAAAATATTGGCAGGTTTAAACATTTTTTGTCTCAAAACGACTTCATTCTCAATTTATGCACACTCTAACTTAAAAAATAACTGTCCTATGACTTCCAAAAAAAAAAAATTAAAGCTCCATGTTTGTGTAATTATCCTCTATATCAATCGAAATTTGGGTTAAAATAATTATTTATGCTTAGTATGTTTTCCATTGTGAAAATGTAATAAAATAATAGCGTGTGATAACCTTTTGCTTAAATATACCTAAATAAAATGCAGGTTTCATTTTTTCAGTCAACGTTGGTTCATATAGAAAAATATATTACAAAAGTAACCTTTAAACCATATTGATTGGCAGATGAAAGCTGCGACTTCCAGAATGTACACAATGAGGAAAGTCTAATGTAATATTTGATGGATATTTCTAAATGAAATGTTTCAAAGAAAAGAAAATATTTTTCTTTCAATAAATCTTTAACATTTTCTCAAAGCTTGAGTCAGTGCTATTCATTTCTTCCTTATACAAAATCACTTAAATCACTAAAAACCTACTCAAGCTGCTCATCCGCCCTTGAACGCATCGTATTCATCGGTAGACAATAGCTTCAGATGGATTCAGCAACTCATCCTGACCACATCTTTCTTCGGCTGTGATAGACTTGCTTCACCTGGCTTCACGCTATGATTTTTCTTTGCTTTCAAGATTTTCGTATTGCTTTCCCCGAGTAGTATTTCACAAATAAGTTTTCGGCGTTCAATATATCTTTCTTTTAATTCATGTGGTACCAAATGTGTTTTTTTTTAACCATTCTCATCTTCTGTAAATGTTAAATAAAGTAGAAATAATTTTTTGACACCTATAAAGTAGATATTGATAATTGAATTCATTTTGCTAAACTCAATGCTGAATTGTAGAGTTGAATAGAGAACAATATAAGTTTGGAAATTTGATGAAAAGTTTGTTCGATGGGCCCCAGTCGGATACTTCGTTCAACAAATTTTTTCAATTTTAACGATTAAAGTATGAGCTTCTGGCACAACTTAAACTCTGAATATAAAGTTGTAAGGCTCAAACAACCGTTAAAGTATGGACGAATCTCTTCCAAGATCAAGCTTAGTATTAGATGTAACTAGCATACTTTTATAATTTTTTTTCGGTTCCGAATGAGTGAAAGCTGTTTAGGTTGTTTAAGAACTTACATGAATGAAAATTCAGTGGAAAAAACTTAGCTGATTATATTATTTTATGAAATGCAATAATATAATCTTCAGGTTTCTTCGTTTCATCAAGTTTTCAAGATGAAATCTGGGCTAATTTTGTATTAATAGCGTAAATTGATAGTTCTTATTGACTCTCATACTGCCAATTTAATTTTTTGCTAGGCAATATCAAACTAAGTTTTACCAACAAATTTAGTTAAAAAGTACGCCATTTACTTTGTGGAAAAAACAGCTACATTTGATCGCTAAATCAGACAGGATTAAATTTATGATCTCAAGATGTTTCTCAAGTATTTTTGATCTATGTGAAGTTTCTTACTGTTTATGAGAAGAATCAGAGCTTCGCATCTACTTTGCTCTTTCAAGTAAGATATTTAAAACAAATTAGTTCGTAATGTGAGATTAAACGAATTATTTGTGGATTTTGCGACAAAATAAGATCGCTTTTTCACCATTCCAATATCATTGGGCACAAACTTACAAATTCAAAAATATACGCCAAAATAACAAAAATACGCATAATAAACGTCAAATACATACCTAAGCGTCAAGGTTCTTCTCAACATATCAAAATACCTCATTAATTTGATGAAGACATTTAACAACCTTCGTGACACCCAATGTGTCTCAACTTTTAAATCAAACAGCTCTCATGATACCTGTAATTATAGCATGCAAAAAACTCCGACATCATAGAAAAAACTCGTTGGCGTCGTCGTAACCGCGAAAACAAATTAACATTTCAAACCAACTGTCAAATCCAACCATCAACCAGGCGTATGAAAAAATCCACACACCGAGATATTTAATCTTTTCACTTACAACGATCAATAATCACGTCTACGTCTCCTAATTAACATCATTTCGATAGTATCTATTAATCATTCAATCACATCATGCAACAAGAAAAATGATCCATCAACAGCAGCCTTATGCTAATTTGAATGTTTTGACCAGGTCTCGGTTCGTTTGCCTAAAATATCCAATTTCGATTTATTGCACGAATATATTGAAAAACGCGAAATTAATTCATTAATCATTTGACAGACAACATAATCAAATCAAATGCAATCGCAGAGTTATGACAAATTCGTCACACATTCTCCAACGTTTCGCTCTTTCCAACAAGTTCATTCCCGGAGGCGTTTCACTCCAACGAATAATGAATCCACTCCAACTTAATCCATCAAAGCCGCTCCAAAGCCCAAGTTCTCCTCGTTCACCGGGCCCGTGAAAATGAACGCTTGATTTTTGGTGTGAGAGAGGAGAGAGATAAGAACATCTGAACGAGTTCACTCAGTCAGTCAAGTCGAAAGGAAGCGACAAGCAGTCGAAATGAAAACCAAGAGGGAGAGAAATAATTCCGCCATTAAACTTATCATCATTTCCCCTTCAACGCTCGGAACGCTCGCGACCCCACCTTGATTACCAGTTCCAAACGACGACGTACACGCCCAAGCGACCGCAATAATGGCTGCGGAACGTAACTACTGCTTTTCTATCAATTCCCAGTCGAACTGCTCACTCGCAGCGCGTCTGCATAAGCACATTTCTCTAAGTGGGCGTTGGAAATGGCCCTGTTAAATTGTTTGATTTCTGGGGCTCTGATTAACCACCTCATTTCTCTTATTGCACCTGTACGAAGGTAAAGCGGAATCAGCGGAGCGGCAATGCCGTCGCAATGTAACTTAAGCTGTGGTTTGGCACCTAGCTAATGTTCATGCTCCGAATTAATAGTTTTGAACTGAATGCAATGGCAGTGAGTGGATGAGGCGATGATTCAATTGAATCAGTGCGCAGCGTCAGATACGGTTCGTCGAAAGTGCAGTCAGCGATGCGTTCAGCAGTACTCTGCTGCCATTGGTATGGCAAATTGATTTCAATTATGAAAGACGTGCACGGATTACAATGCGTCCTAATTGAACCATTGTACAATTGATGTTTGCGTTTTTGGTTTGCTGCGCTTTAGATGGCGAAATATTAACAATGTTTTTGGGATATTATTAACCGTGAAACTAATGTGCGATGGAATTCTAAATTAGGTATGAGATTGTTGTGGAGCTGATAACTGCTTATTTTCAAGTAAAACTGACCTCGGTTTTTTGGATTTAGGCGCGGTATAATATCTGGTGCTGCTTTCTAATTTCATGTTTCTATTTACTTAAATTCACTAACGTGAAAGCACAATATAACACCTTCGGACATGCGTACGAATTGAGATACAATGATAAAAACCTTAGAGTGATGGCATATACCTATATATAATTCGCTCATAATTCGACATTCACTTATACGCAGGAACAAAATGCATAAACAGGCTCAAATAATTTGAACATCGTTTTTTTAGTGTGCATAAATATAGTATTAACAGTTTATTTCTTCAAATATTCGGAAAGTTTCAAAGGAAATTGAAAAAGGTCTTAATATTCGTCTCTTATAAGTCACAGAATAATAAAAATGATCGGAAAGAAATCGGGAAAAACATTGTATCCTTGAAAAAAAACTATACTTTTACGTCGTGATTTAGTGCGTCGAAAATGTGCAATTCCACCAGCCTACACCCATGTAAAACATGCTATATACAAGTATATATAAAATATTTCGAAAGATATCACGCAAATAATTTGACAGTAGTTTAAGGTAGTTTAAGATTGCCGAAGTGACATAACATGTTAGTCGTACAGATAAATAAAAAGTCTCTCAAAATACAGTGTCTATCAGCCAAAAACCAGCGCTTGCAAATAGGAGGAAAATATTTAATATGATGTGCATTTTAAACAATACAATTATTTATTAAGAAAAAATAAGAAAAAAATAATGGTAATGCAAGCAGAAATTTTCATCAACAACAATTACTAAAATTCTATAATGGTCTTATAGTAGGACAATATCGTTTATACTTTGTTTTTTTTTATCAGAGCTACACTACAGTTACAGAGATTGCAGATAGGTCAATTATTGACGTCAATTGGGTTAAACTGTGTGTAAACACCCGTCAATCGTTTGTTGGTAATCACCACTTGACCTGCAATATTGATTGACATCGATGTTGGCAATTTCGCTTGGTGGAAAAAATGGAAAGCAGTTCCCAACGGCCGCGAAAAATCTCAGACACAGCGAATCTCACAGCAGAAGAAATTGACTGATGCATATTTGCTTCTGGTCTTGCAATTCTTGGCGTCAACTTTTTCAACAAGAAATCGAAATCAGCTGGAGTCATTCTCGCGAAATCTTCTTCTTCTTCTTCACAAATTGAGGTCAAAATAATACACAATTGCTTTTATTGGGTCCGGTACTTTAACGCCATATTTCTCATACACTTTGCAGAACAAATGAATTTATTTTTCTTCAAATACAACTATGGAATGAGCTAGACTTGGCAAAAGTGGACATTCTAGGAAGAACAATCCTGCGCCTCGATACTGGAAAATTCTACAGACCGATTACTAGGAATTGGCCAAAAAATCTTCTCCTGCTTCATAGATCTGGACTGATCCGATCATTTTAGCGCATTGATAACGCTAATGAGCAATCTATGCGCCCATTGTGGGAACCGTTCAGCGGCGGCTCATAGACGACCTATTTAATTATGCAGGTCATCGAACGAATAGAAGAAACTATATTTAAGACATTGTCTAAGATTTAAGTCTAATTAGTTTTTTTGTAATACAGTACGATATATTTTAAGTGACTACTGCCAAGCTGATCTATGCAGCTGTGAATTCGTATTTATGCTTGTATTAATAGTGTGGTATTTTAATCGAGTAAGACAAAACTTGTGCAGGAATAAATAATACCTAAATACAAAAAAAATTAAAGAATGACGACCGCTAAAAAGACCGATTTGCAAAGAAAAATGGGGGAAATGTGTAGATATATAGAATGGATGTTCTACCAAAGGTGCTTCTTATGTGCTACCAAAAGACTATGTACTAATACAGTGATTTCCATGGCTACCACTCGCAGGAGTTTTAAAAAGCAAATACCTGTTACACATTACCAGTATCGGATATTTCTGTTTATCTTGTGAAAACTTGATCACAGCATCGCTTATTATAAAAATAATGAAAACAATCAGTGCTGGCATTGCAACCAAAAGTCTACTACAACTGATGCATGTCAAAATCAACCTACTTTGTCGTTTCTTTTCATTTTAGTCGGCATCTTTTGATTCGAAAATAGATAAAAAAGCCAAACCCACCTTGCGGGTTTTGTTTGAAAAATAAAATGTTTAGGGCTATCACCCATATGAAAATCATTTATAAATTTAATGGTAAAATCTGAAACTAAATAGCTGAAGATTCTATAATAAGTTTTATACTAAAAACCTGCCAAATTCGGGTTACAATAACGTTAATCTATTGTGTTAATTTTGTTAAAACTTTAAGGCTGCATCGGCAGTTATACGGGATAAAGTATTTTTGTGAGTGATTGTTCAAAATAAGACCACTAACATAGGGTTAGCCACATTTACAAATAACTTCTACCATGTTTCTAGAGTTTCATGCAAAACCTACAGAAAACCCTATAATTGTGCTATATTTTTACAGTATAAGCTAATAGGGCTGCACTTAACCTGGTAATATTTGGCACATGCATTGTAAGTGTAAATGATGATAAATCATATACATACAAATAAGTAGTTATATGATTGATAGAGGAGAGAAGCTAGAATTCATAAAAATAACTTCATATTTTTGCCAACTACTTTGATACTGAATCTATGTTGGCAACTACGTCAAGCCCTGATTTCGATAGCCGCTGATTTTTCGGAGTTTTCTATAAAAATCAGTGAATGTGTTCTGGTTTGGATTCTATTCTGCTTCAGTAGGGAGAGAAGCGCTTTAAATGCAGAAAATAAACACTTTTTATGGAGCAAGAAACTGTTTTAGCTTAGGTGTAAAACTAATATACTCTAAAGGAGTATGTCCGTATAAGTAAGTGATTTCCTTTACTTTGCTTACGAGCGAATTAGTTCACTTTTATTTAATAAAGCATTTTCATTTACCTACATAAATATTATATTATATTATTACATAAATATTCATTAGGCTTATATCAACACCAAAATAAGCAATAAGTTTTGAAACCGAACACAAATAGTTTATTGCTTTTCCTTTGCATAGTTTATAGCATTTTTAGCAAGATGAAAAGATTAATTCCTTCACAACTTTATATTAAATTTAAATTAACTAAATACTGCCAGATACTGCTACTATTAAAATGCACGAACATATTTTGAATAAATTAAACAGTCAAGGTTGTTGTTTTCCGTATAAATCTTGCTACCTCACTGTGCTTTCCGAAGACTAAAAACGAGGATATTATTACGAGTCATAAATTCTATTAGTTTTTCAATTTGAACGTAGTATGATAGCGTTAATTTTTGCTGGCTGTAAGTCGTCTTTTAATTTGACTTTCAAGCTCTGCAATTCTGGAGGCTAATGAGACTAACACACGGCTAATGTAAGCACAGTAATCAAAATTACCGCTAAAAACTGTTTTAAATGTGTGCAATATATGCAATAATGTTTTACTCTTTTTTCTTAAAATTGTGCCACGGTAAGCGTGATACATTTTAAGATCCTGGCTTTGCCTATTGTTTTCTTCTCATACTTTATCTAGATGTTATCTAATTGGAATATAGTTTAAAAATTTTTTTCGCAAAGATGTACAAATTCACCAAGTTCCCCTTTTTTATAGTTCGCAGTGTTACTTTCGATTGGTTGCAGTCCAAATATATGATTCTCCTTTTCAAACACATTAGTAATATTGTAATGACCGGAATTTTTGAATATTATGGGTATACAAACTAATTTTTTGCGCATATTAATACCCACAATATCCACACATGACTTAATTGCTATCTACAGCTAACATTCACAAATGATTGAAAATGCCTTGTTTGACCTAATAAATTGACCTGTAATCACTTAAATTTTGTATATTTGTATATTTATATATTGGCTGCATTAATACGGTGAAGAGGTTTTTTTTAACTATAATAAAAAGATATTTATTAGTTTCGCCTGTAAAAAATTAAATTTGGATTAAATTTTCGTCAAAATATCTGGTCACACTGATTAGAACTGCCCCTACTCAAATCTATAGACAATTTGGTGAAGCATTGCCGTTCTTTTCAGATACAGGATTTTGAAAACTTAAAATTGACAGGGTGAACGAAGCATCAGGTTTTAAATCGTTTCCCTCCTTTCTGAGAAGCGAAAAAAATCAGGACTGTCGAGGATTTGAAGTATTTCTTGGCACAAGCCTGTGGTAGCTACAGGATTGTCCTCATATTCATTTCAAAACACACATACCTATTTCTGGCATACGCCCTGTGAATTTTGCAATCATCTGATTTTTGCAATAATCTGTTTAGTCTGATGATCTGATGAAGATGACTAAATTTTAATTTGGCATGGATTCGTTCCTTAACAAATTTTAAAAACAAAGGATGGTGATGTTCCAGAAATTACATATCAAGAAATCTCAGCTATTACATTTGCAGTTTTATATCCAATCAGCAATTTACATGTCCAATCAGCACAAACCAGCAAGACATAGTTTTTTTTCATTTTCAAACATAGGCATTGTGATTTGAATTTTGATTATGAATAAACCGATTTAGTTTAAAACGTTTCAACATGCATACTACAGAACAATTTGCGCATATGTCAGCAAATAATTGTTACTCTTGAGGTAGCTATTACCTTAGATTCATTAGAGGTTTACAGCAACTATGCTAACTATCGTGACCATGTGCATAGCTATTCATTTTAAATGTTCATTGCCTGTCCATTCCTCACAATGCCATTTTACATTCTGATGACGATTTACAGTTTGCAATATGTATTTCCAATTTCCATATTCAATAATTAAATTATGTTCAGGACTCAGAAACCAATTAGGCAGTTGGACTGCGGTCTCGTCCATCTATCACTGGCCATTATGGGCAACACAGTAGCAGAGCTATCGGCAGAACAATAAACAAATCACAATAAGTACAAATGGATGTATTGCTTTCTATCTACATATCTAACTATGAATAAACTAATGCTCGTACATGGATATCAATTGCATGTGAACGACCACGGCCGCTAGAGCGACCAATAAAATTTACATGTTGCAGCAATTTAGTGAGTAAACAAGCGATCAAACGACCTTTTTACCTTTCGTTGGTTTATTCACATGTACCAGTAAATGTTTTATTTCCCTATTTGTCTATTTTCGTTGTTTTCCAGAATAATTTGCTGTGCACAGAGTTTTGTTCACTTGTGCTATTGATTATTTGTCTAACAGTCCGTTACAAAATAGAACATTAGTAGCCTTTCATGGTACATTTAGGTAGTTTCCATAGTTTTCCTATGTCTTTGCATGTGAAAAAATGCTATTCCCTTATTCCCCCTAACATTATGTAACCATTCTTTGTCGCTCCATAAAATATGTTAGACTAATAATACTCTCGAAACAAAAGCAAACAATCGGACACGAATAATTGAATGAATCAATTGAAAACTGTCAGATCCAACCTGAAATGCTGATCGGTTATTTAAAGTTATCTCTAGCGAGCTGAGAGCATGCTGATCTATCTGTCGCATTGTTCAATGCAGTATTCCTGGACACAATGTAAAATTACTGCAGTCACGCTTTATACGTTGCTCGTTCAGTGCGCGATACATTTGCTGTAAATACAATTTTATTGAGTGAAAACTTGTTTGTCGGGACATCAATAAAACAAAAGCCAAAAGAATCTCTTTGACCGTACGTGGAAGTTAAGTACCCTACAATAATGTTTGTTGACTACTTGCTAGCTCTTGTCGGCCGCTTGCTACTATTCCGTCAAGAACTTGGCTACGGCGGCCTGAAAGCATCGGATTGTCTGAGCGGCAAGTGACTTCGATGCATAATTTAAAGATGCATGCTTGCAGACAGAATCGACTCACTATAACGTTAACAAAAGCACTGTGTAGTTAACGAAAGTTTATTTGATCGATAAATTCGTTTAATTGTGAATATAAATCCCTGATAATAGCCTTTGTCTAGGTTTGGATTCGAAGTCCGCCACAATTCCCTGTGCCTAAATCGAAATAGAACTCGAAGATCCAATCGTATTTTCAGTTGTCTAGAAAGCGAATACCATTGCCTCCATGGATTCTTTCGAACGACCTTAGCTAAGTTTCGGAAAGGTTTTACGAACACTTTCAGCATGTCATCTGTCGACAAAGAGTAATCAATTATTTTGCAAATCCAAACTGACTGTAACAAATTTGTTTTCGGTCAGACTGATGTCGACTTCACTCCGTCCCATCATTAGACGAGAACGCAACCAACAACATCCCTGTTACCTTGCAATCTTGAAAAAATGCTATTACAGAAAATATTTCCGTAGGCCAAAACAAATCAATTAGCAAGTCAAAATGGCTCTGAATGCGGATTCAGTCCGATTTCATGCACATGCACCATCACCTGAACTGTCCCGTCATCCGTACCCATATCGATCGAAGAACAAGTACAAAGCAGAGATTCCTCACGGACACCTCAGCGGGCATCGGACAACCTGAAATGAGTCAAAATATTTCCAAAATATTGTGATCAGGAAATCGACCGTGGCGGACCTTTTTTAATCCTGCAGACATCGGCAATGGGATGATACATCTGCGAAATATTCCTGTCACAATTTCGATTTTTCTTCGCACATTTCCAGACTTTGTGTAATGGACGCAAAAGCTGAATTGCTTGAAATTTTGACAACATATTACGCAGGGGGTAAGAGACTCAATGAGATGATCCATAGGCCGTTGCAAATTCAAATTTCATGCTGCCTAATGAGGAGTTTGAGGCTGAGGTTTTTGCGGATAGATTGTGGTTTAGATTGAACAGGTGCGTGATTTAGCAACTTTTCGCTTTGCATACACTTGTGTGTAATTTACTATGAAGTGGAATATAGATGAGCATGGAAATTGGCCAAAGAAGATTGAAATGAAAATTCATAGAAAGATTCGTGGATTGAAGAGAAGATTTATTAATGTATCTACCCAAAATTCAAAAACTGAAGATATTTAGCTATTCATTCGTTTTAGTTTCCATTACTCACAATCGTCGAATATGAATAACACTTGAGTTTCACTTGATACTTCAGAAATGTTTATCGCATTCTTGAAATTCTCAAGATTGTACATTCGACTAGTAAAAGATAATACCACAGATATAATTGTTAAGAGTAGAACTTAAAAGTGGCTGAGTCGAATAGATTTTGTTAAGGAAATAACTAT
Organism: Nemotelus nigrinus; assembly: GCA_947369275.1. Taxonomy (NCBI): domain Eukaryota; kingdom Metazoa; phylum Arthropoda; class Insecta; order Diptera; family Stratiomyidae; genus Nemotelus; species Nemotelus nigrinus. Next base: position 223,831,977 of record OX376372.1, on the reverse strand, counting down.
TTTCTATGCCAAATAATCGATATAAACTGGTACGCTGAGTCAAAAATGCTCCGTTACGTGCTACCATCAGGATATAGCTAAATATAAGACCACTTAAGTTTTATTGGACATCATTTTTTTCAAAAATATTTTCGAATATTTTTGAATTTACTTCGTAAATAAACTTTAAAATAGTGAGTACTACATCTGCTATTTTCGAAATCAAATCGAAAATAATGTTCATCTTACTATCGGTGGATAATCGCGAAAGTCGCTACTCTAAACCTTTCCTCAAATGAGTTTAGTAGGTACCAACAAAACTTTTTCTACAGATTATGTTGTATATTTGTGCATAATAGGATGGCATTAATAATACCGGTACCATACTTTGTAAAAGTGAGAAATAGAAAACAACCGTAACAAGGGCATTCCAGTAGTTGTAAACGCTGAAGATTCTTTTCAACAAACAAAAGTGCCACTTGACAATTTGAACTCTATATCAAATTGTCCTCCTGAACTACTTCAAACATAATTTAAAAATGTCATTTAAGTAGAAATGAAAATAGCTTGAGATGTTTACTAATTTTTCTTTGGCCTAAAATAAAAGAAAAATATTTGTTTTAAAGTATAGGTAGGTCGGTTTTGCGGCTGCATTCCCCTTTTAGACTCCCATCGAAAGGTTATTTAGGCACACAAGGTCCCCTTGTGACACCGAATTGCTTATCTTACAGCTATTACTGAGCAGAGAACCACCCTGAGTCTTTCATAAAGATTGTGATCTTCTTCAAGTCCTCCAAAGTAACTTTGTTTAGGCATGCGAAGAAGTATGAACTAAAGAACAGCATTCTTTGCACTGGAACTGGGAACTTTTCGCTTTTTCTTAGCGTTGTGCTGTTTACTTTCACTTTGCTTTTTAACAGGACATTCGAAAGATATATCTCTCGTATAAGCATCTTGTGATTTCTGGATGAGAGTAGAGTTTCAGGCGCTGGTTATTTAATATTCCACAACCGTCTCTAAAACGTCTCCTCAACGGATAGGTTTTTCGAAAAATCAGCCTATAATCCTTTGGTTAAGCGTGTGATGCTTTTCGATGCGCGGGCTTAGGGATGAATACAACTCTCGTTTCCTGTTTACTGAAATTCAGTAAATTCCGAAACAATGTGTAAGTTAGGATGAAGCTGGTTGAATGAGCATTAGACTTACTTAGTACCTAAAATGTTGAACACGTAAATTATTCTGCCCCAAATGTCATCCGAGCTGCCCAGCCTGGCTCATGGGTTGGAAAAGTTAAACAATGGAATGGAGTTAGCTGGAAGGCAGGAATGAACTCAATAGATACCTAAAGTATATCAGCTGATATATCACACAAAATAACAGTTGAAAGTCTTTTTTCTTCTTCCATTTAATTACAGTCTAATATATAATAGCATATACATAATATACTCGTAGTTCTTCAATGAAATAAAGTCACAGAAAAGTAAAAAGCTTGGCATGTCGCCACACATTACTTTGAATATAAGAACAAATTAACAAGCAGGACATGAGAATATGAGGAAATTATTAACGAATAAAAAAGGAGAGTTAATCATCAGCCATTAATAGTTGCTTTTTTTCATCCAGAGTGGAGGAGGTATCCTGCATGCATAAAAAAACGATCCAGAGCAGCATACAATCTATTTCTATTAGCCCATATGTACGTATAACCAACGCCGTTTTCAAATGTAAGACTATTTATCCTGGTTGCCAGGGGGACATGGAAATTTTTGAAAATTCCAACTATTCAAGTTGACATGACTTATCGAAATACGTTAGAGAGAGTGCACGAGTACGAACTCCACTGAATTCACAAGTGTTCGTACTCTGGATGTTATTGCTGTTTCACGTGCAAATCGCTACCCTGCACTACTCCGGATGCATAAAACAACGCACCTAATATCAAAGTCGCAATTGACACAAATGTAACCCAGACTAGCAGTTGATGCACATTTAACGTGAAACCATTGCTAGCAAACCGAACACTGGATCCAGTTTTCTCCGATTATGTGTCCATAGTTTTGAAAATTATTTGCTGCACTTCACACTCCGGCTACACTTTTCTTTTTCCCTTCTTTGTACCCAGTGTTAGCTTTCTCTATTTTTCCAAGCAATCATTCCCATTCCTTTTTAAAGTAAACTGCAATACCTTTTTAACATAAATGAATTTAATTTAAAAACCATTTTTCCTTTAGAAGCTAGGTATATTTTGATTTCTTAATAGATATGGATATTTCGAGGGTAGGTAATCTACCATCTTCTTCACTGTCTATTGGTCTGGTCTATAAATTGAAATATTTGGCTTTAAAAGCAAGAAAAAGTTGGATCACATTAAAACAACTTTATTTTTTGTATTTTTTTTACTGTTTCACTTTGATCTTCATGTGAGACCATGTGAGACATTTTTTTGCTATTTAAATTATTTTATATTTCTATGCTATATTTTTTTAAATATTTAGCTATTAATTATTTTTAAGGCAGTATTCTGGTATAGAGGCACGATTTTGAGTCCGCGATTTTACGGACGCAATAAAAAAAACCATGAATATGTTTGGTATATATTTTTTACCAGTCTTTTATTAACATTTTAAAAGTACAAAAATGTATTCAAAAAATAAAAAAAAATTAAAATTGATAAAGATACAGGCCGGCGAAGTGAAGGCTCAAAAAAAAACTTGTCTCATCGTTGACATGATTGCAACCTTCCTGGTGGTCTGAAACATAAATTTTTGGTAAATTCTGTAATAAGAAGAATGTGAAATTCGCTGGACGTAGGCGATTTGAAAAAACTTTTTTTTTCACAAAATGGCGTCCATGTAACAAAAAAAGTTGGTTTTTTGCCTCATTTTTTTAACTTTGGGTATTTTTAATAAATAGTAGAAATAAAAATTTGAAAAATCCCTATGTCAGACGATAACCAATAGTGTTAGAAGGGTTTGTGCAAAATTTCACGTAAATCGGTGAATTACAACTAGAGATATCATGTCAACCGTATCAAGAAAAGTAGTTCCGAGAAAAACTCGCTTAAAACTTGGAGTCTCGTTTCGGGCAGTTAGTTGGCGTGTCACAAAAGTAGCTGTAACTCCAAAAATAATTCGAATTTCCGAAAATCCTTTTGAAAGCTTATTCTTAAAGGACTAAACTTTGAAAATATCCAAACGAAAATAAATCAAGTTGATCAAATTTCTAGACCAGAATATCCCCTTAAGACCCTTCGAGGATTATTTACTGCAGCGGTGGAATACTTTTTGGGAAGCTTATGGCTACGGGGGAGTGGGAATTAGATCATGGCGATTCAATTGTCTTTGACCAGGTTTAGCACTTCAACATGCAAATGGAAAAGCACAAGTCGAACACGGTATTAGGATGACTTTACATGTTTGATGAAATGCTGCATGAATTAGTGGAACTCTGCACATGTTACCCATCCAATTGGATTGCCTACTTCGATATAGTCAGACTGAAAGGAAAGAATACGAAAACCGACCTAACTGCAAATATATGATTTAGATTTGGTAGAAAAGTATCAATGTGTACATATATATCTTCAAAATACATTTATTATAAGGAAAATTTTGATTAATTGAAGTCATTAATCTGCTTTAGTTTGAAAAAGGGTCAAATTTTTCTAGAATTGCTAACGAAAAAAATTTAACCAATATAATTTGTTTGACCCTTTAGATTCGAAAAGTATATTCAAATAACTGGAAAGTTTATCTACAAATATTTCACGAAATTTCTTAAATCAGTGGAAGAATTGAGTAATGTTATCCGAGGATAATTGACTCTTTATAATTTACGGAAACAACGAATTAAATTAGTAGTCTGAAGATTAACAATTTTTTTTAGAGTATCAAGACTATTTCTTTATACTGAATACATAATTATTTTTTTCAGTGCAGGGAGACCGCCGCTAAAAAAGTAAAAGTTGCATGTGTAGCGGCGACTGCAAATTAATTTCATTTTACACCTTTTATTTTTACATTTTAACATTTGTAAAAAAATTTATTAGTAGGTACAGACTACTCCACTGCACCAAAAATAGTACTAACAAACCACTGCACCAACAGCAGTTACTAAAAACCTAGTTTTTGTGTGCGCAGTTAAAAGGAAATACGTTAGAATTAAATTGAAATATATCTTAAGTATAAAACATCATCGTGAGTTTTTATTCTGTAAATGAACTGCGCGCTACACATTGAAAGTCAACCATAGGGGACACTATATTTTCATATGCAGACTAACAAAAGATACTGTCACATTTATGCCTCGTTCACTAACATTTCGCTTGCATCGCAATTACAATTTAATGAGGTTTCAAAACAGTAGCTATGATGATCTCTGTCACAATTCATATTTTCGATGCAATGAGTTTGTATACACAGTCGACTTGTCAAAAAAAATTTCACATTTTCAACATTAAATGCCTTTGTTTTATTACCATGCCTGTTGGGGTCAGGGGTCCTAACAAACAATTAGGGAAACCTTTTCGAACATTTTGTAGCCCGATTTTGCCGGCCATCTTGTTTGTAGTCACACTCGTCGGTAAGACAACGAATACTTATATTTAGAAGAATACCGATAGAATACAGACATCATTTGACGCAAATATCCCATTGAGAATTTTGTTTTGCGAAAACACTTACCTTAGTTTGGTGTTAAATTATTTGGCAGCGGCTTTCACGCTCATATGACCATCCATTACAGCTTTTACTGCACCACTTAGCGGATGACTTGAAATCCTAGAATCTCTAGACCTCTTTTTCTCATATATCCGCATCCTAAAACTGCAACATAAAATTGCACTTTTTGTTTCAAAAAGTTATATGTTGGCTGGTTGCCTAAGATAATTTTAAACATTGTTTCATTAATGCTTACAACTTCATCAGCTGTGTAATATTGCTGAAATTTCTGCAAGATTGTGTCAATTAGGCACTGGATTCCATGAAAACCACCCTATGATGAAATCGCCCGGCTTATTCGCTCTTCGGCTGTCTCAAATCTTAGCCAACCCAAGTTGAAAAATTCAAACAATCGTCAACAAAACCAACAATTCATGTAAGCAAGTAATTAACGTGCCAGTCAAATAGTGCAATAATTTATTGTGCAAATTTCCAAACAACCATCGTCGCTTATCGCCATGCATTCGAAAGTTGCTCGAATAACCAAACACCTTTCAGCATTCCGTTAGTAGAGGTGTTCTTAACTCACACGACGATGAGAGACAAACCATTTGCCGTTACTACGACTGCCGCCGACTGTCATATATGCAACCACGTACAACAGAAGTGAAGTGTATCCTGCAGAAGGAATATGCCGAGGATATAAATGAGATTCGGTGTTGAGCTAGGAAATTGATAAGGCACGCTTTCAGGAAAGAGCTCGTCGGCATCAACTAATTACGGAAAGTGGTGAAGCTTTTCGCGTTCAAATACACTTCGTTACGGGATATTGCATCATAAATTTTCATACGGACAAGTGTTCAGGTGAGCTGGCGTATACTAGAAGAAACAATGCAAAAAGGAGTAGTTATTGCTGCAATAGATAGCATACAACTCCTTTGCTAAATGTGGTTCGCGTTAGAACTGATAATATTTAGGAACTTGAAACGATCTAGTGATGTAGTTAACTGTGTAGATATGCCAGTTTGAAGCGAATTTATATTGCAATGATAGCACCGTATACAAATATAATTTTCAACTCAATTCAAGAGCTTTCACCGAAGTTTTGAACTGTATATTTGGAAAATCGGCTATGCTTTGCAATATAATTACGAAATTAATGAAAAAAATGGTGAAGAACCGAAGTCTACGACAAGTTAGCAATAAAAATCTAATTTTGCAATGGGTCGAAAATCTTAATTCAAATGGTGCACCAGTATGAAATCAAGATGAATTAATCGTTCTTGATGATTTATTGAATCAACAAAATCCTACAGCAGCTTCATTATATTCTAAGATGTAACCAAAAAGTGTATTTGGAATAGGGTAAAAGTTACAAGATCTTCCAGATAGATTATGTAGCGAAATTTTTAATTCAAATACACAAGATAGAACACATAAACAATTTTTGGATTAACCTCCACAATTCACTTGAATTGTACAATGAAGATCAACTCGACTATCGTTTAGCGTACATTCCAAAAGTCTGCACCAGGGCACTTTGCTCCAATTTCATGTCGCGACAGTTGGAGTTCTCATGATAAACAGAAGTATCGTTTTTGATAATAGCAAATGTGCAGTCAGTTGGAAACTAGACTTAAGTAAGTCAAGACTATTTTCAGCGTTTCAATCGTGCGGTTTATTTTTTTATCGAAAGAATAAATTTGAATCTTAAGTGTTAAACTCTAAGTTTGAACACAACCAATTTATAATCTCAAAATGAGCGTTCCTGGCACCATTTCGGAAGAATATAGCCTAATATCTTTTCTAACGTTCTTCCACATTTTTGGGGCTTGGAACTATGTATCCCCTGAATGTTTTCTATGCACGTTCTTTTTCTTTGAATTTGGGTTGAATATATTTGTGTTAGTTTGTAATGGCTGTCCATTTTTGCCTACTGACTTGATCAGCTACACACCGATATATGCCTCTCAATACAATCTTAATGAAATTTACTTAAAACCTAGCCCCTAACAGGCTCTCTGAGTTCCAGTCTACGCGTAAAGCATAAATCTCTTTGGTTATTATCGAGATAATGTCTGGGCAGCTGGTGCTGCACCCTCTCACATAGCTTTGTAATTCGATTATCAAAACAGTAAATTATTTTGAAAAAAATATATTAACATTTACATTAAGTATATTAAATCAATAAAAATGACATGAAAATTTAGCTTTGATTTGAGCTAGCAATCAAATAAAGAATTGATCAGAATATTTATTTACCGTAACAATAGGTTTTAAAGACCATGTCTTTTTGTTTGTGTTTGAAGGATCAAGTTAATCACAAACTGTTACGCTACTTATTCTAAACTACAACTGAATACAAGAATTTTGGTAAACTGAGTCTAATTTCAAACGCCATCTCATCTTCACATCCAACTGTCATTATCAATATTATTTCGAATAGTGGCCATCGCCTATTCGAAATCATCCTTCGGCAGGTTTGACATGTTCTTGCACAATACCTAAATCCTAGCACTTACAGTAAACAGCTCATAAAATCCAAGTCTAATTGTCCCCTAAACAAACATGAAGATTCTTATCAAAATACTCCCGCCACTTCCACCTTCTCGCATTGCTCAAGAGTTATAGCGGTCATTAGCCAACAAATAAATTTTGACTTGAAAGCCTCATCTGATCCGTTTGAAAACAGGCGCAACAGAAGAAGCAATCCAAAAAAAAAACCTCGAATGTTCCGATAAAAGGTGAATAAAAGACCTGAAGATCGGTAGAACAGTCAAAACAGATTGCTCGGCGCAGACATTTAGGCAATCACAAAAGCATTTAAACGATCAACTTCTTAATGTTGAAGCGCTCTTCCACATGCTATCTACAGATAAGTCCATAAAATGCCGTGCGCCCAATGTATCCCCGAGCGGACCACACACGTCGATTTCATGTATCTGGGCATCTCGCACTTCACTACTTGTGAATACCAGCCCGAGATGCTTCGATGCCGAGATGCGGTCCTATGTCTTATCGGCAAGAAAGATGCTTCTTCTTCAGACTGACTGAACTGAGAAGCAGTCCTCATCCATCCTTGCGTTACGTAAACGTATCTATCACATCATTACCGCCGTCCAGCGGCACGTTAATCAGGTGAATTCCTTTGTTGGGGAGGGTTAGGGACAACAGAACATGATTCTCTTATTGAATTGGCTGCGGAGTAGGCGACTGGTGAGAAAATTCTGTAGATAATATTAACTAGGCATTATGGCAGCCGCGAGGGAAGGTGATAAACATTATTATCAGGTTACACTATCCTCGAAACCGAAATCTAGTCGAGCGAAAAATTGTTTAGCTGAACTAGTAAAATAAAAATGTATCTTGGTTGGATCTCGATATAGCGATGTGTCTCGTTTGAATTGTTCTCTCGTACAAGTTGCTCTGAAGAATAACGCATTGCAGCTTGAGATGAATTCAAACACCATACGAACAAATATGTAGACAGCCTAACGTCGGATTCTATTTCTGTTATGTGTTCTTCGATTCATTTAAGCGAGGCCATGACATTCAATGCCTTGTCGTGAAATGACCGTTGCAAACATTAGAAAAATGACCGTGACACAATAATTTAACAGACACAGCACCGACAATCACTTGTAGGTACAAACTTCCTTTCGATGACAATATCGAACGAAAGACACAAGCAAAACATTCGCATTGTCTTCAAATCGATCGGCTACACTTCAGGTGTAGAAACGATTGTCAACGATGTACACCTTTTGTCGACAAGGTGACACTGTCGCGAGAAACAATGAAATGGCATTTTCGAAAAGAAAACTTCCTACCGGCACGTGTCACATCTAAGGCGAGCGAAATAAATAGATCTAGGAACGAGTGAGTACGGACGTAAGGAAAACGAATATAAATTTGTGATTTTGCTCGGTCGGTTGCTTTATTAGATGAAACCGCAACGAATAGAATACTGAATGCACACCCGGAGAGCGACAGCATGTGGTGCTAGGACATTCACACCCTATTTAGTCCTTTAGATGTTTTTGATACTAGCCGAGGACAGGCAATGTTGTATGAAAGCTGGTACAAATCGCAAATTCGCTTTGACGAAAGCAAAATTTAACTTTAAATTAAAACTCTACAGCTCACCCGAAACAGGAGCCTCTCGATATCGAATGCTCTAAAATATATACAGAACGATATTCGCATATGAATTCCTAGGACGATATTCGCATTCGCATATGAATATAATATACCAAGATTTTTTTTTCTCAATGAATACTCTTAATTATTCTCGTTTAGTAGTAATCCCATCGCACGTTCTCCATCAAACATATAATCAGATATTGCAAAACCACCGGTAAAATTACTGCAGATGGGTATGGTATGCGCACATCAATTTACCAACTACAAATCATAGATTCGTGAGCAACTACTTATTGCCAGACGATCTTCTCAATGCTGATCATAATAAAATATTTATAAGCCCTAGCAGAGCACCTCATAAAGACTAATTCTTTCTGTGAAAGCCTCTAATTATCCGCAATTATAAAACAAAACTAACATTTTCCACCGATGAATTTTCTCCTGATTTCATTGCATGCCAGTCGAGTGAAAACTGCCGAGAAAAATCGCACATACTAAGGCCATGCAGTGCATGTTAGTTTTTTCGAGACCAGAGACTTTTCAACCACTTGGGCAAAACCTAACCAGACGGAGCAAGCCTCGCCACGGAAGGTACTTGTAGGAATAACTAAAGTTGTTTTAAGCTTGCTGCGAACATATCATACGAAACTAACTATCATAGGCGGAAGCTATAGCAGTGATGATGGTGTGGCGGTATCTTTCTTCTTCGCACATAACATCTAATTATGCTAAATTGTTTGTAGATTGTGTTAACATAATTGTTAATAGCGAATGAGAGAGAGAGTCACAGATGGTCGTCACAAATTACAATTTGAAATTTATGTTTTAATTAAAAATTCTTGCATTGCGCTGATGGCTATGCTAATGAGATGTAAGTTGATGTCGTGAAAGTCAGCACTAGCTTGTAATTTGCTGTTAGCCAATACTTTTAATCGTCTTTAGCAATGAAGAGCACTTGTTAACCTCGGATGGTGCTTCACTGAATAATTCTTCAATAATGAGTAAATATGGTAGTCCCTCTCCCGTTATTTGACTCAATCAGCGACGTTAAAAATATGTAGAATAATATAGTTACCATATGAGAGTTTGATCTTAATTATTCTATTGTGCTTCCTGCTTCCTTCTTCGAGTTCCGATTCGTAAATTTTGTTTCAGCGACAAACTGAATTCAAGTCAAACCAAGCTGATTTCAAACCAAAATTCTTAAAAGCTAATCAATTCACTAAGGCATTAGCTCTTCCGGTGCATGGTGAACGTACGTTACTTAAGCTTTGCACTCTTAATCGATCATATAACCCGATTCAGTTCTCAAATATGTCAAAAATATTTCACCCGGCTTCATTATTGCCTTAGAAAAATATCGCCTTCAATTCCTCAAAACGGTCGCCCCAGAAAACTCTAATAAATTATTTTCCGATATTCGTGAAATGTCGACTCTAGTACTTATTTAGAAAACCAGTCGATCTACTCATAATTATGTACATCAAATTGATCCTTATCAACTTTCCCATGAATTCCATTCAGGTCGTTAAATCATGCAAGCATCCAATGTCGTGAAATTTTTTGCCATTTATGACGAGAAAATTGCCCTCACTAATTCATTCGCCCTCGTCGCCCAGGCTTCAATACTATTTCTCGGTTCCGCAAGCAATCCCACCTGATTCAACTCGAGCAAGTATCAAATATTGCACGACGAAAAATGTGGAAAAATATTTTAATAGATAAGTCAACGGCTGGATGAATTACAAACGACGATGGAAAGATTTCAAAGCGCAGTTTAACACAAAACCACCTTGGAGTGTTAATTAGAGGGTCTGAAAATCGTAAAAAAAATAAGTATTTTATTGACAATTCCATCGGCCCAATTAGACGTTATGTGGCAAATGGACGTAAATGGATGTCCACTTGGGTATGAAAACGAAAATTATGATGTGAGTGATAAGTATCTGACTATCAGTTGATGTTGTTATGATGAAGCTGCTGTGATGTAATTGCAATTTTCAAATTAGTTCATGGCAAGTTAGGTGAATTAAGTACGTATTATGGTTTTTTTTTTTTGCAAAATATTTTAACGATGTTTTGGTGGAAAAATTTCATCTGGTCTTTCAAAATCGATGTTATTTATACAGGCTAGAGGATTGTTGTTTGAAAGGTTTCGAAACGGATTGCAATTTTGAATTATTTGAAGCTGGCACAAAGTTTAAGCAGCCCAACTTTAATATAGTAAAAGGTGCGTTTTTTGCACACCCGAGCAGGTCACATTTTGCTAACTATACTGAAATTTAAATGAAAGTTTGTTAAGAATATTGAATACAACAACAAAATCCTGCACATGTGCAGGATTTTGTTGCTGAATTCACTATACTTAACAAAATTTGATCTGCTCGGGTGTGCAAAAAACGCACCTTAAGTTGCATTAAACCAAAAAAAAACCACAATAGTTCAGTTGGCCTCCACAAATTTAACACGGCCAAAAGACATTCCACTCAAATCCAACTCCAACTCACAGCGAAATTGAAGAGGGAAAATCAGTCCAAAATGATTATAAAAGAACGTTTCGAACACAATATATAGAATCTATTGACACTTCTATGTAGGAGGCTAAGGGTTCTCGAGATTATCCTGATGCTGTGTTGGAAATGTAGCCTAGAGCTAATTTCGAAAAATGAAATGCATATGATCTATGCCATTTTAAGTAAATACTGGAAGTCTTATCTTCTCAGGTATTTGGTTATTTTGAGACTTAGTACATACATTTATTTCAGATAATTGAAATGAGACTTTTAAGAAAGAAAAGAAAAAAGACGATCCGTCTAGAGAAAAGGAATAAAAACGAGAGCACTGAAAAAAGCTTGTATCCTTATTTAACATAGCGCATTGTTTAAGGCCACATGGACTATGAACAAAGGGTCAGCAAGAATATATAGCTCCATGAGCTACCGAGTATAGCTTAAAAAAATTTACATAGCGCATACCCTTATATAACCTAACATGTGACTCCTATGGAGTTAAAAGCTGCCGCAAATGTTTAACAGATCTCGCAAATAATAGGTGCAGACGCGAAAGTACATAATGAAATACAGTGGCGGACATAACTATAAGTTCAGGTACAAAATTGCACTTAAAATGTGGATGCAAGTTTGAATGTTTTTTTATTTTGTGCGTACTGTGCGTACTGTGTGTTCCAAGAAATACTGGTTTGTCATAAGCCTGATTTGTCCTGCATATAATTTACTCAGCTAGTATGTTTTATGCGTTTCAAGTGGACATATTTATAAGTTCAGTAAATTAGACAGTTCTGTTTGTGAAATTTGGAGGAATTAACTGGAAATTTTTGATGAAAGTAAATTAATTGCAGTGTGAATAACTTATTTTTTTAAATAAATTATATTTTCCGTTTTCTATAGAAAAAGCCACGAGGAGTGGTATTATCGATGGAGGAAAGGGCAAAAATTTATGCCTACAAAGAAAACTGTTTCTTCAACCGGGAAAATGCAGGAAGGCTTAATAGATCTGTATGTGTAATTAGTAATTACATAAAATTAAAAGAAAGTCACAACACTATCAGACAAACAGGCAGAATTCCTGCCATAAATGAACGTAAAAAACGGCTAATCCGGCAGAAAGCTAGAAAAAAAAGTAGGAATGCGCCTCAAGTTCGAGCCGATTTAGCCTTGCCTGTAACGGTGCGACACGTAATAAAAATTCTGAGTATCAGCGAAAATTTAATGTGGACAAAAAGGAAGCCTAAACCACAATTAAAAGAGAGACATAAAAGTGCAAGATTACTGTTTGCGGAAACCTTCATGTCTTACAAATATGAATGGAAAAAGGTTCTGTTCAGTGATGAAAAGAAGTTTAATTTAGACGGGCTGGATAGATTTCAACTCTACTGGCACGATCTAAGAATATATAAGGAATTGCAACTCTATCGCAATTTCGGTGCCGTTTGGATTATGGTTTGGGGATGCTTTTGTTATCATGGGAAGCTTCCTTGGCCACAATATCCACAAGAATGAATTGGAAAAAGTATATTAAACTCCTCGAAGACTTGATAATTGATCAAGCAGAGTCAATAGTTGGACCAGATTTTGTCTTTCAACAAGACAATGCTGCCATATATGTATCCCGAGAGGTAAAACTTGGTTTAATTCAAAGGATATACCAGTTTTAGAATAGCCAGCTTGTAGTCTTGACTTGAAACCCCTTAGAAAATCTGTGATAAAATGATATCGAGAAGGGTATATGAAAATGGAAGGCATTTTCAAACACAAGAGAGCTAAGGGAGTAAATAATAAGAACGTGGGAGGAAATGCCAGTTACAATATTGCAAACATTGGTTAATTCAATGAAAAAACGTGTATTTGAAGTGATTTAATGTAAAGAAAGCCACACGAAGTATTAGCCTTATAATTTTATTAATAAATATGTGCCCCATTCATTGTGAACTTATAATTATGTCCCCTAATTTAACAGATAAAAATAATATTTTAATTTTTTCAATTTTGTTTACGGTTGAAATAATTTCATTTGATTTTAAATTTTGATACATATATTATTAAGTTTTTCTTAACAAATATTCCTTATAAATATAATGAATTAGAAGTGAATTTTATTTGAATTTTTTGGTGAATCTATAATTATGTCCTCCACTGTATGAGACAGTTCAGACACCAACCAAAGAGGTGAATCATTATAGGAATTTATGCTGTCTAGTAACCTTGCTATTGCAAATATTAGCAATGAATCTACGTTTAGGACCTCCAATAGAAATGAGGTTCTAGATATACATTGATAAGCGAGCACTCTGCGCACCATCTCACTGGATGGAGAATTTTTCAGAAGTGTTTACTCTCGGACCACATATACGTGGCATTCACTTTAGCAGTGTTGCAATATTTCCAAGCAACCCCTTACTTAAACAGAAAAAGAACAGATTGGGAGATATTTTAACCAGTTTTATACACTGAGCTGAACCATGTTCCAGTAATCAACCACCGGGAAAATCTTAATAAGGCAGTACGCTCTTTCACTACTGTATTTAACAAAGCTGCTTCGAAGTCCTGTAGCTTAACTAGATCCATAGGGGAAAAGAAGCCCCAGTGCTGGAATAGTAAAATTGCGGCTCTTCGAAGAGAATCCAGGAAGGAATTTAATCTCGCCAAAAGACTCAACAAAAGACACATGAAAGCTTTTCAAAAATGCCGTACATAAGACGAAAAGAGCTTCATGGAAAACTTTGTGTAGCAATAGTGAAGCCAGTCGCCTCTGAAAATTTCTATGCTTAAATCTTGTCGCTCCGAGCTGCATACAAAGGTCTGATGGTAGTTGGGCTCAAAGCAGCTACGAGACGCTTAATATGTTGATGGACACTCACGTTCTTGGTGATGAGGATATATCTATAATATTACCGTTAAAAACATACAGGAATGCAAGTTCGATTTTGGTCATTTCTAGCGCAAACATAATATAGGTCGTTTCTTCTTTTGGTCTGTTCAAGTCACCAGGCACGGATGAAATCATCCTGGCTGATATTCAGCGGACATTAGAGGGTACTTTACCTCCGCTCATGGCTATATTCAATGCCTGCTTTATATTTCCATATACTTATATCAGTTGGAAGCAAACAAGAGTCGATCTCTCTGGCGAAGCTAAACGCACGCTAAACTAAAGGATTATAAACTTATTTATCTAAGCTCGGTTCTATTAAAGATTTTGGAGAGAGCTGTGGAGTATTGGATTACCAGTGTCTCTCAGATTACCAGGAGGTGGAACCTAACCTAACTTAACGTGACATTTATAGTCAAGCATTCTATGTCTATAATAGCCTGAACTGTAAAATATAGCTTCGCAGCGAAAATTCCCATAATTTATGGGATTTTATGCTAAGCACATAGTCTCAGCTCCAATGCACGTAATCTAAACTCTGCAATACATCATTCCGATTCCTATGTGAAAATTTGGCAGAATTGTCAAAAGTTCCGTCGAAATGCGGGTAGAGCACTGGCTCATGAACCACCGGGTCATTGGTTCAAACAAATCCAACATCTTTTCTTTTCTCGAATAAACGTTGAAAAACGACCCACATTGGAGTTTTGTTCTCCTATCTGCTTTTTAAGCACAGCAAGGGCAAAAAACACAATTGTTTCTTGTCCTTCTCCATAGCTTATACGTGAAACAAGGATTAGAAGCTCAAAAACTTGTCCATGCGACTTTAGTATTTTTGAGAAGAGGTTGATTTGGTTTGAGCTGTTGAATTTAACGCATCCTGAATTTGAAATTAGCGCCTCACTTTGATAGGCAACTATTAGAGATTTAATGCAGTTTTTCAGCCCAGGCATGTGGTAGACAAATATAGGCAGAATGCCGTCACTTTTTACTTTGTTCACGAGACCGGAAGTTCTAATTTTCTAAGCTACTCAAAAATGTTATTACTTAGGTACAGCATTCGAATCTTTTATTTAGTTACGTTGGGAGGTGAAACATGGTTAGATCGTTTCTAGGGAGAACCATGCTGAAATCATTTACTGCTACTACATTGCTATTTTAGATCAAGTTAGGACTTCTTCCATCCCCTCGTTGCAGTCGTCCACCTCAATCTTCTCCTCAGCACCTTCTTAAGGTTTTCGTTCTTAATGTCAATCGTCAATACGTTATAAGCCTCTTTGATATATGTAATTAATACTCACAATTCATTCTCACTAGTTGAATCACTTAAATTAAATAAAGTGGCTTTCGCGAAGTCAGAATAGCCATAGGAGATTATTCGGAGTTGAAAGCGGTATGAACTTCCTCTGGAAGCGCAACGAATTCAAAGCATTAGCTGCCGTTACGTTACTGAACTAAAGTTTCGTGGTAATATTTCAGTCTTATCGTACGACTATTTAACATAGTGTGGAAATGTGCAGTCTACTTGCGATGAAAGAAAGAGTGCAGTTGATAAGAGTCGTTCAAGAAAATTCAGCACGGTCTCGTACTGAAAGAACGTTTGATTGCAGTGAACGACTACTTTAATAAATTACTTGAGACATTACCATACTTTTCAGGACTCTGTGGATCAAGAGTGCTCAGGAGTGTATGTTAACATGTTTGTGGACTTATTTGAATTGCTTACGTCATGCATGTAGTGCAGTTATATGTGGGTATGTATCTCTAAACGACTTGGCTACTTCGAGGAAAATACTTAAAGACTTTTATCGGGCTACTTTTTCAAAGAACCGCTGTTGAAGGGTGTTAAAGCAAACAATACAAGTTAAGACAGATGAATATAGTTTAAAACTTAAATTGAAACAACTTAAGCCAACGAGCAGTATTCAAGATAATAGTATTAATTTAAGAGCAGGATTGATATACGAGCATGCATTTCGTTTGTGATTGGCTGTTGAGAATGGTGATTGATAGACAGGCTTCTCAGCAAAATGAAGTCGTAAATGTAGTGTAGCCGTGGTTTTAGATTATATACACTATTTTCTCTTCTTTGTAATTTATCAGTCTTCTACGAGATTTCTTAACATTATATTCTAACTTGATAAATAAGAACATGCTACTCTGAAAATTATTTCAAATTGAGCCCTCTGTAAATCTCGTTGCACCATCAATTATGTGCAAACTTAACAGAAGCCTCCAATTTCTTATGGGGTCAAGTTTAATATCATTCATTATCCTAACGGTTTCGCCAAGTGATATACCATTAAATCATCAAGTGTTCATTATTTTACCGTAAAATTCAATTCAACTAAAGCCGGAGGTCGTTAGTAGCCTTAATCGATTCGGTTCCAATTCATTAGAAAAACGATTGTTTCAAATTGCAACTCATCACCCAAAATACATGTCTTCTCACATCAAAATATCCAGGTTGATCATTACTGTGAAATGTGAAATAAATCTCCGTTTCGTCACTATCTCATCATCGCCGCTTCCAGTTATAAGTGCTCGTATATAATGGATATCATCAAAATTGCATCGATCATATCGTTTTCGTAGTGATCTACTCGTAACTTGGTCGATTGCTGTAATTTCAAAAATACCTAAAACGTTGATAATGATCGACGATATTGTTTTGAAAGATCATTTTAATGAACGAATTTTCAAAGTAGCTAAATGATAGAAATCGGACCGATGCATTACAGTCATTTACAAATCAACTACAACTCAATTATTGCCGATGATTTGAGAAAAACTTGGTATCGATCAGAGTGCCGTTGTTGTCGTCGTCCTCGTCGTTGTCGCAGTTTGTTGTCTGCAGCTTCTCGCAGTTTCTAGATGAGTAGTTGTGGAAAGTCCAGTTTCATCACAGGGTGAGCAATGCTAACTTGCACTAAATTTTATGTTTCGTCCATCGGGTTTTCGGGTAGTACTGTTGCAAAAATTCATGTATACCTAACGATTTTAGAAGTGCCTAACATTACAAATTGTTCGTGGTAACAGAGAGTGAATGGATTTGTTCAAAAAGAGTCCGAATAAATTTAGCAAAGGCTTTGAAATAGATCGGTGCTTAGCCATTTCCTCCCTGGACGATACTTCGGGAAATGACTTATTTCATAATTTATTAAATTGTATAGATGATGGTTTTGTTTTTCCCCATTAGTGAAATTTGCACGCAAAAGCAGACCGTAAACCAACTTTTCTATCAATTCTGTCGTTTAAAGTTTCGCGTCTAGAATAATTTGGTCCATGAAAAATCAAACTAACTGCGTTAGTTTCTTATCTCCTTCAATTAAGCTAAAGTGAACATAACAAGCATAACAAGTAATCACATTTTCACTTAGCACACCCTGTTTTCACCATCAAATCCGTAACAATGTCCATCGAGATATCTATCCTCCTATCCCATATCTAACTATTTAGCAATCAAGCATAGAATAGCCATAATCCATGGCCATCGAAACTATCGACAACAACGTCCGCATCGTCGGTGATTCAAACAAGTACCCAGCTCCTGCCTACATTGCAATCTCTATCTACTCGTTCTTTGTTACTTTAGTTCGAACAAATTCATTTCATGCTACTCAAGCATCTACTCAGCTCCCAACAATTGTATGCGCCAAGATACTAACAACGTATCCAACTATGGATTACTGCAAGATAATCCAATAGCATAAAGCGGTAATAATGCATCCGAGATTGAAAGGAGACGTCAATCAGAACATGAGAGCACATAACACAATGATCTGCTGCTCAGTACTCGTATCCATCAGTAAAGTTTCAATAAAAATGTCAATGTTTTGTCAAGAAAAAATAGACTGAACCTTGTAAGTGATGTATTTTTCCGAGGAAGTTCCAGTAGTAGAGAAAAGTTTGGAATCTAATCACCTTTGAAGCCTTTCACATAATTAGATTCCTTTGAGCTAAAAGATTCGTGTCACTTAGAGCTCAGGTCATATTGTTTATTTTTGGAAGTTAATTAATTCGTATAAAAGTAAAATCAACAGACTTGACATCGTGTCCTTGGATTTTCTCAGATTTATTTTCGAAAGCATAAACAGTACTGAAACGAACCTATTCGACCATCATTCACAAAATCCTACAGTTAATTTATTCAGATTTACTATTAGTTTAAATTATTTTCTCAACTCTAAATTCTTCCAGAAGTCTTGTATCACACAACCAGTCATCTTTTTTTGAAAACTTAGACCGATAGCCTAGTTAGACATATTCCATGGAAAAGAAAGGCAGAGGAGGTGTTAAAACTATATTTCAATCTGTTCTTTGATGGGAAGCCTCAAATGACCGTCAAGCGTTTTGAAACATTTTTTAAAAGGGAAATCAATCACAATCAACCGCATTACATACCATAGCTATATTATAAAATGCTGATTCATTCCTTCAAAGGGCGAAGTTTGGATGATGCTCTCAAAAATTTCTGTTCGTTTTTATCTAACTAAAGGAAAATAACAAGGGAATATCCGCATTGTACCACATATGCAGCAGCTAATGAGCCGGTAAATGAATGTTGCAGGATTTTCAATGGCTTTAACATCCTTTATTCTCCTGCGATTTCCAAATTATCCCTCAAATCCTCTCATATCCGAGCCATTTGTACCCCTCAATATTTAAACTTATTATAAAAATTGTATTTAACTGTTATTTATGTATTTAACTTATTTATTCGTTTGTAGGTTACTTTTTTATCGATATTGTATCCATTTGTAGTTTTTTTGTTGCTCTAATTGGTTTTTTTATGTACATGTATTAAATTTATAGTTTGTTTCGTGAAATTAATAAAATAAAATAAAAATAAAATAATGTCTTTTTATACTTCTTCCAATCGTTGTAGAAGAACCTCTGACCTTCCGTGGCTCACCGTAGATGTTGCGATAGTTCTAAGAGCCAAAAATGCAACACGTGAAATACTAAAGGTCTGGTGCCCTTAATAACATTTTCTGGTTTCAAATACACCTACTAAAAAAGTAGCCAATGATACGTCTGCCTCCCCACAAGATATTTGTGAGCATATAGCTCCGCTCTTTTAAATTTTTTCACTTTCCGTTATAATCCATCCACAACTTCAATTTATTTTTTCCCTAATTGATGAGCTCTGTAGATGCAAGCACTGGCTTTAGTGCTGATATCAATCCAAATCAGTGCGTCAAATTACTTTCATCTGCTTTGTGTATTCCTCAGTCATTAATTTTCAAAATTATTATTTCCACCGTCGCTTTGACACTTGGAAATGCAGTAACATAATCCCCATCTACAAAGCGGGTGATACTTCGTACATCTTTAGCTAGCATCCCATCTACTCGTATCTTTTGCGACTTTAGTAAACTCCTCGAAAGAGTTGTTTACAATGAGCTGCATAGTTCATTTAAGGCAAATCTAACTAAGACTGTGGCTTCGGCAATCGATCAGCATAGCAAAGTGGGTGATATGAAGTTAGACATTGCCAAAGCTTTGGATTCAGTGAACCATGAAATTTTTGTGTCAAAGCTAGCTGAGTTTGATCTTTCCGTTGACCTTGTTTCTTGATTCTCCTCTTACGTTTTTGGTCGCCCTTGTGTTGCAAGAGTTGATTATTACTCGTTTTCATCTTTTTTACAACCTCCTAAAGCATATTATACAAAAAGCACTAAATTTGATACCTGGCAGGGGGATTTTTAGGATGAAAAGATGCATATTACGCTCACAGTAAGAGATTCGGAATTTGACGAAAAGCGAATGAGTAAATCTGCGTTGTGCAGATGTTGTACAGACACTCTCGCACCAGCTGCTCAATGCAGACAAATCATCCTGCAGCTGGGATCAGCCATCTGACTCAATCAACCAAAGTATTTTCAGATCATCAGTGAACAAAAGACTCGGAAGGTTAAAGAGGGAAAGAAGACAATTTACAAATAGGAGGAAAAGTAGAGGATGCAGACTGGAGCCTTCTAGAACACCAAAAGTAGGATAGAAGGAGAAAGAAGAATAAAAGTTACAGGTTACGGAACAAGCATGATGCCAAAGGTATGAGGAAAACCAGCACCGGAGTTGATCCGAGATATTGAACGCATCGAGCTTTTGAGAGGAAGATGTTGTGGTTCAAAGAATCGAAAGCATTGGCCAAGACTGGGTGTAATACATCCACTTGCCTTTGCTGGTCGATAGCGGAAGCGACAGTATCAATGAACGAAAATAAGTTGACTTACCTTTAACGAAATCATCTTGCTCGCAAACGAGAAAAGGTTCAATTTTTTGGTAGTCTCTATTGTAAAGAATCCTTTTGAGAAGGGATATGGGGCGATAATTCTAGACGTAGGACGAGTCTCCAGCTTTGAAGATAGGGGAAATATTTGCGTATTTCCAGAAAAAAAAAGAAAACTTACGAATGAAATACTAAGGTTGAAAAAGACAGATAGCAGTGACTTTGCACTGATATTCGGTAAACCATTGAAACAACAGCTAGCACTACTGCCTAAGTTAGCAAGTAAACTTTCAACTTCTAAGGGGTAAGAAGCAAAAACTATTATGTTGATCTCATTATTACATGAATAATTACTCACCGTTGAAAAACCATCGTCTTTAACAGGAATAAAACACGTCGAAATTGGTAAATGCTTTTTATTCATCTTTCGCCACAAAGAAAGCTGTCATTTCTTCAAACTAAAAGAAATGGAAATGTGTTTTCACCGTGAATGGTAAGTTCATTTTTTTCAATCATATTTTCACTCTATAATTGAAGACCGATCATTTTTTCAAATGCTAATAACCGCCATCGAATATGAAAATGAGTTATGTATATCAACTTCTTTTGAAAATATGTCAACTTTAAAAGAGAATCGAGAAGAATTGTTGGTATTGAGCTGATCGATGTAAAAAGCCTCATGATAAGTACGCTACCAGCACACTTTTACCCCAGATTTAACATATTCTCACTTTACATACTGTTCCTCACTTTTTCATGGGATTAAGTGTATTTATTGCTTAGAAGGAAATGAAAACATCGGTGATAATTGAGCTAATTTGGCGGATTCCGAGTGTTAGTATTAGTAAAGGTAAACTATGGAACTATAGGCAAATTTGACAGTCTTGGCCTCAGAGATGGTAGGTCATATGTACATAATTTGGACAAGCTATAGCTAAATCGTAGAACTCTCTCCCGAAAGCTCGCAGAGTTTAGGTAGCGGAGAATCAAAGGGAAGTTATGCTCTCGATTTCTTCTATTTATAGATTTATATCTTTGTAGTGAAATTGCTTCATTAAATTACGTGTATGTATACGCTTGTTTCATTTCCTTAAATCCCTCTGTTCTGAGACTTATTGTCTTGCGTGCTTTTTTTTCAGACATTACCTGATTTGAACTCTCACTTTTTGACAGACGAAAAATACCGCATATCCCATTCTACTTAATAATATATACACAAAAAATATGTACACAAAACTTTTTCTGCTGGCGAATTGGTTCCGGCTGTCAAGTAGTCCGACAGTTGAATAATTTGACGACGTTTGTGTGAGAATGAGTAAAAAGGAGTTTGTGCGAGAATGAGTAAAGATACACAAAAGAGGACGTCAATTTCGACTATTCCTTTTATTTTGCTAGTTTTCACCCGAAATCTGTTCGTTTAGTTTTCTGGTATCCGGTAAACTTTCTCCCGTCACAGAAGTAAGCTTTTACTCAAAAAATATCAACCTAAAAAGTTTGGGAACTGACACGGGAGCACATCAGGGTACTCGATGCAGTGATTGTTGAAAAGAATAATCGAATTAAATAATATTAAGTATTTTTTTTGTTAATCGAGAAGTCAAACATTCGTCTTGCCTTGTGATTGTCTAGATATGGCATTATTTGTCATTTTTCTCGTCTATTTTTACTGTTATTTGTAGCAGGAAAAGCGATTTAACCTACAGTTTACAAACGTTGTAACTGTTTCAATGCAACTTTCTCTATTAAAAACGTCCAAACTAAACGATTATAGTAAAGTTTGTGTTTAAATGGAAACTAAGAAGTCCATTTTTTGCACTGATTTTCATTAAATTTCAGCTTCTCTGTACATCCTAAATCTCACATCAAATTGGTGAATACTTTATATAATTCAGCTAATCGACGCTTTCTAACAGCACGTCAAATAAACCAAACTTAAACTAACATTAATTTTGCATTTTTATTATCCGAAATCTCTCAGATACAGCTACACACTTCCTACTTGCTCCATAGGACTGCAATTGAATCCGGAAGAATAAAATTACGTGCGAATTAATTTCAATTTAAGCACCGCAGCCGAACAATTGCTCGCAAATTGTTGTGAAGATTGAGAGATACGCCATTTCGTTACTCGTAGCCACAGCAGCAGTTTCGTCACGTAATAAGGTAGCCCAAAAAGAACAATGGCAAATAAATCAACCATCCGTATGTTTGCAAGAAAGTGATGAAAGTCGTCGGCACGAGAGAAAATTAAATTTCTTCATCGTTTCACCTTGTCCGGAAGACACCTGAAAACGCTGATGACAATGATGATAATCATCATTGTCTCAAACTCGACAAAGTCTAATCAATTTTTTTCTCGCCTTTTGGATGCGTTCAGCGCGTACTTTTCAACAGACTTGATGCGAAATAAATTATTTTTCTACATAAGAACACTCTAATGGATAAAACAGCCGTAGATTTTAACAAGACAAGCAAGCAATGGCGACCGGGGAAGGTCCACTTTGGCCCTGGGTACCGTATAGTGATAAATTATAGGAACGAGGAACGCTGGACGACTATCTCGGAATCATAAAGACAATAATTGCAGTTGAATTTGCTTCATTAAAAATGAAATTATACTTTTCCTGTGAACGGAATGGCATAAAGGGTAACCGAAATGAAAGAAAAACATGTTAAATAAACTCGGTAGTTGACCAATTTAGTGTCCAATCGCGATTGAAATCTGCACGCCTGTTAGAGGGTTAAAACAAATTTTTCTGCACCTTATTTCAGCAGCTTCGTGCAGATGGTTGCTATATTGATTGCTTCTGATTGCTCGAAACTGGTAATGAAACGCTTACATGTGGTGATTCTTAAAAGTTTACAATGCTGCAGTGTTGCTTGGACATCAAAATTTCAAATTGATTAGTGTTATTGTTTTGGTTGCTGTTACTCAAGGTTTTTCCTATATTTTACTTTTACTTAAGTTAGCAATAAGTCTAATAATTCTAGTCTTAGCAATAAGTCATATAATTCTAGTCGTATTATGCAACCCGTATATTGACTAGGGTTTTCTTTCTAAGCTAATTGTCTCATTTCACAGTGGCGTGTACGTCCAACGAAGACTCAAAACTCTACGGTCTCAAAATAAAACAACAGTCTAAAATACGAGCTGATCTTCAATGTTGAAATACTTTTCCTTTCAGGCATGAAATGCTTTTGGCATTAAAATTTAAATGGTTTCAATCAGAAATTTGATATCATGACAGAAAAGCTACCATAGAATGAAAAGCTATCAACAAATGAATGATAAATCCACTTTTTAAGTTTTCTTCGTGTATCAGCATCCTAATAGTTGACGCTCTTTTTTATCAAAATACTCAGTGCTAAGGTAAACGTTCCGTGAAAACGAACCAAAATGAACGCACGATACATTCTTAGGAATATGAGCCTATACGAGTATTGCTACACATATACCTACCCTTTTATGCTTTTTCTTCGGTACGTGGTTCATAAATAATTTTTAATTGAACGTGCGAAGATAGCTTCCAGTTTTACTCCTGCTCGACACACAAACAACTGTTCCAACAGTACAAAGAATTAAAGAAAACGAAAATGACTCCGTGCATACAACGTATCAGATCGTAGAAGTCCACATAATGGCAATTTATAGAATGGCATGTGCTTGGGAAAAATCTTTGCCATTTCAGAATTATTATTATTTTCCTAAAACCTTAATTTCAAAGTCGTGATTTTCGATTCAGGAAATTGATGCGTCTGGCTCATAATTGGCTACGGAATTATGCGATGAATTTGCAAGAGATAAAGTGCCTGTGGCTGTGGAGTAAATCTGATGAGTACACTACAGTGACTTTTGAGAAAATACATCTAACGACATGTTGTTGAAAATAAAATAAAGAGATGCGAACTAGTTATTAAGATGTGAATATTTCATACTATATTTTGACAAAAAAAATATATCTTACATCCCCATATTTTAGGACTTGTGTTATTTAAAAATAAATTGGGCAGGGGTTATCCATTCGCGAATTGCGCTGAATAAAGTAGTGAGCTCCTTGCTAGAAGAATCTCTTGACTGCTGGACAGAGCAAGGGGATTCATTGCCTCCTTATCGAGTCTAGAGCGTAAGCAACATTTGTAAGGGACTTTGTTAGTTTCTAACAACAATGATAAAAAATTATCAAACCTATTTAAATTGAACTGAATATAATTCAAAGGAATATGGTCTGATGAAAAAACGAATAAATCCAAATATCATAAAGCTATCACAGGGCATTGTCAAAATCATTTCGAATGACAATGTTTCTTTGTCTGTCTGCTTTTGCATGTAATTTAACACCGCACATATTTCGAGTAAATGCTCCTCTGAGCCCTTATAAGCATGTCGCCGCTGGAGCTGGATACTGAGACGAAATGCTAAATCTTATATCGTCTTAACGACAAACATGAAATAATGATACCTTTCTCGAGTATTTTAATGCATTCAACATTAACTCATAAGAGCGATACTATTCCAGAGTCCAAACGTGTACGCATAGCTCTCTGCATCTTACCGGGCATATCCAGCAGGGCGAAGAAGACGCCGCCACATGAAGGTGTATCCAATATCTCGTTGCTTGATCAATCTACAAGAATATGGCATTCAAAGCAATGAATAGAAGTTGAAAGTATAATCTGTCGTTATTGCTGAATGATGTTATTAAAATGTTGTTAGCTACGCCTTTTCCGCAGTACCATCTACAGTCGCGTCGTCTATGCCTGGCCGAAGACGATCTGTAAGGTTAAACTGGATCTAACCTACGACACAATCGTAAATTTCGGAGCTGTTTTCGAGACTTCTAATGCACTTTTGGGATTGGTTCGAGAACATCTCGGCTCTAATCTTGATAAGATTACAAATAATTTATTGTCGATTAAACGACCGAAAATCGGCCTGTATATGATGCTGATGGGCAGTAATCGGGTCTTATAAACCCATTTTAATCTGTGTCTGTCGTATTTCGAGTTGACCAAACTCAATTGGCGTTGGTGAGGGCTTTTGTAACCCGAAGCCATTTCGAATACGATTTCAAATGGTAATGTAAGTCCCTTAATGGAATTGATTTCTAGCTTATTTCGAGATTATTGGTGGATGGTGATTAAATAAACATAAATATTGTTCTGAGTTCATATTGAGTCAACGGGGCACGATTACAGGTTTTTTTTATGTCCACAGTTTGTTTGTAAACATGAGGGCATCAATAAATTGATCCGGTTTAAATTATTTAAAATCATATGTTTATTTATTGCGCTATCACGAAAATCGATAAGTTAGGGCCATTTGAAAATCATTGATGTTTGGCAACCCACTCGATAATAAATACTATGGAAAGACATGCAATGATCACTCTGAAACAGAACTTGGAACCAGATATTGACATGAATGAAAATTTGTAGCATTAAAAATTTATTGGAAATGTTGACTGGGAAAAAGATCGGTACAGCTTTTTCATCAGAAATATGATTAAACTGCAGCGCTTGTAGTATGTAAATCTTCCATACATAGACGATATATTATAGCTTTTAGCTTCATAAAAATTTGTTCTTCCCACCTCTATTCACTTGAAGTGAAGATTTGGTCAATGGAAATGGGTTGTTTCTATGGAATATGCAAAATGAACGGAATTTAAATTATCAGCAAGAATCTAAACAATTTACACAGTATTGTTATTGTTCAGCTATTGTCCAGTGGAATCAGATCTCTCGTCTTCCAACGCTGAAAATTCGCCTGGTAACGAGTGAAGTAAAATTATCGCACGACAACCTTTGTCGGGTCTAGGAGTTAAAGCCAGTAAAGAACTTCATTCTCAAATTCACGAGTGTAGAATGATTAGGTCTAATACTCACTTTACCCATGATTTAAGCCAACAGCGAAACGGTCAAAAAGCCCTGAAGAATAGTTTTTTTTGGCCATGAATCGTTCCTAAAATTTCGACTATTTAACTGTCAAATGCTGAAATCCATAAAAAATAGAAAATTGTAAAACCATATACGAAGAGACCAAATCATTTAAAATTTTATTATTAAAATTTTAGCATGTATTGCATATTTCCATTTCTAATTCTTATTTAAAACTAATTGAAAACCTTGAGACTCAGCTCTGATTAGTTTATACAATATTTTACTGTGTTCGCAAATATTTTGAAATTGATTCACACGAACATAAATGAAGAATCAGCTAGAATTTCATAGAATTCACACGAATTGCATATTTTTCCTGGTAACCACGCACCTGATCTAAAAATTGCTAAATTCAACTGAATTAGACTGAACCTTGTAAAACCACTGTGATTATTCAAATTTCCAACTTTTTTCATGATGAAGATGAATGAACATGATTATATTATCTTTGCTTACCATAATAACTTTGGCATATAAATAAATAGCGTCATTGTTTTTTTAAGGGGTTACCCCCACTTGTAACTTTGAAATTTTTCTTTTATTTTTTGTTGCATTTTTTATAAGCATAACTATCTGAGAATACGTCCTTCAAATTTCAAGTCGATCCAAAAAAAATTGACCGAGATATGAGCGTTGAAAGAGAAGAAACCGTTACTTATGCAACCGG
The DNA here is from genome assembly GCA_947369275.1 of Nemotelus nigrinus. NCBI lineage: Eukaryota > Metazoa > Arthropoda > Insecta > Diptera > Stratiomyidae > Nemotelus > Nemotelus nigrinus. The sequence goes on along the minus strand of OX376372.1, from coordinate 223,804,967 downwards.
CTAATCTGCCGTCTGCCGCGCTCGACCCTCTCTCCGGCTTCTATCTGTTGCGACCGAGAGAACTCGAAAAGGCAGAATGCTGAGAAGGTAACAGCGAATTACATTTTTGGAAGCGGCATCGTCGGCGGAAGAGCTATTATATGGAAAATAAAAAAAAATTGTTTCCTCCGTGTAAACTGATGTTGAAACTTTAAACGCGTTTTTCTCGAAATGGCGTTTTTGAAGTCGGTGACCTAAATTACTCAAAAACTGCAAAACCGATCTTTTTGAAACTTGGCAAACTTATTTAATATACAAAAATGTAGTGTTTGATCGTTCGATTTGTTTTTTTGATAAAAAATGGCCGTTTTATTGCCAAAAGACGACCGTTTTTTTAAGTGAAAATCGAACCATTAACTTTGACTGCCCGCCATTTTGTGAAAAATGGATATTATTTTAAATCCTTCAAACAAACACTAGTTTATACTGTTGTTTAACTAAACTCATCGCTATTTTTTGTTTCGGGTCATCCAGTTCGACACAATGTTGGTCACCGCAAAAAGTGAAAACTAATATACCATTGTTTTGACGCCCATTTGTAATTTAACAATGTAATATTTTTCAATAAAAATATTACTGAAAGGTGTTCAACGTATGTACTTTAAGATAATATAATAGTCGTTCAAAAAAGTTGCGTAGTTTTCTTAAAAAAATTCATGAAAATGACCTAGTTTTTGCGCTACAAGTGGGGGTAACCCCTTAATACAAAATTGATTTTTTTTCATTAAAATCTAATTTTTATGCTGTCACAAATCATTATAGTTATAATGAAATATTTTTTCTGAAGTTTATTTATTATCACTGACTATGATTGCTATCTCGTTCTGCATATTACAATTCGCGCCCAACGTGGTCTTGTTGTCAATACGAGAGATCTAATTTTTTTCCTTATTTGATAGTCTTGTCTTAAACAGTTATTGATATTCACTCTAAAACTAAGATTTGATTTAAATTTATGAAAATTATTATTGAAAAAGACATAGAAATTACAAAAACGTACAAACCGAAACCGAAAAAGTTGATTTTTAAAACAAGGAAAATTGATTTTCCGTCAATTTTTGACTCCGACTACAGCTTTTTGCCCTCTGGTGATGAAATTTCCGGGCTGGGGTGTATCAAGTTGAGTTTTGCCAAAAAAACAATGCAACACTTTAACAAAGTAATCTTTTGACAAAATCATTTGTTCGCAACTCATTTCATTCAACTTATTTTTGCTGTTTGATGTTTATCTCTTTTTGGTCTGGGTTTGGTTCAATACTATTTCTTAATCATTCTAATCAAATACCTGAAAATATTGACCTCAAACTTATAATAAATACGATTCTCGAAATTTTTGTTAACCGATTCATCACTACTGGGTTTTCATATTTTTTATATACCTAAGCCTACAACACCAAAATATCCGAAGGTACCTAGCTAAAACTCACGGGAAAAAACGAGAGCGTAATTTATCAAAGAAGTAAATCACGGCGCCGCAATAAATTCACAACATCATCTTCATCATGTCCGCGGTGAATTAAAACGATTTTGTTTCAAATCATGACATTTTATGGTCTCTTCCATTAAGTCATCTATAGCCCGAAACTGTTCTATAAATTTCTGGTCTCTTCAAATAAGAAATCACGACAATGTAGAATTATGGCAATCGAGATTTAAACCAGCTAATTAATATTCAACTTCCACGACTCCCACAGAATACAAGTGGTATGAAGTTCAGCGTCCATTTCGAATGGATAAAATTATTTTGCTTTAACATAATTTGACGTGGACGTCGTGTCGCGCAGATCGAAAAATATACTAAAACGAGATATTTGTATATATTCGCGGAACTCGCTACTAATAAAGAAGTTACAAGCTTTATATTTATTTCTCATTTCAAGAGTTGATTTAAGCGCATCGTAGAAGTCAAAGATGATTTGCATTTGCCAAAATGTTTTGTCGTCAGCCTGACTATTTGGCGAGCTAGCGTGAATGGTGTTGTTTTTTCCGTACCGGGTGAGGACGAAATCACCTTTTGGAAAAGCTTATTAAAATGTATACACCTTAAAAGCGGCAAACATAAAGCACCTGTTTTTATGACTGGTCATTCTGCGGTCGATACCATTATGGTTTGTCTTCGGTTGGCTTTGGAGTGCTGTTTAATGTTTTGGTCCCGATCTAGCCAAACAGCATTCCTCTGGAAATTATTATTTTATGTAAATTTGTTACTTTTTATAATGATGTGTTCAAGCCGGCAGACCTGAAAAATCCGACATTTTTATTTTGATCATTCGTAGCTGCGGTCGCATGGGTACATTTGGTCGAAGCGCTATCGCGATTGTTGTCGATGACTGTTAATGATTCGTTAATAGGTTTGATTGAGTGGTTTTGTAGTCTCTTTTCCAGGCATTTCGAGAAGCGCAGATGAAGACCGGAGCAAAAGATTGGATGGCAGTCAAGTAACGACTGCGTATCAAAGCACGCCCGGCCAGTCCGACTTAATTAAAGCTCCGAAATATGGCCAATAAATTGTCAAGATTTCAATTGAATACCGATTAAAGGCAAGGCGTGTTCATTAGTCAGTCTGGTCTGAGGTCTTGGCCACGTCTCTGCCATAAAAGAATACGGCCGCCATATGCAAACGAACTCGAAAACTACCATATATTTGATTCCCCAATCACTGCAGGAATATATAAATTGTAGAATTAAATTGATATTCACTATCTGAGATTCTCGTTTTCGTCTTGGGCCTTTGTTGACCTGCAGTTTGGAAATTAACTCGTACATTGAGCAAGATTCGAATGGGTTGTTTTGTTTTCGAGTCGTGAGAATGCCCCGAAAATATTTCTGATCTTTCTTATGTAAATCACATGTGCTTGAATTGAGACCAATCTAAAATAATAGGATAAGTTAACAGTAAGAAATTTCAAAATGGCCGAAGTGTTGTAGCCGCTGATGAGCTTGATAAATAGTTGTTATTGTGCTTATCTTAATTTGTTCACTAATTTGCCTGGATCGATTTAAGTTTTTCTGGGAAAATGTTGAATCTATTGGTGGTTTTTTTATAATTTATTCAAATAACTTGATTAGAATAATCGTATAACGCGAAAGACTTTATCATTGTTTTCACTAAAACGTTAATAGTTCAATTCTCGGCTTATTTATGCTACTTTCGGCTACAATCGAGCTATAATGAAGCAGATTTAAATATGAATAGAAGGTGTGCTAGATTTATTGACTGGTACTGAAACAGTCATTTATAACGTGTGTGAAAATCGCTTTATTTCGTATTATACACTGCAAATGGCACTCTAAAATCATATTTGCATATGTGCATTGATTAGGTTCTTATTTAATTCTGGATACATACGAGTTAATCAGTTAAGTTCAATGGCCTTAAGCGATGAAAAAATTGTTTCAATGTGGCCATGGTGTGCGTCCTGAACTTGTTTTTAGGCTATTTATATGAAGGTGGTTTTAAAATCTGATTTTGAAACCACCTGTTATCTTGCATCCTTGTGATGAGCGAACGAATAAACAATCACAAAATCATTTCCATTATTTTTTAGCATAGCCGGGTTGAATGCCATTGTTGACCTTAAATGATCTCCATAAAAATTCGGTTGCCTTAATCTGCTTTGGCATATTCATCAAAGTCAGCCTTGTCAGTCTAATTGGTTAGGATAGAATATAAAACTCTCTCATGGCCGTGTATGGTTTTATCCTGGCTATGCTATCATAGGTGGATTTAAACATATGGCAAGGTGGAACAGCTTCAGTTTGTATTTGTAGAGTTTTTCCATCTTCTGGCACACAGAGAAAATCTGATCTGTTGAAGATTTGCCTGAAGTGAACCCTTGTTGATAGAGTCTAACAAAATAGTGGGGTAGAATTATGAAACTCGAATCGTGTGACATTTTTGAGTATGGAACGATTTCGCTATTAACAAACTCGTTTCGAGCTGAACTGCACTCGGTACTGAAAAATGTACTAGTTTCGAGTTGAAAACGGAATTAAAAAACTCGAAACTACCTCGTTTGACATCTCGAAACATATAATTTTTAGTCGTGTGCTATTTAGTGTTTGAGCCGGTCAACTAGAAAGGATATTTTTGGTTGCTTGTTCTTCATTTTTTTGAAAAGGTTGCTTGTTCATAATGTAATTATACATATTTGTAAGATATTCATTTATTTAGCTGCATTTAGATTGCAGAAAACATCATACATAGAAGCCTGAACACTAATCTGACATTTGATGCTCGCTCAGGAGAGTAACGTTTCTAGAAAAACAAGAAGCTAAAAGAATCGCGGATGCACTATTAGAAAAAGCCGTAATTAGGCCAAGTAATTTCCTATATTAGTCTACCATCGTACTAGTAAGAAAGAAGAAAGAAAAGACCAGAGCGAGAAATTCAAATTAGATGTCGGAGATAAGACAATTACCAGCTACGCTTAGTAGAAGATGGCCTCGAGTGCCTGAAGGACAAGAAGTTCTTTTCAGTCTTAGCTTCAAAAAGCGTATTTCATCAGATCCGCACAAGTGATAAAATGCATCGCTTTTTTTCATACATTGCTTTAATTATCTACTGATGTTGATTTAGAGACATTTGGGTTGAATAACGTACCTGCTGTTTTCCAGCGTTTGATCACCGAGAAAGACGAAATAGTCATTTACATGGACGATATAATGCTGGCAACAAGAAACTATGAAGAACATTGCAGTCTGCTTGCAGTCCGAAATTTTGAATTGAATCAAGCACCGCGGCTTGGAGCTGAATCTGTCCAGAATACACTGAGGGCTGAGTTTTGTGGCATAAAGCAATTGCGGACGGAATTTCTCCTAGTCAGTTTCATCTGAAAGCTATCATTATATATGTATGCCAGCTAATGAGTGCCAAATTTGATCAGTTTTGGGACACTTAAAGAATCTGATGCAAAAAGATGCAATGTTTGACTTCACTGATAAAAATAAGGTGCATAGAGTAGAATCTTTAAGGCTGGAGCAAATGTTTATTGCGGGCAAAATCGATGAAAATCGGCTGAAGCAAAAGAATTAGAAAAAAGAGATATTTTTATTGACTGTTATTGCTTGTTGTTATTTAAAATTTTAGTAAGAGGAATCAAATTTCAATCAATAACTAAATTTTCTAATTTCCCTAAGCGCCACAAATTCCACATCAGTGCCGATATTTTCCCCGAAAAAAAATGTTTTTTACTCATCCTCCAGGTGAAGAGAAACCTGCGTAGCATGGATTCAAAATTTGAAACGTTTAATAGCACGTGACTCCCAAATTTATCTAGGATATGTCCGATTTGAATTCATTTGTGCAGTAATGTACAAGAATCGAGTTTCATAATCCCACTCCAGCTTAGCAGGACGGCAGAGAACACTTTATACACGGTATTCAGCAACATTATATTTTTGTAATTGCTGCCCTTTCTTACTTCATCTTTCTCGTGTATGGAGAAGTTTAACTAAACATACCAAGTGCCATGGATAGTTTCGCTGTCCAATACCTTCAGTACTACCTGATAGGCTGCATACCAGTCGCTTCCATCTTTAATTATTTCGATGGGCTACTACACCAGCTCCTGCTAACTTATTGTTTTTGAGGCGCTGAATCACACGGGTAATTTCTAGGATATAGTGGTTTTGGCAACTCTCGCACCTCACCTAGAACTCTAACAAATCGCTTTCTTCATTGTTCAGCAGCTCGTAAAAGTATTAACCGGATGCTATTGCTCCCCATATTGTTTGAGCTAACGAACAAATTTTTCTACACAGGTTTTCTTTTTGACTGGGTGAACCTGTTTATCTACAAGCCGCACGTAAACCTTTACGTCTGCCCTCGTTCTTAAAGACTGATCCATTAAGCATTCTTGTGGCCAGTATATAGCTTGCGATTATCGTCAAACCAGTGGTTCTGACCATTTTGATGACTAGCGGTGACCAATTATTGCGTGTTTCAGATTTTATCTGGCTTCAACTGTACTTCACCTTCAGGACCCTCTAGATTACCAATGATTGCGGTACCCAAGCACATTGGTAGGAATTTTTCATGTCTGGCAGGAGTTTTTCATCTCTGTGTTGACTGGTACCACAGTGCGATTCAATGGCCGTTTAATATTTGGATAACTGGATAACGGTAAGACTCAACATTTGCTCTCCGATCTAGTCACACATTCAACAGGTTATTAAAGTGGCGACGATCTATCAACACATGGTGTACTTGGTTGCAAGTGGTCCCATTTGGATATGCTCAAGTATTTTTGTTGATATCTTTCCGCGCAAATCAAGTACACCAAATTACTATTTCTTCAGCTACTACTGACTGAATTGCCTGCAATTTATCATCATAGGTAATGCAGGTATGCAAGCTAGTGGAAACAACATACTTCTTATATATAGGCTGCTTGCTTTTTTGCTGATGCAATTATCCAGAACAATTTTGACGTCATAGCTTTCAATTGCTCATTCTACCTTTTTCAAAAAGATGTTCTTGTTATCAGTGCCTCTATAGAGCTTGCAGAACTTGTCTGGCATGCGCAGAATGATTATCCTTTCACTTATCGAAACCTCTGCTGAGCACGTGTTTCTATGGATGACAACTGCAGTAAACGTCATAGCTACTCTTCTGCAACATACCTAACCTTTACTTCAAATGCTATTATGTGAGTCGGAGTCTGGAAAAAGTTTCGGCTAGCTGGCTGCTAGCACTCGATATATTCAGAGAGCGCACTTTTTGTGAGAGAACAAGCGAAAGGTTGTCCCTTTTTCTTTGGCGGCTTCGTTCCCGTTGAATCAATACTCTATTTGATTTCACCCTACGCTTGAACTACAGGGTCTGCTCTTAACGCGCCAGCCACTCGTCGTTTTTCTTATGCCGGACGTTTCGTCCGTCGAGACACTTGTCAAGTTATTTGGCAAAACTTTCAAAGAGTGTTCAAAGTATTCACTCTAAAACCGTTACTTTCTCCTTTTTTTGTCTCAGGGTCCATTTTTGGTATCAGTACGTCATAAAACTCGTCCTGTCCGCGCTGAGAAGATTTGAAGGATGTGATGCCGAAACCAGACTCTTGTGGAGTCATGACAAGTATAACCGAGTACGAGAGTGCGGGTGGTTTCCTCGTGGACTCTCACCTTTCTTCTCCATCCACACAATTGCCAAGTCATGATGAGCGCGGGAGTGTGTATGGTTTTCTCGCCGTGCCTAAATGTTTTATGACAGTACCTTCAAAGCTCGCCTCATCTCAGGGTTGATTAAAATGTTGTCGGTTTTAGGTATCGAGTCAAAGGGATTTGAAAAAAAGGTCTGCTGCTGGCTCCGATGAGATTTATAAACCAATTTCGTTTACATACAAGAAAACCAAATTTCGTAGACGAAATCATGGACAAGATGCATCACACCGGACAAGCGTACGGGTGGGTACAATCTACACCCTACGAGTACTTGTAAACTAAAAACCATATGTATTGTGCGCACAACATTTGTATTGTGCGCACTGAAACTTCACACCCTTAAAATATTCTCAAAGCGGATAAGACACGTTTTATGGCGTACTGAGATAAAAAAGAGTTTATGGCTTAAATAAACGGTTTTGTCTGAATACTTTGAATACTCGTCGAATATTTTGACGAATTTTTTGACGAAAAGTTCGGGAAGAGTGTAGGCGCGGTATTAGATATGTGTAGGAAACTCTACACATTCGTCTAAGATGTCTAAAGAGAACGTTACTTACAAGTGCTTCCATTTTTTCTCAAGAACCACAAACAGTTCCGTTTTTATACAATTAAATGAAAATTTTGAATTTTATGGTATTAAATGTTGAAGATCACCTCCTAATTTTTTATTGCAAACAAGACCTTAATGCTGGTAGCTACGGCTCGTCTCATATGAACACATAAGCTTCGACACCCAAATCATAGATGAATTTTAAGAACTGCCTGCTTCATTCGTTGGGAGTTTCATGCTTCACCCTTCAATGCCCATCAACCCTGACCAACCATAAAAACTGCTTTTATTCAAATACAACACGTTCAAATGGCATGCTGCTAAACAGTTTTCAGAAAAACAATCTATTAAAACATAGCCCCAATCCTTCTGTGGAGTTTCATTGAACAGAATTTTTCCGTTATCCTTAATTACGAGTGGCAACAAAAACAGCAAAGCAATCGAGTTTGCTTATGTGTGAGCTTAAAGTAACGTTCGATGTTAATGCCAACGAGCTGTTTGCCGAATCATGATTTAGATTTATTTTTTTGGCTTCGTCAAAGGTTCGACAACCGATAATGGGGCTTAATGAAGTTTCGATTGTGGTTCCGTGGTTCCATTGTCTATAGTTACAACTAGTTTGCCACTAATTGCGATCTGTTCGTTGGTACAGTCAGTGCAGTCCGAAACCGCAGTTTCGCTTCTAAAGCTGGACACGGATTCGTAAATTGTACAACTCACTGATCCGTGACTCGTGGTTTGAATGCGATAATTGTTCAAGTGCTAATTGCTCTGCACTCGCGACTCTAATGTCCATTTATCATGTCTATTTATTTGCCGTTCGAATTGGATGTCATGAAGCCAGCAGGAGCACGGTCACCATTAAATGTATCCACTGATGTAGATATGTAGCTTCTGGAGCTGGACACTAGCCGGACGCGGACGAGTATTCGTATGAGCTTTAGCGTTTAGATGATTATTAGTTGTCGTTACCTGTAATTTACTGATATTTATTCCGTGCTAACTAAGTACTCAAAATCAGGTCTATTGACTAATCGCGAGCAGTTGATGCCAACAGATCACATGGCGTTTTTTTCGAAATGGTTTATCCGGACTGAATGGAGCTTCTAACGATGGTGTAATGGAAATATCTGGATTCGACTAACGTGACAACTGAAATAGTCAATTATCGAGTGCCGAGCAAACGTGATAATTGGCGCATCAAAACTTGTTAAGGTATTATTTGATGGATCGGTGATAATTGCCATAAAGTTGACTAATAGACTCGAAAATTTACATAGGTACTCAAATATGTTTGAGTGTTTATTTGATTTTCATCATGCAGTATTGATAGTAGCTTACCACATCATCCGTAATCTCGCCATTTTCACAGAATTTAGTTTCTGTAGTTAGTAAAGCTCCAGATGTGCCATGAATGGTTCTACGATATTTAGAAAAACTGGTATACGTTGGCAGTTTTTGCAATAATTATTCAGCGAATCTCTTAAATTCTCTAATCAACAAGATGCCAAGGGTGGCTTCTTCTTCATGAGTTTCAATACAGATATTTCAACGTGCATGAATCATTGGTCGTATCATATTGAATATACTAGTACACATACATGTACGTTTCAAATTATGCATGTGCATTACAAGTCCTGAATTCATTTTCAAGTTGTTAATTAATGCGTACGTGACATGGCACAGACCTGGCTATGCACTGATGTGAATTGATTTCAGGCTCTTTTTCTCAGTTGTTTGAGCTCGGGCAGTGGGAACCTGAGTGGAAGTTTTTGCGATCAGCACGTTTCCTTTTTACTTAATTAACGAAACATGAAAAGTGCTGTGAGAAAAAGTAAGAACATCCTGGATTTTATTAAATCAGCAAGGAGAAATAAAAAATCGCAATCATCATTTACACGAGATCGGGAATACCTCGTAAATGTAGTGCGGATGTGCGTATCAAACTCATTAGCAACAAGTTCTTATATGTGCTTCGGAATGGTTTTTGTTTTGGTTTTCCTCATTTCAAATCAAGCTACTGCTTGATTTACGAGCAACACTGCTTTCGAGAATGCGAAGAATTCATGAGCATCTTCAGAGTCTTGCGATCACATTAATTCTAATCATATTCAATATGGTGCACACAATTCCATTCGTTTAAAAAAAATAAATTCGAGTCCTGAAATCTCAATATCATCGGTTTCGTAAGTAAGAACTCATCTTTGGATACAAACACATAGCACGAGCTATAGCAGCAGCCGTCACGAGATAGCACTAAATAACCGACAGATTCTCAAATTCGACAATTCCACATGCTATCCATACAAGTAAATTAACCAATTACTTGCATTTGCCTGACATTCTTTCGCTGTTGCTCCAGCCGAAATTCCTGTATCCCGAATATTCCACACTGCATCTTGCATCGGGCATAAGAAGAACACCAGAACGAGGCATTCAGCTCGCGGCCAAGCCATATATTCATGATTTTCAATATATGCCTGCCTTTTGTGATGTTTTGTAATTTATATAAGAGGCATTCAGTCGACAATCTGACTGCTCTCTTTACGAAAACATGTTTGAAACGTTTATGTGTTTATTGTCGAGAGCTCACAGATAGCTGTGTAGATACCTGCCTACAGTCTCACACATAACTCAATGTATATTTCAGTTCGTTAAAGGACTAAGGTCTGGTTAAGTCGGCGATCGTAAGCTGTCACATATTCCAAGAACAAAATTATCTGTTAGCTTCTTTTTCGGCCGATGGAACATACCTACCTGTAATCAAAATAAACTGTATAAAATTTGATTTGGTGGTTGGCTATCGAATAAAATCGAAAAGTGATGTTGCAGATATCACATGTTTGGCAAAACTTCCGAAGCACTTTTGTTTGAGATTTGGGGACGAAAAGCCACTTTGGTGCCTATTCTATTGATATCAAAGCAAAACTAGAAACTATACATTCGAAATAGTTCGGAAAAAGAAGGAACTATAACATACGAGTATATCCGCCATTTTACAGAAGATTGATAATGCAATTAGTAGTTTCCCGCTTCTTTAATAAATTCAGTTTTTAACTGATGTTAAGGGTCTGGGTGGTTAATTTTTCTGACGTTGAGTAATATTTTTTTTTTGAATATTAACTATCATTTTGCTTTTTGAATACGTATTCTTTATTTTCTTTATTATTTATTTCCAGAATCACGCACTTGATTTTGCTAATTTTTCACTGCTTAGTTTATTTTTATTTTTTGTTATAATGAAGACCTTTTTTACTATGACAAACAGCAAATAAATAAATAAGAATCACGAGAATGTGACTTTCAATGAATATTTCTTAGTGAAACTCAGCTCACAGCACTCATTATGAGACCAAAATATTTTTGAAATAAATACTTTATTGCAAAAGAACCGCTCGAGAGAGTAATAGTAGAGTAATAGTGTAGATTTTGATTGCAAGTTCAACCAAACATGATCCTCCCGTCAAGTTCAACAGATCCTGTGATTTTTTTTAAGCATTTGTTGTTATTTTCATTTTAAAATGAAAATTTTGCTGGCGCGCAAATAAAAAAATGCCTGGTGCTGGTACCTCCTTGCCAGCACAACAGCCTAAAGCCTGCAACGTTTTTCTCTCGTTGAGGCCAACTCAGCCTGATAACTGCGTTTCGACCCGACGATTGCATTTGAAGTTATAGGAGTAGAAAGAAGGAAATTATATCAAACTTTTCTTACAGTAAGGTTCAAGGACTTTGTCAATTCTGTATTAATCTGAAAACTCCATTAGGCGGTACTGGAGAAAATGCTTTTATTTTGCTGAACGATTTTTCAAAATGTCATCACTGCCACGTACTCATTCAGCCAGCATACTCATTTAGATTCTGTTAGACTGGGTCCTGCTAAAGATTAACCGCTACAGTGCACTACATTGACGTCTACGGTAGTCCAGCGTCACGAAGGTATCAGAAAAGTTCATCATATGACTTTTCGCCAGTAGTGGAAACATTCGACGTCAACACAACGTAGTGAAGTATCAGCCAAGCAAGCAACTGACATTTGCAACGATGGAAAGCTGAATTTCGATTTGGATTTGAACTAACGCTGCAATTACATCGTTTAATAGAAGTGAATTTAGTAAGTGAAGCCGTTTGAATTTCGATTTCAACAAGCGAATTGAATTGTAATCTGAAAATCGTCGTTGGGCGTATGACATTTTGGCGCGTTGTAGTGTGACCAGACGATTTCATTGTCTATGATAGGCTGCGTTGACTGTAATTCAGCCACAATACATTTTGTGAATTTCAGTTTTATCGGATGAGAACTCCAGGGAATATGTCCAACATGACTGGTAGGACCTATTGTCGCAAATGTCCAGAGAAACGGCGACATGATTTATATACTCATTTTGGTATTCAGAAAGATTTGGATGAAAGAGAACAGTTTTTGGTATTGGGTGTGGAACTAAAATTTACCCATTTTTACCGCCAAAACCAAGGTGGTTAAAATAAACGTTAATAGCGGACACTATCACCATTATGAAGGTAAAAGCCAAAGATGTAGAAAGGCTAGGCGGGATTGAAAACAAATGAAATTTACTAAGTGAAATCAATATAGAGCACCAAGTATATACCAAGTATAGTGTGATATATAATTAATCCATTTTTCCGGTGAAAAGCACAGTGCACCCACTCATAAAAGATCCAACTTCGAAACATACACGGAGAAAAAAGTGTAATGAAATAATACAAAATTTGCAATTAATTTTATTGTAACAGTAGTAATTTTTTACCCCATTACCTTTGTAATCAATTGTACTACACATTTTACTACTTTGTTGTGAATTATGTATACATGAATGTCTTTACTACAGCGCAATGCACATGTGTGAGTTGTAGGATGTAATGGAATTGACTATTATTTGCAGGAAAATAGTAAATTTTCATCAAATTTGTAATAGCATTCATATTTTCATATGGAATTTTCGGAATAGTAAATTATATTATCCACTCTAGTAAAAATCACTGCCGAAATTTCTCTCCGTGAAGGTTCAAGTCTCAAGGATAGGTTGCAGCCGACGATATCGATCAAAGATCGTGGACCTTGGGTTGTAGTTAGAATTTTTCTTGATTTTTGAGTGATCAAACGAAAAATTGCAGTTTAAACTAACTGTTTGTGGCAAAACGTCAAACCTAATTAAAACTTAAAGGAACTAATTTCCTTACACGTTCAATTATTCCTTCTCTCAAGAGAATGTCGGAGAGAATAAAAATACAATAAAATAAAATAATGATTATGTTTTTCGCGCCAAAAGCACTTTAGTTCTTTGGAGTCTTCGGTGATCACTGATTTTTCCTCGCTTTTAGAAGATCTTGGAAGAATAGAAATATTAATATATTTTTTGAAAACTTTATGTATGAATTTTTTGGAAACAAAAAAAACGTTAGCTTGATCGAAGGATTTTTTTTTTATTATATTGTAGTTTATATTGTTTATAAGTAATGAACTAGTACTTTTTTCCTTGAAATTTTGTGAGTATCAGAGGCTGCCATTTATTTTACTTTCAAAAAAAAGAAAAATAGCTTCGATCAAGCACGTTACTATCTATTATTTTTTTTATTTAATTGATTTTAGGTGAACCAGTGAAATGTTATAATGATCGCCGCACAGTACGACTTGTGGGACGGGGCGATATGGGGACAGCATAAAAATATTTCAATAAAAAAAAATTTGAAAAAAAAATAAAGTTAAAATATAGTATAGTAACTTTTTGTTATATTACAGAATAAATTATGTGCTATCAAAAACTAAATCAATATAATAACAAAAAATGTATTCTCAACTTTTCACGCCGCTGTCTACCCCTAACCCCTTAATGTCCTCCAATGCGCTGATAAGGAAGGATCGATCACACCACAGCTGCTTTTCCGGCCAAAATGATCGTGAAATAAAGCAGACATTCCTCATTACTAGAATTCAATATTTTCCAGAGCATAGCCTGCTTATGAATTTACCTAGAAAACGTTGCGATAATTTTCTAGTAGAAAGTTTGATCGCGGTTTGATTAATTTTTTGGTTTACAACATTTCAACTGCAATCACAGCTATTTGTCCATTCTATTTCTAATCATAAAACCCCTTGAAATATTTCTCTCACAAATCACGGGAATCCGCTCAAAATCAAATCTTATTTCACTCTTCTCAAAGAAAAATTACGATTTCTATAACTAAATCCAACTGCACGCCATCAATACCTAAAACACACTGCGCAAATAATTCGGTTCCGCTATATGCATATAGGTACGTAACTTACCTATACAAATTTCGCATGAACGTAAACAAATAAAAAACAATCGGTTTTCGTGCGATCTTTTGGAGTCTGCCGAGCGTTCTGGACCACTGGACCACCCAAGACGTTCTATGAAGGAGATATGTGTAATAAATGCGGATAAAGTCACAATTAGAGGTGGAAGTCACTGCGATTAGGCCGCTCCACAATCGCAAGTGATTCCTCAAATGATCTTGCTATGCAAGACGATCGATGGCAAACGGTTGCCACAGCAAAATGAACCAAGGAGACCAGAGCATCGCGAAGCTTCTCGTGCTCATGGCTCGTCGGGGAGACGGTTCGTCGTGTCCGGCTGCTATGCATCCAAATGCAGAATGGACATGGGTCTTATGTTTCTGCAAAGATGCTCCTCGATCGTATTTTCAATTTTATTCTTAGTCTACTTGAATCGACTTTTGGTCTGGTCTGGCCTGGCCATGTTTGGACTTAATTGATGTTTGCATCTGTACCGATCGAAATCTTATGGCTTTCGAAGATTTGTTTTTGAGTTCGTTTCGCTTGGCTTTTCACAACTTTTGCGTGTTAAAGAATCTGCACATCTTCTTATGGTCTCGGTGTTTTTTGTCGTGATGCCGGCCGATTGCAGATCCAAATTTCCATAATTGTTAGGAAGGAAAGTGCTGCTGAACTTGAAATATAGTCTGTTTGGAAAGGGTGGTTCTGAGAAAGGTTTAAGGTATGAATAACAGTTTTGTTAAAATTAGCTAGGATTTCTGCATGCGTACTTTTCATTAACGGGCGCTTATGTCACGATTGATTTTTGTAAAAATCTACATTTCGCAATTATTTCAAACTTATGGGTTATAGTAATATTTTTTTTTTCGTTTTTCGCATTCATATTTCCGAAAATTGAATCATCCTCTTTGTTGTTCCTGCGATGTCACCCTATGTTCAATATTTCAGAAAAGTCGTTAGCTTGAACTCTTATTTCACCTTTCCCCAACTTCGCAATCCAAAACAATTTCTCGGGGCCAAATAGACAAGAAATGAAGTCATACTAGCAAGACTGACGCTTTTCGATTCGAATACACTCGTTATACGATCGCACCGCTCTTTTTGTGAGTATTATGTGACGACGATGATGATATGCAACTCAGGCTCATGTATCACGATCTGCAAAAACGCAAACTTCTTAATCAGATGTTGATGCGGTATCGGGCTCAGATTTGATTTTTCGCGCAAAAGAAAAACGTGTTTCGTTTCTCGGTTTCGCCAAGTCAATACACATCTGAGTCTGCTGTATCTTTTGTAAGCTTATGAAGATAAATGAAAAATTACCCACATTGACGTTGGCCATTCATCGTAGGTTCCAGTAAGGCGCCAATGTTTGCCAATACGATTAATTAATATGTTTCTAATAAATGTTTTCAAGTGGTGTAATCCAATAAATTAGATGTGAGTACGTGTAACGCAATCAGATAAATGCAAACTCACTCGACTGCAACTTAATTTTGAAATCAAAGACGGTTTGAAGTCGGACTTCGGGCCAACATTTGATTTCGATCATGTTTCTTGGGTGCGAAGTAGAGCACGAAATTTGAGTTGAAAATGCGATCAAATGTACCGACAAAGAATAAAGTGGCTTTGTAGTTGGGAAACTATATCTCAAAGTTAATTTTCGCATTGATTAGTAATACGAGCAAGTTACGCTATTATGGTAGACTGGTAAGCTATGGTGAAACGAAAGCTGAAGATTAGGTGACGTGAAAACTATTTGGGTTTGTGAAAGATTTCGAAGATATTTTGTACAATTTGCACAATGTTGGTTTGACATTGCTGGTTGTCGAAAAACGTAAAGCCTATTATATTTTCCGGGAACCTCAAACGTTGCTAATAGAGTATCAACTTTAACTGACGGAAGGAATTGCTGCATCTCAGTGGATTCATCAATTGAAATTGCCGTACCTGCCCGTGAAATTGATGGGGCTGGTTTTGAGCATATCATGAAAAATGAAGCATTTGACCATAAAATTATTGTTCAGTTTTCGTTCGACGCTATCGACCAGCAAGGGTAAGTGAATGTATTTTTTACAGACTTTATCAATGTTTTAGACTCTGTAAGCCATAATCCTCTTCTCAAAGCTCACTGGGTTCAATATTTCAGGTCAATTCCTCCGCTGGTTTTCCTCATTCCTTCGTCATCGTGCGTGTTTTGTAATGATCAACTTTTGTGCTTCCATTTTACTCCTACACGGAGAGAAAAGTGTAATGAAATTATACAAAATTTGCAATTAATTTTATTGCAATAGTAGTAATTTTTTGCCCCATTACCTTTGTAATCAATTGCACTACACATTTTACTACTTTGTTGTGAATTATGTATACATGAATGTCTCCACTACAGCGCAATGAACATGTGTGAGTTGTAGTATGTAGTGGAATTGACTATTATTTGAAGGAAAATAGTAAATTTTCATCAAATTTGTAATAACATTCATGTTTTCACATCGAATTTTCGGAATAGTAAATTTTATTATCCACTGTAGTAAAAATCATTGCCGAAATTTCTCTCCGTGTACTAGTCCCCATTCTATCCTATTTCTGGCGCTCAATCAGGCTCGATTCTTGGTCCTCTGCTATTCCTCCTATTTATAAATGGTATTCCTTCCCTCTTTAGCTTCCCGTGTTTTTTATATTCTGTCGATCTATAAATATTTGGGCGGATTAAATCAGTAGATGATTGTTTCTTGTTCGCAATGATCAACTGATGCTCTGTCAATTGTATTAACCTTCATGTTACTAAATGCTTCCAGATGTCGTATATTTATGTAAATTATCTAGCATTGCGTTTTCCTATTCCAACCTTGACTCATTGAGCCTTGTCAATAATTTCAAGGACCTTGGAGATATTTTTGATAATAAACTTAAATTTGCATATCTTACATGTCACACCCAATACCTCGCATTTGCGTGGGCTCATTCATAGAAAATCGATACCTTTTGCTGATATTTTTCCTTGTTTATACCTGTATATTCCCACCGTACGTAGTATTTTCGAGTATTATTGTCAAATTTGATGTCCTTAATATTGTTACTTAACTGATGCCATGGAGGCTATACAACGCAGATTTACTCACTCGCGTTTCATTAAATTCCAAATTCTCTACTGTTAGTTCAGTAACCGAAATATTCCTATCCTGACACATAGATTATTGTTAGATGAATGTTTCCTTTTTAAAAATATTCAAAGCAAGTTTACACATGAGTCCATGCGTCCAAGCCGGTTTTTTAGGAAGCGGGACTGAAGTGGAAGTCCACTTCACTCCCGCCTTTTAAAAAAACCGGTTTGTTAGCTTGGCATGTGTAAGCTTCACTTAATGGCTATGTGACTCTACCCTCATTGTTCAGTTTTCTGTTCGTGACTTGGAACATGTTACCAGATCTTCGTTTAAATTCAACATACCGTTTGAGCGAGCTTGTAGGTAAAATCTTTCGATTCTCCTCTTTTACGCTTGACTGGATACCATAAATATCTAAATATTTGTCCTCTTCTGCCTTCGTTACATATTTTCGAAATCAATTTAAGAGCAAAAAAACATAAATTTTTGAATTCCTTTTTTGATTTTTGTCCGATTTTATCTCAGTACAAAAATTACGATTCTTTTTCATTTACAGTTTTTTGTACGATTTTAGCTGAATTTATAATCTTTTTTCTGTCCCTCTTTTTAATTTTTGAACGTTATTTTTTAACTATTGAATTTATTGCTTTTCTAACCTTGAACTAGATATGTATCTAATGATGTAGACAGTAACAAGTAATAGTCTTATATGCGAGACAGTATCAGACAATATTGCTCAAATATTTCATGATAATTTCATTTAGCTAAAACTTCTTCTTTTTACGAAACTGTTTTTCATTTCAACTAAAAACATGGCCAGAGCATATAAGTATGACCTTTAATTGGAAAGTAATACCTTCATTCTGAGAAAATTTCTAAGTTCTCTAAAAACTGAACCAATGCAGTCATCAATATTGTGTAGTTATTCTAAGCAAAACATGAATGTGATAGCAGACAAATCACCGTTAGGCTTTTTGTATACATTGGAAATTATTTTAAAAGGCTAAAAAAAAAATATTAGCGCTGAGGTGATTTTATTTGATCCTCTCGTTGCTTAAGTTTTTACGTTGTTTTTCCTATTACGCATACTATATAATTTAGATGAGAGAGATAGCTGGGCAGTGCTACAGAAATAGTTTTAAAGGAGATGTGAGGTTCTAATACATCTTTCGCTTTTGAAGGTTGCTACATTTTCGAAAGAATATAGAAATAAAAATTCCAACAAAAATATAACAATTCAAAGAATATCTATTTTTGAAAAGCTGCCAAATATTCTAGGTAGAATAGTCATAGCGATTTCACTCCTTGCTCATCCGTTGAGAATATTCAGCTGGAATGATAACATAAAACATTAAATAAATATTTGATTCTAACTGCACTACTTATTCGTGTCATTGGGGTATCTTTAAATGAGGTTGTGATAATGATCGATAGCTGAAGCTGAAAATCGATCGTATCAATGATATTTTGCACATGCATGTACTATAATACATGGCGTGGAGGATTATAGTACATGGCGTGGAGGGCTATAAGCATAGCGTCTGCTCCTATGTACTTTTCGCCATGTACTATAGCGTGTGGTGCGATATTTTATCACGATCTCGAAATCGACTATGTACATGGCGCCAGAAGTCTATAAACAATGGCGTCTGGCGCTATGTGTTTTTTCAGTGAAGATGTCATGATGCAAGTAGATGCAGTATTTTTTGGTAATTAGATATCATGTGCACATACATAAAGCAATTATATATGTAAGACTTATGCTTTAAGTCGTCCAGCTCAGTCACACACATTATATTCTAAAACAATTTACGCCTGACTGCTTGAATAAGCTTTTGTTTAAGCCGGTCCCTATTCATTTTCAATTAAATCAACAACAAAAAATCACGCTCAAGAAAACAAGCTAAGTCTCCCATGTTGGCAAATAGAATTTCGAAATGAGTTCAATAAGACAGCATATTTTTATGATTATATAGGTTTTAACCCAGACAATCATTTAGGAGTGGCCCTGTATAACTAAAAATGTTCAAGGAACTTTCATTTGGATACGCAGGTCTTGCACCAAGGCAACGCCTCTACGGTTGTATGAATTTTGCACATAAAAAACCATTCGTTATAGAAAACACACTGTGACACCAATTTGACATTTCAATATACATAGGTATAACTTTTCGAAAAAGCTAGCAAATACATAATATCTGCCCTTTGAAGACCTACAAATTCGTTCTAAGAACACGAACGACAACAATGGCGATCGAGCTTGGGGGATTTGATTATAAATGCCATGCTACAAATTAGCGCTAAATGAAGGCATTGGTTTCTTTGTGATATGTATGCGTTTTTTTCTTCAAATAAAAATAAATTTGAAAGCATTAATAACAATTTTTAGCCAAAATTAGATCCCTACGTAGATGTTCAGATTATCACTGGCAAAATATTATTGAATGAGCTCAAGGAACTAAACTATACTCTTCTGTCGGTATTTAACGTGAGCTTAGACAGATAAGTTTCCATAATGTATTTATTCATTTATGATAACAAAGCAGATTTGTATATTAAGTAGAGATGGGCAAAATAGCTCTTAGCTCACCACTCATGACTCTTTTTTACAGTGTTGCGCCGTACTCTCAGTATACTTTTGGCTGCACATTTCACTAAGTTTAGTCAAACGAGAGCTTTCGTTCGCAGACTATGCTTTGCTTTTTTCAGGCGCTGCACTGTAAAAGTGAGTGGTGAGTGGTGAGCTATGAGCGCTTTTGCCCATCTCTAATATTAAGACAAAACAATTTTTAAATCACCTAATGTTGTGTTTTTCGAAAGAAAAGATTTGCCTTAAAACACGAAATTTCAACTTTTCCATTGCCTCTGAGCCCTAAAATCAATTCTACTATCCACTACAGTCGAATTTCATTAGCACCTTCTCATGGTATAAAAACGAAGCCATAAAGTAACAAAACACAAAAGATACAATCCATTATCATTATTCAAATTCAATCCATAACATTCGTCTATTCACTAGCCGCCACATTGATTAGTTTTCACATTTGACTGCCCATAACCTAACAATCCATCGCACTATTATTAACTTGTAAACATCTCGCGAAGAACCTCCAAGTCAGTTACCCCAAGAAGATATTAATTTTTTTACACGATGAGACTAAAACACTTGCACATGTATGAATACATGATGGAAAATTTATCATTTGACGATAAACAAACGAAATGGATACTGCGCACTTGCGAAGACAATTTGGAGCCTTTCCACCAACTTGAGCATCTGCGACGTCCTGTTTCGAGTGGAGTTCAGTGGAGCGTAGACGATTTCATGGCCCCACTATCCGATTTCGTATCCCTCAGTAGAAATGCTCTCATCTCATTGGGTGCTCGAAACCACGCCTTGGGTTTCATTCGATCCCAATACATAAAGTCCAGGTTTCTTTTACATTCCACGCCGTCGTATCCCGATAAACGGAGTGTGAATGTATTCCGAACTGGTCCAACGAACATCTCTTGAGCACACTACCACAGAACCGGTTACAGAATTCCAGCAAAGAAGAAACTCATCTGCACAAGTTTGACACAAGATATCTACACGTATGAAGAAGTCTCATAGCAATTTCAAGGTAAAATATGTTGCTTGTTGTTCGTGAAAGCCCAGGGGAGCTGATCATTGGGAACCCTGGGGGGAAATTGGTTAATAGTTTTATTAAGATTTGAGCAAAGAACTGAAAGATGCAGGCATACGTGCAGTGAAGGTCAATTAACGTCACAATTACCTGATGATGGTTCGGCCCGGAGCATAATAACGCGACAAGACCATGCAATGATCTTAGATCCGTAGCTCCATATGTTTGTGTGTATGTATGCATATTTGTATGGTGCGTGTGGACATTGCTATTAATTTGTGATAGCAGTGTTTCGTGCGATGTGACCGTACTTACTTTAAAGGTTTTTTTTAATAAGTGAATACATTTCCCTAAAACGAGATATATCTATTATTCAGTTAAAATGCCTACCACCGAAAGTGAATTTCTATGTTGAAACTCAGATTCGTAGACAAGTAGTAGCTCATGTCAAAAACAGTACGCACTACCTCTCCAAAATATGAAAACGAATAATGTATATTTTACCTTTTCAGAATTATCAAACATCAATCATTATTAATTTTTAAAAAGATATAAATCGATAAAATTCACGGTTCATTTTCATTTCTTATCTATAACAATAATTGCGTAATAACTTATTTTCGAGATTTAGTTTGTTGAACGAAAACTTGACAAATATTTGTCTGAGCTTTTCATGCGTATTAGAAGTCAAGTTTTATCTTAAATGTTAAAAAAAACAAAACTAGATAATTGAACATTAAGAAAGAAAATAGCATAATAAGACCAAGCTTGTTGATCTTAAACTGGATTTCATGGTCCAAAGATTTGACAAGAAGTGCTGGAACAAAATTTGAAAGCAGGATCAAAAAATAAAATAGTTTAGTAAGAATTTTTTTGAAAGTCCTATTCCCACATTTTTTTAGCTGGACGATCACTTGATCCTGCACTCGGACTGTGGAGCACCTTCAAAATCAGTATTTGAAACATTGCCTAATGTTGCACCAAGATTCAGTGAGCCTTCTTTAGATTGCATAATTCGATCGAGCTGAAATGTACATAAGGAGTAGATCTGTGTTAAGCTAAAATTAAGACATGTTTAACCTTTTGAGCATTTTAGGTGAATTTTTAGATGGAAGAAGGAAATTCGGGAAAAACAAGTATACGAAATTAAGACCAATGGTTTTTTGAGCTTTGTTATGATAACACTGTGGTAGTTCTTGGCCCTATGTAGACGCTGTGTGCCTAAAATTAGGAAACCATTGATTTGAGTAGGCAACATTTGGTCAGCCAAATAAAAGCTTTCTGCTTTATAATTTTCAATAATTTGGAATGCAAATGTTTGAATCAAAAATGTTCAAATTTGATTTGGCGCCATATACGTTTCTTTTTAATTCAATGATGAAAAATTTTGATTTGAAAATAAAATTTTTATAATAAAGTGGAATTCAAATAAGATTCGCTTTTTATTTCAAAGTGATTTCAACTTTTGATTTAAAGTGATTCTAAAAAAGTGTTAAGTGGTGAAATTTTGCTGAGTGTACCAATTCGAAATTTAAAGATTAATTTACTCCTTCTGTGAAGCAAATTTGGTAGACTATTGACAGCAAAATCAATAAAGGGCTACCAGTTGAGGTAATATTTACCATTCAAGAGATCCTACCATCAATTTTTTCAAGAAATAATGATCTGGTAATCAAAATAAGCAACAGATATTTCACACTGTTGGATTGGTCATTCTTAAAATTTTTCCACCCCCACAGCATCCAATTAAAGATATGTTGGCCTCTGCAAATTTTGTATTCTCTTGGATGTGGCTCAACAAAGGGCTACCAGCACCAGATTTATTCGTCATTTTTATACTAGCAGCAGCTACTATTAAAATTTTATATTCTAGACATTCCACAGAGTAAATTAAGAGAAAAGTTTAAAAATTTCCAAGCTATGAACATTTTTCGGATGGCAGCCTCAAAAATCTATCTATCCCTGTAACTTCCGATGTATTCATTGGGTAAGAACGAAATTCCTATGAATTCGTTTTCGGGTCCAAAATTTTCTTTTCTTTCTTGAATTAGGTCTTTAAGCCTTCATTTGATCATATTCGGTGCGTCTGCATACCTAGCAAAATTAAACCCTCTTATCTTTATAAAATCTCTCCAAATCATTCATCGTGACAGCCAACTCGCACTAAGAACACTTGTACAAATGCATTTAATCCAAGTGATGGGCAAAGTAAAATTGGATCGTCTCACCTAGCTTAAAGTTGAGGGACATAATTTGAACATAATTTTGGTGGAAATTAATTTCAAGACCTCTTCCAACGAAATAGCAGAAATGGAGTCTAAGAAGACTCAGGCTTCTCATCAATGGCAGCGATTATATTTATTTTTTTTATAGACGAGATAACCAATGTATTTGATCTCTTTGCCATTAACTGTTGAGATTGCCAAGGCTCAATGTTTGCGTCGACCGACTGCTGGTGGGTAATTTCTGCTCCATGGAATGAATTATTTTGTAAAAATACATTTGAAGCTGCTACTGCTAACGAGTCTGTATCCTTAACCCCGAGAAAAAGGACAATAAAACATTTATTAGATTTTTGAAAAATTTCTTCGAGAGCTAAAATTTTAAATTTTAGTTGTCGAAAATTCTTAAAGGAAACATTGAGCACTTCAAACTTCGCAAAATTGTGTTTATTTATAATATATTTTAGCACGATGAAGATTCATTTATTTTAAACTTGCAGAAGAAGCCAGTGGGACACCCGGATAAAAGTTCTAATATACTTCCCTACTATTGACAAGACACCAGAAAAAAAGTGCTTTACACGGTGGTATTTCTTTGAAAATTATAATTTGATGTCTAACACTGAACGGGCTTTGAAGTAATACTTTATCTATTTCTCTCATTCGGAAAATAACTTATTATATTTTTTTAAAAAAGATTTAGGCATTAGTAGGTCCATCAAAGAAAAACTACATTTTGGGAATCATAATTAATTTACAAACAAATATCGGAATAATATAAACTGTCTGTGGTCAAATCAACTGGGGCTGCTATTTTAGTTCGGCACGTCATGACACTAGATTATGCTAGTGATGAGAAGATTGATTGAAAGAACGTGTTTATTTTCAATATTTATTATGTTCAAGTTGAATCAGAAATATGTATCATCATGCTATCAATTAATTGAACTAGTGAATGCTAAATATTGATTCTGAAATTGAATTTTCTTCATTTTCTGCAATGTTTGGATATTCAAAACTCGAATTTTGTCTTCACTCTTTTCTCATATTCTGCTATTCTAGAAAACTACTGAACACAAAAAAGGGACATGTACATCAACACTTCTACTACCACCTACTTTTATGTACATAGCTCCAAGGCCATTTTCTAATTTTTGACGAGCTTACATAAACACTATTTAAAGTTCTTCGTCTCTTCAGCACAAATTCAACTGAAAATTGCCCACTCATAATCATAAAATCCACGAAAAACTTCATGTTCTGACCACACTTCCACCTGAACTCTGACTCTTCTCGTCATCCTTCTAATTACCATTTCGCATGTGTACCTTGAAAATCTTGTCATTTGCCTGTGACTTCTTAATCGTCGGCTAGTGCGACTTTGATTACAAGTTGAACTTTGCACTAGGTGGTTTTGTGCGGCAAGACTAATGTTTTCTCGGTACAATAAGCTAGAAAAAGCCCTACGTTGCTGATGGCGATGGTGATGGTTAGGTGCCGCACAATAACTTTGCATATGGCGGCATGGACACGGAAAGTATTTCAGTGCAGGTTAAGTAGATTTTAATTGGCCTTCGCGTCTCAACGACTGATACTATGCCAACATTTACGCCACATTGCCGCATGGTATGGCATGGCATGCGTTAATTATTGATCTTAAGCAGCACATAATTGTTTTGCATGAGCGTATCTTGCAAATACGACCTGAGACGGACGTATTCTTAATAACATGGAGATGTAAAATATGACTTGTTCGTGTACGAGTACCTCACTTCAGTAATTCGTTACATTCAGATTATCTTTTCTAAAATGCGGCAATAAATTAACTTGTTGGATTATTTGTACCGACGTATGAACATGATTTGCGGTTTTCGTATGGGCTTATTTGTTAGCGGCTGTAGACAAGAGGTGAGTAACCGGGATTTTGTAATAACTTGAAAATTAATCGAAAGACTTGTCAGACAGATTATCGTATCCAGCAAGAAACAAAGAAAATTTAATCGAATAATTAATATGTTGTAAGCTGTTTATTGCAGTGTTTCACACTCATATGCGTCTGATTCGGCTTTGTAGAATGATACAACTTTCTTTTAGCAGCATCGAAATAAGCAGAAATTAAGAAAAACCAAAATGAATGGCCGTTCCTGTGTTTCAAGTTCAACTACTCCTGCTCTGAGCTCGGTGACCATTTGTCAACCCTGAAACAAAACAATTTTAACAACACAAGAACAAAGTCTTCAAAAGGTTTCAAGTCTCTTAGATTATCATGCCAGTCAATTTATTCCGCTCGAATCGAAGCATCCCTAATTTAATATTCAAATACCTCTTCTGTAAAAATTCTCACCATCCACTTAGATATTTCGGAATTCCTGCGAACATCAGCAAGATCACGTTCGCACCCAGTCGTTCGTTTTCGAACAACACATGCGAACTTATAGATCGACCACGGCCAGAGCAGTTAAATCCAAACACAATCGAAATTCTCACCTGTCCTTAATTTTCAATTTAAGTATTGGCGAAAACGTCTTGGGTGGTCTTCGTTTACTTTTGCTCCAACACGACTTGTCTGTTGCGTCTTTTTATTTGCTCGCGAATCGTTTTAGGGAGCTGATTGCTTTGTTTTTATGCGAAAATATCATCATCCATTCCGTTTTGGTTTCAGTTTTGATTGTCAAGACTGGCCATGAGATTTTAGAGAATCGATTTTAGTTTTATCGTTGACTGTTCTTAGCCAAGTTGTTCTTTGGAAATTTACCATTGTCTTAGATGAATTTTGAATTTGATATTATATGTACTGACTTTTATTAAGTATGAAATAAACTTTGCAACAGGCAACCTAAATATGATAGCCTTAAAACCAGAACTTCACTAAAAAAAATATGTAAAGAAATGTGGGCATATACAGTTTGATTATATTGAAACTAGACAAAACCAATATTACATTTTAGTCAGTATAAAATTCTTAGTATCTATAGAGCAGAATTAGGCTGGATTTTTCGAAGACGCAATTAATTTGGCTGTAAAAAGAATATTTCCAACAAATACTTCGAATAGTTTTCAAGTATCAAAACGGCTCCCGAAATGGCGGCAACTGTAGTGTGTAAAATAAAATGTACTCTCAATGAAATACATTTCGTCTTGCTTTTTGCCAGAAAGCTTTATTTCGGTAACTTCTACATTCCTATAGACTATTTTTGAACTGTTGTAAGAGAACCATTCATGGTGTCCGAGAAATAGTGGGAATTCTTATTTTCGGGGTAAAATTCATTTTATTTCGTCTACATCAATGGTATCTTCTCCAAAATTCACTCGGATCTTTTCTTCATTCAATCCTCAAAACATTTCAGAAATTCGATCTTTGAAATAGATTGTACTCGTAGCTCTTTTGACGATGCGCATTTAATTCCACCTCTACTTGAAAAACGACGATATTTGAAGGTTATCTCTATTTTCATCATTTTCTACAGAGGGCCATTTCTGGTAGTTAAGGCATCGTTTTAGTATTGCTTTTGGTTCGAAAATTTGGAAAAAATAATGATTACTATAATGCGAAAGCCGTGCATTATTTACCTACAAGTCCGTGTTGTTGTGATTAATTCAGGGCTGTGGAGTCGGAGTCGTGGCCCTGTATATTTAAAGCTGAGTCGGAGTCGAATTCAACTCCGTTTTAAATGATTCCGACTCCACAGTCTTGGATTACTTCACGTTGGAGTTTCATGTAGACCACCTTATTTATCGTTTGATCTTATGCCAAGAACCCTTGATGCACTTTGCGGTTAAGTCGAAGAGCACAAGGAGCAAAACATTTACATTCGATTTTACTTGGCGAGCTTTTTGATGTTTTTTGATGATGATATTTCAACATTGTTGACTTCATTCAACAGCTCTTTGGGCAATTTCAGGTTCTATCGAGAAATTTTTAAAGTGCGAAATAAAATCACATCCTAAATTAACAGCGATTGAATTAAACACTTAAATAAAATTGTTGTTACAGACTCAGTTATTTGCAAAAAAATGAGCTCCATGGGATTTAAGAACTGTGTGGCTAAACGTGAGCTTCTTCTATTCGAAATCAATATTTAAAAAAAGACTTAAATTTACAAAGCAATGCATGACAAAATACACATGAGTGTTTGCAATGTGTTCCCTTTGTGGAAACAATATCAAGAACTTTTGGAAACGATATTAAGCAGCAAAATTACGAAGAAAGAAACACGAAGCTTTAAAATCAAAGAATACAAGGTCAATAGTTGAGCACTGAGAGGTAATGTCATGGTGTAGGAAGCAATGCGTCACGTAGAGTCACAAATGCGTCACGTAGAGTCACAAATTTAGAATGTGCTGGAACAAAAATGAATCAAAAGGCTTGTATAAAAACTTTTGGAAAGAAATTTAATGCTGTTGACAAAGCAAATGCAGGAGAGACTTTCCTTTTCTTTTTACCAATGATTTGAAGCATAAACCTTACGATGATAACATGTGTTTGATTCATAAGTTTTCTCATGTGATCAACCTAACTGAGCATCTTTGGGCTCATCTGGAAAGCAAAGTTAGACAAAATCATAACATAAAAAGCAAAAGTAGTACTAGTGAGCTAAAAGTAACCCAAAAATCAGCAGAATAAATATCAGAGTGATTGACACAAATAATTAAGCATAAAAGAAGACAAAAGAAGTACTACAAAATTTTGAATTAAATAAATTTTAAAATATTTTGTATGAATATTTTTTCTCGCAACGTTTTGATAAGAAATAAATTGAATTTGTATTACGTTCTTTAATATTAAATTAATGAAGCTATTTTTTGTGTTTTTTTTTGTGCAATGTTTTTTATGTTTAATTTAGTCATGAGGAAAAAAAATAAAAAATAAAAAATTTAACGGTTATATCCTTTTTCTGCTTTCTGGTAAGTATATCACAGGTTTCGCGTTTATTGTATGTCAATAAGGCCTTCGGTACTGAATGGCACGAAGGCCTTCGAAATAAGCTAATCAAGCTTAGATTTCCAGAAGATTATGATTCACCACAGGCTTCCTCAGCAACAGACAATACTAAATTAACGTAAAGAGCGAATAATTCATTTCAAGGATCTGAGACGCAGGAGTATCTTTTCTGTCTTATATACTACACTCAACGCTGACTTCCCTATTCTAGCAGGCTCTTCTCACCCCAAAGTTCTACAATAAACAGGTAACAAACTCTTATTCGTGTCAAACCAAAACCCACTCAGAGCTGCGAAGAGCCTAGACGATAACTTGGTTACCCCTAGATTTTATTTATTTTATTATGAAGCACCAAAATAAATAGCACCAAAGTACAGGTGTGTGTGTTTAAGAACCCTTATAAGTATCGAGGATCACAAAATATTCCCAACAAAGCAAAAAAAAAAGCTGCTAGTATGTTTGTATGTTTGCTTGCGTTGCTGAAATTTTATCCTTATATTCAACATAAAATCAAAGTTCCCAATCCGTCTTCCAGCGGATCAGACCTCTTCTCGCCATAAAGATGGGCATGATGAGGACTATTAAGTCCATTTGTTGATCCAATTCAGCCATGGCATAAGCGAAGGTACTTAAAGGAAGAATCCTGCGCCTCTTGACTTATGGGATTTAGAGTCCGGTATCTATAAATTGGCTTTTATATAAAAAGAGTTAAGACTTGAACTTCTCAGTGAGCGAGCTGTAGAGCTGACGATAAGATACTAATAGCCAGACGAACTTGAAAACAGACTTAGGCTTCTTTCACATTTTACGGTTCCGACCGTACGGCAAAAAACCGTACGGTGAAAATTCGAATGAGCAACATGTTCACACTATACGGTTTATCGTCACAAGCTCAATTTGTGATTAAATGGTGTGCTGTTTAATGCTCAAATATTTTTTTTTTATAAATATTATAATTAATGTGCAACCAGACTATGCTGTCATTATTGTAAATGCTTGTATTGTATTACATAATTATGTGCTTCAAAGAGACGGATATAGCGATGTAGATACAATGTCGATCACAGGTTTGGAAGAGTTACCACAAGACGCAACCATAAGAGGAGGACTGACTGCAAACAATATTAGAAATGTACTTTGTAATTATTTCGTTTCTAATGCCGGAAGTGTGCCATGGCAAATGGCATAAATACAAACTGTACAAAATAAACTGTAAATTAAACACTGAAAAGGGTATTTCTACATTAATTCTATCTTTCGAGGAAATAAATGCGAACCTATGTAAGAAAAGAAGGTAAAATTTAATTTACTTACCAAACGCATTTTTATCTATGGCATTAAGAGCACCAAAATATGGGTGCATTTCTATGCAGACTTCATGCCAGGCATCTTTCGTTGCATTTCTGTCTTTGTAGGTGTCCAGAAATTTATCCCACAGCTCAGGTCTGGCCTCCACAAGTGTAATCAAAACTTCTGCATCTATATCTGTCATTATTCTTTAGTCACTTTACATTTTATACTTTGCTAAACTGCAACTAAATTGGCTCGAGATTGATTGACCGTACGGTTTGAAACCGTCTAATGTGAAAGCATGCACTTGGTCGCGTGCACCACTGAGTGTCCGGTCGCCGTTCGGGCACCGTGGATTGCAGTGGCAGTGTACGGCTGCTACACGGTACGGCCACGGCATTTTGCCGTAACCGTAAAATGTGAAAGAAGCTATACTCTTCTTCACACCACTAGAAAAATATCGCCGTACGGTTTTTTGCCGTACGGTCGGAACCGGATAATGTGAAAGGAGCCTTATTCGGGATATCGATCGCACGAGTGGCTTGTGCGTCTAACGGAAATAGCATGACAAAGGCGCTTCATGGACATGATGCTCAGTTATTTTTTCATCCTGACGACTGGAAAGGGATAAATTAAGACACTAAGCAAGACCTTTAACTCAGTTGTTGGAATTAAATAAATTATGTATGATTAAAAGATATAAACAAAACAAAATAAAACAGCCGCTTTTTTGTTTGGAGATTTCAGCAAGGCTTTGTAGCAAAACGCTTTATATTGCTTAAGCATATGTACAATATTTTCTGTGTTCCTTTTTCTATTTTGCGTTTCTATTGGTGCTTTAGTTGCTGACAATTTATTGAATGGAGTAACTCAGAATATTTGAGCGAAATATTTTTATTGCTCGAACATATCTCATATTTCATGAAAGTAATATTTTAGAGCCATCTGAATCACACACACAAGACCTGAAAACGATACCAGCAAACCGACCAAACTAGCTTAGAGTCAGAATGTGATAGCTTGTACATACAATGAAACACGCCGAAATGAAGGTGGGGGAGAAGATTTATAAAGTAGAGACTGATTTTCCGATCTGTTTTATGATGTGTTACAGCTATTTTTTAAATAATTTTGACATGAACAATAAAAACCTCCATGATCGTAACACCAAACACTACCTTTGCAAGTTTGCAAAGCATGACAAGATTCCTTTTTCGAGCGTGAACTATTAATGAAAACCTCACAACACCAACAATTATTACGTTAATCCTAATAGCATTCTTACTTGAAACATAATCATCTCGATTCCTGCCGTAGCATGACCATCCCAGCCGCATATGCAGAAAGGTTTATAAAGCGATCAGACCATATTATAATCGCCTCCGGATGCAATCTGAAAAACCTGAATATCTCAACAAGACTACTGATCGTGTCCACGGCTTTCGCCTTTTTGTTGTCATTATTCTTGCAAGACGGAAAAAACTAATCTCGTGTGATCTCCATTTTCAGAGTTTCCGCTTCGTTCATATCGGAACAAAGTACGAGTATTAAGCAAGTATGTCACTCGTATGCAACTAGTCGTGCACATACTATTTGTAGGTGCAGTTTGTTTGGACACGTCACTGCCTTTTTCTATTGTAGACTGATCGATCAGCCCTTAGCATAACATAACGAGCGCATTAGCACGATCGATAGCCGGCTAAGTAACTTACAACGACATGATTGAAGTCCGATGGCTTCAAAGCTGTGACTTCGAATAGAAGAAATCTTTTCGACGATCAAGTCGAGATGAGATGATAATAACGTAGTTGTAGGCACTGCATGCAATCCAAGTAGCCAACGATGATTTTGATGCTTCGTTTAAGCAAACAAGCAGAGTTGTAGACATGATCGCTTATGTCCATACACCGAAAGGAAGCATATTGTACAAAACTTGACTATAATCCATGTCTACGTGCAAAGTATAACCAATTTACCGGTAGATTACTTTTATGGGTTGACTGGATCGAAGGAGCTATGTTATGTTCTTCTTCCATAACACTCCAGGTTGTCACAGCTCAACAGAACAACAGTTGTGCTTTTTTTCTTGAATTTTTTTTTTATTACTTACGCTCATTATTACATTACGTTAAGTGAAGTTAAGTTATTAAGAACAGAAATACTGAAATGTATTCGTACATATGTATCAATTATTTCTCTGGTCGGAGGATGGAATAATATCTCACCAAGAACATAAGACACTTTGATTCAAAATCGTTTGATTGAGATTGAGAATTATAGATTGCTTAAAGTCATTGCATACAGATTTTTCAAAGTTTGGTTAATATTGTAATTATTAACTAATGATGCTATATGGTTAGGAAAGTCAATCTTACGCTTGCCATTCTACTACTTGTCACTCCCCAGTTACCCATCAACAAAGCCAATCAAGCTGAAGTGATGTGTCGATAACAATCGAAGGATCTCTACCAATAAACAGACTCGAGAGAACTTGAGATTTCAATCCGTTAGCAGTCAATGATTCGATCAGTATATAATGTCTTCATGCAATGGTGCATTATACCGAGACTCGATTGCATCGATTCGAATACCCCATCAGTTTTCAGAAGCACGCAATGTGCGGGCATCTACATTTGCTCACATACATAGTCTCCAGATTTGGACCGCTCCCAATCTGATTTGGAATATATCAATGAGGGAATATCGGAATCCAACGCGTATTTATACTATTGGTGTACATTAGAAGTTACTTAAGGAGCTTAAGAAAGGTTTATGATGCAAACTATGATGAGTGACAGTAGCAGTCTAAATTGAAAATCATTGGCATCGATTTGAAATTTTAAAAATGGGTTTACACTTTCGGTCTCGGTAATTGATTTACGACATGCTATTACTGAATGTTTGAAATCTTAAGTGGAATTCATGTTCTCGTCAATTAACCAAGCCCGTATGGTCTTCCATTCTTCTCACTTACTTCCCAAACTATGAAATAAATGTGGGCTGATTAAATTTTTTAGAATGCTTTCATCAAGCTATGTATTTGCGTGTTGAAGTATATGTGAAATGATTCCTACATGCCACGTATACTCAGCTATAGCCCAAAATTTCATAAATTTCAGCATACATCAGCGATCTATTGTTAAAATCAATGTTCGATACGAATTGGTATTTGAAAAGGGCTGGGTTGGTACAGCTGCATATGAGCAAAGTGGTTTAGCTATTTTATTTATATAAATTTTTTTCAATAACTTTTGGTTCGATATGAGCTGGCTAATAGCAACGGAACGCATCTTTTTTGTTTTCATCTTCGAGTGAGACATCTGCCTTTCGGAAAACCCGTATCATGTTTTTGATGACCTAACACGAACACCTATCGTCTTTCTAAGCTGGCTTCATCAAATACCTACACAGAAACAATTTTACCTTCAATACCTCAAATTCGAATCGATCAGCATCATGAAGTCGTTGATCATCTTCCAGCACCTGTTTTACATGCCATCATATTTTCATAGCAAAGATAAACGACCTCAGGTTCTCAGCTCGACTTCAGTTTGGTCGGGTGCAAACAAACGATCCGACGTGCAAACCACAAACCATTTGACGTCTAATTAGCCATCACCTTGTTAAGTTTCTGAATATAAACGATAACAGATCTTGTTAGGCCTATTCATCACGCGAAATTATCGATATTTTTTTCTTCGTCCGCATCTTTTCTTGGCCACGATAATTGTTTTGGCAAAGACGACAGGTCGACCACAATTTCGTTTCGTTGTTGCGATGAAAACGAAACAAGTCCGAATCATGTGGTATTTTCAGGAACTATCTCCTCGTCGGTTTACATGTTTAGATCGGAGACATTCATGAGAATCGATCATGGAAATTATAAGAGTGTTTCGGAGAAAACTTAATATGCACAGGGCCAAGCCCTTAGTTCAAGATATTCGCACGACACACTTGACACTGAGCTCGTTATTCATTGAATAAGTTTGCGGATAAAATGATAATAGAGGATTTCGAAACCGCAACGGTAGCTATCGGATGCTTGAATACGTCAATTTATGTGAATACTGGCCGACAAACCCACAGGAGTAAATTGGTAATTTTTTGCCAGCAGCACGTGAACCAACTAAATTGCTATAGTCGGTATTCAGAAAACCAAAGGAGTAGTACAGATATAGGAAAGAACACAGGCGATATTAAATTCAGATCTTCATTGTTTTATTTATTTATTTAGTCCAAAAGTCTATTTATAGGCCAACTGCCCAATTACAAAAAGAATAGCTTAAATATAAGAATAGAATATAGAAACACATAAAATGGAAAATAATCAAAAATAAAAATATGCAATTCAAAGCTACAAAACACAATAAGTTAATCTGAAGCAAATATTGTGTTGAGAATATAACCTTTAATGGTGGCTATCGAATGCAGAAGAGGATCGAGTTGGAAGCTGTTATGGATGTATGAAAAGCCCAAAACAGGTGAATGAATTAAGTGTCTGGTCGTGCCACTGGTACTTCAACAGCAACAGAGGACCTAATTTGTCTCTTATGTTGCCGTACGGTAATCACAAATGCTATAGAAGAGGTTAGAATATCGCGGCTGATTGTAAATAGAAAACTTTCGTCACGGTAAACTCTGCTCTTTACTACGATAGGGAGATTAAGGAGCAATATACGTTCATTATAATGCATATAGAGAAGATTATATTCAAATAATAGAGTACGAGTAACCGTCCACTGAACTGTTTCAACAGCATCGGAAAGGTAAGTGGAACGAGGATTCCAGACTTGACTACAGTATTCAAGTTTGGAGCGAATAAGGGTTCGTTCAAATAATCCTAAAATTAATTGAATTGACAATGCTCAATAAAACAATAGGTTACTTTAATAATTGTAGCTAAAATAAGACAATGCTCAATAAAACAATAGGTTACTTTAATAATTGTAGCTTTATTGAATTAAAGATTCAGGACCAAAGTTATTTATCGTTTAAATACGAATTTGGATAAGTGATTATTGCTTAGTTGTTAAAAGTACACTCAGAAAAATGTCACTTTTTTTAGAATCACTTTAAATCAAAAGTTGATATCACTTTGAAATAAAAAGCGAACCTTGTACGAATTCCACTTTATTATCAAAATTTTCTTTTCAAATCAAAATTTTTCAGCATTGAATTAAAAAGAAAACGTATATGGCGCCAAATCATATTTGAACATTTTTGATTCAAAAATTTTCAAACATGATTTGGCGCCATATACGTTTTCTTTTTAATTCAATGATGAAAAATTTTGATTTGAAAAGAAAATTTTTATAATAAAGTGGAATTCGCACAAGGTTCGCTTTTTATTTTAAAGTGATATCAACTTTTGATTTAAAGTGATTCTGAAAAAAGTGACATTTTTCTGAGTGTATACATGTACAAAGTATAATTATTGTTGTGCAAGCAAGTGTATTCGCCTCAGATTGCTGATTCTGCCAATATATGCACATTTTCAATTTTATTTCTACTTGCTCAATGAATTTCATCAATCATGAATTTATGGAAATAAGAACAAATGCACGGTTGAACTTAATTAGTATCGATACAATTTCATTGTGAATTGGAATTCAGCTGACTTACAATCTATTTATGAACAAGGATAATAAATTTCTGAACACGTATAGAAATGCTAAAAGTATTATGGCAGGAGCAGGTAACAAGACTCGCAATTATGAGGCAATTTTACTCATGGTTCGAACATGAATATCAAATTTTACCTTTCAATCAAAAGCGCCCCCAAGATCAGTAAAATGTTCCACAAAGACAAGGATGGTAAAATAAGAAAAGGTCTAAGTCTAGAGCATTAGAGAAAAGAATATGGGGAAACATATAAAGACAAGTAATTAGAGTAAAACCAAGCAGTAACCGAATTCAAACCTTCCCAAGAAAAACTTTTCGCCAGAATCTTAAATCATCTACGTAGAGTAGACAAAATGACGAAAAATAATTGGGAACATTGTTGGTGAAGAGGTTGGAAAAAAGAAGTCCTGATATGAAAACGTGCGGCACACCAAATGAAGGGGAAAACGGTGAGGACGGCACGCGAGAGAAGGGGACAAAACAACGCGATTGATTGAGAATGAATAGATCCCAGAGAGTAATGGCTGACAGAAACCATAGTTATTTAGTTGGAGTAAAAGTACCTCCGGACTAACAGAGTCAAACACTTTCGCGGAATTAATATGGATAGTATCAACTTGGCAATTCTAAAACTTTAACAAAGCAATGTTGCTGAAATACAACACAAAGCTAAATGAATCGTAAATTTTGTTGACTACAAAACGGTCAATAATTTTGGAAAAACAGGAAAGGATGGAGTTGGGGCAATAATTCGAGACGAAGCTGCTTTCACCAGATTTGAAAATAGGGGAAATGCTTGACAGCTTCCAGGACGAAGTAAACTTATCAGCCCAAAGACTAATGCTAAATAGAACTGATAGAACAATGTGCGAGATTTTTTACCAAGAAGCTAGCTATGCCATCAGCCAGGAGAGTAATTGGAATCAAGATAATATATAAGGAACTCTATTTCAAGAGAATTAGCTGAGAGTGAAGAAAAACAAGGAGAGAAATCGGAAAAAAAATATAAAATGGGGGAATAAACGAGTATACTGATGAGACTCATCATGAGGATGACCAAATGATGCGATTAAATGTTAAATGATGAGGAGCCATGTACAGTAAAGAAAAATTTTACACACTGATACAAAGACCAGAAGTTTTTAGGGTCATTCAAGATCATAGAAATTTCGATGTGCGAAAAACAGTTGGGCATGGCAAATTTTATTTCATTCTCAGCAGCCACCCGTAAATGAAAGAAATCATCAAAGTCTTGGTCTGCATGAGAGCTTAAAAAATTTATTTTGCAGTATTTTTACTATCAAGAGCGCATATAACTCTCTCAATAAACCTAGGAGCATCGTTACGCTTACGTGACCAGAAGTCTGGAGTGTGTAAGGTGATTGATTCAAGAATAATAGTATACAATTTCTTAGCTGCAGTGCTAAAACATTCTAAGAGCTGAGCTCGGAGAAAATTGACGATACGCAGAAAAGAGAGAGTTACAAGGAATATATGCTAAGCATCAAACAGTCCGGATTTAATAGACAGGGATACACAAACTGCAACACATTCAACAGAGAAGCTGAGAACGAAATCAGCGTAGAGTTCACTTTTGAGAGAAATAATTAAGGCAATAAGCAACCCTCAAAAAAATCCTGAGCCGAGGATATCATTTGTAGCCCAAGCTTCAGAAAGACAGATCAGATGATCCTTTTCGAGTAAAAATACAGTTCTAATTCTCAGCAGCTTGGTCCTCATTTCAAACACATTTTGGCAATACGAAGAAACTTTTTTAGACTTCAGAGCTAGGTGTGGGATTTTCGATTGGTACTTCAGTAACCTGGATAGTAGTTCTAAAAATCTATCTTGGTGTTTTTCTTGGCACGGAAATGATATCAATGGAATATTTAAATTTATCAATAAATTTGAAGCCTATTAAAATTTTACTCCTCTGGTTTAATGCATCAGGAATGTCCTTAAATTTTGTAATTACATTGTATTAAATCTGGCAGGATGCAGTTAGAACAACGAATTACGAGATTTAATGAAAACTTCCAAACAGTGAGAATCAGTTTATAAATATGTTTGTTTCACAGAATCAAAATGATTTAACATTTTGAAAACTTGGTTCGGTCTTACAAGGAACAGTTTAACACCAAATTTTTGGGTAAACTAATATCACTGTTAAGCTTTAACTTGAAACCCGAACAGACATAATTTTTGACAATCAATCTCCTGCTTAAAAAATTTGAGAACTAAAATTACTATACTTTTTTGAAAAATGATATAACATTTTCGGTAACAGAAAAAAATTGCACTTTATTTGAACGCTTCATGAATTGCCATTCACTTTCAGAGAGATATAATATATTTTCAACAAACGTGTTCACAGATTGCATAAAAAATGAGGAATGTTTTGTGAATTGATACGTTTCTTTTGGTTGTTTTTGCGATTATAGCTTCAGCAATCGTTTGTAAGATGGTTGAATGAAGATCCCTCATTAAAATGCCACAGTGAATTTCAGAACAGCAAACGAACGAAAGCTACGCGGGTACCTCTTTCGATCCTGAAAATAATAGGGGCATTTTTTCGCACTCTTGGGCAGAGTAAGTTAAGGTAAGTTCAGCTGTTTGTAAGTACATTGAATACAACAACAATCGCTGCCGCAGTGAAGTTGCAGCGGCAGCGATTGTTGTTGTTTTCAATTCAAGTACCTAAAGCTCTGTCATAAAGAGTTTAACTTACCTTAACTTACTCTGCCCAAGAGTGCAAAAAACGCACCTAATATTATGAATTGAATTACACAGCATTTCAGAAAATCGTTCCTACTTTTTATTTATTTGAAATATTTGAAATTTCAGGAAAAAAATTATATAAACACTCCATTTATTTGTCGTTTAACAATATTTCATCATGTTGTTTTGCAATATTTCATCATGTTGGCAATTAATAAAGATCAAGTACTAGCCACGAATTCAGAGACTTTTTACGTGATTTAAAAACAAAAACGATATTTCGATATACTAATACTAGAGAAGTGTGCCAATGAAAATGATATGCGAGAAAATATTGAATATGATATGCTTAATGCTATTTATACTTTCATACATTGATAAACATTGACTTATTCAAGCGAAAATTATTATTTTCACTGACTCAAACCTGCATTTTACAAAAAACCATGTATTATAACTGGTCTTCTTGATGATCAACCCTTCTTACTTCGTTTTATCATCCCTTTGTCTAAACAAACTATAAAAAAAAACACAAAACATTCATTGCTGTCGTCATTTAACTCAGCCAATCAAGCCAGTTCTAAAGTCTTTATAAATTTCATGATGAATGAATGATACGTAATAATGCCGGACTATCCAAACAAATTTTGCAATTTTGCAAAATGCAATTTGAATTTAGATATTATCAACTCATACGCCTGAAATCGTGAGATAAACACGAAATTAAAGGGATATTTACATAGTTACAAGTGTTTAGTTTAATGCGTTTGTATTTGTATTGATACATCAATTGAAAATCAAAATTGCAGCGATAGAAATATACTGAACAATTTGAAAATATAATAATCACATCCTACCAAAATCCTACCTGGATCCACTCAACATCCACACTCTGAAACAATTATTTTAATGTATATACAAACAAAGTTGTTACATAAGTTCTAACACGTCTAGTTCGACTTATTCCAAGCTCAACATACCCGCAAGGGCTCAAGATGCGCATCAACAAAAACGTCAATAAAGAAGATACCATGCCTATGGTATTGAATCCTTGGCCAGCAACGTAGCATAAAATACCTGTGGAATGTTTTGGAAACAGTATTATGGTTCTACGATACCCAGTTTCTGGTTGGCCACTACCGAGCATAGGGGATACAAGAGAGCGGTAAGTAACGAGCTCGCACAAGTCTTCAAGCGTCCGAAATAAATGACCCAAGATAAAATTCAATCGAGAAAAGAACCCGCCTCAGAAACTGACTCGAAAATTTAATAGACCAATATACTTTTCGTACCTCTCTAATCTTTGTTATTCGATTCTACAAAGCAAAGACAATCGATTCGATTCAGATGGACGTTGGCACCATTATGACTCTAACACATCAACATTAATGTTTTCTTCTACGAATGAACCTCGTTCGTTTTCAGGTTGTAAATGCTGTTGCGGCGTCCATATGGTGCCTATGTGTATTATTAGGCAAGCAGTCGGGGGTATGTTTTGTCGAAATCAAAATCTCTTTTTGTTAATCAAACTAATGGGGCAATCGAGGAAGAAGTGTTGATTTGGTTTCTTCTCAGGCTATGGTGTGTAATTGGGATACAGAGTTAGGAAAATCCTGTGCTTAGGAGCTTTCCTTATGATGAGATATGAATTAACTGCAGAGTATGTGACAGATCTTTGATTGTGCAGAAAGCAGCAAATTGAAGGTGGTGGTGACGCTGTTTGAATATAAACACTGACCTGCCCCAATTGTTGTGGTTTTCAATCGTACCTACCCTAACCAACTCTCGATAGAGGCGCGAAAAACGCAACTTTTAAGTGCACTTAAAATAAGGCTATAAACAAACTTTTAGAAATCTATATTTTCCAAAAGATGTTGCACCATATTTAATAAATATTCATTTACAAGTAAATCTTCGATAAAAATCACTCTGCAAAATGAAAAAGCGACGATACATATATTGATATATACATGCATTGATACCGCAAGAATTACAAACAAGTTATGAAGAATTTCGATGAATATCGTAATCAAATTTAAATTCACAGTTTGTGCGTTGGGTGTTCTTGGTCGCAAGTTGAGTGTTCTAGAGGGGACAAAGTCAAAAATTTCATGAGCATAGATAGCTAGGTCTAGCTTTAACATGGCTTAACAACAATATGCGCATATTGCCTTCATAGCTTGACTCTTTACCTGATATTAAGCTCAATAAAGGTCCAACGTTAGAACAAGGGTGAAATCGCAACAGTAAAGCCTCATATTACGCAAGACATCCAGATTTGTGCCGGAGTGTAACCAAGAGTATACCTCCCGGCCGCCCACGGTACCCAATAACAAAAATTATACCCAAGTATCCTAGATGCACTATAACTGTCACCCAAGTTTAATTTAATAGCTAGAATACAAGGGAGCAACACTCACCAAAAGCAATGCATTATCAAAGATCTCTTTCAGCTTTAAATTAACATGCATCATCAGTCACATGCGTCACAAAGGACCTAGTTATTACTTCTGCATTATATGCAATTACTCTGTGAATTTCGAAAACAGTGGTTGAATACTTTCACCAGAAGCTTTTGATTCACCATCCCCAACTCAATGTCCTGCCAAATCACTATTTGTGATTTGTCAGCCCGAAATAGCAATCTACTGCTTGTGGATTCCAATTTTAACGTGAGCTCTTGGTTGTACTTATTTGTATTGTGTCTGTACACTTATTTATATAGAATTCTACTTTACAATTAAATACGGTTAAATTGCATAATGGAAACTAAAGATACGCAAAGAAATAAAATTCAGTACGATTAAATATGACAAATTAGCAACAGAATGTGTCAACTAGCTACATATTAGGAATTATTAAACGTTTGAAAATTTTAAAAGCGATCAAGTCCAACCAAAAGTCAAGGGATTTTTTCCCTTTGATAAAGCCAAAGCTCATTTACTTACCCTTTGAAGTGAATGCTTAGCTATGGTGGTAGGGAGACACCGATTTCAATTAATCGTGAAGTGCCAAACTTTATTCTTAATTTCACTAGTGCTGATGCTATGCCCCGTCACCGCTAAAGCTATGGTGTCACACTTAATTAGTGGAGTGCTGGTATTATGCCCAGTCGCCGGTTCTTTTAGGACAACACAACACGTACAAATACAGCCATGAGCATACGACGGGAATCGAACCCGCGGGCAGTAGATCACTGCTTCGGACCTACCTTCGGAGCTACCCATCTCTGAAATATCCTGCACAATAATAGTATATTTAGCGAAGTAAAAAGACGACGTACAAATTTTGCCAACCTTGATGCTTTGGTGTAATCAAGTTTTAGACGAGGATCGAAATCACACGATTGCCTTTATATTGGTCTACTCGTGACAATAAATTACCTAAAAGTGTGTAGTTAAAAGAGATAGAGACTGTTTTTTTTCGTGAAGAGCATAAGCAAGTTGATATTAGCGAATATTGAGAAATTGAGAGTTCACAGTGCAGCAAAGACTTGGAACTTTTGGTGTTAGCTCGTATTTTAGTACACTTTTAGGTATCGTTCTTTTGAAAATTTATACGCATCGAATTTGCATCTACTTCTGGCAGGATCATCAGCAGCAATATGAGACATAAATCTGCGTCGGCAAGCACGTGGAAATAAAACTTTCAAACCATCAAATCTCTTCCCGATTTTCTTCGAAATCAGCCTCTCTAGAGGTTTGCATACGCTAGAGTTTTTCTAATGAAATTCTTTCGATGCTGATTTCAATTGTTCGATCGCATTTATATATAGGTAAGCCTTCAGTTTTATTTTTGTAGAAAACGCCTCCAATTATTTCGGTCAAAAGACCATGTCTTCCAATTTCAAAATTATACTATATTATTATATTATATTATATAATCCAATAACCGTTAGTTTCTAATGCATATTTTTCAAAATATCTCATCATATCTATTTGAATTGTGAGCTTCGACCAATTAAACGATCGATAATCGCAAATCGAATCAAAACAACATTAATCATTGATTTTCAGCCATATCATTATCTATATTTCACTCGTTATGATTATGGTAAATGCCATCAACAAAGACCCTGTCCCGATGAGTTATCTTACTCGAAAGCGAAATAATCACCGAAGAAGCATTGCAGAGCTTATATTATGTCTTCTGCAGCTATGATAATATACCTGAACACAATCGCGATGGCGAAGCTAAAAGAAATGCCGTGATATCCAGATCAAGATACAGAGCTGGATGCCGTACAGGCAGTTCGACTGCTTCAAACGATCGTATTATGTAGGTAACATGGTTTTTTCATCAGCATCTTCTTTCTCTCCGTTTCATTTCTGATATTTCTGATATCTCTAAGCAAGCGGCATTTTATCCTATCTCGAACGAATCGAATGCTTGCCTTGAATCTTCAGCCGAGGATATTATATTGTATTGTGTTCGGCATTATATTACATAGTAGTGTGACAGCTTGCAACAAGAATTAACCGCATATTTAAAGCCGTTCTGTACGCTGTGTTAGGAGTTATTGGTTGAGCCAGCCACTTGGATACTCTAGCTGCGGTGGCAAATCGTATTTAGGGGCATCCTTGCTAGTAGTACAGAGGGGCACATACACATAAGTTGACTTCAATAGTGCAGATCGCAATGTGGTTTGATTAAGCTTTGCTTTTTCTAATATCTAGCAGAATTCGAACTAAATAAAGGGGTTGTTAGAACAAATTTTAATGAACGTACTCTCCATTAAAATGTTCCATTACCTGGTTTTACTACTGGTTTCCATTGAAAGCAATCAAAGCAGTTTTTATGTGTATAGCTCCACTTAATCTCGCACCGGTTCATTTGAAAACTTGGGAGAAAAGTCTGATCTTTAGCTTCTAGCCTAGAGTTAAACTTGAGAACAAAGCCACCGTGAGTACTCCGATTCGGAAAAGGTACTAGCAATGCTATTTCCTGCCAACTAGCGCTAGATCATGCTCGGTACTGACTGGACCAGTGGTCGCATCTTGGGAAGTAGTTCATTGGCGACGTGATAGAGTAATACATTTCCTGTCAAATTACATGAGACCTAAATGGTTTCATGGAAGACATACTGGTAGAATCTCGGATAGCCTTCAACGTGCGGAAAAATATAATATTGAAACGGTGTAGAACCATGTTAAACATTCGAAGTGAGTGGGTTCAAAGATGCGGTCGCCTGCTCTTTGAAATCGTTTGTTAGTACCGCGCAGTTCGTCTGGGTTCTATTCAGAGGACGAAATCGAGAACGATTGGTCATGTCATTCATTTAACTGATACTATCTGCAGTTGAATTGTTGCAGTTTCAGATACATTTGCTTCAGTAATTGATGCTCGAATTTCATTGTAATTACCGGTTTAAAAAGGACATGTTTGAAAAGTCGGAGCTCCATGTGAGTAGTGGGAGTTGGCAAAGAAGAAGACGGTGTTTTTGATGTTGAATGACTAAACATGTGCACAATCAGTGAAGATAATTCAGGCATGTTCGTATGGAAGACGATTGAATTCCAAAATATTTTTTACTGTTGTCGTTCCGCACCAAACACATATCAATAAATTAGATTACCCACTCAAAACAATGCATTTTAGACTTCTTCTTAAATATTGTGCAATCATAATTTGAAAGCAGGGGTCAATTCGTCAAATAAAGGAGCCACTCAGGAATCTAGTGTAACCCCTTCACGAGACACTGCAATCAAAAATCGTGTTTGCAATCATTACCAGAACGAACTCAGCCATTTTATGAACTCCCTTGACTAAATTGAAGGGTCACAACTGGCGACGTGCACACATAATTTTGGCAAGCCAGCGTTAATTTTCTCAATTCAGAAACCAACACATCCCCAACCATACGAAAACTCCCTCTCATGCAAACGAATTACGAGCCACATCTCCCTCCTCAGTCACCTTGCCCGACTTTTCCCTTGCCAAATAAACGTTTCCATCACAGGAAAGGCCATTATTGAATTAAGTGCAGAGCAGGCAAGGGATGATGGCAATAATATGATTTAACATTTGACTTTCCCTTAGATCCCTTCTTCATAGTACGTTTGATGATGCGTCCTTCGTGCGAGACAGAGTGCTTTCGCGTTTTCAATATCGTGCTACGGTATCAATTGAATTATGTAAGAGCAAAGATCCGGGTGGATTATGGAACGACCGATTTTGCGGTACATGTTATTGTTTTTCTGGGCACTTTGAGGGTGTGGTTTTCCCTGAAATGAAATGATACACA
Source organism: Nemotelus nigrinus (assembly GCA_947369275.1). Taxonomy (NCBI): domain Eukaryota; kingdom Metazoa; phylum Arthropoda; class Insecta; order Diptera; family Stratiomyidae; genus Nemotelus; species Nemotelus nigrinus. The sequence continues at coordinate 223,761,172 of OX376372.1, read as the reverse complement.
ACGTGCAGGCTTTTGGGAATAGCAGAATCAAGAGTCCCCAAGCAATCGTATAATGCCTCGCTCATAGAGCAGCTGAATTATACGAAAATTTGTTTGGGAAATTCACAGTTGGTCTTTGACATGAAAAATGATAGAGCAGAGCCAAGAACAAAATAGCGGATGAGTTACAAATAACTAGGGCTCGTACAGTCCTTGCAGCAACTTTTCGGGAGATAATAGATTTATTATCATGTAAACATGATTCAGCTAAATAAACTGAATTATACGCAGTTAATGGTTTTCAATTAGGCTTCGCGAAGTGTGTGTGGGATGGTATGATAGAAAGGACTGTTAAGGAGGTGGGTATGCAATGATGGCAGTATAATATTAGGGAGTGGTGAAAGGGCTTGATAATGGAGAAGCTTTGATCTGATGCGAGAGATGTTTAATTTCTTGCGAACTGAAAGGATAAAGAGTCTGAACTGAGTAATTTATTGCATATTGTATTTGATTTTCTGCGTGCGTCTGAATAAATAATTTTCCCATGGAACAGAAAAGTTTTGGTTCAGTGTTTAGCGAACGCTCAGTAACTATTATGTTCCTATCGAGCCTGCCTAAAATTTTTTCCCAAGTTTTCTTCGTCATTCAATCAATTTATATGGTTTAACTAAACTTTCCTCATATCAAACATACATCATTCATGTACAGAGTTTTATTTTTTGTTTCCTTAAGGTTTTCATAAATTCCTCAATTTAAATAATCATCAATGATGAAATTTGTACGTTCATTTCCTTTGAATAGTATAACAAATTTTGGCAAATTCATACAACAATATACGATTGAAGAAATTGTGGGCTTAATATTTTTATTTATTTGTGACTTCGATGGTTTTTATGAGATCCGAATCAATTAGAGCACTAAAGCCATATGAAAAAAATCCACAGCTTTATACGTCTACATACTAGCTTTATGCCAAGTTTGCTCACCTATACTTTTGAATATGTTACTCTTTATGCTTCCAGCTGGCCAAACACACCTGTTTCTTCAAAATATATCCACTTTTGACTTTTAATTCATTTGCATTTAGTCCAATAGTCATTGCATAACTACAAAATGGCGATAATTATACTTATTTCGAGCTTGATTTCTGTGTTTTCGAGTCAAATTCGTTATTTATCTTAGTGAAGTTTATAGTTTTCGCGAGACGAACTCATGTATTCATAAAACAAATTCATATTAATCAACAATTACTTGACCGTTGAGAATGAGAAAATCAATTGATTTAAGATCGACGAAATATGATATGAAAAAGAATTGGTGGAAAGTTTGATAGCAATTCAAAGTGAGCAAACAAGTCGTTTCCTCTTCTGACTGGGACCAGTTTCTTATAGTTGACAATGAAAGAAGGACCAGTAGTAGTTCTATCATTACATCAGAATAAATTTTTGATCCCTAATCGAAGTTTTTTTTCGAACTTAGCATAAGTTTGTGAGAACTGATTTTTTTCGGATATGGATTCACTTCTGCTAAAAATATTTGGAGCTCACGAATATGGCGAACTGATCGAGGAACCATTCGAAATTATTACTGCTGAGAGCTTTGGTGTAGAATTCGAAGAATTTGTTTAGAAAAAAAACGTAAAAGATGAAATTTGGGAGAATAATTGAATTCCCATGATGCTTTTATTTTAAGTTGTTTCGGGGTTTTAGCGCAAAGTGAAGAAATAGCTGTCGTCGCACCTGTTGATTGAACACGAGTCTCAAGGCAACCAGTTTAGAAGCAGCTTGTCTGCTTAAGGGTTCCTCCGATGTATCTCATATATATATATATATATATATATATATATATATATATATATATATATATATATATATATATATATATATATATATATATATACCTCATTTCTTACGTATGCCTGACCGCTGGGTAAGATCGAATCCACTTTTCAATACTCCCTTTGCTCGTACTCTTGTTTATTTTAATTCTACCTAGAATGCTTAGAGCCTAGACAGACAGGCACTTAAGTCACTAATTTACTAATGATCATTTTAAACCTAAATTAGTAATTTAAAAGTTGTTTACACACAGCCCTTGCGTAAATGATGAATACTATCACTGACTGTCTGTCACTCAAAGCAATGAGTTTTTGAGAAATATAGAAATTGAAAGTATTTTAAGTGCATGCTGCCTCTTTTATGCTCTAACTAATGAAGTTGGAGTACAAACCGCGCAAAAACTACATTAAATCTGTAAATATTTTGAATTTAAATTTGACATCTCAAAAAAGTTGTATTTTTCTTCTTTTTCAATGCAAAAAGCTACTTTTTACAAGAGCATTATGTATCATCTTCGTCAACTCTATATCATTTAAGAATAAATTACCATAGTTTGATAGCGATTTGCTTAACTATTGATAATTTGGTCATTTAGTGGTAATTAGTCAAAATTACCATATGACACACAGCATCGTATAATTTTTTTTTTTTGCTTGATATTAATGATGTTTTTTCATATTATCTCATTTTATAACTGGATTGTTCTGTTAGATGTGATTTAAATAAATAAATGAGGACTCAGCAGCTAATGCTAAAATGGTTACCGAAATGGTTGACGAAATTCTAGAGCAACAGGGCAACGTGAGAGAGGAGAAAACAGTCAGCATGCAAAGTGGGACGTCCGCAAAAACAAATCGACATGTGAAACAGGGTAGAGTTTTGGCTTGGAAAAATCCAACAAGATGTAAGCAAATAACAGGTGGTCTTACAAGGGAAACAAATATTGAAATTGCAATAAAATTTGCGAACTAATACGGAAAGGACTTCACAAACGCATCTGAAGTAACATATAGTGGAATCATATAATATAAGTATACAAAGTATTGTTGTCAAAGTATGAGCCAAGAGTACTCAAAAATAACGAAAAGAGTTCGAGTAAAAGAAAGTTTCCATTCAAGCTCGCATGTATTTCATTCTATCAAAGTTTGCAGTTGGTGATGGTCTACCAAATCATTCAAACTAAATAACTGTACGTATACCCGATTATTGAATATTAACGAAATGGGCTGATTAATGCGAAATTATCTTTTATTGGAGGTTGGGTGGAAGTACTAGCTAACCGCATTTTCAAAAACATTTTTAACAGCAGCTAACACTGCCATTACTGTTTGGTGAATTTGTTTCCGTCGTAAAGAGTTGTTCACAATAGGCTACTTTCATTTTCTTTTGCCCTCTTTTGGTCCTGAAGAACATGAGTTAATCAAAGGCAAAGCTCTCACCTCTAATTTTATAACCTTTACTAACTTGATTGTTTCTGCCTTATACCAATTAAACGAGTGAAGAAAGCATACACCGACTTTCCTTAAGCTTTTGATTTTATTGACCACAAACTTTGTCCTATAAAGCTCGGAGATTCTGGATATGTGGTCCCTCCTACGTTTCTGGTCGGACCTGTGCTGTCACTATTCCGTCCTCTGTCTTCTACCTGGCGTTCCCTATGGTTCGATAATTGGTCCATTATTGCTACCATTATTTATTAATTATCTTACTTTGTTCATCCTGCCTCCAGGACAATAATTACCAAGGCAAAATTTTACTAATGATATCTCAAAGAGTATCTAACTGGTGCTTCCGAAATTTCGCAACGCTTAGAAGAACGACGAGCACAAGTATATTCCTGATAGATTCTCGTTTATAAAATGCAAAGTAAAGTGAATCAATAAATCCAGGCTACAAGATTTGGTCTCTGATGAATTATTAACACAACTTCAAAATAAATGATTATTTAAATCAGCAAGCAAGATCTCTTGCCGACGGTTTGAAGACTTTAAAACGCACTAAAATGATTCGAACACTTTTAAAAAAAATCCGAATTTATGTAGTCAGTCTCAATTACAAAAATTATCTTTATAATCCGTATAGTAAAAAAATCCTGTGAAATATCGGTGTGTGTTAATATTATTCATCTATATATTATATTTCCTATAAGCAGGAATTTTTTTTCTAGACCTTCATCTTCTCGTTTATCCAAGAACCGTGATACTCGGATCTTATCGAACAGGATTTAAGCCAAGCTGTGATTCTTGGTGCTCGGTACAGAAAATGTATTGTGTTTGCGAAATGACAGTAACCAGTGTTTACTAGTCATTTGTTTGTCTTTGTTAAACTTGCTGGAGACCCCATTCTTTTCAGCGTAACCAAATTCAGCATTCATAGCATATTTTCGTGCCAAGCTGTAGCGTGTAAAATCAAATCTCGGCAAAGCTAGTTTCTTCCTATCAGTCAGTACACACTGGAAATGTCCTAATCATATTGAAACAATGCTTTACAAAATGAAATGCAAAAAAAAAGCTTATGTATTTTTGATAAAAGCTGCTGAAAGTGAAAAAATAAAGATGCCAGAGACGATAAAATGCAGAAAAAGATAAATAAAACTAGTCCTATTAACTTGCGGTTTTCAATCGTTTTCACGAAGCGCACTTGACTCTCCAGCTCTCGATCCAGTTCTACTTTACTTCAGCTACCAATTAGTTTTTTCAATTATTTTCGCGCTGATAATTTTTCTATTTTCCTCTTATAATTCCCCATTTCACGATAACTAAATTTCTAAACCAATTATAAAATATTACTGACACATTCCCAATTAATACAAATATTACAGTATCACACCAAAGCTATTTATTTATACCACTGATCCATTGCTTTTATGGAAAAAAGACACAAAGTAGAAGTTAACGTAAGTGTAAAGAGTTTGAGCTGCAATTTCGGTCCGACGTTTGCCTAATTAACAGGCATAATTTTTCTATAAATTATTTTCTCGAATTGAGGAGAATTTATTAAGTTCAGCAAAGCAGCAAATCTTAATATCTCAATAGCATTCCAATCATCTTGAAGCTTTTGAATTTAATTTCTTTCAGCTCTGATATAATTAAAAAAAATTTTATAGTAGCTAGTCTAAACAATTAAAAAATAAATAATATTATTTCAACCATGCACATATATATACATGACATACCTGAAGGACTCTGACACTATAAGACCGTCATTTTAATCTTGTCGTTCAAATCCTAAATCTACCAAACAGCTACTGATGCAAAACAGAAATGTGAAAGACTACTTATAAAAGTCCTTGATTTATGGATTTATGTCAGACCATATAAAAATCGAGCAGCTGTTCTCTAATCACTTCTGAGCCTGAAAAAAATAGATTGCGGTTACCTGGTCACAACCTACAATCACTATATTGTGCCAACATTCATATATCCTATGAAATCGTTCAAAGAACAGATGTCAAACGACTTCCTGGTTACCAATATCAAAAGACACAACCAACCCTAAGATCGTGTAATAAATAAAATTACATCATATTACCCGAACAGAAGAATTAATTTTGTCTTCTGAGACCCTCGACTAATGGTTTTCATCCACTTTTCAATGAGGACAATGTGGACAGTGAGACTTTTGTCTGATGTCATGCATTCCATACGACCAAGCAAACAACCGAGCAAACGAATAAACAAACAAACAAGCAGACAACCGAAGACATCCAACAGATAATGCTGATACCTGATTAGGTGCTCTTGGTGACAATTGGAATTATGTATTTGAGATTGGCTTTTGAGATGTGGTGGGTACAATTTTGCGACCGATTGACTTCTTCAGATTCTTTTACCTTCTGGTTCTTTTGAAATGCAAACAATCGACTGGGATATGAACAGGAATCAACAAAAGGTGAAATCGTACAAGCCTACAGTTTGTCAAGTTACAGCATGATGTGTGTTGTAAAATATTTTGAGTTAGAGATATATTGAAATATTCGTTTCTAGAAGAGTCAACCCCGATTTTAAACCAAAAATAATCTTTTGAGAGACAATCAATAGCACATAAGTACACCATTAGTCCCTCGAACCCGCAGCTTCTTTCCAATCGCAGGTCATGCCCAGTTGGTGGCTCTCAGTACCACGCTTTGATATCGAGTTCATAAAACAATATGCACATTCTCTTTCAAATTCTTAACGCTTGCCTAATTTTCATCCATTTTTCAAAATTGATTTCGAATTATTGCTTCATCGCTTTGATTAGCAGAACAAACTCTTTTCGGGTCATTCAACTGCCGCATTAACACTACGTACTGTAGTCCCCCGCAACGAAAATCAAGCAAGTTCACTGAAGGTCATTACAAATTTTTGAATTCAGATAACCATACACGATCAATTGGACGCACTTACTTCAAGGCATTAAAAAACTACAGCAGCCAATCAACAGGCAGCCGAAAAAAACAACATTAAATTGTCCTGAATGTTATTTTAAATTTGTAATCATGAATCGATCATAAATTCTCAAATTAGTTCAATAAGTTATCATCCTCCACCATTTTTAAACTTCTCCGATATTGTTATATACGGTATCTTAATTGAATTTCATTCTCGTTCGATTCGACTTGATTGGATGCTGATTACTGAATGCCTTGACTGTGATACGATTGCTTGATTGGGCATGTTAGGTGCGATTATGATGCGCTGCCTTAGTAGTGGTGGAGCACAATGGCCGTACGACTGTCGATACTGAATAACAATCAAAACATTGCGCTGTAAATGATCGCGATGTAACGATACCGAGTGATACAGAAGTTTCTCAATAGAAAGGTTAGAGTATAAGGTCTACGCTGGACATACCGACATACGTCTAATTGAGAGAATCAATATCGTGATTACTACACACTTGAATTGTCATTGGGATAATGAAAATAGGTGATAAATCAATCGGCATTGCGTCGATGTGTCGATTAAATTTCATCAATGATGATGGTAAGGGATTGCGTTGCAATCAAATCTTCCAACTGGATCATCTTTGCAATGATTTACAGGGTGTAGTGCCGCTAAAGCTCGTCAGCTTAATTATTTTTAAAATGTATTGATCCCAATAACCAAAAATGAATTAAAAAAAATAGCCGCGTTTAGGTACATTTAAAGAAAGGGAAAAACTTTCAAAAATGGGCACTTAGCCAAGTTGTTTTTCATTATGAATGTACTAACTCGAAATCGACTATGTGCTACATATAAGACACAAAAATATGTTTACCTTTCTGCATAACCAGTAAATTTATTCTCATTAAATTAGGACTATATAAAAATATTTAATAAAATATTTTTTTTTACTTTTGATCTATTAACAAAAACACTGTCTTTTTGATTAAACTAAGTTCAATTATTTTCAAAGAGCGTAACATAAGCTTGAAATAATATCTTTACTTTAATAATATCTTTAAAAAAAAGATTTTAATAATATCTATAAAAAATTGCATAGCTCAATGAGGAGAGCAGGTTCATATAGAGCAATTTTATCAAAAACTGATAACAAGTCTATAATTTGTCCACCATTAAGATGGGTGTTCTACGGGAGATTGATTTTATATTTTTGTCAGGTTTAATCTTTAAGTTGAAAGTATGCATTTAAAAAAATGTTTCCTCTTCACTCGAATAAGGTCTAACTAATAATTGTCAAGCTATGCTTTTTCAGTGTGGTTGATTTCAGCGCGCTTCACGATTACTATTTGTATGTTACTAATTACGCGGACTAACACCGTTATGAATGCTTCCATTTTTACTTTCCAAGTTTCTAGTTTCAAACAAGAAAGTAAAAACTAGTGTATCAAAGGAAAATCTAAGGAAAATGTGCTGGGGAAAATAATACTTCCAACGAAATTGCAGACACACATTTTTCGCAATGAGATAGTAGAAAATCGATATATTTCAGTGTATGATAATTTTAAATTATGTTAAGTCATCAATATATTGACTCTTATATGCTTTGCTTATCTGTAGTAAAAGCTGTATTAGATAAGTAAAGATAAGTAAAGCCCCATTGAATTTTTCGTGCTAATGCGTTTTTTGGCACAACTCTAGACCTCGAAAGCCAGAATTTACTGCATTGAAAGACAAATTAGTCTACACAATATAAAAAAAATCAACAAAAAAAACTTTAGTGGAGAAAAACTGTTCTAAAGAAGTAAAGCTAAGCAGCGCCCAATGTGGGTAAAGCTGATCAATTTACAATATTTTTGAATAAGTTTGGATTTTTTTTTGCAAATTTATATTTTACTCCGAATCGTTCAAAAAATTACCAATGAAATGAAAGAAAAAGTATAACAAAATAATTATTCGAACATATTATTCGCCAAATATGTATAACTACAATTGCATGTGTGCATAAATTTTGCGGCATGAAATAGATTTAACTCTCAGTGTTTGGTTGGGGTTCTTTGAGGTGTTTTCAATATGAAATATCAATTACTTGTTTATTACATATATTTTGAAAAGTTTGCAATTGATTGTATTCCATAAACTATGCGTTCTTAAACTGTGTGAGCTGAATTCGTGATTGAACTTGCTGTCAGTAAAAGGGTATATTCAGTGGTATCTTTCCCTACTTAAAGGAGAGACGCCAATAATTATTTTTTTACTTTAATGTTAGTATGAATATGTGCGGTTTAATATTAAGATTTGATATTGGCAGACTGGCAGTCGGAATGTGTAAAAAGTCATCACTTGAATGGATGTTAACAAATAATTAACAAAACTTCAGCTTAAATTCTGCGAATCAATTAATAATATTTTTTTATATACATTCATTTGTGAAGCCTAAGTGCTATGATATTAATAAGTTGATATATAAAAATAAATTTAAAAAACAAGAGAAAAGCATAATTGATTTTTGTAGATACGAAAATAATTACGAACTCCTCCATCATTTAAAGAAAATTGAAAACTGAGAAAATTAAGAACTGAGAAAATTGAGAACTGAGAAATGAAAAGTCCGTCCTTCAGAGAAAAACACATGTAAGAACCTACACTGAAGTTGATTTACTTTGTAATTCTCCAGGATACATCCTCCTCTGCCGGAGACCATACGAGGATGCCTAGAGCAGATTAATGTTACCTGCTTGCTTCAGCTTCTGGATGTCATCAAAGACGTGGTTAATATCGACTACTTAAAGGACAATTTGCTTGCGAAGATTGCTTATTGAATACCAACATACAACGTATGTAGCAAACGAGCCAATAAATAGGTGCTTCAAGTTATTCAATAGCATGAGCCAGAACTTCTCCCCTACGATGTCTAAAGCAACCTTTAAATATAACATTATAAAGAATCTCTCATCATAGTAATCCCTCTTCCCCCACCACACTAATATAGATGTATTGTATATTTACATTTATTTGAAATCATTAACGATATAAAATTATGTTTGTGTAAATGAAGTAGGTGTTTAAAATTCTTGTACTTTTTGAAAATTATATTTACACACTTTTAAAGCATTATCAACAACAAATACCTTAATTTTCGAAAACGTTTTGAATGTAGCTTCCTCATATGATCAATAAATTCTCTGGTATTAAAATTAAAACATTCTATAACCTATGTATGTACACTCTAAAAAGTGGGTCTAAAATTAATTCTTTGATAAAAGTAAACATATTGATTTTTCTGTTTAAAATAACGAATCACAATTTTTTTTACACATTGGATGTGTATTTTTTGCTTTTACGTCATATCAGCTGAATAATAAATAGTGTTTTGTCAACCTTAGCAAAAAGAGTGTAAATTTACTACTTCGCTACTCTCGTTTTCGCCAAAGCTGTAAAATTGTATCATTTGCTCGAATTTGACTTATTATTGATGTAACATTGTGACGAAAGACGGTGATTTGGCTAGACTGAACGAGTCTGATATCTCGTGATCTTTGCTTTGAACAGCAGCAGTTAAGTGTCAGTCTTTTCGTGTAATAAGTGTAGAAGTGTAGCTATAAGTTAAATAGAAGTGTAGCAATAAGTGTTATAAGTTAATGTGTATAATGTGTATATAGTGTATATGTCAAATTAAAATAAATTATAAACTTAAAGGAATTGCAAAAAGTTTTTGTATTTGACAAGAAAAATATTTATATTTTGCTTACTTGATTTGATAGGACTGTCGCCTTTTTTAACAGTTAAAGTTACCTATTTACAGGCTTTTCTTAGTGATATTTATTTTGGGGTAATATTTTACCTGTCTTGAGGGGCTGACTTTTGGATCATTAATTTTTTTCAAATTTCTTGAAAATGAAACTTATCTAGAGGTTAGCTGAAATTCCTGCTTCAGTAGTGCACAATTACTAAAATTGTTCGCAATTGATACCTTTTGATGTCATTTGTTTGATAAAACATTCTTTAGGTACGTTTTTTGCACTCTTGGGCAGGGTAAGTTACCTAAATTTACCTTAACTTACCCTATTCAAGAGTGTGAAAAACGCACCTTTTATTATCGTTTTTTTATACATTTTTATGGACATTCACGAAAAAATTGCGCTTATTACCCTAAAAGACTCGTAAAAAGTAGCCTTTGATAAATAAATTTCATGCGTTTCCGTCCTAAATTTACATCTTTTTAGGGTAAAATTACACGATTTGCCCGTAAGAAAAATTACACATTTAAGACGTAAAATATTCTTTGTACGCACTTTTGTAAATTTACATCTTTAATAGTAGGAGACCAGTATCCTACTATTATAAGGGTAAAATTAAACCAAAAATTTTTTGAGTGTATATGGGTTTGTTAATTCGCCTTGCTTCACCTCCGCCTTGCTATTTCAATAAATAAATACATATTTTTATCGAACTAGATACCAACCAAATAGTAGTAGTACTTATGTACTTATTTACGCTCTTTTTTAATGTTGGAATGAAACAATGATCTTTATTTGTACACATAAAATACGCGTTTGTTGCCTGCATTTTCAATTTTTCTACTTTATATGTTTGAGAGCAATGTCTTTCCTTCAAAATCTAACACACACCCTGCGAAATCAAATCCATCGCTTCACTAAAAAATGTCACTAAAAAATAATAAAACCAAACAACGTCGTTTTGCCACTGTAAAATTGTCTTGTCGAAAAGCCATTTTGCAACGAGCAAGAAACGGCATGGCAATTTTCGGAGCGATCATAAATTTATTGGCCAAGATAGCTAAATATCCTTGGAGCATTTTTGCATTTTTCAACTTTTTTTCGGAACTTCGTTTTATTTTCACGAACGTATTGTATGTCATGCGTTCGTTCGTTTTCAGAGAACAGATAGAATCGCGACAACCAGAAAAACAAAACAAAATAATAAATGTTTTGCTGCTGACGTGCAAACATTTCGTGGCTGTCGATTTTGCTCACCATCAATATGCAAATTTTGCATTCGATATCAATGAAACCCCGTCGAGATCGCGTTTGGCGATCGTGCTGTATTGAGAAGTGATTGGCGAAGTTTTTATATGAGACTGTGCATGCCAAAGGGGATACAGATTGAATTTCAGATGGTGTTTGGAAAAATTGAATGATTAAATACAGAATCTGCTTAGTCGGTTGTGTTTGTGCGTGATCTAACGACAGTATTTGTTCTACATAGAGCTCACTTCAGTCCGAGCTTGGTAATCAAAATTTTGATGCGAAAATTATATGCACGCACTGTGAGACCTAGTTACTTATAACAAGTTCTTACTTCGCAACAGTATTCCAAATACGTTGTTAAACTACGAAAAAAAACATGAAGCATGCTTCGGATATATTCTCCACATTCAAGGCGCAACATCGGAATGAGCAATAATTCAGTTTCATGTAACAAACAATTATCTAAATACCTACAAACTTTACGTTTGATCGACATAGTCCACAAGCAAGCTATTTGCAAAAAGTACAAAGTTCAAAGTACGAATTTAGACGCAAACATGGACATTGATGTGCAACTGCCACCGAATAAGGAATCAAACGATTAACAGCATAAATTACGCGTTAATCGCATATCTTTATGGTTAATTTCAACATAACATCTTGTGTAGGTACGTACCTAATATGCCGAAAACTGCTACTCGAATAACACAACTCGAACAAGAAAATTCCTTGGCAATATCACCTCAATCAGATGATCGCACCACGTATCACAACTTTTTACCGAGTGTACCTTCGGCCACATTATGATCAGCAATCTTGCATCTTAAATCGCTTAGACCCAGCAACTCGACCTAATGATGTGATCGTCTCGTCTCGTCTGTTGCTCTACGATAGGATCGTGAGTATTTGCTAATTCTCCCAACATGGAGCACGATTTATGTATTAATTTACCATTATGAAATGTTAATATCCGACAAAGACTCGGTCCGAGTGCTATGCGGCCTTTCGCGATATCTGGATTAGGTCTGGGCAAGATCGCCTAGCTATATGTTTTGTGTCCTAAACGAAGATAACGCTTGCCGTAAAACATCTTCTCTAGTAGCTGCGCGGACAAGTGAGTTTGCCGTAACGTCTTAAGCGCATAATATACTGCTTGCAAATTTTTAGAATAAAATTGACTGGAAGCATTGCGTTCTAGTCGAAATGCGGCGAATAGGTACGATTCGATTCAGATAAAAACTACTCGACCAGTGCTGCTGAGTGCAAAAAAAATAAAATCGGAAAATTCTGTTCTTTCGCTTTAATCAATAGAAATAGCAAGGATTTTACTTTGGATCATCTATTGCATATCTAGCTAATAGAATTTTCAGCCTTGTAAATTTCGAAATATTTAAGCCAGTACATTCAATAAACTGAAGTCGTCAATTGTCTTCAAACAGCTACTTTTCGCTGTAGCGAAGTTCCTAAAACATACCAGCTTAAAAGTTGCAATGTAAATAATGGCGGAAAGACTGTTGTAGGACCAACAGAGCACCAGACAATCCAGCGCATACAGTGCGCATAGCAGATCTGAGAGGATCTCTACCTTCTTCTTCTTCTTCGGATTCGCATACAAAACCATGTTTTGCTGTTGAGTTGTTTTACATGAATTTTATTTATGTTGCGTTCGAAATAAATTTATTATTTGTGTTCAAACGACATAATGAGCTTTGTATGGTTTTGCAGACAAAACGATCGTAGATAAAGCTTTCCTGAGGACGTAATGCATATGCATGCAATTGCAGGCTTGTAGGAACTTATATATTTATGAGCCGTGTAATGCGAGCGGTGATTACTATAATCTTTAGAAATTCATTGACGAGAATTGAATTTGCTCGTTCTTTTTGGGCTCAGGAATATTGAAACGAAGATTTATTGCGATGGTAGTGTCAATCAGGCTTTAGAGAGAATATATCAAAATGGAGAGTTCGGAAAATTATTTAAAATCGAATTTTTTCGTGATGCAACGATGAGAAATTAAACTCCACATTTTGTTGTCAAGATTGGCCTTTATATCTTTTTACATATCCCTAAGCCAAAATACATTCCGTCTAATTCGATTCAGGTGGGGAGAGAGAGAATGATTCTTTGGAACCACCATTACCATTGCTTTTCAATTTTCTCTTCTCGATTTTGAATTAATATCATAAATCGAAAATTCTCACGAAGAAAGCTTCAATTACATGAAGATGAGGATAACACCCCTTTCCGCATTTCATTTATCACTTCACCGCACGTATTTCTACATCACATTTGCTTCGCAGAGATGCGATTTTCCTTGAAATAGGATCATTACGTGCAACTGTCTACATTTCTGATTTCATAATATCTTTTGAACCAGCAATAATATCCTGTGTAATGTAGTGTAGTAGCTTCCTGTCGGCAGAATCCAAAAATATCTCTTTCTGTCTTTCGCATTCACCAATAGAAAATCCCAACTTGCAATAAGTCCACTCGGTACATTGCAACATATGTGATTCCTCGTAATGTGCGGTGTCGATAGATATTGCAACCGCAAATTTCACATCGTCATGGTGTGGTTTGGCAAATAACGACTAACCAGCCAGCCATCTAACCGAACAGAGTCGAGCTGACGAAGAAACCAAGCTACCCTTAATGATATATGGTCCATTATCCTGTTAGCAGGCTGAGCAACAAAACTTGCAGCAACGTTCATTTCATAGGGAAGATACAGATAAATATGATGATGTGTGCTGCCTCGAACTCACGACTGATCTATCTTCGACAACGTGTTTCAGCAAAAAAATATATAAAACTAATGAAAACATGCTTCCATGTTGTAAGAGTTTCGTTATATTAACACTTACGAACATCTGTTCGAATATCTGTTCCTCCTTTTTTCATTTCTTAACATTATGTTTCGATGCGGAAAACCGATCATCCCCTAGCGATGGTGTCTCTTGTGCTGGTCTTATAGCGATTGGTTCGCCATAGCCACATCCTGAAGGTTGCCGTGAGTAGGAATCATGATGATATATCGTTTAATTCAACAATCCAGGTGTGGATGTGCGTTTGAAGACGAAAATATTGAATGATGCTGCTAAAAGTGAAAATCGAAGAAACCATTTTGGTTATTGATATGGGAAGGTGTATGAAAATGTATGTGAAGCTCACTTACTGCGTTATAGGAAAATTTATAAAAGCAAATGAATTGTCATCGGTTACCAATTTTTTCAATTTTTATTGATAAATCCATATGTTTATCGAAGGAGTCAGGACGACTTGGCACGATTTGAAATATGATCTCATTTAAAAGAAAGAAGTCACTGCTTCGCCATTTACGTCTGTGGTGAATGCTGGATGATACACCAATTCAGGCTTAACGAATCATACTGCCAACCTAAGCATAAACACTCTATCTGACATTCTTTTCATTTTTGAGTTAGCACCGGATTCGAAAACTGCACATATTCTATCATATCATTCACCTAAATTTGAAAAATCTAGCTTTCGTGGAAGCATGTTAAAATCAATACTGAAAAATGCACTCTCCGTATAAAAAGAATATTTTTTTTACGACCAAATGGTGTAATGTTACCCTAAATAATGATGCAATTTTATGGCTTTGGCGCAAAGGTGAAACTAGTAAATTTACACTCCTTTTGCTTCAATTTACAAAAAGCTGTGTATTACTCAGCTGATATGATGTAAAAGCAAAAAAATGCACATCGAATGTCTAAAAGAATATGTGATTCGTTATTTTAAACGAAACAATGAATATATTTTCTATTATCAAAGTATTAATTATAGACCCAATTTTTAGAGAGTAGAAAATAATATTCGAGGACACTACGCATACGCACAAAGGAGATATGCAGGCGTACACAGGAAGAATTATCAGCAAAAGGTCTGGATCCTCTAAGAATGAAGCCGCATAATCGAAAGACTTTGAATCTGATACGTAATATATAAGTGTCGAGTACAAGTTTCGAATCAAATACAGCACCAAGCTGACAAACAGGACACAAGATTTATTTTGTTTGACCAACAAATAAATACATAAGTGAAGCGATACAGCGGGATTTTTAAAGGGAATGATACTCGATGAGATGGATGCATTTATTTTTTGTTTTCACAAATTCAGCCTTTTAAAAGCGATTTGTAATTATGTATTTCGCATCGTACATCTCTTCTCTGGATCAATTTCAAATTTTTCAAAATTTTCAAATTTTGTTCCTACGACCCGTTAAACGTTCGCAAATTTTTTTTCAATATGATTTTTTTTTATAAATTCTCGAAAATGAGTATCAAGTGTCAAAGCCGTCATCCACGCCTTTATTTCACAGGAAATGTATTTGCATTGTGAAAATATAGAGGTCTTGTACTTTTGCTAATATAGAAAAGTTTAAGAAGTATTACTTTTAACCAGATCAATCCCTCGATCTTTACTATGTTTGCCATAAAGCTAACATTGTGATCTGGAAACATTTATAAATATACTCTAGTCTCATCGACATCGAATGTGTCGTTCGTTGTACATTCTAGATTCCATCTAGGTTTTTTTTTGAATTGGTTAATCCACGAACAACATGCCTTGGCTTTTTGCTGGCTTTTATAGTTTAAAATTTCCCATGTATCGTAGTTGCATAATACGCAGAGCTATGAATTATAGCTCCCAGTGTTATAATAGATGCGTTTTATTATACATTCAGAGTAGTGCAGGATATCGATTTGCACACGAAACAACAACAACATCCAGAGTACAAACACTTGTGAATTCAGTGGAGTTCGTACTCGTGCTCTCTGTGGAACGTATTTCGAAAAGTCATATCAACTGGAATAGTTGGAATTTTAAAAAATTTCCATGTCACCCTGGCAACCAAGATAAATAATCATACATTTGAAAACGGCGGTGGTTATATGACAGTTCAAATTTTTAAATGACAACTGTCTGACAGAAAAAACTCGCGTGCTACTCTGGATCGTTTTATTATGCATGCAGGATACCTACTACACTCTGGATGAAAATAAAACGCAGCTAATATCGCGCTTGAAAAAGTCTACGAAACGCATACTCCCATGTGACATAACGTAGCAATTATGATCACAAACGCTATGTTTTATAGTGACAAGGGCCATCATGTAGGTGGAAAATTAGTTTTTTGCTCCATAGAAAAAATTCCCCAACATCATGGGCTTTTCTGCTTCATACATAGTCTCGACTCCAATGTACATAGTCTCAATCCTATAAATATGCAGCTGCAGTGATCAATTTTGTAAGAATATAAATAAGCTCCGTAGTCTAGTAAGTAGAGCACTGGTTCTAATTGTGCTAGGTCCCTAGATCGAATCCAATTTTCGGACGAGAATTAATCCACCTCTAAGGGGAGCACTTGAGAGACATAAGGAACGAAGTAAGTCCTGAGATAAGCCGTAAATAAATTCGACTGTTAAAGTCGACTCTTTAACTCATCGACTCAACAAGGTCCAAACGAGCTGTAGCGAAACAAATTTGCTTTTGATTTACTTTTGAACAAGCTTTATAAATTTCAAATATAATTTATTTGGTATGCATTATGATACCAAGAGCTTTAATTTATTATTATTTAGCGCCAGAAGTAAAAAAAAAAAATTTGATATTTGCGGCTATGCTTTTTCTCTGTGTAACCAATTAAAAGCGTTATTAACGAAAAGAACGGTTTTGCCTCAAACGACCTTGTAGGGAACTTTATGAGCATTCCTACCCCATCTTATCTCTGTATTTGTACTTGTAGTAACTCCATATTCGATCTCAATTGTTCGTTTCTGATCTCTGTTTCCAATTAACTCGACGATTTCAAACACTAACATATTTAGCGACATTATCGTGCTGTTACTGTGTCCATGATCATATTATTACTGATTCTTTCGTTTTAAATCTTTAACTTAAATGCACTTATAAAACTGAAATTTCTTAAAATATACTTTCGGCACTGGGGATTTTTTATTCTTCAAAATTAATTAAAACAAAACAGAGTACCTGGCTAAGCGCAGCAGCATTAAACTTATTAGCTGTATTAACGAAAATTACACTCCCAACAACGATGTGAAATACTTCCATAGCCGTATTTATTCTTCTAATAAGGCAAAATGTGTAGATCATACAGAGTTGTCTCAAAGCACATGTGCTCTCGGCTTTTAACAGCTACATGAAAAAATACTTCGTTGAAAGTTTTTCTTATTTCTATAAAACATCTACTTTATACCTTTCTCCCATAAACCTGCAAACTCCAAAAACAAACTCCTAAAGAGTGTACCCAATTCAACATTCTTCTTATCGTGAATGTGCGGAAACCTCTAAAACGATCTGTCACCTTATCGTTTATAGCCTTCAAACAAGGGCCTGAAGACACAATCATATGTCACAAGACACACGAGAATCCGTTTCTATCACATGATTTGTATCTCGGTTGCAACAGGTATTTTCATAAGTACTTTGAAATCACCGACGACCACCAACGTGAAATTGTCGTTGCAGCAGCGGGAGGCAATGTAGTCACTGCTTATTCGGATCAAAGGATCCTTTATTTATATGCCACAATATATGTGGACAATTATTCTCTGTCGGACACTTATCCGCACTTAACGAGCTTACGTGTTTATGTCCTTGCTTACTTGGCCGATGTGTATGACGACGACTTGAAACCTTTGACAGTTTTTGTTGGTGTGAAGGGATAAAAAAATAGTTTTAATAGAATCGGACATACAAGCGTGTGGTAGAGTAGAGGTGTGCTAAGTTTTTCATAGTACAGGATGTATTTTGAAGAACTTCAATGAATATTGTAGCTATAGTTTAGTAGTTATTTAATTCGTCTCTAAAGAAATGCTTCAAATATATTTGGACTTTTTTTTAAAAACGCTTTACTATTGGTTTGATTGTAAAATGTAGTACCTCTTCATCTACAAGTTACTACCTGAACGTTTTAAAATTTGTCCATTCTACCTCCACATTCCCTTTCTCAGCATAGCACAGTGTTTTTAAATTTTTGAATTTCAAACTGAAGTCCGACAAAACATTAATTTACAACAATAGATACGTCTGAAATGGTCTAGGTCTCTTATATCCATTACTGGGATTTCTTCTACTTTTACAGAGAAAAGGGCATTGATTTCCGGGAATGCTGTTGGCCTGTCTCAGAGCAATTACATGAGAGACACCTTATCGTTTGAAAATAATCCGTTGCCTTCTGGTCAGCATGAAAGGTAATCGGATATTTACATGATTGCTGAGTGTCCAAATGGAGTCCGCGACAGCGAAGATCACTATTTCGAACAGGTCCCGAAATAATGGTGGCGTTATAGCACCTAGATTTGAGCTATAATAGATATACGCATCGGTGGAAGGAGTGGAGATTATGAAATCGATATCATCAGATAAATAATCAAATCTATTTTCTACACTTGCCGGTGGATGATAGTTTGATGTTACTATATTTGATGTTAGTTTCTTCAATGGTTTATGGAATTGAATATTTTAAGAACAGAAAATTGAAAACGTGTAAAAATGATTTACATTGGAGTTGATAGCTATAGTTGAGACACAGAAAATTATTTATGGCCTGAATCTGATTATACCCATACATTTGACTATTAAAATGAATTGATTGAATCAATCAAAAAGCAAGATTTTGTTTGTATTCCAAATGGAAGCACGAACAATGCAATTCGTCAAGTGAAATTAGGGCATCAAATGGAGCCTCGTTGGATTTTCGTTTTTATAGGATGTCGTTGGATGAAAATCAACATGAGTACTTATTGTTCAGTGTTTGCAAGGAACAACTAGTACAATTATCGGAGACGAAGCAACATTTACGAACTATAGGATGAATGCTTTGGAAAGTTAAGAAATGAGTGATTAATGTAAAATAACGCCGTGTGATGTAAGCTCACTTTACGGCGAACAATGACTATCAGAACTTTTCCAATGAAAATACTATCAAAACCGTTTTTTTAGGGAGTCAAAATCAAAAAACACATACCCAAAACGGAAGATGTTGACAAAAAATTTTACACTCACTCTTCCGGTTTTATCGGTCATAGATTCAAGTTTTTCATCACGAGCATTCAAATATGTAGAAACTTTAGCTTTACAAATATTTCCCTACTTTGTTCTGAATCAACTTAAGACAGCGGATGACGAAAATTTCATTTTAATTTAACTTTCCTGGAATTTAAAATTCTGGTGAAACATATTTTTCTCTGCACTGTCAGCCGCTTATTATTTTTAAATTGGGAGCATTTCAAAATTTTCCCTGAGTCAAACAATAATAATTCAAGCCAGCAAGCATTTTTCAGTCACCTGACCTAAAAAAATTTTTAGTTATTTCGTACAGATATATTCACTTTCCCGTATTGGATGTACTTACAAGAGATAGGGGTAAGTAAGACTACTTCTCCGCCATGAGCATTTCAGCGATCTTTTATCACCCAAATGACAAATATGCATATGTCCACCGGCTTCAAAACATTCAAATTTTCTTACTCCCCCTACTATGGCAGTAAAACTTATTCTATGTAAGTCGTGTCTCAGTGTAATAAAATCGTATTTTCTATAACACTCTAAATTTATCTTCACCGTCTTATTCACCAGCAAAATATATGAACGATTGAATCCAGTCATGCAATTATGTTGACGTGAAAAATGTGATGTGATTAATTTTGTGAGAAGTATATCGTGAACAATGCCGAGGTGCTACGGTAAAATCGCTGTGTGAAAAATGGCAAAACCACCATATCCCATGGCACCATAGAGCACAGATCGATTCAAGATCAGCATTTCTATGTCTCCAGGGTATCGGAAAGGAACCGAAATCAAATAAAAGACCAATGCACGAACTGAAGTTTTTTGCTCGTCTTGATAATGCTGCAAGACGATGGTACTTACTGTTTTAAATACATAGCATATTTTCGATGGTTATTTCGAAGCTTATTTGACAGAAACGCAGAGACTAGAAGATATTACAGAAATCGAAGAGGTTTGCTCATAAATTGCCTTCTGCAATCTTTTATTCTGCCAATGAACGTCGTAGTCCACAAAGCACCTCATAATGCTTTTATCTGCGCCAGACCCAAAGTCATTTTTCTCTCAGGGAGGATGCTATCTCATAGTGCGGTTCTTTGATCCCTACCCGCACTGGTTTCATCAATGATAATTCGGAGCCAAGCAATTACCTTGCTCGTAGCGAGAAAGAAGTTTTTTTCGACACGACCGTGCCCTTGTAGAAACTCAGTGCACCTGAGCTCTAGTCTCTATTTAGGTAATTGTTCGGTCCGGCCATACTTCAGGATTGTGTCCGAAAGAAGTCAAAACATTTTGACGGACAATTGTCGGCAAATTGGCAAACAAATTGTCAAAGGGCTTTTTAGCGAGATTACCTGCATTGACTGGAAATTATAGGTGCACGTTTGCTGCGTGGGTGTTCTTTTGGGATTGATTTTAGGTTATTAATAACAGTACTGATATGGGATCTATTGATTATATATTGAGCTGAAAGTAAGTTAGACGAAATAATGTGATACAGAGTTGGTGGATGATTGTGGTATTCAACATTTGAGTAAAATATATGCCTAGTATATGTAGCTATGATTGGATATCTAGGGTGTTAAAAGTTACTTGGAAGGGTAATAATAAATGAAAATTTTTAGTTTGGTTTTGCAACGAAGGTAGCAAAAATATCAAATGATTTCCTATGGCTATTACTCAGAGTATTTTTCATGTTATATAATAAACGTATAATCTTCTCATTAATACAATTTTCAAAATTGTTTGGAAAAACTAATCAATTCATACACAAAAATTGTATTATTTGTATTGTCTTACTTGCCCACGTTGGGCGCAATTTAAAAATAATGGCTTACGACATCCGCATTAAACAATTTTCAGAGTTTTTTCTCCTTAATACAATTCCTTTTATTTAGTATTAGTCCGGAAGTAAAAAACATATATTCAAATCACACCTAACAATCTTCTACAAAACCAAAAATAAATCGTTATGTGTGGTCCTCAAAACCTTGAACTATCACAATCAATTCGCAAAAAAAATGAACATTCGTCGAGCGCCATTTATTACCAAGAATTGACTTTTCCCACGTCCTTTTCTGTTTTCTTTTATATCTGCCGCTTGCAACATATACCACACCTACGAAGATGTGCATAATATTCATTGCCAAACAGGTAGACATACAGATACCTACATTGAAAAACTGTTTTTCTATTTATATTTTTATTGTCACCACATTTTGACTTTTCTATTGATCAGAATCTTCAAATCAGATGACTTTCTGTTTTTGACTTTGGAAAAATTTTGAAGAATGAAAAAGAGAAACGATTATTTTTTCGGGATTGTTGTCAACCTCAAAGACCTAGCACAATTTCCAGGTGACAATAGGACAAAGTGGTTTGAAGTTGTTTTGATATTTACCGCCGATTTTGTGGTAGGTTGAAAATTCGATTTCTCTTCGGGATGATAGGTCTTTGGGCATGAGTAATCGAATTGGGGATTTCAATAATCAATTATGGATGCGTAAAATCAGAAGCTACTTCATTTAAATCGGATGACTGTTGGTCATAGTTGATCAAATCAATCTTTGACACTTTTATTAGAGAACCATTCGCGTCTAAAGAGAAAAACTGATTAAATAAGATGAAATTTCATAGTTTTGCTTTGTGATGTTAGCTACAATTGGTGAAAATCTGCTCTTATAAAAATATTTGATCACTTAATGTCTCCGATATTGATATAAAAAAAATTTATCATTTCAGTTTTTCTCAAACTCAATATGTAAGATATTTTGATATCTTGACAGATAGCAATATTTTGAGTGTTATAAGCTCTCCACTTCAGTTTTGACTAGAATGTTTATCAGAAATTGAAATTCATTTAGCTTCTTAAGGAAAAATTAATCTTTAAATAAAAAGAGCTGGAAAAACTTTCAAGACCATATTTGTTTTAAGATTAATTGAATCAAATTAAATTAACTAAAATGTTTATTGCTTCAGTATCAAAGAAAATTGTTCAAAAACTATCTACGGAGCTGTGCCTCTATTACGGAAAGCTCCAATTTTGTTATTTGATACAAAAATTCCAGAAATGCACACAAAAAGTTTGACAAGATGCAAAGACTTCTGATATTTGAACCAAATATGAAAGTATATTTTACTGTTATACTTATTACTCGTATATACTTTAAATTATCAATTTGAACTATTGAAAATTCTTCAGTTAAGAGAACCCATTCCTGAGTGCAAGGATAAAAACAAAAGGAATCAGCGAATTTCAAACCTATTCTATGCCATTGCTTTCCAGCTTTTGTGTTTCTTTAACCTAATTTGAAAACTACTTTACATAGAAATTTTATCGAAAATACAGGGGCTGTAACCAAAAATACTTAATAGTAGACTTTTTAAACTTTTCCAAATGTTCATGTTTTATTTGCTTTATTTTTTTGTTAGCACGTCTAGTTTTTCTACTTTTCTAACTGCCACGTTGAGTTTTAAGAGGGTATTCTAGTCTAAGGGCACGAGTTTTGGAAGATTTTTCAAGATCGATTAAAACTAAACAGATAATTTTTTACAAAACTTTTTTTTACCAGATGGTTGATATTTTAAGAATACAAAAGAAGTGGGAGGTGAAAACAAGAAGGCGTTCTGGTTGGGACGATTCCATCTCATCTAGCCATCTGAAACAAAAAGGAAAAAAGTTTTAATTTGTGAGGATGTCGTTATAACCACTACCCACAGAACGAAAATTCTTGTTCGCAAAATGGCGACTTTTTGAACAAAAATTTTCGTTTTATTCAGTTTTTAATTTTTTAAAAATAGTAAAGAAACATAATTTTAATATAAATCTGGAAGAAAGTTATATAAAAGAGGTTCAGACCAAATTTCAAGTAAATCAGTCATTACAACTTGAGATATCATGTCAATCGTGTTGAAAAAAATCAATTTCGATAATAACGCGTTTAACGATTTGAGCAAAGTTTAATGCAATTTCAGTCATATAATGGTGCGTTATACTTACATTTCATTAATTTGCGATTCCTGATCCATACATTGCACCTTCTTCTTCTTCAAAATGTGAATATTCCAAAGTTGTTGTTTTTTTTGTTAAACGAGCTGTCCTAGCTTCCATAGGAGCATCGGAAGCTCGTAGCTCAGAGCTATCTATCCTAGTTTCGTCCTGTCTGATGGTGAACGTATGAGTTTCTGAGCCAATAGTCATTCCCATGACGCTCTTGATTTTTAAAAATGGTGACAAGCCTTCATTAAAAATGCAATCAGCTATACAATTTACAATTTCAATTATCCTCCTTGCTGCATGTATATGTTTTGGTACAAAAATTCAGATCAATGAAGCAAGCTGATTTAACTCCGTTTTAAAGCAAAATTCAATTCAACCACCGCTTCATCCTCAAATATTTTGTGTACATCTTTAATACATTCATCTGAATTAAATGACATTACCAACTTTGCCATTGATTTATCTTCCCTACGCTTTCGATTTCATTGCTGAAGAAGATTACTATCTTACCCCGAACGTGATTATCGCCAGAATGCTTCTGAAATGATAGAACCAAATTTATTCAACCCTTGTTTACATTCTTTCTCCACACGTATCAAATGTGATACATTAATTTACTACCAGGCTCGTCTCGTTTCCGCTTCAATCGTTCTCACACATAAAATGCAAAAACTCAATTTCAATGAGTGGATTAATCACTGAATAAAGAACACCCTATCAAACCACATCCTGAACGATGTCATCTGCCATTTTGAATCCGGATCGTAAATCTCGTCACAGTTTCGAATAAACAGAAGATTGTGGCGCAAGATATGGCATGCTTATTAAGACCACGACTCTTTTCATTCTCTATGTATGTACGATTTTGTGTTCCCATCAAAAGTTTATATATACAAGCATTCTATCCCTTTGCATTATCCTATTTCGTAGCGAACTCATCCTGGAATTATACACTATGTAGATGTCTGAAACGCTTCTATTTTGAACAAATGCTCACAAAAATCCTTCAACCCTTATAGCTTCTCATTTTCGATTGATTTATACGTCAACATGATTTCGAACAATAAGCGGGAATTGAAATCCCATAGTTGGATGACGGTTTCTGTTGTTTGTGAAATGATTTGCTTTAACAACGGCTCAAAATTAAATCATTTAATGGTTTCTTTGTTAACTGCTGGATATAATGTTACGAAGTCTTCTTCACATTTGGCCGAGCAATATTTGAGGAGTGAGCGTCATACAATGGGAAATCACGTTTTTCGTAGTTTGATAGTTAACGCCCCAAATTCATGATATATCACGTACGAATTCGAGCTGCAATTTGTTTCAGAAAATATGACATTAGTTGTTGGTTCAAAAGCCCATTTTGTATAATGATAGCACATGTGGTTTGGAATTGATGATTAATTATATACTTAAGAGTTTCGCATCGTACATGGAGAATATGATGCGGTAAATTTTTTAAGTTTCATTCAATTAAGAATATAAATACACATTTTAGCCAGAAGTACTGCAGTTTGATGAAATCTGAGCTATTATTGGGGACTCACACCAACGCTTACGTTTCTATCTTGTAATCGTGAGTAATCGGTAAATTTCGTTTGAGTTTCTGTTCAGCTTGATATCTCGGGTTTTGCTCCATGAGAATTTTTGTTACACCTTATTTTAAACTTACCTTGTCAAATCTATTTGCTAAGAGTTTTCCCGACACTTATTGAAACAAAATCGGTTATTATGATTGAGATTATTAGGAATGGCATAGTAGCATTCCTACTTTACCAACTATGTTGAAAATATTGGAAATTCTAATTTTACACCGATAACCACGTCTGATATTATAGATAATCAGCATAGTTTTTATTTTTGATACTGATCGAAAAGTAGTGGTAATCGCGCATTTGTCATACTTATAAAAAACTTTGAAAAATGATGTTGAAAAAAAAACAATAAAAAAGAAAATAACTCTAGCACATAGGCACCGATACAAATACTGATTTTTTACGGAAAGCAGAGAAATCGTGCAGGTTTTGAATGCATCCTGAACCACACGTGCTCTTGACTGCATCGAAACTCATCGGATAGAAATGATTCCAGGCTTACCACTCCAAATAACTTCAAAATTTTGGAAAGTAAAACACGTTATTTATATTCTGGGGTGCTTATCGTATGAAAATTTGATGCCAGTATCTATTCCTACATAAACAATGAAAATGTGCTGTGCTGGCAACACTTTGCCAGTACTGCAATCAAAAGTTTACCACAACTGCCTCATATCAAAATCAATCTTTCTTGTGAATTTCGTTTTCATTCAATGACTTTGTCGAAAGTTAGAGAGATAGAACAATGCCTGGGGCTGCCATCTGAAAAATTTCGAAAACTAGGATTTAAACATTGGTAACTTATTTTCATTCCAGGTGTTTACCACATGATTTTTTAATTGGTTTGAAAATAACAAAAATGACTGGTGCTGATAAACCCTTGCTAGCATCATAGTTAAAGCTACACCAAATTAGAGATGGGCAATGGCTCATGAGGCATAGCTCTTTCTTGCAGTGCAGCGCCTGAAAAAAGCACAGCATAGTCTGTGAGCGAAAGCTTTCGTTTGAATAAACTTAATGAAATGCGAAGCGAACAGTGCACTGAGAGTACGGCGCAATACTGTAAAATACTCTAAAAAAGAGCGATCAGTGGTGTGTCATGAGGCATTTTGCCCATCTCTACACCAAATCTACTTCACCCTAAAGTCAATCCAATCTGTGTGTTCCGTTTTGGTCTAATGACTACGTTGAAAGATATAGTTACTATTCGAAATCCAAATACCTTTTTGCTGTTTATTTTCACTCAAAAATCATTACCATTCATAGCATCTCTTTGATATTATCTCTCTAGCATAAAAATAATACAATAATTACCATAACTGGAAGCTCTATCTTAATTTTTGGACCAAATTTTTGCCTACTGGCTGTCTCCACGTGCCATTTCCCATGGCATACCATTCAACTTGCCATGGAAATGGCTAGTCGAGGTGGTTTATGGCAAGCTATATGGTATACCATTTGCTTGGCCATCAGCCTAGCCATATTTTGACAGTTCTTGATTTTCGAAATGGCGCTGAACCGTGATCCTGCGCCGTTTCTTTTAATCGAATGTAGAAATCTTGAATTTTTCAGGGATTTTAAGATCTCAGAATCAAAATAGTTTAAAGTATATAGAACGGTGGGAAAATGCGAAAAAGTTGTATTGTGATGCGGAAATTTTGAATAATAAAATTGCCATTTTTGAAAGAGAAATTATTTGAATTTTTAAGGATGAGAAAATGAAAAAAACATCCAATTGATGATCGGCGGGTTTTTTTAAATGACTTCTAATCGGTCTCCCTTCGTGCCCTAGCAAATCATATAATAGTTTCACTTCCATGTAGATTTTCACCCACTTATCCAAAAATGTATTTATTTTACACACGGGGCTTTCATCTACAACACAATTTTTTCTTTCTTCACTTCAAATAACTTTCTTAGAGCATTCAAAGCTCAGATAAAGCGCACGTCCTTCCCGTTCAGAAACATTTTTGAAATGATATAACATGCCATGGAATTGCCCACGCATCAGATGGCATTCCATAATTTGACATTCGTTGCCAGCAGGGAAAATGGCAAATGCAGACCGAGGGTTACAACAAAGTCGATCTACTGTGCATTGGGAATCAAAAGGATTTATGTATTTCATACTTTTATATTTTGGAATGATTTTTCAAAATGGCACCTGTTTAGTACTTACTTGTGGATTTCACCAGCCGCTCTGTTGCCGGTAGCACCGCGACCGTCTATTCGCCGCCGTCAATTTTTTGGTGACATCACGTGATGTCGGAACATCAAAATGCGATTCAGCATCCATTTGTCGAATAAAATTCAGCATAAGTGGAATTGAGTTGTGGATATCAAATCTTAGTGCATATAAGAGAATTCAATAGTAGTTTTCTTTGCTTATATCTAGCGGGAAAAATTCCGATATTTCTGAATGCATATATAAAGTTAAAATTGCAGTTTTTAAGTTATGTTCTTTTTTTCATTTTGATTCGTTCATTATTTTCTAACCGATATAGTAAATATTTTTCGTATTTCCTTTTCGTTTGTCACATTCTAGTTTTTCTTCAAATTATTGTTAGCTTGAAAAAAAATATTCTTGGCATACATATTGTTATTTTGATTGATTTGGAACAAAAAATTATAAAATTTTCCGCCGCGCTTTATATTTGCAAAGTGAAAGACAAAACAGCATCACTACCACCGAATTTTCATTTCCAAATCACTTCTATCAGACCTGTTCCTACATAAAATCAAAACACCCTGTGAATTTTATTTTGATCTGATAGTCCGGTGGTGAATTCTCGTCTATCTATTCTCCATTTTCTATGGAGAGAAAAATCTCAGAAAAAAAACCCCAAAATGAAAACTGATCATCATTTAGGCTTGGCTATGATAACTCTTTGGTAATCTTTAGCACTATGTCAGCACTAGGTGCCTAAAAGTAGGCAATAGATTTTTTCTCCATTTTCTCCATTCTATTCTCCATTTTCTATGGAGAGAAAAATCTCAGAAAAAAAACCCCAAAATGAAAACTGATCATCATTTAGGCTTGGCTATGATAACTCTTTGGTAATCTTTAGCACTATGTCAGCACTAGGTGCCTAAAAGTAGGCAATAGATTTTTTTTATAATTTTGATTTATGAACACTTCTGATAGAAACTTCAGAGATTCACAGGACGTATTTATATTTACCCCGAATAAGCATTTGTTTCTTTTGATGAATGTACAGGTGACGCAAATTATCGAGTCCCCTGAAAAATTTTCGCCTTTCAGAAAAAGAGGCAAACAAGTTTTTTAAGTTGAAACTGTATCACTGAGTCAGTTTGAAATTTTCACCACACCAAGAGCGACAGCTCTTCACCAAATTGCCTATTTTTTGAGCACCCGCAATTTGTATCCGCAAGTGCTGGGAATGTACTAGTCCACAGAAGAACCAGATCTGAAAGGAGTAATTTGAAAATATGGATAAACATGTGGCTGACACGGCATCTTGAAATATCGCCAATATAAATTATTATTCTCCGATTACTTCCCCTACATTCATCAAATTAAAAGGATATTCATGCAGAAGGTTTATTTTAATGTAGACTCAATTTGATAGATTTTTGGTTGCGAAATTAGTATAGAGTCTCAAACAGCGTCTTTTTGCTCTAAGAGGTACTGCCAATAAATTTTTAAATTGTAATCGTGTTGCATTTTGACCTTTAGCAAGCGGTGATCTTAAAAACTTTGCCACTCCTATTAGCTTACGGTGCAGCCATCGGATTGAAACAAAATACTTACACTGTGTATTTTGTTTCAATCCGATGGCTTAAGTTTGATGGTTTAAGTTTGATAAATTTTTGGTGTTAGCACTACCAAAGAGTTGCCAGCTCGTTGCATTGATCCTATTTTTGTACCAAAAGGTGCTACCAATAAATTTTCATATGATGAGTACTTTACGATAGAATTAAGCAAAAAATACAATCAAGGGGACATAGCACCTCCAAATTGAAAAAAAAAATTTTAAAGGTTAGTTTTTAATTGAATAATAAGATATGGCTTAATGAAACTTTGTCCACATACTTAATTTGCTTCATACTATACAAAATAATTTTTTAAACATTTTTTGTGGCCCACTGTCGTCTGCTATATTTTTTTTGAAAAAACATCAAAATATCACGACGGGCACGATAACTGCCCTTAGAAAAGTCAGAAAAAGAAAAAAACAAAGAGGTTTTAATCAGCATCAAAGCGACCTTAGAATGAACTAAGAGAAAAAATTTGGTCGAAAAATAACAAAATGGCGGCGTTTTTTTCGAAAATCGGCGTTTTTCCCCCAAAAATCGGTTATAGCTAAAAAAAATTTGATGCCGATTTTTTCATCCGTAGTTCATTCAGAGCATTAACATGTGTAGATTAACGTGTTAATGTTTCTGAATGATTGAATAAATACTTTTTTTTTAATCATGCACGCCAACTTGAAAAAGTTTATTTCGAGCAAATCGCGTTTAAAGTACAAATACAATTTTTTTTGTGCGTGGCATATATAACATATATATAGGTAATCCTAGTATCCCAAAATGTCCCCCTCTACCTTTAAAGCTGCTATGTGAGAGAATAACGTATTATACTATATATATGTATATATTAAGCAGATATTACTAAAAGAGAGTCAATGTAGCGGTATAGCGAAGTGAACGAAAATCATACCAAAAATGACCTTGGCGCACTTCGCTATATATACTCAAAAAACTTTTTTTCCAATTTCAGTTTTATATTATTAAAATCATGTTTTTAAAGCTTCATTCTAACATATTCCATCAAAACAAAAAAAATCGATTTTTCGAAAATTTGAAGGTGCTATGTTCCCTTAATGAATGTTCGTATTTCTTACATTTCGGAACTTTTCCGAGCTACAATCTCCAAAATCTTTTCATGCCTATAACTTTCGATTCAATCATCGACTCCATCAAAGTAAGTTGGTCTCAATGTAAAGTGTCTTTTTAGTGTCAGTATTAGCAATGGGCTATCAGAACCGGCTAACTCCCGATTTTGTGGTAAGAGATCCTACCATTAAATTTTCATATGATAGAGGATCCAAGT
This sequence comes from Nemotelus nigrinus, assembly GCA_947369275.1. Taxonomy (NCBI): domain Eukaryota; kingdom Metazoa; phylum Arthropoda; class Insecta; order Diptera; family Stratiomyidae; genus Nemotelus; species Nemotelus nigrinus. Next base: position 223,731,269 of record OX376372.1, on the reverse strand, counting down.
CGCCACTTTTAGAATTTATTGAGTGTTGAAATTTTCATAAGCGTTAGCTAACAAAGTATTTGTGCCTTGTAGTTTCCGATGCAGTAAACGCCACAAAAAATTTGGCTGCTTGTGCACTGAGATATGCTATCATTAAACTTTCATGTGCTACACAATTTGTTGACCCATTCGTGAAACTAATATAATTAACATATCAAACATATTCAATATGAAGTTCTCTGGTTTTCTTCGAAAATAAATATTTCAAGTGGTTTTTATGCGCTAAAGTTTTTTACTTTTGTCCCATCGATTCCACTTTCTGCTGCAATAGACGCTTACCATCAATTAGAACACGCACCAGAATCATTTAAAATAATATACCCTATTATGTAGCTCCAATTACCTACGAAACACATCCAACATGGTTTCTCGTTAACTATATGACTTTCCTAATTACACCAATGGAATAGTGTTTCTATCTTCAAGGAACACATTATACGCTCTATGGCTTCATATTTTGAGAATTTGTGTACCTAAGGGTTCTTTCATGCTTCTTATTGGTAATTACGCCATTTTCACTGCCTTCAGGTTCTGTTCGCCGCTACATGATCGTATACATACCTACTTACATGTACCAAATGGCAACTAAACAGCAAATCAAATCTCGGAAAAGTGTTCGACGTTCGCTGAATTGCGCTCCGGCCAATGTCTTGATGAGCCTTCATTAAAATTTACCTTCCATAAAAGACGAGATCGTTTTGCCCTTGATCTCTTATCCCAAAGTCAATGAAGTTGTTAATCTACCGCCATCATTTCATTTTTGCGCATTTCAACGATAAAAGTAATTCATCTGCGGACAACATGGCGAGTTTATGTTGCACTTCAATAGTTGGCTCGTTGCCTGATTGCCTGCTTGCCGGACGGCCAGCCATCCGGCTTGCCTGCCTGGATGCCTTCTTACAAGAGTGCCTTCTTGCCAATAATGCGTTATATGTACAGGCATGTCTTATTTCTTTGCCGACTCTCGCGGCCGGACCGAAGCCGTTTTTGATTATTACGTTGCTAACGACCATCACGATCAATGTTTTTATGCCAGCCGTTGTAGTTGTTGTCCTTTTAATGATCGCGAACGGCTCTGTAATTTTTTCTGAACGTTATTACACAATAAATTATCTGTTGCAAACATTTCTTCAGGGATGCGCGAGTCATCATAGAGAACTTGAGGAATGAAGGCCCTGATGAAGCGGTTACAGGCCATGCAGCATTCAGACTCGTCCGGCAGATAGACTTATCGGGTAAACTATTTCAGGACAAATACCTGAAGAGCGATTCTGCATACTTTTCAGTCTAACAAATACGATGTTGCTCTAATCGCCAGGATGTTTAAAAATGGAAGTAATATGGCTGAATAGCATAAAAACACCAGAAAGTTTCACCCTAGGATACTTCAGGAGGTATTGCAAAGACTTAATTCAACAAACGGACCATATATCTGACGATCAAAACCACAATCATATTCTACCTTTGCGTGCCTCTTGCCGTAAATCTGATAATATTTGCAGGTCACGAATGCTCAACAGCACATTCATTTTACGAAAAAGCGGAATCTTCAATTCGTTATCTAAAAAAAATACTTAATTATTACGTTCGCGACACATGAAAAATGGCCTACTTATCCATTATGCATCCGTAGAGAATATATTTATCTGATAGTTGTAATATGTGCGCGAAAAAGTATAAATACGGTACGTGAAAAACGCCCCTTTACAAAATTATTCGTGTTCTATATTATTGTTCATGTGATTTCGAGTAGAACGAAATGTGCAAATATTCAACGAAATCTGTGTCGCACCAATAAATCAATAGAACATAAATATATGTACATATATACTAGTCTACAAATTTCATGACCACGCAATCAAATATCGCTGCAGAACATTTTTGAAATTCCCAGAGGTAACTATACCTACAAAGCCATTTACCTCTTATTTACCAAAACCACCACACAAATACATTTTCAACTCAGGCCCCAATAACACGACTGACTCAAAATCTTTTCAGTAATCATAATAATGAAAGGCTATTGATTGTATATCGCAAGCTCAACTCATAAATTAGACGCTGGATAAGTGTGTGAGGAATAAACTAACTCTGCACTTGCCGTACGCGACTGCCATCTTAGCTGTGTGAAGCTTCAGTTTCAGCTTCAGCCCCAAATCAAACCTATAATCACAATGGCAAACAAAATCATCCCGACAGTTATGGTACTAACGAAAACGATTTGAGCAACAACCACAACGACGAAACAAAAAATAACATCCAATATAAATATGTATCGCTCGAGGGTAACAATAAACGGAAAACAGCAATAACAGCAATACCGAAACATCGAATAAATAAGTTATAAATAATAACCACCAAGCACTAAATCAAAAGCTATCGGTTTGTGGTGAATAATGGCGAAGAAACTACACAAGGCAAAAATGGCAAAGGAAAATTCGAAATTGCTGATTCGAGTTCGTGATATATGAACAAGTAAGTAATGTAGTTACCACCGCGCTCACAGTTCCTCGTTTAGTTCGTAGTACGCTAACTAACGCATTTCTATACTTCGAGCGGAGCAATGAAACTCGCAAATATAACGATTTTCATAACGTGAACATTGCTTTATCAATAAACCGACTTGCGGTTAGTTTCCTCGCGAACCTTTTCAGAAAATATCAGCATTGGAGGACATTAATGAAGCAATAACCATGTTTCGTGCTCGTTGGATTAGAGAGGACTCATTCTTTCGTATTTTTGTGGTTTATCGAATGAGAGCTTGAGAATAAATTTCGGGACTTTAGGCGATTCTTGTTATTTTTAGGGACAATGATGTAGAGTAACGCATTTTCGCAAGCGCTTGTTACATAATAAAGCTCTAACAAATTGATGACGAATAGTGATAATGGTTTTAAATTTCAACTGAATGCAATTATACATATGTATATGGCTTCCGTAATGCTGATTATGAAAAAAATGGTCACTATCTGGAGACTGTAGATTGGTCGGCGAATATTCATTCGCTAGCTCTTGGTAAGGCTCTATCCTCATTCTACCAAAGTTTTTTTGACGTTACTAAAAGATGTGACCCTAATATTAGGAAAAGGAGAAGTTGTACGTTCTATTGCTTGATAAAGATCGGAGGGATAGACTAAATTATAAGAACAAACTGTACAAATTAGTAAAAGAAAATATTAACGCCGGCCCTGCTCTCCAAGAAGAATAAAATGAACTCACTAAATGTAGTGAATGTGAATATAATGAACTCACTAAACATTCTACCTCGATTTTAAACGGGCAGAAATTTGAAGTCGCTGGTTCTTTACTTAGTTGCTTTTGTTTCACCAACACTGAGAAAACACATGGGGCCAGACGCCATAATTTATAGACTTCTGGCGCCATATACATAGTCGATTTAGGGAATGTGATAAAATGTAGCGCCACACGCCATAATACATGGCGAAAAGTACATAGGCCTCCACGCCATGTACATGGCGTGGCGGACTATATTACATGGCGTGGAGGACTATAGCACATGGCGTGGAGAACTATAGTGCATGGCGTGGAGGACTATACTGTATGGCGTGGAGGACTATAGTACATGGCGTGGAGGGCGATAAGCATAGCGTCTGCTCCTATGTACTATGGCGTGTGGCGCTATATTTTATCACAAATTGACCGAAATCGACTATGTACATGGTGCCAGAAGTCTATAAATTATGGCGTCTGGCGCTATGTGTTTTTTCAGTGCATCTGAAAATGATTCAGTTTGCATCCAATAAAAGGCCACGAACCTTCTCAGTTCGGAGCATCTGGAGGTAGAGCACTTGATGTTAGGTGATAGAATTCTGCAAAAGAAATTCCCGAGGGATTAATGATATCAAAGATCATATCTTCTCCTATATTCAAGAAGCTTGCTGATATTTATACATCTCCTCGCACAGCATGGCTGCGAGCTATAATTGTAGTGCCATGAGCCATATTACATGGCTCATGGCACTATGTAATATGGCGTGTGGGGCCATAATTTCTGTGCCATGTAATTATGGCGCTGGGAGCTATACTGCATGGCTCAGGGTACTATCTACATAGCGTGTGGCACCATAAATGCTGCGCCATGTAACATTGGACCACGCGCTAAGTAGATTCTGACATTATGGCGCTGGGAGCCATATTGCATGGCTCAGAGTACTATGTACATGGCGTATGGGGCCATAAATAATGCGCTACGTTACATGGCTCTGGGCGCTATGTGGATTTTTTTCAGTGAACACTCCTGGTTTAACACAAGGCTGTCTATTTTATGTATATTTTATCCGATATATTCATTTCTAATGTCTCATAAATTATACAACTCCTACTCTACACTCACGATCTCAAAATTCATAGTTTCATAAAAGCCGCACCAGCTGATGCAACATTTTCCAATCCAAAGGCTGAACTATAATGGTACTAGGATTTTCAGATTTTAACGGTCTACTATACAATGATATGTTGTGAACATTTTTAGCCATTCGCATAAATAGCATATGAGCAAAAGTGTAAACATATGAATTTAAATAGCAAAAAGATGCACAAAGTTTAATTAGCTCCAGACTAGTACGGCGTACCCTCTGCCTTGGATGCCTTCTGTTCCAGCTTCTGTTTGCTTTACTTCTTCCACTTCGAGTATATTTTGATACATTTTAAAACAGTTTAAAACTATAAACACTCAAAAATGCCACCAAAAAACATTTGTAACTTTGATACCGTTTCCTGAAAAATCATGTTTTTTGAACTTATGTGCCTATTTTCTCAGGAATGGTTTGAATGTTTGAAAATTGAATCTTCCCAGCAAACAATTTAGTGAGCGTTCACTAAAAATGATAGTTTCTCGACAATCAACAGACATATCCCTCATACGAAACCGAGCCTGTTCGTAAAACGATACTCAGCAATAATTTTGCTTATGATGACCGAAGCAATAATTAATGCAAGCCATGTGTATGTGCCCTATGGCCTATGCGGCTCATTAGCAGATTTTACATAGATTTTTCTCCTAGTTTGCTGGTCGCGGTATCCCAAAAAAAAATGTCAGTATATACTCGCTAAAACCACATTTTTTCTAACTCATTTACGAATCGTTAAAAATGGTTCTTCTCGGATGGCCATTTTACCAATGAAACGTTTTCGATTCATTTGCGAGCTCGTTAACGACAAAAACATTCGTCAAATATGACTCTTTTATGAATTAATTACGATGTATTTGGTTTGCTGGGTTCTTTTTTAATTTATTTAATCTGTTTTGGAGGGCTCACGCATAGAGTGTGCTGGTAGTTCATGAGTAATTACGCCTTTTTTGCCATGCAGTGGTTATTTAGTTATTGGTAGTTAGGAAATTAGAAAGAGTCCTCATAATGTGTAGAAAGTTAAATGAGGTAATTTTCTGTTAGTTCCATTTATATTTTCCATCGATTTTGGTAGTTTATATTCGTTATTTTCTCTCTTTATTTTCAACTGCTTTACGTGCAACTACAGTGAATATAGCAACCCCAGCGAATGTACCAGGTGTTTTGTTCTGCATAGAAAATGCACCAGCTATTCTAAATCGTTTTTTTCGACATTGTTCTATTCTATTCTGCACCGGAGCAAAATAACGCACCTATTATCGCCCAACAGCCGGGGTCCAGTGCTAGCCTCCTTCATTAACTTTCATGAGCATTACAGGCTAACAAATTGTTTCTCGGGCTACATTTTAGTGTTTGACTTCTAGTAAATAATTTTTATTTTCAATTGTTTTTTCTTTTATCAGTGGAAAACCCCACTTTCTTTGAAATCGACACATTCAAGTCCTTTCAGTGCTAAAATTTGGAACCACTTTCTTTACCTCATAACTTTAAACTGAATAAAAACAACTGCACCTATCATCTCCAACGTCATTTTCAATGAATAAAATTTCAGCGCTCGGACAGATATTGAGTTATTGAATTATACCCTGAAACATCACATTGTAAATAACTCCATGTGTGGAATCCCTTTGCTCTCTACTTGAAACATGAAACCAGCTCACAGTGCGCCGTCATCATCGTCAAATTAACCATTGGCCGCTTAATCGACCAAAATGTGGTTAACGTGGTAACGAGTCCAGACGAAAGCTCGTCAATACATCATGCAGACTAGTCTCCGTTCTGCATACAACGGCTGCTGCACCATCATTGCCAATCGCCATCATCATCGCCACCGGTTACAAATTACATGATTATCGGTTATGTGCCGCTAAGGTGTACCACAGGTAATTTATACTTCACTTCAACTATTTATTTTATTATCATTATTATTCTTTAATTTCTCATGGTAGGTATCCGCACCGGTATTAGTATCATGGCGAAGTCAAAGGAGATTGGCTGAAACCTACTGTTTAGGTATGTACACGTGAAGCTCATCTTTTTCGAAAGCTCATCATGAAAACTGGTAATTTCAAAAAGAATTTCAGTAACGGTGCATTAGGGCGGTACATTGTGGTGTTATTATATCAATTTAATTTCACATTAAGCAAGAGTCTTTTTTAAAAATCGGGAGCCGAAATTTCGGCTTCCTACTCATAAATTATGTTGGAGTCTGACGCCTTTATGATGTGATATGTAAGAGAAGATCACCTTACTGTTAAATGATGGACAATTATTATGAAAATCGTGCTCAAGAGAGGTAATCTGACATGTTTTTCCGTTTTCTTGATTGTGTTTTCTCCGTTGCGAGGAATATACAAGATCGTTGTAGCTATTGTAATCGGATTAGGCGTCGAATAAAATGAGTATTTTATAGTGGTTGATTATCTGAGCATGCACCTTTCAAACATTTGATGATAAATTATTTTGAGCGCGATACTTTAACCTGAATGTTACAATTGAAGCCGTGGCCTCTGGGACCTAAATCCAAATGGAAACATAGAAACTGACCAAATTGAAATTCAAAAGTGATCAGTGTGAAAATATGCTAAATGTTTGCGCAACGAAAATGACTGCTCGATTTTATAATGAATGTTTGTCAAGTTTTTTTGCGAATATTTGGAATCAGCTTTTTATGTTTTTCATTTTTTTTTTAATTCTTTCGCGTTCTTTATTAGCTTTAACTTTGTTTCGGGTTAGATATTTTAAATTTAGCATAAAACAATTCAATTTCATGGAAGAGGACATTTCCTGTTCGTCTTGAAATATGATCAAAATATTTAAATATCCAAAGTTTCAAATACCAAAATAAAGTACAGCTTATAAAATGAAGGCTAAAGGTTATCTAGAAAAACATTTTACAAATACAACGGTAGCAATAGCACATAACCTATTTTATAATAATAAGTAGGTATTCTTGCATAAAATCTCCGTCAGCGGTCATACGCACTAGCTTGCAGTTCAGATGTCGTGCCTCGCTTAGCTAACGGTGTGTGGTCATCAGGTATCGTCCACAAAACAACTTGCTCACCTAGCATGTGCAATCTCTCATTCACCACATCCTAAATGCGGTCAGCTAGCAGTCAAAACATTTCGATTTATAGCCTTAAACGTCCAAATAGACGAAACAACAGCAACAAACCCTACAAAGTAAAAACGCCGCTTCCCTATTGAAAAAGGCAATCAATTGCCTTGTCCATCTTCTAACTTCTTAACGGTACGGTGGCAGACGCAAAACTGTGTAATGTTTGGAACTGTGGCCTGGTCAGTTGTTTCATACTGTAATATAAGTATGTTGCCTGACTCCTGAACGAATCGAACCCAAATATTTCGTTCTGTTTCCAATGTCTAACCAATATAATGCAACCAGATCATACGTATTTCCTTTGTGGCATAGATGGATACATACATAACTATCTCGGGATCTGTCTTCAAGACGGATGTCGACCTGAAAACGAAACCGAAATGAAAACAGAAATTGAAATGATGATGATCGAAGATAGAGTAAGAACATAATTTATAACACGAGCATTAACAATTCAGTCTGTCAACCTGTTCGAAAATTGTAATAAGCCGACAAGAATTTTTTTCGTTAAGTTTTCGCTCACACTGAAGCATTGTAGGCATGATCAGGGCTGGTAACGGTTTATGTGAAGAAGTTGGAAGAAGCTACTTGATATCGGGGAAATTGTAAATTCCTAGCAAATGTAAATAAAGAATGCAGAATTCCTAGAGTGCTCACTTAAATATTTCATTCACTGAGAAAGAATTCGAAAGCAGCCCATCATATTGAATGACTGCGCTTTATAAAATTAATTTTCAAATTTCCGTCTGAAAATCCATCGCTCTAAATTCACCAAAGCTATCGAAAAATTTTACATATCCCTTTGGGAGAAAATAGAAAATTTATCAAGTATCTTTCAAGTGCAACTATTTAATTAAATGTGTGAATACTGTGCAATATCTATTGCAATAATTTCAAAACTAGGAAGAAATTTCTAATGCATTAAGACCAGGGCGAAACCCACATACCTACATATACAGTTATTCAATATATTCAGCAATACTGACATTTCATCATTCCTGTCGATGTTGTACAAACGCATACAACCAAAGCTCAGTTTATTAACGTTACGGCAGGAGACGCGTACGGAATTTTTAGTTTTTTAGGTAATTGGTTCCTATTCCTATAAGTAGTCCATAAACAGACAGACACAAACAACTCTTACTACTAACTACGACGAGGAGGAGTCCAGGATTGCAGATACAGAAAATGAGGCACAGCCCTTGAGGCACTAAGGACAAGAGATGATGAAATTGGATTTGAAAAATTTTTCTAAGCTTATTAAATGAAATTTTCATACGGAAGGTGGAGCTTCGCCACCATTTTTGATTAAACCGTGTGCACCGCGAAAATGAAAACATCAAACCATTATTTTGAAACAGCGAAATGAGAGTAAACATGTAGTTATATGAATTTTTCTTATAAAAATAAAATACAAAATTTCCAAAAGAACATTAGTAAGAACACTTCAATAATTGACTAAAAAGTACAAAACATTTGACGAGATATCAACAGATCTCATCAATGTCAGACATTTTTTTCTGGGTTTATACGCCTGAAACCAGGTTCAAATAAACTAATCAATTAAAAAAGTGCGAAGAATCGTTTCAAATGGAAAACTTTATAAAATAAAACAAAAAGCATGAGAAATCCGAAAAATAACCTAAATCCAAATCCCTTTTTTGCTTTTGGCCTTTACGAACAAGTCGCCTTAAAAGTCATTTTGGTACAGTTTTATGGCTTTTTCCGAGGTCATGTTCCACATTGATCCGACGAATATATCAGAAGCCATATAGGACAAACGCTTCAGGTTTATCACACTGAAAAAAACCCACATCCCGCATTATGATACAATTATGATACAATTAATACAAATGCCTATATATTATGGACATTTCTGCTATACACATAGTCTCAACTCCTATGTAACTTAGCCCTAACTACTATGAACATAATCTAGGCACAATTCATTAAAGTAGGCTAAGCTTAGACTATCCATTAAGCTCGTGTAATTTAGTGCGTAGAGCGTCGGCCCCTAAAGCATAGAGTCACGGGAGTTAAATAGGATTCGAGCAGGATTCATTGGACTTAATTTAAAATTTAAGAATTAAAATTGCAGTAATGTAAATAAGACTTTCCAAAACCTACAGTAGTTAAAATCTGAACATTGTCTAAAACGAAAACAATTTTGTTTTGGCTTTGAATTTTATCTGGGCAGTGATGCATGTGATGCGTCTTGTAAATTTCGTAATTATTTGATAACTATGTCAGAAGCTATCACCATTCGAAATTATAAAAAATTTGTTTGTCATTTGCAGACACTTGGCACTCATATATCACATCCATGCACACTTTATTTGATAGTCATTTGTTTCAAGGATCATAAGGATGCCTAAAATATCATTACAATTCCTGCTGGTGCCAAAGGCCAAATGATAACTTAAATTTAGTGTAACTTGGACTTATTCCACATATGTATAAATCAATGCATTCTGAAAATGTCAGCTCAATCAGACGACGCAATCACGGGAAATGGTCATTAAGGTTCTTTGAGCACCAAAGTTATTCTAATACTAATTTTCTTCGAACGGCAATAAAATTCAGTGAAGTGAAATTCAATTCACTTTCGCCGCCCTTATGTTTCACAACCAAATCAAACATTATCTCATATATTTCAGTAATTCCTAAGTCGCTAGCTTCATTTGCTGAAGTTGGAACAAAAAGATTATGGTTAATGCACCTTTTAGTATATTATATCGCTTGTGTCGAGTATTTTTCTCAGGAAGTTCAATAGTTGCTCTCAAAAAAAATGAACAATTTCAGTTAAATATCCTCTTTTATTAAAATAATGAAATTATCCGTCCCAAGATTGTAATCCTTATCCAGATTACAATTTCCTTTACATTACAATTTCTGTGGGTGAATAAAGCCTCTGAAAAATTGTAAAATGGTACGAAAGCGACTGTTTTATAGACGTATAAAAGCTACAAAAGACTAGATATTCCAAAATCCACAAACTTTTCCACTTTTCACTACACAAACAACATTTCAAAGAAATGTCTGCATAAATTATACGGGTACAAACAAAATTAAACATTTTCATAAATATTCATTTCAACCAGATATTCCAAGATCGTTACAAGATTCAGGACATGGCGAGATGAGCGAAATCGTTAAATCTTGTATACTAACTTCTCGAGCAAAGCGCTCATTGTACACCTTTCGAATATTTCACTTGCCTACGAAACATGACCATAAAATTCGTCATCCGATATTTTAATTAACTTTTATTCAATTCATTCATTTAATATGCAAGTCATGTCTTAATTGAATTCCCAAATATACTATTCCAAATTGCCTTCCAACCATTGTTTCGGTTCGTTTTCCTTCGATCGGTTTCTCTTCTCCTGCAAACACGAACAAATACTTCCAGATGTCTGTAGTTGTTTCTACTTATTATTTCACACCACCGTAACGAAATCGAAATTAATGCGTTCAACTGAAACAGCAATTGCACCAAAACTTTATGGAAATTTCGTACTGAATACTTTCAAAATGCTGCGTCACATAATTCGAAAGCATCGAATTAACACCTTCCGACTGACTTTCCAAAATGGCTGCCTGCAAGTGATTCCTGCCGGAATGCGGGAAAAACCACTTCCCAAAATTACATGTAAAGCGGAAATTGAATTCTTTCGCCAGAAAATTGATTAAGGCTAGCCATAACCCTTTTGTTGGGGTCCAGGATGGGCTGGAAACAGTGGTAGTACAATACAGCGAACTAAGAAAAACAGCTTTCAGCTTTCACGTTTCTCACACTCGCTTCCATTGCGTCTCGATTATATTGTTCCTGTGAACTTTTACAGATTAACAGTTCACCTCGCATCTAAGATGATTACACTCATGTCCCGCTGCGCTAAGAGCATTTTAATCTACGTATCAAAATACGAAAATGTGAGAAAATACCACATCACCGACATTTTGAAAATGCCCAATGTGCGTTTCGAGGCGGTTAGCGTCTTGATGATGTCTTAAGATCCAAGACGCCAGTCATCGCGGGTTAATTAAAATGTCGCTTCCTACGGTTTTTGATAACACTCCTCCATGCGTTTGCTTCATTCTTCATCAGGTCTATGTGCGGTTCAAATGTACCACAGACATGGAGGCATGTGAAAACGAACAGGAACGATGTTACATAGGATTTCGGAGGTGGAGGCGAAATGAGTTGCAAGAAATCAAACAATGGCGGTTCGAGTTGAAATCGTGTCTTCCATTGTTGTGGCGTTCAGGGGGTGCAAACAGACCGTGAACCATGAGAATCTGTTTTTATACACTTTCTACAATGATTGTGTTAATTTCGTTATTGCTACGAACTTTACACTTATTAGATTAAATTACATTGATACGAGTAAATGACTGTAATTGCTCAGTTATTTGCGGGGGATGATGGATGATTTGATAAATACTTATTACATACTCATAAAGTGTATATGGCGGTAGAAATGATGCTTAGTGTCATTAACTGTGTGAATTATACAAGACGCTGCGCAATCTGATGGATATAAAGACATTGAGTTGTCGTGTGGTTGCCCTAGAAGGGAACATCAAAGCCTTCTTCAGCTTTAAACCACGGTCAAATCTTAGTTGTACTTTAGGAAAATGAAATACTATACTATCCACACTGGCATCTAATGAAGTATCTCGAATTTCACTTCGTTTTGAAGACAGCTTTTAGCTCCGGTTATATTAAGAAGCCGTGCACAATTTCACAAACCCTTCCCATTATCGACTGACTACTGATTTTTGCAAATCCAATTAGTTTAAATTTTATTTATTATTATTTCATTTGGATTCTGAAAAAGTCTCTTCTCCTTCGATCGTTTAATGAAAATATTACGGTTTATTAAACCCTACCACAATCATTAAGAACTACATATATTCATAACGTAACCACTTCCAATGACAGCAATAGAAATTCCATTTTACCAACAACGAAAACGGACTTATCACCAAGAATCTTTAGTGAAGCCAATGCTAAACACGATACGCGAGATCGACTTCACTCAATACTCGATCGTTCAACGCAGTATCAACAGAAACCATCTTGTTCTTAACGAAATATTAATTCGTGCTGAGAAATACACCGTGCAAGGCGGAACCTTGAAAGAAATCGCGAAATTATTCAACAGTCGATATTCGAAAGAAAATGTGTATCTGCAAAAGGGACTAGAATGTGTGATGAATAGAATATATCCATGACCAGACTTAAGACATACTCCAAGACTACCTATATTCGTGTCCAATGCATTTGTCTCGGACTAAAGTGCATTCGAGAAAATTAAATGGAAATAAAATTCGGAACGTTGTCGTTAATGGCGACTGTCGAACCTTCCATTAGTTAAGTTGTTTAGTAAGCGGTCATCATTGGATATTCACTAAGCGAAACTGAAACAAGAGAAAATAGAAGAACTCTTATTTTGCAGTGCATTTTGCACTCAAAATAAGTAGCTTTTTCATCGCAACAAGAGGATCGAAATGGAAAGTTAAAGTGAAGTGGTCTTCGCACAGATGTTTATTACTTCATTAATTCTAATAAATATTTGATATTAATTGCCTATACTCAGTTTTCAGATGCAGTATTGTCTATTGATTGTGATTATTAGTCTAGTTACTAGCTGTAGGGACAAAGTGTGATAACTTTGCTTCGAACATGTGCTGATCCACTTCCAATAGACGAAGCGCTTTCGTTTGTATGCTAAAATATTTTTTTACAGGGTTTTCAATAAAAACAAAACAATTTTTTCAATGAGAATAAAACACGGAATAATTAAAATATTGAATTGGAATTGTTTTTGCGGGATGATTAAAATTGAAAAATTTTTTATTTATCTTGGAAATTTTATTTGACAAAGTGGTTTCGAAAGCATGCACTGATTCTCATCAGACACCAGCACACAGTGCATACTTGACTGGTGTGACCACTTGCAGTTGGAAATCATTAATTGTTATTTACGCTGGTTGTGACAAATTTTAACATCTCCGACTTATATCCATGGAAAATAATTTACTCATAAAGGTTATTGATTTGTGATCACGGTTCAATCATCCTGCAAAAACAATTCCAATTTGATTCTGCTTTCGGAGGCTTATTCCGCAAAACGATCGAGTTTCCCGTATCAATTATTCTTTGCTTTGATAAGCTTTAGAGACGATATACGTTGTTTATGCGATTATAGACAAGAAGGGAACCGTGATCACAAATCAATAAAATATTGAGTTGAAATTTAGTATAGTAGAAGCCTTTAAGAATGGCATTCATTTCGTGCAAAACCTTATCACCGGAAACACGCTTTCAGCGATGAATCAATCGGAACTAATTTTCCACCACTCCTAGTGAGCAACAACGTTATCAAATGCATGTTTAAAACACATTCAAAATTCATTTCGCATGATTCGTTTTTTGAAACATTATTTGCTAATATAATTATAAGAGTACTTAGAATATCACTAAAATAGCTGCTGGTGTAAGAAGATTAACGATAACTAACATTAAGTGAAACCTAGACCTATTTTACATATATGCCAATGTATCATCAAAATTTCAAATCAATGGGATGACGTGTTTACGAGAAATGGTAATTAATATAGAAAATTATTATGTCCTTATTGAAAAATCCTATATTTGAAACGTAATTGAGGACCAAATGTGTACCAAAAAGAGATTTGGTATAATTTTGGTTATGCTACTAACACAGGGTTGGTAATATTCCACCAACAGATACTTCCATTATATATATGCAAAGCGTTTACAACAGAAATAAGAAGCCAATGTTCAGATTTTCCAAGATTTGAAAATTTTGCGGATTACAGCCTCGAACATCATTATATTGCTGAAACTTTCGATGAAATTCTAGAATGAAAACGAATTCCAAAGGGTAGGTTGATTGTAGCATGATCCTGTTATGGTAGACTTATTGCTGCTTCGTTGGAAAAGTGTTACCAGCACTGAACATTTTCATCATTTATGTCATATACTACAAAAAAGCGCATTACGTCTTTCCACACTTTTTGATCACTCAAGGGCAATTTCTTCGAAAATCAATTTTCTAGCGGTTTAATTTCCTATAGATCCAAAACAAACCACATAAATCCACTTATAATAATGCAATTCCAAGTTACATGCAACGATCGGTCATATTTCTTGGTAGTTATCTTGAAAAATATTTTTTTAATCCCTACCACATTTTAATCAATAAAGAGGTAGGTCATCACACCTGTTTACGCTCATTATTTATAATCATTCTACCTATACAAGCAGTTATAAGTGACTGTGAAAGAATTTCGACTCGGCCATTGTTCTTCTATTAGCTTGTAGCACCTCAGGACTCACAAACATTCCACATACAAAATCACTCCTTAATTACATTCAGCAAGTGCGTATCTGCTCTGGCTCGGCTTCTTGAGCAATCAATCAGTATTTTCTCATTGATTAATTATCGAAGACAGCTACTATAATTTCTAAAAAAAATGAACTGTTTCAAGGCATCAGCACAGCAACAGCTTTTACTAGTTGTTCCCACCATACTTAAGCATTGCTGTGCCACCTTAATTAACAATAATTACGTGTGATTAGAGAGTGCGGCAACGTCAAGTATGTAGTTCTCGAAAGCGTTCCGTACGCTAAATCACATCCACGAATATGTATGTTTATGTGGGCACTTGGCACTGTTCTACATTGAACAACTATAAGTACTGAAATCATTAACACTTATAACGGCTCAACCATTAACGCAGCAATAGTATTTCATTAATGAGACTGAAATGCAATCATAGCTTTAATTATCACTGTTATAGTTTTTCACACCAGAGATATTTCTTTTGTCGCCATCGCTAGCAATAATTATCATTTAATTAGTCATTTGTCAGAAGAGAAAACTTCATCGCCGTATTTCCGTGTTGTTGATAATCGTACAACCATAAGAAATGAAAATCGCCTATTTACTGACTTCTGCAATCGAATCGCAATAAACATGGCAACTGCCATCTTGTACAACTAACTTTCTTCGCGATTAAACGATTCACATATTTTCGTAATGATTTGCAATCTTCGTTGGCATTTATTTCACAGCCAACAATACCTTGCTGTATCCTCTGCTCCGCTGTAACACATTTCGATGACATAAAATACACATTAGGAAACTTCTAGTTTCAGGAATAAAATACAAAAACTTGGTGACTTGGGGCAAGGAAACATTATCTTTTAGGGAAACATCTATGGCGGCAGCTGTGTGTTATGGCCGCAATGTCACACACATTGTCTATTTTCTGTCTTCATATTGAAATTATCGTAGCTGTGATAAAACAACCGCCATTGCCGATGCCCTTTGTAGTTTCAATGTAATTTACACTTGACTGCTTCCCTCCATTACGTTATTAAGACTCAGTTGGGTTGGCATTCATTCGAACCACATGCAGGTCGCTATGATTGAGAAAAAACTCAAAATGACGTATTGTAAACTAAGCGTAACGTAATTCAGCGTAGAAACTAATTCAAAAATTAAATGAACAAGCTTAATGATGCAGCACGTTATGATAGTACCTACTCGAATATGGGAAATATCTTGATGACTGTGGCCATTTTATCGGTTCGTAGAAAAAATGTAAAAATTAAAATAGCCAAGAACCGCAAGCCCTTTGAGTGTACGTAGTTTTCTTCATGATTATAGCCCTAAACAGGTTTCACACCTTAAGTGTTTTCAGACATGAAAACCACTTAATTGATAATTAATTATGATTAGGTTGACTTATACGATTATTTCATGGTAGGCGTCAGTTGTATGATGCAACAGAAAATGGTAGATTCTTTGGAAGAATACGAATGGGGTTCTGTTAGAGCGCATTTTCCTTGGAATTCATTTCATGTGTTGAGATATTTCAAAGAAAATTATTCCGCTCTATCCACGAATTAAATCTTTATTCCTTGTGCTTGCTATTTTCAGCAAACATTGATAAATGATCTTAAAGTGGTGAGGCGATTAAGCCATACTTTGTGGAAGAAACTAATTAGCATTGCTAATTTGGCAAACAATATAATCTTGAACGTTAATTTGGAGTAGTCTTTATTTACGATCGAAGCTCGTATGGTGTTGATCCAATCTGGAGTGAACGTTGAACAAAGAATTTGAATTCATTTAGATATGAAAAAAAAATCATTATTATTGTACTCTAGCACAACGTTCTTTTCTATTGACAGACGTCATTTTCTTCATTCTGATAATTAAATAAAAATAGAAAAATGTAACCATAAATTCAAACGTGTCTAGTTTAACAAATTTTAAGACATCAAATTTTCGAAGTACATTTCCCAAATGTTCTGATGATAAATAAGATACCAATATCAATTGATTCACAACGTGAAAATTAAAAACTCAAACCGTTTATGTTCACACGAGATTACAATCATTACTTATTTGCCCTCTTTGATATTTCTTCAAATAAGGGAAATTTCCGGAATCGAATATTCTCTTGAATAGCTTCATTAGCTTTAATATGAAAATAACTCAACTACCTGTCAAAAGTAATTCAATCCAAGGCTGCGAAACCAGATTCACATTAAAGCCAAATTCAATCTATTCCAAGTCCGTTAGTGACATAGCATCTTTTCGCATGTGAAATTTACAATCCGCTATTCTTTTCGTTCCTATCTTTTTATTAAGACCCTTTCCCGACGGTGCTTATCAAAAGATTCCACTTATTAAGTCAGTTAAACACGATGGATAGAAGATGACGTTCAACGACCACATGATTTATTTTCGATTTAAGTTTCAATTACTAAGCTCTCGCAAGGTTCTATCCGTCTTTGATGCTTCGAAACTAGCGTATGATTCTGTCCAAATCACATTGTCAGCGAAAATACTGCGGTCAGAGAATTTCAAGTATTTTAATGAAAAAATATCTGGGTCGTAAAAAAAGCTGTTAAAATCTGACATTCTACAAACATTCATTCTGATCGATTTATTCATTTATCCGTCACGTCTGGCTTTCATCAGAAAATGCAAAAATGCCAATCATCATCGAAACCATAAAGTGGATCATGGTGCGCGATCTCTTCGCCACATCGAATTCAGCAGTCAAAAGTAATTTGCCAGAAAAAACGCTACCACACAACGGTTTTAAGATGAAATTAAATTATAAATCAATTATCGATTTCGTTTTTCTTCGTGATGATGATGAAAGCGTTTGCTAAGGTGTTTAGAGTTGTGATCTTTTGTTGTGAAGCTTTAATTTTTATTATATGCATTGTAACAGAAATTGATTTATCGTTTAACTTTATTGATGGGATGAGGATTTTTATGATTGAGAATAAATAGCGTTTCCGAAATTAGGCTGAATTGTATACTTTTATGGTGGATTTCCGCTGAAAGAGTATCATATTCTTGCAGTTTGATATCGGTCGCCTGGATTCAATTAAAAGGGTTCGACTGCATTTGAAAAAATAAATCATTTTAATTAAATTCTTTCGAAAAATTTTGTTTTGTCAATTTACAATACCAAAATTAATGTATTATTCGACAAATTTCCAGGCAACAACAAATCAACCAGCGTAGCTCTCAAAAAAGCTAAAATTTCGTCGTCCAGAGACAAATGTGCAATTATTGAGTCAATGGTCCCTGTTAAGTTGTTTTTTATTTAGCTTTTTGCAGGTGCACTTAATCTGAAAGGTGAAAATGGCATCATGGCTACGCTACACTGTGATGAAACTAAGGCAAAAGTACGCGATAAAGCCACTTTTCAAGAAAACTGCGAGTATTGTTTAATATTTTTTAGCAGTGCATAGCAGTTGGTACACACGGTTAAAATTTTAGTTCCGATTAGCCTTATTCAAATACAAGAAAAAAGTCATGTTTACATATGCTTTGTTATTTGCATCTGTGACATAGCAATTTGAGATTATCTTCCTTGGCTAATCGAACAAATTCCTCGTGCAGATTCTATTGTGGAAGATTCCATGTTGGAACAGTAAGTGGAAAACGCACATCGACGTGAAATACTGGATTATAAGGTACATGAATCACAGGAAAAGCCCCACCACCCCTGATGATCGTACTGATCAGAAAAGTTTTTCGAAGCTCAATGGCATATACCACATAGTGCTGAACTACTTCTTTTATGCGGTTAAATTTAGCCAAATCAAGAAGAATGTGAAGCTTCTTTTCTGTCTGACTATCTGTGGATATGACTCCAGATCAAAATGCAAAGATACTTTTCTCCTATAGAGTTTTTTTTCACAAAGACCATGCGGACTTTGTCTATGGAGCCCTGCAAAGGGATCCGCAGACATCATTTCTAGACATTTCTATGCCTGAAAGTACAAAATCAGCTTGTGCGAAAAAAACGGGGTGAAACTGCAAGCTTCACCTTATATTGGGTTCATAGGGTGGCCATAGATTCAAGGCAGCAGGATCTTCTGAATCAATTCAATCAAGGGGGTAAGGAACCTTTACGATGAAGTATCAACAAGGCCGAGGTGTTGTGTTCTGGTTTCCAATCTGCTTGATGCCACCACGCTCAGGTATTTGTTTTTGCAAGTTGGCACTTGTTTGCGATCGCCATGCAATGCCCTGAAAATGGCAAGCTGAAAAGCACGATTGCCACCTCAGCTTATTTTCCTTTTGACTCCTTTCTCACGCCACCAACTCAGGAGGCGAAGAATCTGTTCCAGTACGTTGAATCGGAGAGACTGGAATTTCAGTGGGCTGCGATGCTAACTCCCAGCACACCAGCTGAAACAGCAACAAATATAATGCCAGAGAAGACAAACTCGTCGGTTTTATAATTACTGAACATAAACATTGGGTTCCTCCCACCTTTGTCACCCCGGACAAAATTGCGCCTATTCATATATCACTATATTTGTGTGGAACTTATAGATCAATAACTGTATAGTACGTATCAAATGAGATCTCACTCTCTGATCATCGTTACTTTGTGTTCTGTTTAGCTATCAAAACCCGTGATGGAGAGAAGAAACCCTAGAAACACTGATTGCGCTTATTTCAATCGACTTCTTGTACACAGAGCGTGTTTTAGTGGTAGGATAAAGTTGCTAAAATCAATAGAATCCCAGCTGAACATTCTGAACAGAGATAGCTACGAAGAGGCCTGGTCCATCACAAAACCTCGCAAAGAACTTATACAAATTTGGTGAAGGCCTCCAAGAAGTAATCATTCAGATGATTTTGTGTAGGACTAGAAGGTGTACGAGTAACGTCGACGCTGTGCCAGGTCCTAGAGAACAACCAATTAGCTAAGCTGGGCTCTCTAAAATGGGTATCTCCACATACTTTACTCGGAGTTCACTTTCAGGCCACTCCAATCATTGAAACACGGCAGGCCTCCATGCTTCTGATCGAACCTTCTGCTTTTCACAGCAGTAGGAAATGCTGGTACCCAGCCAGATCTGTGGTCACGTATGGAAATGCCAAGGATGTAGACCTTGTAGATGTAATCCTTGGATGTAATCCTTGTAGTTGTAGGCACCAGGTACCAAGCGCCTCTCCCCGAAAACATACATATTTGAATTTCCAGGACTGTGTCTTCGTGATATATAAAACAATACCAAGAGTCATTTGTTGATTTTTTGGATTGTTTCTTGTTCGCTTTTCTATTTGATGTAGCTATTCATTGCTTAGGCTTCAATAAGGCTAAGATTCAATAAGCCCCATCTAACACTACAGTATAACTTTATTACAACCACATCAATACATACAAAGCTTCCTCAGTTTTGATAGTAAAATTGCAATAATATTAAAACTCATCAATTCTGAAACAAAATGAGCATAAGCTGGCAAACTGACAATAAACCGTTTCGGAGAAAGCTATGACACCAAATATTTATCTCACCTTATTTTACTGGGCTTATGTATCAGTAAATGTGGGTATTATAGCTATTTATGTTTATTTCGCATTGCGAAGTTAAAGCACAATGGCCATTCAAAGTTCGCTACGCTGCTACCCCAAAGTACACTAGTCGAGCATTTTCATTTAAAACAAACTCACTTCATTAACGGAGATCATTAACGGAAAAATAGGACTGAAGGGGAGTGCCATTAATGGTGCATATGAATTGGTAATGGATTCTGTTACGTTTGCAAATAAGATAATGGCACTTATTTATATTCAATCCCAGACTGTTATTCAAACAGTAGTCATAAAAACTATTCAGATTCAACTGGAGAGTTATCATATCCTTACTAGATGAAACGGTTTTGATAATTTTACAGTCATCAGCAAATAATAGAAATTCTATATTGTTGACTACTAAATTTATATCATTTATAAATAATACCTAATATCATTTATAAATAACACCTGGGGGACTTCCGAGGATTGAAAAAATCGGTTTGAATAACTATTGTCAATTTTCACTACAAGCGATCTACCTCTCGACATAGTCACACAACCAATTGAACAATGGACCATGGAAACCAAAATTCGAAAGTTTCCTAAATAATAGCTCATGATTGATTTTGTCAAAAGCTTTGGTAAGATTGGTGTATATCGAGTGCACCTGATGTGAGGACGCAAAGGAGCTGAAAATATAGCTCTGATAAGTAACAAGTAAATTGTTGTGTTCCAATTTGGATATTTTTTTTCCTGGGCAGCATCAAAACCATTTTCCTTTTATTATTTCTAATTTCCTACTGGAATTTCATGCATTATTTACTATTCAATTGTAGTTAACTACCACTATTCTTTGAAAGGACTCGCTTCTAATGCAGAAAACTAAACAAATCTTTAGTTATACATATGTACGACTGAATAAAATCAAACGTAAATCAAATGTCGGACTTCAGGATGATTAAAGAACTTCGAATCAAAGCTATAATTACAAATGCCAAACGCAAAACTATCAACTGTGCCGCCATCATATTAAATATCAAATACTCGTACTAACATACAACCGAATCTAATGAGGTTTTCTCTATGATGGAACCAGGCAATACTTAGCCTCACTTCATTGGGGCATCTGCGTCGTGAATGGTGTTATTAAATTCTAAATAAGTGATTGTCTATGACCAACTGTCTATTCGTCTATACCTTTCCACGATCGTCCGTTCGTTCGCTTGCGCATTTATTTCAATTAATCTACGTAGGTATACATTTACCCAAATGTGTTCTACTAGAAAATTGAATTAGGGAATGGTTAATAATTCACCGCTTCGAATTGTTGGAAATTTCTCAAATGGGGGCTATTAAACCTGAGAAATGCGCAATGGCACATGGTAGCAGGGTGCTTCCAAAATGTATTTTTGCATTGGCCGAGCATAAAAACAGACTCAATTTGTGAAAGTTTTTTCAGCTCAAAAAACTATTAAAATTTGATGAACCTTGCAAAATAATTTTCCTCTCAAAATGAAATATTCGAAATAATATTCTGTTCTTCGACTCTGTAATACACCCACTTATAAGAGTATTGTCATGACCATCCCATTTACTTTTTTAGGTAGGTCTATTGTCTATATAATTTTCAAAAAATCTGACAAAAGAAAAGTTCAATCTGTTCTACCGCCCTATGTGCCCGAAGATATGTTTATCGTATCGACTACCAGTCATGCTTTGAAAATATTAAACAATCATCCACAAAATGGAAACGGCCTCAAATTCAGGGGAAAACGTAGGAAAAACCCTAATGAATACATTTAAGGAAAACCGTGCACAATGTGATTACAGACAATTCACCATATCGGTCCGGGCCGAAAATTTCGAAATTGCTTTGTCTTGAACCTGAATTTAGAGGTTAGGGAACAACCGAAACGTTCTTACACGCGCGTATAGCCGGATAGTGAGCAATCCAGTCAAAAGCGTCGTTAAATTACACCCATCCTCCTATCGTTTTTGGCTGCATAAGTACCTTACACATTTATGCATATAATTGTAGATATGTATTCATATCCCTAAGTCTGTATGTATGCTATGGGATGAATACACACATTGTAGCATATGCCGTTCGGGGTTAATTGAGTCTATCATATCAAAGTTGGTCTAATAACTGAATTAATTATGAAGCTAATGAGACATGGACACGATACAATCATTTATTAATTGTATTTGAAATGAGCAATGGCAACATTAGCCTAAACTATGTTTAACTCCATTTGAAATAGGATTGTATGGGTGCGGTGCTGTTGTTTTGCCGCTCCTTAATTAACGAATAGCAGCAAAAAGATGTATGATTGTATAAATTGCTGGTGCGTACATGGCCCAAGTAGAATATTAAAAGTAAATTAAAGTGAATATTCAATTTAAGTGTATACATTCAATTTAAGTTTGGTCATTTATATTGGATGGCAAGACTTGGTGTCAAGTAGATAGAGAATACCAGTTCTGGATCCTCATCCTCATCCTTCCTCTAAGGAGGATGATGTCACTGTGGAGGATAACGTCACTGGTGGAGGATGACGTCAGCGAGTATCGGTCCACGCATAACGTAAACGATCATCTTTGAACTGATTCTACTACTACTACTACTATTTCGAATACTATTTCGAACTTCATCATTTGCCTGTTGCTATCAAGATATGCTCTTGGTCCCCCTTTTATTCAGCTTTATTTCATGCGCTGTCCTTAAGTAATGGATAATTAATTAAATGAGCAATATGACAATTAATAAATGATGATAGTGTGGATACACAAACTATCTAAGATACATTCCACTACTCACCACACTACTTGACATAAACAACACTCTAAAAAGTGGGTTTACAATTAATTCTTTGATAATAGGAAACATATTAATTTTTCTGTTTAAAATAGCGAATCACAATTTTTTTTACACATTGGCTGTGTATTTTTTGCTTTTACGCCATATCAGCTCAATAATAAATAGTTTTTTTGTATACCTTAGCAATAAGAGTGTAAATTTATTGCTTTTTTGTTCGCATTTACACCAAAGCTGTAAAATTGTATTCTTTGCTCAAATTTGACTTATTATTGATGTAATATTGTGACGAAAGACGGTAATTTGCCTAGACTGAACGAGTCTGATATTTCGTGATCGTTGCTTACATTTAAATAGCGGCAGTTAAGTGCACAGTGCAGTCTTTTCTTTTCATGAAATAAGTGTTGAAGTGTACATAAGTACAAGTTGAAGTGTTGAAGTGTGTAATAAGTGTTGAAGTGTGTTAATTAGAAGTGTAGCTATAAGTGATATAAGTTAATGTATATATGTGTATATATCAAAATAAAATAAATTAAAAGCTTAAAGTTATTGCAAAAAGTTTTTCTATTTAACAATAAAAATATTTATATGTTGCCTTTTTTGATTTTATAGGACTCTCGCCTTTTTTAACATTTAAAGTTACCTATTTACAGTCTATTGTTAATGATATTTAATTTTGGCGTAATATTTTATGTTATAGCACTTTGCTGTCTTAAGTGGCTGACTTTTGGTTCATTAAATTTTTTTAATTACAATTTCACTGAAATTAAAACTTAGCTAGAGGCTAGCTGAAATTCCTGTTCGAAATAGATAGCTTTTGATGTTTTTTGTTTGATAAAGCATTCTTTACTATCGTTTTTTTTTAAAAATTTTTATGGACATTCACGAATAAATTGCGCTCATCATCCTAAAAAAAACTCGTAAAACCTTTGCTACATAAATTTCATGCTTTTCCGTCCTAAATTTACGTCTGTTTAGGGTAAAATTACAGGATTTGCTCGTAAAAAAAATTACACATTTAAGATTTGAAATATTCTTTGTACGTATTTTTGTAAATTTACATCTTTAATGGTAGGAAACCAGTCTCCTACTATTTTAAGGGTAAAACTCATCCAACATTTTTTAGTGAACATTTAGGCTAAGATAAAACTTTTAAAAAAAATAATTGAATTTGATTTTTCAACATTGTTGTTGTCAATTATTTGGAAAAGTAAATAGAATCATGACTGTTAAATAAAATTTTATTAGAGTATTGTAACAATATGAATTAAGATTATTTAACAATTATTAATGTTATAAATAAACATAGTTGTGATTGTTAGCTGAAATAGAAAATCTTTTCACACCTATTAGTTAAGAATTCGAAAAGACAAATATTTGCAAGATTGTCCCAAAATTCGGATGGATTCTGTGAAACAGAGATAGCAACCGATAGAGCAATTTGGATAAAACCTGAAGTGGGCGGATCTAGTGAGATACTAAAATAGTATAAAAAAATATCAACCGAGGATAATTCTAATATACTGTAAATGTCAGTAAATGCGGTTATTACATCTTCCACCTACCAGTTTTTCCGAAGACAATCTTTATAATCTTCATGAAAATACACTTTGAAAATTTAAGCATACCAACAAATTGTCATTTTTTATTTTAAAATGACTTTTCACTTAGATATAATAAAAAATACTGTACAAGAACCACAGCACAAAACATGATTATTCGAAACTATGTACATATGTATATACTTGAAATTGCACGAAATCAATTAGTTCGATAATGGGGAAAAGTGATGATTAATAAATACCACCAGATAAGAGAGATATTGAGCCGCCACATTAACAAAACTTTGGGTATAATTGTTTTCGAAAAACTGTCAATGACAATACAGCCTAATTTTCTTACATGAACTCAAAACTGTAGCTCGTGCTCGCATGACATTAGCAATCCAAGGAACGAAGCAAACTATTTATAGTAGGGTTATCCATATCACGCTTGAAATGTAAAACCCTGGATACCGACATTTGTTAAAGATATACGTCAACCATGCTGCTATTTATTTAGTTGAAGGTTTGCTATTTTAGAATATGGATCGTTTAACAGCCGAATAATAGCGTTAGAGCATCAAGCTGTTGATGCCGATTTTATGGATACGTTAATAAGCAGAACTGTAGAGTATGGAGCTTAGAGATTCCACGATCGTAGAGAGGTCATTACATCCGGAAAAAGTCACTGTGTGGTGCAAATTATAGTCTGGTGGTGTGATTGGCCGTATTTTTTTGAGAACGAGCAAAGGCGAGCCATCACCATCAATTCTGAGCGCTAGAGCCACATGGTAACCAATTATTTTTGGACGGAAATCGAAAATTATGATCTTGGTTTCAGCAGGATGGGGCAACAAGTCACGTAACACCGAAAAACCGAGCTCTTTTGCAAGAGAAATTTCCAGGACATGTAATTTCGCGATTGGCTGATGTGAATTGGCTTCCAAGATCCTCCGATCCAACGCCCTACGTGAAAGATCTTGCTTATGCGAACAATTCCCAAACTCTGGACGAACTGAAAGCGAATATTCGTGAAGTCATAGCCGAGATATTACCCGAAATGTGCCGGAAAGTCATTGAAAATTGAGTCCTGTACGAGATACCATGGAGGACATTTGAGCTATATTGTGCTTCACATATAATAGCTTTACAATTAAATAAAAATTACATCACTTTCCGAATATTTTGTGTGGTTTTTTTTTTCAAAGTTTACTTTTTCAAGCGCATGAAATAAATAAACCTGTACATTCGTGTTCCACCTGACACTTTTTACGTAATCAACAGAAGTTGGTGTTTTCAGTGTTCGGTCCAGTGTTCGATATAATTCATATTGATGTTATGCTGTGAGGTCCTTTTATTACGTTGAATGACGCTGTATGTACGGTGTATGTAAATAAATGAAACTTAAACCAATATAAAATTCTTTTATTTACTATAGCTCACTACAGGACAAGCATAAATAATATGTTTTTACTTAAATACATTGTTGCAAGGTTTCCTTTGCTATATTCTTTAGCAATGCATAAATTATACTTTTTGGATTGTTCAGCAAGGGTTTATGGCAAAACGCATTATATTTGCAATATTTTTTGTGTTCCGTTTTCTATTGCGTGTTTGAATTGAGGCTATGCTTACTGACAATTTGTTCAAGGAAACATGGAAAAATTTAACATGTTTTAGTTATTGGAAACTAAATAATTTTACATGTTATCAAATAAGTTATTGTGAAAAATACTAACGTGTATCTCTACGTTCGCCCAGATTCTCAGACGAATGTCCTATAGCTTATGGAAACTTAAGTCATAAAATTATATTAAAATATCTCATAGCGTTCTTCTTATCAACTATATCTTAAAATACTATAAATGGTCACTTTCCATATATACCATATACACTATAGGATAAGTGGCACATAAAATCGGGTAAAATATCCTAAAATTTTTTCGCATGATATTTATTTTATGCTAGGTTCATTCCTTTTTCAAGGAACAGGGCTGGTTTCTTCCATAAGCTATAAACAATCGGGTTTGGATAGTATTTACTTAATCTAAATAAAATGATCAGTTTTGTCTAAATTGAAGTTGCTGCAATAAAACTCAAAATAAAATATAAGTGCGCCCAACGTGGGTTTGACGCCCAATAAATGAAATTTAAATCAAATTTTCTCGCAAGGATAACAAACAATCATCTAGAATCTAAATCATTTACAATTTCTATATTCCATGACAAAATTCAGACTATTTAGTTGTTTTTACTGCTTTTAACGCGACATTTAATGTAGCATTTTTCAAATGTAGTTTTCTTTGAATTGCCACAATTTGTCGTTCATAGAGTTTTGTATTGTGGTAGGTATTCCTAAAAACTTTGCGAGTATAATAAACAAATATCGTAATCAGGAATTTAACAACTTTAATCTGGTATTTTTCGAAATTTGATGATGAGCTTATTTGTAAGAGTTCATCAAAAGGCTTCTATCCAGTTGAGCAAAAAAACACCGCTAAGCGAATTAATCAGCTCAAGGTATTCTTATCTATTTCAACAGTTGAGTCATCATGATCATGAAGTCGTTTGCAGTAACAGCTACAGCCATTTTGCATTCGACTGCTATTAAATTAATGGTCTGCCAGTCCATAAATCTTAGAATAGATAAAATTAAATCCGATCCCAAATATAAATAAAAATCAACATTATTGCTATATAAATGGCGACAACAACTTTTAATGAAGTCAGTTAATTTTTTCACTCGTATATATTTTCCGTTTGTCCGGTGTACCGTGCGCTGTTAGTGACTGAGGAGCCTCTTCTAAAATCGTTAATTAGTGGCAAAACACGTCTCGCTGGTGTTATACGTTTACGACTTATAGAGAGAGAGCGAGCGGCCAGATCTGGGCGGTTGATTCCTGCGGACAAGTTCGCTAAGATATTCACTATGTAGAGTTTATTAAAACATAGTTAAACACATCTTAAGCGCACAAGATAATTGTGAAGATCCATTAATTCGACGAGTGGAATGGAGGTAAAAAATCGAAACAGCAAGAAACTGAAACCAAAACGATCTGCCCAACATAAGCTATGTACATACCGATGCCTACATTCATACATACTCTTGTAGATAGGAGCTCGAAATGAAGGTGAAAACAAGAAGAAAATGAAGACTTTAAATGTTTATATTGCTTCGAAGGTGGAATTTTATACAGTTTGCAAACAGTTGGATGCTAGCCATTAATCTCAGCTTGTTAATTTACCAGTCCGGTCACAACTCACTTCATTAAGTCGAGTCTGTCCGAATTCAAATCGAATGTGCTTAATTAATTCCAGTCCTCCGACGATGACGATGACGACGACGGGCATGTCTGCCTGATTCCGAGAACGCCATGCCATTCTGTTAACGCTATCTTTGACGCTGTGCTCAATCTGCGCAGCGCGGACGCTCAGATATTGATCGCTGATATACTTGTATTTATATCTGCAAGTGGTCCATTGGACAGCTCTATGAGCATTGGCCAATTCCATTGTTCCATCCGATACGAAATCGTGGACATTTTTCGGAAGGATGGTGTGATGAAAAACTGAAACGGATTTGCGGTTTCTCATTGCAGAGTGAACGTTTTTATAATTTTCCTGTGTTTTTATTTCTGTTGAATAACTCTTGAATAATGGTATCGATGTGCAGAAGCTTTCATGGCTGAATTATACATCGATGAACGTGACTTAATTTCAACAAGCATGCAAGAGATGAAATAGTGTTCAGAGAAATCGATTTTGATTTTCCACACTACTCTAGGTAACTCATTTACAAAGCTTCAATTAAAAGCAGCCACCAGACCACAGATAGCTGTAACTGATAAAGCATCCTGCAAGGATAAAATTACATCGACTGGCACAGTTTCGGATCAAAATAAAGATCACGGCCGTTATTAGCTGTTGAAAACATAATGATGATATAAACTAAAGTGAAACCGCTGCCTGATTTCTGGAAAACAAGATGCCAAGATGTCTTAATACAACTTGATGTTAAGGCTATACAGACTCCAAGGTGATTTACATGCGTAAAGACAACTATTATTTGATTCATAAGAGATTGCCGTCCTTTAAATCTAAGATCATTTTAATCCCAGTCTGAATTCGGTGCAAACACTGAGCCTGCTTTAATCGAAGAAACCAAAAACACTCATAAGCTGCGATGTATCAATATGACCAAATCCATCTTAAATATAGTTGGATCGCCGTAAAAAACAAACCCTCTAATTTGAAGGATGCTCATCAGATCAGCTTCGGCCACAATTAATAACATAATAAATAAACATAGAAAATGGCCATGGAAGGAGCTCATCATACGTGTATTAGCCGCGCTTCGTGTATTCGTCGAATGCAACCGCCAATAGGCTTTATGGTCCCGGCCGATATAATGGACCAGTTTTTTGTGAGACAATTTTTCAGATACGGCCAGTTATTCGGGCCTTGAAATTAGCTCATGGATTCCACGTCGTGGCGAAGTCAAGCTGAGCTCTTCTTCGCAAGACGACCATACTAGGTCTTCTTGGCGATAGATGCGGCTGTTGTTCTAAAGGAGATTAGAAATCGAGAAAATGAAGATAATGATGAAGCACTGAACAGTTTTGGGCGTTGTGTTCTTTGTTGGTGGCGGCTTTGAGTTTTCGGCGTTCGGCGTTGGGATTTAGTTTTTTGTTACGCAGTTTCGCTTCGATATATTCTACCTTTTTTGATTTCGAATAAATTAAGTTGAGAAAATACAAAAGATTTCGCCGTGAACAACTTTTTTCTCGAGCCAAGCCATTCAACCCAACAGCAGGGAACAAGCGTTAATGGTAATAGGTACGTATACGAATACGAAAGAACTGGACTGGACGCATCCTAAATGATTGCGCCCAGTCGGCCATATTGAATTCTATTTCAAGCAGTTTAGCTTGTCTTCGTTTCGGCCCTTTCGTCTTCATCGGAAAGCCGTGGCCGCGTGGTTCCGTGGTCCGCGTCGTTTTTGTTTTCGGTCGAGGCAGAACGTTAATTATCTTATGTTTGGTCATAAGAAACGAAGAACTCATTTAAGTCGGAATTTCGGGGAAGATGCAGAGTGGAACCGAGAAGAAAGGCTATGCATTGGATACCTACGTTCTCGGTTCGGGCCCGTAGGAGACGCTCAGCAGGCGGATGGCTGAAAAAAATCTCGATAATTGATGAAGAACATGGCTGGCGAAGAGCAGTGGAAACAAGATTGTTGCCGAAGATATCGCGTCGCGTATACCTACGATATATGTACATACATAATTTGATGGAATTGAAAATTAAGATGAGATGCGTAGGCACATTATAGTGATCTGGGAGGCATTAAGTCATGAGCGAGAGAATTGAAAGATTACGAAACGAAGAGTGTGGCGGAAAATAAAAGAATAACCAGCTTGGACCGAAAAAGCCAAACCGCCAAAGGTTGTGCAGCATAAGGCATGATTAACTAGAAGACAGCTATGTTGCTGCTCGGGGGCTTGATTGTTTGACGGTTTGAAAATGAAGAAATCGAATATGGGTTCGAATTGAATGTTTTGCTTGTAATTTGTAATTTTTTTCCAAATTGAAATGTGCTCTAATTTCTTATTTGCGACTTTTAAGTACAGGTTTGCAGATTCGATGTTTGCTCGCTCGAAGCGAAAATCATGCGCTATTAATCTGAATAAATTTTTACGGCATACTATCACGCTGATATGTCATAGCAGATAACATTGCTTGACCTAAGAACAAGTGATTTCAATGTATCATAGCTTTCTTGTCTCCAATATTTATTGTTAGCACAAAAAATTATTACTGGATTCATTGTTTTTCTACACGGCGCATACGCTTATTCAATCTGGAGTCGGTCAATTAAATTTCATAAGTAGAATTTTAACGCTGTTACGATCAATTACCTGCCAGTCACGAGGGTAGTCGATTTGTGGTGAAGCAAAGACAGATTCGGAGCATCTGAGGACAAATTCGTGGAATTTTGTTCTGAAAATGAAATTATATTTCAATTGGAATTGTATTTAGTTCTAATTTTGACTTTATTCGAATTTAATTATTTTCAAATTAAATATGATTAGTTAGTTGTGGCTATGTAGGTGGGAAATATTTAGTATAAAGAAAACTCTATGAAAGTTTAGAAAAATAAGTGAAAAATAACCCATAGACTACGATGGACGGCGACTCAGAGATTCGTCCAAACACTTTGATAGCTGCGGTTAAAAGTTCAACTGCTCACACATATGCAGTATGAGTAAGGCGCGTTTACCCATGCATCCATACATCCATGTGTTTAAGGGGGCAGGATGGTTTCCAACTTAAACAAAAAAAAATTTTCAAATATTTTTTTTTTATAAAAATACAACATCTCAGGAATATCCTTTGAAAATTTCAAGGCGATCGGACTAAAACTCGCAGAGATACCGGTTATTTTATGATCGTATGCCCAGGTATATTTCCACGAGAAACCGAAATAGTCTAGCTCGAAACTCCGAAGTACATTTTTGAAGTCGGTGCGTAACATAACTCAAAAATTAATGCACCGATCTCAATGAATTTTGCCGGACATCTTTAATATGATAAATACTCGCGGATGAACGATCGTTTTTTTTTTTAAATTTTTTACTATTTTTTACAGGCAATCATAGGCTGATTTTTTATGTGAAAATGGTACCTCCAAATTAAAAACCGCACCAAAAATCGGAAATTGCATATTTTTCAACATAATTTCGTTCATCCGCGAAAAAAACTAATATATTAAGTAAATCACTTCGATTTTTTAATTTCAGATAACACTATCAGGCCAGGTTTTACGCACCACACGACGCCTTTTTTTCGAAGCGCCTTAGATCTACTGTTACCACGGGATAAATAATTAATATTTTTTTATGCAATAATTCCTACATACTCTCAAAATATAGTTCTTTAACGTGTTATAAAAAATTAGTAATTATTTTTACTCAAAGCTGAGAAAAAAAATCGCAAAAATCGGGTTTTCTTCGGCCTCGGAAACCATCTTGCCCCCTTAAATTGTTTTTTTAGAAGGCACGATTGAAGTGGAAGAGGACCGATACGTTGATTTGCACTTCCCTTTCACTCCCGCTTTCTAAAAAACCGGTTTGATGTGTAAACAGGGCCTAAGAGTTCCAGGATAAGATGAAACGCATTCGGAAATGTATATGCCGTTAAGTTTTTTGATACTAAAGCTCAAGAAAAGTTTCAGATGTACTTTACTTCCAACAATGTTTTACAATTGTGACCGCACACAATTTTGGTATGTCAGTTTAGTTAAAACTTATCAAGGCAATTTTGAAACGAAAAAAACTAAAATTGCTCTTATACGGACGATTGAAATTTATCAATTCGCAACGATTCCTGGCAATTTTAATGATATGGAACAACATTCAATAATTCGGCAATGATATCATACAAGGACAATTGAGTTCATATTTCTACTTTATAAGCCATGAATGGCCAAATTTATTTATTATTGCTGCATGGGCATATATTATTATTCGTTTTAAAAATAAAAATAAAAGTAAGTACAGAAATTCAGATGCAACCAAATTATCAGCGACCTTATTTTAAATCGCAGCCAAAGCCATCAGTCGAATAGAGGAAATAACATGTGGTATATGAATATATGCACGAGCCGTAACTATATCGACTGATGGACGTCTGACTTTAACCTCTAGGTGGTGGCTGCGGGCAATCTTCCCTTCAGGAAAGATTGGCCAATATTATCACTTCCAAGTAAGGTTGGCGAGACACCGACAACCTAACCCGTCAAAATTTTCCGAACGATATGAGGATTTGCTTTTGGAACTTTAAGTCCCTCTTCAGAACTCGAGTTGCTCGGCAGCTGACCGATGTCCTGTCTGTACCAAGCTAGATTTGAGGGCAGTATGTAAATACATTAATATTCTTTCGATAGCTTGATATTTTAGCTAACTATGGGTTAAGTTCCGGCTAAACTCGACTACGTGCCCCCCATACTACTGCCGACTTTATATGCCTTCAAAACTTTTCTTAAAAACAATGTTTTGCTTACTCTATGTAGATTTTTTTTCTCTTATTTTTCTTAATTTTGAATTTGTACTTTTTCACCTTGATTTTGTTTATTATTTTTGCACTTTGTTATCATTATTATTTCATTATTATTTTTTGCTTTCTACATTACATTCTTTCGATAGTATAGATTCTTGGTATATTTTATATTTCTATATTCAGTAATTGGATTTTTTCTGTTGAATATGTAAATAAATAAATAAATAAATAAATAGACAATTTTACCGATAGTGTAATTTTTTGTTTTTTTTTTTGTGGTTGTGTTTATTTTTGAGAATGTTTTTGATGTGTTTGATGTTATGTTTATCTTCAGTGTTTTATCTTTTCGTGTACTTTTTCTACGTTTTTGTTAGGTATTCTCCAAGTTTTTGTCCCTACTACCACTAGAGGACGAACATGGATCAAACAATGAAGAATAACTAACGAACACGTACAAAAAACGCACGAAAAGACAATACACTGAAGATAAATACACAAACAAACAAAAACCAACCCCAAAAACAAAAACACAACCACAAACCCATAAAAAATCACAATCCGTAAAATTGTTTAACGGCTATGGGGGCACATAGTCGAGTTTTACCCAAGTTTCCTTACAATTGGTTGCACAATTACTTTTCTACGACTTTTTGTTAGCATGAATCCGAAATCTGGAATATGATTAAATATTTTACACAATATTACACCACTTCAGAAATCATCGATGAAATCCATAAAATAGTTTAAGAAGAACAAAGATTAAAAGTGCAGCAAATAATTGATACTAGCTGCCGTTATCCGCGAAAAACGCGATCTCAATTCCTTTGTCCCCGACATGGACCCAAAAGGTAGTAGTACTGGGCGGCCTTCGCTCGCGAAGAATGAGGTGGGTCGTGTTGCGAATCTTCCAGCCGTTGTAACTAGAAGTTGGGAAAAACATAGCTAAAAATAACTAAAAAGTTCCCATTGTAGCTAAACAGTGTAGCTAACTCCAACAATAAAAAAACTCAAGGTTCTGGAAAACAGTTTTACTAAGCTAATGTTTATAATTCATATGGAAAAATATTGGATGTACATCGGTTATTTTGCCAAATAACATTCTTCTGATGTTTGGACGATACTGAAGTGGGTGTTTAGCCTTAACTTTGCTAATGATCCTTGATACTAATCCTTTTATTGTCAACTACCTCGTTTATGCATTCCGTATCATCTTCAAAGGAATTTAGAGAACCAATTATGAATCTCTGCAAGTAAAAACTCTAACGTTTGGGGAAGAAATAATACTGCAGCTGCAGAAACTGAAAGCTGAACGGATTGACAAGCACATCTTATTAATATTAAAAAAGGATTTTTGAAATACACCGTTATTGACTCCGACCATAGCACTTGCGTTGTCTGTCATATTTGTGATATTTAGGTTGTAGTTTTCTAAGCACGTGCTTATGGCAGTAGTGACACTTTCAGCAGTTCCACTTTCCAGCTCACTCAAAGCCAAGTAAATTGTAATAAATTTTTGCTGAATGTCACTAAAATTTCCGTAGACTCGTCAATTAAAATACTAGAAATAGAGTTATCAATATCTGTCTTTAAATCCGATTTGAAGTAAGAAACATGATTTCACTATGGCGCTGCTTTTGATCGATGAATCTTGCACTTGCTCGAACTTTTGGACTCAACTGCCAGTTTCTTACATATTTCACTCAAATGGTCAATTGATCTTAATGCACAACGGTTCACAACGAAAATGCACATTGTAGCTTTGATTTGTTGCCGATGTTGTTTTTCCGTTGAGGAAATATAATCTTTATTTTTCGCTGTGTTGAAAACTCTACAAAATGAAAAAAAACATAGCTACCACAATTCTAATGTTTGGTTTTACTACTGAGCACGATTCCTAATGTCTTCCAGAGTTTTGTGCGAGCACCTTGTCTACGTTGCTACTTTATGTCTAGGCCCGAAGTTTTCGGTTCTTGTCTTCAAATTGAGGTAGATAATGTGTATTCTATATTAAACATACTTCGTTTGTCGTACCTATTTTAGTTTATTCCTAATAAGCTAAAACTCTCGGTTTTTCTTCGCACCGAACAAAA
Source organism: Nemotelus nigrinus (assembly GCA_947369275.1). NCBI lineage: Eukaryota > Metazoa > Arthropoda > Insecta > Diptera > Stratiomyidae > Nemotelus > Nemotelus nigrinus. The sequence continues at coordinate 223,696,350 of OX376372.1, read as the reverse complement.
GAAATAAAACGGTTCGTAGAAGATTATTATTGTTCTATGTCCAGAAAGACATAGTACATAGTAGTAGTACTATTGTACTACCCATAGCATCAACGATTACCTTAGAATTTGACAGGGGCGGCTCGTCGTTGTACGCAAAGGAAGCAGTGCTTCCTTTGCTAAATACTCCCTACACAAGAAAATTAACTTAACAATACAAATACAAAACAAATCAAATATTCAACAAATCAAAACAAATCAAAACAAACATTCAACATCAATAAAAAAATTTACAAAACACAAAACATTCTTTTGAAAATTCTTTTGATTTGTCTGTTTGCTTGTTTTTGCTGGAAGTGCGTATGTTAGTATTGGAATGATTAAAGAAAGATAGTTTAGTGTTAATGTTCGGCATACAACGTGAGGTTTTTTAAAACCCAAATCTTAGAGACATGAAGCTGATTTTATGGAAGAGGTATGAACGTATTTTTTTAACAAATGCTTACTAATGGTATATTTGTGTGTTTTATTATTAGCTTTTTAATACATAGAATAAAAGAAATATTTGATTATGCTCTATTAATATGTGTATGCACAGAATAGATACATTGTCTTATGGGGTAAATCTAACCCCACCTTGTATGGGTGAAGAATTATTTTCACATTGTATGCCGAAGGTTTAATTCATTTTGTCTTGGAAATTGAATTTCATTTTAGAAAATCTACTGCGGTATATTTTTCTCTTAGATTATTTGAGGAGACAAAGGTACTTTATAGATTCGTCGTGACCAGGAACACTAATTTCAGTTTTTATTTAAAAAAAAATTGTTCTAATTTTAAATGTCTTGGATTGTAATTTGTAATCTTGCACCATTTAAACATTAATGAGATTGATGGTGATCATAGTGAGTAGAAAAGTCACGGAATCAAACAATTGGAAATCGAATGCAACTTTTGATACATTTGCTGCGCTGAAGTTTCTACTTGTTTATTCTTGAAAAATATGGAAAAATATATCTGCTTCTCCGAGTCTTAAAGACACGAGCCGCCACTGGAATTTGAGGAAATTATTTTCAAGCACTGAGTATTTTAAATATTCATAAACTAGCGAAAATTAATGCAATCAAAGCTAAAATTTAAATTATTCATAATCTATAATACTAGTAGCTAATTTTGTGGCCAATAGCTAGATGAAAAATGTTGTAGCTAAACGGGTTCTTTTTGTAGTTAAATCTAGCTACAATATAGCTAAATTGGCATCACTGCTGAAGACAGCCGAGCCGTCGTCAGTGCAACATTTTATTTGATAGGAGATTTTCGTTTTCTTGCCCTGCGTGCCTTCTCGTTCTCCCATCCGACTAGCTCAGTCCGGCGCGTGTTTGCGGGCAAAAAGATCTCCTACATGCCAGGACACGCAGACGACACAACATTTCAATCATTAACAGAACAGAAAAGTGGAAGAGAAAGGAAGAATTTCCGTAGGAATCATTATAAATCAAAACACTTTACTCAGAATTCATTGTCTTTGTATGTACACAGTCGTGCCATAAGTTCTGTCCCTTGTTTAAATGGGCTAAATTAAAATGCAACGTTAGTGTAAACAAATATTTATATGTTCATTTATTCTCGATAGACAAAGGAACAAAAAAACACAGAAATCTATTCGAAGTGGCCTCCATTTGCTTTTACACCCTTCTTCAAACGGTCGGGCCACTCGTCCATGGCTGCACGCACGACTTCTAACGGAATCAAGGCTGCTGCTTTTGTCAAACTGGCCTTTAAAACCTCAATATTGCGATGACGCTTACTGCAGGCCTTCTGCTCTAGCCAGTCCCAACAGCGATAGTCAAGTGGGTTCATCAGCGGCTATGAGGTCGGGCAGATTGTCCTCACACCACTTGTGGTTTATATTTGCGTTGTGAGCTGGCGCCGAGTCTTGCTGAAACATGGTATCGTTGAGTGGTTTGATTACCTTCTCTAAGACATCGCTTTGGTAGTTTGCTGCTTTTGTTTTAACCCCTCGTTCACAAAAATGCAGCTGAGTGACTGCGTCGTACGAAACACCCCACCAAACTATAACTGAAGCAGGATGATGACCTCTTTGGACCCTTGGAATTTTTTCAGCAGCTTCCCGAGAACTGTGGGCGTAAGCCCTGTCGTTTTGCCGGTTTAATTTGTCTTCTATGGTGAAAATATTATCATCACTGAAGAAAATTTTCTTGTGTCCTTCTTGCGCGTACCATTGAAGTAACGCCTTCGATCTTAAGGCTCGTATCTTCTTCAAAGCTGGTGTTAACAGCTGTCCCGTTGTTTGTCGGTAAGCTCCAAGTTTTAGGTCCTCTTTGATGATGCGAAACATAGTTCTTTTTGGGACATTCATCTCCTGTGCCATGATTTTCTGCTTTCGGAGAGGTTTTCGCCAATTTCTCGCAGGCACAGCTTTCCCAGCTACTGGTGTCCCCGTAGTGCGTGGGCTGCCATTTCTAGGTCTGTCATCAACAGAAGAGGTCTCGTTGAACCATTGAATGCACCGATAAAAAAACTTTTGAGAAATTTTCAATGTTTTGAGCAAGTTGAAAATCTCCATTGGTGACTTGTTGCACTTGTGCAGCGCAATTACAGCGATGCGATTCTCTTTGACGCTCCACTTCATGCTGCCTCTTCGAGTAAACGATACAAACTGAGGCTAATTTTGCAGTATAGGGTCCACTCTATATTTTGAAAAAACAAAGCCGTTTTCGGCCGTCAGTTGTATGGTCTGTGCGGACTCATTCGACTTATGGACAGAGCTTATAGCTAGCGACACGATATCGAAAGAAAGTATCGATACTTTTACTTTCACGTAGTATCACAACCAAGTATTGATATAAGTACCGTACTCATTGCGACAGTACTGATATGAGTAAGTATCATATGATACTTAATATGTCTATTTTCATTTGCAAGAGTCAGTTTAGACTTCCAACGAAGCCAGAGATTCCAATTAGACATGGGTAACGCAGCAAATTTTGAAGCGCTGATACACTGATACCGGCGCCAGCAGTGCCAATACCATTGCGCTATGATACCATGATCTTACATACGGCGCTGGTAGCATTGCGCTAATACCATGACGCTATGATACACTCAAAAAAAAACATGATTGAAAAAGCTTGTATGGAACGAGAGCAACCCACATTTGAACTTACTAATTTTCCGATATAAAATACCCTAAAATACCCAGGCTATAGTATGTACCCATTCAGGTATCTTTCCAAACGTGCGTACGCGTATGTATATTGCTTTGCATCAAACAGACTTGAGATACGTATACTCAACTCATATCTTTGCGCCGCGCCGTAGCATAGCGCCAAGCCAAATGGTGTTGGCATTGCAAAGCGGCAGCGCCAACACCATTGATACCGAAGTGCGTTACTGAGCTACTAATACCGAAGTGCGTTACTGCGCTACTGATACCGACAATCGGTATCAGCGCAGTGGTATCATGGCTAGTGCTTCAACGCAATTGCGCGGCGCAGCGCTGCGTTACCCATGTCTAATTCCAATTATAATGATAGGGCCGGGAAGTGGTCTGGTGCTGTTCCGTGGCTTTGTTCAAGAAAGGCTTTTTTCCAAGAATGAAGGCAAAAAAGTTGGCGATACTATTCTGGCTGCCGGAAGAAGAGCGAAGATTTCATTTATTAGGAGATAGGCTTGTATTCATTAACTTGTATTTTTTACTCACATCCACTATGATGCGTTTTCAGCGAGGTTCAAAGTTTTTAAGAACACCAGCCGGGCAGAAATCTAGACGGGCCCCACGCAAGAAAAGGAAGTATTATAGTATGGGGTGCCATATCTTGTTAAGGAATCATTAACCTGGTGGCAATGAAAGGCTTGCTGGAAAAATTAGAAATTTGGAGCACACTATTTCTGTAACTTTCCAAAAAAAATAATGCACCTATTCATATTGCAACAGTTGTCAATGGCCGCCGCACTCATCAGATATTCAATCGAACCGTATGCTTCACTTGCTGCACTGAATATCACTACTTCATTTAAAATGAGTGATGGAGAGTCGCATGATTAGCTATGTAAATGTGAAAATTAATCGAAGAACATTTGCTGAATTTGAGATATTTCGCTGCAAAAGGTTTCTATTAAAAAACGCATTCATAATTTTTTTGCCTTTTTATATATATGGACAGTATACAAATTAAATAATACAGGGAATAGAATTGCTCATAGTCTTTGCCTTTTCATATCTAATCATTTAAATATATATTACAACATTAGCAACTTTTCTCCTTCGTCAATATAATATACTTATATACAAAAAACTTAAATATTGCGTTATCAAATATTTAATTGGTTTTACGGGGCATTTCACGTGAAGCGGACAATGAAAAAAAGTCGAGGTTCTTGATTTAGTTCATATTGCACATAATGGTACTTCCAGAAAATAAGAACGTGGATACACAATTTTTGGTTTCTATGAGGTTTAGTTGCCGAGTCATGGGCTTTTGAAAAATGGACGAAATTGATTAAAGGTTTTTTCGGAAGCGGATTCTAGGATTCAAAAAAAAAATCGAAAAAACATCAAAAATACTGACTTGTGTAGAAAATTAACTATTCTTTTTAATTTTGAAATTTTGAAAACTGAAATTAAAAATTTGTAAGAAACCAGAAGTAACAATGTCAACTCGTTTTTTGAATAATTTGGACCAGGTTAATTTTGTTTATTTTTGTAACAAAACAAAGCTTAAAGTATTCTTATTTTATCATAATAAAAGTTTTAGAAAAGGATAGCCAGTAGTTTAAGAGGTAGGTGAATTTCAATATAGTATATCAATATATCAAGTCGTATGAAGCGTGATACCGGGAGCTTCATTAGCACAGCTAGTGAGTGTGACAATAAAACATTAAAAAATATCGAAAAAAGAAACATAAAAAAATATCGATTTCCTGACCATACCCCCCCCCCCCCCTTAATGGAAAAAAAATACTTGCTTATGGAAAATGAATTTATTTCACAATTTTTACAATTTTATTCTCGTTTCTTAAACTGGGCCTTTTGTTTATTACTGAAGGTGTTTCTACGACCATTTTTTTCTGCGGCTTCCATATACGTTCATATAAGATGAATATCTCCACTTTTCTGCTAATATTCTTGGAATTTTTCTTAGGTCTTCAACCTTCCGATGAAATTTCAAATCGAAAGGATTGAAACATCGAAAGCCACACGGAGACAAAATACATACTATTAAGACTCTTTAAATTAATAACGAAAGTAATCGTCACTGCAAGCGCTGAACAGTAACTTAAAAAACAACGGAAAATTCGAAATAGTTTGGCACCATATATATTATATGGGCATCATATATATTAAATAGAATTTTATGAGAAAATAAAACCTTTTTCAACTAAAAGATGACGCTACTAATCCTATTTCGATATCAATTTTTGTTTTTGAGTCAACTAGAAGTTGTAAGCAAGCTCTTGGTACCACGCCTTATGCGACTTGCATGTATTAAAATTCACCTACTTCTTAAACTACTGGCCATCCCATTCTGAAACTTTAATGATAAAATAAGAATACTTACAAAAATAAACAAAATTAACCTGGTCCAAATTATTCAAAATTCCGTTTTCAAATCTAATTTCAAAATTAAAGAGAACAGCTAATTTTCTACAACAATCAGTATTTTTTATGTTTTTTAGGTTTTTTTTTTTTGAATAATAGAAATCGCTTCCAAAAAAGCCTTTCATCAATGTCATCCATTTTTCAGAAGCCCATAGCTCGACAGCTAAACTTCGTAGAAACAAAAACTTGTGCATCCACATTCATATCTTCTACACAATATGAACGAAATCCAGAACCTCGACTTTTTTTCGTTGCCCGCTTCACGTGAAATACCCCTAACATTATAGTAGGGGAGCCCAAGCGGGGATTTCTCGCGTTACTCGAGCGCGTCATAAAATCATATGGGGAGAAGCCCTGCACCCTGCAATGTACCCTACCATATATGAGCCCTTAATATAGTGGGGTGCGTTGAGGGAAGCCCGTCAGATTAGTAAAAAAAATGATCCTCAGAAAAACTCGAGCGCGTCAGATTAAGACAAGGTAAGTTAAGTACATCCAGAAAAGAGTATATTTCAATAATCTGACAATTTGAGCGTGGCTTAAGGAAATGGGCGAGTCACAAAGTTGTAAAAAAAAAACCTAACCTCGAAATACTCGAGCGCGATTAATTTTTTTTTTATTTTGAAGAAAATCCTATCAGGATTACGAAAAACATATAATCTGACGGTTTTCATGGGGCGATGTAGCTAAAATCATTAATAAATGAAAAAAATTGCAGGATAAAAACTGATCTTATCTTGTTTAACAGTGGGCCACAAGCAGGCAACGAGCTCATTTCTGAATATTTCAGATGGAAGCTGAGGGATACCATTTTATGGAAAGGGGGGGATAACTTTTCGGAGCACACTTTTCCATCTACCCTGGAGTGTGGTAGATAAGTTTGTTTGCATGTTTTTTTTCTGCGCTTCTTAAACATAGAAAAATAAACTCACAAACATTCCAAGTCGTAGTCAAAATCGGATATCAACATTCCGTTGAGAAAGAAGATGCTGTTAGTAGCAAATGTTTAGATCAATATATCTCCAAAACGGTTATAGTTACAAGAAAAAGTTAACAGATATTTTTTGTTGGAAATTTGTTAAGCTAAATTCGTCATACTTTGTTTTCTGAAGACGTGACCGTTACTGTGATATTTAGGAAAGGTCACTTTTGGTGACCTTTGACTCCGTATAAAAAGTAACGCAGCACTCGGATCGATGGGCACTTTTGATGTTCCATACGCCAGTGCCAAGGTTCACACCAAAATTCAGCTTTGCCCTAATTTTTCCGAAGTTTCGCCTTTTTTATGTCGGATTTCACTGGACCAGACGCGTTGGTTTGTTTGTTGTGTTTTTTTAAAATAATTTTATGAATTAATAATGAGTGATGTAAGTGTGAAATGTGTATTTTGTGAAAAAGAAACTTGTGAGAAAACTAAAAAGTTTACACATGAAACATTAAAAAAATGTATGAATATCTTGCAATATCGTAGAGTGAAACGTGTTCGAAGAAAATCTAGCAACGCTTATGCTACGGTCGTAATTTCGGATGTAACATCTTTAAACGATATATAAATATATATATATATATATATATATATATATATATATATATATATATATATATATATATATATATATATATATATATATATATATATATTTCATCCAGTTATTTCATCCAGTAATAAAAAGAAGAAACTATTTTTTTTTCAAATTGTCAGATTAACAATATCCCTCCATATAATTGTCAGATAATCATTTAGGACAACTAAGACATCAAGTTGAACCCTCTGTATAAAACTCTGACGCGCTCGAGTACTTCAAGATAACATTTTTTTTTTACATTTTCAGAAATCAGTCATGTCTTTTGGTCACGTCCAAATCGTCAGTCATTTAAATAGGACACTTTTTTGAGTTCACTTAATATTCCCTCTGAATATCTGACACGCTCGAATAACTTTTTTATTTTGTGTTTTTTTACCTCTTTTTACGGCCACCCCCCACCAGTTAATCGTCAGATAAATATCTATCGGCTATCAGAAAGACAAAGCGCGTATACACTATAAATGTCTGACGCGCTCGAGTATTTCCATGTAACTGTTTTTTTTTACATTTTTGAATATTTTTACACGCTCTCCCCCCCACTAAAATGGAAAACTTGACATAAACTTTTTTTCATTTTAGAACCTAATCTTCACAATCTAATAGGTCCCCATGACGCTTTAGTAACTGCAAATTTAGCATCCCGGGCTCCCCTACTATTACTCTTTCAATATAAACTGTTTGGATATTGTATGACTGAAAGATTTTTTGAACTTAAAATAGTTCATTTGTTTTACATTATATAACTGTCGCGTAGTCCGTAGCTCAGTTTGGAATGATGGGTTGGTTTCCATGTGAAATTTTTTCAGTCATATGTCGATACGATACCACCATCAAAGTATTGATATGAGTAAAATATCGAACAGTTTCGATTCAAGTAAAATTTTACTTGGTATCAAACGAAAGTATCGATACCGTACTAATATCAGTACTTTCATCGTGTCCCTACTTATAGCACGACTGTGTAGTTCATACACCAAAATCAAGAGATCGAAATAAAAAGAAAATTATGAACAATAAACGGATGAAGAATAAATCATACGAAATTAAACAGGATTCTTTCCTATTTTAACACCAAAATTAAATTTGTAACGAAAAAAGAAAAAATTAAAAAGAAATAAGTACTTGAAAATTCGGGTGGGTCAAATTTTGATCTAATCCCGGCTGGGATTGGTTGACACCAATCATAACAATATTCATAGTAAATAATATCTTAACTTATCGAACACTAAGAAAAATAATAATAAAGAAATACAACCCAAAATATTTAAATAAAATTTAAAATAGTAAATGACTAGTCTGTGGTGCCCCATTAATAATAAGTGATTGCTGATTTATGTTTGTTAAATTTAACAATTTTAGTGTGGTTCGCTTACTTTGAAAATTGTTGATAATTCAATATTTTGTAGTTTTAAATGATTTGTTGCTCATTTTTATTTAGATCAAATATTTATCGTACTTATGAACCAATTAACATAGTTGCATCCTCGAAGGTTTCAATATTTTCTGTATCAGCAAAGTCAACTACTTTTGTATGGCCAAATGAACTATTTTAGCATAGTAGAAAGAACCATTTTCCGTAGTTCATTCGACAATTTTGAATGAATTGTTGCATTACTATCAATAATAGTTAAATCAACCACGACTTTTTCTTTCAGTGTTGATATAGCCACTTGTAATCACAAAGACCACGTGTTGATAGATCGCCGCCACTCCTCGAACCTGAACATATCGATGTGCCAACTTAGACTCGGACCATAATCTTGTTCGTATGGTTCTCCGAGGGCGAATTTCTTCGCAAAGAAGCATCACATCCGCGAACTAGGTTCGTATCAACAGTTCAGCTTAACCCAAAGCGAATGCCAGTAACACCTTTTGTCGACTATGTCCTGGGGCCAGGATGCCGGGCGTACATGAGAAATGAACATGCCTTATGTTCATTTCTGAGGAAAAAAGCCTGTCATTAGTACTACTGACGTCATCTTCGGCAGTAGTCATAGAGATAGAAAGCATTGGTTTGATGTCGAATGCAAACTAGCAACTGAACGTGAGATCGGTGAAATAGACAGAGCTCGAGAGGAAAATTCGCGGCAGGCATGGAAGTTCTACCAAGTAGTCCAAAACATGGCATAGTATACAGCACACTGCAGTTTCTTAGGACAAAGGTATTCTGGAGCGATAGTTAACGGCTAAACGGTCAGCTCAACGAAGAATTAGAGTCTCCACGAATGCAATAAGAAGACCTTATGCTGCCGCCACGAAGCATAGAAGAGGTACAAAGATCCATAAGTCGACTAAAATTAAACAAAACCCCTGGAGCCAATGGAGGGCCTACGTTACACCAAGCATGGAAAGACGCCAGAAATTATAATCTGTCCCACAGATAAAAAAGAAGGTGTGACGATTTGCCGCAACTATAGGCATTGTTCAGTACTTCCTATAAGATACTCTCTTCTATTTTTCAAGAGCGGAGAGCCTCATACACTAGACCAATCGTCGGACAATAACAATGTGACAATGTGACGTTTGTTCCTTTGTGTACAAATCATTTCGATGAAAGTACATATCGAAATCAAAGGGTCACATGCCAAAAAAATCGCTCATCAAAAAGCAAATCATCAAACTTCTGTTCCTCACAGTTTATTTAGAACATTATTTTTATTTGGCTTATTATACAAATTATCAAAAATAACTCAATTTGAAAACAGTTGGAAACCGATGAAAACATGAATGGTTTTGGATATCTAATTTATTATAAAAATATATAGATTAAGAAATAAAAAAGGTTGCATGGTTATTTCGCTATAGTTTACCGAGTTTATTGACTAGATGTGATTGATAGCTAATTTTAGACCCGAGCAAACGTTTGAGTCACTTGCACTTCAGAATAACATGCATAAAAATACGGCTGATAACCACTTTTTATCACTTTGGTACGTGATCAATACGCAAAAGGCGTACACATTTTCTTTCAAAAGCCACGATGAGCTTCGAAACCCCGGTTTTTTCACTCTTCCCTGGCTTAAGCATAGTACTGAGTTCGATTTCACGTGAAATTTTCATACAAAATTCACGTGAAATCTGCTTCGGCGAAAATTTAGCTTGAAAATAAGCAAGAGTTGTACTAAGTTCTTAGCATGAAAAGTTGCTTTGAAGTTGCTTTCGCGTTGAAAACGTAGATGGCACTGAAACATATCTCCAATCATTTCACGCCAATTTAGTTTGTGCAGTTCATTCTTTCGAGCTAAAAAGTGACATTTGGTGTTTCAGTTTGAAAATGGAATAATAAGAAAATCGATCGAAAAGTGAAATTCTTGACATTTTATCCGTCAGAAATGAGCAGTGTCTCTGCTTTTCTTCATTGCCAAAATTTTTCGCTCGAAAGAATGACCAGATAATCGAGACATCTCAAAATTTATCTTCACGATTAGCTCAGTACCAGCATTTAGTCTATTTGTTTGTGTCAAACGAATACTACTCTACTAAGCATAAACGTTCTATCTGCATTTTTCTCAATTTTGAGTTAACACCGGATTCGGAAACTACATACTCTATTACATCATTCTGCAAAATTTGAAAAACTTATCTTTTGTGGAAGTATGTTAAAATCGATATTGAAATCCGTAAATCTCCAGTACAAATCAAAACACAAATCATTGAATATCTCAAAAGTACTAAAATATAGATAGAACGTTTATGCTTAGTAGTGCAGAATAGTAGGAAAAATAAATGTAGTAAAAAGTAGAAAAAATAAATGTAGTCGGTGTAGTGAATTTTTTCATCAACCTTCGCAACCGCACTGCCTAAACTCATATTTTAACTATCTATTTGAATTGAGAGACAGCTAAAAAAAACACCGTAAATGAAATTTTACATGAGCTTTTACATTCATACATATTCATATTTCGACGAAACGCCATTTCGGACAAGACCAGTGCTGTCGTTTTACTGCAATTGCAGCTCTGCTGCAATTTGATGCATGCAGTTCACTCAACATTGCATTTGTGTTTCATATATTGCATTTTACGAAATTTGCTACTTGTTTAATCTAGCTAGCATATTTAGTAAGTTGATTTCGCTCTGTTTAGTTATAACTAACTAACAATAGTATGTATTTTTCACCAAACACCACTAAACTCGAATCTGATATCTTTACAAAAAATTATATATCTTTTGTTGAATATGGTTTGTTATTGCTATTTCAAATGGCAATAGTTGTATTTTAAATGCATGCAGGAAGACTTATGTGTACATTAATGTATATGAAAGAATCCAATCTACTGCAATTTAATACTCACATATACATGTATTTCATACATGTATTCAAACAACGAATAAACTCCAGTTTTATTACTAAGTTACGTTGTGTTTTAGTTTCAATATTTTGTTTTCGATTTAAATTGTATGTTTTTAAACGACTGTGAACAACTTAACTAACTGCCTTACACATCTCGGCGTTTTGGTGTATTTAAAAAAATTGGGAATTAAATTAAAATTAAATTTCACAAGTAAGCTTTTCTTCGAAATCTGAAAAAACCCCCGTGTGTTTGGTTCTAAAAGATAGATAGAGATACAGCTTCTGAAAATGTGTCTAAAAATGGGTGAGTAAACGACGCGAACTACGAAAACGGAGATGAAGATTTGGCGATTGCCAAATAATTCAGTTTTGAGTGGTTTTGGGAGTGCGCGATTTGGTACAAAGTACAAAGTTCTTTTACGATTTTTGAAGCAACTGTTCAATGCTTTGAGCTGCGCTTTTTTTTGGGGGTGTTTTTTTTTACACTAATTAATTTAAAATTAAAAAAAAAATGTTTCTTCGATGCTCGCCATTTTCGGCAATTATTGGCCAATCGGTCCCTCCTTTATCTAATCAGAGACTATAATCTTTTAGAACTAAAACACACGGGGATTTTTCAGATTTTTCGTAGCCAAAAACCAAGGAAAAAGCACAAAGAAGCACAAAAACGACACTGGACTTATACAAATTAGCAAATACAACACCTCCATATGTATAACAGGTAAGAATATGCGGTAGACCAGCGTTATTATGTTTTCCTATAATCGGTTCAGTTTCCTGCTTACTTTGATTACAAACCCTAGACAATTCGTACTTCCAGTGTGGTGAATATAATTTCGGTTCAAATCATAGCTGGGGCTAAGTGAAATGGAAAGCAGTATGAAAAATTATTTAAATTATTTAAAAAATCTGAGGATGAAATAGATTTCAAACTTATTTGTTCCTAACAGCTTTGGTGGACCCTACACCAGTGTCTCTGATTAAGTTAAAGCTTTTTGACAATCAGGGGCTCAAAAATTAAAGGCATTTTATTTAAAATTAATATTTATATTTTATTTTATTATTTTTTATGTAGGGATTTATATTATATATATATATATATATATATATATATATATATATATATATATATATATATATATATATATATATATATGTATATATATATATATATATATATATATATATATATATATATATATGTATATATATATATATATATATATATATATATATATATATATATATATATATATATATATATATATATATATATATATATATATACTACAATTTTAATATTTAATAATAAATAAATAATTTCCATATTTTTTGCCTAATTGTTTGTTATGGAAGTCGAATATTTTTATGGCGATACTTTTATCATCGCTTAGGATGACTTTATAATCAGTGGCGGCTCGTCACAGTGGGCAAAGTGGGCCGGGCCCACCCTCTAAAACACATAAATAATAATTTTAAATAAAAGTTTGTCATCATTTACATATTAATTCATATACGTTTAACATAATAAATCCTTCTATAATTTTAATCCAGCAACAGCACATTTTTATATAATTCATTCATACCATGCAATGACGTAAAATCACATAGTGCCATACATACATTGAATGTCCATCGCGCAATGTATCAACATATTTTCATACATATAAAACAATTACTACAATACGCTACAAGCATAAACTATACGATACAATATACACCTGCATCTTGTACACATAAATGTATATTCCTCTTCTCAGTCCCATACACGCCACGACGGGCAGACGCATCACTAGCCCATTCATAATTCTTCTACATCATCTACACTATGTTACAAACATAAGTATAAGCGAAGGTATAAGTTCGCGTTTGTGTGTTTATCGATTTCTGTTCATCAATGTGGCTCGGTGGGCCCAAGCATCACTGGCCCACTATGCGTTGTTACCAGTCCAAGCTGCGATCTATGAACATTGACGCTTTCAATCGCAACAAAATTGATTTTGTATATTGGGCCGGCTCTTCATCTACGAAAAATTGACGTGAGCAATCGCGTCAAAATCTATGTTGCATATTGGGCCAGCCCATCATGCGTTTACATGCGTAGCTTGAATCAAAGAACTACAAAATCATGACGCGCGCAAGCCTCTCTCAGCTCTATGCTTGTGAGTTGTGCGTGCGTCGCCAGGAGAGTTCGGTTTATGAATGAATGAATGAAAAATTGTTTGTGGTATTTTTTTCAGCATTTTTTGTCAAATTATAAGCTATAAATGAGCTTATTTAGATCATAGTAGATTTCATTAATGGGAGTATTTTTGTGAAAAATATTATGAAAAAAATGTAATGCGACGTGTGTTAATATTGTACTGAAAAGAAGAATAATGTGGCGGAAGACAAATCTATGTACACCTGCATGTATCCAAAAGATGCAAATTTTTCTGATGTGAAAAATTAGCGAATAGGTATGCATGATTGTTTTTGAAATATATCCCAAAAGAAAATTAATTTCAGGATTTGAAGCATGAAATGCTTATTTGTCTTCTCAGGATAAATTTGAAACAAAGGTTAGGTTAGATCCAGGGTGTAAAATGCAAAGTGTAAAAATTCCAACAAGAAAAATGCACCTCTCATCTTTCATATAAAATAAAAAAAAGACAACTCTTTTATAAAATGGAAATAAATCAGCTAGCATAAATTTAGTCCATAAACTGTGCTAACAGATTTTTCAAATTCTTCAATAACAGCTCTTGCAGATAGCGTTAGAAAGACCAAATACAATCAGGGTTTCTTATTACGGTTTCGAAAATTATGTGGAGGTCTGAGCTCAGCTGCATTCTGAAAGTATCTGTTTTTTTCATTCAATGAGATGGAAAATGACTCCATCAGAAAATTATGTGATTCGGTGCTTGCTTGGGACTTGGGGCTTGCTTTTGGCTTGGGGCTTGCTTGTATCATGCATGCGTAGGAAAGAAAATAGTAAAGTGAAGACGGCACAGAGAACGTTAATATAAGCAAAGCGCTAAACACTTACACGATTTAAACTTTTTCTGGATGAGTCTTCCGTTTTCAGTGGTACTTTTAAAACTATTCAAAACGATCTCATCATTAGTAAATGTACTACATTAAAAAAAAACTTTATATTTGTACTACATTAAAAAGCTTTATACTTGCTGAGATTCATAACGCTCCCTGTTATTCCTGGCAAATCGATGAGTCCACTGACACCAAGTGTTTGTCTCAACTATCAGTGATTTTTCGATACGTTTCAGAACAAGGCATTACAGTAGAGAGATTCATGTTTTTTTTTATGTAAGTCAAGGCAATAAAGCTGGAGATCTCTATAATTTACTAACTAAACATTTAAGCATTTCGATATTGCCAGCATATTAGTGGGACAAACCTATGATGGTGCTTTTGTGATATCGGGGACTTGCAAAATAAAAGAATGCCTCATCTTTTTCGTGAATTTGACTGGGTTATTAGCATTTTTTTCCAACTGGACGAAGCGAACTAGTGTAGTTTGCAGCAATACACGATGGAACTATAAGTCTCGAATAATTTAAGTTCTTTCAAATAGTACAAATGAGTTGCTGGAAGTCTTCGAAATATTTTTAAATAATGAAGCCTTTGTCCAACATAGAGAAACGATTAAAGAGTCTGTGGACTTCAGGCATATTTTGTCGGTCTTTTCGTTTTTATTTTTGCTAAAAACTATCAACCTTATGTGTCAACAAACAGGTGTTCTATTTGAAATATTAATTATTGTAAAGTTAAGTGCAGATATTAATTATTGTAAAGAGCGAGTCAGTAACTTACTACTAACATTAAAATCATATAGAGGAGACGATACATATTTTGAAAAAAAGTTTAACGATGTTTGCAGTAATTTTGGGCAACCTGTTAAAAGATGTAAAATATATTACGGTAGCATTTCAGATGCGAAAACTTATTTTAAAAGACTTCATGCGTTAAATTTAGACTAATCTATCTAAACCTTTCGGATATGAAAAAAAATAGATTTTATCAGTTTCATTAATAGTAGTAATCTCAAATCATTTGCGAAGGCTTTTCTTAAAAATCTACTAGACTCTCTTATCGACAGCTACCCCTAAATGTTTGAAAAAATTAAGCAACGAAACGAACTTTGTGTGTAATAATCTGATCATAACAAATTTGGAATCACGCAGAGTTTATCGGACCTTTTAATTTTTATATCTGATAATAAGTTGGATATTTATAAATTGCTAAGTCAAGTTGCTTCACTGGCATCTTCTTCCACTTCAGTTGAACGAAGTTTTTCAGCTCTTAAGAGAGTAAAAACCTTTGTACGGAATTCAATTTGTCAGACAAGACTTTCCGATTTAAGTACAATGGAAATTGAAAGGGATTTAGTTAAAATGTTGCGAAAAGGTTACAATTTCAAATTTCACAACCAAATAATTGATCTCTTTGCTTCATCAAAGAGTAGACGTAACCAAATAATTTACAAGCATGTGTAGTAAATTATATAGTGCATCACGCTTTATTCTTTATTTTTAAATACGTTTGAAAAATGTTAAATTTGATGTAGAATATTTTGAATGTAGATATGTATATTAAACCACTTGAAACAAGTGTTTTAGTTTCATATATTTTATACTGAGGAGCATTGAAATTGAATATTTCTCGGAAGTCTATCTACTGCGTAAACGTAGTAGATAACTAACTGGGCCAAAAAGAATGGTTGGATCGATTGAAAGGTGTGCATATAGGTGTTATATAAATAGCGACCAAAACAATAAATTTTATTTATTTGAAAAAACTGACCAGCATACAACGAAATCAACGAAAATTTGTTCAGATAACAATAAAAAACTGGGCCCACCCAATCTCAATAAGCACGAGCCGCCACTGTTTATAATCACTATTGTTCTTTCAAAAACAGACAACTGAAACTTCTGGCTGCGACTTTTCAGGAAATTAAATGAGAGCGTTTAGTACTTTTCATGAATTTCCCCCACCACATGATTCAGGAAAATTCAGCTCATGAACGTGACTGACAGTACGCGTTTTTTGCAAAATAACATCAATTCCGGAAAGTTTTATTGCTTTATTGAATTGCCACAAATAATATAACGGAAAAGTTGTAGCTTTAGGAGCATGCTTTCAATAAATTTGTATTTCATTGAAAAAAAATAAACAAAAGTCTTTTATTTGTCCAAAATCGAGTGGAACCTTATTTGCACTCCCAATATAAAAATAATTGATGTAATAATCAACAGTCAAACATTCTGCGAATAATTAAGTCATTTTTATTATTTCACATATTATTCAAAGTATAATTTCATCGTGTTTATATTTCTATATTTTCACTTTTACATTTGTTAATAATATATATTTTTCATATTTCTACCGTTATGTTTCATCGTCATCAATTTTCTCTTCCACCTTTCAACTGATAATCTCTTATTGTTTACCATAATATTTCTAAATTCTATACATGTAGAAATATCTTTATTAGTAAGTTGATCTTATCTATTTTCTTGTTCAATAATATGTATAATGTCATGATTAGATTTCGTTCACATTTATAATGAAACTTACAAATGTTCTGATTCCGTATATCAATCTATCTCTTACTTTATAAATTTATTAGGTTCGAGTAATTTTTTTTTCTTGCTCTCTATTATAGCTTTCATATATTAAACAATATCAACATGTCATGCTTCTCTGTGTTGATCTAGAGAATTAAATCACTTTTAATCATCTGGTCACAAGCACTTTGTATGAACGTGCGATTTAGCAAAGCAACGAAGGAGTACCCGGCTAGCACAAAAGAATTTATTCCGAAACCAATATAGAACAACCAGGCACAATATCTTTGACCTGGTTGGAGTTTTAGGAAAAGTTAATTTATTTTCGCTATTTCCAGAGAACAGATAAGCGTTTTGGATTAACGGACAGAAGAACTACAAGCGTGCTTAAGAGTTACGGAGAAGCGGTTATAATTGCATGAAATTCAAAGTATGAAAATGTACAAGTCCCTTAAGTTTCATGAATCTAAATTTTCGATAAATGTCTAGAGGATTGAATGGTACGCCTATTCACATCTATATACTATTTTTCGCCAGTTTATTCTTTCAAAATGTCAATTTCTCATTTGATTTAGCGTTTTTAAATTAATTTGGCCGAAATACTTCCATGTTGATTATTTGTAGTTCCAAATTCGTCTGCCAGTATTTAACGTATCCGTGGTCAATATTTTTTATTTTAGATTTTTTCTCGCTCGTAATAGCTCAGGTATAACTTGAAAATTTTCTTTTTCTACCGCTTAATCTCTAAAAGTCTGACTCAAGTTTGCTTCGCCATTTATTCGTTCTAAAATTTATATCAAAGCACCGTGTTGTTCAGGTTATATTTTCTAAAAAAATGTTAAAGATCGTGATTGTTTAATTTCAACCATACAACAACGGGCAGCCTATTTTCCGTTCCTCAATTTTACTCAATCGTTTTTTCATTCCACATTATTATATTTTAGTTTTAAGTTTTCAGATTTTTTTGTACCAAAAGGTTTTGGTGTAACAAAAACTTTTTGCTTTTCATAAAAATAAATCATTTGTGTTTAATCACATTCATTCAAATAATAATAGAGCCATTTCGGGTAAAGAGACTTGATGCTCAGAATAACGGTTATTTACGATGATTTTAAAGCACTATTGCTGTATACTAAGTCTTTTGATTTGCTTGAGACGGAAACATTCTTGAGCCCCACACGCATTCCTAATAAAACTTGCACCCGTTTGTTTAAAACCTTAAAATCAGAATGAATTCAATTTAGCACGAAAAACAAACAAATAAACAAGAACGAATGCTTTGAAAATAACTTTATATTTTGTTGAGTAAATTAAAATCGAAAAATACAAATACATCTTAGCCGTAATTAAAAGCAATACTTCAAATACTTTCATTTAATCGAAATTTTGGGGATACTACGTCAGCTTACATACATCCCTAAGTATCTCGTTACGATTAAATCTATTTGTGATATACAAAAATAATTCAATTATTATTTTTTTTTTAAAAAAAGAAGCGTCTTAACACTACTAATCGGACTCTTTGAGAATAAGTTAATAACACAAAAGGCAACTAAAAGTTTCTGTGTAATCTATCCACTTCGATCAAGTTTCGTGACGTAAAAAAGTACAAAAAAAATCTCTGTTTGTAAAATACACACAATTATTATTCATAAGACTCTAAACTTAAGGACATAACAAACTATTTAAAAATATGTATCGTTAAAATACTGCCTGTGTGATTCGTATTTCTTACTAAACTTCACCTCTAAAAAATTTTTGTACAATGCAGCAAGTAAATCAATATGTCGTGTACTCTTTTTTTCCGTTTTCATTTTTTCTATTTTCTGGGTTTTTCTCTTTGTCTATATAATTTATTGCATAGTTCTAAATTTGATTCTTTTTTATCGTCTTTCTTTTTTCTTTCTATCCTTCATCCTAATTCGTGTGTTATATTTACAGGGAAATACAAATGGATTTATTACATATTCCTATGATGTCGCTTATAGAAAAAGTCGATTCGTGCGAATCGGCTCCTCCTCCTCTTCCTTCGAACTCTGGCAGCCGCTATTCATTTGTGTATTTCATATGAAGCGCTTGGTGTCATGAGTGCTTGTCTGTCAATTCAGCCCATCGAACTTCGAAAAATTTACGCATGCCATGGCCCGCCTTGCCCACCGGCGAATCGTCTTCATTAAACATTTCGCAATTGTCGAAGATTTGACGAACATCTACACAGAAATCTTCGCGCGATTTATATCTGCGGAGACAGAGAAATTATATAGATTACAAAGATAGAGGATAAAGAGCATATATTTTAAATTTTATCGAAAGAAACTGTTTGCACAAAGAACATAAGTATTATTTCCAAATGTTTTAGACTGACTCATATGTAAATTCAATTAGGATTGTAATTAATTTGGGTAAAACATCAAGCAAATCATAAAAATAATGTATCTTATATTCAGCACCGCAAGTTATTATATTGCATAGGGACTCGGAGATGAGATGAAAAAAAAACAATTCAGCATTGTCAAGGAACTTGCGGAGTTAGGTCGTCCGACGAGCTGTTCGCAAAATTCGAAATTGGCAATGGATTTTAGATAGCCACATTGTAGTGACCAGTGATCATTCCCCGGTCCTATACAAAGCGAAAGAATCATCTTTACCGAGACCGCTTTCAAGGTTTTGATACTCTTTCACCAGCGCCTCTGAGAATATAACACTTACACATAGAAGTCCCGGTTTATAGACTTTCGCTTTGCAGAATATTTTATGCAGTAGAACTCAAAAGTCAAACGCGGATGGGGTCTTACTTTGCAAAGCAGATCTGAAGGTGATATTAAACATCCAAATAGATATGGTCCTAGCAAATATGCAGACCAACAAGTGTTTACTTATTTCGGGAATTGCGACACTGGCATAAAAACCGGTGTTGCAGACAGGTTCTTATGGGTTTGAAAGTTGCGCGGCTTTCCAATAAATACGATGCAAAGGGACTGTGGTAACTTAGAGAAAAGCTACTGTTACATCTACTACACCTGCCTACATCAATCACATAGAAGCATCTACCTAAACAAACCAGCCTGAATCCTTTAAAAAGCGCTCCAACTCTTTTTTTACATTCACTCTTTAAAAAGCCCCCAACTATAACAAAATAACAGCATGCTTGTACAAGAGGTAAACTTGTAGAAGCAGCGCTACTCAGCCTTGTAGGGTATGCTGAAAAATCACTTGCTAGTAAAGAAGTACAAGCCGGCTTGATTTCAATGCATCAAGGGAGCGACCAATAATGTGTCTCGTCAGGCGATTGTGAATGCTGTCAAAAACCTGGATGTCAATTCGCAGTTCGTCGCACTTATAAATCGACTACTCAAAAAACGTCGAGGGTTTGCAAGACCCTAGAGAAGGATTAATCAGCTAAACTGGACTCTCGAAAACACTCGAATGGTGACTTTACCGAGTCCCTTTCCGGGCGCTGCGGTGATTGAAACGGTGATTGAATCTGCGCCTCTGTCCAAACCTCCTGCTCTTCGCAGCAGTAGGAAATGCTGATACACAGTTTGATCTTTGGCCACCAGTGAAAAGGACAGGAATGCAATCATGTCCTTTAAAAATTTCAAATCACCGGGCATGGATGGTATGTATCCGCTTATGCTAAGGGAGGGAATTTATCATCTGGAAGCAGGCTTGAAGGAATACCCTAAGGCATGACTAGCCCTAGAGTATGTACAGTCACCTGGGCGCCACGTTAAGGTAGTTTTTATACTTAAATCGGGGACAGATGACTATTTAGATCCAAGGAACTTTAGGCCGATCAGCTTAACTTTTTTTATGCTGAAATGCCTGGAGAGACGTCGAACAATACATACACACTAAGGCTCTTAACTCTAATCGCTTGAATGATGAGCAACATGCGTACCAGCCAATAAAATCATCCGAGTCGGCCTTTCATTCTCCGGTTTCCAGATTTGAGGGAGCGAACGCAAATGTCGAGTATGCGATGGGGGAATTTGTGAACATGGAAGGGGCCTTTGACAGCTATTTGAATCCGTGAAAGCTCATGACCGGGTCGACGTTTTAGTTTAAATGGATACACGCTATGCTGACGCAGATATTGTTGCTGCTGGAAGCTGATAATTCAGAACAGAGGAGACGAATGGATAACATCAATGGGGTCTCCTATTACCACTCCTGTGGTGTATGCTAATCAACGCTAAGCAAACTGCAACAAGAAGGGCTTCAAGTGCAAGCTTAAGCTGATGACATGGCCACTATAGTAGTCAGTAAAAATCTGAATGTGGTATGTAGACATAAACGATGCACATTGGATCTAATTGACAGTTGCGGGCGGTGCACACTAACAGTGAATCCTGGTAAAACAAAACTTGCTTTGTTTCAGATGAAATCAACTATCGAGGAGTAATCTTGGACAAAAACTTAGCGTAGGCAGATGACATCGCTGCTGCCATATCGGACGATCCTATTAAATCATTCCTTACATATTTTCTCGCGATGGTATCAGGAGTGTGGCCTTAGTGCTAAACCTAACAAAAGAGAACTATTGCTCTTCACGAGGTAGTATAGGATTCCATTGTTCGAGCTATCGAAGCTCAATGTAACTCCTACAAGCGTCACTAACAATGTAAAATATCCTGGACTGCAAGCTTCTATGGACAGAAAATATAGCGGAAAGGGCTCGTAAGGCACTGTGTGATTTACAGCTGTAAAAGGGCTATAGGGCAACTTGTATCGGCTTCTTGATTTACACTAGCATAGTGGGACTGAATCTGCTGTACAGTCCAGTAGTTTGGTAGTCAGCCATACTTAAGGCTGTCAACTAGAAAATGATAGAGCAGGAGGGTAGTTTAGCAGCCTTATTATTAATGGGGGCACTCCGTACTACCTCAACGAGAGCACTCCTGGTGTTACTTCATTGGCTTTCTACCGATCTGGTTCTCGAATCATGCGTAGTGCACTGCGATAAGACAACATTGTGGTGACCCCTGATCGGGGAAAAACCTGGGCCATGCCGGCTTATATGAAGATTTTGATTCTGTGACCATTGAGGTGACACTATCACCTAATTTTTGATATAATCATTTTTAATAGCTGTGAATAAATCAAACACCTCATACTTACGTCAGATCCTGAATTCGTTTCCGAATTGTCGATAGATCCATTGGCGTCTTAATAATCTTCTTGTACGTTGGAAATTGTTTCGTGTTCACAGGTAGCAGAAATGGCCAGGAGTCTTCATGCAACTAAACAATAATACAAAATCAAATGTTTTATCTTACTAGTCATGTTACATTCGAAACATACCTCCATGTCACTCAAGACTGTCTTGCAAATCGCCAGCTCTTTTATTAGTTTTTTCGTTGCATGCTTCTCCTTTTTTTCCTGCTTCAATTTCTCTTTGTCTTTCGCTTCGCCCGACGAAGCAATAGTCGATGGCGGAGTAGTCGCTATGGGCTGTGACGATGACTGCAATTGATTCAATTGCTGATGAGAAGACTGTACTTCCTGGCTGTAAGGGTGTTGCATTTGCTGTAACGGCGGACTTATGCATTGCGGCAGCGGGGCATGCTGCTGCAAATTCGAGGAAACGGCTGAGCTCATTTGCGGCTGTTGCAATTGCGGTTGTACCGCCTGCGACTGACTGTTGCTCGTACTGTCAAGACTAGTTTCTAGAATATCACTATTGCTTGGTGAAGCTGGACGAGGAGCTATTTGGGTGGGAGTTGATACAGGAGTCGAAGACGCGGTGGCGACTGGCAGGCTACAAGTGACAGACGGCGTAGATACAGTCGATGGCGGCAAACTGAAACGGGCGTCGATCGAATTTTGATGGTCATCGAATGACGTAGATGCAACCGATAACGTCGGGCTGTACAGTAAATGAATATTCAGTTAACAGATTTCAATGATCAGAATCTACAGTAAAATACCTTAGTGGAATCGCTGGTTCATCTTGAGAGGAACTCAGGGCCACTGGCGCAGTTATCGTTGGTGTAGGTGTTGTTGCTGCAGGTGTCGTGGGCGTTGTCGTCGATGAATTAAGAGATTTAGAATCTTTATCAGCCTTTTCCTTTGGCTTTTTAGGCGGACGTTTCTTTGGAGGCGGTGCCTTTGAAATGCATCCATGGCAATACCATTTTCCTCGTGGCACTTTTAATAATGGCGGAATATAACAATCTTGATGATACGCTCGTGGACACAGCTCGCAATATACCATCTTTCCAACCGGTGCCGGCCTTAATCCACCGCAAACTATGCACTTTCGTTCGTTTGTAGCTTTATTTACACATTCAAAACAGTACCTGGTAACGCAATATGAAAATAAAAGTTAATTCAAGGATTCATTTACTTCGTGCAGCATTATTTCAGATCCATTAGTAAAGTTTAATTTGAGCCAAACACAGCTTTGTCAAAAGAGTACACACATTTATCTTATGCGTCCTTTTTTATGAGTACTACTTACCAATCGCCTTCGGGAATGTTATCCATTTTCGGCTTGAAGCAATACGTATGATAGCCTTTGTCGCAGCTATCACAAAGCAAAAGCTTATCCTCGTTCTCGCCAGACGTACAAAACTGGCAATTCTGTAATAAACGCGCATTAATACAATTCGCTGTGCTCTCGTCATCATTTCTACTATTTTTATCATCTTTTGACTGTTGTAGCAAAACAATTTTTGAATGTCATTCAAAGTGTCCATTTTCACATTCGATCGATTTCATGTTTTCATTTTGTCCATAATATCATCGTCGGCCACCATTATCATTTGCATATTTACAGTGTTTCAAGACAACACGGATAAAACATGTGAGAGAGCGACAAAACAATTAGATTAACATTTCAAAGCTTGGCACTGTTTAGTGCACGCAAAATATTAAGTAAACATGCATCCAATGAACGACCTAGTATCAGGCATATGTAGCGAATAGGGGAAGCGTAGAACAAAATTAAAACAAAGATCAGATAAAAAGTTTCATTCAATAAATCTTAGCGATTTGCTTTAAAATAAAATTCAAAAAAAAAAATGGTTAGTATTTTCAAGAGCATGCAACTTAGATTACAAAAGATAATTTGGTGACATTCTCTCACGTTAGCGGTCTAATACAAGGCTATATTCCACAACATAGTACATTTTTTTAAAAGTTCGAAATCATAAAAAAGCGAAGTTTCAAAAATGAGTACTTTCATATATTTCAAGATTCAATTAATTAAGCGTTAATGGCGACTTCAGCTGAATAGGTTAGGCTTTGATTAAAAGGCACCTGTTAGACATCAATTAATATTTGATTTTAAGCAACATTAAAGTACTGGCAGTAAAACAATTTTATTTCACTAGGCAAATGGTGACGGGCGTAGATATCATGCTCAAAATTATACAAAAATTATCGTCAGAGTGTCTTCTGACGATTGATTTGAGGTATTTCGTGAAAAATACGTATTTCAAGTACGACAAACGTCTCAGTGATCAGTTTTTGCCATGACTTCGCCTATTACACAATATCTACTGTAATTTTTATTTCCTGTCTTCATATAAATTCCATTATCTCGCTTCATAGCGTACTGCTGCTGTTATAATTTTTTAATAACGTTCAAATCTGTCTTACTTAACCTACACTCGTTCTATTTTCCAACACGAATTTTCTAATGATTTCAGATAGTCTAATGTCAGGAAAGTATGAGCCTACATAATTATAACTGGCCAATCTTAAAAGTTCTCTTACCGCTTTCATAATACTTTTATCCCATGCCACGCACGATTCCAAAACGTATAAGGCCATAGCAAGCTGCGATGTGGTATGAGACCGAGCGACTGCATCCCGCCATGTCACTAGGCCTTTCGGCATATTCTCTTGCACACCTAAATCCTTTTCACTGCTACATACGCTTGATGGTGATTCGGCGGCTGAATTTGAAGTAGCTGTCGATGAGAGGCCACCGTTATTGTTGTGTTGATTTGAGTCATTGTTCTGCTGTAGTGATTGGCACAAGTTCGACCCGGAGGCCATTGACGAGGACCCGCCAGCCGATGATGTCGAGTGTTGATTTTGCTGATTTTGAACAATCACGGCCAATTGCACTTCTCCAGAAACATTTCCCAGTGGCGGTTTCAGATAACGTCTCTCGATCGCCGCTTCCAGGCCTGCCACACGTTCTCGTATCGTCGGAATAATACTTACAAAGTCTTCTTCTGTGATATCATCGATTTCCGTCAAGTTAATTTCCGATTCCGTTCGAGTCGGCAGCACCCAATGCTTCACTTGCATTGATGCACTCGCAATTTTATCTTCAAGAGCTTCTACTTGTTCCAGAAGGGCCAGTTCAACTCGCTTAGCTACTCGCGCATTCCATGCACATGGATTATCTGGTTGAACATAGCCCGGCCCACTATCGTCATCATCCTTCGCTTGGAGTAGACAGCGGTCTGACAAGTCTAGGGTATCGTTGATCGACCGAAGAAGATTCAGTCTTAATTCTCGTTCTCGTACACCTCGCTGATGTAGAGATTGGATGACATCATTTACCAGTTCCAAAGTATCGATCCTCCACCAGCCGTGTCGAAAATTAGCAGGAACATAATTTTTTTCTAACTTCTTCGGAAAACCAAACTCTTTAATGCGCTCCAGCATCCGATGCTCTTCCGGTGTCATGGACAAAGGGGTCGGTACGTCACATGTCACGTAAGTGCTAATGTTTCCCAGCGACATATTCGCTAGCGATGTCATCGGTATGCCAGTTGCTTCATCCAGTTTCAAATCTGTGCGACCCGCTTTTATATAAAAACTGTCATCTTTCGTCTCATCTTCATATTTTATATCACTCATTCTTTCTTCTCCGCCTATTGTGCTCTCCACCAGTTGCTCATCGATACCCGACAGAGAGAGTACCGACTCGTTCCGGAAGTGAAGATCTACTTTGCCATTTTCCAACGGAACGGTAAAGTATTGAATATTATTGGCAATGTCCCAACGGTTTCCCTGAATTTGTAGTTGAGATTCGCACGTGACGTTGGAAAACATTTTCTGGTTTTCTGGCCCATTAAATTGCTCGGAGGCAGTAAGTGGCATTTCCCGATTTAATAACGAGAACCATTTCTCTATAGCTACTGGTGGTTTAATTATTTCGTCGCCCGTTGCGTCCTGTTCTTTCTTCACCTCGGTTTTCACCGTGTTGCTATCACAGACTTCTTCATTTAACTTATCGGGTTCTTCAGCCCCAGATTCATTTTGCGACTCCACCACCATACTGGCTGAATCGTCCCGATCCGCGATCGATGTATCTACACTACTATGATTCAGTGGTGGCAGTGGCGGTGGTGGCGGCGGAGGTGGTGGCGGTAGAGGGCTTGGCAAGTTCACACTTTGCACTGCAGTGTCTTCGATAACATCCTCCTTAGGCTCTTCCATCGGTTCGTCGACAATTGTCTTAACATCCTCTAAAGCATCCTCTTCGTCGTTTTTAGTATCTTTTTCTGCTTTCTTCTGAAACTCATCTTCAAGCACCGCATTGTATTCAAATATCTCACTTTGAGCGGCCTCCATGGCTTCAACGAATATCGCTCCAGCTTTTGGCAGTTTCCAATATCGCCGCCAGTACCTATCTTGCCCATAGCAAGTCGCTCGTAGTTGGTTGCTTGCCTTTTCCAATAGCTCCTTGCTTTGTTCAGAACTTTTCACCAATTTCTCCAGCTTCTTTTGCACTTCATCGGCTGTCATTCGATTATCTTCATCTTCCTCGACCGTAGTTATTTCGCTCTCAACATCACTTAGGTCCTCGTCCATTCCCACATCGGTCGATGCGTCGTCACGTGAGTTTATTTTTTTATTCAACAGGTGATTTAGCTCGGGAGTGGCGACCGTCCCATTTTGGTATGTGGCGACCTCTTCTTGTTTACCACTCTTCACTGGTGTTGTTTCCAAACTTTTCACAGGACTTTCCTCAACCTTTTCGCTAGCCGTCTCCGACTCACATTCCTCCTTGTGGTTTGTTATAGTATCGTTAAGCGGTTCAGGTTGCGGAGTACTTTCGTCCACTTCCATTTTCTCCACACCAATTGTTGAATTTTCTTGGTTGTTGTTGTTTTCGCCACTTTCGGCGTCGGTCGAGTCCTTACGTTCTGCGGCTTCCAACTCTGTTTGAGCAGCAGCTGCCGCCGCAGCAGCATCCCGTTCTTGTTGTTGCTGCTGCGCTTTTTCATAAGCTTCCATTCGAAGTTTCCGCATATGCAACGACTTATATTTTCTCACCTTCATATCGTTTAAGTATTTTTCACGTTTCGCTTGTGCGCATTGTTCTAGGCTTCCTTCGATTTGCTTCAGTACAGCTTTATTGAGTAGTAGATCGTTGCACAAATGAGCTAGAATTTCTGCTTTTTTCGTTGGATTCAGGGCAACGAACGGTCTATCTTTCAAGCACATCGACAATTTCCACGTATTGTTTTCATGTAACAGCTCATAGTATTGATGATTTTTAGTGGACGTCGTAAAACAGTCTACGTCGTACTGATGATGATCCGCAACACGCCGCTCCTTCTCGCGATCCAACGTCACACCTGACATTTGACGCACTTCCCCCGTAGCTGCAGCATACAAGTAAATTCGAAGCACTTCAGAAATGTTCGAGTTTGTTAGATCCGCGTTACGCAGTGACTGCCCCAGAAGTGTAGTATGTCGTCCAGGATTTGGAATGCCAGGATCTTCAATGGCACAAACAAGCAGATGCGTCATTACCGACAACAATTCTTCTTCGGCTTCGATAGCATTCTCGTTGGCGAGCGCATCGTGTAAACTTTGCAATGTTGGCAACGATTCCATATCTATGAGTATAAAATGCTCTCGGTCAGTTCCCGGTGTGAAAAGAAGTTTACATTAAACCCAATAAATTGCTGATATTTACCAAATCCTAAGGTTTCCCCGAAGTTGTGAAGAAACTCATATACCATCAGTAAGTCAGCCATAGCTTTTCCAGCCAGACGACATCCCGGCAACCGTTTCAATTCAGGCAAGTCTTTTAGATGGGTGATTTCCGAGTCTTCCTGTGGTTTTCTACAATTCACAGATACAAAAGCCGTTTAGATTTTTTCAAGACACTAAGTCTCAAGTTATAAACTACCTTATATACGCCAATATGTCTGCATCACGTCGCCTGGCAGCCGCTCGCTTCTCGCGTTGTATCAGGCGATCTAAGACCATCTGATGTTTCTTCTTCTCACGTTCCTCGAACTTCCTTCGATTCTCGAATTGCCGTATTAAAGCCATATGCTGACGACGCCTTTCGCGTTCCTGTCAATTAAAAGATCATAGCAGTATTTGAAACAGTAACAACAGTTAGGAAAAGTTCATGTTAGATTTAATCAAGAATTCAAGTTACATACCGAGCTGGAATTTGGAACTCGAATTCTTGTTAAGTAGCTTATTCGCCTTTATTAGCTAATATTTACTACTGATTTTATCTTTACAACTAAAACATGCAAATAGTCAAAATTCACGTAACCTATTATTGTTTCTTTTTTTATTGTAGCAACTATTAACAAGTAAATCAAAGCAAAAATATCTACAGAGCACTAAGTCTACGAAGATAAGAGTATAAAACCAATTCAGAGCAAAATGCATAGTCCAATTTCAATATTTTGATTTAGAATTTTTGCCATTTAAATCAATGAAGATTTCCCAAACATTTTCAATGCCAATTGATTGTTAGTCGTTTTTGTCTTTATCTGCTCAAAATCGAAAAGTTAATCGATTATATCAAAGAAATCATAAAAAAATTTCTGATTGAAGCTAAAGAGGTCTTATTAACGCTTTCGATAGTTGGGTTTACATTTTAATCTTGTGTTTTCTAATTTCGAAGCTCAGATCAAGTAGTTTCTTTGTTTTAAAATCCAACTTCCAAGCAATACTTGCAACCTGGCTTGGAACCAATTATGCACTGAATATCCACAAAATGTATTGAAACAATTTACAAGCATGAATAAGAAATACAAATCTATCTGATTAGCCATACTTCTTGAGTCATTTCAGACATGGAGTTTGAAGTTATTGGTCAAAATGTTCACAAAAAATGTATTTGCATATGCTATTGTAAGATTTTTGTGGACTAGTTTGGACTAATCTTATCTTTTGTGACTCTTACAAGAGGACCCATTTTTCACAGCCCAGAAACAGTTGGTGTTTTTCATATTTCGGAATAACAGTGTCCACCTGCATAAAAAAACCCGCAATCTAGTGATGTGTGAAATTATCATAGTTTTTTTTTTCAAATAATCCATTATCGTTATATGTATAAGTAAATACTATTTGGTGATCCGGTTTCAAAGGCAATTGCATCCTGCCCATTTTTCAATTGAATATATGTATCATTTCTACCTTAAGCATTTTCACATTTGAAATTTCCCTGAAGGGTATTCGACTGAGAGCTCGCAACGCAAACTCTATCATTTAAATAGCAATATTAATTGCATATAAGAATAAGTCTCCGTTGTGAACGTGTACAAGATACTCGGTATTTCACGTTTTCTTTAGCCGGAAGTTAAACAAATTAAATTGTTCATTATTATTGCTCATTATTTTCGATTACTTTTCTTATGAATTAAATCATTATGTTGTAGCTTAGGCTTTTTGCTACACTCTTTCACGCGACCGGAAACTCCTGCCAGTCTAGCCGCAAAATGATTGAGCGAGAACTTTGTGTCTAGTCTAGACAACTGAAAATTTTCGATCTATAAAAAAATGTCGATCTATAAGCTACTTTCGGCAATTTCTAAGCCAGCAATTTGTGTAGCGGAAGTCACAAGCTTCAGTGTAATACCTCACATGTACGGCTTTTGCAAATGGTACTGATTTCTTATCAAAAACACTCATTGACTTGGGTTTAATAAGAGTGTCCCCGAGGGGTGAGAGATCATAACGATAAAAAAATTAATATAAGCATAAATAATTTAATATAAGTAATTTCCGGTTAAATGAGGCGTGACCGACTGATCATTTTGTATACGGTCACTACGGAAATTTATTTATGAATACAATTCATATTGCTTTTTTAATGGTTTGCGTCGCGGGCTCTACTGGTTTGCCCCTTATGAAAAATTCCTTATACACCAAAATATCTACTATAAATAAGAAGGCAAACATTCGAAAAATATTTACAAATTTGCCACAGCTTGACAAGAGGGCAATACAATATTTACATATTCAAGCATCTAAATAGCCTGACCCACAAGATATTTTTATGTTCAGCGAGCATAAATCAACCTAATCTTCAATAGCGTTAATAAGCTTTTAATAAGAATACAGAAAATCGAGTTAATTTCAGTTGATAATTGCAATTAATCAAAAACTCGTTTCCACAAGAATAAATTAAAAAATCAATCTTTCAAAACGAAAATTAAGTTATGAAAAACTCAAGATGGTGTGCCTACCATTTCGACCGCGTACAGCAACTCCTTTTGCTTGATGAGATCCTGCAGATAAATCTGCGTATCAGTTTTACACAAAACATATCACAAATCATAACAAAATCAAAACGAATAACAAACATTTGAAATCAAAAATATCTTTAAATGGCATTTAAGTGAAGCGATTTTAACGGAAGTCAAAATCATATTTTGCCAATCCATTTATCTATTTCAAAACTAGAAGGAACAACTTTATTAGTCTGTCTAACAAACTTGTGTATAATTCATTAATTTGAAAGCCAGTTAGGATGCGTTTATGCCAATATTTTAAGCCTGACAAACAAATAAAATTTCGATTCAGTTTCTATTCAATTGCTAACTATTCTCAATCACTGGCTGCGAAAACAAAACAACAAAACGAAAACAGCGCGATTTGCATGTTTTCACTTTACATGTGCGATACTCGCTATCTTATCAAAACAGAAAATAACACTCAGAACGAAATATTAATTATTAACTTCCCACATTTATAAAGAATTCGAAATGTGTTCTGAATTTTTTTTACATACCTGCTCCTTTGCCAGGATTGCTTCTTGCCGTTTCTTCTCCTTTTCCTGTGGCGAAATCACAAAAAGGTTAAAACTACTATTACACTACTCTTTAATAATATTTTACCGACCTGCTGTTTCTTTAGTAACTCTTCTTGCTTTTGTCTCTCAATTTCTTCCTGGCGCTTCTTACGAGCCTGAAAAATTAACCAAATAGAGTAAATAAATCGATTTCAATGTCAGCTTACCTCAAGTGCTTGTTGATTTTTCAGTTCGCGTTCCTTGCGTTGGTTCTCAAGCTTCTCATTTCGCTCTTGCCTTGCTTTTTCTTTATTCCGAGCCATCTCTTCTTTTGCAAGCTTCTTGGCATCTCTCAAAGCTTGCTGCTGCCGAGCTATTTCAATTCGCTGTTCTACATTTAAACTATGCCTTGTGAAAATCCGTAATTCTTCTAAGCGCTTGGCCACGTCCGTGTCAGCCATTCGTATATATTCGCCATCGTTGGCGTACGGCGGTGGGGCCGGTTGCAGGAATGACCCAACAATAGCACGAGCCGAAAAACTGAAGTTGTCGCGAGTTAATTTCGAGGGGTTTTTGTCGAGATACTGTACAAGAGAAAAAAAATCCTTTTATTTCGAACACAACTGAACAACCCACTTCCCCGCGCTTACCGTAAGAATCTGACCAACGTTTTTCAGTTTTGTTGTTCCTCCCGGCGCATAGTAATAAACATCGCCACGTATCTGACCGTTCTTCGTCAGTCCCCGGATTATGGTCTCACGCTTCCAGCCCACTTCAAGCGGTTTTTTTAATTCACCCATGTTGAAAGTTTGTGTGTCTTCACCCTCCGATTCTGACAGACCACTCTCAGCTGCCATGCTTTCTGAGTCTGTCGACAGTTCGACTTGTGCGTCAGACAGTGCTTGCCTAATTTTCTCCTACAACAAAATCAAACAGCCGAATATGAATGACAGCTCATCGGATAATCATCACAAACACTTACCAAATCGGCTCCTTGACTGATCAGTTGCTGTGTATTTAACATAGGTTTCAACCCGACAGCCCGACTTTGTGCTAGAAGTGACGCAACTGTATTCTTCTTTGGCTTTGAAACACCACGGCCCAGATTCCGTGGCCGGCCTTCCTTGTAACTACCAGAAGAACGGTCACTACATGAATTTCCGCTGCCCGAGCCCAACGCCGCTGTTATGGAGCTCAAGCTCTGAAGACTGTTCGCACCCGCCGTACTTGAGTAGTCCGTGTTGCTTTTATTGTCTGGTTTCATTGAGAGATTAAGAGGAGCATCGTTGTCCTCCATACAAGCGCTATTATTGGTGTTCTTCATTGTCAAGTTGAGGCTCCCTGATGAGTCCGCATCGAGATCTTTCCCCGTCGATTTATTCGATAGATTGTAGGCTCCGTTCGATGTGATGGTTGGTGGCAGCTTGATTACCTCCACACGATCATTTCCTCCCGACTGCAGCGAGTTTCCACCGCCAGCTGACCCAGATATCGCACCACTTCCGGTTGACGCCACTGATGAGGAGGCTGCCGCAGCGGCTGCAGCTACTTGTCCTACGGCCGCTGCATATTCCATTTCAAGTCGAGCGCGTTTGGCCGGACTTAAGCCTGGAAATGCAAGCAGAGGATTTGGATCGAGAGAAATTGTCTTTTTGCGACCGCGATTTGTTGTACCCGGAATTTTGGGGCCGACTATAGATGAGGTGTACTTGATGATTTCCGTATCAGGTGGTAACCGCACTCCCAACAATGATGACGGATCGCTAAAAATAATATTTGAAAATCACGTCAAAATGAACCATCCATTTTAAATTGAAGAAGGAAGAACACTTACTTTCCTTCCAGTGCAGCACTTAAATCATAACATATGGGCAATAGGTTAATAAGTATCGTGTAAATGAAGAAAAATAAACAAATTAATATCTAATCATATCGAATGAAAGACAAATCGAGTGTGCTTCTTGAAAAATACTGTGGCCGAAAGGTTTCTTTGGGATTTTTAATCATTTTGTAAAATTTCAAATAGTTCATTAGCATCTCGACTTATGTGCTCTTCAAATGAATACACTTTACTCACCTCAAGATTCCAGATGGCATGTAATCTTTCACTTTACCAGTGTTGGCCGCTAAAGCATTCATTGCAGCTTGCACACCCTGCGGCGAATTCAATCCTAGACTACCCAATTGTGATAATGACGTGAGAGCGTTCAACGAAGCCGATGGATTTGTTTTGTCAAGTCCTCCTCGATCTTTCGATCCACTACTATTCGAACCACTATTTGATGCCATCATCGAACTATGGCTGTGGTTTGAGGTGGCGTGATGATGAGACATTGAAGACTTGTTGCTAACGCTTCCACCACTCGACCCAGTTCCACCTCCACTTCCACTGGATGAAATGTTACTGTGATGTGATTGTTGCTGGTGAGATTTTTTCGAAGATGAAACTGCTGCTGATGCTGCTGACGCGGCAGCTTGCATGGCTAAGAGTTCCTTGTGTAGATTCGCATGATTGTAGGCTGATAATGACGACGGGTTATTGGACAAACTCGATTGGAGCGATGCAGATTTATTATATGATGAATTTGACTGAAAAACAAACAAAACTCAGTAATACTTCGTAATTAAAGATCACTTTACTAACCTTATAAGAAGATGAAGGCGATGAAGTCATTGTCGTGGGTGTAATAGTTGTGCCGGCTCCTAGTCCGGCCATATTAGCTGCACTATTCGCCACCATATTGCTATTCATGTTTTGCTTTCGTTCTTTTCGTCCTTTCCCAGAACCTTTACCACCACCACCACTCGCACCATTGCTCGAGTGATTCGCACTACTCGAATTTCGTGAATTATTTCCTGAAGTACTCGTGCCAGTGTTGCCTGTACCACCTACACCTCCCATACCAAGAGCCTGGGGAAATGCTGATGCCAGGTCTGGATGAGGAAAAGGCGACAGACCGGATGCTTGAAGTCGACTGAAATAGTCTTGTGCCGCCAACTGTGCCATCGACCACCAACCTGATCAAAATTTATTCATTTTAATATTTAAATAAATTAAAGATGTTTATATTTAATTAAAAAAAGGGTTAGGGATGATCTTTGGATAAAATATTTGATTTAATACTGGAAATATTCTTGCTAATTTTTCTTGTTAATGCTTATGCGAATCCTCAGTTCTATCAGTTATATAATATTTCTCGACATTTTATGCGTAAGAGGAGAATGCATAATTTATAAGAAGAAAATTTTTATAAGAAAATTAGTCTTTGCATAAAAACAGCATATATGAACTCAATATGGTTCTAACTTACTTGCAGGATGCAATCCCGCCAAACTAGCTGCTTGTGACGCTGCCACAGCCATAGTATTTTGATGATGATGTCCAGCAGCAGCAGCTGCAGCGGCCGCCATTGAATACCGATCATTACTTGAATTTGCATTGGGTAGCAATCCTAGTCCTGCTGCGGCTGCCGCTCCGAATTGTGAGCTGAACAAGGGATTAGATGCCGCTGCTGCAGCAGCTGCAGCCGGATCTCGTCCCCAATATGCTAAAAAAACAAATCGCGTTCAATGTGACACATAACCATATGCTATCCAAGCGCATTTCTTACCAAATAACGATGCGGCATCTAGCAAAGCTGAAGGGTCATGTGCTCCAGAGGAGCCAGTTTTATTTCCACCACTATTTTTACCATCCGCACCTCCCGTATCACCATTCTTGTCCATACTCCTCATTCACGTTTTCGTTTCACGCGTGAGAATGTATGGGTCTGATAGTTTTTACGAATTATTTTGATTGTTTCTTTCATGAGACATCGTCCATGGGGTTCGTCATTATTTGAGTGTATATTTTGTTCATTCTGAAAAATAAAACAAAATTTTTAGATTTAATGATGGCGATTCCAAAAATTTAATTAGTAGTTTAGTTGGCAATATATCAGAGGTTGTTAAAAAGTCAATCAAAAATATGAAGCATATCGAGTCCTATAATTATAAAGGATGCTGAGTCGCAACCTTCTTTTTTTCAACTGACTCAATGAAAATTGAGATTTTGTTTATCAAATATATCCTCGCTTTTGTCGCGAGGGAGTGTGAGAAAAGAAACCAAACATCCCACCAGTTAAGTTTGAGCGAGACTCGTTTCGCCAGCGAGGAACCACAAAAATTCTTGAAGCTGAGTAGCACCGATTACAATAGATCATATTACGACTGTTTTGATTGGCATGCAATTTTCACAACTGAAGTAATCTTGCTCGCGAAGTCAATGAGTAGTGAGTAACAAATCATACATAACGATTTCACACAGGAATATTAGTGCGTGTTCGATCACTTTTTGGAGTCAGCCTTATTTGCTTTTTGATCGCTTCTCAGGATAGAAGTGACTTACTTATTATTCGAGTGGCTGTCAGTTTCAATAGTTCAATAGTTTTATATCTTTGGTCATGATGTTTTCAAAGCCCGAACATACTCCAGATTTTAAGAGATGCATTTGGGTTCTGTTGCAAGATGTTTGAACCAATGAATGCGAAAAATAACTTCAAATGGTAAGCTACTTGTTCAAGGTTTTCAATGAGAGATCCTTTTGAAACAAATTTATTTCATTCAGGTTGTTTTTTCGTAGTTCTAGATGTATTCAGCCGTCGTGAGCATATAAGTCTTTTACTCAAGCGTATTTCATTAGTGACATCATAGTCCAGAAATGTACTGGAGGTTGGAATTTAAATAAATTTTAATATATTCACTTTTTGTCCTTGTATGTAATATTTGCTTAAGAACTTTTTTATGACAGTATTGCTGATATGAAAAATTAGCTATGATTAATAACCCCGAAAATAGAACAGAGCATCTAAAATTTAATTAGAGTAGAGCAGCTGTGAAAAAAAAAATAGTGCAATTAAGAGCACGAAATCTTATGGAACACTTTTCATGCAACTATAGGTCTGTTCCCGTACTTCAGCAAACTGCAGCAGTAACAGAATTTGGCAGCTGGCTTCTTTCTGCTGCAAAATTTGGCTTGCATTTGGCTTGCAGCGAAAGTACGAAAACGACTTGCTGCGAATCTATTTTAATATATTATAATAGATGCAAGTACGGGAACAGACCTAATGCTCAAAGTTGATTGCTTGTCAGAATTTCAACCTGTCAGTTCACTATCAAAAACAACTATTTCAGCCACCATTTTTTGTTGACTGTAGGTTCTGTGACAATTGACAAATAGATGGTTGCTTTACCCGAAAGTTGCTCTACCAAAAAACGTAGAGCGGGAATCGTGCTCTAAATTGCTCTTGTTCAACTTAGAGCACATTAACCACAAATCAGAGCAACTTCGGGCAATTTGGCATTTTGCTGAGATTTCAACCTAGAGCAATTCGTTACATACAGCTAATATTCATCATTTTTAGCATTCTGGACACTAATAACTGTCCACACGGTGGTGTTGTTTAATATTTTTGTAGCAGAATAACCGTATTTCAAGTTTTATGAGGAGCACTTGCAGATCTTTCAGCTCCTGCAGGATTTACCAACGAATTTTTTGTCCCTTGACAGTTGAGATTGGCTTGAGTTGTGGTTGAAACAGTGACACCTATAGCACGGCATGATGTTAAAATCTTCAACGACGTAATGTGAGCCGAAATCGATTTTGATATAATAATTCATTGTCCTTGATATAATTGCCCATTGTCCAAACAATTCCCCTTCTACCTCTATGAAGTCTATACATTTATTCATTCTTCTCACCTGCTATAGGAATACGACTTCAAATTGGTCGTTAAAAACGATGAGATGATTAAGGTTTACTTTTTCTTCCTTGAACTCAGCTACAGTGTATTTTTTAATTACACTTCATACCCTAAATTATATTTTTGTCCTCATTAACATGTGTCCAGAGAAAAGTCTACAAAAAACTGTGCTATCTTCTCCATTAAGTATTGTTGTTTGCGATGTGCGATTTTAGCGTCTCTTTGAACTCTCTTTGGTAATTCGCCGATTTTATCGAGTTCGGCAATGAATTTATCGCGATAGCCTGCTGTATTGGGTCCATTTTTAAACGCGATTGTCTTTTTTTATTTTAGTCATCTCATTTATTTCATAAACTTGTTCTTTTCTATACTTAATGATGTCTTCTTTTTCTTAGATTAGCAAAAGTGTGTTGGCAGTTTGGCACGTTTGAAATCACTTTCTCAATTTGATCTTTTAAATTGCTCCTCAGTTTATGACTAATTTCTGTTTGATAGTTCGTCTCAATGAGCTTCCACCCACCGAAATTGAATATTGCAAAGATCAAACTATTCATTTTCTTAATTTGATCACTAAGTGTCAAATGTTTACAGTGAAACAAGAATAATCTAATTTTTATACAATGATGGAACTTAATTTTCTGGTCACATCAAAAACATAACATAAACATAGCCGCAATATCAACATCAATACAAAACCGGAATTCAAAAGGCAGCCTTCAGCTCAGAAATACAAGCAAATTTCACTTTCAACCAAAATTTATCAAACGTAACGTGTGCCAGGCACGGATTGCATTGCATGGAATAAAGACCGAGAATACGCTTTTACACGATATGTGGGCGCTGTGTTCGAAACCACCATACGAAAATGACAGCTACCGAACTGCATTACCTGCATCAACATTTCTCCAATTTCGAAATCACTTTACACATTTCCGACTACACACATCCATGCTCATTACTTCCCCCTGAGGCTTTCTCCTTTCTGCATTTATGAAAACCAATACTCATAAAATTCCCGATTGATTGCTTTCGCACAGTAAACTAACGACGATAATGTCGTCACGCTAGTGAAAATAAAAGTGCGTTGCAGCTGTTCATTGCCATATCGCGATTACTTTCTCACGGCTCCATTCTAACAGAAACTGTTTTCCACTAAACAACACTATTTTTCCGGTTCCTCAATTCACTGCCAATCAATTGTGTATTCTATTTTCAGTCACAAATAAACCCTATCTCAAGTTTGACCTTACAAAACAACAACAACACCCGTTACAACCAAATCACTTGCAGTCCGCATTGAATCATCACCGTCGGGAAAACCCCAAACAAATCCACCGCCGTGTACCAGCTGACATTTGTTTACGCCTTGCCATGCCATTCAATCCCCTATTACGCTACGACACGCACACCATCTTACAACACTCTTCACGCTCTCCACTCACACACCCATACACTTCATTCGCTCTTCGATTCACGACCGATTTTCACACGGTCGCCACAAAACATTCTCGTTCGCCCAAAACACTTCGTCACTATTTACCGTTTTTCCGCTATAATATTCCACTAAATTACATTTCCAATCGAATAACTTTACTTCCCGCCGCCGTTCAAAACACTTCACGTTCTTTTTCACGATGCATTTTCACTTAAATTCAGTCAACAAATCACCGAACGGACGGCAACCAACATTCGGCTGTCGTCTTAACAATCCAAAATGGCTGACCAATTTAATGCGTTTTTTTCTTTCTTCTCTCATTCATCGCGGATTAATATTGCATACAACGTTCGCGGAGAATCCGACAATGACGAAAAGAGGAAAAAAAACCAAACATATCTTTCGAAATTACATCCAACAAGGTGGAGGGACATTTCGATTTCACGTGAGCGCTCGAGTCGTCATGATATGGTGTTTGTACACCACAAGAGCGCGAGACAATCCAAATGTCTGACACACACAATTGATCGTACACCCCACAGAAGAGATTCCAATCGCCATTCAATAATTGCCTTCCAAATTTGGTGTATGGTGTTTGGCATGTCATGTATAATTTTTGATTGAGAATGATCGAAACTGCTTTTAAATCCTTTTATTATGGTTTGACAAATTCTACTAATGTCATTACCAGCTTCAAGCAGAATAGCGGCAAAACGACCTTCGAACGGAGCCGAAATCTTAAAATGTTCACGAACAGAAGCCGACAACAAAGTCAAGGTTGTTGGCGAAAACAGAAACAGGGTCATATTAAATATGTTATAATAAAAAAAACTCGTATTTTTAGATGGAAACCATTGTTGAGGTAGCAGATAGTGATATGTATGTGCATATCATTATTAATGTTTTTCCGGATGATTTTCGTCCTTTGAAATCATGATTTGGCCAACGAAGCGACCGAAGTCGGATAGGACCCCTTGAGGCGAAATCAATCATGCTACGTTCGCACGGAGCTGAATGAAAGTTATTTATTATACAACATTAGAATTGGGATGAAATCGCTTGAAATTAGATCCTTCTGCAACTGTGATTCGATAGTTGCTCCCAAAAAAGGGTTATCGCACTATGCAGCGCCGGTAAAGTGGTTTAATGGTGTGTATAAAAATTAATTAGTTATATTTTTTGTGATAAAACTGTAAGTTGCAGCGCACTCACTTTAAGCGGGTTTGGTGGAGTTTCCCTTCCGCACCAAGCTTCAATCGCCTGCGAGTCCCCGTTCGATGTATATTATGTTTTTGGTGGGCCCCGATTTTATTCCCGATCGACGGAAAAGTGGAATGGACGATTGAGCAGTGTTATGCCATCAGGTTTTGAGTAGGATTTGGAAAATCGGCTATGGAGACTTTGCGCCTGCCAAACGCTGTTTTTTGAGGTAGTGCAAATGCTTCAAGGACTAATGGGAGAGTGTAGAAAACAAAAATCGCTCCGGAAGCCCATAAATGATTAGAAATGGGCAAAATGTGAAAGGTGTGCGTGATTTTTTCAATTCAGACCGCCAGTTAAACATTCGAATGATTACAGCCAAGATAGGAATCGGCAAAATACACACCATCACTACCGACGATTTGCAAATGATAAAAATCTTGCTACAGATTTTCATCATCAAACGTCCCGAAACTGTTGACTGAAGACTAAAAGCTTGTTTGCGATGACCTCTCCAAGAGTGTTTAAAGAGTGGCCCCGGCAGACTTCTACCTGGTCCCTTAGTTTAAGACAGCCCTTAAAGGTCGCCGCGATGACTCCCTAACGGAGCTTAATAGGCTTCGAATCGGCTGTCTATGATATTGTAGACAGACAAGAAGGTAAAAAGCTGATCGTAATTTAATACTTCTATGAAAAATTATTATCGTTCGATAAAAATAAAACTTGCAGATGACAGAAATTGTCGCAACTAAAGTAAATGAAAAACCATTGATCTCCCACCTTGCAAGTGGTCACATCAGTCAGATATGTGCACTATGAGCTTATTTCTGATGAGAAACGGTGCATACTTTCAAAACCACTTAGTTAAATTTCAATTTGTGATAGTCTCACAATCAAAGCAAGTCTATGCATTTATACATGCTATGCATTTACTTTAAGAAAATTCAACTACAATCCGTGAGCTTGCCGATATTATTACATGTTCATAATAACAACAACTTTGACGAAGAAAGAACTCTTTTGTGATAAGGTACAGTTTAGATAGACTGATATAGTACCGGTTTACACCGGTCGGACCAAAAGTGACCTGACCTAAAGCGCGGACTAAATGAACTTAGTCCTCAGGTGTTTACAACGAACCCGACCTAAAATTTGCTTAGGTGGAATTTAGTCCTCGTCCGTATATGACAGCTGTCATTTAGTTTAATTTTCCTTCATGCACTGTATTTATCGTTTCATTTGTCTCTCAAACATGTTTATTTCAATGATTTTGTGTCAAAGGGGAATGTTATGAGCTTATATTCAACATACATACATTATTAATAGTCGCACAAAAATCAATGTTTAGGTCGCGTGTGTTTACAACGATTATAGTCCACGACCTATATTTAGGTCAGGTCGCTTGAAATCGTGGACCGACCTAAATTTAGGTCGGTCCACAAGTGTATACAGCACGTGGACTAAAAAATTTAGGTGGAATTTGGTGTTTAGTCCGCGGACTAAACGTCCGCTGTAGACGATACTATAGACACCAGGTAAATTCTGGTAATTTCAATGTCACCTATTTTCTGCGGAATAAATTTTAAAACCTAAGTAAGTAGCATTAAAACTATTATCATAAACCTTGAGGAGTTCATGTTTCATCCATAGTGACCATTCTGTGTTTAATTGATTCAACGGATACGAAAATTTCTTTCAATCAATGCATTTTTTCACTCAGCACGATTCTAAAATTCTTCTACCTGGCAGTGCTAAGAAGCAAGTCAGCTACACTTGTCCCCTTTCAGTTCCTAAATGTGTCACAGTGACTAAGAGAACTCCTCAACAATTCAACAGTTCTCTTTATCTAGACAAGAAAACACGAGTCGTCTGGACAAGCGATACATTCCCCACATTACTAATATCTGCTAGCACTCCACAACCGCTGTCGGTGCTTACCTACACACTCTCAAAAGATTCATACGTTTGAGCCAGCTTCGTTGCATATCTGATGACTTTTTGCTTACAGAGTCAAATGGGCAAATAAATCTATGCATTTTTCTGTTCGCATAATTTGCAGGAGACTCGACAGTTTTGTGGATGTGGACCTAAACTATAAAATAAGCTTGTGGGAAAGTCCAGCAAAATTTTCAACAATTCGAGACTGATTCTAACAGTTCTTTTTCAGGTCCGCAGCTTCTTGATACATTCATTTCTGCAAAAACTTTAATTCGCTAAGTATTTTGATCAATATTCTGAAATTCGCGATAATTAAGCAAAACTGCCTTTTGTTCAGTTTCGCGCATCCGAAAATGGAGAATTTTCCTCAAGAATCGAATGTCTTCGTTAATCGAAAGCGGAAAAGTTGCTTTTGTGGCCGCCACACATATACGAGCATAAGATACAATGAGGGCGACAGCATTTGTACGTCCTCTTGTCCTGCCAGAGAAAAGACACATTTTCCCCTGGTTTTCAAATTAGGGAACACTACAACTTAAAATCGTAGCTGCGATTGTAACCCGCTATAAATATAGTTTGGTTTATAAGTTCCTGAATTTAGTTAACCCTTCTTATGAACGACCGGAGGAGGGTTCATACCCGTTTCATGCGACATAGCGCACCCGATGAAGTGTTGTTTTATCCCGACATTCAATTCAATTGCAAACAGTTCGTGACATATTCAGTGCGAAATGGTAAGGTGTTCGATTTTATAAAGGGTGGGTCGAAAGTCGCTTTACCACTTCAAAATTAAATTTTAACACTAAACCTAGTTCGATTAAGAACTAATGTTCGATAAGGTGTTCTAATAATAAAAAAAATATATGAATATAATTAATATGTATTTATAAGGAAGAGAATGTATTGTAATGTATTTATAAAGTGAGAAATTAACAAATAGATTTTTATTTAAACTTCTGAGGAATGAAATTTAAACTTTATTTTTTAATTAATAAAATAACTCAAAAATATACTCGCGCGGAATTCATGAGCTAAGTTTGGTTGAATTAAAGGAGGAACTAGAAAAGCGGGCAGCCTCTAGCCAAGGTCGTAAAGCAAAACTAATGAGCCGCTTAACCGACGCGTTAGTATCTGAAGAACTGAATCCTGAAACGCTCGTGTTCCCGGATATGGAGTGCTGCAGGAACTGAAGGCAACGAAAATGAAGACTCCAGGAATATAATGATGCAAATGCTGATACTGATGCAAAAAATATGGAAACTGAGTTTGAACCTGAACAGTAAGTCCGAAAAGCTGAAACAAAATATTGGAAACCTAAACCAAAACCTTGACAACAAGTAATTTTTTATTGTGGAGTTTTTTTATTTCCTTTCACAAAGGTGAGCTCATTCTATGGCACTCTCCATTCAAAGTGATTCTGTTTATTATTCGAATTTTCGGACGAATATTTTCCTTCAACTCGGCAGAGTTCGGAACTTGCAAAAATACTTGCTGTTTGAAATAACCTTATGAAAAGAAATCCACACTCAGAAAAAAATCGTTGTATAAATAAAAAATATAGATATGAATCAAATATTTTCAAATATGATTTGGCGTCATATACGTTTCTTTTTAATTCAAATAATCTACCTTCATTTCAATAACGCTGTATCAAAGTGGTCTTGTTTAGCACAAAATGTTTCGTTTTACATTCAATGATGAAAATTATGATTTGAAAATAACATTTGTATAATAAAGTGGACTCATTTTTATTGAATGTGGGGGCTTATTTAATTCAAATAAGATTCGTTTTTTATTTAAAAGTGTTTCAACTTTTGATTTAAATTTGATTCTACTAAATTTTAAATGGTGAAATTTTTCTGAGTGCAGGTACATCAGAACAGGGGAATATAACGGCCAACAAAGTTCCGCATTTATGGAAATTATTTATTCTCCGAAATTTTACCCTAACAGCTGCATATACTCTCGAGTTGAGTGAGCAATTATCCCATCTTGCTCTCACCAGATTCTAGGTGTGTTCTTAAGAGCAGAAAACACAAAGCTTCTCAAAATTTGGCGATATATTGCGCCGGTAATTGTGATTGATTTCCATTAGTATACTCGACGAAGTATTTAAGTCATTTCGCCCCGAACCGTGACTTTGACAGCGTGCAGCTTTCATTGATGAATAACTCGGATTTTTAGTGTTCCAATATGTGGTATTTCTCCAAAGCCATTAAAGTGAAAATGGGCTTTTATTTTCGATCAGCTTATTACACTAGTGGTGTGCTGTAGCAATCTGTCGTGTTGTTGATCCACCAGAGTAATACTACATAAATGTATAATGTATATGCAAATATATTAATCCAAACCACAAAAATTCTTCAACCTTCCACGAACACTATAAATTTTCACACATATCAAAATGTCATAAAACTAGTAGGCTACGATGAAAAATAATAAAGAGATGCCAATAATTAAAACGCTCTGACCGGACTATTTTAGACTATTAATCGGAAGTCATAAGCGGACAAAACTGCTGATAAAATGACTCAAGTTTAGCCGGCCTCAACAACACGAGGTAGTCGTGTTCGCAACGCAGTCGGAGGTCAACCAGCTTAAAACACCCACAGACACGGACGCGCTCTAGGTGCCACGTAAAATCCCGCTCTCGATCGGAATCACGTACGAGTAACTAAAAAAAAAACCCACACAAGTCTGCTACTATCGTCGCAATTACGACTCAAAAGTAATTAAGTGCACTCCTCTACGCACCTGGTTCGCACCTGGTGCACTCCTCTACGCACCACGGAACCAAAAGATAAAT
This sequence comes from Nemotelus nigrinus, assembly GCA_947369275.1. NCBI lineage: Eukaryota > Metazoa > Arthropoda > Insecta > Diptera > Stratiomyidae > Nemotelus > Nemotelus nigrinus. Next base: position 223,652,218 of record OX376372.1, on the reverse strand, counting down.
TGGTTTTTCTCTTCGGACGGTGGGACAACGCAACTTCATCATTTGCTTACTGCCAGTTATCTAAACAACCCTACCGTGTAGACACAGATACAAACATTTCGGTGCTTCCAGCACTTAAAACCGTAAGACTGTCTCCTTAGAGTCTTGAACTTGCCACGGCAAATCAGTCGACAGCCAACATCTACGGACGAAAGGTGATCAAACTGGAGTTCAAACCGTCGTGAGTTCAGATGGGACTTCATCATTGCTGATGTCCCTAGACCCATTTTAGACGAAGACTTCTCCTCCGCCACTATGGGCTGTCGTCGACATGGCAAATGCTGGCCTGGTGGATCCTGCCACTTAACTTTCTACAAAAGGCATTAAACTTGGCATTTTGATTGAAACATCCACTGATCCATGGATACGAGCTCTCCTGCAAAAATGCCATGTCATTACGGTCAACACAGAGTTCTCTCGACCCTGAAAACACAAGCTAACACACCACTTTCTGACCACTGGTACTCTAATAGTGGCTAACACGAGACAAGCTCATGGCTAAAAAAGAAGTCAATTTTCCACTAAAGCAGGTTGTTTGGCGCCCCTCCAACACTAGTTGGTTGTCACCACTTCCAAAATGATGTTTTCGTGGCGATCACAGATACCTTACCGCAATTATCGTGCTGGATAGATATTCGATCCTCATTAAACAAGACTCCTGTCATGAACAACATGGCAAAACGATCTTCTCCAAAGCCCTACTCCTATCAAATCCCAGTCGAACTGAAGACATTCCTAAGACCACCATCTGCACACCCTTCAGACCCTTTGAGTTCATCCAAATGACTTTTTGCAATGCGGCAAAATCGCTCTAGTGGTTTATTCACAAAGTCCTTCACGGACTGAAATTCTGCTTCATCTACCTCGACGAAATTTTAGCATTTTAGTAGTTGTTCACCAAAGAAAAATTTTCAAAAGATTTGCGGATCGTGGCTTCAACATAAACTAAGAGAAATGTCATTTCCTTCGACCTTCAATCAAATTTGTAGGTCATAAAGTTTCGCCAAAAGGCATTAAGCCCTCCCCAAATCAGGTTGAGGCATTTACAAAAGCTAAACTCTCCAATACAGCTAAAGGCCTGAGACTGTTTTTTGGAGATGGCTTCAAGATTTGCCCCGCTCTTGCGAAGCCTTCGTTTTTTACTCGCCTAAACTAGGCGACGCACAACAGAAGTATAGCGCATACGGCCGCGAAATCTTACCGGCTTATCAAGCGATTCGCTATTTCAGATACTATTTGAAAGCCCAGAGGTCCACTAACTATAAGCGAAATCCAGAAAAGATTACACCTCGTCAGCTTATACATATAAATCCTTTACTGAGTTCGCTTCTGACATTCGGTATGTCTTCGGTTGCAGCAACGTAATTGTCAACACACGTTCTCTTTCATAAGAGATAATTCTCCCCAGTATTAAGTTTGTCTCAATGGCCGTAAAATAAAACGAAAAAATTTCATAAGATCCTAAAGAACTTCTAAAATGAAAATTTTAAAATGCACCTTCAAGAAACAACCAAAATTTTTGACGCCTACATTAACATTTTCCGTGAAGTATCTGGCCCAACCGTTCGGCCTTATATTTCTTCAGCGTTCAGGAAACTGGTGTTCCCATTGGAAAACAGCACAGCAAACTGTGGCATTTGTGCTTCACGCAAGCACATTTTAACAAAATTCTTCTGACATAACCAGAAATGCGAGCAAACCTGTATCGACCGTTTCTCCAATCTCCGAATGTTTTAATGTCATTCACAGCGACATAGCTTAATGCACTCAAAGGAATACACTTACTGTTTGACAACCATCGACCGTTACACTCGTTGGGCTGACATTACTGCCAATGATTCTGCTTCTGCTTTGCTGAGCTCCTGGATTACTAGTTTTGGAGTTCCTTAATATATTGAGCAATATCAAAAGGCATGCTGGGTGCACCTAGAGCCAACTTTGAGTTCAGGAATTACCTGCGAGCGCTCCGAATGGTGTTTTATTATTTCCATCCTTATCCTTTCAAAGGTCTTCCCCAAATTAGGAAGTAAATTGCCGGCCCTTTGCTTTTGCCTCTCTTATGAAAGGGAATATGATAACTTATCATATATCAGCAAGGTAACCGTTTGTTCGGGGCATTGTTAAATATAATAGAGAGAATTCTGAGCATTGAGAGTGGCAGATGTTAAACAAAAAATGAATTGTCATTCGTTTTTTTATATCCATGTGTCAGCGATAAAAACAATGGAAAGATCGTATTTCAGCAATATTTTTTTTGGAAGATTACATCGCAAATACATTTTCCTTTCAATACTTCAATGCGTTATATTTACCTGGATGCTAACAAAGCAACTATTGAACTAAGTTGTTTTTCTATATTTAGCGAAATGTGAATTTGCATTGCTAATTACAGTTTGCATGAATTGCATTTTACTTCTTTGAACTAAATTAACATGAACATCATATGTATCGCAACAACAGAAACAGATCCGAGCATCTGCGAAAAAATACTTTACAATTCACAGATTATTATCACTTTTATGTTCAACTCGAAAGTTTTCACAAATACAATCGTCCATACATTCCGAACAAACGCAAATCGCCACACTTCACAAATAAACTCATATTCAAACTAATTTCATTACCACATATTTTCTACACCGACTTAATAGCGCTATTTATGGCTGTAGTCGGTTAACCGTGTAATTTTATGTTGAATCTTGTTTTTCGCTCCTACATACAATAATCTGCAGGCCTCCATCAATATTTCTATTATTTTCTTCGCCAAAACACAGCTTCAGATACTATGCGAAAAGATCTTAACTACCGATTGCGAGGAGGAGAGCCTGGACAGCTAGTCAGCTAGCTAGCTGCCTGTGTGTATCTTAGCTCGACTGCTAATGCGAGCCGCGCATAATGTCATTGAACTTTGTCCGAGAGACAATGCTGCCTAGTTACCGCGCAAAAGTACTTTTACAAAATGGTTGGTCAATGTGCCTATTTTGACGAAGAAGTTGAGAAAAACAATTGAGTTTCATCATCACCATGACCATCATCGTCATGATCATAACAGATGTAATGAATGGTTAGGTTGGAATATGTATCTCGTATCCGTACGTTTCGAGTGAAATTCGAATTGAATAGATCATGAAATTCAGTCCACACGCTGAATTGCCGTCAAAGGCAAGCTTCCGCGACCAAGTAATAGATATTTGTAAATATTTCTTTTCATCTAATCGATCAAAATTTACGGAAGTACAGTATTTCGTTAAATAACATCGATTCGAGAGAATTATGTATATCAATTCAAGTAAATTTGACACACATTCGACTGATGTCTAGTCGATGCTTCTTGGAAAACGGATTTGTTAAGTTTCGCTCAATCGCACTTTCGAAGTGCATACAATACAGATATCTACGTAGGTATCTATGCGATTTAAAGTATTTACTTCGTAACCTATATGTAAGAAAATTGTCGTGTGAGCATATTCCGCAACAGTTTAAAAACTATTCCTGAACTCAGAAAGTTGCAAATCTTCCCCTCTCTATCTTTTTCATTGAACAGATAATTTGGTCGGACAGGTAAAATCGTTCTAGACCTAAAACTTGAACAGAAGTGGAATCAAATCATACATAAGTATGTATATAGCCAAGCATTATTTAAGTAGAACCAACTATTCGATTTTAGAAAATCAATCAACTCATGACTAATACTATTAACACAGAAGTAACAGTAAAAAAATTATAATCATAATCGATATCATCATATCTAGACCTTTCTAATCAATAACAAGTTGTTTGGAATTCGTACATCTGGTAGACATTTGGCAACGTCTACCGTACAGTTTGCCCCTTCGTTCGCACACGTTCAATCTTTTTTGGAACGTGACCAAGTAGCAGATGTACAGATACTTCGTTTTCCTAAATACAAACTGTATGCTGTACGCTCGACAAACATGTATGCACAATTATTTTTTCCATTCCGTTTTTGGATTTTCCCCTTTTTTCCTCATTTTACTGTCACCGTCACTATAGCCATCAATCGGCTGAGTGTCATGACAAAGTTTTTGATGTGGAAAGGTCGAAAAGCATCGTTCCCAGTTGCATACTCACTATTGAAATTATAAAATTGATATAAGTATGTATTTGCTCTTGTAATGGATGCAAATGCGAAGACATACATATAAGCGTATGCATCGTCAGCGGACAATTGGGAGCGGTACGTTTCTCTCGATTAGCTGCTGGGCAGCTTTTAATGACCGCAAAATCATAAGATTTACGTAAAGATCGGCCTGTTAAATTTTGTTTGCATTCAATAGTCTATGTAGTACAAAGCATTTATATTCAGATAAGTAAATACACTGTAGGCCTTGAGCCGAAATAATTGCAAACTGATCTTTACAACAGGTTTCGCACTTCAGAGAAATTCATATTCTGGACTGAATCTTCTAATCGGAAATGTTTTTTGGTACTATTATGTCGATTGCAGATTCGACATCTGGTGCAATATAAGCTCTTCCCGCGATAAAGAATCTTTTTTTCATCAGAGACCGAAATCCCAAGAGTCCGAACAACTTAATATTCAGCAAACGATAAGTTACACTGAAATGCAGGTTTCCTCTGAGGTACAGATTATCATCGCCATTCGGATATTTTATTTATTATTGTAAGATTGTAGCAAAATTAGAAAATTAAAATTATGAGGCATTCTTCATTACAGAAATCAAAATAATACCACAAAATTAGTTTTTGTTGGTTGCATTAAGATTCTAAAAAAAAGGAAACCATGATTTCTCTTATCATAAATCTCGATTCATAAAAATTAATTCAAACAATAAGGAATAATATTTTTAGTATTGGTTCGGCTTTGTTATTTATATTCGCAAGTGGTAAGAAAACCGCAGAAGGAGGGGTCCTTCTGAAAATTGCGCGGACGAATGATCGAACGAAATCGCAGGACTCGATCCGGGCCGCCGTAGATGGCCAGGTGGACGTGAAACTTGTGACTCCAAAGGTAGGTATCCATATGTTGCATTTCTTCCGTATCGTATCCCTGTTGCGTATCATTCACTAAACGGATACGGTGTCCACACTACTCAATATTCCATGTATCATCAATACGATCCGTTGCAAAAAACTCGACACGCAGCTGCAACGCTTTTATTCACTAATCTATAGTGTACAACGCAACGTGTCCACACATGACTCCACTTGGTATCGTATCATTACTTTGATGCGACGACAAGAAACCGCCAAGTGACCGATCGAGTTCGTTGCGTTTCTTTGTATCAAATTTTGATACGCAACGAAGATACGTTTGTCGTATCCACTGATACGCAACGATGATACGATACGCGGAAATGATACATATGGATACATACCTCAAGAGTCAAGATCGAGCTTCTTGATCTCGATTGCCTCACAGTCAGCGAGGAGGTGACATCGGCCATCAATCGCGAGGCTGGAAAGGAAGGAGCCGGCGAGGTGAAGAAGATACTATTCTCCCCTAACACAAGGGAACAGAGGAGAGCTGTGGTGGAGCTAGATGAAGCGCCAGCATCCAAAATTCTCAAGACTGGTAGAGTCGGGTGGGAATGATTAGCGCCCGAATACGAAGGTGGGCTGAGGTGCTACCGATGCCTATGCTACGACGATCACGTGTGGGTGACATACGGAGAGATCACCTTTGTCAGCTGCTACTTGTCCCCGAATGACTCAATGCAGGAATTCGGAGACAAGCTTAGCTCACTAGGAGGATTCACACCGTGTCATCGCCGGCAATGTCATAGTTGGGGGGTGACTTCAATGCAAGGCGTCGGAGTGGGGCATGTCCACCGAAAACAGTTGCGGGCGGCGTATAGCCGAGATGGCATCGAAATTGAATTTGTTGGTGTTGAATACAGGTTCAACACCAACATTCCGAAGGCCCGGATTTAGCGAATCTATTTCCGATATCAACTTGGCATCGGAGAGACTTGCGTCACTCGTCAGCGATTGGAGAGTGAGGGAGGATTACACTGCGAGTGATCATAATTACATCACTTTCCTAATCGCTGAGAGCAGACAAAGACACCGCCACTCTCCCTGCAAGTGGCTAGGCTGGAATGCCGCTAAACTTAACAGGGACGAGATGGTCGCATCGCTCGCTTCGGGCTTGGAAGGGGAGCCTCTAACATCAGGGACCCCAGTGACCCGAGCAGCAGTAGAGGCAACTGCTGACAGAACCATGAGACGGATTCGCAGGGACTGTGAGGCTTCAATGCCTAAACGGAAACCCCTTCGCAGGAGGCAACATGCGTACTGGTGGAACGAAGTCATCGCCGAACTGCGACGCATCGCTTTGGTGTGTAGGCGCAGGGCACAGCGAGCCAGGAATATGCCCCGTAGTGATAGGTCACCCGGCGATATGGTTAGCAGATATTTTTTTTGGCTATCTACACGTGTGTGTGAAAAAAAAGCCGAATTATTAGCAACATACAGCTCTAAACATAAAATAACACGTAATTAAAAAGTTAAAGAAGTCATATTACCACAACTGGCGGGTCTGAAGGTTGAAGTTGGTAGAGACTCAATTAACAATCAGTGCCAGCTGCAGGTGTCCTACTAGCCCGACTATTTTTAACAAAAAGAGAATAATTTACACGACGGTTCATTTTGCTCCTAATTTATTCACTGAGTAGCTCAATTGACCGCTCAAGCAAAATGAAAAAATAGGTTTTTTTTACACAAAATATTGTAGCTACCTACCTACACAGAAAGTTAGTTGATTCATATTCGTTTTCTTTATGATACTGAACAAATTCAAATTCAGTTAGTATAGTCAATATAGTAATTATGGCCAACTACTTCAATTGCTTACCTAACTTTACTCAGGCATTCAATAAGATATTGGACTGTGCTTTTGGCACCTCTAAAACGATAATGGCGGATGGATTGTCTTCTATTTAATATCATATACGAAAGTTTTATTTCACCACGTTGAATGCAGCTGCACAGCGTGTATTTTTCTCAGTCTTCAGCTGAACGCCCTACATCGCTTCAGCTCAAAACTTATCGAAATCACAAGACCAAGTACACAAATACTCCATATATGTTCGTGTCCAGCACAATCTCTATACTTTGTCAGCACTAATCCAATATCCATAAAGTTTACATTGATGTATACTATTAATAGCCAAATCGAAGTGAGTAAATGCCAATCCACTAATCGAACAAATCATTCCTCTTAGCTTTACCAACGAAGCCAGCGAAACTTACTCGCGAGCTTTCATACAGCTCCACTATGCCAATCGTCATCGAAATTCTGAAAATTCAATCGAAAATAATAACGTACAGCAAAGCCGCACATGTTTACCATACACACAATCATACAATGTTAATCACCAGGCCGCGTAAGATGATCAGCATATCTTCAAATTCGTACATTAGCTGAACACGAAAGAAAAAAAAAACGACAACAAAAACCAAGAAAATATCAAAAAGATAAGCTTTCCCACGTTCTACAGACAAACAACAAGCGCGACGTCGTCGTACCTACGTTGTCGACTAAAAGATAGTAATACAAAACCAGTGAAAATTACATGTGAGCCGAAGTCAGTAAAATAAAGTCAAACTAGCCACTCGCTTGCTAACCTCGCCTTGATAAAGCTATAAGCACAAATTTCAAAATGCTTTGTCTGACTGACTCATTTCGCACCCAAGCCAAGTATATCAATCGAAATGAAAGACAGATAAAGCCGATCTGAAGAAACACAAGTGGTGAAAATTTTCTTTCATTTCAAAGCAGGCTTAATGACTACTCGCGGCTGTTATATACCTAGTTTTGTATTGATCACGTCGTCTCCGTAGCACTAGCTGCGTAACGGGGGTCGAAATCAACCAACCGATTAAATGTTTGGCAGCTTCAGTGTAGGAGATTGGTTTTATACTAAAGTATGTAGGCAGTGGCGTGCATAAGCTCTTCACGCAGGGTAGGCAGTCACATACTCTTAGAAGTAAACATTACAGCCAAACGAAAAATCAGGATTCAATTGAAAATATTTTTTATTATAGGTTAGTCTAACTTAATGTTTAATAAACAAAGAAAGTTTAAAGTCTAGCGGCTTTACTATTTTTGCCTGCTGGCTCTTTTGGTTTTATTTTTATTATATTTTTTGCCAAAATGTTTATTCCTTACACGCTAATGATATTACATAGCCTGTACAGCAGGCGTCAATTTTTCATGTATATTAATTTCTTTCCGGATATTGATATTTCGAATGTAATCTGCCTTCTTCTTCAATGTCTATCGGTATTGGGGAAATCTACATATTCAGTGTCATTGCACAATTTTTTGTACTGGCGAATATGATACATGGTAAACAAAAAAAACCGCTTAGTGCGCTTTCAGCCAAATAAATTTGGCAAGCGATGGGTAGCATTCCCTTTTTTTAAGTTAAATCTAATTCTTGTGTCATTTTGTCTGCTGAGATAATTTTTTGGCAAACATTGAATTTTCCTATAGAAATTCTAAGTCTATTTTTAATCAAGAATATTATAATTTTTAAAATTTCCTATCTGAGACACTAACATACAAAAATAACACTTAGATTTGACATCAAAGTTATATATTTATACACGTACAACTATTTGTTCTGGCAACTCCCTTGCATAGTAAAAACTCAACTATGGGTTTGCCCGAGCCTGTGCACCGTCGTGCACTTGTGATGTATACCTGCAAGCTACTTCCCCTTGCACAGCGAGCATTGACGTCATGCAGCGGCGTATCGTATCATTTCTCATTCATGAAGGCAGGCATGCCTTTGGCTGATATAAAATCTTGCATATACTGTTGAAGCTGAGACCAGTTGGCCGTAGTGTATCGATACGAAATTCGTTTGAAGGTGTGCGTAAGGTAAAGGCACTGAGGTTGCATGCCTTTCAACGTTCATATTTGGTTTTTTTTTACTTACTTTGCTGGACTATGCATGCGAAATCGGAAATGAGGAAATTAGAGTATGAAATATAGGTAGTTGCCAGATGCGTGTAATTCATATCGATTTATTTTTCAATTTTAAATCAAATTTTTTGAATTGTAGATAGATATATATTAGTAAAATAAATATAAAGAAACAGATAAGCAACACAACAGGGTAGGCAGTGCTTTTGTGCCTATATGAAATGCACGCCCCTGTATGTAGGCATACTAGTTCGTACTAAGATTTCATCAGTAGTTCATACAAATGTTCAGTTAAGTGTATGAAATAGTAACAAAATATTTTCAAAAGTAAACCTTCGCTACAGTTTTGTTTTCTTGGTCAGAATGTAGCTAGGGTTGAATGGTTTCCGCGGGAAACACGAGTAAACAAAATAAAAAACACGATCAAATTCCCCGAGAGAGATTAGATACTACAAAGTGAACTATTCACATAATCGGCGCTGGGTAGATTTTTTCAGTAGCATGTGCAAATGTGGATTGAAAATAAGATTTGAACAGGTTCAGATATGTTGTCTTATTAAGAGGTACAGGTATTATCCCATTAACATATCCAGTAGGTATCCATACGCCACATTGACTCCTTTCTGTGTCACCAAAATTCGACCACACGTCCAAAAACTTTCGGCGTCAAGTGTTCGAGAGTGTCGTCATCAATGACATGATGCAGTGATTTGCTATTGTTTAAGTCGATTATAGTTTGGGTGCATCAAATAGACCTCATTTCAACTTGTTTATCGGTAATTTCCCAAAAAAAAAAACTTACTTTGCTTGCCAATCAATACATGAGCAGGTATCCAATTACTTATAATCACAAAACACACTGCACTATCCCCCACTTAACCGACTTTCCAGTTATTTGCACAGCTCAAGTAGACTATATCCACAAAGACATTATCGCTCCATTTTTATGTGTTGCTTTGCTTATGGGCACACATGTAAGCACACCCGATTTATGTTCACTAGGCCGCTTAATCGATTACCTACGTTTTACGGAAATTTAAGCACCTCAATCAAACGCAAATGAAAATAACTAGAAATAGACAATCCGATCCGACACTTTTTCCACAGGATTCCATCCACAATTGAAAAAATCTCGCCAATTTCGAGCGCGTCGTCATCACCGCCAACTAACCGAGTAGACCGTAGCTCTGTAGCCGTGCCCGTACCAGATCACTTTAATTACACATTCCTCTATCTCACTCTTCTGATCTTAAATATTCATACGAAAAACAATCCGTTTCCACATTCGATTATTTCTTTCAACTAAGAGGCTCTTGCCTCTTTTCTTTTCTCCAACACGCCATTTGGTCAAATCACAAAGAACTTCGCGTCGCTGGGTCGGTCGCCCCTGAGTCGCTTGGTCGGTCGACAACTTTTAACGCAACACTTAATACACAACGTTCGATTTAATTTCAAGTCTTAAGCAAGCTCAATCGCCGACTGCCAGATACAATGGGGCTGCCGCTGCTCGCCTCGCACACGAATCTGAATCTGAAATTGAATCCGAAACCGAAAGAGAAGAGGAACTCCACATTCACATTACACATATCCGATGCCGAAGAACGAAGAATACCTCACACGTATGTCGCGCGTCTCGCATGTACGTACATCTGTGTTTCTGAAAATGGCAGTCGCAGCACCGCACCATCAATATCATCGCCGTCCCGTCGCAATCAGCGCAAAACAAGAGCCCCAATTAGGCCCCTCGGGCCATCCAACCAAACCGACACAAATCCAAGCGAAAAGATGCAAAAGTTACGTTTTCCAAATTCTTCCCGAGCCGAAACGTGTGTTTTTGAGCACTGCCCGTAATTCGTCACTACTCCAATCGAAGTACAACTCCGACGTATCGACAAAATGCTGGCCAAAATGACGCGACGGTATTATGGTAATGATTCAAGTCTAGATAAAAAGCTTCGCTCGGGACACACTAAACAACTGCTCAACTGCCTACCAAAAGCAAGTGTAAGCACCAAACAGCCACCCAACTATCTACAACGCCGTCGCAACCGCCACACCGCGCCGCGGATTATGAGATACTTTAATCGAATTTTACTGCACAACTGAAGCGCGAGTATGAAATCTGCTAGAATGTTCACTTTTGCACACCGAGCACTGGGGAGTACGAGTATCGGAGCGACCAGGTCGACAATGCACAACTCCTCTCGTTTTCTCTTCGATTCGATATAAACCAACTGAAACCGAAACAGAAACAGCGTCACCGCACCATCTTTCACACTACGGATACGTACGCCGCATCTACCTACATAGCACGTACTTCTATGCAATCCATTCCGACTCGAATCCAACCGTCACAGCATTCTGCCTGGGACGGGAGCATGTGAGTTCGATTCTATTCGATTCCACGATTCCGCCACGTTCTTCATTTATTTCTTGACATTCCCAGCATTCTAATTGCTAGCAAATGATTAACGCAAATACATAATACATCTATGTAGTATCTTTCAGATATCCGGGAGCACTCGATTCGACTTAGATTTGAGTGTCTGGTTTACCCCAACTGTACCTATCGAAGACGGCTAACTGACCGGCCAAGAAGGGAATTTCACGAATCTTCTGGCTCAAAATCGAAATGCTCTCAGACGTGATGTACACTCTAATCTTAAGATCGCCGTCGATGGAAGTGAAAGAAAGAAGAACAGCACAGCATCATCAAACAAACACCCAACGAATGTAATAATATCCCACGACACAGTGCACAGCTCATGGATAGAAGCAGCAATTATATTATGGGCAATGTATCTGAAAAATGTTTTTGGAGCGTTCAGAACACTAATTATGCATGATATTGGGACGAGACTTCTTTGTGAAATCATGTTAATTTGGACATTGTGAAGGTAATAAAAAAACAAAGTTTGCGCATGGTAGCACATTAAAATCAATCTATAAATGTATTTAAGTGTGAGCAGATAGAAATTCGGCTCCAACAGTACCTATATTTAGCTTGTTTGGGTAGTTGAGTGTGATCTTTCTAGCATCAAACATCATTTCCGACATCAAACATCAAAACAACGACGGTGTATTCCGAGCCTCTGCAAACATGTGTACTATTAGTAGTATTCCCTTCAGCTGCATTACCGACTGGCCTACATTTGAAGCCCGTTTAAGAACAAACTGATCTTATGTATGTATCAGAGTTGATGCTGCCTAAGTACTAGTAATTTACACACATTATTTACAGCGATTATTTGCGCCCAACGTGGTCTCAGACGATTAGTCTGCTTTGATTTGTCGTCATAATAACTGTAAAAAATGCAAAAAGTTCAATGATCTAAAACTCATGATGCATTGAAAATTTCGTTTTTGCCCCAATGTCTCTTTAGATAATTGTTTTTCAGAAATATTTTATTTTGTAGTGTTTTACCTAATTTTTGTGTGCTGAGCTGAAAAATTTTCGCTACTTGTTCACGCCAAGGGTTTCTAAGGTCAATAATACAGGACTAACTAAAGCTGTTACTTTCGGCGGAAATACAGCGGAAGTATCTGCCACATTGGTTTGGGCACCTATAACATGTGAGTAATACATAGGTAAATAAATGCAGAATATGTGGCCTACATACAAAAATTAGCCGGTTAATCTAGGCCGCAGGGGAAGAAAACACTATGGCGACGATAGATTAGTACAAACATTAACTTTCTTTTAGTCCCACACTACACGAACGGGGACACAGTGGCAGTTCAAGCACAAGTCCCCATTGAATGAGGTATAATAGAGGCGATATTTGATTCAGCTTAACTCTCCGGAGATGAGGACCAAGTCCTAAGTAACAGCATCAATGGACTGGTAGAGCACAGTAGAAGAGAGAGCAAAATGCTAATAATTGGTTTTAACGCTAAACGTTAGTCAGTCTTAGAATTCCATCAAACGAGCAGGTTAGCGGTAGCTAATACGGGTAAGACGACAACGTTCCCTACAGTTAACAAACAAGAAGTACTAGTGCAGTGTACCTAAAAGACAAGTGAAATGTTCCAATAGATGCTACTTTATATAAACATAGACATATAACCTCCGAATTTGGAAAAGATAGTGCAAAAAGGATCAAATATAGACAATCAAAGTGAGCGGGCTGGTAACATTATGGCCTTATAGCAGGACTTCATAGCCTGCATTTGAATTACACTGCGAAAATGGAATTGGACGGCATGTGGGGGGGGACGACGGCATGTTCAAGGTCACCAGAATAATCCCCGAATCATACCATGACAACGCGCTCGGCTATTTTTAGAGCCACACTCACGTTTAGCGCCACCAAAAAAAGTCAAGACCGACAGTAGGTCATTGTGGCACATATGTATGTCTTATGACATTATTTTGAATTGGATGAAGTGGCAGTTTGGTGAGATTTTGGCATCATAGATCCTTACTTTTTTGGAATGTATTTGTCTACTTTTCAAGTTCTAATTTGGTTGAAAGAAACTTTTGGTGGTATTGAAATACCAAAAAATTTCGGAAAGGAGAAAAAAATGAAAGGGGAAAGAGAGAGATAGGTTGGTGCTTTGACAAAAGGGTGATGTAGTTTATCTTTAGGAAAAAAAAACGCACAGATTCAAAGAATTTTAATGGTGTATTACAAAAGAATTACCTCTCAGCGGCGAATGGCGTTTGAAACATCCGATGATAGTGTGGAGAATTGATCACAGAGCAAAAAATAAAGCATAAAAAAAGCGATAGGAAATCTGTCGGTGAAATCGTGATTTGAGGCCGTTAAATAGACAAAAAGACTCGATGTTGCAGATTATTGGGGAATCGTAATTTAACATTTGATGAAAATTGTTGGAAACAAAGACACCAGTGGAGGAGAAAAACGCTAGAAGCAAAACACAGATAAGTGTACTACAATTTTTGTTATATAATGCGTTTCCAGAATTCATAAGTGAGTGCACAGTTAATGATCTTCTTTCCAATAATCATAGCACAGAGTTTTTTCTTTTTGGTTCAAGAAATTAAAGAAAAAATAAAATAAATTATAGAAAAATAATCGCAAAATTTTAAAAAACAAACATCAAATGTATAATTTTGTTGCACGAACGGAATTCATGACTCATATTTATACTTATAACAGTGTGTTTAGTTGAAATTTTATAAACTAATTGAAGTGGGTATGCAATTTGTGTAACCAGAAAGATTTATTACATATTGCTATATTCTTGTATTATTTATATTATATATGTTTACATATTCATCCAAAGTTTTATTAATCTATTATCTTTCTAACATATATTTCATGATAGGTGTAAACCGACCCCGACCGGGGTCCCACCGATCCTACCACCCATACCTGTATATTAGATTGGTACTGTTAGTTTTGAGAATGAGACATGTTTTTCAAATATACCGATAGCTTTTTTTCCTTCTTTGGTTTCATTGTTTTTGATTTATTAGAATTGATTATTTTTTTGCTATTAATTTTGAAATAAATATGGATATGTCCAATTTCGTGTAGTCACTGGTTATTTGAAAATAATGATTCCTACACGGAATCTTCTCTTCCCTTCTCTTTGTGTCTCGTTTATGTGTTATGACGTTAGCGTACCGTAACACGATTGAATCATCCGCCCATACATCCACGCCAGACTAAGCCGTGATAAGACACGCTGGCCAAGTCAAAGATGATTTTTTAACAAAAATTAAATGTTGCACTGACGTTGGCTTGACCGGCTTTGGTTTCACAACAAATTGTTCTAAAAAAAACGGTTCTAAAAATGCTAGGAAAGCTCAAAAGAGCCACAAGAATAGAGTTCAACAGGACCAAAAACACATTGAACTGGGACGCTTATAAAAAGAAACTCTCAGAAAACAAGGAAGTAAGGAAACCCCAACGGAAGGCTTTGAGTGCCTTCTGTGAGAGTCTGAACAGCATAGCAAACACTGTAAAGATACAGAAAGTTGTCCAAAAAACACATAGGACAACTTGAAACTCTAGTTGGAGGGATGACCTTCGGGACAGTGCTGCTCAAAATATAGTTCTCAGGATGCATAATTAGTAATGATAATGTGGTCTAAGAAATAGACGAAAGCTCTAAGAGGGCACCTCAGTCGCTACTAAATTAACCGAATCGTCTTATATGAACAGGTTCGATGGACAATAAACTTCTTCAAAACCAGGACAGGGTGGAATCATCCCGGCTCTGCAACAAAGAGCCACAAGTAAATTAACAACCATCCTAGTACATATTTTTAGCGTGACCTTGAAGCTCAGCAACATATGTATTAGAATCGTGGAGACGGGCGCGGGTGGTATTGATCCCCAAGGGGGACCTATATTCACCTTCCAAAATCATACAAGCCAATTAGTCTCACATCCTTCATATTGAAGAACATGGAAAAGCTAACCGACTTATACGTACGGAGTGATCTCTTACTGAAGATGTCACTACACACACTTCTAAATTCGAAAACAAATCAACTTTATAAACCAGCCACACATAAGCTGATAAAAATAATAAAAAAATGCATTGGATAGTCAGGAAATCGCATTGTGTGCCTTCATTGATATCGAAAGTATACATGGGTAACGCAGCAAATTTTGAGGCGCTGATACACTGATACCGGCGCCAGCAGTGGTATCAGCGCACTGCACTGATACCATTGCACTATGATACAATGATCTCGTTCGCCCATGTGTGATACTCACTGCGTTTCTCGGACTCACATACGGCGCTGGCAGCATTGCGCTGATACCATGACGCTATGATACCACGATCGCATCGCTTTTCATCATGTTTACTTAGCGGTTCTTGCTTGAAGTACTCATGCAGCCTGTAAAACTCAAGTGGCTTGAGTCGAACCGATCGGAAAAGAAAATATAAGCTGGAGTGCTATTGATTTTCCGTTCGAGAAAAACTCTCATACAAAAATTTGAATGAATGTGCTTTGGCAAGAATTTGACTCTGAGGTGAACTCATATCTTTGCGCCGCGCCGTAGCATAGCGCCAAGCCAAATGGTGTTGGCATTGTAAAGTGGCAGCGCCAACACCATTGATACCGAAGTGCGTTACTGTGCTACTAATACCGAAGTGCGTTACTGCGCTACTGATACCGACAATCGGTATCAGCGCAGTGGTATCATGGCTAGTGCTTCAACGCAATTGCGCGGCGCAGCGCTGCGTTACCCATGTCTAATCGAAAGAGCCTTTGACCATGCACTCCAGAGGAGACAAATCCCTCAAAAAGTGAAAAAAAAACAGGCGAGTAAAGACTCAGCTGTCGAAGTGGAAATCTAAGGGCGATCACTAGGAGGGGATATCCGCAAAGAGAAGTATTATCCCCCATGCTATGCCCCTACTATTTGATTACCTCCTTGGAACCCTGAACAGTAAGGAAATTCATCTGTGGCAGTCATCGTAAACAAACAACACTGTTAACAGAAAAATTGTTGTTAACAGACTCAGCAAGCTTCAAAGAATGGCTTAATTACAGGATTACAGGAGCAATAAGGTCAATCCAACTGGCAGTCCCTCCAAAACTTTGAAATGCTAGACTCAAAATTTGAGAGAAAGCGGCAAAACAGGCTATAAACCTGTAGATACAAATCAGGAGACCTAAAAGGACATCCTAGTATCCTGGAGGACATCAGGCTTATAATGGATGTGCTAAAATTTTGCGATTAAATAAAGGAACAAATTGGACAATGACTCCCCCGTTAAGGTGCGCAAATAAGGTATACGGATGGCTGGGAATAAGGATCGTAGGACCCAGGAGTAAAACGCACTTCCTCTCCGTAAGGAGGCTTCTATCTATAAAGTAGAATTAATTGCTATTTTCAAGGTCAGGTTATATGCATGACCTTATATAATATATCATGCTATAAAAATAAGGACACTAAGCTTGGGGATCACTAAGCTAATCCGGATCAAATAAACTCACCTATTCTCTTAGAAGCAAGATAAGCCCTAAATGAAATGGGGGGACAGAACAGCATGGAGCTGATATGGGGCCACGAGGAGCACCAAGGAAATCAGGAAGTTGACGAAAAGAAGGGGCTAAATTGATAAGGACAGAGAAATTAAAACATAGACTAAGAAAATGATCTAAAGCCCCGGACTTAATATGGAAGGTTCGAAAAACACAAAAGATTACCTCGGTTTCGACTTAAAAAAAAAGAAGAGCAAACCATTATGCCATAACAGTGGTATAAAGATACTAAATCGAGCTTTTCTCCATATTTATTTCAACAAGTACCAACCAGTCGCATTTTCGGCAGCTGGTGTACCACTAATGCTCTCACTGCAAGTGCCACTAATTATTTCACTTTATAATAATAGGCTCTTTTGTGGATTCCTTAGGATCCGTCCAACACTGGTCCACCCATCCTTTATTCTTCAAATGTAATATTTCTTATTTGCATATAATTACTGTCCCGAGCATGACAGAGTTTCTCCTGTCTTTTTTTTTTTTTTTGATCAGTATTCGCCATTGTCTGTCCTTTAACCATTATTGCCAAGAGTTATCTGTCACCACTGTGGTATTCAGGTTTTCTTATTTAAAAATATTTACAACTTCAAACTAGTAGTCATTTACTTTGCCGTCAACTGGTAAAGATAATTTCCTTGGTTTTCAGCCTAATTAGTTTTTATTCAATGATTGAACTGAACTACATATGTTTTTTGGAACTATCTTCTTCGTCAATTTAGTTTCTATACTGTTTTGTTTTCTTCTAAATGCTGAAACTAGTTCTTTGATGTTCGATATTTATACAAGCCTCTCACCAGCGAATCAAAATAGCACAGCAGAAATATTTTTAATTCGCCCGCGTGAGTTAATCATGCACTGCTCACTGTAATCTTATCTACAATACGTTTTCTACATTACTGCAAAGCCATTCTCTCTATTCCTGACTTTTATTAGTGCCCCGGTGATCCATTTGCCTTGCCCCATGGTTATGACAATACACACAGAAACGGCGACAACGACAACGGACAGTTTTCTTCGTCTACTATCATCCCCCTCGATAAAAACTAGAGCAATAACATTCGGTTGTTTGCGCGCCCAGCACACGACCAACATCACCATCAAAAGGAGACGACACTACTTACGCTCCTTAGTTTAAAAAACAACTCCGACACTCCACCGAAATGTAAAATCCGTTCGCTGAACATACTAGAAGGACTGCTCCTGCTAATACTGATCCCACAGCTCTCCTTTTTCCCGACAATCCCACGGACATATTGGACTGAACTTGCAGGGTATCCGGGATATTTTTGGTGCTCTGTTTCCCATTCTACACATATCCTTAAAGCATACACGATGCTTGATGAATTCAAATCTAAACCTGAAATAAAATGAAACGGAGCTTCGGTTCATAGAAATACACCAGCCCTAGAGTACCCGAGCACCAGGAACAGCATATCCAATTCAAAATGGAAAAGCTTTCGGTGACATAATCGATTTCTATGCTGAAGACGAAGAATATCATCGTTACGAGGGCGGCCTGCCTGCCTGTTCTTGATTTCATTTCGTACGTTTCATACCTTTACTTCAAGGATGGCCAGCCAAGCTTTTTAAATGCATGTTCCGGGACCGTATACATTCAGCGTCGTAGTCCTCGAAGGAAATGTTTTTTTTTTGTGAAGCAATGGGCTCGGTAATTTGCTGCAGCAATGTTGAGAGCATTCGCTGCAAGATACAACAATGCTTCCTCCAGATATTATGGAGAAAATGTGCTTAAGCAATAGTACGATTTTCTAAAGTTTGAAAAATGCATGCATTTTAGAAACCTTTCTGAAATGAGCAGTGAATCATTTCGCAGCTGGCATATTACGAGCATAGACCTCTGAAGTCTACAATAATTTAGTATTAAATGTATATGCACTTCGGACATCAAAGGATTATGGCAGCTTAAAGCGCAAGGTGAAAATTTGTTTTACTAAGAAAAACGATGCTAGAATTTGTTGATTGGACGGATATCGGCCGAAATGAGTGAGCTACATAAAATCTGAATAGCATCGTGGTTCAGTTGATTTTACTTTTTCAGATAAAACTTATCTGTAGAATATTTTTCGTGGTGTTGGCATTCCTAACTGTCCTAATTTAAGAATGCTGTTGATGTCGTTTTAAAGATAGAAAATATGTCTTCATAATATTGAACCACTTCACTATCCGACACAAGACCACATTTTACCGATAAAACCTTCACTGCTGCCATAAGAAAAAATCTAAATACTTAAGTTTTGTATCTAAGCTCTTGTATGCTTATCACATCCATTTAAAGACTTAAAACTTGACGTTTAATAGCAAATCATTGATAGATTTTTGATGCGTTTAAGTTATTTGGTGTTCGCTGAGCCCCCAAGCTTCTCGATTTGTAAGGTATGTGACAGTCTTCTACCGGACGATTATGCTCAATGAAGCCAATAACTCTGGACTGGACACTTAACGCGACTAGATCTTGTTTCTTCACTTGAATTTTCAACCAGGTTTGGTTACTTTTTCTCTCTATTTTCGTCCTTGTTTTTTATTCCTCATCTCCCATGCTGTCTGGTGATTTAACTGTAAGAACCCTTTTAGACTAAGTACGAAAAATACTTCTCGATTTTCTTCTAAAGTTGATAAGTCTAGAGTTTTTCAATAAGGAGTTCTGTATTTCAATAAAACACAGAATCATTGAGATGACGGGCTGAATTTTTTTCCAAGTGTAGTACACATTTATTCGATTTCGTTCATATGACCACCGCGAGAACTTTTACACCGATGGATTCTTTGGAGCCAATTTTTCATCACTCCTAGCGGGCACCTAACGCAATTATAGGCTTCAAACATTCCAAACGGTATCATAAGCATATTTGAAATACCTTCAAAATTAATTTCACATACTTGATTTTTTGAAAATTTATTTGTTGGTAGAAATATAAAAGTACTCAAAATATCAATAAAATGGCCGCCAGCGTCAAAGGTTTAACGATAACTAACATTAGCTGAATCCTGGACCAATCCCACATATTCACCACTGTATTTTGAAAATTTCAACTGAATCGGAAGACGCGTTCACGAGAAAAAGTGAGACATATTGAACCAAAAGTATGGTCTGTATAAGGTGAGGTGAAAAAGTTACGATACATTATGAGTTGAAAATGTCTACTGATGATAATTAGCGTGCTTGAAGTGAGCTATGCAGCATGAAAACCTGAATAAAGTAAGCTGATTAATTGAATCGTATCCACAGAATAGAAGCCCGGAATATAAGCAAAGATTGTTGCATTAAATGGGTCGTACTTTGAATAAACATATAATTTCATTACATAAACAAGCAAACGTCGCTTATTTGGCAAAACAATTTTTTCCTTTATTTTTTTTTCTTTCGACAATATCGCAACTTCTTCCATGATATGCATCCGACGTGCCGTCAAAAGCACTCTTTAATATTATCTTCGTTTCTAAAATAACTGGATTTCCCTCCCATCTTAACGTTCTCGGTCAATTTCGCAAATTCGAAAAATGCGTTTCATACCTACATAGGTTATCATCTTTCAAAAATTATTTTTCATTTCGGATTTCTTTCTTTTTCGATTATTATTTGCTTTCTTTTGGTGGCAGATTCATGCAGAGTCTGGCTTTGATTATTGTTGCTTGTTATCTAATTCACAGAAGACTTGTTTTTAAAAATGGAACTTAATGCCTGGCAATCGCTTCTAACAGCTTTTTTTGTCACTTTTTCATACTCTTGAGACGTAAGTCAAAGTGGTTTTCGCCTAAGCAATATCCATACATACTTGTTCTAGGCCGGTTGAAACAGACAATTTGTTATTTGAATAGGAGGTCGGGCCCATAATCAATTGGCCGAGCTATGAAATAATAAAGAAAATGGAATGAAACCATTTTTATTTTCAATATAATCTCCACTAATACTGACGCGCTTCTGACATCTGTGGACTAACTTTTCTAAGCCTTTATAAAAATAAATACAATCTTTGTCTTCAAAATGATTGAAGGCAGCCGCTGGCAACTCTTCATCGCTTGAAAATTTTCATCCTAAGTCCCGTTTTAAATTTGGAAATAAATATTAATCAGACGGGGCTAGGTCTGGACTATAAGGTGGGTGGTCTAGCTCCATCAACCCACATTGATGAACTGAATCTTTCGAAACGCCGACGGTGGTAACGGGGGCGTTGTCAACAGGACGCCTTTAGACAGTTTTCCTCTGCGCTTCTCCTTTATCATACCTCACAGTTTATGTATTAATGAAGCATAATATTCAGCGTTTTCGACCGTGTTGCGTTCTTTGCAATCCACCATCAAAATACCTTGGAAATAACAAAAGATTGTGCACATGATTTTTTTGGCAGATTGTTGCACCTTTGCCTTTCTTGGTAGCTTTTGACCCCTATAACGCCATTCCATTGACTCGCGCTTGCTTTCTGTATCATAATACAAGACCATAGTCACAGCCACTAGTTGCTCGATCACATTTTTTGGGTTTTTTCGACAAAAATTCAAAAACTCGGAAGCACAGCGCACTCTTTTCTGTCTTTGCACAGCTGAAAGAGCCCATCTTGCATTGACTTTTTTCATATGAAGATGTTCATAGATTGCACGATGAACGGTGCTTTTAGAGAGCCCAAGTCTAGCTGCAATTTCCCTAATCCTCAAACGACGGTCACTCAAAACCTCTTCCTCAATTAGATCAATAGTTTCAGGAGTGAGCACTTCACCCATTAGCCGTCATGGCCGATATCATCGACGGTTTCTCTCCCTTTCACCCAATATTTCACTGTGCTGTAAGAGGCGAACACTGCTTGTGCACGCTATTTAATCGTTCTTTAATTTGGGCGAGGGATAATCCTTCTTTAAATAGACACTTTATGATGCTTCGATGCTCGATTTTCGACATTTCGATAAAATACGCGACTCTTGTTGTTTAAACCACTGCGAAACTGAGACTACGCTCTTCAAGTCGATGAGTGTTTGTGCACAAAGTTTATGATAAACGAACTATTCGATGCAACGTAACATGTATCAACATTTCGCGTATAGCTATATCAGTTCATTATGGGACCGGCCTCGTATATGCCTACACAAATCACACGCTGATTTCATAGTTTCAAATTCCATGAACGAATATCTTCATGCATCGCTGAAACTTATTTGCTTTTCGATTCTTTTTGCTTTTATGCAACTGTTCCTTGTCAATAATTTTAAAATGAATAATTATGCTAATATTAAGTGAATACATAATTTGCTTTCACTAATCCTCCAACCGGCAAACAATAACAATGATGAAAATCGATTTTTAACACCGAACTGAAACAGAATCACTTTCAATCGATATACCGTACACTCGGTATTTTCTGATCAATTGAAATACATAATCGAAACAACAAACACGATTAATTATTTCGTAAAAATACCTAGACCGCCGCACTAATCATGAAATTTTACCCCGAAATATAGTGCAATACATTAGCATTCGTATGATATGCAGGCAAAATACCAGTGACGTGGTAAAGATGGAACGATGGACATGAAGTTGCCTTGTCGTTCGATACGATACCCACATAAAGTGTTCTTCCGCCACCGGGCTGTGCGTTGTATTGCGGTGTAGTGCGGCATGGCGCGGCGCGGTGCGGCGGCAACGACCAGAGACACATTCGTTCGATTATAATGGAATGGGGTTTCGACTTTTTATTTTCTCTATTTGCTTTTATTTGGTTGGGGTGCTGCTGTTCTGTGCTCTGCCTGTGCTGCTGAGTTAAGTTGAGCCGAGCCGAAAGCAAGGCAGGCCAGTCCTCTGAATGATATAGCTATTTCCGTCACTCCTGGCGCGATGTAGACGCGGTAGCATGAGATAAGTTCTGTTTGAAATGATTAGAAGAAGAAACGAAATGTGTATAGTGTGCCGAGAATGTAGCTTGCGCCGGGCTTGCTTTTGCTCGCTTCACTCGACTCCCTATTCCGTTTCGTGCCCGTACCCGTACCGTATCCGTTCTGTAGTGCTTTTACAGCTTGGGGTCACTAATACACGGCGAGAATACACAACAAACAACGGAAAACAGTACGAAAAGAGTACTACCTCGCCTAAATGTTTCGAGTTGTATCGAAAATGAGTCAAGTGCGAGAGGAAAAACGCGAAACGACAACGATACCAGCCCCAAGCCATCGAACCAAACCAAGAGGTATTTGCAGCGTTAACCCGACGATGCGCCTCGGAGTTTGTCACACACTCCTGCTATCGCAGAACCCAGTTTCACAGGCGTATGTTGAAAAAGAGTTTAATTTCGTGGCCATCATGTGTAAAAAATCGACATGGCGACCGCTTGGGCTCCGTACTCGACCTCACGCTCAGCAACTTGATCTTTTTTGCGCCTGAATTGCTTCTTGAGAGGAAAATGCATCCATCCACTCGTCATTTCGTCAAAATCTAGCTGAACCGAACTCCACCAATTTACATGATCTGCCAAGAGACGCAATGTTCATATCATGGGCTAGTCGTCTCTGTCTTGGAATCATCACCGATTCCTCGAATGGATCGAATATGTCATTTTGCTGGCAGACCAGTTACGGCCTTTTGAAGCATTTCCATCCCTGGATAGCAACTCATCTTAAACTCAATCAGAAATTGTAATTTGTAGCCCCACTGACAAACTATTGGGAATTTTCTGCTTATGAAGTGAGCTAAAAAGGCAAACGCTTTCAGATTTATTAAGATTGCTTAAGGCCGGGAGAGTACTCGCAAGTACTAATCGAAAGGTGGGCGAAAACTCAGCTTCGTCGCAGCATAGCGTGCATACATACGACTTGCAGAAAAATGTACTTATTCGCAATGAGTCATTTTACAAATTTAGCAATATCTACACTTTTATGATTGTCTCTTACATTGGGGTCCAGATACGAAATTTTCACTCGTACTGCCGTTGCTACAGATTCTATCAATACATTTTTCTCGTGAAAACTTAATTTGCGCAGGAACCAGAAAAACATTCTCTGCGACACGAAATCGTCTCGGTCGAAAGGTAAGAAGAAATTCTATGCAAAATGATAAAAGTTGTTTCAGGCGGGGAACACTTCTAGGTCACCCATCCATGCTCACATGCAGATATATTATTCGCTGGAAGAACAGGAAAACGTTATCGTATACCATCGCAAATTGGAACAGATGAAAATCTCGAGCGAATGAATGTTCCGATATCGAATTGTCTGTTTTCGGAATGTCGATATTTTAGAACATACAATCATCAGAGAATAGTTTTCTTGAGAAATATTAATGAAATAGCATTAAACATATTGCAATTCATTCTGAAACTAGAAGTGAAACTATGAATTGAATCTATTTTGAGAAAACGAACCAGTGAGTTCAGAAAAATGAAAACGAAAACCTCACAAACGATCTAATAGACGATTAAGTACTTGAAATTAGCCTAATCAGAATCTGGAACCCTTAATTTATGTTTGTATATTGCAATTAAAAGGTACATTTTTCCTTTAGAAGCTAGATATATTTTATTTTCTTGACAGATATCGATATTTCGAGGGTAATCTGCACTCTTCTTCAGTGTATAACGGTCTATAACCTATTGACCAAATGACTCAAATATCGAATGTCCAAAGGAGCAAAGGTGACATGACAACCGTCCTGCTTTACAAATTGCTTTAGCAAATCCTGTTTCTGCCAGAACCAGAAAATCAATATCCACTTACTAAAACACAACAGTATGATAAAGTAAACCCTGAAATACAGCAGTACGATGAAGTAAACTCTGTTTGGCAGGTGGTTCTATCTAATCTAGCATCTGGCATAAAAGAGACCGTCTCTGGCTGGTATTCAGTGGCAGAATGTTGTATTTCTGAGGGTCTTTCCGAATTCTACAAAACATAAAAAATAATCTTTTGTGGAAATATGTTAAAATCAATAGTGAAATATACCCTTTTCATATATCTGCAACACTTAAAAAACCACAAATCATTGAATATTTCTTAAGCTACTAAAATGTAGACCGGGCGTTTATGCTAAGGACGATGTTGGGTTCGATTTCTGATCGAGAAAAACAAACATGTTCACTTAAGAATAGCTTTATTGCTTAAACATGGCGGTAGATGCATAATTTTTGCTTTCTGATCAAAGTTACTATATTTATCTTGAAGTAAAGTGAGTTGGCAATAAGTGGGGAACAGTACTCCTTGTCAAGGAGCGGATCACAGCAAAAAGGCATTTAATCCTAGAAATTACGGTAATTGAAGCGATTAACATTAGCTTTCAAACGGCGAATGCCCAAGTCGCATTTGTAGGCATCTACGCCCAATACCACTTCAGAGGCTTTGAATTAGTTCAAGATCTTAACATAATCCTAGCGACAACATCCTCACTTGATCTAGTCATCCTCGAGAGTGATTTCAATGCTCTTTCGCAGTCCTTGGAGGGATCGAGTGGACAACGCTTATGGATTGGCTATGAAGTAACACCCTCCCACATTTCGACACTTTCGAATACGAAGTTCACACCGCTTAATCCTGCTTGCTTTTTCGAACAACTTTGTATATATTTAATTTTCGACCCAACACTGGATATTTTGCCAGTGTCATTTCCGCCAGCGTGCGAATATATTCCCTATCGCCAGGATCATGTGATATCCTCAACGCTCGTCCAATATATCAGCTTTCAAATTTGGGAAAATTACTCGAAAGGGTAATTCTTCCATTCATGCACTGGTGACGAGGTTAGCCCACGCTAAGTAACGGACTTAAAAAGGTATGCAAATATTCTTATAGCATACTACTCAAATTTTGGCTTGCAAATAAATGTTAACAAAATTCAGCTCATCTTTTGCAAAGGTGGACTACGCAAGGCCTAAGGACTACGCAAAGAGAGCAAAGGGTCTTAAAGAAGGTCTTAAATCATTATTAATAACCAAACGATCCTCCCTTCGAAGACCGTTAAATACCTAGGCATAAAGTTCTCTGTGGAAACGAATATCAGAACTTTCTTAGAACTCCTGAACTAAGTTCATTTGGTAAAGCGAACTAAAGTGGCTATGTTTAGGGCTGCAAATTTAAGATGACGCATTACCAGGTAAACGAAGTGCGTGCGCGATAAAGTCATGGCACCTCGTTTCTCAGAGTGCGATGGGAGCTTCTCAAAATTTGAGATGAAATCCTTGATTTGATTCACCAAGGCGATTACAGCCGAACAGATTTTGGGTGCCACTTTCCGAGTTTAGTCAAGCTATGCAACATAATTTTCCTCATTGAAAGAACATTTTTCGACGGACAGTCAATAGCGGCGTTTATAATGCAGATCGACTTAGACTGGCTTAGACCGACTTGGATTGAAATAAAACTTCAAAGTAGGTTTTTGGTGTGACTGGATTAAAGTGGATTAACCGAATAAAATGCAGCTAGTTCTACTAAAGTGAAGTATATCGCATCGTAACGTCACATATATGAATAGAACTCAAGTGAGCTTCTAATTTTTCAATCCTCAATCGCTCGATGCGCGTCTTTTAACGCCCAAGTCGATCCAATCCAGTAAAATTTTGTGATCGGATCGACTTAACTCAAACCAATCCACTGCGCGTATACAACGTGGTTTGACTAATCCTAAGCCGGCTTGAAACCACGTTATAAACGAGGCTAATGGTTTTCAATAAATGGAACAATACGCACAGCTAGATTTCTTTAAGTATCCAAGCTTTATTCGGCATAAAGACTCAAAATTACATTCATCGCCCAGGTGCGAGCTGCTTTCCAATTATCAACAGGTGCTCCATAGTTTATAGTCATGCTAAAAAAATCTTAGGTCTTAGTTGCAAGATTCATAGACAACTATTCTGATAGGTATTCTTCTTGTTCTCAATTTTCGGGCAGTTTTAAAGTTTGTAAATTAAAGGAAAATTTGGAAAAAAAATAATTATAATTAGTTTGTTTCACGCTGAAATTTGATTTTCAAGAGAAAGTTTTTAATTTTTTTAAAGCAAGAGCTTTTGCCGCAGGACTAAGTGTATCACATTGTTTATCATTTACGTCCTAATTTCATTTTAGCTGTTCATTCTTTACAGTTAAGATCCCCTTTCTCTAAGTCGACCATGTGGACGACAATATAATTCATTATTGTCTATTTTGTAGGTAGATACTATAGTTTTGCTGGTTCTTAGAAACTATTATCCAATGCCAAAAAATAAAATTTTTTTTTTGACTCCGACTCTTAAAAGGATTAAATGAAGTATGTATTTGAGTGTTTCAATTTTTTTGTTTTAAGGCCATAAAGGCATTCGTTACTATTCTATTCTTTGTCAAAAACATAAGTACATATCGCATTTATCGCTACATTTCAAATTAAAGGTGTCAAAATTTAAATTTGATTGCTTCTCGTGAACTGTACTCAATGATTATATAATTTTGTCAACTATTCGAAGATACTAGAAAGTTCAAATTACTTACTTTCAATCAAAGTGCAAATATCAGCTTTAATCCTTAATCCAATCGGCCGCTAAGGTCCAAATTTTCAAATTATCCACAATAATACCATCACCCACTCGATAAAATCATAAAATTGTAAAATGCAATGCCTCACGAATCTCTTAAATATGGCAACAGGCCTTCGATACGCCAGATTCCCTCCGATATTCAGATATTACACTACACATGGCATGATATATTATAATTAGAGAAAAATATTGTCCACTAAAACACATCGACTACGGTTGCGGCTCTGTATCTGTACGTTTCAATCATTCATTGTTCGGGAGGGGTAAGTAATCGCGCGAGCAAATGAGTAAAGTCGTCAAATGACCGTTTTGAATTTTTCTAGTGTCTTTTCAACTTGATCCGAATTATTCTTGTACCCACTTCTTGTACACCACCCCACCGCCTCGCAGTCCCTTCGCGTATCTATTATCTTGCGTCTTCACAAACGGCTTGTGCCTTCTGGCTACTTAACTTACTGCTGTACCGCTGTGCCCGTTCGTCTCGTCCCTGGCGCCTACCCGCGCGCGACCTCTTGTACTCGATGCTGCCCTGCTTGCCTTTGCCTGCACGCCTTCTGCCTCTTCGCTGGCTTTTCTCTGCTACCGCAACAGCAACGGCAAAAGCAACACCAAACACACCGAAACCGAAGCGTTAGCGCTCATGAGCCGCCGCCGCCGTATCCGCGCTGCTTGTCATCGCCGGAATAGTCGTCGCCCCAGTCACAAAAGTACACACATTTCTCGCATTTAATAAATCGCCATAGACACAATAAATACGGCAACGAATCAACGACACATATAGAAAACACTGCGCTGCGGAGCAGCAAATGAAACTGGAAAATCGATTTTCCTCCTCTCGGCGCGGCCACGAAGAACAGCGGACGATTTCCTTGGGACGTTTTTTTTTCTATATTCGCGTGCGGAATCAAATGCCCAAATCACCGATTACGATTGTATTCGACTAAAAAGTAGTTTGTCCAGTTGCATTTGCTAGTTTAGCGTCTGACCAGGTGTTTTTCTAGAAATAGCAATCACCACAACTACACCAGACACGAAAATACCATCTGCATGGCACTTTTCAACCGAGCTTCACTTTTTCAATCGAACTGGTCCACACAGTTCACACGAAACTTTGCAAATTCACATTTCACCGCTCAAACCTCATAACCTGAGATTATCACAAAACCGAAACCGTTCAATAGAACCTCGACAACTGACCACTCAAATTAATCCGCGGATTTCAACAAGTTCAGCCAAACGAAAAGCAATCACAGCGAGAATACGATTCGGAAGATATTTGCCACCATCTTTGCCGCAGAACATCACATCTCGAAATAAGACTCACTCCTCAAAAAGATACGACAACGACGACGCGGCGGCGGGCCGGGTACGGTACCCGGTCGCGCGGAGAGAACATTAAGGTGAAGTGAGTCGGACACGGAACGGACGCGGACACACGGCGAGGGCAGGCACAGGGACAGGCAGCACTAGCAGGCAAAGCATGTATCATACTCTACTCGCACATATTTTGCAGCTGCTTTGCTTCCAATCTACTTTGCTTTTCAATGTTCAAGTTGAATGAATCGTCGAATCAAGCACTATTTGTTGATGCCACACCGCATCGCTTTGTTGCTTATCGCCACCGTCATCGTTTCACTTCATAACACAGTCGCACAATCTGGCTCCAAGAACAGATACTTTACCGTACAAAAGATACCGACGAATGCCAAGCGTTTGGCAAATGGACGGTTCAGTATGATGCCGGTTACACAAAATATTGCTACTAAAGCTCATTCGCGTCCGAGGCCGCGACAACCAGTTTATGAGTTTTCGATTTCACCCGCGATTCAAATATTTAACACTCAACACTGTGCACAATGCGGACAGTTACACATGTGAATATTTTCGATCAAACCTTGTCACATCTATGCAAGTGGTGAAAACCCCCCAAGAAATCTTCTATTGCCGGAAACAATAATTTTCGGATGCACTGAGCTTACGAAAGAGTTACACACGCTTCATTTGAAAGTGCTGCAATCATTAGAGCGGTGGGCGATTCAGTCAGGATATGGGGGCGATGTACCTGATAGCGTCGGAACGGTAGGCTCTCAATAACGGCGACAACGATGGCAAGCGCTCATTGGATGTATGTATGTCTGCTCCTCGCGGACATGAAAATACGGGCATGGGCTCCTCAGTCCTCGCCCTGTCGTGCCGTGCTAGTCCTTTCAGGCTGCCGTTTGTTTCTCTTCAGCTTTCTTTCGTGAACGGTACTCGCGCGCAATTTTATTAAAAGTTTTCCGTTCTTCTCACACACGCAGCAGTTGTGGTGGTTGGTGGGCAATGTGCTTTGGGATCTGTTCCTGGGAATCCAACTACTTGGCAAATTTATGATGCATACACATCTCCCAAGACTGGCTGCGATGGCCGGATAGATATTCGTCCTCTTAGCTCAGCTTTCTATTGTATCTGTCCAATTGGATCTGCGACAAGCATGTGTTGTCTTCGAACAAAACACCATCAGAGACTAAACCGGGCCAGGACTGGAGACGAAGTCATTCGTGGTTCCGTCCAGTTGCAAACGCTGAAAACGAAACAAAAATCAACCCCTAGTTGGTTTGTAGCACCCGATATACGATAGGGAGCTCACTTTAAATCCAACACGAATGAAACTGAAATGCTGATTTTCGGATATGACATGCTATTGTACTCGTTTTTCAAGCCGATTTGTCCTCACATTTCGACGACATGTATACGTCGTGAGATTGGTTGTGCGAGGTACACTATAATTCAGTTCGAACCGAATTTGAATCGTTGGCTTCAGAAAACTGAATTCAGAAAAATACTATACTTGCGTATTTAAGCAATTTATGCACTCTTGTCAACAAACAATGTGTTTGGTGGGCCTCGAACATCCATTTATGAACAATTCTGATCGAATTTGAGTGAAATGATTGAGACATCTCTTGCAATCCCCGTAACTTCAACCATAAGTTGCGATCCTGATGTGATCCGCTACATCGAAAGGGTTTAATTCCCTTATTGTTTATTATTTATTTGCTTATTTTAATTTACTCCTTTCAAAGTAAGTTGCGTTTGCGAAATGAGTTCAGGAGTGATAGGAATGAAGGATACCGGGCTAATGCAATCACCTCCGCCCCGTTAAAATTCTGGCAGGAATCAGCGTACGTTCTCAATCTCGTCGCCATTAAGTTGGTTGTTAAGGTTGAGTTGAGGCAGACTCCTGATAAGCATCGATCTGGCTCTGAGCACATGTCCCCATAAAAGCTTGTTTGTGTTAACCCTCGCATGTCCTCGGTACTTGCACAGATAACCATGGGATCATTAAGATGACTACACTATCCATAAAGAACAGCATTTAACAAGAAATTAAAACTCATTAGCGATAAGCCTGGTGCCAATCTCAATCTACCCTCCAGCTTCGAAAAGGGAAACTAAGATAGCCGAGCCGTGTATAGCAGCCAAAGCCATAGTAAGTGGAGGTATGGCAAATGAGCGTGGTCCGCGGACTTTTGGCAGTCTAACTACTAAATCTGCTAGGGCTAGTGGAGATATAACGAATGAATCAGCTACACCACCTTTGCCCTTGTTCGCAGTGATCTTGGGGCTCTGGTCTCCAAGCTTGATCCGGTGGTCTAGAGTGGCGTACAGGTTACGGCTACTGAGCCGGCTTGTTAGTCAGCTAGTTTCACCTCTATTGTCGCTTCCTCTTCAGGCGCTCAGTCTCCATCCAACAACCAGTCAGGTTTCAAGGTTCTAAGGAAGCTAGGTAAGTTCTCTCCCGAAACGGTGTCCGACAAGAATGAAAAATCTCTCCAATGGGTAACTCGTTTTATTGTGTCAGGCTGATATCGACGCTCGGGCAGGCGATATCAAAACTGGGGGAGCTTCGGCTGGGCAACAAATTAGAAGTGGTGCCGACAAACGAAGTCTCCATTCAGCCTAAATGCAGGTATTGCATTCCTTTCTTCAATTCCGATCCAGAGGAAATTCAGGAAATTATCGGTCTGTTTAGCTGACCTCCACACGGAAGATTTGAGGGTTGCTTGAATAGGAGAGAATATTGAGAATCGTCCAGGAAGCTCTCTTGATTCCAAATGAAGAGGCAGAATCGGTGTTAGAAACCCGAAAGGGGTCAAGAAATTGTCCTTAAACTTATACAGGAGTGATCGGGCTAAGGACTCTGGACCTGAGGATGAACCAGATGCAGATGCCCTTTCCGTTGATGCCGTTAGTGTTGGGACTACCGCTGAGTTGGGCAGCTGTCAAGACCTTTTGACTCTGGAGACAGAGGAAGTCAGTGCGACAGCTATGATGTCCGAGGAGGACCTAGACTCAACCCTGATTGGTAATAGTACTTCAAATTTATCTTGACCATTCCAAATCGGCAACAACTGCTCTGCTCCTTCGCTTGTCTAAGTCAGTGAAGGAGCTAATTTTGAGTTAAGATTCATTGGTTGTAAACAGCCGGTTTTGCGGGCTACGCACTAATGGATACAGACTTATAATACCCGATGGCTCGGAAAAAGTAAGCTTTTAAAAAATATCATTAATGTCTCTGTTCCTTACAATTTCTGTGACAAGGATAACATGGCTATGTTAGCGGAAATTGATCAGAAATTTTGCTAGTTTAATTCTTCCTATATGGTAAATTATTATTCTAGAAGCTGACTCCAACGCTCACCATGAAGTATGGGGTAGCTCCAACAGAAATGGTCCAGATGAGTACTTTTTGACTTGACGCAAATGTTGGCAGCGAACCAATCTTTTTGACCTCAAATGGGCGGGAGATTCTTGATGCTACTTTAGTCAGTGAACGGCACATGCATCTCTTGCATGAATGGAATGTTCATTCTCTGCTCACATATCATTTGCTGTGAACCAAAGCCAAAGTGCACCTAAAGTCCACTCGGCGGAATATATAAATCACCGCTTTGCGGAGAGAGTGCTGGAAAGAGTTTTACAACCTATAAAGATCTAATAACTGGCCAACGTATAAAACGAAACTGAAGGCCTTTAACTACGTAAGGTCTTAAAAACATCAACGAAAGTTGTAGGGTGAATTCAGAGCACTGACGCCATCTGGACATATTTGAGCAACAAAACATTGACTCTCCTTCATGAGCATACGCGGTGCTTCAAGCGGAGCAGGCCATCAGTTTTACGATGCCTCTAAGGATCTCAAATAAACTACCTAGAGCTTTCATATCTGCGTGTTCGAGTAGCATTTTTCCGAAAGGTATTCAGACCGTTGTGGATGTAACGGTACCATGGCTAAAGGGGATATATAATACGTGCTTGTACTTTTCGAATTTTCTCGTCAGCTGGTGGCAAACAAAGTTGTGTTTATTCCTAAAATAGGGGAAGTTTCGCATGTTAAACCTAACCACAATCGTCCGATGTATCTTAACTCTGTTTTGCCAAAGATTCAGGAAAAGATCATTGATTACTATATCAAAAAGTCAGTTGATCTTGCTTGCACTAAATATAGGTCTATTAAAAGTGCTCTTCATGTTTTCATTGAGTTAATTGCCAAACCTCTCGATCTTAAGGAGTATACTCTTGCAGCCTTCATAGACATTGAGTGGGCTTTTAATTACAGCAGGTCTGATTCAATTGCTTTTATTAAGCAGCTCCTCAAGTATGCACAGAGTGGTATCCGCTTCGCTCGCTTGCGGCGAAAGGCCAACACGGGCACATCCCTCGCTCCTCTTTTGTGGAAAATTAAGGTTAGTAGTCTTTTCTGTGCCAGCTGCAAAGTGCTTCTTTATGCAGATGACATAATCTTAGCAGTGTCAGGGAAGTATCTATCTAAACTTTGGGAGAGATCAAATCACACTTTTGATGTACTTCTATGTTGAAGCCAGGAAGGCCACTTGAATGTGATCCACAGGAAAGCGGAGCTAGTACTACTTAAAAGAAACTACAAACTTATTTGATTTGTCTAAACAAAGTTAAACGAAGTCTTCATTACCCTGAGTCATAAGTTCAAATATTTGGGACTGATAGTTGATTCGAAGCTGCTGTGGAACGATAACATAGCAGAAATCGTACGGAAGGCATCCTTGGGTCACCACCTTATCTATCAATCTTACAGTAAGCTAATCTGGCTATTGTGAGACTGAATTGTACCTTCGTTTGGACTAGAACTGAGTTTATCCTTGCTAAAATCTTATCTGACATTCTGCTCGATTTCGAGTTTTCAACTTGCATTCCTAGTAGAGGTGCATGTAATGATAGTATATACTCTCGAGAATAAGCTTATTCATTTGTATAGCGATGGTTCAAAACTCAACAATAAATTTGGCAGTGGTATATACTTAGATGAGCTGAATATAAGGCTGTCCCTTCATCTCCCGGACCATTGTAGTATCTTTTAGGCGGAGGTCGTGGCTATCTTTCAGGTTATTGACTGGCTTCTGTTTATTGAATTGGCATCTGTGAATTGAATATTAGGAGCCAATATTTGAATTCCCTTGCTGTACAGTATCCCGCATTGATATCGAGACATTCAGCAGTGCAATTGATTTTGTACCTGAACATAGGGGTTTTCATGGCAAAACCCTGTCAAGGCTTGGCACGTTGCTGCCGGATGTCTCATGCTCTTACTCCATCAGGCAAAAATACCTTGATGACGCTGAAAGATCCTGGGCTGAAGAATCATCCTATGCGATCGCAAGACTGTCCTGGACTTCGATGGATGAAGGTCGCATCAGGCTGTTGTTAAATTCAAACCGTAGGGCTCTTTGCTTTTTAGCGGCGGTTCTCGCGGGCCCCTGGGCCTCAGGCAACATAGGGTGGGAGTTTCTGTCGGAGTGTAGGTCAGAGTATGAAGATGAATTCGTCCTCGATGTTATGTGCCAGTATCCGGTTTTGGGAAGGTGAAGATTGGCCTCAATGGAAACGCTCTTCCTCTTAGATCTGACTAATCTATCTTTTATCGACTTAAGGGTATAGTACAGTTCATCAAAGGGATTAAATGCTTCTCAGAGTACAATGCCTAAGGGATAGTTTATCCGGGATATTCACAATGGGCTTCTATTGTATCTATAAGTGACTCTCATCGAGTATCTCTAAGTTCTCAATGAAACTCACTATTACAATTGAGCAAAAGGATATTCTTCGAATTCCCTTATTGAACCGGAAAGGAAAAATTCGAGAAACTTGCGGAACAATTATCAGTCTCAACATACTACGAGTAAAGAAACGGAATGCTTGGCTCGATCTACTGGATTCGTTACAATCTAGAACACATCCAGCTGCAAAATAGAGAGAAGTTCCAAATCGAGAGTCCCTATTCTGTTGTGGATCACCTCTACTCAGCCCTGACTTATAGATTCCAGTCGTGCTAAAAAGATTGTAGTAAATTTGATTTTTTAATCATTTAGTATAGTTGGGCGAAAAGGAAGAAGAACAGTTGCCTTCACTTGACTGGCAAATGATAGTTATCGGTGTTATGCACTCTACGTGCAATCATTAACAGATCAAGTTTAAGATATTCGAGTTCGAATGAAATATTCGTTTAATACTACTAATAGCTCGATTTCACTGTAATGTAGGATATATTGAAGACTTCAACATGAGTATGTTCTCGGAAGCAACAATTCTGTGTCTATATCATATATTAGATTCTCTCCCAATGTTTTTCTGTAAGTGGGTCAGACGTAATATATTTTTTTTTACAAAATCCCCTTGTGAAAATAATTCACTTTGTATAAGTGATATGAAAATAAATATTGCTACTGCTGTTTACTAACAAAGCAATTAGAGGCACATTACTGGAACAAAAATAACAGGATTGAGATGCTTTATTGATTTTTAAACCTTTGGTACGACAACAAATATTATGTGTAATTTCTGCGCTTTTCAATATTATGACAATTTCCAATAAACTATTTATATTTCGGCACCAAAAAGCGGATATTTAATCGTTACCGCCACGCCATGGACTGTATCTGACTCAAGAGCCAAACATATTAGCTTAAAAAGTCATGAATTATTCCAAACTACAGGTAGCTAAACAAACAATACAAATTAAAATGTATCGAAAGAATCAGCTAATGAACATTTTTGCACAGGTATGGAGACAACTATGAAAGTTTCAGCATCGTAGCAACCGCCACATAATTACAAAAATAGCTGTACGACCACTAATATATATGTATTGACACATTTTCGTGCTGAATACACAAGAAATCTGTTTACATTGTATATAATTTCTCTTCTTTTCCACAATGCATTTAAAATTTGATAATTTTTTTTTTGCTGATGATACAAATATGCCTTAGCGAAACTATAAATCCATACTAATTCACATAAACATGTACTTATACATGACATCATGACGACCACTGTACCTTTGCCAACAATATTGAGCATATGGAATGTTTCCAACTGTCTCATTTCAACTATCTGAATCTGAGCTTCTCCCCGAACAAGTAGATGTGTCTCTAACAACGCGGATACTGCTCCATGGTGGTGGTTCTGCTGCAGCTACGGCTACGGCCGCGAAACAAACAAATCAGCTCGAGTGGAGGAAGACAGAAAAGCGAAGATCTTTTGACAGCCATTTATCTGCCGATAAAATTAAAACAATTTTTTCTTGCTTTGTAAGTGGTGCAAAACTGGTTTTACAATTTCGATTTTATACCTGAATACTGACCTCGAATGGACGGAACAACGACGACGTCGGACGACAATGCGAAATGCAGGTTCCATGTTGCTAAGCTGCATTGCCATGCCATTACCCAATATTCGTATCTATCCATCGTCATTTCATCCAATGTGCACCATAGTGCATATGTGCAGTCTGCGAATAATGCAAATAGTTTTCTTCGTTTTCTCGTTTATGACACAAAAGATGGCAAGAAGTGCATGTGCATGAGCCGAAGCGTCGTATTGCTGATTGCAAGTAGTGAACTGGTGTGAAAAATGATTAGAGGTTCTAATTTCACGTGAAATAATGTTTCTGTGAACATAATAAATGTAACAAGATTACTCTTTTGGTTTGGATCTGAAAATTTTTCCAATCGTTTGCTCTGCAATTGTATCTTATCTCGATTCAAAAAATCTTTCATCCGTACAACGATCGATTTTGGAGAGAACATTGTTCCCCGTAATTTTTTATGCCTGCTCTGAAATATGGCCAGGAGATATCCACGCATCTCCTCGCGAAACTTTATGCCTGTTTGAGCACATTACTCGCACATTCAAATTTTCGAATTCTTCGCATTCAATAATACTTGATCCGACGAATTTAATGAATGAATATATGCAGGTGCATGCTTATTAAATCGTGCTTGGCATTTTGAATGACGTTTCTAGAGACTTAGTGCGAGCCTGTTAATGCGGTTCAACTACCATACACTCTCCACACGTCCTCAAACATATAGAATTTCATTTGAAAAACGTCCAATACCGTTTTGAAACCTTTCGCGACCTTTCCATTCCCAGTGAATCTTTATCTCAAGATATAAATATCTTTATGAGCCTGCTACCGACTTACAACCAATTTCTCTAGTAATATTCCGAATCATGGCTACCTTTATTGAAACTTACAGGCAAATGCATTCATGAACGCAACACCAGCGTTCGAAGATTTTCAAAGATGGGATCATCATCCCCCAAAAAAAAATACTCCATCACTACTACATTTACGACTTCAAACTAGGTTCTCTCAAAAATGATGTCCTTTCATGTAATCCTAAACAATTCTCTGACGGGGATGCGAGTTTATAACGTGAAAGCAAGCAAGCAAGGTAAGGAGGTAAGAAACGTTACGCTGTCGCTGTTTTAAAAGCGAAATTCATATGAGTAAACTGTCGCGTCGGGTTACAGACATAGGACTAGGAAGGAGCTTTCACGAGTGATTTCGACTGATTCGTTTTGTGTCGAAGAGATGGGTTGTCTCAAAAGCGTGGATCCAATGTAAACGAAGAGGACAACTATGAATCGGTCGGTCGGTTGGCTGATTCCTTCGGTTTACTTCTAGTCCGATTATATTCGTATAGTAGTCAACCAACACATAATTAGACTGAATGAGAGAGGAACTGTTAAAAAAGGAATCATTTCGTTTGACCTGTATTGATTTTTGTTCACCGAAGATGTCTAGGGGAAATGTAGAGCATAATCAAATACGCGTTGCTGTTTATACAATCGAAACACTTGCTGTTTTTATTGTATTTGAAAGTAATTAGCCTGGAAATATTTTGATTTTAATTCATGTCATGTTATAAATCAACAAATGTTAAAACCAATCTAATAATATGGTGACGCGAATGCAAGAATCAAACAGCCGATGGACGTACAATTTTCTCCATTATTCAATTATAGACGGCTATTTAGTAGTAATTTCATAATTATCTGACAGCTAGGAATATATTTCTATTAAATTCGAAGGGTTGGACGTATCTAGGATGTATCTACAAATCATTACAAATCGTACATAATTACAAATTGTACAAATTTTATTTTAAAATAAAAGAAAAGTTGAATTGAATCAATGACAATTTACCGTTCCATTAAACAGGATTTTGCTTTCCGATATGTGTTTGTCCAATAATTATCTATTATAACATGGCTGTACCATCTACGATATCTATAATTTTGCTGATATCAATCAGTTCAAGCAGATATGCAACGTTGCCTAAATGAGGAAAGTATCTTACAGGAATCCGTACAAAGAGTAGGGAGAGAAGGTAATCCATTCACTCTCCCTTTATACAGATGTGCAAAGATATTTGGTGGTTTCATTGCATTTTTCTATTCCATTTTTAATCATACATAATCACTCAATTTGAAAACGCCCACTTTCTTTGCACAACAACAGTGAAGTACTGATCCCTTCACGCTGCATTTTGTTGTTTTCGATCAGTTCATGAAGAATCCACAGTTGTAAAATTCAACTTGATGGTCCCCAGCCGGGAAATTTCATCACCAGGGTGCGAATCGGCGGCAGCTGGAGTCAAAAATTAGACACAATAACAGAAAAAACGCGCGAAAAGAATACATACTAGAGAAAAACATATTAACAAACAAAAAACTCTAGTGCGTCAGAGCCGCAAGAAACACTAGTGTTCGAAGAATAGTAGAGGAATCGTTCACATTTTGAGTGTAAATATATTCTACCACACGTGCTCCTTATTACACCCAACCTGTTTCGAAGGCCATGCACCTCTTTCAGCTCAAGAATGCATTGAAACTTATAGGGTGGAAAGGTTTTCAGGGTTACCATTTGCATGAATTTCAAATTGTAGGAGAGTATAACACTTGTCACTTCATTATCGAATGCTTATTTCATCAAAAATCGATTATGGTGTAGGAGCAGGCAAACAAGTGCAAAATGCAGATCCCTCTCCACCATCACCTTCCCACCATCTATCAAGCAGAACAATTTGCCATACTTAGAGCCACACATACACTTGGCAGCAAAAGTTTGCGTTCACCTGACGTCGTTCAGTTAACAAAGCAAAACTAATCAGACATTTCACAGATTTTGTTTCGTCCATCGCTTAAGTATTTGTTTGCCACTCATTAATTTCGTCCGATCGCTTTGAGATAACTGCACTTTTCACAGGAAATATACAAAATTGAGGCAGAGAAAGTCAGCTTTCATTCATCGAATTAGGGGATTTCCCTAAATATAGCGTCTCAAATTCGCTTTTCAAATATAACATATATTATTCATTAGTTTTTATTAGGGCAAGTGATTAGTAAGTTTTTGTAAAGTTTTCATAGTAAAATAAGCGTTTTTGGCAATGGCAAATAAAAGAAAAGAAATTGCTGTAAACGAGTGAGAAATCATTGTTAAATTATGGAAGGAGGAAAAAAGCTACAAAAACATTGCGAAAGTCGTCGGAAGACAATATTCGTCAATCCAAAGAGTTGTGAAGAATTTCAAGTTGACAGGAGAACTCTCCTCGAATACCCGTTCTGTTCGTCCATCAAAGCTGTCCTGGAGAGAAAAGCGAAATATTCTAACATTGGTAAATGTTAGAGGGAAATTATAACTGAAATCAAGGTAAAGTTCAAGTAACAAATTTATCCTGATACCTTCAGGAACATTTTTAAAAAGAGTGGGTACCATTGACGAGTCGTGCGGTGAAAATCATTCATTTCGCCAATGAATCAAAAAAAAGCGCGTAGCCTTTTCCAAACAATACTTTAATGGACCCAAAAAGTTTTGGACAAATGTCTTTTCTCAGACGAAAGCAAATTCTGTATTTTCGGGTTAACTGGACGTAAATTAGTGTGGAGAAAATCAGGGACAGCATTCCGAAAAAAAACATTTGTTATCCACTGTAAAAACATGGTGTGGGGGTGCATGGCGGCTACTGGCGTTGGGAACCTAGAATTTATTCAACTGTTGGCAACCAAGGCAATAAGGAAGCTGATACCCAGGCCAAAAAAGGAGAAAAAATGCGCTTCACTGGGGCTTTACTAGGGCATTAATCCCGAGATTGAAATGGAGATCCCGAAATTCGGGATTCGAATTTTCGGGATCCCGAGATAGTCCCGAGATTTCGGGATTTTATAAAAAAAAAACTATATTAAGGGAATTTAAACAGATATATTGGCTTATTCATACTCCATTAAAACTTTATTTCAATTACATATACATAAAACCGGAAGCTAAGTTCATTATAATGTTAAATTTACGCACATATAGTATGTATGGGTACTAGCAAGTAAGACGTTAATCTATAATTGCATCTAAATTAATCTTATGATCTAATTTCTTCTTATCTTCTTGTCCAATAAAGCTCTTTATTTGGTCATGATAGTTAGTTATAAAATTAGTTAAAAACAAATTGAAATTTAATCAGCATGATGTAAAAATACATTATTCTTTTTAGTTGTTCTAATTCCCAAGATGGGTTGAATTTTATCAATCCCGAAATCTCGGGATTCCCGATAAAAAAATTCGGGATCCCGAAAATGTCCAAAATGGGTCGGGATCCCTGCTATCTCGGGATTGCATGCCCTACTGCCTTTGTAAAGCGGCTTTACGAAGGCAGACACGGGCAAGGAAATAAAAAAATTGAGCAAGAAAAATATCGAAAGCTACTGGCGTAATCTTGACGGTTTGAAACACTCAAAATAAGAAATACCTTGGCGTCGATAACAACTGAGCAAAAGAAGTGCATAAGTGACATAAAAGCCGTATGTGGAGCATTGATAGGTCACTTTCTTTGCAAAAAATACCTCCACAGAATAGCTAAGGAGCAAGAAGACTGCTGCAGATACTGTGGAGAAACGCCAGAATGTGCAGAACGTCTTCTCATACACTGCCCAGTACTAGCGAGACGAAGATTAGAGCTCCTTGGCTCTGGTCTTCCCTCCCCCTCCACCAAAGACATAATAAATGTCCCCTCAAGGAACATATGCAAGTTCGTAAGAAGTTTGGATATCCTATAGGGTATAACTGAACTCCACTCCAGCCACATGTTGGACAAAGGAATTTCATCGCTTTCATCAAAATTTTCTTCAGAAGCCTGTTTAAAAGCAGATGTGAAAAAACGTCATGCATTTTTATTATTTATTACTGAAAACAACCAACAAACAACGACGTTCCACCTTCAACGTGGGTGAAGTGAGGCAAGTAACATTCTTTCAAGTCACTTTTATAATTGTGAAGGTCAAGGTCAACATATTCCTCCTCATCTTGTATCAAGAAATATCGCATCTCTTCGTGCGTTAGTCTTCCTCTATTCATTATCTGTTTTTTGTTGAAAAACAAGGTTTCAGTAAGTGTGTATTAAAATGGCCAGTGTGTATTAAAATGGCCACATTATATACCATTTCCTTGTAAAAGGAATACCAACTTTGTATTGCACTTTACACTCAAAATAATATCCAAATAAATTACTGTTCCGTGGAATAACTACGCTTTCATTTTTAGAAGTTTTGAGAATGATGTACTCACTAGAACAAACGAACCAATTGAGCGCTCCCAACTACAGATATCGAGTGATCGACATACCGGTTCTACAAAGCTCAGAAGTCGAATTGTGGGTTAACAAAAAAAATTGTATTTTATAGAGATAAGTTTATCGCATAGTGTTAAAAGTGTACCACTCATATTATCCAGGAAAATTGTTAGAGAATGTGGTGTAAAACATATAACCACTGCACCGAAAAGAGTTAAGCAACAAATGCATCATCTTGTTTTCATCTATCTTGGAATTCTCCATGTACTGTTTATGACTATTCAACTATTTGAAGCTTCTGTTAAGAATCTGAAGGAATCAAATAAATTCATCACGGGGAAAATCAGTATCTGTCAAATTAATTTTCGAACAAAGTTCTTTGGATACCTGTTTCAAAAGTCTCATACCACCTAGTGAATAGGGATGCAGCCGCGGAGACCGCAGATGCCAAAATAAGTTTCCAAGAACGGTTTTGATTTTGTTGCAAATTTTTTTAAGAACTATATTTGTTTTATTTCAGAAAAAAAAAATTCACATTGAGATGTGATTCCATGCATACACAATTTTTCCCTACGTAGGGGATGATTATTGTTGATAAATTCTTAAATCGCTGAACAAAAAAATGTGAATAATAAGTGAAAAAAAACAAACTTGATGAAAATCAGAAAAGATAAATATCAAAGATTTCATATTGTGAGCTTTCGAAAAACACTGATTAATGTATTTCGGATGTTGATTGGGATGAATTTTAAAGTTACGAAACCTACCTCTTTAGACAAGAGAGTGGTATCTACCAGCGAGCGGGGTTTCTATCTAATAACACTAATTGATTTTTATCTCCTTTATTTTAGGCGGAAATTAAATTTTAAACGGTAAGTTACATTAGTAAGCAAAAATCTCAAACTTTTTACGTGCCTAAAAGGGACGATATCTTCACACTTTGGAAAATAACTAAAAAAAACGGAGGTAGACAATACTGTACTATGTGCTTAGGTAGAGATCTGTTAATGTGCGTACAACATTCCGATACACAGTGGTACATCTTTAGGACCGGATTTATTTAGTATCGGATATCTATTGGAAAAACTAATTTCAGGTATTGTGTAGGTGACGCGCATACGTGAAAATTGCAGAGATGAAAACGAAAAATTACTTTTCTTCTTATCGTATGCCGAAATGAGACCATGCCATCAGCTTGTCACGAGAACTTTCGAATACAAACGGACAAATTGGAGACTGCACACAATAAAAAAGAGAATTTGTATCGGTACTACACTGGGATGAGATGAGCTAGTCTGCGCTAAATCGCATGAACGAATTAGATGGAGTTGGAGGAGCTTGAGATTCGCTGGGCTTGGGGTCGAGCGAGCATCCAGCTTGGGGTAAACATTGCGCGACTTACAAGATTCTTTCTAGATTTATTATTCTCTGGCTGATTCCGATTCAGATGCTGATTCTCTTCCATCCATTTGCAAAACGATTGAGCCTACGTACGATCTATGGTCGATGGCAATGGAGCACGGCACACTGTCGTTTGTGTGGACTTCGATGTTGTATTTTTTTTTTGCTCTTTTGGTCGGACGGATGATTTCATGTATAGCGACGAGTATGTGTCTCAACTTTCAGCCGAACGTGTAATAGCCACACTAGCTATAGGTACATGCGCCACAAGTAAGCATAAACTGAAGACGTGCTCTGTACAGAGGGCGAGTTTATTGAACTTAAAAACTAAACTCGCATAGTGGTGTAGCTTGAGGAGATGCATAAGTGAAGAAAAATCAAATCAGTGAATTTACTGCTCTGTGCT
This sequence comes from Nemotelus nigrinus, assembly GCA_947369275.1. Taxonomy (NCBI): domain Eukaryota; kingdom Metazoa; phylum Arthropoda; class Insecta; order Diptera; family Stratiomyidae; genus Nemotelus; species Nemotelus nigrinus. The sequence goes on along the minus strand of OX376372.1, from coordinate 223,609,053 downwards.
AATTAACCGAGTGATGAATGATTTCATGTGCAGGGCAACTTGAAGCATTTGTTATTTGCTAATATTTAATGGTGAAAACATGAAATCAAACAAATGTTCCATTGTTAGAGCCTGTGGAATGCATTTATCCAACTGTCTATCAAATGTGCAAGCATTGGACGCAATTTTCACAAGTAAAGATGTATTAGCTTCGTACTAAGGGAACAAGAGGCATTGGAATCATCATGCGACGAAAAATAAAGAGAAGATATGCATACTTTCAATAACTTAAAGGTATTTGACTTCTAAATCTATCTGCTGATATGAAAAACTATTACAATTGATTTGATACTGCTGGTTTTTATGAATTTTCTTGAGAAAAACAACAGTGCTGCAACTTGAAAAAGGTCCTTAAGTTACAGCACATTTAGGAAAGAAAGCATCGGTCATGATATTGGTCACGAAAGACGACGCGAGGATAGTCATTAAGGTTAAGTAAAGAAAGCAAGCGGTATAGTCTACACGTGGAATGAACGAATAGATTTAGGTTACTCAGATCAATTCCTTTTATAAGGAATAATAAGGATGATTGAGTAAAAGGATGATTAAGTAAAAGTAAATGTTTGTGAAAAAGTAGGAGAAAAACCTTTAATTTAACTGGATTCACTGAGGCTAAAACTGGATTCACAAAAACTACAGCAACAAACCAAAAGTAATCGAACCAATGAAATACAATTAATTTTTTAAGATGACAATCCCAAAAGCTCGGGGGATTACCTTTTGAAGCGAGTGCTTAGCTATGACATTAGTGATAGAGCGGTATAAGCCTCTGTAACTATTCTTTTCATTGTAATTAGGTGCCTTACTATTCGTTTTTAAAACGCTGATCTTATACCTAGTCCCCGGCAAAGTCAATATGTGACAATTAATGGAGCACTTGAATTATGCCCAGTCGCCACTTTTTAAGACAACACAAGACAAACAAAAAAACCCGTGAGCATACTGCGACATTCAAACCCGTGGCAATAGATTGCTACCTCGAGCTGGCATTTTAGCGAGCAGAGCTACCAACTTGAGGGGTTGGTAGGAAGAGCAAAAAACAATTCGATTTGCAAAATAAGTGGTTGTGGTCCTCATAATCAAATACTTAGAAGTTAATTTAAATAGCATAAACTTAGTACTGTATTACTTACTGCATTCCATGCGAATAGATTAGGACTGGCAAGACTGACAAATGCAGGTGATACAAGTTGGAAGAGGGCACCATTGAGCATATTCTTTGTCGAGTTCAAAATAATAAGCAACACATTTTAGATTCCTACCACTTTCAAGAGTTTGTAGCTAATGGTGGTCACTTGGTTGATCGAACTAGTCGACGGACGATGGCCAATGGGTCCAAACAGATAAGATGTATTTTGCGACCTGGTGTTTAAAGGTTTGCTCCAAGTGGCCTTCACAGCCTCTAATCTTTTTTACGAAATGAAGGATGTCCTTCAAACTCTGCTCTGCCGCGTGCATGAGATTCATCAGGCAGCACTATCAGGTTTCCCTCGATGCCGGACAGTGACACAGAAGATGTTGAATTGTTTCTGAGACTCCCGGCTCCTGACACTCTCTGCAGGTGTCACTGGTTAGGAGTCGCAGCGTAAGCTGCTACAAGGCACTGTCCAGTAATAATACCGACCAACCGTTTAGTCAGTCCGGGTCAATTTGGGTCAGCAATTGGGTGCTGCGAGATTGTATGACTCCCACATGATTTTGGCTACCCTGCTGGTTTGCGCTGCTGGCCATCTATACAGCTCAACCTGCATCATATTGGAATCGATCAAGCAGTTGATCGCTTGGGTATTATTTACGAAACTAGAGAATATTCTTAGGATTTCACCGACAACGAATAGGTATAACTAGAGAGAAAATAGGTTAAAGCATGCTGTAAAAAAGAATTCCCAATTCCGAAAGCAAATGATTAAACCCAACATGACTACCTTTATAAAAGTCGTATTTTGAACGTTGAGGGATAGATCAATCACTTGAAGTGAATTTTCATTTCAACATCTAAAAAAGGATGATGCAAATCATTGAAGTGTGGTTTCCGAAGCAAAAAGATAATCCACAGTTAAAAAATATGTTAGAGAATAAAAGTTCTATGGAGATGATTAAGGTCAGCATTGCACTGAAAGATGCGCAATATAGAGTCAGCTAACGATTTAATGGAAGAAGGTTGGAAAACCAGGATGCGCAGGCTATCAAATGATAGGTAAGCTATAATTTCCACGCATATGATCATTGAGTTAGAAAGTATCATATGTATCATGTATCAATTGGAATGTAGTCATGTTATCTAAAGACTATAAGTACTCATTAACCCTCCGAGAACACAGGGGGTCAAATTGACCCCAGAGACCTTTTTGACCAATCGCAGCGCTTAGGCCTGCGAGAACAGGGGGTACTGTAGGTTCCTTAGTGTATTTCTGTGCCTTGACTTTTAGTTTAAACCGTTCTCATACAGTCCCATGTCGTCAGTCGTCGTTGAGAAGCCTTTGAAGCAGATTAAGGGGTCAAATAGACCCCATGTGTACTCGACGTCAATTTTGAGGTAAATTCAATATTTTTTTTACTTTATAAATCGATAGATTAATTTAAAATAGCCAAAAAATATTTTCTAGCTTGTAAAAACTGTTTATAAAAAACCGATTTTTGCTTTCGAAGCTAGATATATTTAGTTTTTGTGACAAATATCGATATTTCTAGGGTAATCTACCCTCTTCTTCTTCAATGTCTATCGGTCTATCGATAGACACTGACGCTACCAAAAATAAATCTGCCATTGCTGCCTTGAAAGAAGTTGTGGCTCACCTCGTCGAGCCATATTTACGAGAAAAATTAAATAATATCATTCTACGTGTAGACATTCGAAAAGGGATCGAGAATATTTTAGGAATAAATATCCCAAATGTTCCTTCAGAACGTCCAAAGCTCAATAAAAGAGCAAGATGTTTATTGTGCTCTCGAAAACAGGACCACAAAACAAAAGATGTGTGCGCATCTTGCGATCGACCGATGTGCGACGAGCATCGGGCATTTTTATGTAATGATTGTGTTGGATATGAATAATTTTTCAATTTATTCTTTATTTTGTCAATATTTTCATATATTTTAATGAATAAAAAATAGTTTTTTTCTATTCAAAAATGAAAAAATTCATTATTTTTCATACCCTCAAAATTACTACTACCAATATGAGTAACGAATATCTTTTTTGCAACCCTTTATATAGGGATGATTTTCGTATTATTCTAACCATATAAATTTTGAGCTCAAAATATTAAAAATCAACAAATTTATTATTTTTTTTTAAAACATGCAAATATAAAAAACCGGTAAAACTGGACTTGATGCCCCACACAGCTGTTACATGAATTTCGTCGGTAGATGTCGGGCTGATATGTTTGTGTTTTTGTGGTTGTGCGTTTGCTTTTGGGGCTTCTTTTCTTTCTTTTTTTCTTTTTCTTAATTGTTTTATCTTCTTTTTAATTTTTTGTATAATTTTGTCTGTTTTTCTTCATTTTTTCAACCCTTCTACCACCTTTTCGCCCTCTGGTGGTGGGATTTCCCGGGTGTGGGGCATCAAGTCCAGTTTACCCAAAAAACCTTCAAAATCGCACCGTAAATATGCAAAATAAATACTTTTTTTAAGGTCCAATATAAAATATTGAAAATTAAAAAAAAATAACGTGTTTTTAGTAAAAAAAACCTGATTTTCGGCAAAACTGTTTTTCGCGAATTTTCTTTAGGTATGTTAAGGACATTTAAGGCACGTCTTATGCATAAGAACTACTAGAAAAGGTCTCAAACTATACTTACAAATTTTTTCAAATTAAAATCTTCAGTGGCGGCGATTCTATAGACGTTCAAAAGTGCTTGGGGTCAATTTGACCCCAAGTGTTCTCCATGATCGAAAAAATAGGTGTGTACTCGGAGTGTTAAAGCTACTAGCACAGTGGAAGTAGACACACGAACCAATAATTAGGTAGAAACCGAAGTTGATACGTGCAATAAAAAGGTCTAAAGAGTTGTTGAAGGAAGTTGCTACAAGGTCAAAACAAATTGAAATTTTAATAGCCACATTTCCACAACAACTAACAAATTTAAAGAGTGTGTTTGTGTCAAGCTTTGGTGTCAAGTAATTCCGAGATCAGAAAGTTAGGAAAAAAAATAAACGAAAAATATCATGCTGTTCTTTAGTTGCCGCATTTTGTTAGTACAAAGTATATTACCAAGTTTTATTTTTTGCGCTGGTGAGAGGACATGTCGGTTTTTTTAACTCATAAAGAACGAGAAAAATATCCTACATACAGCAGAGGAACAAGACAGAAAAGTAAGCTTTAAAGAGCACATCATCGATGCTTTCAAACTATTTTCGGTTTATTTCCGGCGAATAAATATTTCGGAGTTTTCCCTAGTTTTCGGTAACAAAATTTAGAAGCAAAAATTTAACGATTTGATTTCATTTTTAGGTGTCATCAATTTGCATGCATTATATGTAAGTATGTGATTGCCAGTAAATTATGCCATTCAATTCTTGACTGATACCAAATTAATTACAATTATTTGACGTAAATCAATTCAAGCTCAGTTATTATATTGAATTTTACATATTTATCAATACAAATCAATGAGCTCCGAACTTAAATGCTAGTAACTTACTGTGTTTATGAGCATTTTAGCCATCACGTCACTTTTTTTAAAAACTTCATGGACGATGGGTCAGACTAGGAACATATCACAAAATAAAACTTTGGAACAACTAATAATACACTTATATCACATCCAGAAATAACACAATTATGCTGTGTACAATATTTTCCTCTAAGTTTTGAAACACATAAATATGTGCATACATTGCATTTGCTGCATTAAAACCACGTTTAGTCGCGCAAAGAATCTGACACCGGCCACAAGAAGGATTATATAGTCTTTATCCTTTTTTGAAAATTTGGTTGCTTTCGTCACGGACCTGGGGTTGGCTTATATCCTTTCGGTTGCTTCCGGTAGAAGTCAAGTGTTATCGAATTTTTATATTATTATATGTAAATACTGATTCACGCCCGATCAATCAAAGAATAGCGGCACCTTTCTAAGAAACCACGTGTAGAATCCAACACATTGAGGTTAAACTAGTTACTACTCACGAATCAAGGTTCAATTGACATCAAATAATGAACATAGCTTTCAATATTTCCTAGACACATGCCCTCTATTCTTGTGACACTGGGCAATCGATATATCGAAATATCGCCTGCGAGATTTTATCAATATTCTGATTCGGACTCCCATAAGTTGATTGGGTAAAACTGGACTTGATGCCCCACACAGCTGTTGCATGAATCTCGCCGATAGATGTCGGGCTAATATGTTTGTGTTTTTGTGGTTGTGCGTTTGCTTTTGGGGCTTCTTTTTGTAGTACAGAATCTGCCTCCACTACAAACACCACTGCGAACGCCACTGTGACTGTACCATTATCCAGAGCGAGTACCACACGAGTCAAGTCCACAGTGAAGTGGGCTACGCCATTGTGTGTGTGGATCGATGTGGATGGTGACAGTCAGTCTTTCTTTAGACAACGAGATAGATAGATCACTGTGTAGATTGAAAGTCGCAATAAATTAAATTGTCAAACCTAAATTTCGTGTTCTAATTACCATATTACAACTCAGGTGTGGGGTTTGGACTAGAAAATGTCTACAAGGAAAACGAGCAGGAAAATTGTGGCATTAGCCACAAATGAAGAAGGAATAGAAGAGGCCGCGTCCATGCACGAGGTCCGAGAATGCGAGACGCCGCTCTCAGGAAAAGAGTGCTCGTCGCCATACTCTGAGCTGGACGACCGAAAGTGGATGGATGAAGGTTCGGTCCAAGAATTGAAAAGATTGGAGGAGGAGGACGCGGAAATAGAACGCCGTACGCGTCTTTTAAGTAAGAGGCATGAACTTGCCGTACTACAACGAAAGGTTCTCGAAATAGAGGACGAAAATGATGTCTGGCAGAAGGCCAAGATGGCTGCCAGGGACGCTGTTAAAACCGATGCCAATAATGAGGAAACCGATATAAGTGCTTCTAGGAAAACCAACACCGCTGTCACCCCGGATGCCCCGCTCGTCAACAACGTCGGGAATGCAGTTAACACCGCTCGAGTCGTTGATGCTGCTGTCATAAGTGCCGCCATTGAAGCCGCCATTAATGCGGTAATGATGAATGCCAATGTTGCCACCACTGCTGTCGCTGTTGATGCTGCCGCTATTAATGCTGTCACTGCTGCCGCTATTGATGCTGTCACTGCTGCCGCCACCGCCACTGCTGCCGTTGCTGATTCGAATGTCACCGATGCTGTCAATGATCCTGCTGTCACTGCTGCCCCGCCTGCTACTGCTGTTGCTTTGTCTGCTGCCCCGCCTGCTACTGCTGTTGCTTTGTCTGCTGCCCCGCCTGCTACTGCTGTTGCTTTATCTGCTGCCACTTCATCTACTGCTGCTGCTGCCCCACTCACTACTGCTGCTGTCCCAGTCGCCGCTGCTACTGTTTCGGTCACCGCCGCTGAAACCAAGGAGGAAAATTTCACTCCTAAAGTCGATGAAGCGATCGTACCAAAGAATACAGGTGCTATTCGCAAGAATAAGGGTGAAGCTCACCTAACTGATGTTTCTGAAGTAAAAGAAGAGGCCAAGAGGTATGCTGTTGCGCCAAGAATCGAGTATCTCGACATACAACCGGCGTTACCAGTGTTCTCGGGAGAGAGCGCCCAGCAGCCCGTTCGGTTCTTTTTCGCGGACTTTGAAGAGACGCTGCAGCTGATTGAACTAGAGGACTATAAAAAGTTGATCTATCTGAGGAAGTCGCTGACCGGTTCAGCCCAGGAATATGCGAGGTTAAATCATGCTAGGACGTACGACGATCTCAAAAGCGGATTAATTCGGGAGTTTGAGATAGTTGCCTCGATCGAAGAGATATACCGCCAACTCAGAAGTATGAGATGGAATCAAGCAGCTGAACCGCTGCATCGTTTCATCCTAAAGATGCAAAATGCCGCCAAAACCTGTAGTGTCAGTGAGGAGGAGATCATTGACATTATTACTGAAACACTGCAGAGTAGCGGTTTCAACTCGACACCCTTGCTAGGAAGTACTACGTTGGAGGATCTCAAACGACGAGCCCATAGATATGGGAATCTAATAAAACAGCGGTCTTCGTTTGTTCGACCGAATTTAAATGCTGTTCGGTCCCAATGGGACTTGACCCGTTCATTTGCTTCTAGGAGTGGACCACTGCCGAATGCTAATCGTGGAATTATGCATAATGCTCGTTCGATGTCAGCAAATCAACAATCTGTGTCCACGCTTACTTCAAAACAAACTGCAAATGATGATACAGAGGTCCGATGTTTTAATTGTTCCTTAATGGGCCACTATCAATCGAAATGCCCATATGGAAAGCGCCCTGCAGGAAGTTGTTTCCGTTGTTGGGAGGTTGGACACGATCGGCACCGATGTCCGAATCCCAAAAAACTATTGCAGTTGAATCCCGCAGCCACGAAATCACAACTATCATCTACGCCAAATGAGTCAATGTGTGCGATGCCCGAGGCCGAATATGAAAATAGCCGATTAGACGTCTCAAATTTGGTAAGTGTCACATTTAATAATGCGTCTGAGCACGGGGAAACCCGACAACTTATCACATGTCTTTCATTATTCGACACCGGCAGTCCCGTTAGTTTTATAAATCGAGCGTTAGTACCGAAGAACATATTGTTAGCCGAAGAGAAGCCGTCATTCCGAGGATTAGGAGGAAGTTCAATCGAAGTACGTGGAACAGTTGTAACAACCATAGGTTATCGAAAAAAAGCTACCATCATGAAATTACACGTAATAAATAATTGCAGTACTGTGTATAACTTAATCTTAGGCCGAGATTTTCTGGATTCAAATAAAATACACCTTATAAAGAAAAAAATTTCGTATGCCAAACCAAAGTTAGAAGAAATAAAATCGTATGTCGAATTAAAATCGGGTGTTTCCATTTGTGCTCAGACGGGTGTTTTGAATATATTGGAAAGATTTGATTTAGTACGTAAGGGAAAAATTGATAAAGCGTTGCCACCTCAGCCTGCCTCAACCGTTTCAGATGAAAGTCTACCAGACATTTTTAGTATTGAAATTGATAAGCTTATAAGTCTACCCGAAATTAATAAGGACCTTTCTCAAAGCGAAATGAATAAATTTTTGTCCATTATTGAGCAGAAATACGTTTGTCGTCAGGAAGTAGAAATAAAACCGTTGGACTATGTAATGCATATTCACTTGAATTCAGATGTTCCGTTCCACTGTCCACCGAGAAGATTATCGGTGCGGGAAAAGGATGAAGTTAAGAGGATTACAGATGAACTATTGCTTGAAGGCGTCATCCGACCAAGCAGTTCTCCTTATGCCTCCGCTGTCGTACTGGTGAAGAAGAAAAATGGGCAGACGCGTATGTGTATTGATTACAGAGGCTTAAATAAACTCACTAAAAGGGACAATTACCCATTGCCGCTGATAGAAGATTGCTTGGAGTATTTGGAGGGAAAACAATTTTTCTCAGTCCTCGATCTAAAAAGCGGGTTCCACCAGGTACATGTTGCTGAGACTTCCCGAAAGTATACTTCATTCGTAACGCCCATCGGTCAATACGAGTATGTAAGAATGCCGTTTGGGTTAAAGAACGCCCCTGCTGTCTTTCAGCGGTTCATTAATGAAGTATTCGCAGACTTAATAGGAAACAAAGAAATCGTCATCTATATGGATGACATTATGTTGGCCACTAAGACGTTTGAAGAACACTTACTATTGCTGACCAAAGTCCTTGAGAGGATTCGATATCGTAACCTGGAATTGAATATTGCCAAATGTCAAATCGGTCATACAGAAGTAGATTTCTTGGGGTATCGAATAACTGCCAGAGGAATTGCTCCTAGTAACGCTCATGTAAACGCTATTAAAAAGTTGAGTATGCCCACTAACACGCGGGAAGTTCAATCCGCCTTAGGGTTGTTCTCTTACTTTAGACGTTTTGTGCCAAACTTTTCACGAATAGCGAAGCCCCTTCAGAATTTGTTACGTAAGGATGCCCGATTCGAATTTTCAGAAGTCTGCTGTGCTGCTTTCCGGAAATTGCAGGAACTTCTGGTTGAATCCCCAATACTAGCTATATATAACCCGCTGTATGAGACCGAGTTACATACTGATGCTAGTTCTATTGGATTTGGGGCCATACTGATGCAAAAACAGGTAGACAAACGTTTCCATCCAGTCGCATATTACTCGAGAACAGCGACAGGACCAGAATCTCGTTATCACAGTTTTGAACTGGAAACTCTTGCTATTATCTACGCCTTGCGTCGTTTCAGAGTATATTTAGAGGGAATTAAATTTCGAATAATCACTGATTGCAATTCTCTCACTCAGACACTGATGAGAAAGCAAGTGAATCCGAGAATCGCACGTTGGGCGTTAGAGTTGGAAAATTACGACTACACAATCCAACACCGTAAAGGTACCTGTATGCCACACGTAGATGCACTCAGTCGGGCTCCTATTATCGCCATTGTCACAGATGAAGATGTGGACTACAGGTTGCAAATAGCCCAAGCTCAAGACGTCGCTGTCAAAACCCTTAAGACTAAACTTCAGACCACTTCTATAGATAACTATGAACTAATAGATGGAATGGTTTTTCGAAAAGAAACAGGAAAAAAACCTTTGTTGTACGTCCCATCGGCAATGGAGCCCCATGTTATCAGGCAGTCCCACGAGTTGATTTGTCATCAAGGAGTTGAAAAGACGTGGCAAAGGATCAAACACAATTATTGGTTTCCCGGAGGTCGACAGAAAATTGAAGAATTTATTCGTAATTGCATTCCATGCATTATGTATTCGCCTGCTGCCAGCACTTCTGAACGCAATTTGCATAGTATCCCAAAGAAACCGCTGCCCTTTGATACTGTACACCTTGACCACTTTGGCCCATTACCGTCACTTCAATCTAAGAGAAAGCATATATTGGTGGTTGTGGATGCTTTTACGAAGTACGTCAGACTGTATCCTACCAATAGCACTAGTTCACGGGAAGTCACTGCGGCCTTAGAAAAATATTTCATTTACTATAGCAGACCTAGACGAATTATCTCAGATCGAGGTACCTGCTTTACTTCTTTGGAATTTGCTGCCTTTATGCAGAGTCATAATATCGAACACATTAAGGTGGCTACTGCCTCACCGCAAGCTAACGGACAAGTAGAGCGAGTTAATAGAACCCTGAAAGGTATGTTGGGAAAGTTAACCGAAGGCATCAACCATGCAGATTGGGTTTCTAAACTAGTTGAAGTCGAATTCGCTATAAATAATTCTGTAAGTACTGCTACTGGATTTACGCCAAGTCAACTGCTGTTCGGAGTGTCCCAGAGAGGTAGTATAGTTAGTGAGCTAGATGAGTACCTGGAGGACAAAGTAGGCCTTGATGATAGACCCTTGCATCAGACACGAAGCATCGCTGCAGAAAATCAAGCTAAGTCTCAACAATATAACCTGGAGTACTTCTTGAAGCACAGTAGGCCTGCTAAAATATACAAAGTTGGTGATTTCGTAGTCCTTAGAAACGTTGATACGACAGTAGGAACTAATAAAAAACTAATCCCGAGGTTCCGTGGTCCGTTTATGATACACAAGGTCCTTGAGAATGATAGGTATGTGGTAAGAGACATTGAAGATTGTCAGCAATCACAGTTACCTTATGATGGTATAGTTGAAGCGGGCAGGTTGAGGAGATGGCAAACTAATTCCCTAGTAAATCATAATCTCCCAATAGCACCAGACACTGACGAATACCAGGATGAGGAAGAATACCAGGAGGAGGAATGGCTCGAGGAAGAAGACTGGGATCCGGAGTATCTCGAAGCAGAAAACGAGGAGAGTATGCTAAATCCTTTAGCTGCGGTCTTTAATCCTAAAGCTTCCCTGATCGAGGACGATCAGTCGTCAGGTTGGACGAGTTGTAGTACAGAATCTGCCTCCACTACAAACACCACTGCGAACGCCACTGTGACTGTACCATTATCCAGAGCGAGTACCACACGAGTCAAGTCCACAGTGAAGTGGGCTACGCCATTGTGTGTGTGGATCGATGTGGATGGTGACAGTCAGTCTTTCTTTAGACAACGAGATAGATAGATCACTGTGTAGATTGAAAGTCGCAATAAATTAAATTGTCAAACCTAAATTTCGTGTTCTAATTACCATATTACATTTTCTTTCTTTTTTTTCTTTTTCTTAATTGTTTTATCTTTTTTTTTATTTTTTTGTATAATTTTTTCTGTTTTTCTTCATTTTTTCAACCTTTCTACCACCTTTTCGCCCTCTGGTGGCGGGATTTCCCGGGTGTGGGGCATCAAGTCCAGTTTACCCGTTGATTGTTTATTAAAATTCAATACAAATTTTACTCGAATACAGTGACTCGAATAACTTTTGTGCCTACTCAACTGTCAAATGGTGTTACGATTCCCATCGAGTAGTGGCGCGATCATCACTAGGATGACATATTAAAGTAAATCAGCTGTCCGAAGCACGTGTCAATTTTGTTGACAATTTCAATCGAAGCAGAGTAGCCGAGATTGGTTTTGTGATTAAAATTTCAGTAAGTGTTTTCCTGATGCCGTCCGATAGTGAAAGTAGTGATTCTGACTACGTAGTTGACCTATTCGTACGTCCAGATTCGATTCGAGCACCGATAAACGATGATTCGGCTGATGTCTTGGGAAATTTCGATGATGCAAAACGAACACAAGAGTGGAATAAACCAGGAGAAACTACAACAAATGAAAATGGTTATTCACAAATGCCTTCACATAAGACTGTCGAACAGGCGATGGAAGACGGGTCAGACGCGGATGCAGACGAACCAAACAAGGATGACGCAAATGCTTCAAACACTGATGGCAATAAAAATATAACCGAGGAACAACTTGCCAGCTTACTGCGTGGTGCGAAATCGAAACGTCACGTCCTGTATGTAACGCACTTGAATTACGAAACTACGAAAGAAGATCTTCAAGAACATTTTTCGCAGGCCGGTGAAGTGAAAACGATTCGTGTTCCTCCGAAACGTCGATCGGGATTTGCTTTCATCGAAATGCAATCACCGGAAGGATTTCGTCGTGCACTGGATTTGCATAATAGCCAGTTGCAGGGCCGTAGCATTAAAGTGCAAATATCCGAAGGGGGCAAGAAAAAATCAGCAAATAAGAAAAATATACTAAAGCAAAAGAATCGGAAACTTGCTGAGATGCGAAACGAAGCAAAAAGTTTCACAAAAAGCGGAAAGAACTACGATAAGAATTTGAAGAAGGAAAAAATGAAGGAGGCTCTGCTTCGGAAACGGTGGCGGAAGCCGAAAAAACTATCGTAAGGTATATGTAGTAATAAAGTTATTTTGAAAAAAATTTGTTTGAATTGAAGAAATTACTAGAATCGAGATAGAATTTGTTTCCATGTGCAGGTTTTACCTGGGGCCAAAATAGTTCAAGTTGGCAACTGTTTCCTTCTTGTTAGGGGTATTTGTAAAAGCTTTCAATAATAACACTAAGAAAAAACCAAATTGATTTGCGGATTAAGTTATTAAAAATCTGATCAGATGAAACTTTTTTTGCATGCAGTCTCATACTAGGGGAATTAGCTAGGCTAGCAACTGAAAGTATTTGGTCCAAAGAACTAAAATTAAGAATTCACTTCACAATTATTAGTTACTTTGGAGTGAAAAACAGTAATCAAATTATTTTTATTCGTTTATTTCATCAATTGTAATAGATACTTCAATATTGAAGAAAAATATACATCATTTGGCTATATTATTCACAATTCTTATTAAGTTCAATCCGTTATGAAGGACTTTTATTCATTCTATGCAAATCTATTGAACTCAACTATCACTAAAGCCACATTTAGAGTTGATACCATCGTTTTTTACGGTCGAACGTATTCCATAGTTTCCTGTTTGATGATTTTTATTGTAAATAAATCGTCTAAGATGGCATATTTATAATATGGTGTCAATATGATTACATATGACTGAATTCGAACAAAATAAATATTTTCCTACATCATATTTTGATTGTATGTTTTCATTCAAAAAATACCATTTGATCTTTAGAATTTCTATGTCAATGACATGGATTTACTTAATTTCATTTTTTTTCAAAACGCATCGGGAAATGTGTTTCTTTCTATACTTATTACAGCTCCAAAGGAATTTCGTGTGTTTTACCAATTATATTGTAATGCACAGATATTTCGCTAATTGTTAGTAATGCGGCATGAGAATTTATGTATGCATGATTATTCTACCAAAAGCTTATCGATATTATTTCCAACTAGTATTCTACTATCACGTGACAACTGTAATTTTGGTTTTCAAAGTTAACATTATTAAGATCACCTAACACAGACAGTATATTCTATATAATAAATTGAAGAATTTCAAGTCTATTTGAGCGGAATTTAATTTTGTTGCTTTAAAAATCGATCAAGCGTTATGTTTATGTGATGAAGTAATAGAACTTATGAAAATAATTCTGTGACAAGGTCATTGAAGATGCTAGCCGTATTAGCCATGTTATACTTTCACGAGCTACTGAAAACCATTCATTCGTGGGCAAATGAAACAAAGGATCCCATTTAATCCTGCAATTTGAATAATTTTTGATGAAAAAAGAGCTAACAGTATTCGGATTATCTTAAAGGAAAGCGACCAACCTCTTAGATTATATTTATTGCTAAGAATTCATCTACTACGTCAACAACATGAAGCGACTTTTATCGAAAAGCGTTTGATAAAATTGCATTGAATACGCGCAAAGCTCCTGATTTTCGCATTGCTGGGAACAATTTCTTAATCATCGCGTGCTCACTCCCAAAGCACCAAACTAAAGAAATGTAAACAAGAGGTTTCGAGCCTTATTAGAATCCATATCTTTGTTTATGTATTTCTAGCGGCGAATTGTGTTGTCAGTGTAGGCACATCGGTAATCTCCGAGGGCATAGCTAATGTTATTCAGTGATCATCATGGAAATTAAATAGCTTTAGTTACATAAACGTCACGTCTACCTTGAACATCTATTTTCAGCATATTATGGAGCGTTCCAACAAGAGAGAAAAATCCAATTGTTTATTTATGAACTATTAATGACACGATTAAAGATATACATAAGTATTTGTGTATTGTTTCTATGAATTCCAACATATGTACATCAGATACGGTACTGTAAAACTTACTTCCATTATAAAAAGATGGTTATAAATAATCATATGATGGTATAAGACATTTTGCACTAGTCTCAATATTCCTTCCCAAAGATCAGATTTGAGGTGGTTAAAATAATCCTACAATTAAGGATATCCGAACCGTGAAATAAAAAACGCTTTACGAATTCTATACATGCAAAAATCAGTGCGGTCTTTAAAGGCTATTATACCGTTTATCCGATTGTAAAGAAAATTTGGCAAGTTGTTGCCTAAGTGCGAGCGATAGTTCCTAAATTTTGAGCTATTGAAAATCAGAGGGTAGAAAACGGCTATGGCGGCTTCGTGTTCAATCACCATATCTTAGAAACAAGCGAATTGAAACTCGATATGTGAAGTCTGCTCCTTGGCTTTTTTATGTTTGAAAGTTTCTGAAAAACTCATCTGAAACATGCAGCATTGATATTGAGAAAGAATCTGCTATCGACAGATATATTAAGCGGCTTTTGCTCAAATTATTATCAAGAAAATTTTTCAGCGTTTTCGGAAATTCGAATGGAAATATTAGAGAGACGTCTACAGTTTATGGGAAATGCTCCTTTATTTGCCACCATAAAACGTTGGAGTCGAGCATTAAAGCATGGCAAGGATTTGCAGGAAGGCAATTCCAAGTTACCAGTCAGTCACCTAGCCCCCAGCGATTATTTCCTGTTTTGCAATTTGAAAAAAAACCTGCGAGGACGAAGAAATGAAGGGGGCAGTAGACGGGCATTTTGAAGGCAAAGACGGTAAATATGAAAAGCCTTTTATGACAAATATTATAAGCACTTTGCAGTAGATCGCATAAAAAAATAATTTTTCAAAACACTTCTTTCAGCATTTTTAAGAAACACATAATTTTGTTGATCGAAAATTAGTGAAAAAGTGATCCAATATATTTGCTCGGTTCGAAAGATTTGTTTATACGTTATGTACTTGCTGATTTGCTCTCTGAACATCAAAATTTTATATTATTTAGGTTCATAAATCGTGTGTCGAAAGAAGCATTGAAATTTAACAAGTCGAAATAAGTTCAATAGTTGAGGAAACTTCGTCTAAGATTACTGTACGACCAATTTTAAAATTGTGAGGAAAGTTATGATTTTTAATACATCGTTTTCATCAGCTATTTAAGTACCATTTTTTATCTACGTGGTCCAATCGAAACGAGAAAAAGACAAATTGGGAGCTAAAAACATCCACCACCAGCTCGCAGAGAAGCTTGACTACAAATAAGCTGTCGGATTCGATGGCTCGCTTTCGGAATTCACGTTGCAAAGTTGGCAGATTTTCGCGCAAATAGCGAATCACAAGGTCTACCCTAACTTCTCGGGTGCAAATATACTTGTTTGGTGGGAGAAAATTTGCCGAACACCACAAAACTAAAAGATGAGATTTCGGACAAAAACTGAGAAAATAAGAAGAGCAAAAAGTTGCGTCTCCTTCCATACCACCAATTCATTTATTCTCGCTCAAACATCGTCGAATAATTCAGCTGTGGGAATAGCTGACATTCGTAATCACTTTACCGAAAATCGTCAATAGAACCAGTTTGGGTGAATTCTTGCAAGCGGTAAACTTTAGTGATGTTTAAAGGAAGCATTTTGGATAAGCTTGAATTCCCGTTCCTGTTCCCTAATTCGGAGAACAATACAAAAATTTGATATCGGAATTTGAGTCATAATAGAACCCCTGGTAGTTTTCGTATTAAATTAGAAACTCAGTTTGTGAATGGCATCATCAGCCTCGCTTCCGGGGTTTCATCGAAAAATGCAATCCTTCGGTCCACATATAGCCGCAATCCAGAGTTGCATTAGGAAAGTAGCAATGAAAACAACAGCTCAGTTGTTGTTTGCAATGCTACTATCCTAACTAGCTCTCGTTAGAGGCGTAAAAAACGCGACTAACGACTTGACCATGTTTGGCTGAACAAAATCCCGAAATTCTTCATTAGGGAGCTTTGTGAACCTTAACGATGCTACACTGTTGTGGGGAATGCTCTGAAGACAAGTTGAAACAATTTAGAAGAAATTGTAACACAACTGATTGTAACGAGGATCTAAATATAGGGATCGTTTTGCGTCCCGATCAATAGCCGGTTACGGTAGGCAGCATTGAAAACAACGACATTCCTGATATTGATCAAGACGCAAAAAAACCGCACCTATGGAAGAATTGAAATATTTGTAATGCCTAACATAACATTTTAAAAAGTCTAACAGAATACCTATAGCATCTTTCGAAACGTGGAAATTATTCGTTTTCAATACTTTGTAGTCAATTTAAAACCTACGACAACAGTTTCTCTTCATTCTCAATGTATATCAACCAAGCGCTCAAATAATCCAATCGAATTTAAAACAAAAAAAAACAATAAACAAAATAATAAACCATGAAAAAAAACCCCGACAATTTTGAATAATTTCATCTTTTTTTTGTATTTCCGATAAATTTTCCTTCTTCATGAAATATATTTTATTCTAACATGACAACAAAATAGACACAAAAATGTATGAAAAAACAGTTAATATTAATAAAAATGTATGTGTAGGTAATAATGATTGTAATAAATTTCTTTTCGTTTGTGTTCAAAAATATAATTAATCATATATGTATGTATATATGTTTGTATATATTTATCGTAAATGTATACGGCACTACTACCACTTTGTTTAAATCGGTGCATTTACGTTGTGTGTGCTTGCTTTCAAATCAATATTGCAATTGTCAAATTCCTCTATTTTTCATATGTTTTCGCTGTAATTATTTCA
The DNA here is from genome assembly GCA_947369275.1 of Nemotelus nigrinus. Taxonomy (NCBI): domain Eukaryota; kingdom Metazoa; phylum Arthropoda; class Insecta; order Diptera; family Stratiomyidae; genus Nemotelus; species Nemotelus nigrinus. The sequence goes on along the minus strand of OX376372.1, from coordinate 223,591,939 downwards.
ATATAGGACCGTCGTATTGCACTTTGTCCGTTATGAATGATGATGTTTGAATATTTGAATCGATTTTTAGTGAAAGCTTCAGGCTTCAACACCTTACATTTGGTGCAATCAAAATATTTTCCAAAATAATCGCAGCACCGACTTTAAACTTGACTTAAATTCAATGAGAATATTATTGTAATCTAATTTTGAAATTAGTATTCTTGTCTGTTTCTATGTTACCATTATCTGTGTCGAGCTTATTTCCTTACTGCCACAAAAATAAACAATTTTTTTATGCGTGAAAAGGATGTCTCTATATATAGCTCTGTCAATAAGATAGATAGCAATCAGTTTAGAAGTTGCTTTTAAATGTGTCTCCCAATATTTGAATTTAAAATAATGAAATACTTTCTTAAACAGATAGTTATAATAAGAAGACCTAGACCGACACTATATCTACTGATGATATTTGCTGATCGTTATTTATTTTGTATCGTCTTAAAGATAGTTTCATAGTGAATTTTGTAAATTTTCTCCTTCCTTTTCATTTCTTCGTGTGCTTACTTTCCTAGCGTTATAGTATTTCAAAACTATTTTAGGATCGATAGAATATTGCATATAATTTCGGTGACGTAATTTTATAAGAATATATTAAACAAAACATGCAATTTTCACGCTGGGCTTATATTTCACTCACTTCTCTTCTTCTTCTTCTTCAATTCTCATCGCATTATTTAATTTATAGCTTTCGTTGTCTGTGATTACAACACGTCTGTTCTGTTATCTTCTTGCACACATTGGAGATGTCATGTGCATCTCTACCATTTATTCGATTAACAAGACTAACAAATGGACTCGAATCAATTAATTTTAGACGATCTAAGACTGCTTCAAACGATTCTCCTCATTCATTCACAATCATTGTCATAGATAATTCCCGAAACCCTCTAAGTCTTACTTCTAAACACAATGTTGATTTCAAATAAGTATAGACATGTGTACAAAACTAAATCCACCTTCACTTCTGATCTTTTCCAACTGGCATTCGTCTTTGCTATTGAAATTTTTCAAAATTAACATAAAAGTAGCCTATTAATTTTATGAATAAATGTATGTATTTTCAATTTACTTATAATTTCATGAGAATATTTCAAGCATTTCGATTACAACATTGATTCCAAATATCATCAGCATTTCATTTTTGTGATGCATAAAATCCAAACTCAATACAGTTCATATTGATACGTGCATTCAATATAACAAAAATTTGTCAATTTATCTTCCTTATTACTTCAGATCATTACAAGCAAAAGGAGTTTAAAATAATTTTGTAAAAAGTTATTAACATAAAATGGATGATAGGCTCAGATCCAAGTTGTATCAGGAGACACATTAAAATTTTTATGGTCTTAGTTCTTAAAATGAAAACCGATTTCATAGAAACAGAAACTCCCCAACATTCACATTTACGGTTTTTTTTTTCATAAAGATTTTTTACAGAGTTAAAAAAATCACATGAGCACTCATATCGTATCACAGAAATGCTTCAAAAACTTTATCGATTCGAAACTGATTATGCTCTTTTAAATTTACAATCTGACACAAGAACTAAATTATTGCTGCTACGATTTAAGATTCGTTAGCTTTTTTCATCATATCAACGACTAACGCTACTGAACATTTTATTCACAAATTCGTGATCAATTTAAAAGTTCTATTGCTTCAAATATTTAGGAGCACACATCTTGTCAATGTGTTCGTTGTTCTCCCATTGAACGGATCCCACAGATATTTGGTTTGGTGAGTGTTTTAATAATATTGGTGTTTTGCTAATTGTTTTCTACTATTTATGTTTGAAATGACAATGGACTACAAATTCACATTTAATCTCGATAACTTGCTAGATCGATATGAGTGCTACTGTTTTAAATGATCTGCGAAGACCGAAAGGCAATAGGACATCTTTCGGTCTTCCTTTCTCATTTCATTTTTTGCATTTGTCGCATATTATCAACTTCGATAAATAAAAGTTGTACTCTTCTTGGCGAAACAGATCATCCTGCATTCGTCTTCATCGTTCATCAGCTGCCCAATTTGTCTTCTGCATTCGCTGTATGTTAATTAATTTCGATTGCTACAATTTTCTCTGCCCACTCGATTGCGTTCACCTCTTCCAACAAACTAATTCGATTCATCATGCCCAAATGCAAAATCAAATTATACTACAAACAACAATAATTGTTTCAAAACATCGAATGCAACATTTTGCTTAGATATTTATAGCAGTTTCATACTTGGATGATACTATCGATGTATGCTTATAGTGTATAGTTTCCTTCTCAGACGGCTTGGCTGCATGTGGTCGTCTGTTTTTCACCACAAAAAGTCCTCCTCCTCCTCTTCAAAGTCTATCTTTCATCCTGACTACTGAAGATTCGATCGAATTTCAATTTAATCTTGTTGTAAATAAATAATAAATAGTTATGCGACTGCAACCTAACACTAGCTAGTAACTACTAAATTTTGTTCGGGTTTTCCTGGCGGGCACTGTATTTCGGGCAGTCGGGCTTGATCGTGACGATTCTTAGCTCGTTGGGCGATTCCAGGGCGCCTTTGGCATGTGCAGCAGCTGTATCACAATCAGTACGACGTGAGATCAATAGACGTATGTCGGTGTGTAAGGCTAGACGACCGGATCGTGATGTTTGAAACCTGAAAATGAGTAGGAGTCAACTATGTATTTTTTTATGGATTCGCTATTTATTTTAGCGATTGCATTTTGCAGTAAAAAGTAAGATTAGTCGAAAGAAATGTAGCTTATTGTTGCATTTACGCAACGCAAAAATAAAATTTCGAACTAATTCCATACAAAACATTCTAATGTACCTCATCGACCGTGGAAAATGGAAAAACGCCGATAAGAAACTCCTAGTAGCCAAGACACATGTAAGGTTAAAGCAATGAAGACAAATTAACAAGATATAACAAATAAAACGAAGTCCAGAATAGCCTAGAAGCATGCAATCGACTATTCTCGAAATGTCTCGAGAGAATATACAGTGGGTAGTAAAAGTTAAAAATCTAATTTTTAATGCTACTTTAATAATATATGATAGTGTTTTTGCATTTAATTAAAAGTTTTCTATGTTAACTTTAAGAGAAATTATCGAAAAGATTGGAAACGAAACAAATTTCACAACATTAACGTAATATTTTTCACTGGTGACGAAAAATAGCGCAAAAAAATTAAGGCACAACGCAGTCCGATCTGAAATTATTTGTAAATCCTGGAAAAAGAATACCGTTATATGGAGTTGGAACTATGAAAATATGATACTTCTATTCACTCTAGCATGGAAAGTGTTTTGTAAAAGTAGTTTTATTGAGGGTGAGTTTTAAAAAGTTAGGGTAGTTTTAAAAATGAGTGTGAAAAGAAAATCGGTAAGTGCGGAAATCCGCGAATGAGTTGTGCGACGTTGGGAAACAGGAATGTCGTATTCTGAGATTGGAACACTAATGGGAAAATCAAGATATACAGCGAGAAATGTTATAACAAAATAAAAATCTGCAAAATAGTTTGAAACAAAGCACCGGTAAGGAAGGCCTAAAATCTTATTTGAGCGTGAAAATAAAAGTGGGTTATCAGAGAAATTAAGAAAAACCCTAGATTAGTGCCCCAGTTTTACGAATTAAGATGAAACCCCAAATTGAAAAGGAAGTATCTACTTAAACTATTCGAATTGTAATAAAGAAAGCGGGTTTTAAAGGCAGAGTGTGCCGGAGAAAACCTTACATTAGTCATAAAAACGAAATGGAGAGATTACGTTTTACTAAAGAGAACGTAAAAAAGCCGAAATCAGTTTTTGATGAAGTTAAAATTAATCTTTTTAGGACTGATGGGCGGTGATATGTTTGGCGAAAGCCTAATAGAGAGTTTGAGAGGAAATTGTATGAAATTTTTGAGTTTTCAACATACAGCAACACAAACGAATAAAATTTTCATAAAATATTCAAAAAGTTTCACGTATTCATGACTTTTGACGCCATATCTGTGAAAATTGGGTTGAGCGATAGAAAAACGTTGAAAATTTTATGGTACATGAATGAGCGTACTCGGCTTCTTGCACATCACACCCACCTTCCAAAAACTGAGGATGGCTTGCGCTGTTCAAAAGCCTACTTAAAATTCGAGTTTTTCACAACGATCTTCGATCGGATCTGATGAACAAATTTCCAAAGAAGAATTGGAGAGTTTGTACAGTCTAACGGCAGCGCCGATTAAAACTCGAATGTTCCTCAAATCGAGGGGATTCAGAAGACGACCGATACTACGCAGCTTAGTGTTTAAAAGCCTGTATAGTTTATGATAGCACTATTTTCAAATTTATTGTTCATTTCCCTTGTCGCCAAAGCGGGAAAACTGCTTTTTATTCCCGTTTCTAATCAAATATGACGTTTGAACAATATGTCAGCTACATACACACATGCATTTGGCCTTAGCTACTTTTGTGCTATCCCCCAGGGCAGGTATTGCGGGCTACAGTGGATAAATTCGAGTCAACCTATTCATTATTGAATGTTCAAGTGCTAGTGAGAAAACGTACCGGCAGAAATATCGAAAATATAGCAGCCCTAAGAGCTTCAGTTGAAAATGAGCCGTTTTCAGAAGTTGGGAATCTCTCAGTTCACATTGTGGCGAATTTTCCGTAAAAATCTTGGCCTACAACCTTACAAGATCTAGCTAACTTAAGCACTGAAGCCTCTTGATCATTTCAAGGTAGATCTGACAAAAGATTATGATATCAACGCAATCATGAAAAGTTCGTAAGGTCGACTCACATTTAAAAAAAAATCCTCAACAAAATATGATTACGGACTTCAAAACTAAGTGAAATCCGAGCAGGGCTAAGAATTTAGTGAATTGTAAAAAATAGAGAACAATCTCTCGACAGTGCTTGAATACTTGTCTAATTAAAAGAACAATTAATTAAAATTGGTAACATTTGTATCTTTCTTCGGGTAATTAATGCATACTACGAATGTAAAACACAGAGCTTTATTTTCAGTTGTCTGACGATAACCATTTGATTACTTCGATAAGCCTCTCATTGAAAAGAATCATTGAATCCAATCAAAATACAAGACTTCATTTACCTTAGATGTATGGCATATCTAAGCGTACGCATCTGCTCACTATATGATACATTATGTTGAAGGCCACTTAGAGTACTGCCGGCTACGATTCCTGGTGTCAGCGAAGCAGCTGTCGTGGTCGTCGATTGGCTCGCAGATTTGAGATCTTTGTTTTTAGCAATTTCACCGTCGATATCTACAGCAAGAACACGTTGTCGGATAAAAGTTTGACTCATTGCAGGCATATCACGAAAATCGTAGGGTACTACAAACATTCGAACTACCGTCCCTAGAGGATTTAAAATTGTAGCTTGGATGGTTCCAACTCTCGGCACAGTATAGCCTTTTCGTGGCAAACGCATTTCGCACTGTAAAGTAATATTATTAGATTAAGATTTAGTTATAATAAGTTATTCAAGATACTAACCACATACGGTGTGCTTAGTGTCGACTCATTTGGAAGTTCATAGAAACTGGCAATAGCTGGTATTGTCAATTGAGACGGACAGAAACTACCCGAGGCACCAAGCAATAGCTTAAAGCCTCTCACTTGACTCTTTGGTACGAAACGTTTTTGAAGCAAACATTCCTCGAAGCTGCCTAGCATCGGTCGTCTTCCGAACCCCCTCGATTTGAGGAACATTCGAGTTTTGATCGGCGATGCCGTTGGACTGTACAAACTCTCCAGATCTTCATCGGAAATTTGCTCATCAGATCCGATCGAAGATCGTTCTGACGACCGATCCGATAAATGTCTCGAACGTCTTTTGTAAATTGCCGCCTGCTTCAGGAAACGTGGTGATAATGACGGTGAATTCGGAAGGGTAGGCGCCGAATTTGATTTTTGTACTGGGATATCCGGACTACTGTTGATGTTATCGAAACTAAAAGCCCCGCTCAATGATGTCGAGTCTGCTGACGCAATTGGAATCGGCGCTGAAGAGCAGGATGAAGAAGGCCCATCGCTGAAGATGTTTGTTAGGTTGATTTTTGGAATTATTTTTGTTACTGAAAATTTCTCGCTGCAGTTTATGTGCAAAGGTGTTGGCCTGATGTTGTTTTTGGGAGTGCATTGGGATCGGGTTTCGGTCGCAGCTTTTGGCGTTTTAAACTGCGCATCGATGTCGTCGGAAAGTTTAAATTCGACAGATGAATTCCGATTAGAGCTGCCAACGTAGGAAGGATGCGATCCGTTTGAATTTGATTTAAGACAGCAGTTTTCAGCGTACTCGTCCGAACAAGCACAATCTGACGACATATGACGATCAACTTGGTCCGCCGCATCATTAGAAGCTACCGTAGCACTCGTTTTCAGGCTCTTATTTTCAGGTTCGCTGTTTTCAGCTGTGTATGGGTATGCAGCTGTCGGTTTACGTTCGTCTATTGACGAGCCATTCCGATATGTGTGTTGTGTTTTTTGTCGTTTGCACAACTGGCAATCATTCGATTTACTTTTCGGCGGACTTTTCGAGTTGTTATTATTGCGTGCATCCGAATTGAGTTTGTGACGTGGAGTTCGCTCAATAGCTTGCAACAACAAATCGCCCTTCCCTAATTTCTGCGGAAAGGTCTTATTTTCGTTATGAGAGCGCGGTTCTGATATTATATTCGAACAGTTTTTAGATCTGTCTTGGCCACTTTTGCAACTTGCTTTATACATGGGTTTGATCTGCTTTTCCATGCCTTTCTTAAAATCACATCGAGTGCACACTAGTTCCATATTGTTGCCACAATTTTCACAGCTTGGTATTATGAAGAGAAAGTTCGGTGTTTGCGTTCCGATCGTCACCATTTCAACAGAGTTCGTTTGGACCCCCTCTGCTACTGTTGCCTCTTGGGTTCGATACAACGGCGGCTGATATGCGTTTATTGAGCCAAACTCGGGGATGGATTGCTGACTGTGATTGCTGTGATTTAACGACTGATAGCTATTTGATCTGGAGTGATTGTCTTCGTTGGCTACTTCCTTGGAATCTCCGATTTGCATCTTCTGTTCAATATGCTCACTCCTCAAAAATCCGTGCTTCGATATCGTGCCGAAGGCAGCATCGTTAGAAACCTTGCAAGTAGTCGCTAAGCCCAACTTCTTCTTATCTCGTTTCAGAATGCGTCTGCGATATTTAAGCAGCTGTTTCTGACGATGTGACACCTCAGCACTTGACAGTACTTCGGCAACAGCATCCGAGCTTGTGTAGTCCTCCTCATCGAATACACAACGGTGTTTGCCTTTCTCTTGGCACGGCTCATCTAATCGATCGTCTAATACCATTGACTCTTCTGACGGAGAGTCCGATTGACTTGTATCAGCCTCGTTAGCGTCGCCTCTACTGTCTGATGCTACTGCAGTCGGATGGTTATTATGGCTACTATTACAGTTATTATTACTACTATTACAGCTACAATTATTTGGGTTGTTAATGTTCTCGTGTTCGAAATTGATTCTCGGTATTCCATTTTGAATACGTGGAAGACTTTTTAGGCATACCGAAACGGAACAATTTTCTGATATCACAACATTTGGAAAATCATGAACGTTTGGTTTCGAACTAAAACAGGCAGTCGCATCGTAGGACCGAATACGATAGAAGATATCTAGGCGCGGTGTTCGCACCGTTACTCCGTTTACACATTTCTCCACTAATTTTATACGACCGTGCTCAATAATATCACGATCATGTGGTTTCGCGTTTTTTATTAAATCGGCCCAGGCTATAATTTGTGAGAAATACAACTGACTACGTATTGCATTCGATAGAGATTGCAGTGTCATCGTTGGTGTGGTCGATCTAGAATTTGAACAGTTCAATTAAAACAAAGAATGCTATGAGTGGTAAGAGAAAGAAGAGAGAATTTACTTACTTATCATTCTGAAGGATGACCCACTGTTCCAAAAGAATCTCGTGACTCTCTGGTCCCAAATAAACTTCTATGCATATCGGTTCCATGGTGGACATGATAAAATCAATTTGCCGGCAGTGTAATTGCCAACGATAGCACTGAAAATGGAGAGAAATATTATTTATACATATATAAATAAGCCAATACAACTATCGGGAAACGTACAATTTCATTTAAATTTGCCATATCACAGATATGTTCCTCAACATCAGCCACATCGGCCTTCGTCAGACCCACTTTATGGAGGAATTGATCACAGTGTGGTCCCTGTTTTGGCGCGCCCGCTTTGTCTGCACTCCTTGTTGGTGGCGTCTTTATGGTTTTCTGTAAGATATTCTCCAAGCCAAAACTACTTGATGACGCCTTCACGCCCATATAACCACCATCACTACCACCATTCGTTCCTGAGTTGTTGAAAAAAGGTTGGTTATTACTCAGAACTTTATTAGTACGTGGTGTTGTTGTTCGGAGACATGTCGATGCTAGCGATTGAAGAGTGGCAGCAATCGGATGTACATATTTATTTGTTGACTGTTTAGGATATTGCATTAATTCATTTTCATCGTCGTCGTCGTCGTTTTCATTTGGCGATGTTATGCTGCTATTACCGACCGTAACCGTTTGCTCCGCTGAAAGCGGTTTTCCACGACTCGTACTTGGTGAAGATTGACGAAGCTGACCGAGTTTTTGACGCAATCGTTCCATATGCTGTAGTGTTGGATCAGATGAATTTCCTGCACTCGAGGAGCTCGATGATACAAGTTCGAAGTTTAGATCAGAAGGGGTGTTGTTAAAGTTGACTGATGATCGAGAAGAGAGATACGTTGCAAATTTCTGGTCATCAATTAATCGCCGACTTCGATATTCGGAACGGCTTAATGGTGATGCCGTTGTTGTAACAAAATCATCGTCCGATAAAGCTCGACCTTCTAATATTAAAGATGCTATGCCGATTGTAGCGGTGGCAGCTGTTTGGGTGCTGCTACCCGGTCCATTAACAGAAGTGGGAATCATGGTTTTGTCATTAATCTATGTGTGAGACAAGAAAAAAATAAATATTAATAATGTGATTAGTGAGAAAATTATAAGTGCATATCAAATGAGATATTTATATGAACTATGTTATTGATTAAACTAGATTTATTGGTCTGTTTAGAGATAGCAAACAAAATTAATGATTAACTTATTAAAAAAAATATTTGATTAGAACTTAAGATATCTTAAATATGTTCATTAAAGGATAACATACTAAGCGGCAAAGAACCAAAATGGATCTCATCATACTCACTTAACATACCTAAAATATGTGCGATAGACAAGAATATTGAAGATGGTTCCAGTGTAGTCCCGAATCGAGGATATCAGACTTAGGAGGGGATATGCAAGGTGTAACATGAAAAGCGAAAAACGAAACCAACTACTCTAGACGTTCTAGAAGACAGAAGAAACATGTATGTCAAATTTTAATTTGGGGTCGATCACAACACTAAGATTTTTTGTTAATCGAAATGAAGCAATATACTACCTGACAAAGAATGCTCAAAGCTGTTGTACCGAAGACGTTGGCACAATTTAATGTTCGTATTCAAGAGCTTTTTGCCACAAAAATTGACGAGAAACGAGTGGAGACATACTACCATCTGCATTTTCTTAGCAAAAGCAACTTTTCCCGTTAAAGCTTTACTATGGCTGCGGCGAAATTTCACGCTATTTTTTACCCAGTAATTTCACGAGAAACGAGTCTTTTACGATTAAATCTGCGTTGATTAGACAATACATTATTTAAATAAGCGTAATGCGCTCACCAAACATGACAGCAAAAGCACTGAGATTGTTTTGATATAAAGTACAGCTATCTTCTGACTCGACCACTCAGAACATTTCAAAAATCGTGTTTGCAAAAGACAAGAAGGACGCATTAAACAAGAATAATCATTTATGAGCAATAGAAAGAGATAACGGATCAAAGATATATCAATGGAATGAAAGAAGGACCAGGGATAGATCCTTGCGGAACACCTGATGAAGGATAAAAAAGAATCGAAAAGCAGGAGTTGATGCGGTAAAACTGGACTTGATGCCCCACACAGCTGTTGCATGAATCTCGCCGATAGATGTCGGGCTAATATGTTTGTGTTTTTGTGGTTGTGCGTTTGCTTTTGGGGCTTCTTTTCTTTCTTTTTTTTCTTTTTCTTAATTGTTTTATCTTCTTTTTTATTTTTTTGTATAATTTTGTCTGTTTTTCTTCATTTTTTCAACCTTTCTACCACCTTTTCGCCCTCTGGTGGCGGGATTTCCCGGGTGTGGGGCATCAAGTCCAGTTTACCCGTTGATGCTAACAATAAACTTCAGGATAGAAGAGGACCAGTTACGCAATCATACTTCAGCGTTTGATAAAAGCCTTTGGAATAGTTAGCACGTAATTCGGCGGCATGCTTTGATGGTCCAGAGCGGTCGCGCTAGTGTGTGAAGGAAATAATCTTACTTTAAGTGGCAAAACTGTGCTGCTCTTGAGCTAGGATAGGTTGGCTGAAAAAGTAGACTCTCTTGTAAATCACTCTTTCAAGGTTGTTGGGAAATCAGGGAAGTAGGGAATTCGGACGGTAGTTTCAGACGCCATCAGCTTTATGAAGGAAGCATCGCTACCATATTGGCATCGATTGGTTCATCTAAAGCTCCATTCTAAAGAGCTTCGCCGAAGCGAGCGAATGTAATTCAGAAGATGTGGAGAAGAAAATTTGGAGAAAGGTTTTGGACTGTTGGAGAGGAAAAATGTCTTTATATTGGCGAAGTAGTGATGTTTGGCCATTGAAATTTGCTTTTTTGCCATAGAACACAAATAATGATGAGAAAATTATTAAGTGGCTTCTGAAGTGGAGGAAGAAAGAAGCAAATTTTTGTGCGAAGAGCAATGCTAACAGCAACCAAGACCCAAATCCCCTCCCCATTTGAGATTTCGGGCAGGAAAGACTACGGCAATATTCTTTGCAATAAGTGAATGAATAAAAGGATGCTCTTGTCACACTAATGTCGACGACTTCACGAGAAAAGAGAACCAGTTAGTATCTTTTAGCTTAATAGTAATTTTAGCACAGGTAGCTCTGAAAAAATTAAAGGCGGGTGGGTCCGCAGCCTGATTTACGCGAAGATTAATGGCAAATGGAGGATGATGAGGGCAATATTAACATTAAGCGTGTTACAGAAAAGAAAGAGCTCTTCAGAGAAAATATTAAAGGTACACAATGCGACTATTGGTGTTTTTCATAGAATGTAGCATATGAACCTGAGGACGGAAAAAGAGGAGAATGATACGAAGATCCACAATATTTCTTTGTGCAAATGGAGAGCAAGTCATTTTTTTCTATTAAAGTATTACATTTCCAAAGAAGCAACAGTGACATGAAACAATTAGCATCTTTCTGAAACAAAACGTATCACTCTAAACGGAATTGTATATAATGCTGGAAAGTATCGAAATGCCTGCAGGCTACCGAAACGGTGACCTAGTTTTATAAGCTGCACTACACGGCATAGACTACGACATGTACGGAAATTTTTTATCCTGAATTCATCAAGCCTACATCGCCCACCTCCCACTCACTGTTCGTAAGTGCAACGAATATATAGGTCAAATTAATCAAAAGTGCCATGATACACATCTCTCGTCTTTTATTAGGTCACAGAAAATACAACACGGCAACTAATGGTACCTTAGAATTTTTGCATATTCTGTAGCAGCCTTATCCCACAGCCAGTTGCACATTGCCGTGAAGCAAAGCAGCAGTAGGATAATGTTTTAATCGTTTCGTATTGGCCATTTTGTAAATTTTATATGTGTGCGTATTCGCTTAATGTGGGTTATTGGTCTTCTTTATAAAAATTGTATTATTCGATTATATCTTCGACGATTTTGTGTTTACAGTAACAAATAAAATTGGCTATCAAAAATTCATAAATAGTTCGCAATGTCCAATGTCCTTGAAAATTACTTGGCTTGACGTACATTTATTTCATGTCAATCCATCGAACCAAAGAATTTTGGCAAAGTTTGAGATCGAACAGACAGAAATTGACGTCAGGCTGTCTATATTGATTTCTCGTTCGCATGGAAGCCCATGTAGTGCCTAGAGTCCACTAATTAGTCGCGATTTATTTTAAGACATTACTCCTCTGGCCAATAATCGCCAGCTCCTAGGATATGACGTTCGAAGCTTATAAATGTTCGGCGATACTTTTTATGCAGATGATTTTGGAACGTATCCACACATTACGCCTACATATGATCCCTCTTGTTTTGCAATTGTACTCTTAATCAGTCAAATTATTGGCTCCACACTTCTCCAGACAGGCTTTTTACTCCCACGTACAAAACTTATGAAACAATAAGAAGCAACGTCTCACCTACCATAAATGATATTCCCAACAATTACAGGCGGAATAACAGACGACAGGCATGCAGGCCAGATTATTTTTAGGAATCTTCGAAAATTGCACACCGATTCGACTTAGGTATGTTTGGAGCTTGCGCAGAATACCAAATGTTTTGTCATGCATTTATGTAATTTCGAGATGAAAAGAGTATGAAAGCGTGCCAAGCACATTGAACTATCTTCGTTGTTCGTATATGCAAAAAGATAAACCGACGTCAATTTCTGCTGTAGCATCGCCAAGATATATTCGTGCTTTTAGCATGCTTTGCACGCGTTCAATACCAAAACGGACACTTTCAACAATCTCAAGCTATGGCGAAAGAGATAATAACAATAGAACAAGTGCTTTGAAGGTCACAACAGCCACCGAACTATTTTGTCTCATGCTGAACTTATCGCCATGGGATTATGATTCGAGTACAGAAATTAAATTGCTGAGTAATTATGTTTTGTTGTTTTAATGTCGCTGAAATGCCAAGAACAAACAAATCGGAGTCAAGTGCAATATCACTCACTTACATGTCAAGTTTACGGTTTGAAAATTTCACCCCACAACTAACTCACCAGCTTATAGCAAAAAATCGGAAACGGATTATGTGTATGTTTTTCTGCTAACTAGCTTACAGTTCAAATCAAAAACTTCCGGGGAACAAACTCCAATCCAGTTAAGGGTCATTTGCAAACAAAGTTACGAAACGTAATCGAAACCTTCATCGAACTCGACTATCGGCACTTAAGCCTCCATTAGCGTTTTTTTTTTATCTTACACTCGCCTATCGCTTAGCTACTTGCTTATTGTTCGTTCCTTCCATTTGATATGCGAATTCGAATCAGTTTTCCACCACTTTCAAAACAAGCTTAACCCGTTCGCCACTCTGTCTACTGAAACGTTTTGCCTTTTATACAGCCATTTCAATCATGATGTACGGAGTCGGCAGGCAGCAGCTCGGGTAACCTCGTAAACACAGCATAGTAACTGGTTAAAGCTTCGATGCATGTGCTCCACCAAAACTTGTTGTAACGATATGAATATAATTGATATTCAAGAAAACGATTGGCTGGCTTGGTAGTCGAATTGGATTCAATTCGATTCACTGCCAAAACAGTATTGGCAACCACTTGAAGGAGGCCAAAGTAGCTTAGAGCCTACCTTGATCGAGTCCGGTCTGGCCTGACCCTATTTCGCGATTCGAAAAAGTGGGCCAAGCCATATATGTAGCATCTAGCAAAGTATCTATGTTGCTTATACGCCGATACATGTATCTCCGCGCTTGGCTTTCTGGCATATTAAGCAATGTCTATTGCGATATAGCGCCGAATAGCGACGATAATATGTGCGCAATACATTACGATTCGAAACCAGTTTGCCTCTTTGTATGCTGCAGCAGCAGCCACAACTGATACTTTTCATATTTTCATTCCTGTATTTTATTTCACTTACAGATTCACTCCCGCTACGAAATAAAAGATACGAGCTACTTTTTCACTTTTTTTTTTATAATACATTACGTAAGGTAATCATGTGAATAAAGATAGGTATGGTGCTAATGGTGCTCTTCATTTTTGTTGCAAATACACTTCACTGCAAATTGCAATTGAATTGAATGCATAGTTGCTACCGTATCGCAACTATACAGACATGTATTTAGTGCACATAAGCATCAGGCATAGGGGAAAAGCTTAATTAGTGACAGAGTGTAATATAGGCATGGCGTAGTGAGCGAAAGATACTTCAAGCGGTATATTCAAAGCAATATAATACCTGGGATAGTTGATTAGGTTGAGATCATGTGGGGATTAAAATTTGAAATAGATCTCCTAGAGAAATACTTGAATGGTTTTCATAATAAAACACTTTGCGAACAGGGTGTTTTAACAGGGGGTTTCTTCTTCTAAAAACAATTGATAGGATTATATAGTGTGCGGGTCATTCATACTTGATCAAATCTCAAGAGCGAAGGGAGAAAATCAATGAGTACTATATAATCGACCAATAAGTCCTTTACATGTTTCTTCTTCCTTGTAGCTAATTTCCTTTTTTTTGCAAAGCTGTGGTGACATCACCATAAGTTAGATTTAAATATATTTTATTATTGTAATACTTTGATGATTTTTACACCTGTATACGAAACAATCGTTTGAACATCTTCGACGTTTTGAAAGGTGCAGTTATAGCGGAAAATGATATGTATTGGGTGTAAGCATTGAAAAACGAACTTTTAAAACAGATGGCCCCACTAATACATGCGCTGTAACACTTCAATAACATATATGTCATTTTGAAGTACCATCGGTTAGCTGTCAAAGCTGCAAAGACAATTTGCTAATATTGTGTGCGCATAAGTTTTTTACCCTCATGGAAAACTTCGAAAATTGGCGAAAAAAACACAATTTGCGGAAAGTATTGTTGGGATACTTTTTTACCAGGAAAACTTTTGCCAAAAGTCATCGTTTGCTGGTGGACGCTTATAACCAGAATACAGTGTTTTGAGCGGTTGAAACGCTTAGAAAGTGGCGATTTCGACACCAAGGACAAAGAGTGCGCTGGGACAAGAGAAAAAAATTGAAGACCGATAATTAGAGACCCTCCTCAGTGAAGACTCGTCCGAAACGCAAGATGAGCTCGCAAAAGCACTAGGCGTGACACAGGCAACCATTTCCAGGCGTTTGAAAACTTTAGGGTTCATCCAGAAGGTAGGAAATTGGGTGCCACATGAACTGAAGCCAAGCGATGTCGAAAGGCGATTTTGCATGCCTGAAACGCACATCGAACGCTACAAAAGAAAGTCGTTTTTGCATCGAATTATTACTGGCGACGAAAAATGGATACATTATGATAACCCGAAGCTCAAGAAATCGTA
Organism: Nemotelus nigrinus; assembly: GCA_947369275.1. Lineage (NCBI taxonomy): Eukaryota > Metazoa > Arthropoda > Insecta > Diptera > Stratiomyidae > Nemotelus > Nemotelus nigrinus. The sequence continues at coordinate 223,576,635 of OX376372.1, read as the reverse complement.
TGTGAAGCTCGGCCAACCAAGAACATCGATGTTAAAGCCAAATATACACAGTTGTAAGGTAATGGTCAGTGTTTGATGGGATCAGAAGGGATAGATCCACTACGAGTTGCTGAAATCAGGTTAAACCATTACGGGACAGCTGTACTGATAACAATTAATTCGTTTGAAGCGAGTATTGACAGAAAAACGGCCGGAATATGCGGCCAGTTTCCATCATGATTTTTTCCCATAATTTTTTTAATTTACCATCATGACCATGCTCGACCACACGTTGCTATACCGGTCAAAAATTACCTGGAGAATAGTGGCTGGAAAGTTTTACCTCAGCCGCCATATTCACCAGACTTGGCGCCATCCGACTACCGTTTATTTTGTTCGATGCAAAACACCCTCACTGGAATACGCTTTACTTCTGAGCAAGGTATCAAAAATTGGCTTGAATCGTTCTTGACCTCAAAGGACGAAGTCCTTTTCCGACGCGGAATTCATTTGCTATCAGAAAGCTGAAAAAAAATAGATGGCAATCGATGGACAATATTTTGAATAAAATGTAAATTCATCAATTAAAATGAAGCATTATTTTCATGCAAAAAAGTTCGGTTTTCAATGTATACACCCAATATAAGAGCTTAAACGGTGAACAAACCATTTCTTTCAGGTCCACCCAATGCAAAAATTGAGAATGATTAACCAGCACATCTGATATCAGCCCATTTATCTATTTTAGACAGTTCTCAATTTTCAACATTAGTTAAACTGGTTAAATTCGGTATGAGGCCTCCAAAAAAAAAAATTATGTTTCGACTTTTTAAGAAATTCACCCTCAAATGGGCGGATAAGAAAAGTGTCACCTTCATCCAAATTTACTTCATCTTAGTAGCCTGCAAAGATCATTTGAGAGGCACGGCTAATTTTGTTGATGTATAGAATATGGTTGGATGGCTGTGGAACATTTCTTATGTATCACCAATTCCACCCATGGCAATTAATTGAGCTACCGAGCCACAGCTGCATTACGAGCAAGTTTACAAAAATCAAATAAAAATAATCGCTCACGAAGAACTCTTCCTAGCACCAAGCCTACAAATTTTACCAAAATTTCTTAATACTCAAGTAATTTTTTTCTGCGTCATCTAAATTTATATCATAATGGAAATTTTCAAATTTTTCAAGCCATACAAACACATTTACATATATTTTCTTCAAGCCCATGTCAAAACACTGGGCGCAATCCTAATGCATGCTTGCTCGATTGACTGAGAAATGAAAGCTATTTTTATCATTATAGCAGAAAGCAACGAAGAGAACTAATGTGTGATTTTCCACGATTTATTAGCATGGTCTTGCATATATATACACTAAAGTCTTATCTAGATATGCATTTATTGTAGCGTATTAAAGAAATGAATGATGCGTTCACTCCTGACGTTCTCGTCCAATTCGCAAACGTGAATAAATCATTTCAGGAAATGTCACCTTTTACGGTCATAATTCAAATAAATTTCTAGTGAAAATATCGCACTGGGCTTTTTTCGTGTCTAAATACATAGAAATTATGAAAAATTGGAACGGATAGGAAGAAATTCATAGTGCAAGCTCTTTTGTCTGCCTATGTCATGAGCTAACTTTTTTTAATTTAAAAAAGACAACTTCCTTTTAACTCGAAGGGTTCATACCATCAGAATATTAGGCGAATGAAATTTGTATCATTGTCAGCAATAGGCGTGTTTTTTGCTCCTCTATCCAGAATTGACCTCTGTAGTAGCATTGGAAACAGCAACCGCTCCTGTCCCAGTGAATTCACTGGGGCAGAATTATGTTCTGCATAGGTAGTTCATGTGCTCACGCATAGCGGTTGGTGCAACTGCGCTCTTCTCTATCGGACATTAGGTCTGTTTCCGTACTTGAATCTATTATAATATATTAAAATAGATTCGCAGCAAGTCGTTTCCGTACTTTTGCTGCAAGCCAAATGCAAGCCAAATTTTGCAGCAAAAAGAAGCCAGCTGCCAAATTCTGTTACTGCTGCAGTTTGCTGAAAGTACGGAAACATACCTACTATGATTTCATCAAACCAAATTGCAGATATCTAAATTCTTTCCAAAAATCGTTGATATGACGACATTGACGTTAAAATTCATCCAGTTGCACCAACCTTCGCGCAACCACAGCGAATTCAGCAGCCTTAGTGAATGCGCAGACTGCTCTGCTCTGGACCGTCTTTTTAGCGCCATTGTTCTACAAAAAAAATATTTTAAACTAACCTCAAATTAATAATTTATTCCGAAAAACAAACGTTCTGTCAAAATACTTATGCACCAATTTTTTATTAAGAAAGATCATTGGTACTTTTAACGGCTTTAATATGCGGCACTCATTTACAATTTTAGAGATAGGAGACAAACTACCGCTATCTCACCACTCTACTTCCTCTTGTTGCTATCGTTAAAAACCACGTATATATTGTTCGTTTATCACACAACAAAAAAGTTCAATTACCATTTAATTTTATACAGCAGACATTTTATTTTCGAAAACCACATCTAGTTTGGAAAGACGCCACATTAAAAAACCATGATTTTGATGAACATTTAAGGAAACTTATGAGCTTATCTTATTCAAATTGCGTATCAAGTCTGCAGTAATAACTGAATAATATAGTTTGCTAGGTATGTTTGCATATAAATCGAAAAAGCTTTTGTCTGTCCTTGGAACAGATATTTGAAATTGAAATACGAAATGTCTGGCGATTCAACCTGTTTCGAATATAAAACAGAGAAGAATACATGCATATGAACATGAAGTGTGTCATGTCTTCATTTAGATTACTTTGCAGCTCTCACTTATTAGTACATGTCGCAGATTGTGCCTATTGCTCATGTACAGATAAGGTGAACATAAATATAGATAAACTTCTAATTGACACGCTTTTGTAGTCCAAGTAGAGCTGCATGATATTCTTTCTTACCTTGATTTTTCATATCTGTGTCCGAAAGGCAATCTGACTGTTTTTATAGTTTTTACGTAACATACTCTATTAACATTTGTCAAGCATGCCGACTTGCCTTCCTTATTAAATACATTGCATGAACTGAAGTGTGATTTTGATTGTTCATTCATACCAACGTATTCCCAAAATTATCTAACTTTTTGCAGTTGATTTGCAAATTTTAATTTCTGCAGTTGAATTGCTATCTCGAAATTGGTTGCATACGTTTCCAAATCTGTACATTAGTAGTGTGACTCTCTCACTGCTATTTATGGATTTTGCATGCCAGATCTTGTTGAATCCGTGAATGATAATCAGTATGTCCAACATTTGTCGTCATCGTCAGTTGAATATGCCACAGGTAACAAAATGAGACAACGAAAAGAATATTCGAAAGGTCTTAAGACTTAGAACGAAAAAAAATTGACTTATTCTTCCTTTAAGTGAAGCCATGCGACTTGCTGCATTCAAAAATGCAGCTCTCCAATTATAACATCCTCAACAACTAACGAAATTTTCATCATGCAGTCTAAAAACAGCTGGATTACCTTCAATATCTAAATCACGGTAGACATGTAGGTATCTACCTATCTACAAATAACTTGGAAGTTCTATAACAATTCAAGTTTTCCGCAGTTATGCAACATCTAATCGAAGCGTTTGTTATACATATAACATTTAAAACACAATCTGCTTGTCTTATATATGTATGACACACACAATATATCTTTAAATTCAAGCTAGCAAGTATCTAAAGTCCCCATTTTCAAAAGTAGTTTAGCAACACGTTGATAAATATACAAAATAAATGTGAATGGCGCTCAGTGTTGAAATCAACTATACCACAATCGCATCTATGCTGTGAACAGCTGATTTACGTCGTATATGAAAACACGCGCAGAGGCAAGCAATAACAAAACAGGAATGAGAACATCAGAGATGATTTGTGTTAGTGTTGTGTACCTATACTATTGCACTCAATTTGCAAACAGAGAAATCATATGGCTAAGTATGGATTCTACATGAACATCAATTAACAAACCATATGTGCTATGTACAAATGTGATGTTTACATATCCTAGAAGATATGTACATTTATCTTTCAATTACAGTAGATTTTTGTTGCATTAAGATAAACATTATATACAGTGACAGATAGAAGGAGAACATGGAGAATATCTCTTTGGACAAATATATTTCCCCATCTGATGCTGCCAAGTTATGTCATTTCTTCGAGATTGAAACACATACGATTTATACAGTGGATATTGAAAGAGTCTGAACACTACAAATCAAAATGAATTTTGCTTAATCAGTTTCAATATTGTTTTACTTTACAGATTGGTCTTTAAATTTAACAAAAATAAGCGATTGGGATAATGGAACGAGAATTTGGCGCTATCACGCATTGGAGTTTGCGATTTCTGTTCAAAGAGAATTCAGATGCACATTTTGCGGTACTCCTAGCAGGACTGTAATGAGGCTCATGAGCAATTTTTCCGAGCGCGAAACGATCTCACAAGACCATATCATCGAGGTCCCTCATTTCGGACGCAGGGAAATATCGCTGCTGTTATCTAAGCCAATCCTTACTGCACGTGATTTTTTCTTGTGGGATTATAGCAAACAGGAAATTTACAAAGCAAAACTAACAAATTTGAATGATTTAAAACAATCTTTTCGAATGATAATTCAGACAATTTCCGTTGCAAACCTCCAGGCATAAAAAAAATTTTTTTTACTTATTAATTTTTTTTTAATTATTTTTTGATACCCAATAAACAAATATAATATAAAAAAGAAAAATACATTTTGTGAATTCAACTAACAGTTATTTGAGCTTCTTCATGAAGCAATGTGTATCAGCCACCCGGTATAGTTATTGCTCCAAATTGCACTCTCTTTAAAAATGAATTTGTATCAATTTTTATTCTACTATCATGCATACTCAATTTTTTTTTAAAGCCGATTTAGTATTATTACACAAAATTGAAGACACAAAGCATTTTTCCAATATTTGTTGACGTTATAACCGTCAGTAAAAAAAATTATATGCTGCCTATACTCAGTGCATTATTTTAAGCAATTAGTGAAACGAAAATCCAAAATGGAAAACAAAAGGAAGAAAAGGAAACTACCTTCAAAAGAAAGGAAAATTATTGCGAAGCTTGTTTTTGAAGGGAAGACTTGTCGTGAAGGTGGCAAGATAGTTGACAGGAAACAAATAGAAACAATATCGTAAACAAATGGAAATGTGACGAAACTTGGGTGAAAAAAGTTGAGCGAAGGCCAGATAAACTCTTTTCTGCAAAGAATGCGCAAGTTCAACGCAACCGCAAGAAACTTATCAACATCCTTGAAGAAATCATTCGAAAGCCGATAACAAAGGAATCAATTAGAAGGAGACTTAGGCATAGAGGTTTCAAGGGACGAATAGCGATGAAAAGCCATTTATTTCCAAGGCTAATCGAAAGAAGAGATTGAAATTCGCCAAGGCTTATGTTCATCATGATTATGGATTTTTGGAAACTAACATTTTTGGTAAATTGTTTGGAGAAAAGCGAACAATGCGCTAAAAAAGGGTTAGCTTATGCAGCGCAGTTAAGCACGGAGGTGCAATGTCATGGGTTGGGGCCGTATGGCTGCAGGTGATGTTGACAATTTGCAATTTTTAGAGGTTACGATTGATAAAATCAAGTACTTGGATATTTCTATGAGGAATATGCGATCGAGCGCTACGAAATCGGGACTCCCGGAAGTGTTTTTGGTTAAACAAGACAATGACTCAAAGCACATTTCATAGGTTTTCAAGTTGTGGCTTGTGGCAAAACAATTAAAGATTTCACCTCAATCATCAATTTCAAACCCAATTTGCAGTGGCGGCTCGTCAGGGTGGGCCCGGCTCGCCCGGCCCGCCTGGCCCACCCTGACGAGTCGCCACTGAGTTAAAGTAAAGTAGACATTTCTTGTTGGTATCCGCGTATACCTTATAATAATATTTTTACGTCGAGCGGGCCCAGTGGCGACTCGTCCGGGTGGGTCAGGCGGGCCGGGCCCACCCTGACGAGCCGCCACTGCCAATTTGTGACCTATGCTAGAAAAAAATTGAATTTGTGAGCTATAATAGAAATAAAATTCGGAAATTCTCTATTACAAGCACGATTGCGCTTATATTAGTGATACCAACTGAAGGGGAAATTAAACGCCCAACAGTTACCAAAAAAATTGGTTTAGAGTATACCAATGCAAAGCTGTCAACCAAATATTTAATTTTTATTCTTAAAACTACTTGCAAAGATTGAAATGTTTGTGCCTTCAATTTTGTTGTTACGAGTTAATTCTATTTTGGGCCATATGCAATTCATTTTTATAAATTTTTTTTTGTTATTCTTTTATTTGGTTTTATGAAAATGAAATAATTGCAATATGTGTTTAATGATGAACGCTATGTTCAACTTAATCTATATTTCAGATTATAAATTAAAAAACGGTCGTCTTATTTGTTTCCAAAGCACTTAATTTCTAGCAATGGTAATTTATGCTAATATATGGCGGTCCGAAATATTGTTTAACATTAAAGAAAAAATGCAGTTACTCCAGTTGTATATACATATAATATGATGTTTCTGATTATTATCGATCTAGCTGTATACTTCGACCTTGCAATTCTAGCATTATCTCATTTTATAGAAATAAATCAGTTCGATGTGGTTCGGTTCAATCAAACACGCGTGCTTGATAAGTTCAATACATCGATTAATTAGAGTGTGTTCTGAATCATGTTTTGTAACATTGTACACATCGTATTTGTGATGCTCAGCAAACTTAAAGTTCATATTCATTTATTATTATGATTCTTTTTTGCCTGGAAGTAAAATAAGGGGGCAACTACTGTTTGAGAGTTTTTGTAAAATAGGCAAAAATTGCTTATTATTCAAGGATTAAAATTCGAACAGAAAAACCGTATGGCGTGCTTTGACACGTTTTTAACTTCGTAATTATAATTTTAATACTGTTTCAATAAGCCAACATATTATTTCACTGACATTGAAAAAGCTGATTTGCATAGGTTTACAGTATACTCTCCCATTTTGTACACCATATACAAGCTGATAGTACCCTGGCATTTTTAGAGAGTATATCATACTTTTAAGGGCCTGAAAGGGCTTTTGTGAAGAACTATAAATTCACTATGGGTCTACATCTTATAAAATCACATTTCAATAACCAGATACAAACTCCATTTCCAGATGTCCTACGGGACTCACAAACTTGTTACGGTGAGAACACTACGAGAATTATTAATTTTTTGAAAAAAAAAATGATTATTTGAATAAAATAGAAAGTTTTAGAAGCGCTGACGGCACAAGGTTAGGTTAGGTGAAGTGGATACCGATGAAGTCATATCGAAAGACACACATAGGCGAATTAGAGGAACTATGCTGCTCTGCCGGTTGTGATACCACAGATATACATACTGTCCCTTCGCGACTGTACTCTGAGAATTATTTGGTTCCACTGATGAACTGCACAGTACCCCTTAATTCGATCAGGAGAAATTGCAATCAGTCAGACTTGAGAGGAAAAGCGCCCAAAAAGGGGCCATTTTCTTCCTCGCGACATAAGACGGACACCGACTGATATAGAACGAACTCCTCTTAATCTTTTGAGTCATAGCTTCAACAGAAGACGATGAGCCCTGCACGCCCAATCGTTGTGCGTGCCGTCCTATGAGAAAGTGGCCTGTGAGAACGATCGGACTTGTGTCCCAAAAACATTTAACACTTCTTACGGAGACTCCTTCTTGCAGTTTTTTAACATGGAAAACGCATGAAGTTAGAAAATTATTTTGTGGAATAAAATGAATATTTCTAGGAATGAGTTTTTTTTTATTGAATTCCTCTATCATTAGGCAGTACTTTTTGATTTTATAAAAATAAAATGCCTGTATCAAATAAAATCATTTGGTCGTATTTGGGTCTATGCGGGGCGCTCTACAGCCATGTTAAAGCTGGTACTGAGTTAATCGTGGAGCTAAATTGTGACATTTCTCCATTATCTGGTCATTCTTTCGAGCGAAAATGTTGGCAATGGAGAAAAAGAGACACTGCTCATTTCTGACGGATTAAATGTCAAAAATTTCAATTTTCGATCGATTTTCTTATTGGAAAGACATTTGCACAATTCAATTTTCAAATACCAAACGTCACTTTTTAGCTCGAAAGAATGCTTCGATCCAGTAAAATTTCGTGATCGGATAGGATCGACTTACCTCAAATCAATCCACTGCGGGTATAGGTACAACGTGGCTTGACTAATCCTAATCCACTTGAAACCACGTTGTAAACGCGGCTATTTTTACTTTCAAAAACGCATTTATCTTTCACGCTGTGCTAAGGAGCATCCATCGTACATTAATGCGATCGCAAGAACGGAGTTTGAGGTGTCTATTCAAAAAAAATAGTACATAATTTTTTAGCTGCAGTGTCGATGTCAAGTTTTCGGTTTAGATTGAGAGCTAAAAGGGCAAAATTAGTTTTTTTTTTTTTTAAATTGAAATGGGGTGTTTTGAATATTTAGCGCTATTAGTTATGATCTGTAATAATAACTCAACGAACTTGCAAAGAATTTCTTTTTTTTTGTCACATAAGCTAGCTAAATTTAAATTTTTCCCCACTAATAAAAACCTTCTAAAGTACAGAATTACAAACAAAAGAATACAGCACGCTTGTCTCTGATTTTTTCCGAGAATAGTCTTATGCCGCGTTTACACATATGGCGAACGTTTCGTCGAGGAACTTGGCAAATTACTTCCCTCCATGTTTTGCATGTGAAAAAAACAGGCGAGAATAGACAATTTACACACTCCGCTCGCCAACATTTGCCATGCGTGTTAACGCGGCATTAGGATGGAAATAGTTAGTTAGAAAGTTAGTTTAGATATTGTTAGAAAAACACATAAAAATGCAAATATTTCTTTAAAAAAAAAAATTGACATGAACGGAGATTTTTACTTGTCATATCACTACAAATTATTTTTTTTCGTAAAATCATCATACATTGTATATTCAGTCGCAAATCAACAGAAGGACATTAATTGTATCTTGATACAGAGATAACTCCTTTCAGTTTTCATTTCTACAGGAATATAATCACAACTATTTGAGCCCCAACATTCGTTCCACACTGTATTTACTCTGCCACAAAAAGATTCTATAAACTTGTTTTTATGGATCTGTTCGTATGTGTGCACTCTTTTGGTGGTAGGTGTTCTCTGCGTATCTGCTCTCCGAGATAAATGCGGATGTATTGTTGTACACATTTGAAGCCTCCAGATATTTTTGTGACATACTTTTTTTATTTACTTAAATTTCTACCCAAATTATTTCGTCATACATAGCCTACTCTCATGAGTTTGCTGAAGGCTTTAACAAAATATTTTAATATAGATTTCCTACGTATGGCTTTTCACAGCACTAAACTTTTTTATGAACAATACCAAGTCAATGACATTCTATGCTAAATTCAGATAACAATCTAAATAGGGCTCTATGCATGTCTCCTGGATACAATTATCACCTCCCATATAATTTTTATTCAAATTAATGCCTATGATGGAAATTTCAAATATTTCCATCGAAATAAACATCGACAAAAACATGGCCGCTTTTTGTATAAACCAAACAATGCATCCAGCAATCATGGAAAATTTCCAAATGCCCTCGACAAGATACAGCTATGTGCATGAAAAACTCGTAGGGCAAAGGAGAATGCATTCAATGCGATTAGATACGATAAGCTGGGGAATGGGAGATGTTGTCGCTTTCACGTTGGGTTGGAATATACAAAAAACCTAGTGTTTCATGTTGTACATTTCGGTTTTGTAGGTATGTATGTAGATAGGGATATGGAAAGTTCATATTCTGATGTTTTTAAATGATTTCAAGGTTTTACTTTTTTTTTTCGAATTTTTCCACTGATTTAACTTGTTCGATTTTATTTTTTTATTTTAGTAAAATTTCAGACAGTGATTGCCTAAATTCCATTTCAACATGAATTACAATTTACAATTTACTTTCAAAGATACTTTAAAATATGAAAAATAAAGGCCGATGCAAGATGTATTTCATTACATTTGCAGCAAATGAAAACTTAAAGACAAGCGACATTAGCTACGACAAATTTTAAATGAAACTTCGACAGGAAAATTCAGCATCTTTGAGAAAAATAATACAGAAATTTGCTGTTTGAAATTGCAAACAAATCCCAAATGAAAAATTCACCCGTATATATAAAATTAGACCATGATTTTCGAGCGTGCACGAAGTTTTGTTTTTTAAATGGTACGATCGGATATGCTGCCATTTACTTTTCATCTAGTTGTATTCAAGTTTGCTTCGAGGTTAGCAATCTTTCTGCATTATAATTCCTGATGATTTGAATAAATTAGCTTTGGGCTGCAACCGAACGAATAATTTTCCCATAAACATAAGGTATTTACCGTTGAGGGTCTAACATAATGTATGCCAAACAGGTTTCATCATATAAAAAAAAAATTGACGAGCAATTTGGTATACTATATGCCGTTTCACCAAACCAAACACATGACCTTGTCACGTGCTAAGGGCCACAGCTGTTCTGTATCAACACATTTTAGCTAAATGTCGAGCAAGCTAAAAACATAACTAAATTGAGCCAAGCAAACTTTAAATTTACATACCCTGATATTCGCAGTATTATTTTCAATATAATTTTTTTTATTCTTGCACACGTGTTTGAATCATATGAACCATCCGAAACCGGCAACGCATTTAAATATTCTCTTATGAGAAATGTCCAACTAAATCACTAGACATACGAAATACATACAAGTATCTGTCTCAATCTCATCTATTTATCTTGATGATAAATCCAAAAAGCTTGAGTTAGATTCGAAAGAGAAGATAATTTTGATATTTTTTTGCTTTCGCGTGTTGTGGGCACTAGGCGAAATTCGCAAATGTATACGAACACGACGTTCTCATTTTATCTTAGTAATAGTGTTCAGTGTATATCGCATTTTGGCAAATGTTTATGTTTTTATGTTGATTGATACAAGCAGATTTTATACAAACGTGTGCGTATTGCTTCTTTCGACTTCCTCAGATACATTTGCCAAGTACGTTTTAAGTTATATTCGGTTCGCTAGTTACGCATTAAGAAGTAATCGACCACATACGGCATACGACATACTTCCGTCAAAAAAGAGCCAACAGTCATTAATATATAGTAAATTACTCTTTCTGGATGTTTGCCGGGGCGTAGAAATGGGGCGGCGGTAAGTTTGCTGACATTTAAAATCGTTTTGACACCAAAACTAAGAAAGAACGTAATTTCGTTCTTTGTGAATGAAAATTTGAAATTTCAATTTTAGAATGGCATACTCTACGTTGAAAATGAAATAACATATGTTTCTTTAATACGATGGAAGACATCGTATTATCTGAAATATATATTTTTACAGTTTTAACCCTCCCCAGACACACTACAATTCGAGCACCTCCCTAGACACACCTGGGTCTATGGAGTCCTGCCGTTTTTTTACCACACTTCGAATCGTTTTAAAATCTGAAAAAAATCATGAAGGTAGATCGATATCTATAGAAAAAGAGCGTGCATTAGGTGATGGATATATATGAATTTTTATTATTGTTATTTAATGGAAATCGACACAAAACACGAGAAATACACGTATTCACTTAAAACATCATAGCTTTTTGTTAAATAAGTTTAAGAAAATTCTACTGTACGAAATGTTTCTTGACATATAGTAGATGAAAGAAAAAAAAAGGACATAATGAAACTTCGAAAAAAGTATAATTATTATGACAAGAGAAAAAGTACAATTTTTTTAGAGTCGAAAATTCGTTTAAAATTACAATTTTTGGTTTGAAAGTAATGTAACTCAAAGTTTTATACGTTTTTGTGTTATTTATTATTACTTACACTTATTCTTATTAAAATAAATAAAGTAGCTGAGCAAAATTACAAAATGCATTCATTGCATACATGAAGCTTGTGTTCTTCGCAAATTTTTATTTCTTCGCTGGTTAAACTAAGTGCTAACGTTTCAATAAATTTATATCTTCCCAATGCAGTGTTCGCTTCATTAAAATTGTACAAAATGTTACAATTAACTACCGCTTGATCTAATATACCGAAGAAAAGCTTCGAAGAAAATGCACACTTTTATGCTTCCGTAGACACACATGGGTCTTTGGTGTCCGCAGCCAACTTTGACAGCTCAGCAATTCACGAAGAACGGAGGACCGAGCGTGACGTTCACTACGCCAGTTCTGGATCCAAGTACAATTTTTTAAGCGGAGGCTAGAACCCGAAATATTGACGTACCTGAGCGCCCTGACGATTTTCAAAAACGGCCGGACACCAAAGACCCAGGTGTGTCTAGCGGGGGTTAATCAATTTTATTCTTGACAAGACTCTATTTGCGAATCATGGAAATCATATTTGCGTACTAAATTTATTTATTATTTCTTAATAATATATGTTTTAGCAGACTAGAGACACGAAAAAAATAATGAGTTGTAATTGAATGATACAAGATTTTAAGTATAAATGATTTGAAGCAAATAAAAATAATAATACTAATAATTTTAAACAAAAATTTTAATAAAAATAATAATAAATTAATAGTAAATACAATTTTAATAATTGCATTATAAAAAATTTAAAAAATAATAATAAAAATAACATCAAATACATTCATAATACAATAACTTTCGATAATTTTTTGGCGGGGTTATGATTTTATACTCTCTATTGGACTCCCAGACTTGGACTACCGACTAAAGCAACCTACTCCCTGCCACACCTGGAGCCGTTTGACACATTGCGTTAAGCAAGTTTCTTTTTAATACGCTCTAAGAGCCCTTGATCTGCAGTATGACTTTGCTCGAATCAGTCTCTCCTTGCAACATTACCCTTACTATTGTGACAGGAGAGAATTGGCTATGTCATCAACGGTAACTTTTGTGGCCTATTGGGTAGATTATTAGCTCCTAGTGCTTGAGGTCTCTGAGTTCGGATCCGGACGCGTGGTTAAAAGAGTTTTGACTCCAGCGATATCAAATAACTATTTCTGAGACATTACAGCAAGGAGATGTCACTCTAAGCGCTACCCTCTTGTTGCACTTGGGCTAGTTTCTAGCTTTACACCTGCTTGTCTGCCGTTTGCTTTATTTGTAATTATAACCCCTAGATATTGGGTGGTTGCATTGAAAGTGTCGGTTTAGGGATGACTCATCTCTATACCTCTTTATTCTAGAATCTAAGGTTATTTTTCAGGGATTTGGGTACCTTCATGAAGGATGGTGTCTGAAATCATTAAAATTTGAGCATCATTTAAATGTATTCAGTCTTTTGGGAAATATTGAAGTGTAAAGATTGTCAGTGAAAGTGATTTTGAGAGTAAGGTCTGCTTTCTACGACGATTTCAAATTATGGGGGAATGCAACAACGGCTGCCGGCATGGTATGGAACGCATTTCGAGACGATGTGATGTCAGAATGTTCAGCTCAACTATGGGTTGCTCCATTTCGCACCGGGGCGACAGTATTGAAGACCATCATGGAGCGGCGTCATGGACAAATGACATGGAGCTTCTTGTCGACATGCGTGGAGCGGCTTGAAAAGTTTTGAGCCTAGGGTACTTCTACTAACTCTAATCACTTTCGCGATGGGTTACTAATTGCGACACATCTAATTAGTATACTCCCAACAGGGTCTTCCAGTGATCGACCCGCACTCTGGTCGGCCGAGAGCGGCAGTCCCGGACGAAAACATAGCTAAAGTCAAGATATTAGTATTGCATGATCGCAGAATAAAAATGTGGCAGATAGCTGAGGATTTCGGCATTATCAAAGAACGAATGGAAATGGAGTGGAATGGATCGAGAAAGGAGAAATGCCACCAAAGAAGTTTAAAGTGGAAAAGTCGACTACCAAGTGAATGACTACCATTTTTTTGAGATTCCGAAGGACTTTTGCTTATAAGGTGCGTTTTTTTGCTACCGTACAGAATAGAATAGAACAATGGCGCAAAAAAAAAACGATCCAATACAGAACAGCTGGTGCTTTCGCTAAGATTGCTATAGGTTGCTGTATTCGCTGTGGTAGCGCATAACAGGTGAAAATAAAGGGAGAAAATAACGAGTATGAACTACAACAATCGATATAATTGGCGAAAATTTGGAAGAAATTCAGGCGTACAACAAGCGTTGCGCTGTGATAAGCGAAATTGTTTGACAATTTGAAATTTTTTAGTGGGCCGACATGAAAACTATTTTCATTACCGATTTTTAATCAAATTGCGGAGCCTCATAAATTACTCAAAAAAATTGCATTAAATCATACCTTCAATTGATAGTCTAAAATTAAAAATAATTCATATCTCTACTCACGTAAATGTTTTTGATGATTCAACACAAAGTCCCGTTTCTCTCGAGTATCAAATATACCCGGATGTCTGTAAATAAACAATAAAGAATCTATTAGTGTTGCATAGAATTTTAAAAACAAGACGAAAAATTGATTCTGGGCTAGATTTTTTGATCGAAATTCATTGCAAAAATTTTCACAGACAAGTTGAATACATGATAACCTTTTGAAGAAAAAAAATCTTTCTGTATCACGCGCAAAATCAACAGGTCAAGTTGTTTATAAATTCAATGTCAGCAAGGGCGATAAACCAATGCAGAATTAATGTTTCGTACAGAATGAACATTTTCCAAGGTTTTGCGAAGAAGTTTATTTATTGTAAACATTTCACTTCTACAGAACCAGATAATTTTTGTAGAAGAACACATTTTGAATTAATAATGCTACGCATAGAATTTATTCTTACGCGAAATAAAATATTTGTATTTCTTAGTTACAATTAAACTTGATTGCGCTCGAACTAACTAACAACAATCGACGGAATCATAGCAGTCAATATATTTTTAAATTAGCTGAAGTTGTTCGTGGTAGACTATTGTCGTGAATCGACCTCATGAGCCCAGCATGCTTTTGTGTCTTCAGGCCATGGCAATGAGCTCCAACAACTTAGTCAATTGAAACTTACAATAAGCACACCGAGGCAAAATCGTCTGTCTTTTTTTCTCCACTGTTATCATGTACAAGTATCATTTGGGTTATCGCGGAGACAACATTAGGTACACATTTTATAATAAATACTTATTTTTCTATAAGTAGGCCAAATATTTTCGAATAACAATTTTGATGATTCAGCTATTGTGATATTTTTAAACGTTGAATTATTAGGTGCAAAAATTTACCAGATGTTGTATATATTACGTTAATTCCTTTGTGCTGATATATTCTGCAGGATTATACTGAGATATTGGCGAGAAATCGACATTGATATGCGCAAAATATTTTATGTCCTTCGAAGTTTGTTCAAGACAATTACTATGCATACACAAACCGATGACGAAATTTTAATACACAATAGAAACTGAGTTGAAACTTATCCAATAAAATTCAAACGACACTAGGTACAAGAAGCAGTATCAATCATAAGCCTAGTATACAAACCGGATCGACTTGGATTGAACCGAGAATTCAAAATAGGTTTTCGATGCGACTGGATCGACCGAATACAATTTAGCTAGTTCTACAATGGTGAAGTATGCAGCATTGGAATGTCACACACATGAACAGTCAATCTGATTCGAAAAAATTTCCTGAACCCATCGACTTATCCAAATCAATCCGGTACGGGTATGCAACATGGATTGATTCGAAATCACATTGTATATGTACGTAGTTATATACGCCATACCAAGGAACACAATTACCATCACTTCATCAGGATCAACCACACCAAACTCTGAGAACAAACTACTGTTTGTTACTGTATCCTGACCTCGTCGCAAAGACTTATCGAAAGCGTCTGTGATGTACCTAACGAACAAATATCCCCAGAGTAAGTTTTGGTTGCATTCTAGCAGAAGAAAGTCAAAAGAACGGTACCTTTTCGATTGGCTATATTGATATGGCTGCAGTGTTGGGTGAGTGCACTACACTATCTCACCGTAGTTTTTTTTTTCAAAAAATTATTTGTTACCTACTTGTACTTTGTTCGCCCACATATTCCTGTGAGGAGTGTTTGGAAATTTTATGATATCCTTCGGAACAGGTAATAAGAGCGGCAAGGCCATAGAACATTCCGTATGTGATTGGCAAATGGTAATTTCGGTATGTCTGACAGATGTCTCACATCCAAAGGCACTGTAAGGAAATAACTATTGTGTATATTTCGTTATTTTGAATCTGTCATTCAAGTTACAGCGCAGAAACTATCGCTTACACTGAATATGTAAATGTATTAGATATTTTTAGCGTGTAATATGAACATTATACCTGCATTCAAAGAAATACCACAATGTAATGACACGTTTCAAATGCTATAGGGAGGTTTTTGTCGAATCTCAGAGTAGAGTTGGCCTGTTCCCAATGATAATTTTTCGAAATTAGAAAATTATTCTGAACAGCTGATTAGCATTAAAATAGGATTGAAATCGAAACATTGTACTGTAAACGGATTGCTTGATTGTTTACATCTGACTGTTCCAACCTCAATCCTGTTTGAATAAAAATGATGCAAAACTTTCAGGCTGTAGTTTAAGTAGGTTCTACTCCAGAGTTAATTTTTTACAGAGTGAGTTAGAAATAGAGGAAACTATGTGAAAGTGCATGAGAGCAAGAGTGTGCAAACTCACTCCAACGTTTGAAACGATATGAATAATATGGATATCAAATCAGTAAAATTTGCCAACCTCTATTTGGAAAGTGTCCTTTGAATTAGTTTTAGATCCATAGGCAAGTTCTTTTAATATCTCTATAGTATTTTCATGCATCTTTGTGTACGATATTCCAAAATCATGTCGAGCGATAATGGCTGAATTACAGTCAATGCAACCAAGCGCGGTCTACGGTGACTACTGCAGGGAACGAAATCGTCTGGTTAAACAACAACGCGCCGAAATGCCAAATGCCAGACGATAATTATCAGATTATAATTCAATTCATTTGTCGAAATCGAAAAGTAAAGGATTCCACTCACTAAAATCATTTTTGCTCAATGTAATTTAAATTTCAATTCAAATTCAATTCGAAATTCAAATTTCCACCATCGCTAGGTCAACTTGTGTTAAGGACCAACGTTTCTGACAGTTTCTGGACGCTGCGCTACCGTAGGCCGCGATGAAGTTTGTTTCAGCGGTAAACTGTTTTGGGAAGAAAATTATTTTTAATTTATTGTTTTCCGTTTGTTTAAACACACCCACCACAATCGATTCAAACGACTGCCTATAATCAAGTGCTGGATTGAATGACTTGCATTTAGCATTGCAAACGGTATCTACTCACAGACGTGCAAATACAAGGTTAAAAAATCATGTGAGTTGTTGTTGTACTGCTATATGCCTGTATATGCGAGGGCTAGAACATTTCAAATCACTCGCATAAGAGAACACAATGAAGCTCCAATGCGAGAAAAAAAAATTTTTAAATGGGGACGTTGAGAATTGAGCTTCAATTTTTTTTCTTTTTACTGCACAAAGCTCCCAACCATTTGACTCAATACCATGTTAAGAAATAAAACCGAAGTATTAGAAAGATAGTGAAACCTTGAAGAGAGGAGAATGTCAGCTAATCGACTCAAACCTCTATTACTTTATTATCAGAAGAGAACAATATTTTATAGGTTATTCTGTCTTCCAATGTAGTACGAGCTGCATTTCATATACACTAATTTGACCTGTTAAAGCTTATTAATACGGACTTGGAAATTTAGCTTGAAATTTAACAAAAGTGGTATTCACTTCTTTCCGTGAAAAGTTGCTCCTTCCCGTGAAAAGTTGCTTTCGGAATTGAAAGGCAGATGGTATTGACACATGTCTCCACGCCTATTTAGCATGTGCAGTTTATTCTTTCGAGCTAATAAGTGACATTTGATGTTTGAATTTGTAAACTGAATTGCTTCGATATCGAAAATTGAATACAATCGATCGAAAATTTTAAAACTTGGCAATATATCTTTCAATAATCAGTAGTCTCCGCGTTTCTCCATTGTCAAAATTTTTACTCCAAAATAATGGAGACTTGTCAGCAATACCAACCAGTCAATACAAACCGTAAGGCACCAATCCAATAGGCTTTGAATCATATTTTCTATCCGATCATGTTGGACAATAGTCAATTCTTCTCTATCTGTTCTTTTCAGTTCAAATACCGGAGTTTTCCAAGGTTTTAATTTTTTATAATCTGCTATTTTTTCAACAGGCGCGTTTTACTATACAACAATACTGCCTCCAGTTGTTGTTTTCAATTCTACCTACCCTAACCAGCTCTCGATAGAGACGCAAAGAAAACGCAGCTAACCTAAACATTTTCTTTCCACTGCAGACCTATTAACGATACTATTTTTCTTCCCTCTATTGTTGATCTTGGTATTTAGATTACACATTCTCTCAACTCTGGCCCAATAATTTGCGACTAATCACCGAAAAGCAGTGACGTGCGCAGAGAGGGGCATTGAAAACCCAATCACCCATAAAAGTTCATAATGGATCATTTTTTATTCAGATAAGTGCTAGAGGACGACATCAGAAACCTACTCTCTCATACTAGGGGTTCATTTTTCTATACTTTCAGTCTGCAATGTGTGCAGATGACATGCATTTTTCTTTACGAATTTTTTACACTTGTAAAGGTGATATTTGCAAACCTCGACGACCGATCAATGAACGACTTTGGACTTCAGTCCACCCATTGAAAAGTCACAATTGAAACAAAGGAAAATTGTTGAACTAATTAACGTCATAAGTCGAGGTATGACTGTACTACAATAAATGTGAATATAATTTTCAGAACCACGACAAAGTCAACTGAAATCAATAGGAATTGCGTGAACGACAAAGACATCCCACACAATTGAGAGAAAAAAAATCTTCGAAGACGAGTTTTACATCATTCAATTGCCACGTTATTACATCATCAGACTTTGCGTCATTACGGAACTCAAGGGTTAAATCGATATGCCTCAATCTTTCCATCATGCATTACTTATGTAAACAAAATTGTCAATCTTACTGATAGAGTAGAGTCACCGTTCGCTCGAAACGATATCAATCACAACAAAAACACTGCGGAAAGAAACGACTTGAAACTGCTTTGAAAATGATAGAGTGGCTCTACTTTGTCTGGTCAACCGATTCGATGTGGCATTGTGAAATCGATTTACTTCACATGAAAACAAAACAAATATACAGTTTTAACCTATTTATCGCATTTTGTACGTTTGATTTACACAAACATAATGTTAAGTTTGTTTCATTGTTATTAAATGTTCTTTCTTCCTCTTTTCGCACAGGCACGAAAACATACGGACGATGGTGGTGAAAATGGAAACACATATAAATATTTCGAAGTTTTCGAGATTATACGCTGCCTAATCGAATGATATGAAAAATAAAGTCTAGAGATTGCTTGCCACTTAAATAGAACGTCTCGCTTACGTATTTAATCGAAAATCGTGAAGATTTCGTATACATTAAAGCCTCCACCGTGTCAAGTGGTTTCGATGTTCGTTAGTGCGGTAGAGCTATGGCGACGCAATGACTAATATAGAAAAGTGATGTGGTTTATGCAAATTCTACTGGGATTTTGTATGCATATGGGGCGTTGGGTTTGGACAAAGACGAGACATCCGAGTCACATCGCATTGTTTGCAAACAATCCGCCAAGGCACATTTGAGTCAAAGACTTGTTACTAAACTTGCAACTCATCCCATCAACTAAATTATTTCTAAATTACTTGTTCACTTAAATTATTCAGCGACAAAAAATCAAAGCCACGTCTACACAGAGACGTAATTGCCATGAGACAAAATTAAATTGAGTATGTACATATGTTTAAGCTCTTCGAAGTCGATTTCAGCTTGAAAGCTCCACGACAGAAAAAAAATAACACATTTAAGCGAGCTGGTTTAATGACTTTTGATTGTCGTTTTTGCCTAATGCTAACTTGTAGCAGCAAAAAGATACATGACGTCAACCACGATTACCTAAAATTAAATGAAAAAATCGAAACACCGATTCTTCGACAGCGTCGGCGAAAAGTCAATTCTGCTCATTTGCTATACGCATGGCAAGCACTTTAGTTTTGCGTAGTTGCGACAAGCTGAAAGACAGGGCAATACTAATCTCTTGCGCATACCATGTTTGTGAGATGTTCCGCCTCAGTATTAAATCAAGCACCGGCAGGTAAAATATGACGAAGGTGTCAAAATGCGATAAATCTTTGGGAGCAGAGTTTTTTTTTGCATATTCTGACAATCTATCTGAGATGTTCTTTAGGTATGATTGCTGAAGAATTTCGACCATCGCAAAAGATCGATGAAGAAATGTATATTCACAACACAATCATATTACTTGTGGGATCCCAAATCAACGAATATAGAAACACACATCTTTCCAAACTATATCGATTCCGTCTGACCAAGCCTGCATGAAGGGGGCAGCAGAAGAGCTTTGCTTTATATTTCGTTCACCGTAATCTGTGTAAAAATATATATTGCTACGTATCGGTTCATTTCCCGTTCCCGTTCCAACTTTTCGGCGCACACAACAGTCTTTATTCTTGTGTTCATTTGGAGCAGGTTCGTTGCTCTGAATCCTCTCAGCTGCTGACATCGTCTCAGTACGTTTACACGATGTTGCCTTGAATGCACAAGTCCAGTGACCTGCACGTAAGTTGAATGGCTCTTGCCACCACCGCCACAACAGCTCGGACTGTTGCGTAGTGGAGAATTATTTCACAATCGCCTTTTTCTTGGGACACGTTCCACGTTCTATAGCTTCAACAACGAACCGCCAGAGTAATATCAGTTCCCTGCAAGTCTCTTCAATTTGTATTTCATGCACCACAAGGGTCGCCCGCCGACCCCAAGCACATGACAGCGATGCAGTCGTCCTTTGTCTCGGAGTGGATGAAAGAACGAGCGACTCCACACTGTTTACTTTTTTCTTCGATCCCATAGCCAAGAAAGCGAAACGATAAACGATTCACAGGCCACTATCTTTCATTGGACTCCGTTAATTTTCGATGTCTCGCCGATTTCATTTGCTTGAATGATTTCGTCTAGAAATAATAAAGATCACTTAACTCCTTTTGTCTGCATCGTAATGTTGAAGGTATCTCTCCCTTCGCGGTTAGATACATACAGAAAACCACAATTCAGCAGTATGGAAATGTTGACCGGATGGTGATATTGTGTATTCAAAGCTTTCGGATTGTTCTGAGCTGAGTTAAACAATCAAAAAGGTACTCGTTTGATATTTTTTAATTTAATCAATAAATGTGTGTCTTCCATCTGTCAGGAATCACTAACAAAAGACAGAAACAGTGTTTGCATGGATTACACTCATTTGAACTCATTGTTTTACATTTTTAAAGATGTTTCTTTCAACGAGGATAACTTTCAATTCATAATGTAATTTTTTACATTTGTATTCAGTATTAGCTGTGTTTAATGAGCTGCTCTAGGGTGAGATATCTCAGAAAAATATGTTTAATGAGCAATAAATAACTTGCCCGAAGTTGCTCTAATTTGTGTTTCATGGGCCTGCTCTAAGTTGAACTAGAGCAATTTAGAGCACGATTTTCTGCTCTACCTTTTTTGGTAGAGCAACTTCGGACAAACAACCAGCTGTTTGTCAATTGTCACAGAACCGACTGTCAACAAAAAATTTTGACTGAAGTGAAGTTTTTTAATAGTGAACTGACAGGTTGAACTTCTGACAAGCAATCAACTTTAAGAATCGTAGCCTGAAATTTGAAATTTGTTTTTGGATCTTCAAGTATTGGAAGGAGTTTTTTCAGCAGAACTTTCTCAACATTTTTAATTTTTAGAGACGCAGAATAAAAGACTAGTAGGTCTCTATGATTTCACTTGAGAAGAGTCTTTACCACGCTTTAGGCAAATAGACGATTCGGAAGATAGCAGCGTTGAAGAGGTTGAAAAGCCAAGAGAATACGATTGGTGACAAATGTTTGAGCATAGCATTGGTGATAAGATATGCGCGGAGATTTTTTAGAACAGATTTTCTAGATGACAGTATGTTACACCTCCTTAACCTAAAGCGTAAATTAGACACGGAGATCTGGTCGTCGACTTGATTCTGCAACCAAATTCATTGTCTGTGGGCTAGTCTCAGATCTAGTTTGTTCTCAAGTCTCCAACCAAGTCGGCAACCAGATCTCCGTGTCTGTGGGCTGTTTAAGTTTTGATTGTTTGTGAGCCGTGAGCACTGAAATCAGACTTAAAGTTGCATGTTACCATGGTCAAAGGTATGAAAACCTGTTCTAGGTGAACTGCGATGGTTTTGGCTTTCTTTGCGCCACTTCTGACCCATTGTTCATGGGCAGTTCTTGAAGGCGATTCCCTGATGATTAGTTTGTTCATTTTTTTTTACCGCTTTTCACAGTACAGTCGGCACTTTTAGTGCGAGTGAGCTACGCCAAAAATGAAAGGAACTGAAAGATAACGTTTAATTGATGAAGAATAATTTATTTTCCCAGGTGACAAGCGCCATTTTATTTTAGGTGTGGCAATAACAAATGCCTCCAAAACATCCCCATTGAAAAAGTGAATTGATATCTTCTGGCGATTTAAGTGGTGCTCTTAAATATATTAAGTTGATGGGGCATTGTCTGCAAGCAATTTGAGGCTGTTCGATTACTTTTCGTTGGTCTATGTAATACTTTTTCTGAATTCTGATAAACCAAAAATTATTCAGCCAATATTCTGCGCATTATTGGCAAAGATGATCCGAAATCTGACGTTCATAGTCCAAGCAATTTACGAACCTGTAGAAGTTGTGGTTATTTTGGTGCAATCCAATTCTTCAGCGAAATTTCGAAAGTCAACTGTGCTTCAGAACGGGCTTACTACACCAATCGAAAAACATCTCAATCTAAATATTTGATGAAAACGGCGAGTGGTTTTGAATTGTTATAATGAAAATTAATTAATATTAATATTTTATGCCTATGCTTATATTTTGGTCGATCATGCTACATCGAACCGAAGTTCGATCCTGGTCTCCCTTCAGCAAGTTTTCCACCGGCTTGGATTGTGGGCCGATGTCATCCAGTTAGACACCTCTAAACTCCGAGTGTCCTGGTCATAGCCGTTCTCAACCACATACGAGTTCTCCCCCGCTATCGTCTGCCATAAAGCTGTTGCGAAGGGTTTTCCTTTCATACTCATCTTCACTCATACGTCCAAACCATCGGAGTCTAAAGATTCTCCGTAAGACTTTTCTTTCGAATGCAGCTAATAGTTCAGATTGCCTTTTGCTGAGCACCAAAGTAATGGTGAGAGCATGATTTTGTACAGCAGAGAACCTTGACAAAATTGAATAGGCTTTGGTGGATTAGGGCAGCCGCATATATTTCTTCATATTGTTATCGGGTCTGATTCCAGCGGAACTAGCCTGATCATATTAACCAACCTTTTTAATGATTTTTTTTAGGAAAGATTGTTCCGATGAGATTGTTCCCACGCAGTGCTTATGAGCACACTTCCGCCGGTTTGAATGATTATGGCACGTGCATCTTTTCATATATGTATGTATAAGAATAGCTAATTGTCAAGCGGCAGACATCGCCACTCATAGCTTCAACTCATAATAGATCACACCAAGTACAGACTTTTTAGCCTTTGCGCAGTAAATTTCTCACTTTGGCTGTTTCACACTTTTGACTTCATCCAAGTTTTTTTTAAGGACTAGGATGGACCAATTTACTCAACATTTTTATCGTTGATGAGATGCTTCGTTTATTCATCATTACTTAAATGGTTTATCGACGTTAAACATCTTTTTTGTTCAATTCAGTCGCAATGTACTTAGTTTTGAACCATTTCATCTTTTGGAAATGTAGGAATTTAATCCAGCAGCCGGTGCTGATTGAGTTTGAGATAAATATTCATTGAGTAATATGCCAAATTCACCATAAAATTATTTTTGATGATTTCCCGTCCTTTTTGTCTTGCGAGACGAAATCGACGATTCGAAAACGTCGAAAATATTCTTTACAAGCTGCATTTAATGGAGCATAATGCAATTTAACTTTCCGCGAATGATGTGTTGGTGGAATAAAATTGTTCATTTTCAAACAGGTAAAAGAAATACATGTCTACACTTATAACAAACGCCATATACTAAATATGAAAGCTTACTGTCATACTTGTCAAATGCAACAATACAAGTAGTCGAATTAGTTACATGTATCAAATATCATATTAAGTCTGTTCGCGTACCTGAATCTATTATAATATAATAAAATAGATTCGCATCGTTATTTTTGTGCTCTTGCTACAAGCAAAATTTTGCCACAAAAAGAAGCCAGCTGCAAAAATCTGTTGCTGCTGTAGTACGGAAACATACCTATTTAAATACTCGATGCATTTATTAAATATATTTGTGGGCATATCAATTACCTACACTAGTGATTCAAGGAAATTAAATGAATAACATGAAAAAGCATATAATTTTCAATCATCCAAAGACAAGCAATAGTTTTTAAGATCTAAAGCAGGAATTAAGATATTATATTCAACAGCAGGTCTTTTGACGACATAAACCTATTAAACTACACTCGAACAATAACTATTCTGGAAATTGGAAGTGTAACAACGCATGCTAAATAACGACAGATATTGTTGAATGCAAAACGAACACCTGATTTTAGGATGTTGAGAAATTGACAATTATTTATAGGATGCATACATAAAATAGTGGAGGAGAGAAATGAAATTTGCAATGAAATCAATCTGATTCAATATTTTTTAATATGCAGAACTGAAAATATATATTTTAAGTCCGATTTTCCGTTTAAAATTTATTTCAATTTTTCGACATAAATCGATATTTTGCGAGCACTTGAACGCATTTATCAGTGTCTACCAAAGAGGAGGGCACATTACTCTCGAATTATCGACACCAAATAATAAATTGAAATACATATATCTAGCCTCTGGGGTAAAAATTGGACTTTCAAATAAAAAATTTTATTTTTATTTTTAATGCTCCCGGTGCATTAGATTTGTTTGCTTTAATGTTTTAAATTTTTACTTATTAAATAAAAACTAATGCAATTTTTAGTAAAGAGATGAGATTTCGCCAGTGAAGATTATTTGATGGCTATCGTTTATTCGCGTATGGAAAGATTTAGCCAATTCAGCTAGTAATTACGAAATTATGCAGTTTGTATTCTATTTTAAAATAAATCAATTTAGCAAATTTCACGAATTTCCGGTTCCAAAGCTAAGGTCCTATCAGTAATGCTGGCTATTTCAAGCTTTAAACATTTTTCAAGGAAGTTTTCGTAAATACATAATTTACATTTTTATTTACGTGGCATTGGCTACGCAAATTGAACTAATTTCGGGTATGAGGAGAAGAGTGAATATGTCGATTTCTGCTTTGCATGATGTATTCACTAATTATCATTCTAGGGCCTACTAGAGTTTCTCTGGACTACATTTCGAGCAACTACAGAGAATGAAATATTTCATGATTGTTTCAAAGGGCTTCTTCATGAGGAAACTATTGAACAGTCATCGCCTGATATTACAGCATTTATTTTGAATTTCCAAAATATGAGGCAGTGCAGACAAACATTTTATTTAACAAAGCGTAAATATTGCCATACCCAGCATTGAGCAGAACTCAGAAAGTAATGTATCTAAGTATACGAACCAGTTTCGGTTCGGTCTTTTGTATCTACAAAAGTGCTTATATATAATCACCAGAGACCGTGTTCATGCCTGAATGCCACTTACAGTCAACGTTGAAGAAAATTAACACGCACATATTCCGTGTCCAGATTTTTCAATGGAGGATAAGATTAAAACATGTTTGCTAGCTGACATTACTTTGATTATAAGACCTGCTGTATAGCTTTAGCCTTTGTAAAGGAATGATTTCATACTATCATAAAAATTTCTGATCAATTTTTGACTGTTATTAAAATCCAGTTATCTTGCCCTGCGTTAGAATCAAACGCAAGTCCTTTATATATTCAATTATATCAGCAGCAGTTATTGTAAGTTTGCCCGGTAAGATTGAACTATAGAAATTGCACTTGAAAGAGATGATTGTGCCATTGAAATTAATTATGAGTTTGAATCACCGTACATATTCACTAATATTTATGTAATAGATATATTTCAGTTAGGCAATAACATTTTGAATATAATCAGCTTTTCAATTTTTTATCTCACATTCACCCTCGTATAACATACTTTTAGATTGTAATTATACAAATAATAAATTCAATATTTCCTTTGATTCGAGGAGGAGAGCTGTTCCAATTTCTGGATTTCAGTTTTATAGAAAAGAATCATGTTATCCGTCCGGTTTTCCAATGATTTTTCACTAACTCCAAAATGGCACTTACAGCCCGATCCCATTTTTTACCCCCATTAACAAAAATCAATATAAATATTCAGTGAAGAAAATATATTCTGGTTTATCAACGTGCATTGTGTTTCACAAATATGTAAAAGTTTGTTTTGTGAAAAAGGACAACCAACGAGCGGAAAAATTGAAACATTTAACAGGTTCATTATCATATCACCCGCAATCCAATGGCCACATCTACAAAAGATAACGCACAGCTGGCAATGCTGCTGTTATCGATAACAATTTCGGAACAGTTGGCATGTAACAGGAATACACGACCCAAATTATTGCTTCTAGGATGAAAGTCTCGACGCTACAGTAAATATGGAAAATCCAGGATGTTTTCTAGGAAAAATAATCTTACCTTCTATCCAAGCTGTCGCCTGTGCAACGACACTTGACCAACCTGGTCGTTAAAATCGTTTCGTACTTGGGTGTTGAGTCGAGCCAGGGAAATTAGTTGGTTGGCAAATTAAAAGAAAATGATGGACGATAGCAGCCCGCCGTCTGCCTGCAACGTCTAATTTATGATAATAGGAGTCTCTTTGTCGCTCTACTGTATGTGATATGAGTACGATCTTCGATTCAGAGATTCGGTTCGGTTTTTCGTTTGACGTCTTGTTGTCTATGTTCAAATTTGTTCTATCTCGAGCGAGCGATAGTTCACACGAGAGGGCCTGGTCCCCTGAGGTGAAACCAACGAATTAGTGGGGGGCACACACTCGCTGCAATTAGTGACTGCTATTCATATGGAGCTCGCGCGGCGCCGTTCTTCAGCACAGAAAATGGAACGTGAAGAAATACGCCAGATGACCCAGACGCACACACGCGCGGTTCGTTATATTGACATTGCTCCAACACTCACGACTTGTTCTAGAGTCGTAGGTTCGCAATTATACTCGGAGCTAATCATTTTCGCAACCGAACGATCGATCAAATCTTCCATTTACGTCGCTCAATATTCGCTTTCAGTATTGGCTTTCAAAACACTCTTCTGGGCTGCGCAAACAAAGATGACTGCACACACGACACAATAACCAGTAGTTGAAATGATATGGCCTCGGCAACGCTAAGCTAAATCCAAAACAGAATATTGCCTTTTTCCAACAGTCGTTGCTCGCATCGTCCGATCACTTTTTCTACTAAGCATATTTCACGTTTTCGTAACTTGTGTTTGCGACAATTACCAGAGTTGCGGAGACACAATTTCTGTAGAGTCCCTGGACACGCGAATTGAGTAGTCGGGAAAGCTTCACACATTCACAAGTTCGTTCAAACAAAAGAGCTTCACTTTTTCACCTTGTATCTCGAGAGTTTTTCTATTTATTCCAACAAGTCGTCCATATCCTTCTTTTTGTCCTATCGATGCACTTCCTCGTAGTCCAACAAAGGATTTATTCACAAGAATGATGCACAAAGTCAATTAAATACAAGTCCTATCTTTACAGATCGAACGTAGAAAAACTTTCCACAATGAACGAAAGCAAGACAAAGAATGCGATGCGCGTTAGAAAAAATGAAAGAAAAACACTTTTCGCTGACTGTCACTAGCACTGCAGCCACTCGTCCTTTGCTACGTTCCACACTCAACCGTGTCCAATTTCCGTCTGTACTCTGGTCAATACCAAAGTTGCAGAGCTCGTTTCAACTTTACATCTACCACTTCAAGTCGCTCCTCCACGACTTTTGATCACACCACTACTAGTTCATATGCGGGTCGTTCAGCTGTTCTGTTTTCTCCTGGTTTTCTCAGCCAAAGGCAATGCAAGTGTGTGTAAAACCGGTGGAGAAGTTCGCTAGCATTTGCTAGTAAACGAGAATGGCTGAGATGGATAGCGCTTTGTGCTCACCCTGTGCAAGGGGAACTTCGTAAATCAAATAATTTAAGGCATGCCAGATAAAGAAACGTAACAACTTTCATGAACAGCTGAGAGTGCTTGGGTATATGTGTCAGCTCCAAAAACACTTCATTTCCCGCAGTATCAAGGAATATTTATCGAAGGTGTGTTTGTATCGTTCCACCTTCTGTTAGCAGCTTATTGTGTCTATATGCTATGCTACTAGATTGAACTTTAAACAATGCAGAATCAGCTGAACGCTGGAATTTAGTTACGGACTGCTCCATTTTCTTGCTAACTACACCTTGCAATAGGTGTCAACATAAGTTTGCAGGCACATAGTTGATAATCTGTAAATGGGACAAGCAGTGGCAAACGGCGACTAGCCCAGTATACAACGTGGACTGGTTTAGGGATTGAGATTGAAACAATGGAAAGTAAACGGGCTGTTCGAAGGTTTCGA
Organism: Nemotelus nigrinus; assembly: GCA_947369275.1. Lineage (NCBI taxonomy): Eukaryota > Metazoa > Arthropoda > Insecta > Diptera > Stratiomyidae > Nemotelus > Nemotelus nigrinus. Next base: position 223,547,811 of record OX376372.1, on the reverse strand, counting down.
TTCCACCGTTTCAATCTCAATCCGCTTTGAATCCACTAGCCCAGTATACAACGCGGACTGATTTAGGGATTGAGATTGAAACAATGAAAAGTAAACGTTCGAAGGTTGCGATTCCACCGTTTCAATCTCAATCCGCTTTAAATCCACTTTCAAGTCACGTTGTATACTGGGCTATTGAATTCAAGACCTCAGGTGCTGAAACGGAGCGAAACTCTACTCAACACTTGTCTACCCATATACAATACATAGTTTTTCAGTAACCATTCGCGTCCTCGCTTTTTTCGTCTCGATTTCCGTTCAAAAGTAGCCAAGTCACTCACACTAGGGACAGCCTACAAATGTGTATGCTTAATCTTATTTCGTTTCATGTGTGCTGCCCAGTTACCCCTTCAGCTATGCAGAATAGAAGCAAGCCAATAAATAAAGAAATTACGCTGCAAACAGGGTAGGATTTGCTACCCTTGAAGTGAGCTGCAAGGACAAACAAATTACCAAACCATCTCTCGATATAGGTAAGTTGCATTTCCAAAAAAGAGCCAGCAATGTAATTTTCTCAGCTACCAGATTTTGCCTAAAAAATCCTGCTGATTTTTTATATATGTATGTATATTATTCAACACAAATATCTTTGGCTACGTCATCGGTATGTCGTGTAATTCAGCAATTTTCCTTCCTCTATTGAAGGCCTCCGCTGTGTAGCTACATACAAGTTTTATCTACCTATGTATGTTGTCAATCACCCGAAGTATCGTTTGGTGCATTCATACATAATTACACCACAAAATTTATATACATATGTACATATTCAAATGCTCGTGTCATGACCTGATTGCATCATACTTACTTTCAAGAAATCATTATTAGCTCCATATAATCAGTCGCTGTCCAAACGTGGCATGTCAACTAGAGATTCTCTATTTCTTGCAACCAAATCAATTAAAAATTAATAATAAACCAAAGATTTTCCGGAGAATCAGCCCCAATTGCTATTTGTTGGCATTTGCGTTCAATTTCTTCGATCCCGCAACGGAAACGAAACAGCAACCATCAGCTGGTCGAAAAGTGAAATAAAGAAACAGAAAAACATTGAACAGCCACAACAGAAATCATATGTACGGACTGGTACGGACAGACAATCTGTAAAACGATGCAATGTGTTTGTAAAGTCCGCCGCATACTATGAAGGAAATCAGAAAAACATTTGGCTTTTTGTATGTGTGGTTTGTGTACAATGGCGGAAGTAATAAAGGAAGGGGCAGGTCACGAAGAAGAAGACTGACTTTCGTTATGATCAGCTGGAATTGTTTTCATTTTTCGTTCTCGAAGGGGAATCGTTATGGCACAAAAAAAACTGTAAACAAGATATGGCTGTATTTGCAGTGTGACCAAACCTTTCGTACCGGATCCACAACGCTGACAAATTATAATCGGAATACACCATGATTCATGGAGGATTCCGAGGTGTAATATATATTTGTCATAAGCGTATGGATAATAGAACAAAACACAAGAAAGAATGGTACAACTTTGTCAATTTTCATACATTACTCAGAATTAATGTGAGCAGAAAGTAACACATCATTTCTCAAACGAAAGTTTAGTTTGATTTCTGAGGCGACTGAAGAATTTATTCATTTATTATTTAAGTCAATAGAAGCCCAAGAAACTCTGATTGAGCTAATTTCAATCGACTTATAATGCAGCTACAATAGGGGGCTATGACAAGGCATGCCCAATCAACAAGAGTAAATGCAACAAGACAGTTCCGTGGGGGCACTGGAAACTACAAAAAAAAAATACAAATACAAAAATACAAAAAAACACCTCAATCGAGCTTGTAAGAGCAATATTGAGGACTTCTTGATCGCCTACAGAAGTTATGATGCGGAGATCGAGCTTGCATATTTTTTTTATTCGCATTCCTATTCACGTCCAAAATATAAAAAAAATCTTCAAAATATTATTCAATTTTTTTTTTATTTCAAACCTTCGCTCAGCTTATACGAATTATTACATAGAATGGCCTGATAATAACATTTCGGTAGCATTCGGTGTATGAGTGTGTTGGTTTTTTCTAACAATGCTTCAAAACACAGCATGAGTAATACAACGTGGTGATCAATTTTTTTTTCTTTACATTTTTTCTCTTAGTTTTTTGAAATCTTCTCGAATGTAATGTATAATATGTATATAAAAAGCACGTATAAATATAATGTTTATTATCCTTTACGTTCATAATTCGTTACACTTATTCCTAAAAATTACAATGTAACATATGATTTTGTTAGATTATACCATTCATATTCGCTATTCATACGAGTGTGTGTCAACTGTTGTGTAAAATGATCGATTTACGAGTAGCTTTATTTATTTTATTCAAAAATAAAGGTGTTTCGTTTGTTAGCATCTAGTGGTGAACTCGATAAAAATCTTCATTATACCATTTATCATTAAACATGCGCAAGACAAGACAGTTTTATTGCAGTTTGGTTGTGATAAAATCTACTCTATTACATAGTTGCCCGGCCAAACACAATGCTCCAGTGTTTGTTTGGTTGTTTTTTTTTTTTTTTTCACATAAAAACAATTCTTATTTATTAAGACGCATGCTGTACTTGCACGTTCGAACATTAAATGCGAAAATCGTTTTCGGTTGTGAATAACGGAGTCCAAAAATCACTTTGCTAGTTTCGGTTTGTTTTTACATATCTAGATAATCTGTTAGTGTTAAATGTTTCTTAAGTCCTGATTGAACATGTAAAATTTTGCATTTTTTTTTCTTCCTTTCCCTAAAAATTAGTTATCATAAAAGACGACTAGCACCGTTTTTACGCAAGATGATGGAACAGAATATATTACGATCAGTAAGCATTTAAGAGTTGCATGTATTAAGCTGTGTAAATATTTGTTTGAAATTTAATAGTTTTCTTCGTTTTCATTAAAATTACACCGATATTGTAGTGCTAGCTGTCAACTATCACGTCGGACACATATATGTACAAATACGAGCAGAAGCAGAATGGCGACATTGTTTGCCAAACAATCGATCTGCAAGTGCCTCGACTAGATTCAATCTCATTATTGTTAGATTTTGTTGACATTTTTACTTATGGCATACTATCATTAAAATGTGAAATGTAATTCTGAATAGAACGATTTTGAAAGCTATGAAAGTATTACAAATTGCGAGATCCGAGACAAACAATTTGTTTTTTTTTTTTTTAAAAAGAAACTGATGAAATGTTTAATTTTCCATTTCAAGCAACACATACAAGTAGCAGCCAATTGATTAGTCAATCGCTTTCATGACCCTTGGAGTTGTTCTTGGAAGCTATGAAATCTGTGATATGGATGTGGGAATTTGAAATTCAGCGAACAGTAATCGGGGAATGCATTCATCTTTCGGCATTCCTATGCTTCGAATTAATTTTCATGGCAAAATTATGTTTCCGAGATCGAAATGCATTTTATAACAACATAAAAACTCAAGACTAATATAAGCTAAACGAAATGCGATGCACTAAGTTAAGTCACTGACAAAGAACAAGTTAACGCAAATATTAAATGCTATCAGGATTATCTTCATCCATTGAAAAAGATATTTACATGTTTCGCTGAATTCATCGATTTCGCTACCGTCTTCGTCATTTATGATTTTGTTATTGTAGAAAAAATGAAACACTACATGTTAATATGAATTAAAAGCATTCATTATTCATGTTTTTTTCATAATTAGAGCCTAAAAATATATAGTTGCAATTCTATTACTCTGCATATAGACCAACAATGTAAAAACTACTATTTCAGAGACGAAGAAAATAATGTGTAGTTTAAAATTATGTGTATTTTATTTTCTTTTAATTTTGTTCGCTTTATTTATTTATTTTTTTTTAAATATTTTTAAATCACGTATTTAAGTAGAAAATTGTATATACTTTCAACTTACGACTACTATCACAGACAATATATGCAGACGAACAGAAACTTATTCGCACGCAAATTGATTCCAATGATTCTTTTAATTCCTTACCGCGATCAGGCCTCGACAAAATCACCTTGAACTTCTTCATCCCGATCGTGTACTATTTGCTCCGATCATAACAGGCTACTATCACCATTAGTATATGCTATCTGAACATACTGCCTGTGACATTACATGCAATGTAAAATGTTTTTATCTTTTCTTGTAAAAGCTATTGTCAACTTAAATTACAATATGTATAGTACAAAATTATACAGCCGACCGTAAAATTAAATGGTACATACTTTGTAAAGGAGAGATTATCTTAAAAATTAGCATAATGACACAATACAAATAATGGTTACAGATTTTCTTTTAAAATAAAAAAAAATTGTTTAAAAGTAGTAGCAGCAGTGATAGTATAAGATTGCAATGACCGTTAAAATCTAAATTATTCCAATAATTTTTCTCCTAGTGGAACTTAAAATTACCGAGAGGCATTAGACAAACTACTTTCCTCAACATGAATTTTATAGTGTATCAGTCATCACGGCTTTTGCACAATATCTTCCTGGCTAAGCCCACAGCCTGATCTCAGAGAATCTCACAACACCGACAATATCGTGGTCGGTGTCCGGTAGTTGTTGGTGGTGGTGTTACTGGTGCGAAGTATGCATGAACTTTTATATTTGGTAGGTGATTCTGTAATGATTTAAGATAGTATTAGTCGAGAGACTTGTTGTTAATTAAAGTATAATAAATGCAACGATGCTTCTCGCACACAATAGTTGAATCACAGAAACGTTCAGAAATGGCAAATGATTTGATAAATAACCGACGAGGGACAGTGATATTGGACTCTATTCCAATATCCCAAGGGAAGTAATTTTTATTCAATGACGAAAAATGTCTCTCGTTAGCTTCATCTTTATCTACAAAGTTAATTTGTGATTAATTATGCACTCAAATATCACGACGGAGAGGTGAGTGTAGGATATCTACGCTCCTAATAAAGTTGCTTTTTCAGTACGATATATAAACTGTATTACTACATAGTAAAACAACCTAACAGAAGCATGCACCCTAAATATCGAAATATGAATGATTTTACAATTTATTAACATATTTGTTGTTTTTATTTTACGAATAGAGATTTTTTTAAAAAAAAATACAAATATAATTTCGGAAAATTATAAATTACTAAGCTTTATTGTCTAGTCATACGCGGTATATATTAAAATAGAATAAAAGAAGATAATACAGTGAAACCTGATTGACTGGGATCTCAAGGGACCTAAAATATCACTTGTAGAAGCCTTTCATTTACCGAGTTTCCCAAATAGGCAGGTTAACATGACAGTTGTTTTATTTATAGAGGGTCCCACTATGAGAGATCGAAATGTACCATTTATCATATAAAGAGGTGGAAATGTAAATATGTACTAAAAAGAAATGCATATTTTATGTTGCACAGTTTTTATTAAAAAAAAAATTGTGTAAATTTTATTTACTTAAAAAATCAGTAATATTAGTTTGTATTAGATTGTTAGTTGCTTTAAGGTGTTTCTCTATAGTATAGATTTTATCGAATATGTCAGGATTGTCAATATTTGACATCTCAAAATATGTATGTAAGGTTTCTAAGGCTTTTTCTGCGTCACGCTTTGATACTCTCTCTAAAGTCTCTTCACAAGTTTCACAACATTCCTCTTCTTCTTGTTCCATCTCTAAAGAGGAATAAGAGCACGCAGAAATAATGTCGTTGTCAATGAGCTTTTTCGATACTAGTACATTATCGACCATACGCACAAAATCCTCAAAAGTGCGCTGCTGGTAATTTTCGTTTCTACTACAAGCGGCCATAATCTGATAAATTGTCTCACTTATACGGGTTATAGAGCTACGAAGTCCCAATTATAGAGGTAAACATCGAAAAAATCTATGAAATCTAATCTCAGTTAACATGGTTTGAAAATTCCCAGTAACAGAGGTATTTCGATGCAAAAGTGACGGGACCTGATTGTAATGATCAATAACAGAGGCTTCTCAAATATCCAGAGCCCACTTAACTGTTTTAATGTATTAAAATTGAAATGTAAAGTGGGGTGTTGTGAGACATGGGGGAGATCTATCCATATTTATTAATTTATAGAATAATTTTATAGATAAAAATCCACTCATAAAATGGGAAACACAAAAAAAATGAAGTCAAACTAAGGTAATTAGAAAAGTATAATTATAGTAATTTTCATAGTATATAGTTTTTATCCTATCGCACCTGTCTTTAGTATCGGGAAAAAATTGGTATATTTCTAGTATGAAGGCAAGTGAAAGGCTTAGGTTAGAAAGTTTGCACAACGAAACACATAACGAGGATGAAAGAGATTTTACAAATATTTTGGGTATATCATCGGGACCACTGCTGCCACTAGAGTCAATTTTTGCATCATTTCGTCTGCCACTAGAGTCAACGTAAGACACCAAGTTTCTACTTAGATGGGGTTCAGAGAGATTAATGGAAGGGGTATCATAAAAGGAGTTACAGACGAACTACAGCCGTTAGCGGAATCATAGAAAAAAAGAAAAAAGTTATCAAACATAGTACACATTTCAAGGGCAATCAGATTTACCATCAAGTACCACGTTATTTTGATATTTTTTGTTAGTTTTAAGGGAGCGAATATAAAACCAGAAAGGCTCCGGATTATTGGAAAGAAAAGATGACTCAATGTTAGCAAAGTAGTTGCTTTTGGCTAGTAAGATTTCTTTTTTGCCACAGTACATAACCAGGAATATCATGAGATGCAGAACGAAAGAAATCATCACGCGCCTTATATTTAGCACGAAGAGCAGTGCTAACAAGAACCAAGGGGGTATGTTGTGGCAAGGTCGAACTAAGGGAGTATGTTTGGCTATTGGCAAATTAATGGAAAGGAACGCCTCCTTAATGATGAAATTACAAAAAAAAAGAATACCAGTGGATACCTGCAGTCATACTAACATAGTCTGCTGTGAAAAAGTTGGAGCACGTTTTCAGAGCCTTTTTAAAGCGAGATATCTAACTAACGCTAACACTGATGTAAAGGGGAGAATTACGAGGGTCAGAATAAAATAAGCGTGTAAGTAAGAGGAAAGAGATAACCAACTAGAGAGAGCATTAGAAATGATAAGGTCGAGAATGTGACCACTAGTGTTGGGAATGATGTTGACAGGAGAAAGGAACATGAGAATAGCAAAGAAGAGAGGATATATAGATCGCATCAGTGGAGGCAATACACGAAAAATATATTTCCCACATGTTTGACGGTATATTGAAATCACCACAAATAATAACAGGGGAATTAGGAAAATTTGTAAGAATAAAATTGGACAGTTCATAAACAAAGCGCTTATATGCGGCTGATACGAGCAGTAAGGAACAAGTTAACGGAAACACATTTTGCAGATGCTATAGGAGGCAGCTTGGTTTACTCCAACTTGGTTCTAAATTCACGAACAATCTGGTAAGACAAACAAAAATTATGAGAATTATTTGAGAGCTTAGAGTTTAACTGCGTGGAATTGAGTCAGGAATCGGACGAAAATTTTGCCAGAACGCCAGTTGACCAAAAAACTTGATTTTCAGCCAAGCTCAATTCTTTCGTCAGTGTAATTTTAAATTTAGCCACGAAGCGATCAGCGTCCTTCGTCATTTTCTTGCAGAGAAATTTCTTCTTTGTTTGCGTTTAATATACTTTTCCAATCGCCCCGAAACTTACTCCCGAAACAATGGAGCCATGCGAGAAACGGAAATTCGCAGTGGATGTATAATAGCTCTTATGAGACCATCGACGTTAGCACCATCATCTGGCAAAGAAACAGCCTGACCAGCCTGTATCGACGAATAGTTCCAATACGAATATCCGCCATGCGGGATAAGTCTTACATATTGCAACTACTGTCAATATGTCCTCTAGACATGATCTCACTTTTTATAAGCATTCGACACTTCAACAAGTATTCCTCTCTTCTTCCTCTCGAAAAATTTGTTAGAGCACGATCGGACGAATTTTTGATTAAACGATCACACGAAAAAATAATCGTGAGATTGGACTCATGATTATTTTTTTGACTCTATAAGTTTTTTTTGTTCCCTACTGAAATTTTTGTTCCGCTGGTACATATGCGCACCACCAATTCTAGTACTTGTGTACCGCCATAGATTTTATCGTTTATTCCACTGTTACATTCTTTTATGCATTACAAAAATATTTGATACACCATTGGCATCCAAAAATTTGTCTGGTTAGGCCATTTCTACGATTGCAAAGCGTGTGGCAAAGTGACTGTGCGAATTTTGATGATTGTTGCTTGTTTCTCATTGTCTTTGCGGAACCAAGTTACTAGGAGGAGTTTATAGCAATGTGTAAAACGAATATTTCAGAAAAAATAATTTTGCTAGTTTGTTAATACAGTACTTATATGCACTGTCCTAACGGTTTAATTGTACATAGATGAACCATTAGAAGGCTTTGAAACAAATTTTCGTACGGTTAGTTATTTTCATAAGAACGATGGCTGCTTTTAACTTCTTTACAATGTTGCTAACATTGAAGTAAGAAGATGAAGGTAACCAGGACGTTTCACCAGTTCTGAGAAGTACATTCCACATAACGAAGGAAAACAGGAAATTAAAGAAGAAACTACGTTAGAAATCAGCGATAGAAAAAATATCTTGAACGTTAATAATCAAATTTGTTCTGTCCTATTGTATATGGTACATTTCACGTGAAGCGTATAACGAAAAAAAAGTTGAGGTTCTGGATTTCGTTCATATTATACATATGATCGTGGAAAAATTGACGAAATTGATGAGAGGTTTATTAGAAGCCGATTTTGAGATTTAAAAAAAAAAATGACAACAGCTCTTGAAATCTTGTATAAGTGTTTTCTGAGGTCAGCGTTTATGTTTATCGCTGGATGTGCATATGAGCTCAATGTGAATTGGAATTTTTTACAAGTCGATAGTAATGACAACTGTGAGCGCTTCGGCAATTTGCAACGATATAAACAAAAATAAAGTACTATTTAAGACTTTTCTGGTATCACTTGCTTGACAAACAGCAAAAGTTAGCAGATCCTCTAAACCAGGGTGACGGCCGCAAAAACCAGTTCAAGGTATTTTGCAGCCCTTTACAGCCAGTCAATATCGACAGCTTGAAGAACTTTTATAAGCCCTTGATTAAGTTTTATTCAATTAATGGTACAAATCACTTTCCAAGTTGCTATATGAAATTGCTTGGATATTAAAAGTCATGAGTTATAAGTGTAATATCACGAATTTGGAAACTTGTCTACAAGAAAACATAACAAAGAAGTTTTAAAGACACCGATAATTTCTGAATCATATTCCAAATTTCTTCTACTTTTGATCTACTGAAATGAATACAATAAAGAATACGTACCCTCAATCGTCGTATTGCTGCACGTGATATTAACTGACAGTCAAATAATTCGATCTCCTGTAAATTGTGACACGTTACTAAATGCTCTAAAGTTTGATCGGTGATCAGAGGACAGTTGTCCAATTCAAGGACGGATAGGCTTTCAGCTGCACAGCTACCAGCAGCCAATTGGCGAATGCCATCGTCTGTTATTAATTCACAATGCGACAAAGTCTATGCAGCAAAAACAAAAGCAAATTAACAGTACTCATGACATATCATTTGATTAGTAATCAATGCATTTACCAATTTTTCTAAACTCGGGCAACCAGTTGCCAAATGAGCTAACGTTAAATCCGTAATTTGATTGCATTCTTCTAAATCCATTCGCTCTAAATACTTGCAACTTCTTCCCAACGCCTGAAAACCCAAGTCAGTGAATTGATGACAGCCGGCCACTTCCAGAGTATTCAAATAAATTGTATGTTGAGCTAAAGCTATAAGTGATTGGTCGGTTAGTTCTGCACACTTCGACACACACAGTTTGCGTAGATTCGGACAATTGTCTGCGATTTTTTGTATGGAAATGTCCGTTATTGTCTGTAAATAAATGTAAGGCAGATCGTATTAAGCAGGTAATTCAAAATTAACGGCACCATCAGTATCCCATATTCATTCGTACTTACATCACAACTATGCAAAATGAGCACCATTAAATCAGGGCAATATTTAGCTAGACAAACTATAGCGTTGTCGTTGACTTGTTTACATCGCTTACTACTAAATTTCTTTAATTTCGGGCAGCCGCGAGCTAACGCTTCAACGCCGTTCTCCGTTATAAGATGACACCATGATATATTTATTTCAGTCAAACTCTGCATGAGAAAATAGACAAAACAGATGAGCTTTTAACATTCAAAGTACATCTGAGTCCTCTACTTACCAAACATCCATCTGCAAGGGCTTTTAAGCTATTATCTGAAATATTAGGGCATGAGTCTAAGTTAATCGATGTTAGTTTCGAACAGTGCCGCGCTATTGACAGTATAGACGAATCTGTGATTTTTTTGCATTCAGATAAATTTAATTGTTCGATATTGTGGCAATGGTTCGCTAGCGTTCTGCAAAACAACATGTGTACTAGTCAACAACAAATTACACGATCATACGGCATATTGTTTATGATTTACCTTATCGATATATCTCCGACCGACTGACAACCTTTTAGCGATAGGAATTTCAGAAAGCCGCCACACCGCTGTGAAATATTTTCGATCACGGGACCCTAGAATGCAAACACGGATTCAACAAAGCACATGCGTAAAATCACCAAATAAATTTACCTCGATATCAACTTGAAAATCAAATAGGTTGATTTTTTGCCAGCTCGAACCGTCTAGTGCCAAAACATTCCAATATTTGCAAACCTATTACACAGTAATATTCAAGAATTAATCAAGTCCGTATCGAGCAAAAAATATTAGTAACGATAAGCTCGAGCTCAAGTCAAGGGTCACATACGAAAGATGTATTTAATAATATTTTAATGTCTACACAAGGACTGGCAATCAGCTTATTCCAGCCTTTAGAGATTTAATTAATTCTTCGGCCGAGTTGTTTTTGATTTGATACGAGACAAGATTCGCATGAGATTATGTGCTGATGAAGTACGGACAAAGAGTTTTCACAGCATATACGATGTGTGTAGGATTTTATTCTTGAATTTTTTTAATTTGCAACACTGTCCTGCTGTTTTAACTGCCAAATTAAAAAAGTCGGTAATCGGATTTAAATTAATTTCCTAACAAATATTCAGGACACCTCGTGTAGGTTGCGTACAGGACTATCGATCTTCATTTCAATGAATATATGTTGCTCTTTATTTGATATTACTGTGACGTCAAGAGTGTCAAGGCTTTTGACAATATGTTCAAACTACTGATAGTAATAATTGATCGTCACGGCAGTATATTTATGTTTGAAAATACCTTCTACACTCAGCTGTTCTGTACAAAGTGATAAGATTAGTTCAATAAAGCCAAACATACTATCGGTTGATAGCGAATATCTACTAGAGATAGTGAAACCCTTTTCAATCAATAATTTATATCCTGTATTGTGGAAAATCAACAGGAAAGTTTTTATGCCGCTTGATATCATAAATGAGTTAGTAAAATTACAAAATCAGAATAGGTAGCCCATTGGCGCAGCTCGACATGGGGTCATGCTAATTAAGTAGCTCATTATTATCTATTCGATATATTACAATGGAATATGTTCATTGCTTCATACGGTTAAGACTTTGATACGATTTCGTTCTTTACTCACCTGTGCACATCGACATAACGATACTACATCCAAATACGAGAAAATGCGAAGCAGAATTTCTTTCGGCAGTTGTTTAATAGGTTCGTCATCGGTATCGGGAGATAGGAATGTCTGGAATAAAAATAAACGTAGTCGTGTTAGCGGTGCCGACGAATTTCAGAAGCAAACAAATTCATTTCAATCTAAATAATGTTAATTAGAGCATGGAAGCCTATTTACGGGTGCAATAGATGAGTCCTCCATGTTGCTAAATGCAATGGATATTGGGAGCGATGATAGCTTGTCTCCCCCAATAATTCAAGCAATCGTGACAACAGTGACGTCCGTTGGCTAGTCGGTTCGAGTTTCGAGCAAAGCAACACCGCGGAAAGCCCTCCTCGGCCAAATGACGGCGGCTAAGTCAGGAGGTAGACTAGACACACGGAGATCGATATGGGAGTACAAAACTAGCAGAACTCTATATGGAAACGACTGCCTCAACACTATTTAGCAAGCACAAGGCACAAAGCGCCAGTATTTTTCTCGTTTCTCTCGTTCGTCTTTTATTGGCTTCCAAGGTGATGTTGTGACCCGACTTGCACATTCATTTGCTTATTCGCGCTTCTGGAAATTGTACTCGCTGCTCCGTACGCACACCACTAGCTCGATGCTGATTATTTCTAATCAAATCACAGATCGCGACCAGCTTAAAAAATTCGAACCGAATTCGACGAGAGACAATAGCAGGCACTACGCAGTGGCCAAGTACTTCCCGTTTTTGGGCTATTCAATTATTGAAATGTCGAACCAAAATCAACACGAGGGAACGACGGCCTTGTGAATCCACGGAACTACAAAAATTCACTTCTTCGTTCTTTCTCAGCTTTGTTGCTCGTTTGTTATCTTCCGCAATATCGCGCAGCGATGGATATGAGAAAAAAAACAAATCTTCCAGGTTCTTTGTCTGGCGGCTAGTCTTGATGGCACTCCACGGGCACGACCGCGCTAGCGCTACAGCGAATCAGCGTCGCGAAACTGTTCTTCGAATCACTCTTCGTCAATTCCCTTTTTCATGTCGAACAGCTGGACCCGGACCGATTTTCTGTCGTACGGAAATGCACAACGCAACGCACACGGAACCGAAGCCAATTCTCTGCTGTGCTGGATTCAATTCGAAGGGCAACGGAGCAATCAGCTGACTTGTCCCAACAATTTCCTCAGCAGCTTCGCAGCCAACAGTACTACAAAACGACGTACCACACTTGGATCGGATCGCTAGCTAGCTATGTTCACCACCGCGAGATGTCAAGATGTCGGCTGGATTGCTGCTGACAAGCGAAAACGAAATCGAAAGGAAAAAACGCACATCTAGAACGCGATGATAAACGAAGGTAAAGCGAAATACAAGGCAAGAACGTCAGCGAAAAAGGCAGACACGAAAAATTGTCAACGACCGTAGAACGATAAACTTCGCTGGCTGTGCGTACTGGAGGCTTGAGCATTGATTGCAATGGATTTTTGAATGAAAGGCGCAAATAGTCGTCACTCGATATTTCTCTCGAATCACCTTTCGCGACCGAAAAAATTCCGTGATTTATCGACGAGTTACACCTATTGGGTCATATTTGCAGGTGAAACCAGATCGCTCTGCAGCGCAATAATCACTTGTACTCCACAGTTTTGTTTGCTAAATCTAAGATGGGGCGATGGCAGTCACGATTATAACGACAATAACAATAATAAAAACATGCGCACGCGCTGCCTTTTAAACCAAATACGTAGAGACAGATAACGGAACAGAAATTTCATTGTGTAGCAGCGCACAATATGTAAACAAAAATAAAGCAAGAAATTGTTGAATTGTTGTTGCTTGTTTATTTCTGCAGCCCCTCTTTCTTTGCGTGCTGCCCGATGCCACACTGTTGATGCTGTTAGGCTATTCCTGTTCTGTTCCACTGCTGTTGAGGAGAAATGTCAAAATGGAAATTCCTCTGACTGTGGAGTGGACTCATGACGTCCGGTTGCAGGAATTCGATTGGTCGCTTATAGAAATTATGTCGTTTTTATTCTAACTACCTTATTGGACCGGGCATTTATCCGGATCAGTTTATTAAAAAAGCGATTCAAGCCACTTACTTCCATCCGATTCCGTACCGAGTTCGTCATCCTATTGCTTGGCCTCTTCGTGTGCAGTGCACTACCAATGACGATGGATTCTATGCCGGAATTGTAGGACGTGGATGGCCACAAAATATCTTCAGAATTTTCAGCTTTTGACGCAGTAGAACAACCGACACACACTTTCATCCGGTTATAGCAGCATTGAAAAACAGTTTTGTTACGATTATGACGATATTTAGCGAAGAACTCAGTTCACTGCGAATTTTTCACGAGAACCTTCTTCGCCGCGTATGTTCAACGACGGTCAATTCTTTGCCACTCGATTCATATAAACACCAATGGCCGATGACACTGCACGCACACACATTGAGCGATCAATCTCCATATTGAATACATAGAATTTTGGTACATACAGGTGCAAGTGCCGTTGCTGTCAACGATCTCTTGATGGGATTTGTTTTGGTTTTTCTGTAGGAGAAAGGCGCCATTTTCGCATGAATATTTGTCTGGAACAATGAGATATGCGATAAAAATCGGATAGTGCGTTAAATATTCATAAAGTCGAGTTAGCTATGATGGGTTTCATTAGAGTGCTAAGAATAATTCAAAAGTTTGGAAAAACTGGGTTTTGATACGGGAGGAAGTAATGATGCTTCTACAAGCACTTATTAGATCAAAATTTATTGATCTTTTTGCTTTTGTGGGTGACATAAGAGCCTTTAGGTGGGTTTACATATGCGGATCTCGACACAAGTTTTAGGTTGCATTTACATTTTCGATCCATAGGCATCGGAAATAGCGTTGATTATCTTATCGTTTACCATTTTAATATTCAGAATAGGTTTTAAAAAAATCAATATTGGACAAAACTAGTGATGGGCGTTTCTGTTGTTTTCAGAAAACGAAAACGAACTGTTTTTTTCCAAAAATAACTGTTTTTTAAAACTTTTTGAAAACTTTTTTCACTCGACCAGCAGCAGATTGATACTGGGTGTTACAATTAGTGATTGGCATTTCTGTTGTTTTCAGAAAACGGAAGCTATTTGAAAAAAAGCAGTTTGAAAAAAACTGTTTTTTTCCAACTGTTTTTTTCAAACTGCTTTTTTTCAAATAGCTTCCGTTTTCTGAAAACAACAGAAATGCCAATCACTAACTGTAACACCCAGTATCAATTTGCTGCTGGTCGAGTGAAAAAAGTTTTCAAAAAGGTTGAAAAAACAGTTATTTTTGGAAAAAAACAGTTCGTTTTCGTTTTCTGAAAACAACAGAAATGCCCATCACTAGACAAAACGTCATTTGCTAATAGTCTTTTTGGCAAAGTATATGTATATTGCCTAGTGGGTATGAGAAATGTATCTTATCGTAGCAGTACTTTCTGTCTTTTTTCAACTTTCGACTTGAATATTTTTATAATTTAAGTAAGCAGATGATCTTAGCTACAAAAGTATTTTTTACCTCATTTGTTTTTGGATTTATTCTTTTTCCCTATTTTATAAAGCTTCTAAAAAAAATAAGTAAAGATGGGCAACCAATTAGATCATGTGGACCAGAAAGTCATTTAATAACAAAAAAGATGTACATCTATGGGCGTATAGTTTAATATATTTGTCAAGTGGGTAAATGTTAAGTTACTTGTTTTCTATATACTTTGAAAAATCTCTACGATCAAGTACCGAACGTAGCCAGTCTTCATCGACGGACTCCATCGCGCGCTCCGAATCCGAATGATCCGAACGATCCGAATATTCATTTCGGAATTCAGATGTCAACGCCATATTTTACAAACGGGCATTCCCATTCCACACAGCAGCAACAGTGACGTTTGACTAAAAAGTTGCAGATATTTGGCGATTTCGGCTCTTTTAAATTGTTGGTTTTGTGTTATTTTTTAAAGTTGATAGGATACCGTAAACATGGTAAGTGATAAAGAAACGAAAAAAGTATTACGAGATGCTATAAATTGGATTTCTAATTGACAGGGCAACTATACCGAAGACCAATTGGCAGGTGAGTCAATCAAGACAATTTTTGCTGTTTTTACCATTAATCGGAAATATTTTGGTGGATTTGATTGCAATGAGTCTCCTGATTGCAGAAAAATACTTTTTTCTTTCTTCTTTAAATACTCTACTTCTCTTGTGGGTTTTCTATGTCTTAAACGGTTGATTTTTCTGAGGCTGGAATAGTGACTCACATGCAATGCGAACTGTCTCATCATCAAAAATATAAAGCCAACACACCCAACAACCTCAGGTCGTAACTGCTGGAATTTGTAACCAATGTTGAATCGGTGATGTGATAAAGGTGACAATTTCTACAGAAATAATTAACCTTTAAGCGCAAAGGAAATGTGTAAACTAGTGAAATATGTTCTTTCTCAAGTGCATGTTTAATCTTATTGAAGTTGGAGATTCTTTGATAAAATATCGTATCAACGACCTTCTAGTTGGAAAGCTGATAAAATACACGCTTTCGATCCGGTAGGAATTTTCTTATCAAAGGTGTCGATGATGAATTTCTGTGATTCAAAATGAACCAACTCTATGCATATTTTAGTAAGAGCATATATGTGACTATTCAAGCGCTTTGATGTTGTGAAGATTGGCTCGCTGGAAAAACATGAGTCATAATGTTTGAAATCGTTCATAAATTGGGACGGATCGAAAGCCCTCGGACAGAGTAAATTTTCGGATTGGAAAACGATTAGGCAAGAAAACAAAATTTTGCGCAATGTTTTCGTTAGTACATATTTCGTAGTTGCTCGAAGGTTATTCTAATAATATTCTAGATATCAGAATTTTCTAATATTATTGCAACCCTTATCTGGAATTGGAGATCTGCAAATTTCTTCATATTTAATATGATTAAGAATTTATTAGTGGTCAATTTTGATGCATTTGCGGAACTTCATGTCATAAAGAGCAAATACATTTGAGTGAGATAATATTCTATTTAAAATTATTCATCAGAATATAAAATTATTCATCATCGAAAGTTTATGATTTGCTATATATCTGAACTCAATAATCCTTATCATTAAATGCTTGTCAATGTAGATGTGTACGCAAACAATTAAGCTATCGAAATTGTGATAAAGTGAAGATAAATATTGTGGCCTGCGTATGGTCCGACTCGATCGACCCACAAAACTTCAATTACGCGTGTGGGACAACGTTCGAAATTCCATTTCGATGCTTGTCATAGCCAAAAGACTGCAACTTCAAATTCGAGCGAACCAATCCAGGAAGTTGCTGTTGTCTCATGAGCCATTTAAGGCTAGTATGATTAGTGCTGATGGTGCAGCCATAAACGCGCTGCGCAACATTAAACTTTATAGACATAAAAACGATTGGGCGTTCTTCTCCATTATTATTTTTTTTTAAAACAGGACGTTCTCGATCCCAGTGGTGCTATCATACTTGATGAAAAATCGGGATTAGCTATCACTGGTGCAAAAATCAACTGTCTTTGATTCTCTAAAAGGTGTTATTAGCAGCGGCTGCCCTTTGGAACGATCGTTTACCTTGCATCAAATCCGTTAGCGCTGATGACGCAAATTTAGGGGCGAATTTCCGATATCATCCCGCCATTCCTATGAATCGCCAATCTTTTTTTTTTTTTTTTTTTCAATAACACAATGGGGTCAGCTTCATTGCAGAGCCTCTTCTTCCTAGCAGCATTAAGCCACTTAGTCAAGAAACAAGCAATTAAAATTATCATCATCCCCCGAAAGGGAATAGGATAGGAAAGGAATCCCAAACCACACTCTCGACACATTCAATTTGTAATTAAATTATATAATAGTAAAAAAGAAAACATAAATAGGATAAATGGAGAATAAAGAAAGTAAGATAGAGTTAGTTGATGGGAAGTTAGTGTAAAAGATGGATAATAAAAAAGCATGCAAAGAAGAAGAAGAAGCTCTTTCATAATATAAATAAAAATTAATTATAGGATTTTTTAGAAAACAAAGCGAGAGAAAGTGCTTCCCAGTCAGCAACAGAGTGCTGGTATGAGGGATGCAAAAAAAAAGAAAAATAGCAATTAGTAAAATAAAAAAAACTAGTATGAAATAGTACGTAATTTACTTTACATGGTTCTAATGTGATTCTTCAGCAGCCTTTTAAAGACGGGAAAAGACCTAGCATTCTTCAAAGAGTTAGGTAAATTATTAAAGATTTCCATAGCTAATCTAATAGGATCTTTATGTTTTCTATTCGTTCTAGCGATATCAAGCCTGAGATTATCCTTAAATCTTGTGTGATAGCTGTGATAATCACAGTGTTTTATTGGACATATCGAAGATTTTATATTGTTATTGAGTATTTTATATATTATCTTAGCTTTTTCCATAAATATAATATCCCTTACATTGAATTTATCTATTTGTCTGTATAGTATATCACTTGGAGTCAGTCTATCAAGTCCATGCACTGCCTTGACTATCCTATTGAGTATTCTATGAATTGAGTCAATATTCATCTCTGAAGTTTGACTCCAATTCAAAATACCATAGGTAATCTTAGGCAGCACAAAAGAGTTGTATATCATATTTTTTAGCTCTAAATCCAAGTAATATTTCATTCTGAACAGCCTAACCCAGAAAACCAACTTAGATTTCACATTACTTATGTGAGGGGACCAAGATAATCTATCATCAATAATTAGTCCTAAGTATTTAGATCTAGCCACTCTTTGTATCTCCTCTCCATGTATTCTAATGTTAAGGCAAATCTCACTCTTATTAATCTGCTTGAATATCATGTAACTAGTTTTACAGGTATTGATTGTAAGCCTGTTTCCCAAAAGCCAGGACCCATAAACAATTAAATCGTTATTTATTTGTCGCTCCAGAAGTTCAGCAGAGTTAGCAGAGTATAGCAACAGGGTATCATCAGCGTAAATAATATATTTTCCAGTCAGACCAGAGAAATATAAATTATAAATATAGAGCAAAAATAAAGTTGGTCCTAGAATCGACCCTTGAGGAACACCAATGTTAACTACTCGTTGTTTACTAATTTCATCATTAAACCTAACCAGAACTTTTCTGTCTTTTAGGAAACTACCAATTAACGCCAGTCCCAAGCCTCTTATTCCAAGTTCGCTCAGATTTTCTAACAAAGTGATATGATTAACTGTATCAAAGGCCTTCGCTAAATCAATAAACAGTGCGGCCACATATTTATTCGAATCAAGTTCACAATTAATAAATTGTAAGGCATCTGTTATTGCTGATGTTGTGTTACTTTTTTGTAAAAAACCATATTGATGTGTATCAAATCCTACACTGTTTTCTATAAACTTAACTAGTCTTTTATTGATAACTTTTTCGAAAATTTTGCTAAACGAACTTGTTAAAGCAATTGGCCTGTAATTAGAAGGATCTATATCGTCACCTGATTTATGAATAGGAACTATCATGGTATCTTTCAGTTCTGTAGGGAATTCACCTTTGGTAATGTGATTATTAATGATTGCAGAAATATAAGGTGATATCTGAATAGCGACTAATTTTAAGTTTTCGGAAGTTATTCCATCAGTTCCAGGTGAAGAATTCTTCAATGAGCTAATTATGGCAAACACTTCACCAGGATCAGTAGGCTCAAAAAAGAGAGATTTTGAATTCAACGGAATGTTCTGCCTTTCAAAGTTGTCAAGGTTAAACTTCACTTTTAAGTCCTCAATAAGTTTTTCACCTATAGAGCTGAAATGATCAACGAGATTATCGGCAGTGATGATAGAGTTAGATTTGTTTATTTTATTGCCCAACAAGAGTTCTTGGTTGATGAATTTCCAAACTTTCCTAACATCACCCTCAGCAGAAATAAGATGTCTTCTAACATAGTCTTTCTTAGCAACTCTGATCATGGAACATACTCTATTCTTCAACGATCTGTAATCAGAAGTAAGTTTGGCATCACTTGGATTCATTTTCATTCTTTTATATAACATTTTCTTTTTATCCATTTCCTTAATTAAATCTTCCGTAATCCAATTGTTGCCTCTCCTAGCTCTGATTTCCTTAATAGTTGAAGCCGACTGTTTATAATAGCAATTATCCTTTTAAAAGAAATTTCACCATGCGTTTCACTAAGTTTCTTTAGTACCGAATCAACATATAGCCGTTTATTTAAAACTGAAATTTTCTTTTTAACTATAGGTTGCAATTGCTTTTTAATACCAGATGCTGTTATATACAAAGTATGGTGATCTAAATCTGGCCATTCTGAGTATTCTACTTTAAAAGCAACAGATTGAGTGTTGACGGTAGTTGTTACATGGTCTAACAAAGTAGCTGAACTTGATGTAATTCTAGTTGGGTCACAATTTAGCAGTGCCACATTGTTCATCGCCAACATGTTATTATAGTTAACACAGATACTATTATTTATGCTAGTGGCATCTATATTGGTGTCGGCTACAACTATCAAGTTACTAAACCTTTGATACAAAGCATCAACATATTCAATAAATTCTTCAGGATCGTCATGCTGGGTTCTATAGAATGTTCCTAAGTGGATTGACCGAAGGTCGCATTCAATAGAAATAATGATAGTGTGATACCTACTATCATAATGAAGCAGCTTATGCTGAATCCTTTTATTAATGTATATAGCAGTGCCACCTCCTTGGGCATGATCCCTGCAGTTATGAATTGCGACGAATCTATCTAAGTTGAATAAACTAATCTCATAACTAGAAATCCAAGTCTCATTAAGAATCACTGCATCCAACTTTGGCTTAGAATTACAAAATATCTCAAGGTCCTTCGCAGACCTAGGTGTAGTCAAGGCGTTTGATCTCCCGTTGCACGAACTTGCCCTTCTGTACATTAATGATCAACTATGCCACCTTGGAAAGTAGATCCAAATGTTCTCCAAAAGATAGCTAGTAACGAACAGATCGTTGAACACCTTGTCAATACAGTTCTTGGAGAATTACTTTGTGCATTAATCTGCACGTGGTCTTGGGAGCTTGTGTATTTACGATGATATCGTATAATGAGCGATGCGGGATGATAGAGGCGGTTTTCTCCCTAGATTCTGTATGTTACGGTATCCGCCCAAAGACATCTTTGAGATCCAAACTCGTTATAAATTTAGAAGACTGCTGACCAATAAGTCTAAGCATCCTTCAAGATTACCTCATTTAGTCGTCTGGTATCAAGGCATCCTCATAAGCGTAACTGCTGAACTCCAAGCGCTTCTACTTTCTTCGAAAAATTTCTTAAGGACATCATGCGATCTAGCTCCATGTTCACCAGTTTCTCTATGACTGGAGACACTGAACAGTGCAGCCGTTTAATTGGTTTGTCGGACCTGGTGTTAATGTGATGAGAGACTAAAGTAATCTTACCCAAGCCCTGGATATTGTACGAGCGAAACTTATGTATGACACGCTGTAATCGAGTCTGATCCTCAGAAGACAGAGTGTGACACGCTTCGGCTGTTGCTTCGGAGAGGGATGCAATCGTCAGCTGTTGATTCAGTGAAATTTAGAAATCCTTTCCAATATATACTGAGTTGGTCAAAGATACGCGTTTGTATGTTGAATTTCAGCATTGTCTCAAGTTACCCGCAAACATGCCCGGTGAACTTATGCTGCCCGAACATCTGTCTGCATAGTCTGAATGTACAGATTCAGTTCTGCAATCAATTCCAATGCTCCTGCTTCCAGGATACTGACGGTTGCACCGTCCAACACTCCTTGAAGTTCACGTCCTTTAATAGAGATAATAGTCTCAATATGGTGTCGACAGATGCTTTACGAAGCCATCGCCAATTCTGGGCTTATGGTACCCAGCCTGCTGAATGGAAAGTTCAAGTAGTCGAACGGGTTTGTCTGAATTCCGGGTCGGTGTTGGTAGCAGTGTATATCGTCGTCGGCTTCGATGGCAGACGAGAGATTCTAATAGGTCGCGCCCTCGTTTCCGACGTACTCCGCTTGCTATTTAGGCAACGTGGACAGTGTGTCTAACAGATTGGCCGTACCACACCCAAGACGAAACACTTCGCGAATTGGTATGTTACACTCCACAAATGAATGACCCAAATCTTTACAATTTCAGCATACTCTGAAATGTGTTGTTTGGTATAACGTTTGGCATTTCTTCTTTGAATTCATTGTGCATGGATTGCCTCGAGGAACTTCTATGACTCATTTTCCCCTGAACCGACTTGGGTACCTCTACTTAGAGCTAGTCTAGGTCCGGTGTTGTCAGCAAAAAATATTAATTTGAAGTTAGCAAAGGTCTTTTAGTTTATGCTAAGAGACATGCAATGAATATGGTACTGGCGTCGTATCATAGATTGAAGAGATCACCAGCAAACTTTTATATTCTTTCGAATAAAACTTTCCTAATGATCCTTACATTGTTTTCTTTTTTTTCCTAATTTCTCCTATTTGTGTTACGCGCAAAACTTCTGTTTTAAGATAAGTTTCTATCTTTCTACGAACACTTTTGAACAAATATTTTTTGTTCTGTTTCGTCGACGTCTTACGAATGCTATTCCAATTCGCTAGAAGCGAATTGACATTTGTTTCGATATTAAGATGCATACACATATAAAAGTATGTTACTCTCAAACTTGAACCTCTGTAAATCTTCTTAAATCGTGCATTTCATGAGTTACGGGTTGAAATAGCTAATAGACAAGTCGCCAACATCCATATATGGTGTCAAATTGTTCCCTATCGCTATTAAGTGCCAATCGTATCTATATGTGTGTCAGTGCCGCAAACTCAATACGATTGTAGAATAATATAAAAACTAATATAACAGGCACTACAAGTGCGGCACGTAATAAATTCTTATCTTTGCACCAAGTAAAGCCTAATTCAAGTTCACTTAACTCTTATGCATATTCGCGTCCATGTTAGAAAGTTCGTGAAACATAAGATAAAATTGCAAACAAAAAAAATAGGTTTTGACTTGTTTAAGCAATTGCTGATTCAATTCATCGAATTATAAGCTTCTGAATTAAAGCTGCAAAAGATTGCTATGTAATCGTGATAAACCGTATGTGTGCACCTGTCTGTCGATCTGTTGATTGGTGCAATTGAAAATGAAATGCGACAGATATGGACAGTTGTTCTTATTATGTGGTTGAGCGGCAAGTTTTTATTATTTCGTATGAAAGAAAACAGCAGCCAGATGATGTGAAGAGTTGGAGTGGAAAAATGTGGAAAAATGGAAACGCAGACGACATGTATGTGCACTAGATTGAATTATACAACTTGTAAGGTAAACATGGGCAAATGTCGAAAGTTGTTCGGCGAGGCGTATGTAGAGGTGAAATGTTTAATAATGTGTATTTTTTTAGATTTATCAAACAATTGGACGTGTTTATTTTGTAATCTTCCTTCGACGTAAATTTTTTTCCGTATAATAACTATGGTTAGCATTACACCTTTCTCCCTTTAGCTAGTCTGTATATCTTTAAGCGATTTCATTTGTTTGATTTATTAAAAGGTTGAAATCCTCTTAATGTAAAGTATAAAGCCGTTCGCCAAGATATCTAGGCGAGACGGCAAGGTAGTGTGTACATTTGTTTTCCATTTTTCATCTTTTAATCGAGCATTTTTATTTACTGCAACCACCACCTCGGTTCTGTTTAAAGTAGAGTTTGTCGCAGTATCTATCTGTTACCGCAAGACTTCGGAGCTTTCGAACAATTTTCATCTCTGTGACAACTAGTGGTTAGTGATTGTGCTGATTACCTTACACGAAAGAAATTAAGTGGACTTAAAAAAAACAGTGTTCGTTGAAATGTATACATACGATCCGCCAAAGAAACAAACATTTTCAACGGTAGAAGGTGCGTTTTGGTTTGATATTTCGAGTGCATGAAATACATAAAACATACTTAGAAAACTTGTTAGGAGGGAACATGGGCAATATATCAGATTCGAAATTGTGTATTCAATCGAAGTGACGTTTTGAATGTCTGTGGTTTTAGCAATTGAATGTGGTTTAAATTTCGCCATTGACTGCTCGGCATATATTGTTTTTTATTCATTAAATTCTGATTTTAGATTAAAGTTTATAATTATTTGATTTATAGCATTTGCCAACAAGTTTAGCCATAACTAAAGAAGTTCTTTATCTTAAAGTACAGAATATTCAAATGGAAAGGATATGCAAAAATGAATTTAAGAACTGGCTTTTCCTAAGACACAACTAATGTGTGACTCCACCTCCCACGGCTTGAATTAACCCTTAAAGTGCATACTTCTTAGGAACCACTTAAAGTGTCCGTAAGGTGTCCGACACCCTGACGTGTTCTATGCTGATTTGCTCTGCCACTATGGAATATTTTATTACAAAAAAAATTATGGGATGTACTTTAAAATATCTCCTTCAAAGTTATGTAAATTTTATATTAATTTATGAATTTTTCATTTGTTTAAAAAAATTGTTGAAAGAAAAAAAGTTGAAAAAATGGTTTTTTTTTAACTTAATGTTGCTGGATGTCAGGCACCCACAATACACTTTAAAGGTTAAGGCTTGTATCCGCACTGAATATATGAGATTTCGGAACTTTTTCGCTATTATATTTTTCCATTCTTTCTACAATAAATCAATAAGCCCAGAGTTCGAGGTAATTGAGTGCTCTTGAGTTTTGTTTTCTCTTATTGAAGTCGAACGTTATTAAGATTTGTATAATCGAAAAATTGTGGCACTGTTATAGACATTGTGTATCTAAGCATTGAATTAGAATAAATGGAGTTCATTCGCCCTTGACATACACAGAATTCTCCTACTGGGTGAGCAGTTATTCAATCCCACACGATTATGCTAAGCAGACGGGATGCTATTCTTCTCGTATCTTGTGACTCACGCCAGATCGAGTGATCTAAAATCTGAATAGTTGTCGAAGTTTTATCTTTTACCGGATAGCAATCAAACCGCTATTCGGCTTTTAAATAACACAATGCAAAGCATTAATATTCACTTCGAAGTTCGATTCGTTTGGCCTAATGGTGTTTGACAAATTTTTTGCTTGTTTTTTCCTGATAACCACGACTTCTTTCTAGCATTGCATCTTTAACATCTACTGCTGCTAGACTCCCTATTGTTGCAGATGAAGCTCTCCGTTCAATGTCTTCAAACAGCTCAGCAAATAGCAGCAATGAAATTTTTATTTTCTTTGCTATACTTTGACTCAGTGATGATAGCCGGGTCTTTGTGAATCAGTTCAACGTTGGTTTCGGTCCTTGCATTTCTCCTCTGTCTCCTTCGCTATCTTTAAAATATCCAGCAGCTTAAGCAAGAGTGATGTAAAAGTTGTTGGTGGTAACAATACTTCTTGGGTCTTGGTATACAAGCAAATTGACGAAAGATTTTCAGGCTATGTGGTCTGTCTTTTTCCTGCGATGACAGCTATCTGAGTTTTCAAATCCCTATTTTTTCGTTCAAGTAGATTTCATTGCGGATGACAAACTGTGACGAACCTTAAATTGTATATAAGATGCTACAAATGATGTTTTCCGTAAGAATCATTGAATGATGATAAACCACATGCTTTTGCGGTTGCTTTAGTTAAGGCAAACCGTTCCTCTCATCGTCCCGTATTTTCTATTTTGGTATTTTCTATGATACTGCTAAACTTCATGGGAATAGCCATTGAAGCGACTGCTTAGCTATGGCGGTAAGTAGACACATATGGGAGAAACCGGCTACAATTATTTCCATTATTCTTTAATTGCCACACTTTATTCTTGTGAAGTGCTGATGTTATTCTCAGTCACCGTTAAAACTATTATGTAACACTTAATTAGTGGACCGCTGGTATTACGCCCAGTTGCCGTCTATTAAAACAACACAGGACTAGCAAATACAACCATGATCATACCGCGAGATTCGAACCTGCGGCCAGCAGAACGCTGTTTAAGACTGGCGTCTTAGCGAGCGAGCATAGCTACCAACCTCTCTAATGAATGAACACCGACACCACCTAGTCTACGCCAACAATGAGCCGATTAACAGACGTTGCAAAATACTCAACAGCCTTGGAAAATACTATCCCCAACCATTTAAAGATCGGCAGCTAACACAGTTCAGGCCAAAGTACTCCAATCCAATTGTCTCCCGAAATTATTAAATTATTCCTATTTTCTGTTATGTATTTTTATTCTGCAACTTATAAATGTACATGATAAAATTTGTGTGTTAAACTTTGATGTAAGTAATATATTTTATTTATGCAGGCCTTGTTTGGTTGAAATTAAGTAAATATAGTCTAACATAAATGAAAGATATCCATCCAAAGACATCCAAAGATATCCAGAAAATTGAGGCCTCTTACGTATGTATCTTGTCTGATAAACGTGTAGATGCTTCGAAAAATTGTCCCTAAATTATCCCGGTGGGCGTGAAAATCTCCTAAAATTATAACACTGCTCCCTTTAGATGTCCTTTCATCGATCATCTTTCATATTTTTCTTCTTTCCCGGAGTCTGCCAGACTTTCGATTAGTTTCTTAAGAAATGAATCTTTCAACTGTTCGTCGCTCATTTTTTCTGCTCCCTTTTGATGGAAGTCGATGCTAGTGCTGCAGGCGGTATATAAAATTTCGCACGATATATGTGGGCGTAACAAACAAGCAGCCACCACGTTCGTTTTCTCAGGTGAATAAGTGATTTTCAAATAATTAGCCAGCCATTTCTGATTGTGTTTGAATTTAAAATTGGAAATTTTAAATTTGTTCTGTTCACTCAAGTAGAAAACATTTTCGTTTCCAAGACCTGCACATTTGACATGTAAAGCAGAGTTGCATGACGTGCGTAATATCGTTCCACGGCGTTGTTCCTTGGAATGGAGCTATGGTCGACTCCCCGTAGATATTTATTATTTAATATTATGGTGTGTATACAAATATGGTTGGATTTGCTATTTAAAAATTTCTGGAAATCTGAAACTCAATTCATTTTGTACGATGATGGGTACATTGTTTTTTGATGATGGGTACATTGAATTTATAGATTTGGAGGATTTGAAGGCAAGAAACATTTTTCAATATTGTTTTCATTTTGGTTTCTTGTGATATTGTAAAAATAAGTTCATATTAGAATCAGCTGAAGATGAGCTCCTGTGGATGAAAACCTGTGCGTCAGTGGTTGAGATATCTGAGTTGTATTTTATGTGTGGCAAAAACTGTTACAACTTGGTTTTTTTTTTCTAAAAGTTTTAAACTGCTGTTACGTTGAATCGTTTTTTATATCATGTCGAGTAACTGATGTTGTGTATTTATCTCATTACAGAATTCCAGGAAGCCTTCAATTTATTCGACAACCGCGGTGATGGTAAAATTCAACTGAGCCAAGTTGGTGAGTGTTTACGCGCTCTTGGGCAAAACCCGACTGAATCGGACGTGAAAAAATGTACCCACCAGCTGAAACCTGATGAACGTATCTCCTTCGAAGTTTTTCTACCCATCTATCAAGCAATTTCGAAGGCACGCTCTGGTGACACCGCAGACGATTTCATTGAAGGCTTGCGACATTTTGATAAGGACGCAAGCGGTTTCATATCATCGGCCGAGCTAAGACATCTTTTGACCACGCTCGGTGAGAAATTGACCGATGACGAAGTCGAACAATTGCTCGTGAATCAGGAAGATTCACAAGGAAATGTAAATTACGAAGAATTCGTTCGAATGGTTATGAGTGGTTAGATTATTTTCTTTTTTTTTTATCCAAAACACACTACAAGATGTTGATTTCTTAAAAAATCTGCCATTGAAAGTTAATCTGTTGTAATACAATATGCAATAAGAAGAGACTAGAAAGAAAGGAACTACAACAGAGTATTGAAGCAAGTAATAACAAAATCGCAACAATAATATATTTTATGTAGATTATCTCTTGAAGATATAAATTATTAACCTAAACTTAAATTTTTTTATTATTAAAATTCAAAATCATTACATGAAATGGAATAAAAAAATAAGAAAAGTGCATTTGACTTATTATTGTGAATTATCAAATGCACATAATATCAAAGTTGTCGCAAATAAATATTGGGTTTTAAAAGTGCTCCTCTTAGTCTTACTCCGCTATTGAGGCTCTTTTGGGGATGCAATCGCTATTGAACCGTAGAATGTGGCCGGCCAA
The DNA here is from genome assembly GCA_947369275.1 of Nemotelus nigrinus. Taxonomy (NCBI): domain Eukaryota; kingdom Metazoa; phylum Arthropoda; class Insecta; order Diptera; family Stratiomyidae; genus Nemotelus; species Nemotelus nigrinus. The sequence continues at coordinate 223,519,881 of OX376372.1, read as the reverse complement.
GCAATTGTCGCTGTTGTAATATTCGAATTATTGCCGCCACTAATTTTGTTAGCTAATTGTTCCTAGCTCACTATCGGTTTCGATAATTTTAATGTTAAGAGAGACGAATATGGAATGTCTCGGATGTCTGTAAAAGGATTCGAGCTCGGTACCAATTCCAAATCACTGTTCGTACGATTCTGTGTTCAGCGTGCATACTTTAGGCAGCAGGGCGCAATAAATAGCTGTAGTTAGTCGTTCTGATGATGGCATGGTATGAGCGATTAGTAATAGACCTGACATTAACGTTTGGGTTTTATTTTAAGGGGCTAAGTCACGAAATCGATAAAAAGCGGGTTTTTATGAGTGTTTCATCACGATTTCTCTAGATTGGATCATCTAAAATGAAAACACAAATAAGGTTAAACTCGACTTGATGGTTCGCAGCCGGAAAATTTTAACATGATTGGGCTAATGGATGGCAGCAGGAGTCGGAAATTGAACAACACACAAAAGCGTAAATAAAATAAAAGAGAAGACAACACTTTGAAGAAAAACAAACAAACAATAAACGCCCGCAAAAACAAACAAACAAAAGCACAAACATACTAGTCAGACATCTATCGGTAAAATCGTCTAACGGCTATGGGGAAGACGTAGTTAAATTTAGTTCCCCCCTGAAACAATTAGAATTATTTACAGTTTAGGGCCAACTAAAAAATCAAAACATTAATTAATGCTAAATCGACTATGAACTGACGGATATCATCAAAACGGAGTTATAAACCTAATTGTTGGTTTCTGATCGTTTTTGATTCCATTTGTGAATGTGGCACAAAATGTATATTATTTGGTTCAAGTGTTTTATTCTTATTCTTTCATATTAAACATGCATTTATGCTTAGAGCTTTATATGGGCGACTAGCGTCATAGTAAATTTTTCGAAATAATCAGTGAAAGTTTTGCAACAGGACTGGTTATACATCATGTAAGAATTTTGTTATTTTTTATTATATTTAAAAACAAAAAAAAATACGACCGTTTATCACATTGCCGGGTGGCAGCACTAATTTTACCTACCATTTCCAACGCTTATTTGTTTCCAGTGCTTTTTTCCACAGTCCACTTCGCTCCACAGCCTCCCTCCTTTGCTGTCGAACCGTTCATTGACATTTATGAACATGACAACATGACGAACCGCGCTTGACATTCTGCTGACAGCGCGTTACGATTTGTTTACTTTTTTGATTTATTGCTCCACGAAAACTGGCCGCTCGCTCGTTGAAATGTTTAGCTTCAATCCAAATGATTATGATTTGAAAGTGGAACTATCGAAATGTTGTAATTATATTGGAACTGTGTATCTGGCCCAATATCGACCATGTGGAGAACATGTAGCGGTGAAGAAGTTTCGTATGGATAAAGCTAAGGAGGAGAGCAATTTGATTCGTGATGAGATTCTAACGATGCGAAATTTAAATCATCCGAATATTTTGTCATTGTATACCGCGTTTGTTAATGATTTTGAGGTATATGTGGTTGCACCGCTCATGTGTTATGGAAGCTGCAAGGACACAATAGCAAATTGCTTCAATATAGGTAAGATAAACAGTCCGAGAAATAGTTTCCGCTCTATCAAATCTACCTTGCAGGCTTCCCAGAAATCATAGTTTCATTAATCTTGAGAGATGTCCTCTATGGTTTAGAGTACCTACACCGCAAGGGGTACATTCATCGATCGATAAAAGCGAGTCATATACTTCTAAATCAATCGAAAGCCGTCTTGGCAGGATTTCGAGACTGCACAAGTGTGATATCACACGGGGAACGAGTTCGAGCTCTTCATAACTTAGCACATTGTAGTCGGAAGAGTTTAAATTGGTTGGCGCCTGAGGTACTCGAACAAAATTTACTAGGCTATACCGAGAAATCAGACATTTACAGTATTGGAATAACGACATGCGAATTAGCAAATGGTGTCGAACCATTTGGCGATTCACAGACAACGTTCATGTTGATGGAGAAAATTAGGGGTAATCAGCCAACGCTTTTAGATAATTCCACTTGCCCTACCGAGGAAATACTGGGTAAACTTTTCACAAGAACCTAATGTTCTATTGTTACGCATGGAATTTTCCAGCTCAAGTGGGTGATGTAGTTGTCGGGGAACAACTTGCCGCTAAGGCTCATCAAATATACAGCCAGAGGGCTTTCTCGGATGTATTTCATAAATTCGCGGAGCTCTGCATGTCACGATTGCCCACCGATCGTCCGTCAGCCACCCAGCTTTTAAACCATTCGTTCTTGAAGCAAAACAAACATACTTCGTTGTACGAACAGCTTCATAACTTCGGAATTGAAGTGGCAGACTATTCGAAATTAAGAGGTTAGTGCTCGATAATTGTAGAGCGTTTTCATGGCGTTCTTTTCTTGCAGATGAAAGTATTGGCGTGTGCGAAGAATTAAGTGAAATGAACATCAACGGCAATTTCGAATGGGATTTCGAAAATTGATTTCCATGAATCGAATTAATTTCTTTTTGCCATATTGTTTAGTTGCTTTAAAATATATGTTTAGTAATTATATTGTAAATAGAAACGTAAATTTCTTGACATCATTTTTATTGCTTTTGCAACAGTTAGAACATATTAACAAGTGTTTGTTTTGCAAGACACATGCCAGCTTAAAAAATATTCGTTCAGGCACCTTTCTCATAGATTAGTCTTTTCGTTTTGCTTTTCGTGTTCCTTTCTTTGTCTGTATGCTTCTTCAAAATCTTCAGTCAGTTCCTTGATTAAATCATCGAATACTTCTTCGACAACACTGTTCCTTACTTCGGTTTCTTCCAAATCGAAATTCGTCCATTTGTGTTCCTCTTCGAAAAGCTCCTGTATCAGGATTTCATCGACATGATCCCGTTTTCTACGACCCACTGAAAATATGGAGTTCTGACGGGTTCGATGGTGTCTGTCCATGCTGAGAAGTTTCCGGACTCTCTTGTAGACGAACTCTTGAATGCACTTGAGACGATTGGGCGGATTGTAAAGAGCTAGAGGCATTTTATAGTTGCCTACAACAACCATGTTTGCGGTGAATGTTGGCTGATAGTCTTCGATGCATTCTTTGCAAATATCAAGGATGATTCTCTCGTAGATGTTTGTTATGTTTTCGTCGAGAATTGAGGGCAGTTTCTCGGAGAGAGGGTCTGTGAAAGGAAATAAGATGGATAAATATTCAATCTTTCTTAGATATATCTAACATAAAACGAGGAATGCTTACCTTCTCGATTAGCTTGTTCGTATAGTTCCTTTGTGCGGCGGAATGTAATTTCCTTGATCCTGGCTTCGGAAGGGAAAATTGTTGTCATTGGGCTGCCATGAGCAGGAGGTACATATGGTGGTGGAGGCTTATTCGGAATTTCTCGCAATAAGACATGTGGAACGGTGTTTTCCAATTGAATTATCTAAGAGAATAAAATGTGCAGAATATACTACAACCGTTACTAAATACCACCAGAGTAACTCACATCACTTTCCGCAAGAATTTGTTGTCTTCTTCTTAGCTCCACTTCATTTATAATGTCTGGCATGAGACTGGACGTAGCCTCGGGATTAAGTAAAAAGTCCTTTACGGTCAATTTGGTGGCAGGAGTGTCTAGTGGGCGATTTTCTTTATCTTCTTCAATTACAAAGTGATTGACGACTGCATGGAGTTGATCTTGTGGTATTTTTGTATTTTCTTCGGCTACCAAATCAATTGCGAGAGCATCATTCCTATGGTGTTCGATGCTGGATGTAATGTGTTCTAAATTTGGTGAAACACTTTCATCTAAGTTTCCTGCACACGGAACAGGTGGATCGCAGTGAAGGTACGCTTCAGCCTCGAGAGCCTCTGACAGTTCTTCGGCTAAGGATTTCGTATCTTCGGCGGTGGATTCGAATTTCGGAGCTGATATATCTTCGATCATTAAATCGCTTTCATTTTCTAGATCTATAGATACGTCGAGAATCGGGTCTATGTGTAGTGGTTTGATATGTGAAGCGTCTTCAATTTTAGGTTCTTTTCCTGCAGAAAAATGAGGCGAAACAGTTATATCCGATGTTTTCTCCTCGTCCAAAAGTTGAAGATGGCTTTGGAAAGCAATCTCTGCTTCACGATTAATCAGAGCGACATTTAGAGCTTCACTCTTTTCTAGTACATCTGCGCTAGGAATAGTTGGATAGTATACCTTCGAAGCAACCTGTTTTTCAACTGGTTGTGAGTTATTATTGGATCGACAGGTATCTATTTCACAATTAGGGCCATCCCGCAGTTCCAGGCAACTGTTTATGGAAGTAGTATTGGCTGGTATCTCTTCTTCATATCTCAGGGGTTCCCGAGGCGTCACGGCAGCATACGTTGTAATTTCAACTGTCGATGCACTTTCACTGGAAGTCAAATCAGCGGTATAATCGGTTTCCTTTCTTTTGAATTTTGAATCGATAGATTGATTCGCTGATGAATCAGAGCTGTTATTTCCAGTTTCGGCTGCCTTAGCGTCTTGTATGAAAGTCATGTTGTCGACAGATTGCGTGTTGGGTACCTGTTCGGAATCAGACGTTGCTGAGCTGAAATTTAAATTGAGGTGCGGAACTTCACTTTCTTTCACTGTTGCATTCTGTTCGGTTGTGCTTTCATTGGAGTTATTAACATTGGTCTGATCACTCAGCATAGTAGGAACTTCGTTCGGTTTGAAATCTTCTAGAACAGCCTGCTTCGCATCTTCGTAGATTTTTTCGAGATCGCTTTTTGCTAGTTTATATTTTTTAGTTAGTTCGAAGCGTTGCTCACTCCGTCCAGTGAGGCGACGCCAGAGCTTATTTAACTTACTTCCGGACGTGCGAACGTAATCGTTTTGGGTCTCGACCACTGTACCAACTTCACTGGCACTGTTGGTCGTTATGCTTTGAAGTTCTCGCAGACTTTTGTCGATTTCTTCCAGCTTTCGCTCATGTTTTCGATGCATAACCGATTTAGTTTCAGCATTGGACGGTTTCTGTCTGTTCTGGTTATAAGCATATAACATTGTTTCAATATTTATTACTTCTTGTTCTTCTTCATCGAGCCTTCGATGCCATTGCAACAAACGTTCAACTTGTTCGCGCCGTATTTTTAGTTCCGTTTCACGTTCCTGAAGAAGTTTCTCCAGATTATGGCCAGATTCTAGCTCATACCCGCGAACCACTCGGCTTGATTCTGTTCTTATTCTATTCGTTGTGATTGAGGTTTTCCGAAACGACAACTCGGTGGTTAGAGGAAGGTGAGGAATTTTCGGTGAACGAATTGAATTAGTTTGCTCCTTGTTTGTCTTTGCGGAGAGTTTAAGGATTCTGAAACATAAAAAATGTAAATTAAGCAATGAGTAATACTTTAAAGAAATAAAACTTTACTACTATATGATGTGCTTTAAGCAAAATTCTAAGAAATCTGATGGTAATTTGAAATGGAGCAGGGAAGGAGTTAGATAACAAGCAAACGAGTGTATTCAAGACTATTCGTTGGCGATACTCAGAACAAGGAATGGTGAATGATAGCTGGCTACTCTTGTTTTAAATTGGTCACTTAGCTGCACATCTTAAAGTTAAATTAAGGGTGATCATCTCACTCACTTTTGAAAATTATATTAAAACAAAACTTCCCCACCAGATTCAAACCCCGGTCTCGACGTCTTACTGGCTAACTTTCTGGATTGTTCACTTGTGGTGGCTAGAAATGAGCGTGTTTGTTCGAGCTTGTAGGTGGTGCTCGAATCTCGCTGAATAGTGAATTATTAATTGAAAGCACCGTAGGTCGGCAGGTTGAACTGACTGTCCATCGACCGAGACCTGTCGACAGACCCACATAGACACCAAAGAAGCCCGTTGCGATGACACAGTTATTTTCTCTCTCATATTCACTAAAATCAGCAAACCATCTGCTTTTTTTGATGAAACGCACTACCCCCTTCATTAGAAAGGAAGGGTGCACCAAGTGCCGCCACTCATTTACTCGCCATAGCCGGACCATAGCACATCAGACGGAGGACATATTCCTCTTCGCCCTCCGAGCCATAGCTTCGAAAAAAATTGGTGAACCCTGCGGCCAAACGTTGCTCGGGCTGTTTTATAAGGCCCACAGCTCAACGCAGAGCACTAAGGGTTAAGCCTGATTTGACCAATGACATCGATATTTCTATGGAGGAGCATGAGAGCTCCGGCAGCAAGGTACCAAGAATTGCGAGTCCACTGGCCTCAAAGTTATCTTGATCACCCCTATATCCAGGTACTCAAATTAGTTGTACTGCCAAATGTCTCGACACCTCCCTAAGAAGTGCATGGCATTCAGCAACAATTAAAGACACTGTACAAGAGCTGCTTGGCTATCTGAGAAAATACCAATATGGGCTCCGAATATTTGATTCCAAAGAAGCCATTCGACTGCTTCAAAAATAGCCAAAAAACACTATGATGGCCCGGGAGACGAATGAACAGCGTTATATTCAGCTCATCTGAGTATATATCACTACTAACTTTATTGTTCAGTTTTGAGCCATTGGCGTATACATGGACGAGCCCAGCCATGGCTATGTACCACTTTGCAGCCGGTACGGTCCATCGTCATCAAAAGAGCTTCTACCGAGATGTTCCACAGCAGAGGAGTGAGGACTCTATCTTGGGCTGTGCCTATGATGGCCACTCATCGTACGTGAGGATTCCCCAAAGAAGAGATTAGCACTCTATTCTTAATAAGCTGCACGATGAAAGCTATCAGCCGCATAACAATATCCAGAGCTGAAAGCGCTTCAACAATTGCATCATAGTTTACGTTGTTAAAGGTCCCCTCAATGTCACAGACGGCAGCAAGCGTTTATTCCTTAAGAACATTCCTTGCGCAATCAGGAGATGAAGAGCAATTTCAACAGACTTTCCTTTCGGTATAAGCAAGAGATTAATATAGGGACCAATTGACTTTTTAATATGACAGCCAATGATCGTTTGCAGAATCTCAAGTACGACAGAGGTAAGATATAATAGTCCTTTGGCAAAACATCCGAAACTTGTCCTGCTTTAGACATAAACCAGCTCTACTTTCCCGCCAGCAAATGCCAACACACGAGAAGCGCAGGCACGCGTTATACATCTCTCTCAGCCATGGTAACGGTACTTCTATGAGCTGGTGGATATAAGCCGGAAGAACTGCTTCAAGGATCGGAGATTTAAACGGCTCGAATGAGTCAATTGTCCAGCTTAATTCATAATCGGATATCCTAAGAGACAGCATCAAGCTGATGGCTTACCCCGTTTGAAGCGTCGCTTCCAAAAGAGGACAATAATTGCCTGGAAAATGTGAGTCCATGAGAAAACTCGAACCTGCCTAAATGCTATCAGGGTTCATGATGCACTTCATAGCCCTCGTTACCGTGCTTAAAATCTTACGAATGCTGTTTGCCCCACTGAGACTCTACGTTTCCACAAATTGATCTGCATGTCGACTTTTTTGCCTTGCTTAAGGCGTATTTAGAGGCTTTCAGCTTTGTTTGATTTAGGGATTATTCATTAGACCTTTAGAGCTTTTGAGCTCCTTTCTGCACTCTCTCCACACGGTAATGATTTCCATATTCCAACATGGAGGCTTGGAATTCTTCCTGGCTGTGGGTGGGTTACACGTTGCCCTAGATCCAGAGTTGAGAGCACAAACGCCTGATCCACTTTATGCTACCAGTCGATGCTCGTCGGAGTAGTTGCCAGTGATGATCGGACCAGGAGTAGGAATAACTTCCAATCAGTTCGCTTTCGTTAATAAACGTTTCCTGCTCAGTTGAGCTGCGGCCAGCCACATTGAAAGACATGTACATATGATCAGAGAACGAACACTTCTGTAAAAACCCTCCAGCTTGGGAGGAGATGCGAGTGTCGTCTGCTGACTAGGGTAACGTTAAGAACTTCCCTCTGATTGGAAGTGAAAAAGGTTGGATCGCTGCCAGCATTTGCGACGAATGGGCTATATTTCATTATGAGTATTAGAGTCATCTCCCAAAATAAGTATCAAACCAATTCTTGTGGCTTCAAAAATAATATCCTTGACAGCTTCGAAGGGAGGGCTAATGCCATGATCGTGAGCCACGTAGCAAAACTTCCACTGCAAGAGCCATGTTTTCCTTGTCATAGAAATTGTGAAGGATTTCTTATCAAGAATACAGACTCGTGGTTTCTGCAATCCATCGAGTGTTATCAGCCCGGTGTCTATCCGGTCGTTAGCAACCCATGGTTCTTGCATTGGTTTTTTTTACTTTTTCAGAACTCTGAAGACTGACCTTCTAGTTCTGTAAACTCGAGAAGATTTGGTGGAAGATCGTTCGGTACCTAAAGAGGAAGTGGCACCGAAGGTAGGTAGCTCTTTTTGTCGGTGGGAACAGCTCATTCGTCGTAATACTTCCACCACACAAGCCACAATAGTGTTTCTGGGATTATACTACTAGGATTATATTGAAGCAGGTTTCAGGATGTGCTGGGAGCCAGAGGAACTGACTTCTATAAGATTTTTTCATTTTGTGGTTATAAAATTGTTTGTATTTATTGAACTTATCGCATTTATTTCTTTCTCTTAGTATTTTGGCTAGATATAAGTGCGTTTAGAACACAAATAATTCAAAAACTTCATCTAATATTTAACTATGCAAGAAAAGTTCCAGATGGGAGAAAACATACCCCTAAGGGAAAGAAAATATATGGTATGCCTAAAATTTTCAGGAAAGCAGCAGTAAAACATGTGGATTTCATTAAGCTTAAGGAGACTGCTGTAGGGGCAAGGTCTATATCTGATGCATCTAATATAAAACAAGTTCCTCATTCCTTAGCCACTCCCATACCGCAAAGACGATTGTGGACCACATTCAACATACAATCGGAAGCTACTGATAGTAACCTATTTTAAATTCAGTATTATGCACTGATTTAGTTCAAAAAGCGGTTATTGATGAGCCAAGTATAATTGGCTCGCTGCCCGAGTTGTAACCCTTATTGGAACTCAGGTTAGGTGAACTCTAAGTTCCTGGACCTAGACTAACTAAATCTTAAATTGCGTCTTAATCTTAAGTTTGGTTCCTATTTTACCCTACCCAATAGATATTATCGAACACGAAGGCTGATACGATAAGTTTTGAGCTAAACTCTTCGCTGCAAAAAGGATTTTTGGCGCGAAAAAAAATAAAAAAGGTATAAACACTGATTTAAGTAAAATTTCCAACACTATAGCTGTCAGAAAAATAGAATCTTCGCTTACCTTCGGATCTCTTCGCGCTCTCTATCCATCTTCAACAATATTGCACGCTGTTTCCGTTTAATCATGGAAATATGTGAAGTTAGACCCTTCGTTTTGCATTTTTCCTTTTGAATTTCCAGCAGGGCAATCTGACCTCGAGTTCTATCTAAAATGGATTTTTCACGAATTTTTAAAAGTGCAGTAAGATGTTCAGTTTTCGTTGCTTCAGTTTTAATAAGCTGCTCGTACTGAAATTACAAAAAAAAAACAACAAAAAATTAACCATTAACACACGTTTGTAAAATATTTACTTACCAACCCCATTGTTGAATAGTTCATATTCGATTCAGAGAATCTGGAACTTTGAGAAATTATCGACATTTCCATTTCGGATTGATTGAAAATGGCGAAAATATCACTACCCATCGATGAATTCAAAATCGGTCGATTCGAGAGTGAATCGTCTGACATAATGAGCTTGGAGTCTGACTGACGCTCCGAAAATAAGTCAGCATACTTTGCAGTGGCTGCGGAGTGATAGTTATCGCCACGAACTACGTTAATTTGGTTTCGAATGATATCGTCTTTTATGCGCGTTTTTGGGCAAGAATGGATCAGTTCGAGTTTCTCTTCTCTCTGTAGCTCCAAGGAATCTTTCGAAAAGTTGTTTGAGTTTTGTAAATTATGATTGGTTGGCGAAGAGACTATTTTCAAAAACGTTTTCGATGCTTCTTCAATTGAGTCCTGAAAGTCCTCGGTATAACTGGAAATGTTTTTCGATGGTGAGCTCTCCACAGCTGGACTTTTTTCAACTTCTGCTGTCGCTTTCATCTCTACTGCAGACGGTTTGCATTCGAGTGTCTTTATGGAAGAAGATGCAGTTTCGATGTTGCTTTTAGCAATTGCAATTCTGTCTGATTTTGAGTAAGTTAGTCCTGCATCAGACATTGCATCAGCATTATATCGGTTATCACTTGCCGCTTGTTCGAAATCGGAGCTGTAACTTTCAGACTTCGACGAAGCTGTATTCTGGTTTCGTGGACTTCTCTTAGTCGAACCACCCGACCCAGCACTTTCGACTTGCGAAGAGTGTGACCGTGGCGATTTCGACAGGACGGACTGCAGTTTTTCATTTACTTCGATTGCGTGTGACAAGCTTTTATTGAAATCTTGCAGCATTTGTTGAAAGTTCTCTTTCGATCGCATTGATGCTTGACAATCGATGGACAATCGAGATTCTAGATTTAAATTGTTAATTTTGTCCACGGAAAGTGGACTTATGATATTTTGATCCTCATTCGCTATTGAGTTTGTGTTAACAGTAGGCTTCTCTGACTGCTTTTTATAAGCGGGTAATCTCTTTTCAGGACTGGAAAATACCGATGAAGAGGCGGTGGTGTCATCATCATTTCTTTGCCTACGCAGGCGATTGCTTCGCTTCGATATTTGCGTACTGGACAGTACAGGCAGTTTGGCAATTTCCGAATGAATCGAACTCACTTCTGATACGGTATTCGATTGCGGAACATTGATTGTTATTGAGCTTGTCAGTTCCGACTGACTTTTCGAGCGGTCGATTGCTGGTGGGCCTGGCGGTGGCTGGTACGAAGACTCGATTGGATCTCGCAAAGTTGGAACCTTATCCTTTTTAGGAGAATTTGTTGGCGAGTTCAGGAAAGGAGTAAAAACACTTGAAGCAGTCGACAGTTTATGTGCTGACCCTTGGTCAATGTTGATTGAAGATACTTCGTTTAGTTCTGGGCGGCTCAAGAGACGTCTGCGCGGAATTTGTGGAATGGCAATTGATGGCGGTTGCTGAAGTTTTTGCGTCTGCTCAGCGACAGCTTCTTTCGGCATTTCAGCCGTCTTCATATCTTTCTGAGTTTGTACTGGGTTCGTTATAGCTTCGAGTTTCCTACGGACTGCTTTTATGAAATTGTATGGATATAGTTGCACAGGAGTTGGTTGAAGCCAATATGGTAGGGCCGGTTTTTCACACGCTTGTGGTTCGACTTGAACTGATTTCTCTTCCACGACCGGACGCGGTTTCAGCTTCACATCGGGAACACTAAGCTCAAGATCCGGCAATGCTTTCACTTCTAATTCTATTTGGTTAACCTCCGAGGATGGGCCTGCATCAACGGACACTTTGTTTGACGAAATAGGTTTTGTGCTTTGTGTTTTGGAGTCTAACTCCATGAACAAAATGTTCCCTTTGCTGGTTTTCAGATTAGGCACCTCGATGGCTTCTTCGTTCGATTCCGTGTCTGTTTTTCGCAATAACCCAATTTTTTTGTATTCGTTTAGATGCAGCTTTTTACTATTAAGCACAGGACGCCGAATTTTGACACGAACATTCGCTGGTTTTGGAGGTAAGGTTTCGCTTGCGGGGTTTATTATTGTAGCCTTTGCGGCAATTGTTTTTGGAATATTGGCATGTTCGATAGTCAGTTGTTCCGGGATGGCGTTTTTTGTAGTTTTTGGTAAATCTGGTGGTTGGGCATCTACTTTCGCAATAGATGATTGCCTATCTAATGACTTATTTCGAGCGCGTTTAATATTCTTCTGCAAGATTGCTAAAGTGTTCTTGCGAAGATTTTCCAGTCGCTTTTTGATTTCTTCGCGATTAACAGTTGTAGATCCTTTTTTCGTTTCGCCGGCGGCTTCTTTGCGCCGTTCTTTTTGCTCCTGCATGAATTGTCGAGCCTTTTCTGGGTCATATGTTTTCAGCCTCGGAGTAGGATCACTGCTGTTAGTGCGGTATGAAGCACTATTTACTGATTTAGAACGTGCTGATCGCCTACCATACTCATAAGGGTCTACGGTATCGAATTTACGTCGCAAACGACTTCGCCCACGAAAATTTGGTTCAGTTTTGCTGCGAGCCGTAAGTGAACCACTTATCCAATTTGCGTTGTCATTATAGTCACTCTTAGATGGATTTGCATCCTTCTTCGGCTTTTTAATATTTCCTTCATCACCTTTAACTACCTTTTCAATATTAGTTTTATTAGAAATACCCCTAAGCATTTCGTTGATTTCGTTCGCTTCGATTTGGCGTTTTAAACGTTTTTCCGTAAATTTTGCCTCCAGCGCGGGTCGAGCAGGTAGAGTATTTTCTCTTGAAAAATTATGGTCTTTTCTGTTGTCTGCCTTCAAGATATTTTTATTGTCATTATTTTGGACCTTCGCAGTATCTCCCTTACTCCTGTAACTATGAATTGACTTCACCAGAGCTGAAGTCGGCTGTCGCTTTGGTTCGTACACAAGTTTTGCAACTTTTGTGACCGGTTGCTTCGTTGGACTGTTTTGCTGACGATTTGGAGATTCAATATTGCGCGAACTTCTGACGATTCTCACTAGGAAATGTTATGATTTATGCATACAGCATAATGATAAGAAACAAAACATAATCGAAAAATATTCGTACCTGCTGAGCGATCTGTTGGTAGTTCATCGTTACCATTTCTTTTCGGTTTGGCGACCAAGGACATCTTCGAGGTATTAAATAGATTTTTAAAAAATGGATTTCATAATTCGCAATAGCAAATAGTTTTCCGTAGGTTCGAACACAATCTAATAGTGCTTTTAGCGTAACGACTGAAATTAAAAATATATCGTACCGGCCAAACGTCAACAAAACTGACTACGAATCAAGCTACGAACGCTACGAATACGAAACAGAAAATCAGAATCCACATAAACACGTTTTCCAGGTGGAGAATGGCAGGTAGGATTCCACGATCCACACGCCTTCAGATATTCCCCATTGAATGACAGATGCAATTGGAGGGGATTAAATATCCACGAAATGTCACTGTCAGCACTGCCAGGTGGTAGAAATTATGCAAGGCCTTAATTTTAAATTTAGATTTAAAAGTTTTAAAATTTTGCCTAGTGCTGTAAGTTTTGTTGCTGTCGATTTCAGTCAATGTATGATTGTTTTAAGCAAAACTAGGAGAAGAATAAAAGAAAAATTGTTAATTATGTTTATTATGTTACATACATTATTAATTTCTTTGCAATTTGAAACTGGCTGCAGTTGTATCAAAATATGTGAACGATTTTTTCCTGATAATAGTTTTATGCTTGTCAATTCACTATTCTTGTCATTATTTGCTTTGTCATTGATTGATATCTTTACTTTAAAAAAATCTGGGAGTAATATTTATATGTGTTGTGTAGTGGGAATGTAGGGAGTGAAATTAATATGTTTGTATTTACGCAGTATTTAGCCTCTTCACCGACTATGCTAGGGGAAAAAATAAGTCAATCATCATAAAATTTAAAGCTAGAACTACTTTTCATCGTAGCTCTCTTAATAATAGCATCATATACTTTCATTTCAAAGTTTTAATTTAAACAACGCTCTACAGTAGATGGCTTGTCGAATGATTGAACGAGTTTATAAGTTAAGTTTACGGAAAATCGCGCCTCATCTAGGTAGGATAACAGCAAAGGAAAATAACTGCATGTACATATAGGTGTCTTTAGTGTTAGTGTTTTCTCTCGCAACACCTTCTATCCTATTATCAATGACACCGACACGGCAACATAAATATGCATGTACATTGAGACATGTCCGCAGCAAATCTTACAAAATAATTTTCTAATCTCGTATCATTCAATTAACTTTAATAACCGCTAATTTTATTGTCGAATCATGAATATCTGTAACGGCTCCAGTACAAGTTAACTTAGATTCGGTGGCACATAGTAGAAGAGTTGCACTAGCTTAAACTGACTTGGTTGATTGTATGCATTATTTGTGTTGTAAAGAAATGCACTAGGTATAATTTAGACAAGACGGGTTGGATTTGAATAAATAGATCGTAATTTTGGTAGTCATAGATTGAAATAGTTATTAAGATTGCATAAAAAAACTTGCGTTGTGTTATTGAAGTTGGTGCTATGTCACGTTCGGACTGAGCTAAAATCCAGTAATTTAAGACGGAACCATTCTCGAATCTAACAGACACACTATACATTCAGTTTGGCTGTTAAGATCGCAAATAATGTGATTTGAGACGGGTCTACTTGATCTCAAATACTATTGTCAATTTATCGCTAGCTGAATTTATTTCAGCATATGTCGAATTCCATCTTGGGCACAATCTAATAGAGGGAACTTCATGTGATTTAACTCTGATTCGATAGTTGATTCCAAAAAATTAAATTTCGACGATATTGTTGTTTTTTTCTCGAAACATTCTTTGTGGACTTGTGATCCTCTGTCTTTTTCAAATAGAATAATTTGTTTATCACTACTAAGCACACTTTTATTCAAGAAACAATCGTCACAAATAAATTACTTAGTTTTACAAGGAACGAATCACTTAGCTTATGTACAAACTTCAAAAATTGTGCTGAAATTACAATATCTTAGTTTAAAATCATTTCGCCTTGTTATTCAGTCGATTTGTTTCTTCAAAGACTGACTACCCAGTCTCACACCAGGGATATTTAAAGTCCTTCAGGCATTTTTAAGATTGTTGATTACATGCTTCTAGACTGGACTGAGCTTCTCTGGCTCTATGTGATTTTTGAATCCTTAAATGCTGCGTGTCTGGGCTACTAGGTGTTTGCTGTCATTGTTTCCAAATGGAATTTTCCACAAATTTTCCGTTATTTTATTATTTCTCAATATTTCTCATTATCTCTGGTATTCATAGGGTGAAATATTATACATGCTGATGTACATGCAACATTACCTCCTCCTTGCACCTGTACATACCGAACAGATTCGTCTACAAAAGTGTTTGTTCCATAGTATGAGGCAAGGCGATCTAGGTTTACGTCTTTCATCTTCGATCGGTATTTGTGATGTTCCTGTATCCGGCAGACAACATAGTTGTGCCATTTGATTATGTGCTACTGTCCTTCTCGTTTTGGGTTCAGACTGGGACTTAGCCGTTTCCACCAACGGGGCCCAGCCAATTCTTATTCCTGGAAAAAGTATGAGGTGGAATAAATATAGATAAATAAAAACTAGATTTCAAAAATTAAGTTTGAAAATGACTATTATATTTCAATAGCTCATAGTTCTATAGGCACAAAAACCGCTCAACTTTCATTGCGTAAACAAACACTCGATATTCAAATCAACCAAACTATGCTACTGGGCAAACACTTTGTCAAAACCATAGGTACACAAAGCTGATTTTTTTGAGTTACTCAAAACTCGACTTTCATTGATTCACGATAAAAGCAGCAAACGCATTGCGAACTCTCTGGTAAAATGCGTTTTAAAACAAACATACTTTTAATGACATTACGCAATCGAGCCGAGTGGTGACTTGAGTGACCAATATGCAATCAATAGCAGATTGGTACGTACGCATAGTACCAATCCGAGTAATTGAAACAAAAGACTTAGGCGAGTAGCTTTATTTCATGTTCCAATTAAACAAATATTTATATGGCTCTGATTTGGGCAAAAGGCAACCTGCCAAGAGAACTTGTTGAGTCTTTTAAGTGGCTGCCTAGTTCGCTACCCGCAAACGAACTCCTAAAAGCTGAACTCAATTCGCTGTCCATAGATTTTGTGTTTCATGTCATTTTCAAGTTGACTTTCGCGCCAAGTCCAAATGTGTACAGCGCTCTTGATTAAATTCACCAGGGGGATCGCGTTCAGTCTAGTTTTGTTGACTGATGCTGTTGATGTTGCAGGGGCTGTTGCCAGTGCACGATCGTCAGCGTGCTTCAATTCAAACGCAGAAGAAAATTCAATTTATGTACGAAAAGCTGAGAACTCATGAAGTTGTCGTTATGGAACGAATGCAAAATATTTTGTCATGACCGTTACGAATTCGTTCGATAGACACATCGAGTCGAAGTAGATCTGAGTTAAATTTTTCGGTCTATTTAACATTTGCTCGAGACAGCCGTGACGAACTGGTGTAGTACGACGTCGCCTCACGTTGTGGTGGACGATGGTGGTGACGATGATGACGAAGTTGACAGCTGATGTTACATAATTTTATAGCTCTCATTTCATTTTCAAGATTTTCGGTAGCAGTTTTAGTGAATTAATTTTCAATATTAGAGACAAAATGGAAATATAAGACTCAAAAGATTTGAATAGAACAGCCATAGAAAGTATAAATAATCAAATCTTGAACTAAAAACATTGAGCTTAAATTCTTGATTTTGGAAGCAGTGGCTAATTTACTTAAGGTTACTAATTTCTAGTAGTTTTTAAATATTATTTTGTTTGTTGAAAATATGGAGACATATTCATTTTTAGTATTACCTATCAACCATATCCTCATTTAGAAAAATATATATTTTTCTTGCATCTACTAGATATAAGAAATATATGGAATGCTGTCATTTGACGTAGACAGTAGAGTCCCCCGTTAGACACTTTTAATACAATAAGCAGTATTTTTTGTTAGTATTTCCGTTTGGCTGGCAGAAGCGGCGGAGTATGGGGTGATTTGGATTGCCGACGGGCAGAGGGCCCGCTTTGGCGGCCGCGGTTCAGACAACGGTCACGTGTGGGAGAGATTATCTTTGTGAGCTGCTACCTGTCCCCAAATGACTCAATACAGGAATTCGGAGACAGGCTTAGCTCACTGGAGGACTCTCCCCGTGGCATCGCCGGCAACGTCATCGTAGGGGGTGACTTCAGTGCAATAGCTTTGGAGTGAGGCATGCCAACAGAGAACACTCGCGGACGGCGCATCGTCGAGATGGCATCGAGGTTGGGTTTGTTGGTGTTGAATACGGGTTCGACGCCAACATTCCGAAGGCCCGGATTTGGCAAACCTATTCCCGACTCAATTGCTCTCCCTGTAAGTGGCTAGGCTGGAATGCCACTAAATTTGACAGGGACGAGGTGACCGCATCGCTCGTTTCGAGCTTGGAAGCGGAGTCTCTAACATCTGGGACCCCAGTAACTCGAACAGCAGTAGAAGCTGCTGTTGACAGAACTATGGGGTGGATGCGCAGGGCGTTTGAGGCTTCAGTGCCCAAACGTAAACTATTTCGTAGGAGATAACTGGTGGAACGGTGAAATCGCCAAACTGTGACGCATCGCTTTGGTGTGCAGGCGTAGTGAGCCAGGAATAGGTCGGGAGTGGCTGAACTATCTGCTGGCCACATTGCGGCAAAGAGGAAGATGACCAAGGCCATCACGAGGAGCAAACGTGCCAAATGGCACACTCTTTATGAGGAGGTCAACTCAGACTCCTAGTCAGGTGGCTACAAATTGGTCACCCGTAGACTTGGCTGCATGCAGCCTAGCACTCTCATGGATATGATATCTATGGAGCTTATCGTTGATTCGGCTGTTCCCGGTGCATCCGTCAAAGACTGATGATCTCATCATCGTGAAACAGGCAGATGTTCGTTCCTTTACGGACAAGGAGCTGAACAGGATGAAGAACCGTAAAACCTCCGTGGCTTGATGTTGTGCCGGTCGAGGCGTTAAAAGTCGTGGCGGAGAGCCAATTGCGTCTCTTATTGGATTTGTATAAGTCATGTTTAGTTTCGGGGGTCTTCCCGTCATGGTGGAAAGTAGCTCGACTGGTACTTGTAGACAAGGAGAAGAGTAATCTAGGCAACCCATCAGCATACCACCCACTGTGCATGCTGGACACTGCGGGGAAACTTCTCTAAGGGTTGCTCAAGCCGCGGCTGGTGTCAGAAGTGACATCTGCTGGTGATCCTTATTTTACAGGCAATACGGCTTCTGGAAATGGCATTCAACAATCGATGCCATCAAAGAGGTTGGTGAGACTGTAGCAAGAGCAGACCGGTCGTCCAACTGGTAATGCTGGACGTACAAAGCACTTTCAACTCGGCGAGGTGGACAAATATCCTCCGGGCCCTTGAGCAGACGTTCCGTATCGCTGGCTACTTGCTAGTCATGATGCGGGACTACCTCAGAGACCAATGGTTGCTCTACGATACTGACGAAGGAGTCAAAAGGAAGCATCAGGTGAGACACAGGGATCGATCTCAGGACCTGACCTCTGGAACATCATGTACGATGATCTGTTGGGCCTGAAAATGCCTGCGGATGTGTTCCGGGTAGGTTACGCTGATGACATCACAGCGGTAATCACTTCCAGATCTGCCGAATTTGCTCAACTCAGACTTAATCAAGTCATGAGAAGGGTGGATGACTGAGAACGTCCTCCAGCTGACAGTCTCTAAAACAGAGATTATGATGCTGACAAAGCGGTGCATACTAACTGTTATACCCATGACAGTTGGCTCCGTCGAGGTCCAGACCAGCAAGTCTGTCAAGTATCTGGGAGTGACCCTGAACAGCAAGCTGACGTATGGGGATCGTATCTGCAGGGCATTTGGCAGGACTCTAGTAGTCGTTACTTCGCTGAGTAGGCTAATGGCCAAGGTCGGTGAATCTAGTGAAAGGTAACGGAGGCTGCTGATGCCATCCATCTTGCTATATGGAGCCAAAATCTCGGGAGATGCACTCCGAACTAAGAAGTTCCGGAAGCGCATTGCCAGTGTCTAGCGCAGAAGAAGCGTTGATGGTGGTATCGGGAGTAATTCCGATCGACCTACTAGCGCGAGAACGCAAGGAAGGATAAATCCATCGCTCAGAGCAGGACAGCACTGAGACAGTGACGCATGCGTGAACGCTCACCCTCCAACTTTGGCAAAAACGTTGGAGTGAAAGTGATCAAGGAGCTAATTGGTCTTATTGGGCCTTGGCTTAACCGGAGCCACGGAGAGGTAAACTTTTACCTTTGTCAACAGGGTAAGGTAGTCACACCGTACTGCCGGTACTGTTTGACTGAGCTCGATGATGCTCAGCACACATTCTTTATGTGCAGTCGATTCGCAACTATTGAGTCCTCGATCGCCCTGCTAACGCCTGAGACGATCGTGGATGCAATGCTACGAAACGAGAAGACCTGGCACGACCGGGTTGAAGCATTGCTTAGGCGGGCCCCGACTCGGAACTTCGTGGGCTTGTAGATGGTCCACTTTTAGTGAGTCAAACCTCACATACCCCGTGATGGTAGGTCACCCGGTGATCTGGTAAGCAGATTCTTTTTGCCCATCTACACTAGAAAGAAAAACATATTTTCGGCAAAAAATAGAAAAATCTTCTAGAATTCGTCCCATTGATAAATTGCTAAGTTTGGGAGAAGTCAAATCTGATGTCGTTTGGTTTCATCTTTTAAACATTTTGCTAACATTTCAACTTATTTGCACGTAATATTTTATTTTATTTTTTGCATCACTGGCTATAAATGCCAAGCTCGGTATTTATTATCCTACGTTGGATGAAACGTACAATAATTTTATTTATTCATTATATGATTATGTTATTTATTCAATAATATGAATGAATTAATGAATAAATAAAATTATTGTATTTTTCATCCAATGTAGGTTAATGAAGTGTATTATTATCATACACTACATTATTAAAACATAGAAAATTATTATGATTATACTATATTATTATACTATTACTACGAAAATTAATGCTATAGCTATTCAGAATATTAAGTTTTATTATTATAAAGGGTCCGCCGAAAGAGATGCAGCATACTAAATGTACGTCGTTTTCATTTTCTCATATTTATATGTAATTTTGTTAGTTGAATGTTTGACATTTATCTGCGTTGAATCATAATCGATTAAAGCCCGTGTTAAAATTATTCAAGAGCACCATAAAATAGGACAAAAGTAAAGAATACGTTTCGCGCAGTCCGTGATTATTTCGGTATTCATAAGTTTCCAAATTAGACAGCAATTATTTGTTTGGTGCGGAAATTTGAGACAACTGAATTAATTAGTAATCTTCTTAAGAGTGACAGGCTGAAAAGTGTTCGAGCAACGGGAAACAACATTGCTGTGAAAGAAAGTGTGAGTAAAAATGCGAAACTTCCGATAGCTCGTCAATCAGAAGAATTATGAATTTCACGGACCAGTTTACGTTGAATCATGCACAAAGACTTGACTTTACACGCTTACAAGATCCAATTGACTCAAAAACCTAGACCAACTGATAACACTTCGCAATTTCTCTGTTTGGCTCTTTGAACCTCGTGCAATTGATGCAATTTTTCATCAAAAACCATGTTTTAATTTTCATTTCTTGCTTTCATTCTTGCGTTTACTTTATTACGTGTAATTTGGTGGACCCTTTGTTTCAAGAAGTCATAGGATTTTTTTTGTATTCTTAAACGTATGTATATTTGTATATTATTATAAATTATTATTATATTATTAATTTTTATTATACTATTAATTATTTTAGTTTCCATTTTGATTTTTCCGACTTGGTTCATTATTTTTTCATCATGACTTGTCTATTAGTACAGCTTCCTTGATACACACTTATATCAAAATCACGATACCCTTCACATGGCAGCCATCGTAGAAACTAGTTCAAGAATTCCAATTACGATTCCGGTTACACTCAGGTTGCACCTTTAAGTATCATTCTCATTTAGACATTTATAAAAGCTTACTGTGCTCCACCAAATAAATACAAACATCGATCAAAATCGTGTACAGAAATGATTTAATTTAATGGAAACTTCCTTTCCGAGCAATTCTGAGAGAGAATGTTTTATTTATAATTTTCTGACATTCTTTTTAAATTGAAAGTCATGTTCAATTCAATTTTGGGTATTTAATCTTATCTAGTTAGAAAAGTTAGGAAATAGTCACGTTAATACTATTGATTGGCTCTTAAACTTTGAGGTGATAGCTAATGAAGGTCGTAGCTGAATCTAAACGTGCCGGTGTAGGTATGAATGTGTGATGACTTATATTCCATAGCATTTGTAACACTGGCTGCACATTTGGAGCTGGATCCTCAAGGTAATTGTATGAAAAGGTGGAAAAGGAATCATTACCTTTAAAAATACGTTCAAACGGAAAAAAGCCAAATTGAGGTCTTTAGGGCCAACTTTAAGGGAAGGTCTATGCCATTTAACAGTAAATACTTAATCGAAATTCTCTGGATAATATTAAATCATTTTCCTTTTGTAGATGAAAACTGCGTGGCAAGTACATCGACTACTTTAAAATCCATAAACTACAATCAATAGAGTCATTGCTAAGCATAGATATCCGTATGTGCAGATTATTGTTGGTAATCCACAAATGAAACAGTAGTATTGTATCGAACGAAGAAACCATCCACCACATAATCGCACACGATATGGTAGTAACATCAATATGCTTATTCCATATTCAGCTAGCAAATTATCATTTCACATAACATGAAAGTTTCGAGTAAATTCAGCATGGCAGAAAATTATCCATTGATCTATCTATTGGGTAAATTTCACAGGAAATCTATTCAAAGAGTACTTCCAGTATTGTACGGTATTGAAATTATCAGTAATTGTATGCAATTTACTGTTTAATGCAATTTCGTTATCGATCATGTCATTTCATACCATGTTTTACTACAGGGCAATGAAGAAGACTTCCGCAATTGCGGCGTTAGTAAGATGGTGACAAAAATTTTCAAGAAGGCTTATGTCAGCGCAATAAATTTTTTACGGTGTTTTTTGTGCCGTAAAATTGAAAAATATGAATAATGTACATGAATTTTAAAAAAATCATCAAAATCATTAAAAATCATAAACTACACCAACCCATATCGAAATTTTCCCACGGTTTGTGCGCAATGCACAAATTCGAATTACGTTATAACATACTGTAGCGTTAATTGAATGAACAAACCCGTTATTTGATGCAAACCTTATTTATTTGGCTACTGAATCATGAGAAGCAAATCTTAAACAATTGTAACACAGCATTGCGATCAGTGCAGATATGTAATTTTTTCTTCGAAATTGAAATTATGCCGAAATAAAATTTAGCTGTTTGCCAAAAAAATATTTCGGAGCTTTGTGTGAGAGTACTAATGCGACGTCATTATTTTACTTGAATTTTGTAGGTTGCTGTTGGTGTTTTTTCGCAACGTCATCGTGAATGCGATTCATTAAATCCGTGAAAACGTAATATAAAGCGCGACAAACAGTGATTAGAGGCCGAGTTGTAAATAATGAAGTTTTGAAGAATTTTCAAACACTGTATTACTGACGTAACATTTTAAACTCATTAGGTTTGTTTTCTAATTATGGATTTCTCAAGGGTGAAGCGTTTCACTTCTTACACCTAGATTGCAGCATACGTGTAGAAAAAATGATATGAGGGGTTCACATTCTTCTTAAAAAATATGTATAAATAATATTGACAACATAACTGATGAAAATACTCAGTGCTGGTAGCACTTAATGAGGGCTGCAACCAAAAATCAACTAAAACTGCGTATGTCAAATGCCATTTAAGGGACTACTATCCTGTAGAATTTTGGAAAAATCAATTTAATTTTTTTTACATTTTCCGATTTTCTACACCTTCAAGAATGACTTTCTAAATTTTTAAGAAGAAATTCGAAAAAACGCGGAAGTTATAGCAGTTTTAGTGCGCGCGCCTTTTGGACTGATCGCAGGTGCTCATAGACAGATGTTTACTTTCTTTGATCAAATATCATTCATATATATATATATATATATATATATATATATATATATATATATATATATATATATATATATATATATATATATATATATATATATATATATATATATATATATGTATATATATACATATATGAATATATGTATGTATATATATATATATATATATATATATATATATATATATATATATATATATATATATATATATATATATATATATATATATATTTATATATATATACATATATATATATATATATATATATATATATATATATATATATATATATATATATATATATATATATATATATATATATATATATATATATATATATATATATCTATATATATATATATATGGTACTTTTCTGTTTCCCCCCCCCCCCATTTTTTTTCACTTTTTGTTGTTGCAATGTTTCTAAAATTGATTAGAAAGTAGTAATTAACCAAAATTATGATGGAGAAACACGTTTAAAAGAAAAAAAATTTTTTTTTTAATTTTTTTTAAATTAATTTTTTAATTTAAAAATTAATTAAATTAATTTAAATTTTAAATTAATGTCACATAACAGTGAGAATAAATTTTGCTCCATTTTTGACGTCTTCCCTTTCCGAAGCTTCAACGCAATTTAGAATTAAGCTATTACATTAATAATGTTGTATACAATTTGTTTATATGATTAATAACAGTATAATGAGCAGGCCTCCCCAACACCACATTAACTTTTGAAAAACTCATTCTGCCACATAAAAATGAAAAAAAAATTAAAATCGGAAAAAAATAATTTTTGTTTAATGAATTTTTCCATCTCAATTTTTGTGGAGTAACTTCTTAACCCATTTCGAGCAGTTTTCATTAAAAAAATTAAAAAAATGGAGGGGGAAAAACAGAAAAGTACCAAAATTTATTCTCATTGTTATGTGACATTAATTCCAAATTTAAATTAATTTAATTAATTTTCAAATTAAAAATTTAATTTAAAAAAAATTAAAAAATTTTCTTCTTTTAAACGTGTTTCTCCATCATAATTTTGGTTAATTACTACTTTCTAATCAATTTTAGAAGCATTGCAACAACAAAAAGTGAAAAAAAATGGGGGGGAAAAACAGAAAAGTACCATATATATATTATATATATATATATTTATATATATATATATATATATATATATATATATATATATATATATATATATATATATATATATATATATATATATATATATATATATATATATATATATATATATATATATATATATATATATATATATGTGTGTGTGTGTGTGTCTGTGTCTGTGTGTCTGTGTGTGTGTATATATACAAGTATACATGTATTCATGGATGTAAATTGTATTTCAGTTCTATTTCTTTTTGCCCACGTGCGTTACGATTTATGTAAAAATGAGTTCGTATAAAAAATGTAGCAAAACTACTAAAGCAAAAAAAGCAAAACAGGCAAGAACAACTCGACAATTTCAAGGCAATCAACACACGGATGAATAAAATACATCGTTTGTGAGTGCCTCTGCGAATAAATTGTCGACAAGTGATTTTGATATTAAACTCGAAGATGGTTTTTCTTATTGTATTTTGTCCTTTTCCCTCGTTTTTTCTACGTTGGCCAGTATGTTAAAATGTAAAGAGTGCAACAAAGATGTGAAATTTACTAAAACAAATATGAAGAAACTAAAACAAATATGAAAAAGATGAAGAAAGGATCCAAATGGCGGAGAAAGCGGCTACTGCAGCGAGCAAGGAAGCCCGCTTGCAAAGAAAACAACTGCAGCAGGAAGAAGAGCAGGAATTTATAGACTCTGGAATACTTTTGTATGGTCCAGGAATTGCTGATTGATTATTTGTAAGCATTAAACAAAATTTTTTTTATAATATTCAGATTATTATAGTATAAAAAAAACTTTAAACGCGTTTTTCTCAAAACAACATTTTTTGAAATGGCGGACAGTTAATCTCGGGATTGGCTGAACCGATTTACATAAACCTGGGCTTGTTTTGTTTGTTAGAGTCCGTTGCAAGACAATTTACCAGAAAATTGGAGAAAAATACATAAAAAAAATTTTATAGAACAAATAAGCTGAAAAAAAGTCACTTTTTTTAACTTTTTTTTTCAAAAGTCCATTTTTTTTTACCGATTTTTTACTAAATGTGGTAAATTGTCTTGTGAAATACCTTCCTTTTTAGCATGCATTTTGATTTTTTTGTTTCAGACTAGCCGTTTCGGAGATTAACTGTCCGCCATGGAGTCATGTTTTTTTAAACTACCCAACTTCGAGCGCCATCTATTAAAATGTAGAAAACGACAAAATAAAAATAAAATTTTTTTTGTAAACTTCAATGTATTCTTAATTTGATACAAAAAATTAGAATTGATTAAATAATAAATTCATTGAAAAAAAAAGATTTAAAAATGTACTATTTTCACCATTCTACACACTGAACGAAAAGAATTCGAAATTTTAACTAATTGCAAATAGATGACTTTGATTTGGTAGAAAAGTCTAAAAGTATGATTTATTCTTCAAAACACTTTAATTAATAAGGAAATCTAGATTAGTTGATATAACTAATCTTCTTTAGTTAAAAAAGGATCAACTGTTTGTAGAGTTTCTTACTATTGAAATAGAAAATTTTGCCAATATAATTTGCATGAATGTCTGCATTATAGAAAGTTTAGTTATTTTTATTGTAAAAATGTCTAAAGACAGTAAAAGAAATGATTAATATTATACGGAGATAATTAACGATTCATGATTTGCGGAAACAACAAATTGAATTAGTAGGCTGAAAATCAACCATTTTCTTTAGTAAATTATGACTATTTCTTTATATGAAATACCAAATGATTTTTTTCAGTGCAGGATAGTAGTCCCTTAAGCCATTTAAGGCTTTCTTTGTAAAAAATCCCTGTGAAGTTAGTTCAACGAAACTATTTTATTTTATTTCTGGAAGATCCTTATGGAAATCCGTTATGTAATCGTAAAAAATATTATCAAAGGTCAAATGTCACGAAAATCAATTTTTCTTAAATATCTCGCTAACTATTTACGTGAATTTATATTTGCATTGAATTTGTTAAGTACAAATATCTGCACATAAACTTCATACCCGAAATTCGTGTAGGAGTAATAGTTCTCGAAATAAGAGGCTAACTGCATTGTTCTCATTTTTGAGTTAACACCGGATTCAAAAACTATATACTCCATTGCATAGTTATATAAAATTTGAAAAAACCTATCTTTTGTGAAAGTATGTTAAAATCAATATTGAAAAATGCACTCTCCATATACATACCTCCAGCACAAATCAAACACAAATCAGTGAATATCTCGAAACTACTAAATTTTTTTTAGTAATCCTTTATGCTTAGTAGGGTAGAACCAATGCCTCCTTGAAGTACGGGCCGTAATGAAGAATGATGACGTCAGAGCAGTAGGCCAACATGTCGCGAAAAACATACATAGTCTTAAGGGACGTCCGCGGGCAAATGTTAATTGTACGGGTTGTGTTACAGTGAGTAAAGTGAAAACAAAGTGAGATCCGGGGAACAGTGCTAGTGAACAGCTAAAACACAAATTAATGCGGTGCGCGCGGTATAATTAGAAAAATTCGCCACGAAATGTTTGTCAGATGTTCTTAGGTTATGTGGTGTTTTGTGTCGATTCACTTTCGATACAATTGAGTGACACAAAATGTAAGTTATAACTAAATATTAACACTGCAACGCATCCGCGCACAAAAAACTAACGTTTTATTCATATTTTAGCAAAAAAACCGCAAGTGAAATCTCGGTGTGTGTCGGCACTGCCTCGTGGAAATGTCAAATTCCCTACAGCCATGACGTCACAGCGAGAACGATTACGTAGCCTGACGGCCCGTACTTCTAGGAGGCATTGGTAGAACACAGCTCATTTATTTTATCGTCTATTCTTATTAGCATACGCGAGAATTCTGTTTATTTTGAGGTGAGAAAAATCCACTAAGAAATCGTTTATGAAAAAATCAGTTTTTTCTTATTTCATCGGAGATTAGTTTTTCTTAAATGCCTTTTTTCTTAAATATATTTTCGTACATCAAATTTGCACAAAAGCTTCGTACGAAAAGTTCATGCCAGACAAATAGTTCTTGAGATATGAACCTGAGATAGTTTTTGATTTTTAACCTCACTATGCATCCTTTGTTCCAATGATAGTAGATTATGTGCATTACGTCGAAGTTTTCAAACTCACTTTGGCCAAATATTCATATTTATCTCTCTCTCTCTCTTTCTCTCTTTCTCTCTCTCTCTATATATATATATATATATATATATATATATATATATATATATATATATATATATATATATATATATATATATATATATATATATGTATATATATATGTATATATGTATGTATATATACATATATATATATATATATATATATATATATATATATATATATATATATATATATATATATATATATATATAAATTTTCAGGATACATTGGTCTATATGCCCATTAGTGCACGGTCTCAACAAATAACAATAATCTTTAAGCCTTTGGCCCCGGCGGCCATTTTAATTATATTTGAAATATATTTATTATTCTGACAACAAATAACTTTTTCAAAAATTAAGCTAACGAAATGAATTTTGAACGTGTTTTATATGTGAATGTGGTAGTGCTTTGGAAGTTTTTAACCCTCTGTGTGCACTAGGCGCATAAAAAGAGATCGGGAAAATTTGAAAATGTTTGAAATGCGATAACTTTTGACAGAGCTATCAAATCATTATGAAACTTACAGGACATATATTGATATTACTAACTTGTAAGTTCAAATTGTTGTCAAACATGTTGGCAACCCTGTAGCTATGGCAGACACTGAAAGTGAAAACATTCAAATCATCGGCTCTTCCGAAGAATGGTTGCTTTTTAGAAATAAAAGTAAGTCACATATAAATTTTATGCTTTGTCTGCATATCCAAAATAAAACTTTTGAAATTTTACATCGGGCAAAAACGATAACACTTCCCTAATTTATCTATATTTTTAGCATCAGAAACTTCTGTTCACGAGAACTACAACCCGATAATTAGATGCAGCTGAAATTCACAGAATGTATTGGTTTTGAATAGGACCAGGTCTGAAAGAATCAATTTTGAAATGTGTGCCAACCTGTGCTAGTGGTGCCATCTTAAAAAATCACTAAGAAAAAAAACTGCTCTTTGCCTAATGAATTTTGATTCAGTTACCAGATTTTAATGGAATTCGCACAATAGCTGAACCTTACTCTAGGTCACGTTTGGTAGAAATTTGGTTGAAAAATTAAGCTCAGGCATGTATGTTGCGAATAAATATGAGAAATTGATTAGATAGCGCGTTTTATCAATGGGAATAAATCCTTTCCTCCAATGCTCCTGTCAAGCCATCAGAAAATTACCCCCTTAAAAAATGGTAGTGAATTCTTTGTGCACCGGAGTCAAAAGATAAACTTGACATTGATCTAAATAGTTCTGTATTATTAATATTTGTTCCTACTATTATGTATTCTATTACCATAGATACTATTCCACATCATATACCGTTAATATCGGCCATTGCTATTACACTTTGTCCTTGTAATCTTTCTAGACCACCACCGTAGAGATTGAAGCAGTTTGGATTAATTTTTTCATGAACATATGGCATCCTGATTAAATATGTGGTACACGAGTTTTGAACAATAACAATATAATTGCACTTTTTATACTACAACATTGAAATAATTATGAGACCCAAAAGATAAACAAAGCCATCATAGCATAAACTGTACTCATGTCTATTTTCGGAAGATACAGATGATCGAAAACCCGTATTTAGATTATAATTCGACTACCTATAAAAAGACCATCACTAATTAAATGTCTCTCATCGTTTCAATGGGTACTACTAGTGTTTTTCGAAAGTTTCATACTCAAGTATCGTCTTGCTATCGAAAAGGACTGCAAAGTCAACAATTTCTTTTGCTGAATGCCTACGGGCAATATTTCACGCATCATCATTAATTGATCACCGTTTTTGGTATGCAGCCGTGATGATCGCTGAAGTGATCGAAGATGGATGCATCTCAATCAACTGGTAATTAGTGGTGTTTTATATTTACAAGACTACTACGAATAAGTATGATATTGAACAGTTTAAGGGCCAAATTATATTTGGCCTTAGCCCAGTTGTCTGATTGTGGAGTAAATGAGTAATTATATGAAGTGTGTAATGCTTAAGGTATCAAATAGAGCACTGAAAATCAAAGGGGAGAAGTAGGTGGAGAAGAAGACAAAACGGTATATATTTATTTCGAATTATCTAAAGTCCTCATTCTATAATCAGTGGTGGCAATATTTTGGTGATTTTATGCAGATTACGGAAGAACTCTGGCGTTGGCATTTAAAGCATAAATACTCTCATTTCATGCCAGCCTATCTTATAGCTCTCAATGAGCTAATAAGCTGGTTTACTATTATCGGTTTGTATGACTTATTCAAAGAAGTATGATAATTTAAAAATTTACCGTGCTATTTTTCAGAAACTTATCAACGCAAAAAGGTGATCAAAGCTAAGAAAACCAAAATAAATATAGTCGTATCATTTTCGTTTCAATTCACACTACTCATTCAGCCGTAAGTAAATTTCGGATGGGTTAGTATCGTTTCAATCGACTGCAAAAGGAGTTTTTCAAGATTCAACCGAAATGGCGATCATGAAGTGCGCTTATGATGCAATCTATTCATGCTTCGGTTAAAGTGGATTAAATCATTGAAATGCATTGGTGACATAATGAGGTAAAGAGTGTCTTCTCTATAAAAAATTGCTTCAGATATTTGATGAATAGCGCAATGTCGTTTCGGTGATAATAGATATGTGGACGCATCATACACAATTGAAGCTTTTGTTTGATTTTCGACTAATGGATTTTCTGATGTAAATGTGTCATATTGCAATAAATGATTTGACTCGAAAATGGACTGGTAATTAAAAACATTAATGGAAAGAAAGTGTGTCATCGAGGACGCTGCCAAGTTTGGCTTAGTTATCACTAGTTAATATGATTGATAAGCTTTTTGTAGAGAACAAATGTTATTTGTATTGAAAGAAAATGTGTGTGGATAAAGGATGATTATAATTTAACAATTAAAATATATTTGTCTCCAAAGTTACATAGATGCACATAGATGCACAGGATGTTTAGCAACTGTTAGTGAATACGCAAAACACAGTACCCTTAAATTGAAAATTCATGTAGTTGCAGAGCTCTTGCAGAGACCTGATTTTTGAGAAGGAAGTAAATATTTTAATGGTTGACTTGTAGTGCGCAAATCATTGCAATTACTAGATTTTCTTAGAAAATGTAAAATTTAATTTTTTTTTTAATTCCATAACCAAGTCTTAACTGGGGGATCAGTTTAGTTTAAAAGTATTTGAAAAACATTAAGCACGTTTGATGATAAATATTTTTATCAACTACTATACAACCATTTTTCAATAGCTTCAACAAATTGATATGTAAAGTTATGTTTTCATTGATGAATTCGCAAAACATCTCTTTCCCACTCATTTTCGTCAACAACAATATCGTTTAGTAGTTCAGAGCAAGGTTCAGGTGCTTATTTCATCGAACCTGACATATGAATGCTAGCGAAAATATGGCTAGAAAAATAGGTAGTAGCTCAATTTACTTTAGGATGATTCAAAGGCTTAATAGGTACCCTATTATGCTAAGGACAGCCTTGGCGGAAGTGATGTTAAGACAAGGATTCGGGGAAGTGATGAGATGGTAAGAGATAGCGTTGTCGGCTTATAGTCGAAGAAGGGCAGCTGATGGTTGGCTGTTTCGCAAGCGCATTGCGCTAGATAAGAAGGAATTCTAACTTCTACAAGTTACAATAGTAAAAGCAAATAGTAAAAATCTACTTCTACTTCGACAATAGTAAAAGCTTTAAAGAAGAGAAACACCGATGCTTGAAGGATTCAATGCGTGAAGTAATGGTCTCATGAGAACTTTGCTTCTGATTTTTTTTAGTACCGCTAAAGCAGTGTGGCCAGCCCAGCTTATCTATGGAAATCAAACTCAAGTTTTGGTCTTATGAAAGTCTTGTAGATGTACGCTGTGTTTAAGGGGTTAATGTATTTCTTGCCTATCTGAATGAAAAGCAGGCCTTTAATGCTATTTTGTTCAATACAGATAAGTTTACAAGAAGTGTAAAAACTTAATAAGTTTAGCAAGATTGAATCAGAAATATAAACACCATCAACGGAAATAATGTGGCTAGCAAAAGAAGGATAAGACTTGACTGAGAGAAGAGAGCATTGTAATTTTGACGTATTAAATATAAAACAGTTTGCTGATCAACATACAATCTCTGCTAACAGAATTTGCGTTCCCGTGAGACTTGACCATTGTATGTGTAAAGTTTCTGTGATATCAGGAGTGTGTCGTCGGCAAAACTATGAATGGAATTGAAAGTGCAGGGAAGAAAGCCATCTATAAAAAAAGGAGCGAAAAGAGTATTTTATGGTACATCGGCTTTGGCAGTATGGACTCAAGATTTAAGTGCAGCCCGAACAGCTTGGACGGAATGATCTACGAGGAAACTTTCAAGCCATTTAACAAAACAGAGGGAAGTTTGGCTAACAGAGCTGCATGTCAGACTCTGTCAAAAGCCCTCGAAATATCAAGAGAAATGACACAAAAGTTATCGACACAACGGTTTCATCTCTCGATGAGAAATGCAAACAAACTTCCAGTGGAGCGCTCAGAACGGAAACTACATTGACGGTTATTAATAAGATGGTTTGACTCAAGATAGCTAATTAGTTTTGAATTGATAAGTGATTAGGGAAGGGAATATTGCAGTTAGGTCGACAAGTAAAATAGTTTGCGCAGATTCATCTAATGCGGAGGTACAATGCTTTAGAACGAGGGGCGATATATCATCAGGTCCAGCAAATGTGGAGATATCAGGCTTGGCAAGTGCTCTCAATATCTATTTTGTGTGGAGAAATAAAAGCACATATTTGGAAGCGTGAATTAGAGTGCTAAGTGGCCTCAGCGACCGAGTATTCAAGAAGAAGTTCGTAGCAAAAATTTCAGCTTAATCCAGTAACTAAGTAAATAAGTTATGACCATGAAGGAAGGGTGGCAAAGAAGAACCGAAGAAGTTGTTTTTGATCGTTTCGATAAGAGAGTACAACCCTTTAGTTACTTTCCACCTTGCAAGGACATTTCGCTTAATGTTTTGGTCAAACTAAAATTTAGCTCAACGAATAATGGATTTTTAAACATGTATCAAGTGCAGCTTTGTAAACCTGGCAAATTCCTCAGATTGATATAGTTTTTAGGCTTGGAATACCATTTCCTGAATGTGAATGGCGTCTTTAGATTCGTAATTAAGTCATAAGTTGATGGTTGGCCTAGTCCTCTTGAAGCTAGGGGGAATAAAGGAAAATATATTCGACATTCTTTGTTGAAAAGCAGTTGGATAAAAAAAATTCTCTGATATATTTACTGAATGCAATCCAGCCAGCTTTGCCATAGTTCTAGGCTTGTGGTTAAAGAAGAATAACAAGAACTTTTAAATTTAAAATGTTCTTCAATAATTTTACTTTTAGAATTTTACGTCTGCCTTCATTGTTTCATACAAACTGATTTATCTTTTCAGGCCGATTATAAACCTCAAATCTCTTCGTCCTGACAGTGAATTTGCTATTAAGGTGAACCCATAGTCCAGTCTGATTTCTATGTTTTTACTTCGGACTGTGATCTTTCCTTTGTATCGACAGGTAAGTGAATTTTATCTGTGTCAACTCAAATTGTAAAATAATGGTTGTATGTTTTAGATAGAGGAATGTTACTTAACGAGGCGGCTAATGCGAAAAATTTAAACAAAAGTAAATTATCAAATTTTTACGGTTCATTCATTCATGTGATGTGAAAATTTGAATGATATGTTTGAATTAAAGTGTAAAAAAATGCATTTGAATATAAAAGGTTCATAAAATTTAGTTCGTTTAGTTCGGCGTACTCTCTGCCTTACTCGTTGCACTACGAGCATCCTTTGATGCATTTTTCGAAAATGAAATTGTTGTTTAAATTGAAATGACAAACTCTTGAAATTGTGTCAAAACACATTGCTAAATTTGATGATGTTTCCTGTGAAATTTTGATATATTTTTTCCTCAGGGATGGTTTAAAAAATGGTGACGAATCTTTTTCCCTGTGTTCTTAAGTAAATTTTTTTTTCTATGATAATGCCAAAGCTCAGGGGATTGCCCTTTGAAGCGAATGCTTAGCAATGGCGGTAAGGAGACACATATGGGAGAAGCCGATATCCATTATTCCATTATTATTTTAAGTACCACATTTATTTCTTATTTTCTAAAACGCTAGTGTTATGCCTAGTCGCTACTAAAGCTTTTAATGTGGCACTTAATTAATGGAGCGCTGGTATTATGCCCAGTCGCCGACTGTTAAGACAACACAAGACGAACAAATCAAGCCATGGGCATGACGGGATTCGAACCCGCGGGCAGTAGATCACTGCTTCGGACTGACGCGTTAGCGAGCTAAGCTACCGACCCCCCAATGAGCTAAAATTCTACCGTCGGGTTTACAAAAAGCTTGAGCAGTCACGTAATTAGGTTTTCATAAATATTTAAATTAAAAAAATCCCAAATCGATCCTGCTCAAATCCGGTGATCTTATTCTTCAAAAGCCCAAGCTTGACCTACTCGACAACGGCAGAATATTAGAAAACTATTGTTATTTAACCTGATTAAATTATATGTGCAGAGATTATGTTCTTGGTAGCTTGGTAGTCTATATTGCATTCGAGTTCAGATTAAAAGAAAAGTCCATAATGTACGAAAATTTGGCCTTTTATTTCTATTTTATAGCTGATGTAACCATAAATACTGATAGGACTATGCGCAATGTAGATTTTGTCACTCTATTTTGACTCTATTTTCACTGAATGTTTCGTGAATGTATGTCCGCCCTGTTCATAATTTCAGTACATACTACCTATTACATTATGAAATGTCATTTATGAAGAAAAATGTTGAATAGCTTCCAGGTTCCCAGGCTATTCGCTACAAACTACAGAGATATTTTTTCCATTTTTAATTTTCTCTCAAACGGGTTACTATCTTAAATCTTTCGTATTTCGAATGACATGTTCGGTACATTCCTCGAACATTCAAACAGTATCAATTACTCTGTGTACGCTTGATACATCTGAACAGTGCAGCTCTTGAGGGATGACGATTAATTGTCATGAATGAAGTGTATTTGGTAATTAAATAGAGAAACAAGGAATACCAGATGTGCAGTTAAATTCAAAGTCTCACATCATATTTTAATCCATAAATAGTAGATTAGTTGTTGCTTCCTCCATTAAAATTACAATTACACAATAAAGTCATTATGTACGATGGCAGTTGAAAAGAACTAAATTATTTTATGGAATAGGTTTGCTTGGATAAACACCGGCGATAAATGGACTATACTGGGCTAAGGTGTGGTGTATGTTGAAGGTAGTGAGCTGAAGTTTGTAAAGAGTCAATCAATTATTTTGAGAGTACTCATTTTTAAAATAAAAAGCACAAAATATTGATTGTTTGAAGTGTGATATTTGTTTCATTGACTTAAGATCCATTCAAATTATTTTTTTCACTTGTTTTTTGTGTGGAAACGTGTTGAAGGGACAAATTTGGTTCTCTATCAAACTGAAACTGGCTTATTATTCCTTGGATGACACCTATCTATGTTCACATTAAAAAAGCATCAATACTTCACCGTAATCAGCACCTCAGCAGCCCGATTTCAATATTTCAAATTCGTATATGTATTTAATTTGCTCAACCAGCAATTGATTGAGGAAGGAGGAAAACAAAAACCCAATGGGAGTCTTTTCAAAAGCAATATTAGCATTCTCCCTGCGGCCACAGTAGAGTGGTGCGACCATGTTGTACTGTTACATATTTCTCTGTTTGAAATTTTACAAGACAGGAGTCAATTTTTCTTGTCGGAATGTCCGCAAGTATTTCCTGCGTCAGAAAACTTGAAGTGTTTTTTTTGCAGCTGCTTGCCGCGTACATTTCAGTTTCGCTTAAATGTTTTAGCTTCTAGTCAATCGGTCAGCGAGTGCAAAACATTGATTGTACGGCCAGCATGGCACTTGTACAAAATCCGTAGAATTGTATAGTAGAGGCTGAAACTACACGTTGAGCCCGTGAGCATAAGAGTGATGCCAATAATTTAACCGTATGGTTTGTATTGAAGATTGTTTCAAAGAATTTTGGTTTATAGGACTTTGCTAAATTTCGAGCAAATTGATGAAAGTAGGACCAAAAGAGGCAGATGAGAGGATAAAATTTGTAACAATTACTGTGCTTTGTCACGGTAAACAATATTTCTGAAAGCATTTTAATAAAGTAATAAATTTATGTGTTGTGAGTGTTTGATATGTTAATGTTAAATATTAAAATTAGAAATTTATATCTTGTGGGTCGCGATCTTGTTTCGACAGCAAACGCTTGTTCACTTGACGGCCGATAACTTGGTTGATGAGTGACAATGCAGTGTGAAGGAGGATTGAAGATTATTTATAATATCCTGTGTGGACAACATATTCACGCCATAAATTCTAAGACTTATTAAAGTGAGTGTATGATGGGCACGAAAATGTTAAAACTGATGGGAAAGTCAAACAGTGGTATATCAACCAATAGTAATAATAACCGCAAACAATAACACTCGATCTACTGTCATTGCTGATTCAAATCAACGAATTTAATGTCCAGCAATCCATTATTTGTTCGCATTGTTAAATCTGGTGGTGGTGCAAGCACTCATTTTAAGATTGGCAGTTTGGCCTCAGGGTGTACTCAAGTTGAGAGGTCAGTTGCTATCGGGAAGAAGACACGGGCTCCCTCAAGGAAGAGAAAATGAGATGATGGAATCTAGTGTCAGAATTTGAATGAAAATGTTGGGTGCAAATAGGTACGAGGAAAGATAGTCAATGTGAATCTAGAATTCTATAGAGAGTTAAAAATATTTTAAACTTGATTCCTAATGTAAGTGAACGTGAAAGTTAATTTGTTACAATCTATTGTTGACAGATATAAATAGGTGAAAAAAAACCGTTACTTTGGGAAATCTCTTTTGACTCTCTTCTCTTTTCGTCATGATATGAAAACTTCCTTTTTTATTTTAATCTCACTTATCATAATCCTAAACAAGTAATTTTCGACGTTCAATGCATAATATTATACTCACCTAGGGTTAATATACGCATGATCCACAGTTCACACACGAAACTGAGGTGTGTTCGCTGGGCCGCTACTTGTCCAAGCAATACGTTCCCAAAGATAGAAAAAGCTCATGAGAAAAACCCGAGCACGATCAACTTCTGCTGAAACTTTTTTTTCCACGGGTCCAAGACACTAATTTCACTGGGATTTGATTTTGTTTCAATTTGATTTGGAGCACATCGGTTTGGCGGAATGGAAAACGTACGGGACGGCTGCATAGCATTTACAGATCTCCGGTACGGTTTGCTGGTATGTTACGATTACGAACAACAACTGGATGGCTGTCGTCGTATTGAATCGTATTGAATCGATCGGATGCAGTGTGTTTAGTGAAAGTTCTTCTTACCATAGATGGTTGCAATGTACATATTGTCAATTGCCCAAGCTTGTGCTAATGCTTGTATAGCTATGTTTGTATGTAGCTTATGGTAGCTTCTAGTGCAGATAGCGAGTGCGTTTAGCTGAAAACGGTAAGCTGCATAAATTTATGGTAAGTACTTGCGACAGTATAGAGAATTAGTGTCCAGTGCAGTTTGGGCTTGCTAAAATTGATTGAGAAAAACTAGTAATTTAATATGGAAGAAAAGCAATCTCACGCGTACAGCATTACTGTCGAACGTATGAATTATCTATTGGTCGGCGACTACGACTCTAGATGAAAATACCCATTCAGGATATATTGATTACTAAGGAAATGTCGTTCGAACGCCTTCAATCAGAAAATGAAAGATTGTAATCGAAATTTTCACAGAAATGATCGGGTTGCGGCATTTGAGCATTAAGAGGCGACTCTAAGGCCAAATGCGGCGGTATATCATTTTGAAAGGAAAAATTTATGGTATTTTTTGAATATGTATCGATAGTTCGTTGCAAAGGAACCGGCGACGATTTCTTAATTGAAATCGATCTTCGTTTATGAATGCTTCATTGCGTGCAAATGTTGCGAAAATATAAGATACGTTGCTCTCAGCTAACTGACTGAGAACCGTCTGTTTTAATACCTTATCCTAAATAATTCAATTATTATAATTACAAATGAGACTGCTCAAATGTTGGCCGCATATAGAATAGCTATATAAAATTTAACTTGTTTCGCCCGAGAGCGTTCTGTATGTGACCATTTGTTGTATCATAATGCTACATTATTAAGAGTGATCACAGCAGCAGCGGCTGCGGCAACAAAACAATCAATATGGACTTGAATTAAATGAATTATTGTCAAAATGCTAGTGATACAATTCAGTGAAACTTGTTATTGTGCAAGTGAACGTATGAATCGTATTCAATGGCCTTGAAGAGTTAATAATGGTTAAAACAATTATCAAGTGCGAGAATGCTTCAGACGTGGAAAATTGGATAATGTATTCAATGGATATTACAGTTACCTACTCGGGGCTAGGTACTCATAGATTTGGTAGTTTCAAGTGCGACATATAAATACATGCATTCAACATCAATATGTTGCTGGTGGGCCGATTATTTTCGATTAAAAGATCTTAATTCAGTGTTAATAACGGCACTTTGAAGATAAGTAAGTAAGTGTGTACAAGGCTTAGCTGCTGAAATTACCAAGGAATTCAGTGATTATTCCAATTGTAACAGCATTAGATGCTGTGTGGAAGAAAATTGAATTCGGATCTCTTGTTGTAATTCCTGTGGAGTTACCGGCCAATTGAGAAAGTAACGGATGAGTTTTATTTGAATTCTTTGATTTTACGACTGGTCAAAAATGTTGAGCTGAGCTAAGGGCTGACAGATTAAGAAAATATTCTTGTTCCGAGTTGAATTCAACTAAAAGTTGTTTGTTGCTTTAGAAATCAGATAAAAATCATTTCGAAAGCTAGTAACTAATGCTATGCATGTTCTCTGCATACTAAATAATGTTGTAACTATTGTCTGCCCATGGAAGCAAAGCAAA
Source organism: Nemotelus nigrinus (assembly GCA_947369275.1). Taxonomy (NCBI): domain Eukaryota; kingdom Metazoa; phylum Arthropoda; class Insecta; order Diptera; family Stratiomyidae; genus Nemotelus; species Nemotelus nigrinus. The sequence goes on along the minus strand of OX376372.1, from coordinate 223,481,848 downwards.
GCAAGGATTGAGATAGCTATCGAATAAGTAGTTTGCTAATAGTAATATCAGAGCCACTTATTCTCATGGCCTCACACAAGCGAAGGCTAATGAGAGCTTGATGGTCGTTTTATGAATGGCTTAGAGGAGGAACAATTCCGATCAGATTTATTAGAGTGCTAATAATAAACACATATAACATAGTTTATAGATCGTGAAGCATAAGTGAAAATAATTTTTAACGATCTTATTAGATAAAATATAATTATGCATTATTTAACCAAGCTTGAGTAGCCTAGTGGCTTCTTGTGTGTGGTATCCATGATCCGAATCAAGGCTCGAACGAGGATACACGCACCAAGCTTTGAGTTCAGCTAGCTCTGAATAGATACCTAAATTAATCAGGAGTAAAGTGTGTCGTGGAACTAATCACTCCATACTAGTATTCACATTGATTGTAAATTTGTGATGGCGTTCTTTACCAGCTTCAGCCCCTAGATCCGGACGAGGTTTGCCGTGGGATTGCTTTACTTCTATGTATTATTCAACAATGAACAATACATTTATCTGCAGTTTTTGCATGTGATTGAGGAAAATTATACAAAATGATATATTAAAGTTAATTTGCAAGAAAATTTGTTTGCATTCAATCTAATTGATGGTGCAGCAGTGTTTTACAGCTTGTTATATTGATTAAATTCGTCAAGACAGTTATTGTTAATTGCATTCAAACTTAAAAAAATGGGACTATTAAAATATTTATTGAAAAAAAAAAACGATCCGCATAAATGCAACTTATATTGTTGCCTTAATTTGTGATGAACTGGCCAATGCGTACATTTATTGGCCAATCTCAAAAAGGAGATGCAAAAAAAGTGCGGACAATATAAAACAAATCCGTAAACTTGACAAAACAACGTTATTACATAAGAACTTCTAGAAGGACTGATTTTCAGGGAAAACAGGTAAGTTTCGTATCAAATTTTAAACACAAAATTTCTTTTTCGTACTCGCGGCCGAGTATCTATACTACACCAATACCAATTCCAACTAAAACAAATGATTAAATGACAGCTATCCCTGGGAAAGGCTGTCCAGTATTCTTAAGCCTTAAGCCTCACTTGCATAGATTACCGAAGTAATACAACTCGTAGAGAATTAGTAATTATAGCGTTTTGCGAACAAGTGCTAACAATCAAAAAGTAAGCACAAATCAGAAACTGAAAATCCATGAAAAAAATTCGGGTACATTGTCAACTAAATTGCTTTATGATTTGGCCTAACCACCACTTGATTAGTCATTTTACTCTTTGTTTGTGATTTATACCTATAAGTAACTCAGCGTCATTTTAGTTGCAATGACCACTTGATAGATGAGAGCCTAGGATGGTTAACTGATTTAAATGAAACACCAAATAAACGAACTACAACCCGATGAAAGCGAAAATTCAAGAGATATCACCCTTATCCGAACGCATGGCAAACTCACAAATGAAACACTCTTCGTCGAAAGCTGTAACGCTGGTTGAAAGAGATATTCCATTCTCATCGAGGAGATGACTAAACCACGAAAACAACAAACTTAGATGGATAAGTCCGATGTGCTATTAAAAATACAACAGAGTTAGTGTCTCACAACAGAGCTAGGATTTTAAATTTAAATATTTTAAAAAAACCCTTTAAATGGGAGAGCTTGAGTGGATTTATCAATTGCGATGTCGCAATGATCGTATGCACACTGTACGTAGGCTAACAAAGTCTTGTTGAAGAAAGGACGATTGTACGTTTCGGCTTAGAGGCAGTTTTGTTCCCACTACAATATCAGGTGTTTACGAGATGGACCAAGCAAAAACCTGATTTATAAATGCGTACATAAGTTTCGAGCTAAGGGCTCCGCTATAAACTAACCACGTCCGGGCTAGAGCAGAATCACAAAAACGAAAGAAATAATAAACGAAGTTGCACTTAGCGTATGCCCAATAGGAGGTAGGTGTCTGATAATGTCCGTGTTGGGAAATTATAATGTACCAACATTAAGACTAGAGGCGAAAAGAAAACCGGTTAGAAAAACAAATGGTGAAGAAACACCGAAATTTTTTCATCCGTTATTTGAATTTGAGGAAAATAGAAGTTAACCAATCGGTTCTTACTCCCAAATAGGCAATTCGACTTCTAACTTTGGCTGAAGGCTACAGTCATCCAGGCAATTGCCATATCTGAAGAAGAAAATAGCCCGAATCTCTCATGTGAAGTGGGCGCATTTATTTTCATTGTTATTTTACAGTCGAGGATTGTTATTTTACAGTCTAGTATAAGGTTACGTTAATTTTTTTTCAAGATAGGAACATGCTGTGAATAAAGGGTAGCTAAGAAAATACCTTAATTTAATGCTTTAAGAAAATTCCTTAATATATAGAGATTATCAATATATATATGTATAAAAAAATTTAAAAAAAAAAAATATTTCTTTTATAGGAATGGTCGATTATCAAAGAAAGTTAAGTCGAAGTACATTCCACCCTGGTAAGCTTACTACACATTTTATAGAATTCACTGAATTTACAGAGCTTGCTTGTTATCGAATTAACTGGCGACCAACCCATACTGTTGGCCTTCGTGTTAGGAGACGACAGTTTGGGACCAAACACCTTGAATCTATTTGGCGAGCCGAACCTCACCTAATGGTTCGTGTCCACATTGAAGTGAGTAAGTCGCGCCCATGACCCAATTCCTACATTAGGACTGGACCTCCTTAGACCGTGAGGGAAACAAATAAAAATGGACAAATCACCAAGTCACCACCAGCCCTGATTTCCTCGTGTGCAACCTAAATTTCGTTTGAATCGAAAGTTATAGGAGTAAAAACATTTTGAGCGAAAAAGTTTCAAAATTTTGGAAATTGAAACATTTGTTCCTTATTCTCATGATAGGAATGTCATCATATGAAAATTGGATGGCCGCAAATTACAATTTGGCACCGTGCTGATAGTCCTTTGAGATGACTGCGGTCGACGTTATAGGGGTGGAATTATTGTAAACTTTGGAAAATTAGGTTAGGTATTTATCATATGAAAAATTAATAGTAACTTCTGTTGGTAGTAACACGACGAAGAAACTGCAATCCTTTGCTTTGCACTGCAACCAAAAGTATATCAAATCTATTTTTCATTAACTTATTCTTAATATGTTTTTTATTAACCTATTCTGAGAATTTATTGTTGATCTACTCGCTGCATTGAGAATGACAGGCATGGAAAGATGTTAAGGGTTACCGCTTGCGAAAATTTCAACACTTTGGACATTCAACCATGTACTATTTATTTTCATTGGGAGATAATTATTATTTGAAAATTCACCTTCAAGTAAAAGAATAACAAAGATGGCCGTAGCTGGCAGCCCTTTCTTAATTTCACGGGTAAATTCTACCAGCCTTGTTTTATGTTGGAGTTTGTTCAGCATATGAAAGCATTCATTTTATTTTTTAGCAGAAAATTGATTTGATTGATCGGTTTTTCTAGATGGAGCCACAGGCACAGGCTTGTCAGCATATATCAGACCTGCTCCAACTCAAGATCAATACACTCAGCGATTTTCACATTGACTTGATTCATTGACGAGCAAAAATGTCAATTGCTTAGCAATTTGGCAATTTGTTAAAGGGTTATTGTCCTTTTAAAACAAGGAATTTTGCAAATTTTAAACTGACAAATCATTAAGTCAGCAGATTATTTACTTTTTTTCTTCAAAAGCGAACAATTATCAGGAAATTTGAAGTTTTTATTTTTTAGAGCTTCAGGGTTCTCAATTACAGGGTTTATGTACGCTCATTGTATATTAGGCTGTTGAATGAATTTCGTAAGACCTTTTTAAGTACAAAACGCTTGAGTATATTTTTCCAAAACTTTGTTATATCCAAGTTTGACACATGTTTTGTCCATTTGAAAGTAATTTCTTGATGAAATTATAAGGACACTGAAAATACCATTTAAATAATAAAGATTATCTGAACTTATTACATATATACATCATTGCATGCTGAAAATTTCAGATTAATCGGATGACGCAATTACGAAATACTTCAATTCATTTTCAGTTATAATTTTGTACAAAGTTTGTTAAAAAATGATGCTCGAAATCGTATCAGTATACTGCTGTACGTCAATCTGTGAAGGGAGAGTGTAGGTAAAGTATTCGAGAATTGTGATCCGCTACACGGAAGAAGTACCTTATTCATAAATAAAATAATCATCAACCAAAACCATTGCAGATTAAATTACAGGACTCCAATTGCAATTTCAGCAGTGTTATTTTGGAAAGGATCGAGAAACCATTGAAAGAATAGAAAGTTTTGCCACATAAGACGAACATTTCGCAAAAAATCAATTTATAATTGATACTCAGAGCATACAAAAGGCACATAATATAATTTTCCACCGTCACATTTGATCAAAAACGTAACTTTAAGGGGTTAGTCCACTGTTAAACTGCTCCAAATGAACTTTTTTTTTAAACAGCTACCAAAAAAAAAACTATTCAAGATACCGAGTTGAAATTTTACATACATCTTTATTGAAGTTAAAAATTAACATTTTCATTGGAAAAAATTATTAGAAAACAAAATAGCGACCGACCCAACGGATCGCCGCAGCACCGCCGAAAAAAAAGCAAATCTCGTCAATTCCTGGACGAAATAAGCACCTGTGAACAAACTACCAAAAATATTTCATTAGTTTCGAATATAATGGACTGCACGGGCCTAAATTTAAAGCCCTTAAGCGATTAAAAAAAATTAGTATACTTTTGAACATTGGTTATTCAGTTTTTCGCGTTTTTTCAATCAAAAAAATGTTTCCCAAATCGTCAAAAAATTTTTTTTGTTCTAAATTTAGGCCCGTGCAGTCCTTTATATTCGAAACTAATGAAATATTTTTGGTAATTTGTTCACAGATGCTTATTTTGCCCAAGAATTCACGAGGCGCAATTTGCTTTTTTTTTCGGCGGTGCTGCGGCGATCCATTGGGGCGGTCGCCATTTTGCTTTCTAATAATTTTTTCCAATGAAAATGTTAACTTAAAATTTCAATAAAGATGTATGTGAAATTTCAACTCGATAGTTTTTTTTTGGTAGCTGTTTAAAAAAAAGTTCATTTGGAGCAGTTTAACAGTGGACTAACCCCTTAAGTTGTTGTAAGTTGGTATACGAAAAACACTCACCAGCACAGCTGTTAAATGATAAGAAAATGCCCATTGTAATAAAGAAACCGAAACCCTTTATATCTAGTGAGGTTTGTTTTGATCTGATTGCTGACGAAGATCAGACGATGTTGGAGTTTAACTCTCTAAAAAAAAACAAACAATATGATCTACACTGAATATTTTTTTTCAACTGTTATGTCTCATTAAAGCTATGACTATAATTATGAATATTTTTTAAAAACTATAAAAAGTGAATTTTTGTTAAAACGCTTTAAGAACTGAATCATTAATGAAAATGCTAAAAACTTGACATAATAACCAAAAATATCACCTCGAAGAGAGATCTAATAGTTCTCAAAAGATGGATTTAAAATATGTATCATCGTCAATTGAATCGCATTATGTATCATTGCAAATTTTCATCATTTTAATCTTCTAAAACCGCAGCAAAACTCCAGCAATCAATATCCATTTAACTTTTGCTTTTGCTCAGTTGCACTCGCCGAATGAATGCAGCATATTTTCGTATTGTTGGAAGCATTTTCCAACCGCGACGAAGCTGTTTTTAGTGGGGAACCGGCACGTTTTTTTGTGGGGGCAACACTTTCATAATTGTCTCCGCTCTGCACTTTACAGTAGATACAGCAGCGGTTGGCTTTAACCAAGATTTGCAAGCAGATACTATGTTTTCATATGAACATTATGCTCTACGATGCTGCTGCTGTATCTTTGCGAGAGCCAAACATAGTTAGATACTCTCGTTCAAGTCATCTAGCTTCATGGTAATGCAAGCGGAAAAAAGAATAGTCCTCTAACACTGTTATGCTCCCAGAGCGTTTTTTGACTTGCGGTTTACCTGGAGACATATCGTACTCAGCAGATAATCGACCTGTTTGTCTGCTGGGCCGTTCTACTGATCGCGGACCGCACGGCGTGGCGTCTTATACATAAATCGACGTATCTAAAAGTCGTCAGATATGCGCGGTGTTAGCGCAACGAGTCTTTTACTGAAAGGCTTGATTTGATGTTGTGCAAAAGACAAATTCCAGACAGACTTGAACTGAACGTGTTACGAATCGGTTGTGCGCTGAAAACGATAAAGATTTCGATTTCAATCGGCTTAAACAAACGTAAAGAATCGCTAACGTCCACTAGTATATAGTTGAAAATTAAAGGGCTTGAAGTACACATTTTTGTTGACCGTTACTAAACTAATAATTAGGGATTGTTCTGTTTATATTCGAAATTAATAGGTGGATTGTGTGCTTCGGGTGGTTAATTTCCAAAACGTCGTTAACAGATAGTTTAGAGTCCCAAAAATAGAGTGATTGTGATTAAACCCTTTGATAAAAAAGATTGTTTTGTATTCGAAATGAATTCGTGGTGTTTCAGTCTTTTAGTTTGCCAAGTTGTAGATCTAATAATGTCGATTAGACCTTGAAGGTTTTCTTACTTTTTCTTTCTATGACCCAGTTCTACTGGTCATTGTTGAAATGTACCAAGCACACTTTTGTATAAGATTAAGTTAAATATGCTAGCAGGGTTTCACATAAGCAGATGAACCAAGTTTATTTCGAATGCAAAACAGTTTTTAATTTGCTCGGTTTGTTTTCTTTTTAAAGTGATTTGAAAACCATCGGAGAGGAAAAGTGAAGTTTTGTGTGGAGCACAAAGGAGGTGCTGACGAGGCGGAAAGATAAAAGTACACAGTGCATGAGATCGCGTATACAATAGATTACGAGCGCTAACTTTTTGAATATTTGATTAGGAACAGTTTCTGTTCCGCAAGCAAATACGTGGAATCTGTTCTATATCACCAGTCGGAAAAGCATTTACGCAAAACAAACATGTCGGCCGCGGTGGCCAATTGTTGTCTCGGATCGAAGAATAACTTCACAAAAGAATTGTCGCGTTCGAATCGAAGTGCATCGTATCACAAATGCAACAAATTTGCAATGATTGTAATGTTTGTGTTCAGTAGCGTGCTGGTTCTATCGAATTTCGGTTTGGTGAATTGCGCCGGTACTGGTCCAATACGTCCTGGCCTAACAAAATCATCATCATCACGACTTCCTAGAACTAGTGCAAGTCAATTGTCGCAGTTGAGCAATGGAACGAGTTTTAAATTGTCGGCAACATCGAAATCAGGCGGAAATCAAACACGATCAGGAAGTTTGAGAATAAGGTAGGATTTTGTGTAGTGGTGTTTTCGCTGGCGGTATTGGTGGTTTTATGTGGTTAGGTATTTAAAGTGCTGCTGGGATTTTAATGAATACCTAGTAATTACATTTACCAAAAGGAAATTATTCAAAAGTTTTGTCCTGCGTTGAAATTTAGTGTTTGAAATTATAATTTGTTATAGGCTATAATGATTTTATGAAAACAAAAACGAAACACGAAAATAGCCCTAGCTCTTGGTTATTTTTAGTTCGCAAAATTATGCTGGTCTATATCTTAGAGGCAATCAATTTTGCAAATCATCAGCTTAGGAATTCATATCCATAAGGATACCTGAATTGTATAAAAGATGTGTCGATAAGTTCTCTTACTCGAAGAACTGTCACTTTCATTCGATTTCGTTAAACCCCGAATTTGATTAATGAGACGGTAATTAATAGGAGGTATGTTTCGTAAATGCTTTAGTATCCTTTGTTTTTGTTGAAAATGCAGGATAAAACCGTTCAATAAGTAAAATTTGAAAATTTTTTGAAATTCTTTGAAAAAAATTGTATTCCAAACGAAAGCAAATTTCATTAGGCTGGACAGTTTTCTGTATACATATTTTGTTTGGAAGCTAAACAGAGTTGGTTAAGTTAGTGCATTTATTTGTGCTTTTATTCTGATTTGAATGAAGTCTTGCTATCAAAATTATTCTATTTCATATGAAAACTTGACAGAATCTGTTGTTTGTTAAAGAAAAAAATAGAATGGGTGAATCTTAAACTATCGTATGCTTCTAGATAGGTAAATATTTACTAGCAACAAAAATTATTTAAGTATTTCTTCATCATACTGAAATCTCAAATAGCATTATTGTACTCAATAAATTTGTATTTTTGTGGAAAACGTATGAGCTCCAGGAACAACTTCTACAAAAATACAAATTCGTAGAGTATAGATAGAATACAGACTGTATTATACAGTATAGATAGTATATCAAGTATATATCAGCATGATATGCAGGAAAAAAGTATGTATAAAAAGTGATGTAAAAAAAAAACGAAATTAAGAGGAAGTAAATTAGTTTTTTAATAGTTCCGAAAAAAATCAGTTTTTTGTACAAGAACCATAAATTAAGTGTGTTACTCTTGAAAAAAATGATGCATATTTTACTGGTTGAATCTCTTTAGAAATGTCTTGTTTAGCCTGTGGGTGATATGTAGCTCCAACGGGGAGAAATTATTATTTTGAAATAAAGTGGGAATTTTTTTAATGTGCCCACTCAATCTATTTCGATTTTTGCTTTGAAACAATTTCTTCAACACAGAGCGGAAGCATTAGCGTTCTTTTTGATGACACAGAAATCCGTACTTCTGAGAGGTTAGTTTTGTTGTCTTATCCACTAAAAATATTTTCGTTAAAATAATTAAAAAATATTAGCGCGAACTCCATATACTCAGAACAAATAGAAGATAATCTCGGTATTGTTCTTACTGCTTTAATATCACTTTCGATGATGTATCTAGTGTTGGTAATTTGTTTATAGTGGGTAATTCTGGTTAGAACTTGTTTTGAATTGGTATGATTTTATTTCAATAAATTTACCCCCCAGCCCTTGTAATTTTGTCATCAAGGATGAAAAATCAGTTTAAATTTTGTGAAAATTAATTGTTTTTATTATTGTTTTTTATGAATAGTTTTGCTGTTAAAATCATTTCCCTGTTATAACTCAATGGGTTTAAATTTTGGTTACAGTTGAGAGCACATAACATCCCAAAGTTAAATAAATCAAATGTCTTATCCGTCAGAGTTCCTTGACTTCACTTATTTGTCGATACTTGTCATGAATATAATCCAAAGGAATTTAGTATTTTTTCCTGATTTATTGCTAGCTATAGGTTTATCGTTTTAAAGCTTTCCAGTGTTTTAGGCTTTAGTAAATGTTTTGTGTGTTCTAATGTTTAAGCTTTAAAAAGCATATATAATGTATTCAATCACCTGTTTATTTTATTCATTCAGACTTCAATTAGCTTTGAATATATTTTAATGAAGTAAATCAGACCCCCTTCATCTTTTGCTCAGTTTTATTTTTTATATTTCTATGAGTTAAATAAATAATAAGCGAAATTGAGATGGATAAAAGTAAGGTTTAAAAAACATATATCTACATATTTGAGCAAAGGAAAATTCAGTCAGTTCAAAAATGTCTGCTTCGTGATCAGTATCGAAGAATCTATATCTCTTTTCCATAACTCTACACATAATCTTTTGATAGCTACATTTATTTCGTCTACAAATTTTTCTAGATATTTATCTCTTCCGTAATCTTTTAAAGTGTAATGAATTCAAAGCAATACAGAAATAGATAAATCTTGACTGCTTGATTGTTTCGATCGAATATTGAATCTTTAAAGTGATTTCTTGCAAAGAATTAAATTAAAAGTTTTAAAGCAATGCCCGCTATCATTTTAGTCATAATAATGGCAAAACTGTTAATTACACTTTCGTTTAAAAGTTATAAGTTTCCTGTTATACTTACCAATTTTGAGATAAAATTTTCCACTGTACACGCGTCTATGAAAATAAAGATTATTTATCGTTTGTCTAATATTTTTCCCAACGTCAATAGCAAGCCATCAAAACTATAAAACAGCAGAATCGTGTTTTTATCACTATTTGAACTAGTGTTTGAACGTAGTGATACACCTTGTTTTCTTTTAGTCGCTCTTTCGGAATCATTGGCAATTGTATATTCAGCAACAAGAAAGTTCTAACTGAAATAAGCTAAAATACGTTTAGCTGCATATTTGCGCATCAGACTTGATACAATCTTAAGGTGGCTTTAGATATGCGGTGATTGTCAAACACCTCCTATTCGCCGAATACCGAACACCTAGTCAAGTAATTTGGCTTGGTGCTTGCGGAATGACAAGCACAGTGAATTAGACATTCGGACATTGCCGAATGTTCGCCAAAACTGGAAGATGAACGAGCTGCGGGGATCCAACACTGTGCTCGTCTACTTTGATGTGAGTTGAAAGTTCGACAAACTACGGGAATAGCGAGCACCCGAATGTTTGTGCTTGGCCTAGGGCGATCAACCCAACCACACATGCCAAGTTTGCCAAACTAGGTGCTCGGTATTTAACAAACACCGCATATCTAAAGCCGCCTTTAGCCAAATAATTGCAAATACTCACATCAAGTGCCCTGATTTTCTTTTTAATATAGAATGTCATGTCTTCTCTTACACAATTTCAGCCGGTTCCTCTATTCAAAAGCAAATAAATTCGACCATCATTCATTTAATGCTTTACCTTATTGAATTCGGCACCTTTTAAATTTATTAGCTTCGTTGGTCGACACATTTTAAGACCCTAGATTGATTGCATCAAAAAATTTTCTAGTTCAAATTGTTTTAATCTTCCGATCTCTTTTATTGCCTCTTTTGCCGAGCTTAATCGGTTGTTTAAGACTTGAACCAAAGAAAATCGCGGCACATTAAATTCTTTCACCAATTGTTCAGCGAAATTTTGTAAATTTTGAAATTGGTGACAATTTTCATTTGGAAGCTTTTTGAAAAAGATTTGAGCGTGTTTTTGAAAGCCAATACCGAAGAGAACTCAAGAGAACCCAAATCAATGTCGTAATCAACACCCCACACCAAAACTATGTTTGCATTAGGTCATGTGTGTATAGCTATTATATTCATAAAAATGGTAATTGTGCTTGATGAGCACCTAGATTTCTGCTCCAAAAGACGTCATGCATTCAATACGGCTTAAATTCAGTGCGGCTAAAACAGTCTAGCCTGAATTTTGTAGCTGCAGTTTATTTACCAATTTTCATCACTTCCAGAAGGATTAAATTCACTCTCATCCGCAAAAATAATGGAATGCTAGGACGTAAAATCTTTGGCCTAATGTTCTTGCGTAACTTTTATTTCAATTTTTCCAGGCCTCTTTTCTGCATATTATCTGATTATAGTTTATAGATTTGAAAATTCAAATTAAGCAAGTACTTTTCAGCTTCCATTGCTTCCAGTGCATTGATTTTTGTGGGTTTTTTCAGTTAGCTTGCAATCCAGCAAGAGCCAAAAGCAGAATATATTTGAGTAGTTCTACTCTGATTTTTGGTACGGTCTCACTAAACAATTATCTAATTATGTGCTGAACATTAAAGGTTTGTGTGCATACTACTTCTTTCATTTATTTTTGAGAAAAAGAAAAACTAAAAATAAAGAAATATGCATAAAATATATTGTGACAGCCCATTTTTATCCCGACTTAATTTTTCCACTACTGTTTGACTGGAATGATAAAACAAGCTTTACTTTAGAGCGACGAAATACGTAGAAATAGTGTCTCACACATATAACGGTGAATTTAGAAACTGCAGAGGACAGAACAATAAAATAGCAATGTTCAAAAGTAATTTGTATGAACAAAAAATAAATACAGGACCATACCGACAGGACTGAGCAATTAAAAAGTAAAAAATTCAAGCGCCCAGCGTGGGAAAAAGGCATAAGCAATCCGAATTATTTGGTTCAATTACACAGGATCAGTCCACTGAATATTAGGCAATGTTACTGAAAAACAACAATATAAAGCTTTGAGTCTTATCATGAGTGGGAAAGTATGTATTTTCGAACTGCTGTTACTATTAACGATTATACATACTAATGTGAATGCATTTTGTGCGACTTTTCATAGTTTCATTCGTTTTACATTTGTTTGATTGAAGTTTTTTATTCAATCAACCAAGTTGAGTTCACCGTAAAGATACACTTTTAAAAAATATATCTGAAAATAATTAGCAAGTCAGAGTTCTTGCCATATTTATATTGTGCGCAATTTTATTATGCACCGATATTAATTTTAAGCACCAACATATTTGTTGTCTACATCTTGCTGCGTGACTGGTGCACACAATTCTTATCACCATTACTTTCATCTCATTGCCATGTTCCAAGATTTAGTAGAATAGCAAATGCACTGAACCAGTTCTGTGACGCACGAAATATTAAAATTTGCAAACAACTTCTCTTTTAAAAGACAATAAAAGGTTTCACTAGACATTTTATTTTATCTGTATTTAATAAAAAGCGAAACGAATCGCAATCAACGCTTAGGTTTAAAGGAAATAAAATCGAATCATTTTTTTACGTTAAAATCAGTATCAACGATTTTATTGTGTAGTATGCAACACTTTGTTTACATTTGGTCCGATTTTATATTCCAAATGTGTAACGCAGCACTTTCGGTCAAAAACCACATTTAAATCAATGATAGTAGTATCGACTTTCGCAATATAGGAAAAAAACACATGTTTCGATTAATGTTTTTCATTATACGCTCAAATCGAATCCCACATGCCATGTGAACCCTACTTTATTTGCATATTTAATGCAAATGCATAGCTGAAAATATTTTGATCAGTAGATTTGCGAGTTTTTGTGACCGCGAGCTGAAATCCTATCATACGACCATGAAATTCCACATGGCCTATTCAGCTTTCTTTCTCTTCAATTCAGAGCAACAAAATTCATACATTGATGGATACCGTGCAGCATGTGAAGAAAAAAAATCCAATCAAAATTTAACAGCATCGATTTAATGGTTCGCCATATTGACCACAAGGCCTGTATACATCTTTTGGACCAGAAACACCATCACAATCAAATTGATTAATATCTTTCACTCGAAACATTTCCTATAAAATCCAAAAAATATTCATGTGTTTTGGAAAGTCATACCCGCAACCGAACTGATGTATATTATTCAATCTCTGAAAAGTTCTGACGTAATCGAAATCGATTCGAGGACCGACGGCACTGAGCTGAAAAAACTAAAGCAACGATCGCAACGACCAGCTTTAAAACCTACGAAATTAATGTAGATTTAACAAGTTTGACTAATTGAAAGATTACCTGCCGAATGACCACAAACATCCGGCGATAATTAGATGATACTTTTCAGCATTTTATTTTTGCGATTTTACATAAGATAGTTTCAATTTGAAATTAATTTGTCGATTTATGAGAAAAGTGCATCGATCGATTTAATTCAACACACTGCACCACATAACAGCGCAACGTTCGAAATGAACCAGTAAATTGCGTGCCATCTAATCATTAAGTAAATCAGTATGCCTTTTGAGCGTACCGTCATCAGCGGGACGAGAAATTTCACACGCTTCAAGAAGCCCCAACATTCGTCCACATCAGGGTGGAATTGTAGCAGTGAGATTGTATGGTTCAACTCGTCGGAGAAATTAATGCGGCAAAGTTACAATCAAATTAGCGAAAATTCGTGTAGGTTTGAGAGAGTGGCTCCAGCGTGAGACGCGTATCAGTCGGGATGCTGTGCTGTCCGTCTGTCATGTCGGTTACGCACGATTATCGCAGCTCTACTTAGTTTTAAATTTATCTAATTAAAATGATATTATCGCATGACTATCCCTTATTATTGGAACTTCCTGGAATTACACAGCGAGTGGTCTGCAAATGGAGCCAGTGAGCTGGAAAAAAATATACATAGTAACAAGCTATCGAACTGTATCAGATGCTAATAAATTATTTGTAGGCCAGTTGAACCGTTCAAAAACAAATGGCAAAAGAAAATTTGCTCGGAACTATTGGATAGTTTGAGATAGTTTTCCTTCCGCGTGCTTACGTATTCTTTTTTCATTTGATGATGCCGCGTCGAATGAGAGGATTAGTTTATGTTTAAGTTGCAGATGTTCTGGTTGCGAGGGTGATCATCTGTGAAGTTGCTCTAAATTTTGATAAGGTTTTGGTTGATTTGTCTCTTTGACTAAAGAAGCTTTTGGAGCCCGGAGAATGTAAGAAAAATCTAGTGCAGGCTACAATAAATGATTTTAAAGTCTTCAAAGGATATGACTTTGAAGTTGGCTTTTCATTTTCGGACGTTTGATATATTTCTCTCTTAATCTCTTGCGTTTTGTTACTACCAACAAGTCTCGGCGTTTGCATCTAGGCGGTTAGCACGAAAGCTTTGTCAAGAAAATGATAAATATCACCTAGGCGTATGCCTTTTTGAAACAGTATACTGTCAGTTGTGTGAGTTTAATCTAGTTTTTTTTTTTTGGACCTACCGCATGGTTTGAAATAACGTCGATACTTCCATACTTAAATCATTACTTTGTCGTAGATTTTGCATTTGCATGGTTAAGAAAAACTAGTGCTATCGTTCGTTCAGATCCTCAACGAACCGAAGATTAACAGTGAACATTTTGTATAATTACTTTGTTTTAGCTAAAATTGGCTGATTAAAACAAAAGTTGAAAGTTGTTTGTTTCCAGTAGCCCTCACGAAGTAATCATAACTTAAAGCTATCGTGAAGGCGCCATAAAGCGGCGACAATTCGGTCCATCGAGCCGAATTATTCCCAAAATCACTATCAAAAACCACTGAAGAAATGACCGAAAAGTCAAGATGGACCGGTCGCAGAAATGCTTTTATACTGCCAGCTTGCAGTGACTCAGGAGAGATCAGATACCGTCCAAATACAGGACACGAACGAGAATGAACACCATCTATCGAGCGTGCAGACACGAAATCTGTGAAACAAAGCAAACCAGTCTCAGAACAGAAAGATTTAATTAAATGAAATAAACGTATACATATACGAAATTTAGTGAAGTAATTTTTCTACAAAGGTAAAATCTATAATTAGAACAAATCGAGAGAATCACTACCTCAGATATTCCCTTTAGTGTCTCCGATACTTAAAATCTACGAGCTTTTGGTTATAAGTGACATTGTTCTCTCCTTTTGCGAATTACAACCAGATTTGAATAGTTGTCTTACGGTTAATTATCAATGGTTTTTTCTATCAACATGTTTTGATGTATTTACAAAAAGACCGAACGTTAACTAATTACCGAAAAATCTAAATTCATTTTTTGACGTATCTAAAATTTTCTTATCCTATTCTTCATCCTCTTGGTGTATTTGCTATGCAAGTATATGCACTTTTTTAGGCATTTAGGTTAAACTCTAGCGCACCTGAATCGCTAGAAACACTAATGTTCGAAGAACAGTAGAAGAATCGTGCAGATTTTGAGTGCATATTCTACCACACGAGCTGCTTATTACAGCCAAACTGTTTCAAACGCCACGTTTTACTTCATGGTGGAAAGGTTTCAGATATTACCACTGGCAGGAATTTCAAAGTTTATGAGAGCAAAACTTGTTAATTATATTTGTTATCAGTTGCTTATTTCACAAAACTTTGAAAGCAGCATCTCATATAACAAGAAAATGCTCAGTGCCTGCATCACTGTAACTGAAGTTGGTGTTTGGGGCTGCGATCCGAAAAATTTGCAAAGCTTTGGGAATTGAAACATTGGTTATTTATTTTCATTGTAAATGTTTTCGGTATGAATACTAACTGTAAGCATTTATTGATACAAAAATAGCACTACCGATTCGTGCTGGCAACCTTTTGCCAATATCAAAGCCAAAAATATATCACATCTGCTTCACGTTGAAATTAACATACCCTGCGAATTCCGTCTCGATCCGATGACTGCATTCGAAGTTATAGGATTATAAAGAAATTTAGGGTTACCAGCCGCAATTTTTTTTTCAAATAATCGAAAACTTAATATTTGCTGTTTATTGTCACTACAATATCTTTGCCATTTGACAATTTTACGATAAAATCGCTTAATAAAGATATTGCAAATAAACACAAAACCAACAATAGCTGGCAGCCCTATCGTGGCTTTTCAACCGAATTCGGCCTGAATAATGCCTATGATAGGCTCCATTAATTGTATGAAATTCTTATTGATTTCATGACTGCACTGGAAGTTATAGGGCAAACAGTTTTATTTTCCTGAGCGAATTTTTCAACCAAATTTCTATCAAACATGGCTTAAAGTAAGGTTCAGCTACTGTGTCAATTTCATGAAAAGCTGGTAACTGAATCAGAATTCATAGGGCAAAAAGCAGTTTTTTTTCTTTGTAATTTTTCAAGTTGCCCACAATTCAAAATCGCTTCTGTCAGACCTGGTCCTACTTAAGTCCAATGTATTCTGTAAACTTCAATTGTATCTGATTATTGGTTCGTGAGTTCCCGTGAACAGAAGTTTTTGATGCTAAAAATATAGGTAAATTGGGAAAGGTTTACCGTTCTTGTCCGACATGAAATTTCCAAAGTTTTACTTTGAATGTGTAGATAAAGCATAAGATTTGTTTACAAGTTGGTTTTTATTGTAAGAAACGGAAATTTTTTATGAGATTCGATGGTTTGAATGTTTTCACTTTCAGTACCTGCCGTTGTTACAGAGCTGCCAGCACGTTTATCAAAAATATTGCAAGTATGCAACTTAATAACATTAATATGTCCTGTAAGTTTCATAATAATTAGACAATCTAGTAGAAAGTTATCGCAGTTCAAACATTTTCAAATTTTCTCAATCTCATTTTAGGCGCCTAGCGCACACTTAGGGTTAAAAATTTCAAAAACATTATCATATTCACAATAAAAACACGTTCAGAATTCATTACATTAACTTTATTTTTGCAAAAGTCATTTTTTCACAGAATAATAGGTGTATTTAAAATATCACTAAAATGGCCGCCGGAGCCAAAGGGTTAAAGAATATTAGCTTTTTGTGAGACCTGGCACTATTCTGCATATACATCAATGTATCCTGAAAATTTAAGTTCATTCGGATGGCGCGTTCCTGAGATTTTTTCACTGAAATTTATATATATATATATATATATATATATATATATATATATATACATATATATAAATATATATATATTTATATATATATATATATTTATATATATACATATATATAAATATATATATATATATATATATATATATATACATATATATATATATATATATATATATATATATATGTATATATATATATATATATATATATACATATATAAAAATATATATATATATTTATATATATATATATATATATATATATTTATATATATACATATATATAAATATATATATATATATATATACATATATATATATATATATATATATATATATATATATATATATATATATATATATATATATATGTATATATATATATATACAGTAAACCCTCGTTTATCCGTCCCTCGTTTAACCGTTCCTCGGTTTAACCGCTCCCTTTGTTTTTTAAAACTATGTATGTATCTCCTTCAATCATCCGACTGATGAACGGATAAACGAGGGAGAATGTCGTGCACATTGCATTCTATTGTGAAATTCATTCGTCATATACGTTGTATACATATATCGAGACGTTTAGTAGAGTTTTCTGCGATTATCAAAAGTTTTCTATTGGGCAATTCATTCGTCGTCATATTCGTTCGTGCATTTAAATTCTTTTTCTTCCACTGTTTTGTAACGGCTGAATAATGTCTAAGAATATCAATAACTTGAAAAGAAAACGAACGGTTTTGTCCATTGGCTCTAAGAACGAAATTTTGGATAGGATTGATAAAGGTGTTCCTGTTAGTGTTGTAGCACAGGACTTTAATATCGGTAAAAGTACGGTTCGGGACTTAATAAAAAAGAAAAGTCAAATTCGCGCTGCCCAAATGCATAGTTCGTCCTCTAAAAAAACTCTTCGAACATCGAAAAACATCGATATAGAGGATGCTGTGTTAAAATGGTATAAGCAGCAAAGATCCTCTGGCATCCCAATTCGTGGTCCTGAGCTTAAAAGTGCTGCATTAAGATTCGCGGAACGGTTTGGGTGTTCCGATTTTAAAGCCAGTGAAGGGTGGTTGTGGCGGTTCCGGAAAAGGCACAACATCAGAAACGTTCGTATTCAAGGTGAGGCGATGAGCGCTGATGTAGGAAGTATCGAGCCATTTCGCGAAAAGCTAAAATCCATTATGTCCTCTACCGGGCTTAACAAGAGTCAGTTGTATAACGTTGATGAAACTGGTTTATTTTGGAAGTCTTTGCCACAAAATACACAAGCGTCTACGGAAGAAAGCCACGTTCCAGGTCGCAAAGCGTGTAAAGAGAGGCTGTCGGCATTGGTATGTTCTAATAGTGACGGTAGCCATCGTGTAAAGCCAGTAATTGTGGGTAAATCGAAGCGGCCTCGAGCTTTGAAAAATTGCATGGATGACATGCCCTTAATTTATTACAATTCAACCAAGGCTTGGTTTACACAATCGATATTCAAAGATTGGTTCCAGCGACATTTCGTCCCGGAAGTGCGAAGCTTTCAAGAAAATCGAAAGATTGAAAGAAAAGATATTAAAGCGTTATTAGTCTTGGATAATGCCCCGGCTCATCCGGCAGAAGATGAACTTTGTACCGAAGACGGACAGATTCGATGCATTTTCCTACCACCCAATACGACGTCAGTTTTGCAACCGATGGATCAAGGAATTATCGAGGCCACCAAAAGGTTGTACAGAAAAAAGATGCTAGCAGAAGTCCTCGTATATTTTCAAGATGACGACGAAGAAGTTGATAAAAGGGGTATGTTAATTAGTGTTGATATATTTTTATGTTAAATTCTATATTTTGACGTAAGGAGAACGAGCGCTAAAAAATTTAAAAAATTACACAATCAAATCCGCCATTTTCAATTGGGACAGAGCATGGAAAGATGTCAAGGAAACCACTCTCATTCATGGTTGGAATATGCTTTTAAAAGATGACAGCGACGACGACTACAATGAAAATCATGAAGGCTTGACTGCAGTCGATTTTGATGAAATGTTAACGTCAGCTGGTGAAAACGGGGTAACTATAGACGACATCGAGGAATGATTGGAGGCGGATATGCAGGATCCCGGCTATCACTTTTTGAGTGAAGATGATATCGCGCAGCATATCTCCAAAAGCCAAGAGGACGTTTCAGAGGATGACGATTTGTTTGAAGAGACAGAAACTGAAGAAAAAATTAAACTAAAGGACGTACGCGATTCATTAGATTTACTTATTAAGTTCATTGATTCATCAGATGGCAAAAACTACAACCAATTTTATCGTTCCGTAATATTGTTTAGAGAGGAAGTAATTAAAGAACAGCAGGAACGCATCAGTCAAACCAAAATTACGTCTTTCTTTCAAAAATGATTTACAATGCACATTTTCATTCGAACTATCACACGTACTGATTGCAGTTTTTGTCATTTTGTTGTTAAATAAAGTCCTACGAATATGCTTGGAAAAAATATGTATCTACATATTTATATATATGTATGTGCAATATAGATATGTACATATTATTCTGTAATTACTAGTGATTTTATTTCTGAAAAATTGGCTCCCTCGATCAACCGTTTTTTCGGTTTATCCGCGCCTTGCCTGGAACCAATTAGCACGGATAAACGAGGGTCTACTGTATATATATATATATATATATATATATATATATATATATATATATATATATATATATATATATATATATATATATATATATATATATATATATATATATATATATATATATATATATATATATATATATATATATATATATATATATATATATGAATTTTTGGCCAAAGTGATTTTATTACTAATGTTCTTCTTCGAGCATTAGTAAAGTGTTCTTCTTCGAACATTAGTAAAAAGAGCTCTTAGAGATATCAACACAAAGTTATTAGCCTAACGAAAATCAAATCCAAAAAACTCCAAAATATGTCTTTATCATCAAATTATAAATCAGCTCGCGTACGTATGTGTCAATCATCAATTTTATTAAATCAAATCATCTTCGCAAGTAGATAATGACGATCATCTATTAGGTGAATGTCAAATTTACGATACCTGCGGTCGGCTCTAGGCGCGACTGTAGAACAGTGCATCTAAATGTGAAGCCGATAGTACGAGTACATGATAGAAAAAAGAGTATATGAAAAGATAAAATTCTAGCTCTTTATGAGAGCAGTGAGCAGTTGCATAGCATGAAGGAAGAACAATAATACTATCATACTTACCGCCCTTTTCAAAGGACAGTATTTAAAGCAGTCGTAGAATGCGTGATGAATTAGCAGCAAATTTCACTGTCCACAATAGTTCATCTTGTTTACATCCAAATAACTTTATTCCATGAATATCATTTGAATGGGAACTTTTGCCCTTGACCGTACATAACCGTACGGCTATTGTGATCTGATTGCCTGGTGAGGGTACATAAGGGGACTGGTGCTTATGATGGTATTTTATTGGAGCCTAATACTGGAGAAGGATACCGTTTGTGATCCTCCTAGCAGCTTGTGATCCTCCTAACCCGGGAGATAGATCGAATTTTTGCATAAGGACAAGGTCACACGTGGCGGAATTTGTAGTCTGTCCAGCGAATTCATGAACAATATATATTATTATGTCACAGAACACAAGTTAACGTAATCTGGCAAGAACCGTCATGTAACGTTTGTCATAAACTAAACAAAGCTAAACTAAGCTAAATAAAATAAATTAAAACTAAAAGTCCATTAACTGATACAGTAATGCCTAACTGTAAATATTTGCCAGCTGCAACTAAAAAGACGAAATTTACAACAAAGTTTATCGAGGCTTATAAGAACGAAAATTGCTTCTAAAAGCAAATGAATTTCAACTTTACTGAGTACCAGCGATGCACGCGATGGTGTTGAAACAAATTAATTGAAACCAATTGTGGCTATATATTTCACCACGAAAATGAGAGCTGTTAAGCACGCGGACCACTATGCAGTAACGTATTGTTTCCTTCCAAAAGCCATGGAGGAGGAATTTTTTTTGGGGCATGGCAATTTGCGTCATCAATGCATGCATATTGCATAACGTAACAGCACAACAGAACCATGACTAGCCACTAACACACTTAAATTTTATGAAATGCTTAGCCGATGAATTAGTAAGAAATTCCGACACCAAATACCATTTTGAGCACAAATTTCAACGTCTTTCGTAGACATTAGATTAAATAATAGACTTCATATAATATGTTTAAGAGCCACGAATAGCTGGGCAGTATGCTGCAGCAGGAAAGCTTCGTTACAATATACTGGAGTTTGATGAAAATTTATTCCATGATTGTGCACATGATGAAAATACTGTAAAAACATACTACATATACGAAGAGTAAACATTTTTAACAATAATAATGAAATTGGATTGGAATTGTTTTTGCCGGATGATTAAAATTGAAAAAAATTTTATTTACATAGAACATTTTTATTAACATTGAAAATTTTATTTTGACATAGTGGTTTCGAAAGTATGCACTGATTCTGCATAGAATTAAATTGGGTAGAAAATACGTTTCTAAACGCATGATCGCTTACAAACACTTCGGTTTTTTAGATTTCATTTGGACTGGCTGGTCTTTTTTTAACAAGACCCTTTCGGCCTTTATGTTTTTTAGACACGAGGAACAGGGTGGCACAGGTCCCGGCTACACCTGGGTCCGGAAGCTATTTGCCTGTATTTAATGCCTGCATCTGACGTGGACACAATTTTACTTGTGTTTTTCTGTGCCCAATTTTTCAAGATTCCCATTCTAGCAAAGACGCTTTGACGCGTCCCGGCTAAATCTGTCTTTTGTTGATTCTTCTCTGGCTTCTTTCCCTGTTTTTGTTGATACTGTGGCTATTGTGATGAATTTTTATTTTCCAGTAGCAAATTTACCCCATTATATCAAAAACCCATCCTATTCGCACTTCATTTAATGGTATTTACTTGCAGATTTCGAGTTTACAATAGTCTTTGAATTTGTTTAACATTAGTTAGAGGCCCCATACGATTTTGATTTGTTTTTGAAAATTACAACTCATAATATAGCTAAGAATTTCAATTCTAATCCGGTAAAAAAGCCGCTAATTCTAAGAAAAAACAAATAAGAATAGGTTTAATATACGGTTTTCATTCATTCTTTGACCATTGCTATTCCATGAAGTAGTTGTAGTTTTAATGTGCTAACTTTTGTCATATTCCCAGCATCTTCGTCGAAATTACTTTCACTAGCAAATTTACATCATAAAACTTGCTCTGACACTGCACATTGTTACAAGTCTTAGCTGGTTTCAGCGGCTCTACTACGAGTATGCTAGAGCATTGTCTAATAGAAGAGAATTGCAAAACAGAATTAGGATAAATTAAGTTTATAATACTTTGTTTTGGAGCTTCGGAGCTTTTAGATACTATTATTTACATAAGTATTCCTTCAAAGCATTAAATTCAAGCAAGAAAGTTAAAAATCGGCATCAAAATATTCTCCAAAGTATTTCACAAACATTTCTCGGGAGAACATTTATGTATCTATATGTGCTACAAAATGGTTTTCAAAAAACATCATTAAAATCAGCTCAACAGCTTCAAGCAACATTGTCTCGATTAAGTCCGAATTTACACTTATCTTGATTCATCGTTTTCCATGGCACTGTTTTTCATTCACTCCCAATCGCAATTGATCGTTCGACTACTATATAATCTCAGTTGCCGTCGATTACATAACACGATCATTTATGCACTTATGAGATACATTTCTTTAAATGTGACTTTTCACTTCCTTATCTACCACTACAATCAATTCACTGGCTTAAACAAGTCATCATTGATCCGAAATAAAGTGCAACTGTGGCACTGTGATCTAGTCTAGTCTTAGTTCGAAAAAGCATTATTTTTGCATAAATCAGGTAAAACATGATCATGCTGCAAAATGTCCAGTCAAAGTCAACAGGGACAGCAGCACCATGCCAGCAACCACAACCATAAGAAAATGTTTTAAATCGAGCCAGTACGATGAAGCGATATATAGTTTAGTTATACGTTATATGTAGCTCTTTTCTGAAATTAACACAAGAGACAAGATTGCCATTGCGATAATAGCAGCGAGAAAAAAAGAAGTTATGTATACAACCGTTGAAGTAGATTGGTTGTTTTATTTCGGTGTATGCACTTAAAGTGTGAAAGAGATATCCAACTATGATGCTGATGTTGGTCGAAGATAATTATTTATTTTTAAAAAAGTTTCAATTCTTATTCTAAGTTAGTTTTTATGGAGCTAGGGTAAAAAAAAATCGAAAGAAAACTTTCTGCCGTTCAAAACCAGTGAAATTATTGAAATTATTAATATATTCAGGCAATGAATTTTTATACATATGTTAAAATACAAAATAGCCTGAAACAAAGTTTAACTCTTTGGCAGACTTTTGTTGAGTTATCAGCATCCGATTGAGATTCAGTTTTTCAAAGTATCTTGTAAATTTTCGCATCAAATCTATCTTAATGGATAGATTTTCACACAGACTGATTACAATTAGCATTTACTTCGAACAATCAAGCAATAATTGGATCACGTCTTGGAAGTACATCTGCAATATAGCTACAATATCTCCATTGGCATAGATGGAGCTTAGCTTGCCAAGCTACTTACAAAATTATCAACAACAGTAATCTACCTCAACCGACATGTGATTCCATCGATTATTCAAGTCCAACGAAAATGACCGTTTTCCTTGATACATTTCCAGTTTAGCAAGTCTACATTATTTTCGTACTTGCAATCAAGACAATTCATAAATAAGAGTAAATAGTCTACAGATAAACAGCCTGCATATTGTTGTTTTCATACCTAGTTTTTTCGGGGCTTTATCCGTCTGTATCATAGCAAAACAAAAACAACTAAATAATGTACGGTTATATTTGCAAAACAAAAAATCACAACACTCTTGAAATATTGTATTCGAACCTTTAAAAAATCCTTTGATCTTACCTATAACGAGAGCAACTTTTAAATTTACCAAGACCAGTTAAGTGGCCCGTTGGGTGAGTTTTTCGTTGTTTATTACAGCACATGTATATGTACAAGTAGAGTGTGTTTACATACAAACCTTCGAAATGTAGATAATCATTAATTTTGTCCGATTTTTGCAGATTGGTTTGATTGGTAACATGTTTTGATTGTCAATAGATTCATGATTGATTAGTTTTGAAATTAGTTTAACTGTGATTTCCACACCCAGCTTCAAGTTGCAAGTCTAAACGTGTAGATTAATCAATTTTTATGCGACTAAGATAGTGTTTAGAATGCGGATCACCAAATTCGTATCACCCATTTTGGTGAGCAAAAAGCAGATAAACAAACCACTTAAAACGTTTTGATAGAAACCTACCAGATTCATAATACGCATCTGATTAAGGTGAATTTTCTGTGGTATTACTGTATAGTTTCATAAGAAGCATAGTTAAAACGGGTTTACTACTTAAAATAGATAAGATCTGAAGATATTTCTCTGATTTGAAACAGACCCGGACAGATAGTTCTTCTTTCTAGGCTATTTAGTTGCAATGAATGTCACTCTATTTTCAGCGAAGATAATAGTAGGGGCTTTTATTGAATTTGCTATATAATTCAAAAACAAATAAATATTTGATGTTTGAGGAAGAGAACACTCAAAATGCCATAAATGTCATTTTTGGACGAAAAATGTTAATGCGCCCAATGTGGGTGCAGCATCAAGAGAATTTCAAACAGAAATAATATATTTTTTGTCACCATGCGGTCGAAACCTGAGCAAGAAATTTTGGCAAAGACTTCATCAAATACAGTATTAAGAATATTATAAAAATAATAAATTTTGACATTTTATAGGTTTCATCGCTATATAGGTTTAATATGTTTTCACTGTTAGCTTCACTTCTTCTCGCTTGGAAAGGAACGCTTTTTTTTGTTTGTATGTGAAGCCCCAGTTTGGATAGCTTGATTCTATATAGTAATATAAGTAAAATGATTAAGTATAATAAATTTATAGCAACAGACACAAATATGAATACAGCATTAGTTAGATAAAAATAATTACTCCTAAACACATGATACAAATTTTAAAACACACTTATTTCCAATATATTATAATAACGTTCCATTATTATGGTTCACCTATTGTTTTCAAAACAAAACAATCAAAACGTCTGTTACATTTTAATATTGTAGTTTGAATTATGAAGTCAATTATTTAATCGACCATCTCACCATGGCAGTTCGATAACTCTTTTTCCATTCTCGTTTTTATGGCTCCAATCACTAAAAAATTGAAAACATAGCTTTCATCCGATCTCATTAAAATAATCTTAGATTGTCTATCATTTGCATATGATCTAATGCATATCTAAGGTTGCGTAATGTGTTTATTTGGTTTATTTGTTTTTATTAGCAGCCAAAATAAGCTGTCATGCATGTATCCATTAAATTTCGAGCATGATCAAACTAAAGTTTCGGCAAAAGTTTTAGTACAAAAGGAAAAAAAAACTTAAAAGCCATTAAGAATATAACACTTTACTATTAATCTTGTGATTATTAAAATATCATAAACTTATTTCAAACAAATTTCATTGAATCACATGATTTAATATGCTGTCAAAGCTCTTTTCTTTGATTTATTCCGCTAATCTGAATTTTAGGTTACACCGTTCATATTTTTAGATGAGATACATCGATCACAAATAGATCTGTTATTTTAGCAACGGCGAAAAATAACACCGAAAGCTGTTTCGGCATGTGGTAATATTTTCATAGCGATAAGACCTCGTCATTGTCGCGTCGTATTGAAGGTCCGACGAAAATGGTTATCAAAATTTGTATTTACGTTGTCAGCCTTAATATGTCAGGCTTACACCGACCTTAGAGTGTGTATAGTGCACTGATGTGAAACAATGTTGGCAGTGATTTAGTTGAGAGTTAATGTTAATGCAACAAGGTGACAATTAGACTTCAATTCAAGATCATTGAGCTTGAGCTGGCGTATAACTGTTATTTCGACCTGAAGATAAATGTACCTACCCTAGTTATTAAAAACTGACCACATAAATCATCAAATCAGCCAAGTTGTCCTTGAATTTTAAATTGCAGAAACGCAAGGCACATCCATTCACTTCGACCAGTCTGAAGTTGATGCACTCTGTGTGCATTCATTATTAGCAAAATTTATTCGACGCAACCAATCAAATTAATTAGCAATTACGAATCATGCACGAAACAATCAATTTACCTGTTTTTATTACCTGTCTCGAAAATTTCCGATTTCCAGTGTACCGTTATTTTGGCTAATGGCATGAAAGAAATGAAAACATGAAACAAAAGTCCGTATCGCACATATCATAACATGGGAAGACCACACAACGCACTTAATTGTACAGACACACAAAAATATTTATTTTTAACTTTCAGTTTTTTAACATAAGCACACTCGAATTTAGTCTTTCCGATTTTGTTTTCATACTTCATTCGCATCTTTCGTTCGTATCGTCTTCGTTGTTTCGTTTTATGAATTTTGTCTTTCACAAAACACTTGGGAACTGTTGTGCAGATTTGGTTTAAAATCTTTTTGGGGCCTTGCATAATTCGTAAAGCGTCTGAGAAAAACGGAAATTATTGATGTTGTTTTTATGAGAAACCGAAAATACACGTTGTAGTTTCATTTTTATGGATTTTCACTTGTAGTATTTGAGACGATTGGAATAGTGAATAGGAAACTATTATGTTTGAAAATTACACGGATTATCCAAACAATAGATTTGTAGTTTAAACGACACAGCTGGACTTAAAATTGAAGGGGAAAAATTAAATTGAGTAAAGATGTGTGTTTTCTGTTATGAGAAAAATATGTTTTAACGTCAACGAGACGTTATAGTTTTTGGTTTTTAAACTTTCGACTTGTGCTTGTTACACACTGATGCTTCAAAATGATACAGGCATTAAAATTAAAAGTTGTAAAGTATTGTTTACTTAATTCGATTTGAGTCATGCCATAAAATTAGGAAAATTTTCGAGTGACTGCAAAAGTGATAATTTGACGAAGTGGTAGGTATGAAAACGTACAGCTTTTTTTTCAAACTATTTCAAAGCTATTTACATTTGCACTCATCTCAATCGATAATGATGTTTACAGTCCACTTGAGAATTATTATAGAAACACAGCCTCTGGTTTGCCACTCACGACTCACGAGTAAGAGATCCCAATTTCAAATTATTCAGCGATGATTAACAGTTTCGGATCGATATTAAAATCCGCATGCATTTATTTTGCATTAGGAAATATTGCAGATATGCAAGTAACGGTCTAAATTTGAATTATCTGAATTCAGTTTGAAGTGTACTGAAACCTATTTCAGAGAAATGATAGTTTGTAATTTTGTTTGCGCCATGATAGTTAAATTTAATTGTTTTATAAGATGTCGATATATGGAATTGAGCTACTAGGGTTTCGCAAGCATATGCATATTTATTATTAGTTGTTAGTAATAGTGTATTAAAAAATAAATGATTCTAACAGAATATATTATAGGTTGCAGGGGGTTGCTTATAATATTTTAGAGAACCGTAAAAATCTTTTCTCTATTTTTTTCGATATATTATAGGTTACAAGGGCTTAGTTATGATACTTTAAAGAAACGTAAATATCTTCTACCTCTAATCAATATTTTCGAAGTTTGATAAACTTCCTAGTTTTGTTGGTCAGTAGCTTCTCCATTCAATCATAGAGTATTCTTTTAGCTCTACACAAGGACTTTAGAATTTGCAGGATAGAATTTCCGACTGTAAATTTTTTCCTCGTAATTAATCCTATGCTATTACACCCTCTGAATTAGTCCAAGGCTAAAATTTTTGTTCTTTATCTGAACTAGACGCGACTATATAAGGAATATCGATAATGGAGCAATTTTTTTTTGTAATAAAGTGTGTTTTATGAAGTTTACTCTTCGGATACTTAGTTTATAGTCTTATGAATTTGCTTTGCCGACATATTTCAGCTGGAAACTATTCAACAAATGTCACCTATAGGCAGTGGCGTGCATAAGATCTTCGCGCAAGGTAGGCAGTAACATATTCTTAGAAGTGTCTTAGAAGTAAACATAACAGGAAAACGACAAATGATAATTGAAAATACTATGCAATGCATTATTGTAATGCAAAACAAACGGTGACTGTACTTGCAGCCAGTCAGCCAAGTAAATTTATCGTAATACATGCAAATAAACTGACTGATAGCATTCCTTTTTTAATTCAAATCCAACGCAGGTGTCATTCTGTCCACTGAGATGACTCGACACTTATTTTCGAATGAAAGGGCTGAAACCCCAACTCCATCAACTTTGCTACACAAACGCTTTCACATAAAATACACACCAATGCTTTTATTTCACAAGCTTATAGTTTTCTTCGTAAATTCTGAACTATTAGCTCACTTCTTTTATTTATTCGGGTAAAATTTGGTTAATATATACTAACTTTCAGTATATAATTTTAGTAAAACATGAAGAAATTCCAGATCTCAGGAAACTATAATTTTTCTGTCATTTTAAGTGTCATTTTAAGTATAATTAGGAAAACTATAATTCTGTCATTTTAAATACCTATAATTATGAAAACTATAAGTTTTGAAATTATTTCAAACACTATTGTATAAAAAAACAACTCAAGTGTTTCACATAATATATATATATATATATATATATATATATATATATATATATATATATATATATATATATATATGTATAAAAAATTTATATGTAAAAATATATATGCATTTACACTTAATTTCTGCTGGCAACTCCCTTGCATATCTAAAGCCCAGCTCTGGCTAGCTGTGCAGCGTGGCTGTTCACTTGTCAGCGATGCTGTGCACTTGTGCAGCATAGCTGCGAACTATTTGCACTTGTACAGCGAACGCTAAACTCATGCAGCGGCTATGGAGCTATGGTATCATCTCTGCTAGCGACAACCAAAAATCCATGAAGGCAGGCATGCCTTTGCCCGATATAAAATTGTACCACATCTCACACATACTGTTGTAGCTGAGAGCAGTTGAACATAGTGTTCTGATACGAAATTCGTTTGACGGTGTGCGTAAGGTAAAGGCATTGAGACTGCATGCCTTTCAACGCTCATATATGGGTATTTTTTGCTCTTATTTTGTTGAATTAGTTTGCGAAATCGGAAATATGGAATTTTAGAGTCAGAAATATACATAGTTGCCAGATACTAGTAATTAATTTCAATTTAACTTTCAATTTTGATTAGTAAAATATATATAAATATCATTGATATTGCAAATAGGATAAATAGCAAGAAAAAGATAAGCCGCACAGCAGGGTAGGCAGTGCTTTTGTGCCTATATGAAGTGCACGCCCCTGCCTATAGGTCTCATTGTAACTTTTGTCTACGAGTACCGATTCGATATGTACTGTTTGAAAATTTATTTTCAGCTTAAAAAACTTTTGGAAATATTCTTTTATACAATTGTATGGCGCTGACAGCTGGAAGACAAATTTGGGATAATTGATTGATTTTTCACACTGAATAATAGTACACTTCATTTACGAAGTGCTGATTTTACAAACAGTCAACAGCCTACGAGA
Organism: Nemotelus nigrinus; assembly: GCA_947369275.1. Classification (NCBI taxonomy): domain Eukaryota; kingdom Metazoa; phylum Arthropoda; class Insecta; order Diptera; family Stratiomyidae; genus Nemotelus; species Nemotelus nigrinus. The sequence continues at coordinate 223,452,129 of OX376372.1, read as the reverse complement.
CAACAAACAGATGAATAAGTACATTCATAAGCGCAGCAAAAAACTTGCTGTGTGCGAAAATGTTGTTGCATTCGCTGAGCTTCCTCTTAAGTTGGTTGTTAAATTAGAAAGAAAACTGAAACCTTATCTAGGTTTTGATCGAAATCAGACATGAAACTTGCACATGAAATAATCTACAATGTAATCTGCATTGAAAGATTCAAAAACAGTCTGCACACTACAAAATTTGATGTAAAATAATTGACAATTACGGAGTACTATGCCAATTCATTCAATTCAAACTACCGGTTTCAGAATAGTCAACAGCAGTGGTACGAACCGTTTAGAACATTCTTACTTTTATCAGCACACTCTACATGTAAGTCCATAAACAACCGCTGCTTAGCAAATTCTGCTTCAGTGACGCGACAACATTTTGTTGTTGTATTCAATATATCTAACAAAATTTGATCTGCTCGGTTGTGCGAAAAACGCAGCTACTATTATATTTTCTCAATCTTTCGGCGGAGGTGACCTGATAGCTATCAAAATTCAATCCCTTCTGAGCAGCTCACTTAACAATTTCTATGATTGGTTTGCTGTCCGACATCTGTCCGGTATCCGTTTTCTTATTGTTTCCTGTATTTGCGTTTTTTTGTGCTAGTAGTTTTGATGACAATGGCTATGATAATACTTTGAATTATTTGATGACATTATTATTTCATCATTGACATTTCAACATTTATATCCGCTAATCTGAATTTTAAATTTGAAATCTGAACTTTTTCAAATTTGACAAAACTGGACTATATTCATTTCTTGCTACCAGTGGGCTAACATCAGGACTCATATCTGATGTCTGTGTTGACTATTTTGACGAAATTATAGTCTATTTTACTTACATATATGTATACCTGTCACTTATGCCTGGAATTAAAAAATAATCTTCCTTGGTTTTACAAGTTTATTATTTTACACCTGTCTAAAAAATCCAAACTTCTCAAAAATATAACTTACTTGAAAAATTTTATGCTTATTGCAAACTTAGAGCTGACTTAAAACTTCATATTAAAAACGCGCACCATTTTTACATAACAAACATTGAAAACGGAGTGCGTTGAGGCAATCTCAAATCATTTAGGTCCTACTGTAGATAGCTGCAACCCATTAATAGCATTTCTTTGGCTTCCATTAGGTATGAATATTAATTTTCTTTTTCCTTTCAACCCAGTTACGATCTCCTTGCATAGAATTTTGCTTCGTTGCACTCTGTACCCTCTTCAGTTTTTCCTTCTCCTAAGCTTTCTGCCAGATTGGCGATATCATTCTCTTCTATTTCTTATATTACGTCTACTGCTGTTAAGTCCATTATAGGTAAACTGAAATCATCTTCCAGCGTATCCATCGACGGGCTTCCAAATATATTTTTAAAAATGACGAGCACTTCATTAAGTCTTTGTCTCACCATCATTATTAATAATACCCTTCGCGAATATCGATTCCCATCACTTTGGAAAGAGACCATAATTCATCTTATTTGGAAATCAGATGATGTGACAGCCCTGTGAGTTATTTTATCAATATCGATTTGCAGATCTTTATCTAAAATCATTGAATAACAAGTGCATGACATTATCATCAATGAATACGGGCTTTCTGTTGCAGAGGAACATCACGGTTTCCTCTCGGATTACGCAGCATCAACAAATCTCGTATACTTCATGAATCTAGTTGCTAAGTTTCTTGGGGCTCAATTTGAAGTTCACGCAGTATACACAAACTTTTTCAAAGCTTCTGATCAAATTGATCACAACCTTTCGCGTTCAAAATTGCAGCAACTTAGTTTATCTTCATATATCTTGATCTTGTTATATTCGGTATAATACCTGCACATTCCAACTTTTTGAAATCAGCACCTGTGTTCCACAAGGCTCTGGGTCTTCTTCTCTTTCTGTTTTAATGTTAATGCCTACGGTTTTTTCTTATGAATCTCTACTTTATATCGATGTTCTTTAGCTTTTCGTGAACATATTGTCGATTATGACCTACAGCCTTTTTTAATCCAATCTTACGATGCTCACTTATTTCGTTCGATCCTAAAAGGTCTCATTGTCAAAACCTCTGGCAATCGTCTAACCGAAGTAAGAAGATGCACACTAAAGGCGGAACTATAAAAGATTTAAGTTGATTTAAGTGAACGCTGAAAATGAACGAAAAGTTCACTCAATTGCTGTGGATTTGTTTATTTGCACATAATAGACTTGCCTGAACGAATGTCAAAGTACTACCAAAGTCAAATTTCCTAATCCGATATCCACTCATTTAAAGTTTCAAAGTGCTCACACGAGCCCAATAGCAATATATGCGTATGAATTTATCGACGGTACGAGCTGCAAACGATTTTTTTTATAGGCGATGTCAAATTTGACTTAAGTGGTGTACGATCGTGTTCGTAGTACACTTATGTGGTCCGAATCGGACGAAACTTACTACGAAACTGATCAAGAAGTACATTGTGGTTAAGCCAGTTGGTCGGTATCTATTCGAACATCCACTAAAATCAATCGAAGCTCACTTATCGCAACCTTAATTCAAACAGGACATTTGCTGTCGAAGTTAGTGGTGAGTAGAATACAGAGAGGAGTTGAATAGAACTTTCCGGGTGCAACTGGCCTTGCTCGGTTTTAGTACTTTTTTCTAATAGTGAGCCGTACATGAGCAATTCCACAACTAGCCTGGGTAAGTCATAGTTAGTCAGCAATGCAAATCAAACGGGCGAGAATTTGGAAAGAAACTTACAAGGAAAGGAAAAGACCGCACCAAGCACTTCAGCGATGTAATAATGCTAGACACGAATATTGTTTTTTGTTATTTTAGGTTACAAAGTTTTTCTCCACAAACTTATTATTTTAAATTGAACCTTTTTAGCCAAGATTTCTTTAATTTGTCTTCCTAAAGTAGAGAATCGTTGCATATATTTTAGGGCCAATAATACTTTTCATTCTGTTCGGACAATCTATCTCTGTGCTAAATAATTTAGAATCAAAATTTAGTGCATTTCATTAGTATCATGCAGGAAATAATTAAGGTTTATGACAAAAATCATGGACATTTTCGATTCAGAGAAGAGGAATGCGAGCGACAACATTTCTTGGACTGAAACCATTTATTTGTAGTTTATTTTTGATAATGCTGAAGATTTGAAAGGACAGCTGAGTCAATCTATGCCAATCACCAACCATATACTTCAAATTTAACACTGGCTACTAGAAATACACATATTGCTCATTTTATATTCTGTAGAAGATTACAACTTACAAGACACGTATAATTTCAGGATCTCAGGTGCTATAGGTTTAGGCATATTTGAGGGATTAGCAACTAATGATTAACGAAAACTAATTTTACAAATCTTCAAAAGAATTAAAGAAGTAAATAACTTAAACCGCTACTTTAGAGTACTATAATATCTTTTCCATCGGAAAACTGCTCCAGATGTTTCATACGAAATTGCTCTGTTAAAACACCAATAATCACCTTACCCACATATTATGCCATCGGCTCAACTAAATATCACGACATCGTGGTGCATGCATATTTAAATAACACGCTGCGATCCAATACGATTCAATCTGACCGCAGGCAACTCATTGATATTCGTATTGTCCAGTTTTGCGTGCAATTTCGATGACCAAATACCCGTACCGATATTAAATCATGTGAAAATCACTTGTGCCCACAAGTGATATGAAAAAGACGAATTGCTCCAGTATCAATCAGGATCTGTTGATAATGATCTCTGCGTATCTGGTTCGGTGGTCTGTTGATAGGATTAACGGACCATTGTACGCCCTTGTCTCATATACGAAATATATTGCAGTTAATCAAAAATAAAAAAATAAAAAACTTGCACTTGTACTTTGATAAATCTATGATATGATCAGCATGCGTTGTGATTTGCATATGTTTGATTTGCATACGGGCATCGAATACACATATTCATAATATTTGCATGTGTGCATAGATTGCGATATGTATATGCACTATCTTTAGCATATGCTCGTGTATGTTTTATGTGGCAATCAGATTTGATAAGTTGATATTCCGGCGAAGAGGTGATTGTACTTGATCTGATTTTGAAAAAAAGTGAAAATATGTAGGTTACCTTTCAGGTTTTTTATTTTAAATCGATACCTGAGTCCAACTTTAGTCATAATGATTTAGATGCTCTGTAATTAATCTAGAGAAGCGAAAAAACTATCTGTCCGGTGTAGATAAATCAAAATACAGTTATTTGTGACTTAAGCGGTTCCAACTGTGAAATAAGTTTGGTAATTTGTTAATAGGTTTAAATATATGATGCATTTACTCGCCTGTTATATGCTAAACTTTCACTTACTATATCTAACTATAGACTAAACATTATCATCCCATGTGTTGTCAAGTTGGTACAATGAAATTAAATATGCATTTGTTGCTAGTCCTATTCGAACTAAAACAAGATAAATATAATATACTTTTATTTGGCCGAAAGCATACTGAGGATGCATGGCTGCAAAGCTCGTGGATCTGTTTCGTTTCAGTTGCAGATTGATTATTATCAGAAGTTAGTTTTTCGATCTTTGAATGACCGTGATCTCGGAGAGGTGGATGGTTTAATTTTTGAATAAAATTGTCAGCTTGGTCTAATGACGCTTTCCAGAGATAATCTCACAAAATATTGATATTGATAATCCTACTGAAAATCAATATCAGTGAGATTTGAGTGCTATATGTGATCGACCTGAAATTTCTGGTAAATATGGTTACATAAAAAGAGTATGTCCATGTTAAGGTATTTTCGTCCTTTTCACAAACTTTCAGGTACTTCTTTATTCTATGGGAAAAATAATTTTGATAACAAAAACAAATATGCAAAACGGAAATCGATAATGATTTCTGCTTGGCTACGATAACATTTTGAATTCTTTTTAACCCTATGTGGGCGTGAATTGCCTAAAAGAATATAAAGAGTTTTTTCGAATCCCGTTTTTTTGACAGATACATTAGATCATCACGAAATTCGCAGGATGCATTACCGTTTACCAGCTTAAATATTTTTCGGCTCCTATAACTTTCAGCACAGTCACAGGATTGAAACACAACTTACATGGTGAATTGGCATTGAAGTGAAGGAAATTTATATATTTATGTATTTATGTATAAATATAGACTAGATATACACATAAATCAAAAACAAAAACTAAAGAAATGGATAACTTATTAATAATACTAATCAAAACATGAAAGTTGGGTTTTACTAATATATGTAGCCGTTAAAGAGTTTGAAAAGGAGATACTCGCTGCAGAACACTTTTCGTGACTCAAGGGAGAGATTTGTGGGAGAAAGAAGCGCACATTGGAATCAATATTAGGCCAAACGAGAAAAACAGATCTAAAGAAGTGGAAAGGTTAACGAAAAGCAGATTAAAAACTTATAGAGCTGAAGCAGGAGAATGACAGGCTATGATTCTGTTGAGTAAAGGCTGGACGCAGGGCACACTCTATTGCAAACTACGCTTTCGAGTTGCTTACTAAAACAGGGTAAAAGAGATATGGGACGCTACTTAGATAAAAAGTTCCGGTGACAATGTTTAGATTAAAAGTTGGTGACAAATGAGCACATGAGGGAGAAAAAAGTAATTTAGCAAAAAGATTGAAAATGCCATCAGCTCCTGAGCCAGTGCTTGCGTCAAAAGAGCTCATTAATAATTCGAAAGGATCAGTAGAAAAAAAATCAAGGAAAAAGTACGTGCGGAAAAATTGAGCGATAGCGTAAAAGGTTTGCGACGGTATACAAAAAAAGTAAAGAAATGAGCAAAATCTCACAGACATATTGTGGAGAGGAGGCAGACGTATCATGAACATACATAGCAGAAGGAATTCCAGAGGAAGTTTTGAAGGAGTTGATATAAGACTAGAAAGGTTTATAATTATCGTCTGTAATAGATTCTAAGGCATGGTCAAAGTAAGCACGCATCGCGTCTTTGATTACCTTCTTAGCAGCAAAACGTAGCCTTTGAAACTTGAAAAGCTCATTGAGCAAGCAGATATTTGTATTTGGTACGCGTTGCATTTTTGGCTCTAGGAGCGATCGCGACATAAATGGTGAACCACGGAGGGTTGGAGTGTCTGTTCATAGGAATCGCATATTGAAGCGGGGAGGAGGAAGTGAAGTCACTGCAGATCTTTCCATTCAAAGATTTTTGAACACCAATTAAACACTACCTCCGAAGAAAAATTACAGATATATTGAACCTGTGAAAGACAGTGCGAAAAGTTGAAATTGCATTGCTGCATATATTCCCATATCTATACGAGATTACTGTTAGTGTTAGACAGATGATGTTGTCAGACGCGAGTACGGAAGGAAACTTTAACTCAGAATACACATGTCATAATAAATTTTCAGATGTCGGTTTAAGCTCTGCCTTTTGCTAATGTTCGAAGAAAATTAGCATTGCCGAAGATTCAAATATCTTTATATATATATCTATATATATCTATATATATATATATATATATATATATATATATATATATATATATATATATATATATATATATATATATATATATATATATATATATATATATATATATATATATAAGTAAGTAAGTAAATTAACCCAAAACAGTTTATAAGTATTTAAAAAATTATTTATTGAAAGAAAGTAACCAGTCCAAGCCGAACAGTTTTTTGAGAGTGAGTGTCAAAATTCACCCATAGAAGAAAAGAAAAACAAAAACTTTTTCCAAAGCACACTCAGTCCGAAAGGCATTCCACATTTATCATCAATAAATATTAGACATATATGTATATATATATATATATATATATATATATATATATATATATATATATATATATATATATATATATATCAGCTAAAAGAGTGAAGCAGATAATCTTTGGAGTAGCTGATCCGGTTTAGCTAAACATTTTTGGAGACCATGGATGTGTATACTGAGTAGGTCAATGACTACTTAAAATTAAGATATCTCTAACCCTTTGATGACGGGTTCTTACAAAATGCCGCAAAAGATTTGGGCTCGTTGCAGAAGGCAGGAATTTCCAGGTTAAGATACCCACAAGAACAGACTGGGAGAAAAAGGGAGCTACCACCGATGGGGGCGTCTGTATTTACACGGACGGGTCACAGACGGACACAAGCGTTGGCTCGAGCGTGTTTTATACGGATTTGAGCCTTAACCTGTGGTGTAGACTGTCGGACGAAGCTACCGTCTTTCAGTCTGAAGTACATGCTATACGCATGGCAGTTGAGTCCATTAGCGAGATATCAACCAGATCAATGACGATTTGCGTCGGCAGTAGGGCAGCCATTCTCACTCTTGCGTCTTACAGATGTTGTTCAAAAACTGTTAACGCTTGCAGAGTGGCTCTCAATGAAAAGACAATGCATATTCCTATGCGGATTATGTGGGTGCCAAGGCATAGTGGGGTCATATGCAACGAAAAAGCCGATGAATTGGCGAGGAGGAGTTTAGCAGGTAATAGCCCCTGCATGGTCAATCGCTGACCACGGTCAATCGCTGACGCCACAAGCAAACTTGATGCCGCCATATGGGCCAAACTAAAGTCCGAATGGGAAAACAGGACGGACTGCAGGGTGGCCAGAGCATTATGGCCATCACCTGACCTAAGCAAAAGCAGGAAACTACTGAAGCTCAGAAGAAACTGCTTGAGAGCCACGGTCGGCTTGTTCACAGGGCATTGCCTTACCGCATCTCATGCGAACAGAATGGGCAATTTATGCAAGTGGTGCGAGATAGAAGAGGATACCATCGGGCACACTCTCTGTGATTGTCTGGCCCTAAATAATAAACGCTTCAAGATTTTTGGTTCTTACCACTTTCAAGTGTTAGCAAAGGTGGCCAGTAACGTTATGTTCAGTCAGCTGATCCAGTTTGGCGGAGCGGTCACTTGGCAGCTCTAACAAGCCAGCGGAGGGTGGCAAATGGGCCTAAACTGGTGGCCTAATGCTGCCCGCGTTCCCACCAGCCCTCTTCACTAACCTAACCTAACTTGACCTAGCTCAGGCACACGTAAAAACTTATTAGAGAACCGAAATACAAATACTTTGAGTGGAACTACTATCACTACCACTCGGGGAGTAATAGAAGCAGCATCGATGAAATTATATCCGAAGGCAATCCCAAAGCCACGAAAATGGATTAAATTTTACCATCACCGTCGACTTATTGACAGATTTATCGGCAAAAGTGTAGAATCTGAGGTTCTTAACTTAGATTGTGAAAATGTATGGCTGATACCATCCAGAAGCTTTGCTTATCTGCCCTGCGAAGGCAGGTAAACTTTTGACGTGATATAACACCACGTCAAAATTTCACCATCACCCATATATAATGCAAATTGAAACTATTCAAACACACAAAATAGTAAAAAATTTCAAAACAAAATCATATAAATGCATAATTGTCGGCAAACATAAGTAAATAAAAAGAACTTATAAATTGACGTATAAACATTTTTTGTTTCTTCTCTTGCCGTCATATCATCATCGAAGACTTACATGCGGAAAATTAGTCAAGTCGAGTCAGTAATTACTTGCTTCGGATGCTTTACCAAGCCAAATATGGAGCCTGTAACGATACATGAGCCTTTGACTAGAGAACTAACTGAGATTTCCGTAAGATATGTGTAATCCAGGGAATGCTTGCAAGTCTTTGAAACATGCATGGACGCGGTAGCATTTTAATCAATAAGTCAGTTGCTGCAGGAAGCAAATGGTGATCCAATTTAGAAGGCAGATTTTTCTATTTCAGCTCGGTAGGGGCACACGCCCATGTCGCTGATATCCATGTGAACGGAGCTGATGGCCATATGGAACAAAAATGCGTAAGCTATGCTTTCAGATTAAGTACACGCCTGGGATTTGTTATACAATCGAAAATAAGACCGCGAAACCTGAAAACTATTGCAACTTTTGTGCAACAGGCAACAATCGCTGGTTTTCATGTTAGGTTGATTACGGGCTCGGCACTCTATTGAAGTAGTTTGGAAGATGTTGCGTCTCAGACGCATAAATTGCTGCCATGCTTGATTGGTGGAGTACTAGAAATGTGGTTTCGGAGACACCGGTGTAAATTCAGGGTAAACGTGTAGTCGAATGATACGACACGAATCGGTTAATTGAAATTTAGCAAACACTTGAAAATTGTACTATGGGCAGAGAGGTCCATAGACTTTCTCCGATCAAGCTATCATGGGAGGTGAAAAGATCAAAGCAATGCACCGACTGTTAATTGAATGGATCTCGGCTCGTAGTGAATTCCTAAACATAAGTGTTTTAGGAAAAAAGTGAACTGATAAATGGCTCCGATGAATTAGATTAAATACAAACAGATTTCCTTTCCAAAGTTTTGTCCAAGTTTGTTCAATGTTGACTTTCGCTGGTGTTAATGATTAATTACCGATAGTAATAAACAATTTGGTAGCATAGCTGGTGGGCAAGTGTATCGTTATCGTCAAAGATGCTTCCGTGTTGATGCACTTTTGAGTGCGGTTCATTTATTTTTATCGCGAAAGTGCGGTTAGTAGTTGGATTACATTAAGAAAATTCCTAAAGTTATTTGACTCTCTGACATATCGTTTTTGTTGTCTGTCTGCATAGATTTTATTGCTCTGGATACTTTATGGCCCACCAATTAGTTTAGATTGGCTTTTAAAGTGTCTACAATGGTGAAAACAAATGCTTTTTCACTCAGCAATCTCATTAATACTTTGCCAAAACTAAAAAACATAAGCACATTAACGGTATTTTTTTAGATTGACTGAAAAAACCTCTAAGCTGTCATCACTTTCATGTATGCATACATCACTTTCTTCTACACACAACACTGGTTACGACAATGTGGTGAGGCGTTCACTATTTTGGTTACCACTCATCAACTGTTGCCAAAACGAACTGAACGTCCACATAAACGTGTGCTCTTTTACTTTTTTTGGTACATTTCATCAATTGTATTGATCTAAAACAGATTTACCTTGACCTTAACGACAGTGATGTAGCGATTTTGGCGGTGGTGATAATGCACTTCTACATGCAGCAACACGCTGATACCGTTTGGCATTCTCTTTTGCAGGGGGCATTATCGTACCGAGCCGATTCAAGGTCTCATTTTTTTCTGTTATACTTTCGCTTCATTAATTTCGCAATTGCACAATGTGCTTTACATGCATTAATATGTGTATTCGAGGTGGGTCTCGGAATGGTGTGGCGATATGAAAATGTAAAATCGATATGTTAATCTGTAGGAGGTGGATGACACGACGATAGCGTTGAAAGTTCATGTTGTTTGGGGCCCTGATTTAGAAGTGAAGATCATTTTGAAGATAGTTGATAGTTTGAGCAAGATATTAGATGCAGATATGCATGTAAAAGAAGGTGGAATACAAATTGGTACATGATTTAGCGGGATATTTGTCGTACAAGTGCAACTGTTGCGATTATAATCGAAGTGAGTGAGTGATTTTTGTACAAGGCGCTAAGTACTGATGATAGAAGCCTTTCGAAAATAAAGTGAAAGGATGTAATATTTGATGAGTTTGACAGTAGCCATACTGAAGTGTGAGAAATAGTATTGCGCTAAATGATTTTAAAGTAGATTGTGTTTGGCAAACCTAGCGGTTTTCGTCAGTTTATTTCAAACTTTCGAACGGCGCTCTGAAGTTTTGAGTCTGGTGTTGTATGGTTGGATAAGTTTGGGATGACTCGTTTGTTGATATTCTAATTATTACCGATAATTTATTTATTTACTAACAATATACAGATAATTAGTTAATTTTAGTTTTTAATTTAAAATTGTATTTTAAAAGAGTGAAGCAAAGAACAGAGCTGGAGAGAGATATAAGTTTTCGTTGATCTTTGAAACGGCTCAAAAAAGCAAACGACACTTGAAAAGTTTCTGATACTTTCATAAATAGGATCATGTGAAAAGTTACAACACATTTGGAAGAATAAAAATTGATCGGAGCAAACACGACGAGAAGACGATGTTTCAAGCGTGAGAATGGCAAGGCGATCAGTATAACCTAAACGAAGAATACAATGCTTGTAGAGTAACGAATAATTCAATTTACTTTGGATGGACTTAATAGATTTTTTATCACATTGATATTTAGGAGACCACATAGCCCAGGCATATTCAATTACCGACCGAACAAAGAATGAATAAAAAGGTAAAAATGTCTGTATGGATTCGAATGATTGCGATGATCTTAAGACCAAATCTGGCAGTTTGCCACAGTTTGACATATAAGGTCAGCTCTGAGTTCGTTGTCAAACACAATGCCAAGGACCTTGATCTTGGGGAGAGAAGTGCAGTGAGTGAGTAATTAAAGACAGTAGGATAAGTGTTATGAAAAAGGAATTTTTTTTTGCATTCAAAAGAAGTTTGGTTTACACCAGATTTCGAAAATCGTAAGATTTGATTGAGAAGGGCTACACTATTCAATGGACCCTATGTTCATGAAGAGTTTATCTATAATCTTGTGGAACGCCAATTTTGAGCACAAAATGATAGGATATGCAGGGTATGGATACATGTTATCCATTTGGTAATGTATAAACAAAAACCAAGTCTATTCAACTTGGAAAGAAGAAGGTTGTGATCAACACGATCAAAAGCTTTGGAAAAGACTGTATGAAATTTGCGAAGTGTATGAGTTTTATTGACTCGAGAGAAAACAGTGTTGCTCATTTACAATGAGACGCCCATATTTGTTCATGATGATGTCTTGCAAGCATCGTTCAAGCATTTTCGAAAAGGATTAATGAATCGATATTATGCGAAAATTTTGTGCAGAAGTCACATGATCTTAGTTCGGAGTTTGATAAATTAAGGCTTTCTAGAGGGAACAGAATTGGCATTCGGAAACGCTATTATTATTAATGATGATCAGAGGACGACATAATGAAATGTACGTCATTTTCAAAAATATTGTTAGTAGTAGCCTCCACGCAACCAATACCCAGCCCGCCATTTGTAGCTGGATAAGGAACATGCTTAAGAAAAGGTTCATATCAGTGGAGTAGGCGGTGGCTCTAGTCATGAGGAAAGTCCATAGAGGCAAACTTCAGGAGGGGTTCTATCCCCTTTCTTGTGGAGCCTGGATACAAATTCAATTTTGGAAAGGTTGGAAAGCAAGGAACTCACGGTTGTGGCCTATGCTGATCGCATTGTGATCTTTGCCTCGGGTAAGTTTCTGCATACCCTTGGCCAGCTCATCGAGTATGCACGTGAGCTGGTTGAGGAATAGTTGAAAACGGTGGGCATTGTCATCATCTCTAATAAGATTGACTTTATACTTTTTACAAGAAAGCACATACAAAGCTCCTGAATTAGACCCAATTAGGTTGGGCGGCGCCAGGCTAAGTCTCAAATCGCAAACTAAATACTTGAGTCTTATTCTGGAAAGCAAGTTCACAGTGAATTCAAGTGAATTCAAAGGATAGAGTTAAGCGGGCAAGCAACGCGATTTAAGTTAGCAAGAGAGTGCTGGGTAAAACGGGGAGTCTAAGCTCTGCTTTAACAGACTGGATCTATATGGTGGTAGCTAGGCCGATCCTTGCTTAGGGATGGTTGGTCTTATGGCCAGCAGTGAATAAAACTACCTCTGCTGACATGGCGAACAGAGGTCAGTGGTTGGCGGCTCTCTGCACTACAGGTGCTGTAACTCCTTCGTCTGCTTTGAACGTCCTGCTTCATCTCCCTCTGCTTGACGTCTTTGTTAGAGGCATTGCCGTAAAAGCTGCTGTCAGGCTTAGGAAATGGGGACACTACGAGTCAGGATCGTTTGGCAACAGAAGAATTGAGTGGGGGTACGCAGGAAGCACTAACTACTTGTTCCCCACTCTGTGCTTCGAGCGAAGATATCAAGCGACTGTAGAAGATGGACAGGAATAGAATCAGCAAATGGACGCAGAAGCTCTTAGTATCTACACTTACGGCTTTAAAGCAGCTGCAGGAATGGGAGCTGTAGTATATTCTGTAGATCACGATATGGAGGCAGCTTTCAGGTTTCCTAATCACCGTAGTACTTTCCAGGTTGAGGTTTTTGTGGTAGCTAAAGCTGACAATCTAGTATATGTCAAAGATACTACATGTCAGGAGATCAAAATCTTTAAAGACAGTCAAGCGGTGGTAAAAGCACTGATTTCTCACATATACAAATCGAAGTGCTCACTCGACTGCATTCAGGCCCTGAATATACTGGGCAAAAACAGAACAGCCAGAATTTTCTGGGTTCCCGGTCACATTGCTGGAAATGAGAGGGTGGACGCATTAGCCAAGCATGGTGTCAGTCTTTGCAAAATTTATGAATTCGCCTCGAAAAACAACGAATTAGTAGAAAAATAAAATAATATGAATCATTATGAATTTGACTCAAAAGAATTATGAATTTGATTCGAAAAAATTATGAATTTAACTCAAAAAAATTATGAAAATGACTAAAAAGCTTCTGAATTGGTGTGGAAAATCTACGAGTTTAATCTGAAAAATATGAATTAGACTCGAAATATTATGAACCTAACTCGAAAATAGTATATTTAAGCATGGATGATCAATTTAAAATATACCACAGAGAGTTGGCCCACAAGAATGTATATTTTTAATAAAAATAGAAGATATTGGATCCGAATGTTCGCCTTGAATAATACAAATCAAGAACAATTTACGTACCAACGCATTCAGATTTATAAATGCAAGGATTATCAGCTCCGTAATTGTTTATCAACAGGAATAAATTGTTCTCAAGTTAGTAAAATATTTTTCCTGATTGGTAAATAAATAAATGTTCCCTGCATTGAGCTCTTATCTAAATATTTAAAAATATTTAAACCCAATTTCTGATTATAATATGATTTTTGATTTCCGATCGCAAGCTCAAAAAAAGATTTCTTGGCAAACTTTCGATAGTTTCACTTTAAATGATTAAAATGAATTAAAAATGTCTCTAATAAGAAAATGCATAGCGTTGCCCCAAGCTAAAGAGAAATAAATTTTGACACTAAAATAACCTTTTCCATTATTCACGCAACCAATTTGTTTAATGCCACAAAATGAATGATTTGTTGATGTTCACCAAAACGACCTTTCCACTACGAAAATGATTGATTTTCCATGAATTAGTATTTAATTTTCGTTCAAATTGTAATAAAAGCTGATGCTTCATTGCGAAGCAACTTTAAACACAGGCAGAATACTCGTATGTATTTGAAAAGCAATGGAAATACAATTAACATTTCTTCTGCATCTTCTTTTACTGTGAAAAGCCGCCAAATAAAAGTGATTCGAGTGAAACAGGCATTTCGTGTTTTTCGGCATGACTTTGGTCTAGCATGCTGCCGTGAAAATTAGTCAGTGATTTTTGGATTTGAAAAACTGTCTGTTTCGCAAAAACTTGTGACTGGTGCATCTTTGCCGGTCTTCAGTTGATTGAATTATTGATGCTTTCAAATGATATAATAAATAATACACAAGGGGACTAAACATAACGTTAGTTTATTACTAGAAGGTTGAGATAATTTTTAGTGTGAAAATCAGAAAATGAATAGCGTTTTTTTTCGCACTGAGTAAACTTTTTTGTTACTCTTACGCTGAATGAAGACAGCAAATTGCAAAATGTGCTTCGGGTCGACGGCAAAGAAATGACTCTTTTCACAACTCGTCAACCGCTTTTTTCGACATGATGAGACTAATAGATTGTTCGCTTGTCATACACTTCGCACATCTGGTTGCGGTGCTTAGCCATCGATCATCGGAGCGTCGTAAACCGAATATCAAAACCGCGATCTAGTCGCAGATGAAAACAGAGATCAGGCAATAACTTGAAACCGTTTTCACTAGTAACGCATCTTCGCCACATAATGTGGCATCATATGCAAATGCCACGCGAAAACCCACAAATGTCCTCGAGAGATCGCCCTCCAGCAAATGTCTGGCGTGCTAGTAAGGTTATGTTGAGAAGAATAAATCCGATGGAGCCACTACACTACGACCTCTTGCCTGTTTTCTTTCTGCGGTAATGTGGATGGTTACTTGTTTGCAGCATGTAGAATCAGTCGTTACGTGCGATCGTCTTTTGTTTACATACACTTGTGCTCGTCTTCGGTTACGTTGCTTGCACCCGTGTCATTCACATACTCATCGATCTTCAGGTATTGTCGCCAATTCCCATATGTTCGGGAGGATCGTTTCGTTTTGAATGCTTGAATCGAGATTTCGCCTGCTGTTACAACTCATGCGATCTTGCTGCGCGATTCGACTTGGCTTTAATGATCACTGATCGTGCTGATGCGCCAATCATCTTGCAATCACCGGAGATTTCTGAAATGGTCTGCTAAATGCATACTGCACGAAAACCGCTGTGCAAGGCATGCAACTTTGAGTCTGCAGCGAGTAAGTTCATGATCACCTTCTCTAGTCGATCGGTTTGGTTTTAGTTTTCTGTTGACCAGTTTGAGCAGCAAACAGCAGGTAGCTGTATAGATATAAGATATGCTCGTTTTGCCATTTATTGCAATCATCTTTTTTCTGGCTTTTACTACTTGTTCCGATGCCTGAACGGTATCTGATAGCAGTTTCGAGTTGTTGATCTTTTACTTTGCAGTCACAATACAATATAATCGTTGTCGAGAGCGGAGATCATCTTTAGACGAGTGAAGAATAGCTTGTGTCAAGTATGATGAGTATACAACACCTTTTGTACGAACAGATTCTATCCGTCAGTGCATTTGATATGATGTTGAAAATAATACGGTGAACAATTTTAATCTATGAATGAATTATATGCCCTGTTACCACAGCTGATATATGTACAGTATGGTGGACTGAATTTTTGGCCTTGGGAATGTATTTCAAGACGAAGATGAATACAAAAGGGTCACTTTTTGATTGAATACATTTATGGTTAGATTCAGTTAAACTCTTTTTGTTTGTGTGTCTTATCGTATAATTTGATAACTTTATAGTTAAGTAAATATTAGATAGTTGTTGAGTCTAAAATTAATTGCTTATACTTCTTGAGAAAGATCTAATAGGATTTTCAAACAAAAAAATGTGGTCGCTGATGTGTGCTCCAGCATCCTTTTTATGATAATATCAAAGCTAAGGAGATGATCATTTAAAGCTTATTTCTTAGTAATGGGAGTAGGGAAAAACATATAAAAAAGAAAAACATTGAAAATTCCGTGGCGGCTAACCGAAATTCTTAGGTATATGAAAGATGACCCGATATTTACAAGCCAATTTGAGTTCCGTAGATTCAAATGACATTTTGATTACAAGTTATCTGGCTTCCACATGACTGTAGCGGTAAAACGCGAATTAAAATTATGTATCTACGAGAGACACGAGAATTTGCATTCGGAATCTGGAGGATGATATAGATCACACGCTTGCGGTGGATATATGGAAGTGAAAAAGAATTAGTGCTGAGGTTTTCTTACTATGTATGAAAATGTATGAAAAGCAAAATCGTAAAGAAAAATTCGAAGAAAGTAAGACTAATCCGACTGCAAAGCAGTAAGTACCTTGTCTGGTCTTACATAATTTAGTATCAAAATATATATAAAGCTATTACGATCATAGGAAGTAAAATTATGTTTTTATTTCATGGGTTAAGTTTCATGTTTGTTATAATTTTTGTTTGTGTGGAAAAATTTAAGGCAAGAGCCTATTATTGTTACATTACACAATTTAATTTACTTACATAGCCTACTTGTTTAACGATACAAGAGAAATTTCGCTAATGTTTTAGTAAAGATTATTTTCAATTACAAAAAATATTGATTGTATTCGGGTTATTATCAAAAATAACGTATTGAAAAAGTGAGGCAGAATCAAAACAATTTTGTACTATTTTTCAAATTTCCTAAATAATATCGGAATACATGCCAATTTTATACACAAATTTACAAATTTTCCCTCTTCCAGGAGCTTATCCACCCTATCTTCAAAAACACACCAGGGCAGCGTCGAGCTAGCAAAGTGGCAAAGCCAGCATCCGTCTGAAGTGGATAAAAAGGTGCTCCGCTTATGAAGTCTAGACGCTTTCATAGGTTTTCTAGGGAACCCTACCCCAGAGGCAATTAATTCTTTTTCTTGCACTGTTGATGCTGATGGATACCGATCAGAGTTTTGGCAGGCTTTTTCTGGACTTTGGTCTAATTGAGGTGCCTTGTCTTCATTAAATTTTTAATATCGTTACAGACGCTACCTTTCCGCAGAAGCCATACTTGGACAAACCTTTCTTTGGTTGAGTTAATTTAGATATCTTAAATAACTTCAACTCAAAAGCTATCAATGAAAATATATCGCACATATGGTTTTTTGGATTTTTCCATGTTCAAAGTAGCCTGAAGAAACAGCTGATTGCAACACCAGGCCAAACTTGTAATAAGCCATTGTATTTATAATACTGAATTTCAACAAGCAAAATAAAAAAGTTGTATGTGGTAAAAACTGGTAAATTTTGTTTAAAAAAAACAGCTGCAAGAGAACAGTTCGTTTAAGTTGGTTAAAAGATTTAAGAAATTATTTGGTAACATCAGATCAATTCAATCTTCATATTCTTTTTTCAAAAGTATTGTAATGGATATACAAGGTTGAGATTAATGGAGAACCTAAAGCTCCGTTCAATTTAAATTGAATGGAGAGTTTGATAAAACAAAAAAAGTTCATTTGGCTTTTGAATGGATAAAATATTTTAAATTTTCCAAAGCCGCTTCGAAATTTGCTTTTCAAATTAATTTACTCTAAGACTGACTCATATTAAATTCCATCCGATCTATGATTCACTCTGATCGAAAAAAAAACAATTTTATCCATCTACATTACTAACACATAAAAATGTCCCTTTATGTGTTTCGTTTTTCATTCACAAACCAACTTTTTTAGTGCGAAAACTAAACATTTCCCTTATTAGAGAAATTAGTCTGTTAAACGCATCAATGTATCCAACTACATATCCATTTAGTTATGCATCTGGAAAAATACCGTCACGCCATGAAAGTTATCCAGCTTTAAGGTTACCGTACCGTAGAAAACTTGCATATTTTCATTCCATATGCAGTCATATTTTTTTTACAGCATATATCTCTTTTAGTAGGCTTTCTTATTTGGAATGCTCCAGTGAGTTACATAGTTGCGTGGTAGATGAACATCTGGTGCAGTAGTGTCTACTTTTTCCCAGGTTGCATTCGATGATGGCTAAGCTATGTTCGAACAAACCAATGTTTGGATTAATGCTTTTAGTTTCATTTATTACTGTCATTTTGAAAGTGTTCTAATATGTAGCTAGTTTTTGAAAGTAAAATAAAACGTGTTATATATTTTTTTAAATCTAGAGCTATTATATAAAAGATTATTTTCTGCAGCTGAAATAGATTTAGGTCTTTTTGAAAAACTTCATTCTGTAAAAATTCTCATTTATACGACGATTTCACGGGTAATAACATCATTGCTTCCATTCACCGGAGGAATGCGATCTTCTGATCTGCAGACTCGAACAAGAAATGACTGAAGGCCAATCGATTGTAATAATTCAAAATAAATAACTTCCGTCACTGGACTGAGTCGAAAGGGAGTACTTGAATAAAACCAATTTAAACAGCTGTTTTTGGGCCACACTTAGCGCTTTCATTGATAACTGAAAATATTGCTTGGCCAAGTTTATTGGTGGCCTTAGCTTGTAATGAAATTCTTGCTTCCAAATTTGAAGGGCTCAAGTGATAAAAGATTTCGATATCAAAGATTTTGGAGAGTTACAAAACTTCAATGAGATATTTTTTTACGATCTGAAGACGACACAATTTGTGATGTAATACAGTGAGGGCATGTTAATGACAATTTACTTACATACGTAGACACTGCTTTAACTTGAATGTTTTATAATGTAACAGCTGCCGCCAATGTTGTAGATAAAACTATGATTCTGGAGTGTTCACCAGTGTTTGGTTTAAAATGAGTACTTGTTTATGTTTTGCAGCAATGATTGTCAAGAAATGACTGTTTTCCAAATAGTTGAAGAGTTGAAAATAAATGCTCGTTGAGTTTAATAGTGCCTATAAGTGTCGCAATGTTTGTATGGTATACTTTCAAAACATACAACGAATTTGGTTTTGGCGGCCTA
The DNA here is from genome assembly GCA_947369275.1 of Nemotelus nigrinus. NCBI lineage: Eukaryota > Metazoa > Arthropoda > Insecta > Diptera > Stratiomyidae > Nemotelus > Nemotelus nigrinus. The sequence goes on along the minus strand of OX376372.1, from coordinate 223,432,931 downwards.
GAGATATGTTTGCTTTGAGCTTAGTGAATGAATTAAGATTGCATCAAATTGTTTGAACAAATTTTTCAAAATATTTTTGTCAAAACGATTCAAGCAAAGTAACCAAGGGCAATACGCTAATACTGCTGAAAATTACTAAGTGGACTGTGAAAACTGATTAAAATCTAGATTTTATTTCTACGATTCTGTTAAGTTATATGCTACAAATAGTATTTAGATATTATATGTACTTATACCTGTTTTTTTTTTGTTAATTTCAGGTAAGCTTTCTGCAAGAAACAGCTTGAAGCATTTTGTGCAAATGAACTTGCATGAGGTTTGTATTGAATGAATGAGTCATTTCGGATTGATTTGTAATTTGCAATATGTATAATTAACGTCATGTTGATTTCTAAAATTGAAGTGAGACAAGTAGAACCACGCTTAATAGATCCAGATTACACAAAATTGCATGTGATTATCACATCAGCGAGAGAGTTATTATATGAAAGACTTGTAATTACAATAACCAAGAATTTGAATGCTATTAACTTGTATACCGGTGTGCTATAAACACACAAAACGTATACTTTTTACACTCTAATGAAAAAAACATTGATAGTTAGCTACAGGTTTGATTTGCGTTCGTGCCACAAATCGTAACTATTGCTCCACTAAGGAAAATTACTGTCATACAAATGTTGGTTGTATTGCAAAAAGGCAGATGTGAAAATAGCTGTGATTAAATGATTGAGTTCGAGGTAATATATAGCTGCAAGTGCTACTTGTTGAAGATAGAATTTGGTTTTTAATCTAAATAGTCCAGCTTAAGGCAAATTACTGCATTTTCATCTGGCACTGCAAAGCAATAATACTTGAGCATGCTTTGTACTAGTTCTGATCTCTTTTTCGAATAGAAATTATTACATATCGTTCGAACCAACTCAGAAACAAACCAAAGTGAATTGACTCCCCCCGGTACAAATTCAAGATACTATCCCCTGTCGTTTGAAATTTCATCACGACCGCTGCACGCTATATTTTACATGCTTTTCGAACCGAAACTGCATTTATAACATATATTTGCTAGTTACTTTGCTGAAAGAAAGGTACCGCTCAGTATCATATGTGATTTAAACACACAATGATATTGAAACGACTGACATTCTGCACAGCAAGCAGCAAAAGTTTGCGTGCACATTTTTTGTAAACTCTGCTACTATTAATTTAAATAGTACGTTACGAAAATGTTCAAACTTTACCGGACGTCTTGTGTGTTACGGTTGAATTTCGATTTGGTTAATTGCATACGATTTTTGAAAAAAATCCAATCGCTATTTTTCTTTTCAGTACCACTTTAGTTATGGAAAATTTCATATCTTTTCGAAAGGTTAACAGAAATCTCAATATTTTCCCATGATTTTCTCTAAAGTGCGCACAATAAACATAATTAAATGTTTCAAATCTGTCTAATAAATCACAATCAATCAATTTAACATGATGGATGGTCGAATGTTAGCAAACAGGTGTTGACCGAAAAATATCTGCACATAATCGCAAATAGTGGCAAACGTAATTTACCTCTGTATTCTGCTGTTCCACTTGTATTTGAAGTTGAATCAAAGTGACGTTATATTTGCATCAGGTCGACCAACAAATGACAAAATACTGTAATATTTCGTTTGCTGAACAGAAAAAAAATGATCAGAAATTTCAAATACTCAACTGGAGTTTCGGATTATTTTGACATATCTTTTCAAAAAAAATATCAGCAGTAAGTTGTAGTATCAAGTAATGATTTGTTCAGCTGAAAAATTTAATATTCATGCATAATAGTTTTGGCTGCAAGATAGTTTAGTAACATAATTGAATGTAGTACTGCTCTTTGTCGGTTGAATAGTTGGTAACATGCATGAGAAGGCAAAAACTCAATTGAAATTTGAATACAATGACTTGGCTTTGGGTTCGAGTTGCTTAATAGCAAAAGTTTGTTGCCATTTTGGACAGTAAGCGACCTTGTTTGATGAGTATTATGAGCTGTGTTAAGTCTGAAAATATAAAATGTTGGCCATTCTTGCCGTTGAAAGTTATAAAGTTATTTGAGCGTATTTTTTAAAATGTATTTTAGTAAAAATCATATAAAAATTAGATATCGTGGGACTTATTTCATCATTTCCAAGATTCACTTCATTAAATGATATCGAAGTAAATTTCGTAAAACCAATCAGTGGCACAGATGAGTGATGCTGGGTTTTTGTTAAGCAGTATTTCAGCTAATCTCATTTTCACGTTCCATTCTAAAACCGTAGACAAAAGTAAACGCCTACTTGAATTATCATCTAAGTCCCAAATTCATCCTACTTTCATAATCAAGCTTCTGATATGCTAACAAATTTGTTTTGGCTTATGTAATAGAGTTGGGGCGCCACACAATGAATCGTTGGAAATGAAATAAAACACCGACACCGTTTCAAAATCTCATTTGTTTATTTTTCTCCTGTTATGCAATTATGAACAATTGAAACTATTTGTTTGGGTTTTTGGAAAGTACAGGGTGGCGCTAAAGTTTCTGCCCTTAATATCTCTTGTATAACATTTTAATTATAACTTTATTATATAGTAGGTATATAATTTGAGTGAAATATTTCCTCTTTCGTATTCTATACAGTCTAAAATCCGCTTCCTCAAACTTTAACATAAATTTCTTAGGTACTCTACTGAAATTGCGTCCCACTCAACTTGTATACGGCGAATCAGCTCCTGCCTATTTGTTGGTCTGGAATCTTGAACGACTCTCTCCTTTAATCTGGACCACACATTTTTATTTGGGTTTGAATCAGGGGAATTACCAGACCAATCTACCGACACATTAGAAAAGGGCTCATAAATTGCCTCATAAGTTTTCAAAGCTGTATGCGTCTTGGCTCTATCTTGCATTAAAATAAAGAGGATACTTTTCCTGTAGTATTCTCTGTTGACAGGCAATCTTTGCTCAACAAAATGAAGTTGGCTTTTTCCGTGATTGCTCACTCCGTCAGCTACCATAATTTTTAAGCCGAATTTCGGGATCTGAATAATGATTAGGTATTGGATGAAGTTGAATCCACTACTCGTCCGTAAAAAGGATGTTTGAGCACCAAATTGGACTGCGGGTATTGCCATCAGCAATTCCAAGGTTTTTAGGTTTTGACAGAAGCTCATCTGGTCTCGAATATTCTTATCGGAATGTAAAGGTTTGATGCGTTGTCTGTAGGATCGAATGTACTGCCGAACGGCTCGCCTCGACATTTTTTTAGCGGTCTCCAGGGAGTTGCTAAGTAATTTTGTCACTGTTCACGTTCCAACTCCTGGTTTGTTTTCAGGCAACACCGGAACTTTTTTTTTGCTTCTGTGATAAGTACTGACGGTCAACCACTTCTTTTCATCTCATCCAGGTTTCCTTCTTCGGCGTTGCATCATATTTTCAAAGTGTCTTTGTGGATCCTCGAAGTTAACCTTGAACTTAATAAACTTTAATTTACTTTAACCTTGACCTTAATAAACTTTACACTCATTGAAAACGAAAAAAATAACCAATTTTGACAAAAATTTCTTTTACCTCGCGTTTTCTCTTTTTTTTTTATCTTTTGCTAGTTTCTTCATTTTCCATTGTTTCTTCTAATTCATTTTTATATGGGAATGAAATTCTAAAAGCCGTTTTTTCTCGTTTAATTGTCACGCGTGAAATTTTGAATATATATAGGCTTTAATAAAAATCTCTGATACTTGCCGGACAGTTACCACCAACCCTAGATTGATGCAAAGTCAGGCTGTGATTTGCTGGCGCAATATGTGCTCAAGGGTCTCATGTACGCTACGCTGGCGACTTGAAGTCGATGCGTCTATGTGAGGGGGAAGCATAAAATAATAACTCCATTGGGACGAGCTTCATTAATGACGAGGTTTTGTGTGGGAGTGCTGTACGGTGCGGTGCAATCTAACAACAACAGTACAGGTCGATCAACCGTTACTCAACTAAATTCAACAAAGTTTTCAAACCAGCCACGGAATAATTCAGCTGCCATCCAGCCAGAATCGGTTCAAACCTCCCAAGCATCAGGAGCAGCATTAGCTGAAGGTCCATTCTCTTTCTTGGGAACACCATCATTGGAGGCATGTATTGGCCACTGGCACTAAAACATATTTCTAAAGTTATTGTAGTACCTCTCTCCACAGATGTTATGGATCCCACTTGTTTTCTGCATTTTCGTGCAATTATTTTTGACTTTGTTTTAGGTACCATTGAAACTTGCGTTTCATCACAATTATAAATTCTGTCCGGCGAAAGTTTGTACTCATCATAAACGTTGCCAAAGAAGCTAAAATACTTTTCAACAGCTTGTATGTTAAATCCAGCCGCACGCGCAGCTGGAGTGCTTTCTGGTTTACATGTCGACAGATCTGGATGCCTGCTTAAAAACTCCTGATGCCAACCTTTACTAGCTTCTTCATTTTCAGAGTTAAAGATATGTTGATTCTCATTTTTTACTCTCAGAGTGTATGACAAAGCTCTTGTATCTTTTTTCGTAAGTCCATAAAGACGACTCTCCATATCCATTACATGGTTACAAAGTTCTTTCTATTCGTCACTCGAAAATGTTAGCTTTTGTGGAACTTTCACAAAAGTTGCAGGAGCAGCAGGAACTTTTAGGGCTACACGAGCTTCTTTAGCTTTTCTTTGGAGAGTCGTTTGTGGCACAGAATATGTTTTTGATGCTAATTTATATTCCATTTTCCCTTCAATTACATCTACCGCATATTTCATACTCTATTTACACCAATTCCCCCTCTCCGTCTTGCTTTAATCATTTTTCACCATCCTAAAACAAGAAAAAATTAAAATTAAGTTTGAAGGATGATAAAGTACCATAAAGAAATCATAATTTTCTTCCAGGGGTAAGATCCATCTTGTCCTAGAAATGTTTATTTGATTAAAATAACACGCCTTAAATAATAAAATAAATTATGGAAATAAACATGGTCTTACCTGCTGGTGTAATCATAGATAAAGAAGAATAACTTTCAGTCAGTTCTAGAAAACTAATGTTGAAGTACAAAACACATCGAACAAAACAATCACAACGAGCTTAACAAAATTCGAGTTTTTGGCGCTACTGCAAAAACGCATGTACTCACAAGCCGGTCACCGCGCTGGCTGATAAACAATACAATAGCACGTCATTACGAGGCAGAGCGACTGTGATTGGTCATTTGTACGACCGATGAGACCCGGTACCCCATCTTGCCCGCTACCCCATCTTATCCTTCCTCGACCATCTTGAAAAATCACTAAGAAAAAAACTACTTTTTGTCTTATAAATTTTGATCCGGGCATCAGATTTTAACGAAATTCTGGACATTTTTCAAACACCTTTCTATCCCTGTAATTTTTGATGAAGTCATTGGATGAAAACTAAATTCACATTGCTAAATGATTTTGACGTGAAACAGTTGTGGTAGATTTTTGGCTACAAAGCTGGCCAATTGTTGCCAGCACTGAGCATTTTCATTATTTATGTTAAAGGAGATGCTTCTTTCATAGTTTTCGTAGATAAGCATCTGACAATGAATACAAATAACAGTTTACTCTTCTAAATTTTGAAGTTGATGTATATGGACGCCCTGAAAACCTTTCCACTCGATGAGTTTCAATACATTCTTCAGATCAATTTGGGACATGAGCTCCAAAACTAATTGGCTGTAGTAAGAAGCGCGGGTAGTAGAACATGCAATCAAAATCTGAACGAGTTCCTTACTTTTCTTTGAACATTAGTGTTTCTAGCGGCTGTGATGCGCTAAAGCTTTTTTTTACAATATAAAGACCGATGGCATAATTCGACTATCATGAAAATTCGAAATTTCGATTGTTTACCAATCTTTTGAGCAAATTGCTACACTTATAACTAAACATAATTTTCCGATGTTTCAATTTGACCGTTCTAAACTTTTTCATCACGACTTGTCAAACAATAATGAATATGTGTCAATATTCTCAAAGTGACTTTATACATAGTTTGAAGGTTATCGCCGTTGGAAGACGTATTCGCCTTGAATCAGACACTAGGCATATTAAAAATTAAATGGAGTAGCATATCCGAATGAAAATACTTTACAGAAAAGCTGTACTAATTATGAAATAAGCATCATATTATAGCTTTTGAATGCAAAGCTGTAACATGCTCTATTCTACAAGCGTTGAAAGTATTTCAAAATACAATACATGATTTCCTGCACTTTACAGCAGTATAACTGTTACATCGCATAAGTGTTTTAGATTTCAATTAAAGACCACCTCATTAAGCCATCAAATCGCATCTGGTATGTCACAAGTACGTTTCCTATACAAAATATTCATCCAATCAAACCATATTTCAACTTCAGCTTATTCGAATTATCTGACAATTTCGAAAAGTATCTTCCTGAAAATATGATTTATTTTTAACGAACTCGTAATAATTGGCTATGTCATGTTACAGTTTTGATTGACTTTTTCATCGAATTCGCTCAAACTACATTAGTTGCAATTGCTCTACAGTTGTATGCACTATTTCATAATCATGTGACTTGTACCTACAACTCTGAGCTATTTACATGACACTTATGCCGCCAGATATTCTGCGCAACCAATGGGAGCGTGGGCGTCCTGTATGCACGCTCATTGACAAGGTAACAAGTGTGACATACGTGGATACACGTTTGCATCTATCTCTCGCTTTTGCTCTTGTGGCTCATTAATGCGTTCGAGATTCGTTGACAGTTATTAATGTTATATCTCATTGCGACCAGGTTCCTGCAGTTGGCGGTTTTTTTATAAATGCGTCGAAAAGCATTTGAAACCATTTAATTACTTTGTGAAAAGTGTGTAGAAATTCGCCTTGGTGCGGCAATCGTATAGCGGTGCGGCAGTGAGACAAGATACATACCTGAGCAGAAGAACATCCCAGTTGAATGTCATCATGTCAAGTAGGAGGCAAATGGACATTAGTTTGATTGATTTACATAGGCTGTTTGTAATCAGCCGGCATATAACTGGTTACGCCAGTATGAATGTTATTGTCGTTTCGGTTGTAGTAAATCAAATAATTAAAGCTAATGATAAATCAAAGTTTTTGCTTGAATATATTTCGGAGTAATTTTTTTGGATTCCAATTCCGTTTTGCTTTTCAATATGCTAATGAGAAGTGTGTGAAAATTATGACATAACAGGTTTTTTTATGTGCTTGTAATTCGAGAAATTCGAGCAGCATAAGAAAAGTTAGCGAGCTTTTTGCACGCACAGGAAACTTAAATTCGATATGGATTCGTATAGCGATCTGAATTGGAAATAAATCGGTGAACGATTAGGTTAATGGCACCAATTTTTCGGAAATCAATACGGTTACGATAAAATATGGAGAATTTGTGGTGAAACACGTTTGTAAGTAAACCGTTCATAAAATCTGCGCATATTTTATGTAGCGGACGAAAATATAGTAATAATATTGGCAGAAAATATAGTAATACTATCACTTTTGTTGCTAAAAATATCTTTCCTTTTCGGGTCAAAGTATTTTATTACGATAACAACGTTGTGTTTTGAAAAATTAATTGTCAATTACTTAGGCATGCATCTGTAACGGCCAATCAAGCTATATATGACATCATTTCTTTCTATGCTTTACCATTAGCAAATCTAAAACACTGAAAATGTTATGAATTATAATGAAACGAATTTATTGTTACGGTGAATTAGCGGAAGTAAATGACACATATTTCGCCCATATATCCGCATATTTTCACATTTCAAAGCTTTGGATTCGGCTATGAAAGCAGCTCGTTGCACTTCCTGCATATTTATAACAAGTTTGGGGTCAACAAGGCTTTGGAGTGATTTAATTGTTTTCCGAAGGTGACGAGAATGCATTTTCGTGAACATCTTTTCAAGTAGATTGACATATGCAGATTTGAATTTGAAACTGTATCGCATTTAATGATGCTATTTATAGTGATTTTAAATTTTTGGCAAAAATGACTGGATTATACCAGGTTTGAAAATTATCTTCAGTTTCAGAGTGAGTATTCTAAAGCAACAAAGTTATTGGGGTTTTTATGCATCGAAGAAATAATATGTTTGAGTGAAGCAGCAATGACATGTTGTGAAATCTAATCAAAACAATATTTCGTACCGCAATCGTATCGAAACTGATGCTGTCACCCGTAAAATTGATTGTTTCAAATCGATTAATACGAACAACCTTCGATCGAATGCCACACCGGCATTGGAAAAAAATCCACCTGGTAAGATCTATTGAACGGTCAAACCACACAGCTTCCGATCGAGAGACAAAATTCATTATCAATACAATAATGGAAACGCCACTTTTAAAAGCCTCTCACGCACAAGAAGTCAGTTTTCAGATCTTAGTTTAGCAGGCAAGGTCTTTTCAAGTAAATTCCTTTTTTGCCGCCTCAAACTGCTGTGAAAATTAAATCTAAAGCTCAGTACTCAAGCATCAAAACACTGGCTTACAATAAGTATGTTTGGCATTGAACTGTGCACCAGCAACGATAAATAAGTTTTGACGATTGGACAAGCAATTCAATGGGATATCACAATTCAGCTTGGATTTGTAGGCTGAAATATTTTTTTTATCGATTCGTTTTGCTTGAATCCAACGTAAATTGATTCATAGCGACAAACTTTGTATTATGAGCCGAGAGAGAATTAAAATGAAGGAAAAAGTGTATTGCTTTGACAGGCAAATCTGTCGTCTGAGAGTTAATGAACTTGGATTTGATTGTGGAAACATCTTACAGCGCAGCATGCGGAAGAAATTTTTTTTGCTAGTTCTTACATGTTGTTTTTTTTTGCAAATTGATTGATTTCTTGGTTAGTGTTTTACGCAATGATGATTGAAGACTGTGGGGTTTATGTGTAATAATGATAATAGGAAAATTAGTGGCTTGCTGTGTTTGTGATTTAAATGGAGTAAATTGAATATCTTTTCATACGCTGGAATATACTAGTGTCGATTGTGGTGGATTTTCTGGTGAAGTGATTTTCTAGTATATTTTAAACTGTTTGAGTCGTTTGTTATTAAAATTGCATATAATGTAGAGGTTAAGAACATTCAGTTGAAGTGCAGGGTATGAGTTAATCTAACAGTGATTAAGTTATCAGGGAGTTTAGGGGTAAAGTGAGTTATTGGACTACTCATTTTGAAACAAGCTCTTCGAACTTCAACCTCCAGGTCGTCAACGTGCTGTAAGGAAGCGAACTAGCTTTATTGTTCTCCTAATAAATGTCTTGGGGAAGCCAGTGGGTACACATGGCATTAAATTAATTTTGGGAATCAAAGATTATATGATTCAAGAGTACCATTAAATTCTTCTTTGGAGAGTGAACCTCTACGAAATCATGCTGTTCAGGGATATGAAGAGGCTGAAAAAAGCCTACTCTCTCTTGAAAAAAGTGAATTGAGAAGAAACTGAGCAATTTCCACTCTCGATTTTTCGCACTGCGAATACTTTTTGCATTCCAGATAAGTTTCATTTGACTTTTTGCAAGCAATGGCTTAGTCGTCTATATGGTAAGAGTTCAATTGAACGTACGCAAAACAAATTGCGCACTATTACGGTAGTTAGATACATATGTCAAAATTACCATATTTTTCTGGTGAACAAAAGAGCAACTGTTTTTATACTAAAAGTAATCTTATGCTGATATTTTCAAATATAAATTTAAATTATCTGACAAATTTGACAAATTTTAAAGGCCATATGTTCATCACTATACTATTTTTTGCAATAAACAAATAAAAAATTTAAATTTAAAAGAAACGGTACAGAGTTACAGCTGTTTGAGTTCGTTCTTGGTAGTGATCTAAAAATTTATTAGCATGCCAGCTGTCAAAAAACACAGTTTTCATTTATGGCTAGAGCAAATAATATGCCTTATTTTTATATGAGTTACAAATTTATCAAGCTATGAAATAATGAACATATGCCCTTTAGAATTTCGAATTGGGTTCATTATCGCAAAGATGTGACAAGGTCTCTTAAAGTACTCCAAAAATAAAGAGAGCAGAGCAGCGCCTCGATATGGGAATAAGTATAACTCCTACTAGATAATAGCTCTCTCAACGAGATTTTCCGATATGAATTTATACAACTTTCGTTCGAATGTATCGCGGAGCTCTTGAAACTAAATCCATCAATAAACTTAATGTGTATTATCAGAACTTTTGTGGTTTAAATACTAAGCTGACCAAGTTATTTGCCTTATTGGAACATGGCCAACCTAGGATATTCACAAAAACGAGATCTTCCCGCTTCGCATAGTTTTTCCTACCGCTCTTACGTCAATGAAAAATGACCAAGATAATGTTTTAGTTGCTATACACAAGTTCCTTCATATTCACTTCACTTTTTAATGCTGTTTATCTTTCTCCTTCGGTTGAATGTACTGTCTTACCCCCTTAAAATTCTGAATGTCATTTCAGTTTATGTTTACGATCGATCTTTTATCTAGCTTTCCAGTTTCATTAACAATCATTCCCCTTTTGCTTGGCTTTTAATAGATATTAGCTTTAACTTGCCGAGCCTAGTTTGGAATGTTTATTTTTCTTCCATATTAAACTCTACTAATAATTCTTTAGAATACCACCTCTTTTCTTTTCACTTTCTCAGTTGAACACTTCAGTGACTTGCTGTGTTCTTAACATCAACAATAAAATGTTTGCCCTTCTCCTGTGAATCATTCCCTCTCACAATATTTCTGTCCAAACTGATAATATACCTTAGGTTCCACCCGATTTGCAACATCTTGCTCTTTCCATAGTGATTTTTATTGCTTTTCAGCCAGGCAAATGCCCTCTCAGCCTTTACGGTCTCCTTGATTTTAGCATGATGGGGCGTCCGCGCTTAAGGCAAAAGATGCGGTGCGTGCTTAGTATCGAGCTTCGGGTTATTAACTAAATCGAGTTTTCAAATTTCCGACAGCTGTCAAAATTACCATCAAAGAAGCTTTGCGTGATTACTTCACTTGCGTTGAGTCCTCCATATGTTCCAGCCAGCACAATCCCTTCTAGCCTTATGTCTCCTCCCTGAAAAATTCCCACCGTTTTTTTGATCTTGTGTTCTTTAATGATATCATTTCTTCTAATCCACAGGAGATTTGTGATCTTTTTGCAAAATACTTTTACTCTTTCTTTTTCCAGCAAAATTTGATCGCTTCTTATGAATTCCTTCATTTTCCGCCTCCCTTTTTCTTTTTCATTTAGACCAATCCCTTTGAAATTGAGTCTTTAACTGAATATAGATATTGATGTTAATTATAGTCCTGGCAGCATGCAAAACCTGTTTGAAAAAATAAACACTTTTGTAGGGCCTGTGTGTTTCGATGCCTATTATTTTCAGCCTCAGCTTCTCATCTGGCTCTTTTTCGTCCTAATAGAAGTCTGCTCATATTTTTCCAATCCATAAATCCTGCGACTCAAGTCGTATTTTCAATTATCGTCCTGTTTCCCCCTTCCTTCTTTAAGTAAAGTATTCGAAAAGTTGTTTACAATATGCTTCTTAATGTGGTTCATCCTTTTCTAGCTCCTGAACAGCATGGATTTATAATTAGAAGATTTTCCACTTCTAAACTCAACTTACAACTTTGGTTGCTACCGCCTTAAACAAACTGAAGCAAGTTGATGGGTTGTACACAAATTTCGCATATACTTTTGATTCTGTTGACTACAAAAATTCTTATAATTTTTCCTAATTCTGGAGTTCCTCAAGGTTTGATACTAGGTCATTTGTTATTCCTGGTATTTATTAATGGTCTCTCCTCCTCCTTGCCTTTTATTTGTTGATGAGTAGTTTAATCTCTTGTCACCAGTTGCAATATAATCTTTGAGTGGTGCTCAATGAACTTTCTTACTTTTAATCTATCTAAATATCACCAAATGTATTATACTTACATATTACTTTCTTTTTGTTGCATAATTCACTCTGTTTTTGTAGGCTATAGCCTGTTAAAGTGGAAATAAATAAATATATAAATGGTCGACATATCTAGAGATATTTAATAAAAATAAGATCAACAGATTTACTTTAGAGTTCACAGTAGAGTGGGTTGACCGATTTCCTAGACTTGCGCTAATTTAACGCATTCTCTTCAATTGATTGAAGTGACCACACTGGGCGCAAAAACGTTTTATCTATTAAAATTCGAGCTGTTTAAAAATTTATCACTTTAGAGTTTCAATGTGGCTGTTATTGGTTTTGATAATCAGTATTTACTTGAGTGATTTGAATTAGCTTTCTTTTTGAATAAATCTGTTACACCTATCATTCTGAATTACATGAAAAAATCCGGGCTTCGATTATAGAGCCAAGATGTTACGAGAAATATTAGCAACACATCTGGTGTTGACAGTGTCTTATAAGATTCTACTATTTTAGACATATGTTTAAAATTTTCTGAGCTTCGATAATGTTTTATTCTGTTAACAAATCACTAATTCAAACTACTTTAAGTGAAGTGCTAGGGAATTCCTTTTTCACTTGTTTCGCAGTTGATTGAAATATTAGACATTATTCAAATGCCAACGGTTAAAATTTCGTTTGCGTAAATATCAAGACTCTAAATGAATTTTAAGAAAATGGGTCATCATTTGATACATTTTGGATGTATTTCTGTTTCTATGTTCATGCATAGAGAAAAAAATCAAACAAAATTTTTCTCCAAAACTATTTTCTAAAACCTTCGATACAACTAAAACTACTGCTACCTGTAAGAGGCAGGTTTCAATAGAAATAGACTATACTTTGTTCACTAGATTTTTAATGAAGAAAAAATGTTTGCTATTTTTGTTTCGATTGAGTTCGACCACTACAAATTCATTTCAACAGCAATGAAGAGACCGTAGTGTGGCTTAGACCATTGCATTCACCGGATGTCTGGAAGATTTTTTCGTGATATAGCTACATCAACTGAAGCCATAGTATAGCCGCCGTTTTTTCTACATATATCAATTGAAGTCATAATATGCCACTACTTATTACATGCCGTGAGTACTTGATCTGTTTTGTATCTATACTTTATATGTTAGGCACATTGAAAAGCTTGTTCTAAGACAAGTTGTTTGAAATCGTTTTAAAATTCAACCGACCAAATTCAGTCCAGAGCAATCATCGTAACGATGAATGACAAACATTCGTATTATAAAAAAACCATGATATTTCATATATTCCATTTTGAAAATGTTTTTAATTAAAATTACTTCCGTTTGCGAGAATTATTTAATAATGACATTGCAAAATGTGTAAATGTAATTTTAAAAAAAAACCTTATGAATGATCTTTTGCTGAGATACTTCATCGAATTTGTTCATTCAAGCATATTGTTAAAATTAGAAACAATCCACAAATTCAACAATCTTCATCTAAAACAATCTTAGCCCGAAAAAAACTTCTCAATCATAGTTGTAGTAAACAGGAAACATTCGGTACACTATGTTTTTTTTTACTCAGATCTACGCATAAACTGTGCAGCGTTCATATGTTCCTTATGATTTCTTACAAATGCATGACTTTGTAAGTTTAAACTTCAATTGGTATCCAAACATTCATATAAACATACAAACCTTTTTCTTTTTATACGGGTAAACCTTGGATTTGAACGAAGTACTGCTCGTACTATCATATCCACAGAATATCGGAATGTATGCTGTAGATATTGGTGTTTTTTTTTCAATTGAGTTTATCAATTATGCTGACAGCCTTGACGATAAGTGTTTACGAGAACGACTATACAATTGTTGTGTGTTTTTTTTGAATTTGAGATAAAAAGTGGAGGGTACTGAAAAAAATTCATTTGTTGGAATCTGCAATGAATGAAAGTAAACATTATGGTTGTCAGGCAGTGTCCATTGAAAAATAACGTAAAATGTACAGCAAGCAGTACACTTTCAAGGGCTGCATTCAGGCATCATTCAGCGATCTTTTATGTATCAACAAAGCTGATTAATGGAAGATGATTTATCTTTAGGCTTAAAATAGTATTGAATGCTTTCAAATCGCAAATTGAAAATTGATTTCCCACGACAAATTATGAATGAATTTTTTTGTGGTGCTATTATTGCGGAGGTGTAGCTAGGTTTATTGAATAAAAATTGATGATTGTTTTGGTTTGTTTAGGAATACTCATGTATTATAAAGATTGGATTGAAAAATCCAAAGCCATCCAGCGAAGAGGGATTTGCTATGACAAATGTAGTGAGCTTGAAAATTTTTTTAATACATAGTTCACGCGCTCTGGGGCTTTGTTAATTGTTAGCCTTAGTGGTCAGCGATTGACGTTCGATTAAAATTAGTAAACAATGGCGAATAAATGGTATTTCAAGCCATTTTGAGCAATGATGTTAGTTGCAACTTGTTTTAATATATCATTTTGATTTTGTTCCAAGTACGCGGACCCATGAAATAATTCGAAATAAAGTCAGTGGGGTTTGATATTATGAATGTAAAATATAAAAGAAACATTTCGATTTCAAGTATTTATTTTGATTATAATTTTGAGTTTTGCAAAACATGTTGCAGCTATAATTTTCGCATATCTTTCGAATATGCATTTGCCCTGACCAACAACTAATGTTGTTGTTTTGAACGTCAGTAACCAGTGGTGGGATTTCAAAAACTTTCAGTGGAGGATGAGATCGGTAGTAGACAGAGAAATTGACCTTAACTTATGACGTGCTTTTGCGGCGTTAATATTAGAGTACATTCAGTATTTTAACAATATTATCTTTACAGAGAGGGAATCATTTTCACGTAACTGGACGTATCGTCAAAAAAAAAATTGCTGTTTTTACGCAGATATTTCTTTCCTTTTTTCTTTCTTTCTTTCTTTTCATTGCAGGAATTCGAAGCATATAGCAGCAGGATATGATATCAATAAGATGATGCAACATGCTATACGTTTAGTATATATGGCATTTGTAAACGGGATGTTCACAGGAAAACTCATGTTGTAGCTCAAAACCTGTTTATATGAGATACGTTTTTCTGAAGATAACTGAAAAGTAGAATTTACAGAAATAAACCGCTTATGGTTGCACAGACAAAAATAAACATTTGAGGTGAAATGGCCGCTATTCTATGTGCAATGCATAAGAGAGTTTTCATAAATTTGAGGTGAAAAATTGAAGAGAATTTACAATGAGGGGAGTTAACGCATAAATTATATAGTTTTAAGTCTTTCCGTATTTCAATCAAACTATATGTTCGAAGCTTCGTCTAGTGGGTAGAGCACTAGCTTCGAATTCAGGTTCGGACGAGGGTCCGCGCACCAACCTTTGATTTCACCTAGCTCTGATTAGGTACCTGATTTAATTCAGGGGTAAAGTGAGTCGTGGAGCTAATCAATCCACACTCGTATTTGCATTAATTGAAAAATTGTAATGAAGCTCTCTACCAGCTTCAACCCCTCAACCCCTGGACCCGCACGAAGGTTGTTGTGGAATTACTTTACTTTATTTGTTCGTTTCCGTAAAAAGTTTTTTGTAACATGGTTTAAAGCTATTAAATGATTTGTTTATATCCACAAAACCCAATGCCACACACTGTATGTTAAACCGCAATTTTTATCAGACGAAATATTCTTCTTCTTTTGTTCTGTTTCTGTGCAGCTTACATTATTGATAAAACGAAACTGAGTGGGATCATTTTTGAGAGCAATAAACTAGATATCAGCATTCAATATAAATTCATTTTGTTACAAAATTATTTCTTACACATCGTGATTTTCTTTAAAAAGTGTTAGGACCCGCTAACTAACCTTGATCTGAATAGACTCATCCACAGAGAGAGAGAGAAATATACAATTGCCTCTTTTAACTTTGAATACGGGACAAATACGGTTAGCTGCCGAAAATCTTCAAATTGAAGTTCTTGAAGAAGCGTACACAAACCAACAGCCATAAAACTGAGCTAGCTATCCAAACGATTTCCAGAACTAGCAAAATTTAAACCTTGGTTACTTATTATCATTGTAGATGTTTGCTATATGAATATTGAATTATAGCATCTGTTGGTAACAATAATAAAATAATAACAATAATTTTATTTTGCTTAGCGAATTTTCAAGATTCAAGACACAAATATTACCATATCTGGCAGTCCCAATTTCATCCTAATTTTTACCGAACGTGGGTTTAATAAAGTCCAACTACTGTGAGAATTTGATTATAGTCGTCACTGGATGGGAATTTATAGGGCAAAAACAGGTTTTTTTTTTCTTAAATAAAGGTTATTTGGTGAAGGGTTACTGTTCTCGTGCAAAGAGGAAATTCAAAAATTTTAATCTGACTCTTTTGACCAAAACAATATTTTTTGAGAAGAGTTGTTGATTGGAAGTTTTTCCGCTGGGGTGCCTAGTTTAAGCAGGTAAGGTCTAAGTACCAGCCACAAGGTTGCCTACACGTTCATTGGCACATGCATAATTTGGGGGGTTAAAAGTTTTACAATTTTTTTTGCCTACTTTTAGGCACTTAGTGCCCACAGGTTTTAAAAACAAGATCAAAATCAACAAGAATCAAAATCAATTTCAAAACAAGATCATAATCAAGTTAGAAACACTATTAAATTTCAGTTTCTGTACTTGATTTTGCCAAATATTATGTTTCCACAAAAATATAAGGTTCCCCTTTCCCTAAAATTCACTAAAATACCCGCTGCCGCCAAAGAGTTAAATATATTTTACTGTATATCAAAAACAGCTTACAACTCTTATACACCAGCAACTGCTGAAAATTGACGCAATTCGGGAAAAACGTCTTGGAGAAAAAAGTTTTCTTTTGGTTTTCTCCAATATGATTGCCTTAAAATCCTAATGCTGATAATGCACTAAGCCAATGTTGCTGCTATGTGTCAGATATTGATTGATATTGAAGTGTAACATGGTATGTATAGATCATGTTTCTGGTTATACGTTGCAAAAATATAGACCATACATATTTCTGGTTGTAGACTGCTTCCAAGTCTATTTCATGATATTTGTGGGGATAATCCAAACCTGGAATATTTTCAAGTCAATGTTTCGAGGAGCCAAAAAAGTGTTCGGTTCGTTTATTGTGCCAACACAAAATCCGTTTCCACATACCATGTGCCAATTTTTCTTACATGAGTATCTTACATGAGCATTCGAGCAGGTCCATAAATATTCCAATAATCCATCGAATATTGGGTCACTGTGTTTTCGATACTGAAGGGAAGAGGATGAAGTGTTTTTCAAGTATTTTCTTCATCTTTGTCTTTCAAAAATTATGACATGACCACCATAGTGAAGAATTCCTTATATCTTACCATCTTTAAACACGAAAAATATTGGTCTGATTCGCATGAAGTAGTTTGAATATACTAATGTTTTTTATATATGCAACATATACCTTTTGTTGATTGACTTTCTTCGAGTGTAACAAAGTAGGTGCTGTTGATGCCAAAAATATGTATAATACGTCTTATTTCATTGTAATTTTTTTCTATTGACGGAAAAATATATCGATAGCATATATGTAGGTGTCTGTATGATGTTCGTAGATGTTCAACATATTGAATACAATATAAATCATTTACATTTCATTGTCTAATGTCTAAAGAACAGCGTATTTTGGTCAACTTCAGTGTACAATGGCAATAAACAAGTTTAAAAAAATTTTTAGTTATTATTTACTAATAAAAGGGAGGCTTTTAAAATGATTTTTTCCATGTACTTTAGTAAAAAAAATTTCTGAGCCCTCTTTTTTATTGCCAAAAAACCACAAATTTACTTTCGATAAGATTCATTTTTGCTAGCAGTTAGTAGTAGGTTTATCTGAAGACACTACGGACACACATAAAATCCTTGGTAACTTTAAAGTGCATGGGATTATTTAAAATATCAAAACCAGAGCATGCATGTGTAGGAACGAAAAACAAAATAAAAACAACTCGAGGAGCAAATGACAGGATCGAGTTTTGACTCTGAATCAAATTATCTCAAGCATATCAAAATCTTCGCTCACGTTAGATGGACTGTGGCGACTTCAAATATGATCTGCCTATTGTTGTAATTTGGGTAATCATTTCAAACCTCCATAGATTTTCTAGTATTGACTTTAAAACCATTTGAAAAAAAAACCCAAGTGTTGTTGACTTGTTCAACCTTTGGAATAATCATCGAGTGAAGCTAAAAATCTGTTTATTAATTATTGAATAAAAACGTCAACCAATATCTTTTGATACCTTCTTTCGTCATTCATTTGTTACTAAAACATGACTATCGTTAAAACTACAGTTGATATGTCATATTAGTGAATAGCAAGCAAATCCGTTCCTTTTCAACAGCACACGCGCAACAGCTTTATCAAATTTTCTAATCTTCGAACAGAAGGCAAGCAGTCATAGGCGAAAAGGTTGACAGTGCATTGAAAAGTATCTGACATCGTTGTCTCGCCATTCATTTTGCGAATTCATACAAACTCATACATATTCGCATATCTGCATGCTATGCACGATACATGTTGTAGCCACAGATCCATATTCACGTCTATAATAATGATCGGTAACTATAGCCCAGCTTTATTGTTTTTCAAGTGATAACCAGCTTAATGTCATTGTGCGTTTTCAGCATGTCGCTTAAAATATGCGTCCGCATATTGCACTTTCCTTTTTGTCTAACGGTTTTACATACTTCCACCGTCACTGTCGTTATTTTTATTGGTACATTGTGTTGCGGTGACTGAGTCCCAGCAAATGCAATGCTACTACTTATGAAATATGGCAATTGTCGTGAGAGATTGCATTGCTGGCAAACAAATAAGTGCCGGCAAAAAGATAGTTACCCACCATATGAACTGTACCGTTAAGTTTGTGCGATCGTTGGACAAGTTGGCTGCGACATGAATATGTTTTGGCAACAAACTACTCTACGCCGCCGCCGCCGCGTCAGATACGTACATTTGTAGATAGGTTGAGCGTATAATCTGTCAGAGAGTTTGATATTGATTCGAGAATTGAATGTCGTTGAACATGATGCAAGGAAAATCGTCAAGTGCATACGTATGAGTGCTCAGTGGTACGAGCGAACGCTGTCTGCATATGAAATTGGTATAATTTCTGTTTAGCTGTGATTTATTAATGCATAATTTAAGCAATATGTGCATAGACCACCATTCCGTAGATGGTTGTTTACTGAAACAGGTAGTGAGGCCAGCAAGGGTGAAAGTTTGATGAGTTTCCGCATAAATAATAATTCTTGATTATTGCATTAACATAGTAATAGATTAGCGATTTGTATCTGAATTCGTAGTTAGATACTCGCACATGACTGTGTACATTATGCTCTGAATGATTTATTGACTTTCTTTTGTGCATAAGTGTGTGCATGTGTTCTTGGATAGCCAAGATGAGACTTTTCACTCAGTAGGCTATGAATTTTTTTTTAAATGTGGGAAATTTTTTTTGGCTGAAATCCATGATGTATCTAATATTACAAATATCGAAACGCAGCTCTGATTGATATACTATGTATTATAAATGTTGAAAGTTGGTTGCCGAATTGCTAGGCATGAAATTTGACGTCTATTGGAAAACATTTGGACATAAAAGAAATTTCTTAAAAAACCTAAAAGTAATTTCAAAGAAACGAAAAACGAAACGAACTAGAGATGAAGCTTAAAGTGGTTACTCTGAGATGTGTGATGTTCGAGGAAAAGTTGAATTGATGGGTAACTGGATATTATTGTGTCTCTTACAAGCAAATTTGTTTCCTCATTGTCGGAAAGAATGAAGAATCTCAGGAAGTTGAAAGCGAGTGGAATTACAATTTATTTGGATATACTTAAACCAGTATGACGGAACAGGTAGTAAAAGCAGTAATTGCAGATGACATGCAAACATTACGCACATTGAGATTCTAATCTATGGTACATTTATGGTGCAACTAATCGAATGAAAGCAAACGGGGGAGCATTTGACATATGGCTACATAATTTATTTATTTATTTATTTATTAATGTCCAAATCAACAGAATAGATCCAATTATAGATTAGACATAACAAAAAAAGAAATATATATATATATAAATATAAAAAGAAAAACGCACAAAACTATGAGTTAAAAGAGCAAAATTAAATAAAAAAGAAAAATTGAAATTAAATGAAATTCAGAAAGGAAAAGTAATTAAAAGCAAGAACGACCGGAAAAAGATACAACAAAAGACTAAGCTAAGATATATTTCATGTACCTGACAAAACGTTATTTTTTTAAATATTTTTAAACACAGCTAACGTTCGAGGCTGAGGACCAAAGTTAAGGTTATTATGCTGACGAGGCAAACGCAAAAGGAGAGAAAAGAAATAGGTGTCAGTACGGGCAAATGTAACATTAAATTTGAAAAATGTTCTATTAGGAGGGCGCGAATCTCTAACAGAAAGGTAAATGCTGGGGTCCACCAATATACAGCCGTTGAAAAGTTTAAAGAGGAGGGACTCGTCGAGGAACACTCTTCGTGACTCCAGGGAAGGAATTTGAAGGATGGAAAGGCGCATACTGTAATCGCAATACGGAATACTGAACTTGTAGAACAATGAGCGGGTGAATCTGCGTTGCGCGGATTCAACCGCAGCAATCAAGTATGCGTAATGTGGACACCAAATTTGGCAGCAGTATTCAAGAACACTACGAACGAAGGAAAAAAACAGATATAGAGGAGTAGAAAGATTAACAAAACGTTTAGAGGATCTAATGATGAAGCCGGAAAAACGGGAAGCCTTGGCAGTGACATGTAAAATATGTAAATCGAACTTCAGCTTAGAATCGAAAATCACGCCAAAGTCTTTAAAACTAGGAACAACACTGAGAGGGGAGCCAAGGACACAGTAGGAGAACAGAAGAGGGGATGTTTTGTGGGTGAAAGACATTTAATGACACTTCGAAACATTCAAGGTGAGAGAATTCACTGCGCACCAGGTAGCCAGAGTACCCAGATTTTTCTGCAATAAGGAACAGTCCCTAGCAGATTCTATCACTCTGAAAATTTTGAGATCATCAGCGTACAAAAGACAGGGTGAATTAAAGAGGGAAGGAAGATCGTTAACAAACAAAAGGAACAATAAAGGACCAAGAATAGATCCTTGCGGAACTCCTGAGGTAGGAAAAAAAGGTGTAGAAGAGCAAGAATTAACAACCACAACACAAGAGCGATCACAAACGTAGGAGGAGAACCAAGAAAAGAGGACACCAGAGAGACCAAGCCCTGCTAACTTGGACAGAAGAATAACATGGTTCACAGAATCGAAAGCCTTGGCAAAGTCTGTATACAGGACATCTACTTGCTTTTGCTTGTCGATTGCGGAAGCAACGGTGTTTGTAAAAGACAATAAGTTTGTAACCGTTGACTTACCTTTAACGAATCCATGCTGTTCACTGGCCAGCAAGGGCTGAATAAAAGGGTACACTCTATTATAAACTACTCTTTCGAGGAGCTTACTAAAACATGGCAAAAGGGATATTCGACGGTAATTAGGGATGGAAGAATGATTTCCAACTGCAAGGGGTCACATCAGTCAAGTATGCACTATGTGCTGGTGTCTGATGAGAATCAGTGCATACTTTCGAAACCACTTTGTCAAAATAACATTTGATAAACATTTTTCAATTTTAATCATCCCGTAAAAAAAATTTCCGATTTGATTTGGCTTCGGAGGCTTATTCCGCAATACGATCGAGTTTCCCGTACCAATATTCTCTGCTTTGATAAGCTTTAGAGACGATTTATGTTGCCTATGCTGATTTATAGACAAGAAGGGAACCACGAGCACAAATCAATAAACTTCATGCCTTTTGTTTTTCATTCAAATAAATAAATTAAATTCGTTGGAATTGTATTGAAATACAATTTGAAAATATTGCGGAAAATTTCACAAGTTAAAAAGAATTTCTAACAAAAATTTTATTGGATAGAAAGAACACCTTCGAAAATGTCTTCCATTGGTGTTATTTTCGTCAAAATTACATTGCGATATCATTGAATTTACAACTCAGCCATGCATGTAAGATTATGTTGCATTCTTCATTGCTCAAACAAAGAGATGCAATCGGCTTTGAATTCATTCAGCATGTTTCAAATATAAAGTTGAAATTTTCTCAAAATTCACTTCAATTCAGATAATATCTGAACCTTCTTGTATTCACGTAAAGATGAAATGCTTAATGTTGGCAAACAATTGAAGGTGCTGTGATGCAAAAACATTCATATAACCATTTCTCATTTTCATTTACTTCACGATGTACTCTAAACATGTCTCAGCACCAAAATAAATAGCTTGATTGCATCGCATCTTGTTCCCTCTATCATAATTTTGCATGCTGAAGTCTATTGTAACGACTGTCGGAACGCGAATCACATGAAATTCCAAAAAGTATCTCATCTAATCAACACTGAAATAAAAATGGGTGTAAAACGTGCCGAAAATTGCAGTCAGCAAAGGCAATGTCTCATTTGTGTTCCTGGTATTGTTTATTCCTTCCATGGAGTTTCAAATTTGAAATTTCGACCAGTAAGAAAGTTAGTCAGTCAGTCGGTTAGTGTAGTGCAAAGCTGAGGAAGATAATAAAATAAAGATTGTTTGGATGATTACGTGAGCATTAAGAGCATCTCATTAATTTGATGACTATGATGTAAGTGCTAGATGAAATCGGACTAGATTTGGTTAGCACCCATTTGGATAGTGTAATGTAGTTCAAGTTTAGCGTAGCCGAGGAAATGAGACGCAACTGAAATTTGAATATGAGATTTCAAGAAAAGCGGTGACATCGTTTGGTATGGGAAACGACTGAATGGTTTTCCGGTTAGAGGCGGTGTGTGTTTGAGAATAAATTTTTAAATTGGAGTTGATTAATTCGAATATTTAAAAAACTGGTCCATATTTAAGTTTGAAAGCAATATTTTGAAACATAAACTTTAAACAAATAGAATAATTTGCAATTGTTGACTTTGTGTCTTCTCTTTGTTCACATGGAATTAGATTTGAAAAGATCTGAGCATTCAAAGGGAAACATAGATCAGCTTCTTCCTAATGCCAGATCAATTACGTTTTCTTGGAAGCGAAAACCAAAAAATCCGCCAAAAATTGATACTTTTAACGTACGCAACAATATCCCATCAAACGTTTTAAAATTTTCGCGTCAGTTCATGGTCACTGCTAAGATCAATCTCTTTTCCAAGTTTTAATATTGATGGCGTAAAATACATTTTTTTGCGCTTGCAACGTTAAAATTATGCACGATAGCGTATCCCATTGACATTTTAATCCAAGAGGCATAGAGCACACGACGAATCACAATGGAACCATGATTTGCCATGACAAACTATACAAACGACAAATTCAGAAATTTTCCATTTCAGCAACCAAAACAATCGGATTATCTACTCTTGCCATCATTCAGTCCTGCTATATCAATTGATCGGCGTTTCATGAAGTGAACAAATATCTGTAGCGAAGCGAGCAAGCTTTTCAAAGTACTTCACAGTGTAGCATAGTTCTTTCGAACAGTCTTTCGATGCAGTAAACATATTGTTAAAGTAAACAACAATAGGTAAAGTAGCGAGGGAACATGTTTTCGGCATGCAATTTGTTTTCTTTTATCTGAAATATAAATTAACGTTCAATCACGACTTGATCGAATTGTTGATTGCGTAATGAGCTATTGAAAGAACTGAGATCGAAATTCACTCTAATTAAGTAAGACTTGGGCACATGACCACCTACGGCTGTAGAGTTGGTTGTATTCTATGCAAATTTTATTCAAAGTTATTGGAGGCTGACTGGAACGAATAATGAGGTTAGATGTTACATTTTTCGATATTTTGCATGATTTGATGAAGTTAGGATTTGATTTCAATGATATCAGGCCCCGAAAGTATTAAATTGACTACAATTAATTTTTGCAGTGAAGATTTGGCTGAGAAATCTGAGCTGTTGATGAATTTTTTACGAGACATGCCATTTCATATATCTACATAAATTTTTAGGATAGTGGTTCAAAAATAATCATGAAAATCGATCGCTGAGAAACTGAGGAAATATTCAAATACTAACACTAATCCCAGAATTGTAAAAATATTGTAAGTTTTCGAATTGGAGGCGCTGCTTTCAACACACAAATCACAAGTTAAACTATAAAAACAAAAATTTCAGTCTAGGAAAATACGAGCAAGGAAAATATCACATCACAAATGTGGGTTTTATGGCTTCAAAATATGCATCATGTAACTCCTTGATTACAGTAAATAAACCTCGCAACATCAACGTGACCTGCACCGAATCAGGTTTCTGGCTTAAGTCTTTCGTTTCATGCTTAGCTAATTTCATTATATCAGTAGGTTGTATTCATAAAATAAGGGACAAATGTGACTTTTGAAATGCACTGATGATATAAAAGCACCTAATAAGGGCATTCATAAAATTTATATGCACCGGCAGCTTGCACATATAGCTCTTTGTGTTCCCTTAGTCTAAATCACGTTTCAGTTGGAGTGAATTCATAATTGCATGAAAGTAAATGCAGACCCTAAAAAAGATTCCATTGATAAGCGGCTGATTTGATTTGGCTGTTGAATTCATATAAATTGGTTTTTATTTCTTGGCGTGGTACTTTGATTTTGATATGTGGATATTATGATTAGTTTGACATAATATTGATGCACAACAGCGAGTGTTATGAATGAGTTTACAACATCATGTTGTTTTTAAATTCATAGATTTTACTTTGATTGAAAATTTGTTTCTTAATAATTGATTAAATAATACGAATTGCTTAATGTTTAACGCAACATTTATTTTTGTTTTCCAGGTATGCGTCAAGAGCTTAAATTGAATTGACGGATAAGCAGGTTTGTGTCGAAATCACCTTATGTAGGAAATAACTTGCACCATGCAATCCAAGCTGTAACTCTATAATGCAATGAGTGCAAACGAAAACTGTTTCTGTCGTTTGATGGGTATTAATATCGCAAAATATTTTTTTGAGATGTTTGGATGACTCGTTCATAGCTGAAATTTTACCGAACTAATGGGCTAGTATAAAGAACTTCGAATAAGTTCTGTGAATGCACTTAAAAAAATTGTTTGAAAAGTATCTCAGTACTCTCTAGAAAGTAATCTTCATTAGTTTCGTTAATGCAAAATATTTTCTTCATAGTATTTCCTGTAACAATTTTCAATAATTATTCTGATAATGAGACGTAATTTGTTCCAGCCATGCTTGATTTTGTAGTGAAACAGCTAAATTCCTAAAATTCTAAACATCAAAAAGAATACATATTAGTGCCTCCACCATTTATTCTACTATATTTACAGATTTCATTTTCATATAAACTAAAGTGTTTTCACATTCTAATGAGCTAGACCATCTATGAGCTTAAGTTAATACAGAGTGACTCTCAGTTGACCAGGAAAAAAACATATGATTTCGATCATAAGTGATCGGAATCAAGATGAATTTCTCCGCACATTTCACATTATATAAAGTTCAGTATTATTTTCAAAATTAACATTGACAGAAATTCTTAAACTTTTTAACAAAAGTTTTTCCAAGTCTTAAAATTTAACTTCGGATTCTACTTCCAATAAGTAATTCAAAAGAAGCTCGATTTTAATTTTGGAAACAGCTAAGCAAACATGCATAGAATCTCAATAAATGCTGATAATTTCTGAAGCACAACCTAATTAGACCATTATTGATTGAATTAATGTTTTGAATTGAAAATGAAACTTATAAGAGAAATAAGATATGCATATTTTGAAGAATAAAAAGATAAATGTGAAAATACTCTTGTTTTCATCTTCTGCCAAAGGATGAAATTAAAAACTTATTCATTATGGAGTTCATGTACAGCGCATAGACAATGACTGTGCAGATATTTATTTAAGGTTATATTATGGATTAATGATATTTAAGAATATTTAAATGAAGAGTACACAGGGTTGCACTTTGCTTATAATTCAGCCATAAAAACGCTGCGAATGCACAAGAACAGTGTTCAAAGTCATACGTTAGGATAGGTAATTTCAAAGCAAACATCAGATGATACGATCGAATAATAAAGAAAATTGAGCACCAAATGAAATCCGATCTGCTGAGGTACGCGAAGTACCTAAAAGTAGGCAAGGATTATTCTCATACTTTGATTTGTCGTCACTTAGAACAGAAACATTGGATCATCGTGAAGTGTATATTACTGTAGACTCAAACTACACATTACTAAAGCTACACACGAGTGTGCGTGCAATCCTGAAAATTTTCGCTGTTTAAAAAACACGCAAACAATTGATCAATTTTATCTTTTGTCCACCTTGACAAATTGAAACTGTCAAATTTCTGCGTTGTAAAAGAACGGTAGTCCATCACCAAATTGCGTCCATTTTGAGCAATTTAAACTTCTGTTCACAAAAACTCAAGATAGGACAATCAAATCAATTTGAAATTCAAAGGATGCATTGTTCTTAATTAGGACCAGGTGTGATAGAAGTTATTTTGAAATGTGGATAACTCTTTGGCAGTGGTACCATTATGAAAAATAACTTGGAAAAATAAGTGCTCTTGGCCTATAAATTCAGATCCAGTCACTAAATTTTAACAATAGTTGGTTCTTACTGTAAGTCAAGGTTGAGGTTTGGTTGAAAAATTATGATAAAGCTGTCACCTATGGTAATATTTGACTCTTGAAAATTTGCGAAGTGAAAAAAAAAAACGATTTGCCATATAACCTTCTGTGCAGTCATGAATTCAAAAGGAAAGCAGCCCTGCGTAAGTTATTCTAGCTTAATTAAAACTATTCAAACATTATTTGACAGTGCATCGGTGTATATCGGTTTATTTTACATCCCGCCAAGGTCTGACGAATTTGTTTACACTTACATATGCAAACATATATCTTCGTTCATGGCATCTTGCAGCGCTGAGTGGACAAAAGAATAAAAGAGTCATACGCTTCTCAAGTAGCTTATGACCAATTCATTAAAACTACCGGCAAGAATATGATCCATAGCCCCAGGATTCTTCTTGACTTTGTGAATATGAAGCGGAAAACAATTGGTTACTCCTCTTCTTTGCTTAATAAAAACTCAATATCTTCCTCTCCTCAAAAAATCTGCAACTTTTTCGTTGGCAGCTTTCATGAACTTTTTAGGCCTGTCAGTATTTCATCATCCTGCCAATTCCCGAGGGTAGCTAGAGGAAGTTTTTCGGAGGCTATAAAAATTTCAAGACAGTAAGAAAGGCCTTAAACCTGAGCTTCTCTAGCCAATTTTTCTATTTATTTATGCTGCACAGTTAAACGTTTGTTTTGATATCATTTTTAATGCATCTCTTTTTTCTGGACACTTTCCATCGTATTGAAAATCGTCTCACTTTAAACCAATATTCAAAAATGGTGACAGAAGATCAACTCAAAATTATCGAGGCATTGAAATTTAATCCACGATTCCTAAATTGTTGGGAAAAATCTTGTGTGATAAACTATCTCCCCTAAACGAGCAGCAGCAAGGATTTAGAAAAGGTTATTTTCCCACTATTAACTAAATTCTGCTGGTACCCTATGTTCTATGCAAAATGGAAAAGTTTAATCAAGTTGACATAGTCTACATTGACTTTCAATATAGCAAAGTACTATGCGAATGGCTTCCCCAAAAAAAGTACATTTGCAAATTTATTTATTTTTTATTTTCAAAGAATTTCGTCTAACACAGACTAGTAGTATTTACAGATTTAAAACTTACAACAAATCAGTCAAAATGGACTGTTTTTGGCTAAGCTCTTTTTCAAAGATGGTAAAGATAAATTAATATCAAATTGATGATAATCATCGTTGAAATTTCTTTTGATGGACGAAACGGGCTCATTAAAGGCGTAGTTGGTCCGATAGGCAGGGACAGATAAAATGTTGACTTGTCTCATTATGTGACCCTTGGTATTGAGGCCAAATAAACCTAAAA
Organism: Nemotelus nigrinus; assembly: GCA_947369275.1. NCBI lineage: Eukaryota > Metazoa > Arthropoda > Insecta > Diptera > Stratiomyidae > Nemotelus > Nemotelus nigrinus. The sequence continues at coordinate 223,404,905 of OX376372.1, read as the reverse complement.
GGTTTTCACATGAAATGTTACCCATGAGGATCTTAGCAGCAAAGATAGTTTTGAAATTTTCACGTCTCTTATTAAGTGTAATCATGGCCAGTAAGTTAAGTCGATTAATGTAAGGAGGCAAGCGAAGAGCAAATTCACGCAAACAAAACCGAAGAAATTTTTTCTAAATGGACTCGATACGGTCCACATAAACCTGCTGATAAGGCGCCCAAACTATGCACGCATATTCAAGTATTGGTCTTACTAACGCACAAAAAAGAATCTTAGTAAGATGTATGTCATGAAACTCTTTGGATCGTCTCCTCACAAAAACCAAGGTACATGAAGCTTTTAATAAGATGGCGTTAATATGATCGTAAAAAGTAAAAGAATTGTTTAAAAGTACTCCTAAATCGAGTACTTTGTCGACTTATACGTGACTCCTCAGTGTTGTCTTGGATGAAAAGCTCCACTTCAACCTGCATTATGCCAAAGTGATTTTCCAAGCAATTAAATGGCTTACCTTTATTAAGTGACAAATCAAAAGTTTCAAAACCTTTGGGTTTTCATAACCCCTATACACAACGCTCCTACGCTCGTTTGCCCCCTTCTTGAGTACGATTTCCTTAATTGGAACTGAGCGTTAACTGAATACAAGCATAGCACTGCATATGCTGATAACAAGCCAATAAATAGATGCTGCAAGACATTCAACAGAATGAGCCAATACTTTTACCCCACAACATCCAAAGCATCCTATAAAAATAGACTAACCATGACTATATTTCTAGTCTACCGTCTTAGCATCCTTTTTAAGTATCTAGATTGTACGTTTGCTTTTTTATGGCTAGTTATTTAATTAAGTTTTTGTTTTTTAATTTTGTACTTTATGGTTTAATTATTTTACATGCTCAATTATGTGTGCTACATTTGATATATTCTCAACGCAGACAGTTTTATGGCATACTGAGATAAAAAAAAAAAGTGTTTGTGGCTTAAATCAACAGTTTTTGAGCGTATATTTTTTTAATAATCTCCGACTGTTTTGCCAAATGCCTCAACAAAGTTCTTGACGAAACGTTAAATGGAGTGCCTCTACCCAATGAGTTTCTATTAGTGATGGGCGTTTCTGTTGTTTTCAGAAAACGAAAACGAACTGTTTTTTTCCAAAAACAACTGTTTTTTGAAACTTTTTGAAAACTTTTTTCACTCGACCAGCAGCAGATTGATACTGGGTGTTACCAGTAGGTATGGGCGTTTCTGTTGTTTTCAGAAAACGAAAACAAATTGGCAAAAAACAGTTGGAAAAAAACAGTTTGAAAAAAACAGTTTTTTTCAAACTGTTTTTTTTCAAATAGTTTTCGTTTTCTGAAAACAACAGAAACGCCCATCACTAATGGTAACACCCAGTATCAATCTGCTGCTGGTCGAGTGAAAAAAGTTTTCAAAAAGTTTCAAAAAACAGTTGTTTTTGGGAAAAAACAGTTCGTTTTCGTTTTCTGAAAACAACAGAAACGCCCATCACTAGTTTCTATGCAGTTTTCGGATCAAAGTGATGCATGACGTTTTCGGATCAAAGTGGTGCATGACCTTCAAAACAGGTTGGTTGTAGTAAGCAGCACATGTAATAGAATATGTACTCAAAATTTGTATAATGCCTCTACATTTCTTCGAAAATCGGTGTTTGCGTACATGCTAGTGTTTTTTCGCTTCTATGTTTTCTTTTCCCAATATAGGGAGCGATCAACAATGCTAGCCGGATTTTTGGGAAAAAAATTTGATTTAAGCCATTACAAAATGATTACAATAACTATTTACTCTGATTGTTCTTTTTTTATTTTTTATCTTCATTATGAACGCACGTTACTACTATAAAAAAATTTCTTCTTTTGTAATTTCTTTTAGATTCTTTTTCATCTTACATTTTTTTTCTTTGCGGTATTGTCTTTTCTAGCACAAAATTGTTCTTACATATTTGTTTAAAACCTGCAAGATAGACAAAAACATCCAAAACTATAACATCGAACAAATATTTAGAGTAGAGTCTTCTATTGTACTTTGGTTTAAATATATTTCCAATGAAAATATTACATTAAGGGAATAGCTGAAAATGATTCCTTAGAAGCTTAAAACTACTGGCCATTTTATTTCCTCATTTTTTTGAGTCAAAGAGCAAGGATGAAAAACAGCTACAACATCCATTTGAGATTGCGCTCACCAAGCTAATCAAAAAACGCTGAACTATAATTTTTTTCGGTTTAGTCTACAATTTTCAAACAAAAAATCGGAAACGCAATATTGTATAGCCTTTTTATCTTTGATACTCAATAAATAAGCATTAAATGAACCATAAATCCAAAATGCAGCCATCAATTTGCTTTCGTATTTTCATTAAAATTATCCATCATGAAAATAATAGAGGTCATTTTTCAAGGTGCTACTACGGAACTAAGATTTCTCTAGCAATAATTTATAAATCGTGGGCTGTAACGTTTGACCAAACACACACTTTTAAGTACGTTTGAATTCGAAACAGTTGGTACACCGCCACCTATGCTGTTTAGTGATGGTTTCATACACTCGATTATGATTATCACCCGAACCATGCATGGCTTTATTCAGTTAAACTAGCGATTAATTTGTTTGTTAGATGCAGCCAGGCGAGCTGACGTCTTGCATAAGAACAAGTATGTAGAAAATATGAGCAAACAATCTCTATTGTTTTGCGGCCAAGATCGTTTCAGAGCAGATTGTTCTGCCCACGCTGCCTATTATAAATTATTTCATAATTTATATCATTCGTTCAAAACTGAATGGGTTTGCGTAGAATGAAAAAAACGATGAAAAGAATGAAAAACGGCCAAACCTAGCTTTTGCGAATGCTCGTGATAGAATGGAGTCTAATTGTGACCGTCATAAATTACTATAAATTAGCATTTGTTTGTTACAAATGCTAATTTATAGTTATCAAAAACAAATAAAATTATTTGCAAACAACCTGTGTTGGGCCTTAGTTTCAGCTAAAAAATAAAATATATGATATAAAAAATACCCAAAATATAGGGTCTCCTGAGCAAAAACACTTCTCTGAACGGATACATGAGCTCTTTAACAACAATCAACCTGCTGGTTCTTTAGAAACAATCACTTTCCAATTATCATGGTCCCATAGCTGCTTCTGTAGGCGAAATTTCATCAGGTATTCGCTTTCATCTGCTTACAATAGATAGATGGTTAAAATTACGAATAATCAGGCAATTCAGTAAGCTTCGCATAATTACATGCGTTATTCCAGTAGTACCGATTGTCGGAATGGCAATCTTTGAAATGAAGTCATTATCGTTCACACGAAAGATGCCATTGGGTTAGGTTTGATGGTGAAGGCAATGCAAAAATCATCGCTGCCAGAAGATATATGAACCTGACAATTATACCAAATTAACTGTTGCAAGAGAATATTCAAATGTATTATGAATGTTATTTTGGTGAGTTACACAAGCGGAAAAAAACAGATTAGCACGGGCTACAAGTAGCTAGGTTTAATAATCATGTTGTTTTATGCAGGATAATTCGCGATAATTTCTTCGATTATAGGTGTTGATGTCTTTGTCAATTGTATCTTGTTATTGGTCTTTCAAATGCAATGTAGCAATCACAAAGAAAATAGCGTGTGCAACTGCATGCTTCCGGGCATGTTTAAACTAATTATTGAAGCTCATGTGATTTGGTCATTAATAAGTTGCAGTCAAAAATCAAACAAAAATCCAGTGAGGATCAAATATCTTTAAATATTTTTTTAAATTAAAGTGAATTTGAAAGCTATTTTTTAAACATCGATATTTTTACGAATGTTCATTTGAAGGTTCCTCAGAACTACTAGCCTCTTAACTCAAACCCAAATTTAAACGAACAGTCTAAGTCTCAAAGCAAAATAACGTGCAAAACACGAAACCAAAATGATAATTGGCTAATAAATTGTAGTATCATATTGATCATAGCAAGATTGCCGTGATGTGTAAATCTGACATTATCGCATATTTTACGCCGAATAATTAATGCGATGGTGCGAGCACAATCATAATCTAAAGTTGAACCATCAACTCATTTTTATGATTGCAATTAACATACATTTCTAAATACGTAGCATTTACATATATGTGTTAACATTTAACCACAAGACTGTATTCAGTTTTTGTGCGCTTTTTATGAAGCACACGATTAAGATCATTGAGCTTCTTCTTCTTCTTCTTCTTCTTTCATTAACACGAACTGAATATCAAATTTGCATGCAATCAATCATCTGTCTTGTTTGGTTGGGAAACACGTTGTTAAAATTTTAATGTGTCGTTAAAGAAGAAGACATAATATCGTAGTAGCTAAAACTTACACTATTTTGTGACTTTGATAAGAACTCGCTTAATAAACAAGATGTGATCTACTATTGCTTCTATACTAATACTGCTGCGCAACAATCTTGAAAATTTACTTGAAAATTTTCATAACAGTTCACAAAGCGGAAGCTATTTGATGATTCACGTATGCAATGAAAAGTGAACGGATTCGTATTTCGGAAAATAGATGGAAATATGAGATGAGATGAGCGGGCGGAATTGAAACAGCTGTGCATTTGCTACTGCAATTTGTGGCTTTTATGGCTTTGAAGATAGGATTAAGCATTTTGTTTGGAGATTGATCTGAAACTGGATACAATTTTTTAACAAAAGAAAAAATTTGTTTGAATCGTGATAGCGAAGAATGGCATTGAAATCAAGAAAACTTTTAAGCAAGGAGAAAGTCAGCTAATGTCTCGTTTGTGGAATTTGAATATTTTGAAAAATATTGTAAGATGAATATGAATAAATGAATTTTAATAATGTTATACAATAAAAAGAACTTAGTATGAAATATCTCCAAATCGAAAGGATAAACTTTAGAAAAAAATGCAAAAGCAAAATGCATACGGAATTTACAGCCTGCTTCCAGAGTTTTGGTCTGACAAAAAAATTGATTTCATTGGGTCGTGGAAATGATACCTAATCAGAGAAGTAATTTACTAAGTTTCCTTTAATATTTTTATTCTTCTTGTGTTTACATAAAACACAAGAAAACACGTTTTGAAAACACATTTTTCAAAAGAAAAATCTCAATATTTGTTATACTTTGTTTTAATAAAACTAAGTCAACTAATTTTATTAGGTAGTATTTACTAAAACCAAACCGAGTGCAGGTGCCATGCATAACTGCCGTATGTCAAACTTTGATATGGTTGTGACTTACAATCATGATAAATTTTCTGGATTGGCTTCTTTTGGACAATGTCAGCAGCGAAGAGCAAATCAAATGCTACAGAAATAGGCACTGACTTAAAAAAAATAAGGTCTGTGCCACCAGCTGTACGGTTTTAACAGAGAAAGTTTTTATTTTTTTTGTGATTAGTTTTTGTTTGATAATGCGTAGAAGATCTTTGACTTACATAATAAATAACAAAAAAAAAATACGCTGTATTTACAATCCAGTAGATTTAATTTGTTTTTACGAAATTCTAATTATTAAAGTAGTTTTCACTCCTTTCTCTGTCGGAAGTTTCATGATTTTCGTCGTTGTTGCTCTGCTACTTATCTTGCTATTGTGCCCTGTTAGATTCTGTCTTTAAAAGATTTGTCATCAACCTCAGGTAATTCAGCAAAGTTATCTGGAGCTTTGAAATTCATCTAAAAAATTATGCAATATTTGTTTTGTTTATTAAGTTCACCTTCTACAAAAATGGTTTAATTTGGTTCTAAGTATGGTTTAATGTTACGCTGCACTTTTTTTTAGGTATAAACTAGCCTAGTTTTTGACCTAGTATAGTATTTATTATGTTTGATATAAAAGTAAAGTAATCTCACGAGAGCCTTTTGTCAGGGCTTGAAAGCTGACGGCCTAACAAGTTGGCTACTTAAATTTCAGAAACTATACAAACTGAGTTTTATAATTTTTTACCATTTATAGTGTTCAGCATTGCACCAAAAAAGTATTTCACACTAAAGTATCATCAGTAATGTGATATTCGATTGTCCGGTTTAGCTTTTGATGCCTGCTATTTTTTCCCCAAACAAAAGATACAGAAATCCAATAATAATACGCCCATAGATTTTTCGAGGCAAATTTTCCTTCACCAAAGGTGCTATGGATCCAGCTCAACACACCTCATTGAGCGTGATTTATCACCAGCCGCATAATCCCGATATAGTTCATACTTTTGTTGGCTATATGACGATAGAATCGCCTATTTTCATGCTGGATTCCAAAATTCGTGAGAAGTTTTTCTCCTCAAATGCGTGGTTGACAATGCTTTTTAGCGATTCAGGAATCGAAAGACTCTAAAGACCCAGGTATTATACAGGAGCAGGTTGGATGCAGTGAAACGAATTGAATGCAAAAGTTTTAGTAGACTACTAAAAGCGTTATGGTGATGTGAAAGATGGCTTTAGAGAGAATACTGGAAGTACATTGAAATATATTACCTAAGGTATATATCCTGGCAAAAGTGAAAAATATATGATCCTCTATATTTCGAAAAATTCTACTCACTTAGGTTTTGATTATTAGAGACTGGTTGGAGATTATGTTTTAGTTTTCTTCAATAAGCTATAATTGCTTCACATTGCATTGCAAAGAGAAGAGCAAAAGTTGATGTCACGATTTTGTATTGAGTTTCCCAATCTGAAATCAAAGAAACTATTTATATTAACAAATTTGATCAGGTTGAAACTCGATAGCTGTAAAAAAAGCCTAAATTTATTTCTATAATTTTCAATTAAAAGGACTAAATAATAGTGATTTTGAGCACTACTATTCCATGGGTTGCCTTGACACTGAAGCAAAAATGCTCAAGCGTGAACGAAGGAAAGAGTATAATTCTTACTTGCTGATACGTATAAATATTTCAATGATGGTTTATTGGGTCTGTAATGAAGTGAAATGGCGCTTTGGAGATTACGGTGCTTAAATATTACCATTTTTTCAACTTTCGTTTAGTATACGTAGATGACAGACCTGAAAAAGCGGTTGCTGAAAGCTGGTTTGTTCAAACGGGAATAAAAGTGGGCCCTGGGGTTTTGGTCACGGTCAAATTAAACGCTTCGACATTCGATAGTTCTTAAAGACGAAGTTTTCAAAGAGGTTGAGTTTGATTTCTTTGAGGCCTTATTTATTTTTCAAACCATTCTAGTTGTTTTTGAAGAAGATGAAATGATTTATGTTACCTTTATTTAGAATAGTATGTGACTAGTTCACTAGTATTCACAGACCTTTGCAGCTGTACTTTTTCAAGGTAGGGATTATAATGGATATTCCAGAAAAATATATCATCTGTCATTGGCTAACACATTTGTTGTAGGAGATAATTGGACTATTTTAGAAAAGAACTAGCTTAGGATAAAATAGGATAGAAACTTAGCTTAAATCTGTGTTTCCCACTTCAAGAGAACAGTGATGTATTTTTTTCTAACCTCTTTTAAAGCTGCTATTAGCCTTTATTTGAGTCATCTCAACACTTGGATTGGTTTATTCTGCCATTTGTATTTGCCATCAGTTTCGTGAAAAAATTGGAAATTAACTGAAATTTTCAGTTTTGGCAACGTACAACAGTGCATGCAAATAAAATTTCGACAAAATATTCAAAAGTTTTCACTCACCCCCAGAGTTTGACGCCATATCTATGTAAAATTAGGGTTGATCGAATGAGAAATGTTAAAAAGCTTATGATAAACAAATCAACGTATCTGGTGCCTTGCACTTCAGCCTCGCTTTCCAAAAACTCGAGTTGAGCTAAGCTGGGTAAAAGCCTACTTAAGACTCGAGTGTTTAAAATCCTATATAGTTTATGAAAGCACTATTTTTCAATTTTTTGCACATCGTTTTTGTTACCAAAGCCGGAATATTGCATTTCATTTCCATTTCTAATCATGAATGATGTTTGAACAACATGGTAGCTAGATAAACACCAGCATTTTACCTTACTTAGCTACTTTCTTGCTGTCCTCTAATCATCTATCTTCTCCTCTGCTATCCTCTCAAAATGGCTGCTTCCAAAGCAAAAAGTCTAAAATCTTGGACAGCCCAACTGTCAAATAGTAAGCATCAGGTCGAGAGAAACAAGTCGCCTAACGCGCCAGTCCGAAACAGCAATCTACTGCCAGTGGGGTCGAATCCCGCCGTGTTCATGGTTGTATTTGTTTGCCTTGACAGCTGGCGACTGGGCATAATAATAGCATTTCATTAATTGTCACATAGTACTAGCGCTTCAGAAAATAAGAAAAAAATGTGACACTTAAAGAATAATGGAACAATTGATATCGGCTTCTCCGATATGTGTCTCTCTACCGCCACAGCTAAGTATTCGCTTCAAAAGGTAATCTCCTGAACTTTAGCATTATCATAGAAAAAAATCATAAAGCAGCTCTTTCATGTCGTTAGGCACCTACAGCAGCTAATTTAACAGCTATAGCTGCTGTAGCAGGAATTTTGAGCACACTCGAAATAGAAATCGTCTGTGGTACCATCTGCAGAGGATTTATTGTCAGACGTGAACGTTACCGTCACAAGTCAAAATTCTATATATTTTGCGGTTGGTTATAATGTTCAACTATTGAGACATTTGTGGAACAATCTTCAAACTTCGTATTAAAGTTAATCATACTGCGCAAATTTATGACGCGTACTTTTTTAGCGTAATTGGAATTTTCTCGTGTTTGTAACCACTTTTACTAAATAAACGACCAATATACATTTGAAAGTGTTTTTGAAAATCTTTTTAGTTCATTGTAATTTGATGAATTAACACCTGTTTAAAAAAACACATTTGGTTAAATATACTCATGAAAAAATCTATCTTTGAAAAAAAAAGAAAAGAAAATTTGTTCAAATGGCTTGGAATATTCAAAATTAAATGTTGTTAAGGGCTGGTAAGCTTTTAAAAATGAAGGTTTTGCATAAAAATCAAAGAAATTATAGTTGCATCACTATGCAGGAAATTTTTGATAGTGATGGTGCTGGATGAAGTATAAATTGTTTAATTCCTTATTAAAATTGTGCCGTAAACTGCCAAAAATGTATTAACAAATTAAGTAACGTAAATTTTGAAAAGATTTTTTTGCCTTAAATTAAACTTTCTTCCTCATTGAAACCATATTATATTTGATGAAATAATTCTCAATCCACAGACTACTATAGAGGAAAGTAAAAATTTACTTATAGCATTGTATTTTAATTCCGAGTGATTCATTCATTTCAACACCATTCAGCTCATCGCTCTGATCTTCTCAGTTGTGGAGCTTTCATTCACTTTAAGCTTGTACTTGTGTCTAGATTATTATTAAAAGATTAAAAATTTAAAATGAGAGTTTACAATACGATTAAGGAAAATCTTGACACAAATGGTGGATTAGTTTCATTAGTGCAGCTCACTGTAGACCTAAATAAAAAGCTACACAGACATCATGACCAGACCGGTATCAAATTCGTTTTTGCTGATCATATTTCTAGCATGCTCATAAAACGTTGCGAGTATTAAATGTGGCACTTGATCACAAAAAATATAATATCTACATATTAATATAGAAAACGATAAATTGTTACCAATACCCAATCGTGCCGTTTAACGCTAGGCAGTAAAATATGTTTGGACCAATGATTGAATATAGTAGCAATATTAATTGATTCTATAATTGGTTTTTATAATTAATTCGAAATAAATAAATATATATTGATCGAATGAATTGAGATCTTGGATTCGCACTTCATTACGTGAAAATGAAATTGATAGAAAATTGATAGTTTCGATACATAAGAGCTTACCTAAATCAAAACTTCCGTTGGATAGTTCTGATAAATTAATCTTGCATCACGTTGATCTGCAAATATTTTCTGGACAAAATCTATATTAATATGACTTCAAAATTTGACCGCTACATTCTGGAATTCAGAGTAGTGAAGATTTATTATCACCCCACTCTATTTGCCATTCGAATCGAAAACTTTCCATTTTGATACGATTAAAGATCATAATATGAGAGCATATTTGACGAGACCTTTCCCCTGCTGTATCTAAAACACTGATTATGCGAATGACTTAGCCTAAATTATCTCAGCATAAGCAACATGCTGAGTTGTACATGCTCAGTGCCAAACAGTCGCATGTAGACCACAAAATACCTGCAATCATAAGTCACCTGAAACACCATCAATAAGAAGATTAGTATGAATGAGATACTAAAACCGATATGTCATTTTTCCATTACATCATCTACTTTACTTTCTTTACGCAAACCTCAACATAACTCCGAAGCAGGTTAGTCAAATTATATAAGAAACTACTGATTAGGCTCTTACTAAGCCCTAAATATAGTTGGTGCTATCAATCATACAATTGCTACGATGATATCATGGAAATCTATATAGTATTGATGAATTCGAAATTTTCGTGTTATCCTCGAAACCCACAAAAATTCATAGGAAATTACCGTATAATCATCGTACTGAAAACGTTACATATTAATAAAACATAATTTATACCGTGAATGAATCTTTAATGACCAGTTAGATAGGGAGTCAATTCATATTGAAATTTTTATTATTAAATTGAATCAAAATTATACGGTTAGTTGTGGTGACCTTAACCTGCTTGGTTGGTGTGAAACAAATGAATGCAGGCTTGAAGCAATTCGAAGCCTTTTGATTTGTAAATGTGAATGAAGGATTAGCACGATTATTAGATGGAATCGTATGGATGTTATTGTCCATTTCGTATGGATACTACTGTCCAATCAAGCAGATAGATGTAGTTAAAGCGATAAAATGAAACATTAAATCGATTTCATGATGGTGTGAATCAAGTTTGGCTTTGAAATCCAAATCTTCGTTTCTGGCAATGACGCTTTCCATGGAGACACCTTAAATTGGAGAAGAGTGTACATTCGAAATTTTCACATTATATTTGGCTTGCATTTAACATTGGTACTTGTGAATTACTTCGACTTACAAATATTACTCAGATATTTAATCACATATGAATAGAAATATTCATGAACTCAAGCAGACGTGGTGGAACGTGTAGAAATTACTGTAATTGTTGTCATTGAACGTATATTTCATTCGTTTATGGTCAAAAAAGACATTCATTAATCTTCAACATTTCCTTCCGAATCGCATAAACTTGCCATCGGCCTAACCAAAATCGTATTTTCCATGAGGTCAGCACAATCAATTCACCCGCTAACAATCACAAATTTTAGATTCCAAAATTGTACGTGCTGGCTTTTCATTTCTAGCAGCAGCAGCTAACGAACGACCAATTCGAGATAAATGAGTGCGATATGGAAGTGGATGGAAAAAAATCACTTAACGAGGAAAACAGTAAAAAGCGGTAGAATGCATTGTTAATTTCTGCCACTTATAATCGACCGTTGCTGCAGCCTAGCTGTGCGTATATTTTGTCATTGCAAAATTCCTTCGTTTGTAGTTAGAACACGAGCGGAGTGCGATATCTGTGCTACAGCAGTGGAGTATCTACAATTCATGGCTCCGGGAGGAAGTGATGAAAATAGTCGTGGTTCGCCATAGCTGTGCTCTATTCAAATTTCTCGTGTGCGGCAGAACCCTGCAGAGATTAAGCCAAGGCTATGCGATATAATTTACTGAAAATATGTTCGTTATTTGTGAAATCTTGGTCGATTGCATGTTTGCCTGGCTATCATCATTATTATTAGAAGTTCTAATTGTGGACGTGCAATTGTTTAGAGATTTCTAAATGAATTTTATGATTTGCTTGAGTCCGTTGCCGATGTCATCATCCGTGAATGTGCTGCAGCGGAATTGGTCGTTGCAGCTGTTGCAGCAGTAGACAAACAATTGAGTGATTTGAACATTCCGAGCATGGAAAGTTTACGCTGAGTGCATGAAAAAAGATGAATAATTGGGATCCGATACTGTTCGAGGAGTTGTTTGTTATCGTATTGTTTTTTAGTGGGTGAGTAAGTGTGTTATTGTTAGTTCATGTGAAAATGGGCAACAAAGTCTGGTGGGCCTTGCAAAGCTTTAGGGATAATAGTTGTAGATTTTCTAATGCTTGAATTGCATAGGAAAAGCTTTTTAACCCTAGTTTAAGATAAATACATTTTAATGTTTCAAGAAAGTTAGCTTATATAAATTACTTCCATTGTATTGCAGTGGAGTATTCATTATTGTCTTTCCGTTGCGAAACTCGTCAGATAAATTAAATTAACGTAGCAGATTTATGGATGCAGAAGTTCCAGATGTTTCAAAGCAATTATGATCTTAATTATTTGAGACTAGTGGATATTACAAATAAATGATAATTTGATTGTTAGTGTTTGCTTCCCGATAAAGATTTATTTATTTATTTATTTTTGACAAACAATTCAAACAAAGGTTAACTGCAATTCAAGATAAATTTTGTTGAAACAATCCCGTATTTAAAGTAAACTAATTGAATAATTAACTAAAAATGAAAAACTTAGCATTAATTAATTTATAAAAACGAGTGCGCGTGAGGATGGAGCTTAAAAATACTGAGAATTCTAGGAACTCGCACATAAGCAAGTGAAATACAATTTCGCATGCGCAAAAATAATAGAAAATATTTCAGATAATTGGCTAGGAGAACTTGATTCACGTAAGGTTATCTGGGAACCTAGAACAGACTGAATAAATCCCTGGGAAAATTTAAAAAAACAACTCATAGAGGATCACTCAACATACTTTCAAAGATAATATTTGAAGGCTGAAAAGATGGGCAGAATAGAGACCATTGTGGTTGCTAAATTTAAAAAGACAGAGAGAGAGCCTATACTGAACCAGGTTTGGTGGGCATATTCCAGAATACTACACGCTAAGGTAAAAAGTAAATTCATGCAAGTGAAAATGTTGGGAAAGATATCGCAAAGCCAGAAATCTTGGTTGAATTGCTTTTGATATTTACGAAATTAATATCAAATTTAGTTTTGAAATCAAACGTCTCACCAAGTTCTTTAAAATGCTGGATAGCAAGTAGGAAATTATCAGAGAATGAATAAAAAACTACGTGAGGAGTATTTTAATATGAAAATGACATCTGGTGACACTTTAGGAAATGATTATCGTCTTCAGATTCGATTGCGTGTATAATTTTAACTCATCCGCATAGAGAAAAAAGAGAAACAAAGTCATTGCTTAAAATAGATCCTGGAAGAATTTCGGCTGTGGCAAGCAAGAGAATGGAATCGAATATGTTTAAAATTCACGCAAAGCAAAAATTTTGTTTGCTTGTATGGTACTTTGTGTAACTTACCATATATTGAATAATTGAGAGACTGGGTGCATAACTAAGTTTTCATTGTTAAGTTGAAATTTAAGTAATTGGCCGAAAGAAAAACTAAGTCGAGAATAGATTCAAGGTTTGAGGAAAAAACAAACTAATTCAGCTAAGAAATAAGATGCATATGAGAAAAGGACCTGCATAGCTTGAAGCTATGCTTAAAGTACAGAGATGCAAAGTGCATATCACTTTCCGGCTTAGTTTCGCAAATTTCCAAACATGAGGAAATGGCATCCCAAAATACTTTAGTATTTCCTAAACGTTGCTGATCAAGACTGAAAAACATCTACATAAAAGTTCAAAAAGTCTTAAACCATATCGAATTTCCATTAATCAATTGTAGAAGCTGAATTTTGTTCTCCTCTCAAACCACCCTCTTGTAATTACTACCCTGGATATTATATCTCACTTAACTAGCTGTAACGACACACTTTTCGGCAAAATCAGCAGAAACACTTTCAGATAACACCTCTGCTAGTCAATATCTCTAATTTACTACTACACTACTTTGTAGCTCACGTGGGACAGGTCTTTTGACCACCTAATACGATCGCACATGCTCTTCTGCTCCATCCAATTTAAACATACAGGACAAATTCCTTCAAATCTGAAAGCTAGACAGATTACAGCCGAAATATCGATATCTTGTTTCGAAAGGGAAATTTGGTAATTCAATTAAAATATTTTGATTTGAATGTTAGAAAAAACTTAACCAGGTTAAACTAATGTTACAATTATTTAATAGATCTCCTCTAAGCTCAAAACATAGCTAGTGATGTAAACACACAATTAATGGGGTATGCTAATAAAATATTGGTGCACACATTTTGATTGACTAAACATTTGAGGAATATTTTACCATAGTTACAAAGCTTGAAAACCTGCAAAGCTTAGATATGTCTTTTAAAAACCTCACTCAGACTATAAACTTGTTGCAGAAAAAACAATGTCATCGTTACTCAAGACAAATATCATAGATAATGCGAAAATCAAAACTCATTACAATGCTAATTATTATTATTTTCCAACCAACATGATTAACCTAGAAGAATCTAATTCATCAATCCACCACTAACGAAATCATTCTAAGATACTATGCAAATTGTTTTTAAAATTTATTAGACGTGTCCAACTCCTCCTCATTTCATCTTTCCGACGAGATCGATCGTGAACAGATTTATTAGCCTCAATGTTGCAAATCGTGTTCCATTCAAATCAAGACAATATCGATATTTTTTCACCACAAAACAGTAAAACTTATCCCAATATCGCATTACAATATTACAAACACCGCAGATTGCAAATATCGCCAGTGTATCCAAGCATTCCAGACGTCGTCGTAATAGTGACGAACGTAACGAGAAGGAATAGAAGGTTCTGACATAGATTCAATGTTTGATGGTTTGATTAAATCTTCGTGTTTTTTTGCAGTCGGCTATCATGAATCAATTGATCATCGATCGTTTCGATTCATTTGAATTTTCCGCAAGATCTCATTCGGGTCATTTCGATTTGATCTCGCAAAAATACTCGGACAGTGGCTAGGATGTAAGATGTTCTGATCGGTATCTTAATGATAGGAAATTTGTAAACAATGTGCTATCGTAGCTTTGAAAGTGTTATATATTGCCACTAGTTTTGATATCTTCAGCTTGTATCTTCAATCTGTGTGGATGAATATGGGTGATTTTCGATGGCAAAATACATGAATCGTTCTGGATGGTCTGGCTTATATTATTAAATCATTAGAACAGTGATCAAGCGTCCAGACTATTGTTTTTTTTAGCTTGGTAGCCAAACGATTCTTCAAAGTCGGCTTTTTTATTTAATAGAAGCCAAACATTCAGGAGATAAAAATGTAAAAACCAGAAACTAATTATTTTCGAATGCAAGAAAAATATTCGTTATGCTGTATTATCTCAATTATGATAACATTCTGAAGAACAATCAATCAATAATTCAGACTTGATGTCGCTCATTTATATCCTTCTAATTAGAATGCATGCTATCTTCGATTTAGTTCATGGTGAATTCAATCCAAGTTCACGTATCTAATCAATAACTAACCGTGTACTGATAGTGGACTTCATTGTAAATAGTCACTTGTTTCCATTCTGAAATCTCCTCTAATGTAATCAATGCAAACGATTATCATAAATATACATAGATACAATTCAACAGTTTTTATATCGTTACCATGCGAATTGAGCCGGATGATGATCAAAGGGGCATCGAATCGATTACTTATCGAAGAGCACTGCTCTCAAGGTTTCGTTTCATGAAAATCAAAATTGAAGATGCACTTTGACTTTGAGTGCTTAACGAAAGCCCTTTACACATAATTTGTGATGAATCCATTGTAATTAGAATAAAAAGTAGATTTGAAAGTTACAGCATGTATAAAAAATGTAAATAAGATAAACTGTAAATAATTTAATTTACCTAGATAATTTCACAAGGATACTGAATCAGTTAATACATGAAGACTTTAAAAGCGTCCATTCATTATCAAGTTCAAAATCATAAATGTAATTTCAATGACGCCAAGAAAAAAAAAATTGATTATTAATGCTCGTGGAGAAGATCGTGAAAGTCTGATCAATTTAAGGTAAAATTTAACAATTTATTGCGATGATTTGTGAAAGCTGCATTTTAATCGATCTATTGAAATTGATAAAGCTGATTCGGAAACTAATGGGAAGAAACCAGCATGTCTCAAGGGGCATTGTGAGTGAAAATCATGATCAATTAGCAATCAAGCCATTCGATCAGAGTAGGCAATTAGAATTGCCAGCGAGACAATGCAGTTTTTGTTGGTTAGATGGGAAAACATTACCGTGAATGATGAAATCAAACTATGAAACTTGCAGTCGAAAGCATTGAAATGTTTTTCAAATGGGCAAATATTGTCGAATGTCATCGTGTTAGTTTGAAGAATGAATCAAGAGGTATGGAGAATACGAAATGTTTTAAGAAGATTTTTTATTTTCATTCTTTGAAGTAGAATATCTTACTCTTCCTTTTGGTAAGCGGTAAATTTACTTTTACTTTGTATACTATTTAAAATTGTGGTACTTGCGCTTTACTTTAAGCCTTCTACACTCTAATGCGTTTCTTATTCAATAATGATCCCAAAATTCTTTTCGATTTGTCAGAGGTCAAATTTATTTTTCTACTCTTAATTTTAACTTGGTTTTTCACTTAAAAAAAATTGTGAAGCCAGTATATAGCCTATGATGATATATTTACTTTTTAATAGCCCATTTAATACTGAGTGTACAAATTTAATAAACGATCATCTATTAAAAAAAAAGATGAAGAAAAAAGAAAACAAAGAGCTTAATGAATGCATTTAGTTCAAAAGGAAGTTATTCCTCCAAAAATTAGATCATAGTTGGTACT
The DNA here is from genome assembly GCA_947369275.1 of Nemotelus nigrinus. Lineage (NCBI taxonomy): Eukaryota > Metazoa > Arthropoda > Insecta > Diptera > Stratiomyidae > Nemotelus > Nemotelus nigrinus. Next base: position 223,388,167 of record OX376372.1, on the reverse strand, counting down.
TGGGTGATAGTTGCATGGCATTGCTTGATAACACATGATTTTTTTTGCTTGCTATTGCAAAGCTGAAAGATAATTTTTAAATTGAGTTGTTCAATTGTTGAAGAGTTATTTAAAACAAGAAATCGTTTAAATAGTTCATAGCACGTAAAAAATTATGCATTGTGAAAATTGACAAGGACATAAGGACTTTTTTATATGTATCAGCTCTTATAGTTTTCAGCAGATTCATTTTTTTATCACACTAAGATTTGTATAAAAAATATTTGGCTTGCGAAAATAAGTTTACTTATTTAAAACAATAAACTAAAATAATTTATGTTTATTGTTGTTGTTTGTCGAAGCTTTTGAGTCTTTACCCAGCAGTGTTTTTGCGCCAAAAGCAAACAACTGTTCAATGCGTAGATTTTGACTGAGGGAAAAATTAGGTAATGATTTGTGTATTAGCACGCCCACGTTGGGCGCGACTGGTAATATGTAATAGCTGACGACCAGTGAAAAAAAATCTACTGCAGACAAAATCAGAGACGCAAAATAATTGTATCTCATACGAAACTAGATGCCGACGCTGTTTATTGAAACGCCAAAATTAACTTCCAGAATCAGACAAAGAGGCTATTTATTTCCACAAGGACAGTAAAAAGCAAAAAAAAAATCATTTTAATTGTTCGATTCATTTCAGAATGTTTGGCCATTTTTGAGACTGAACACATACGAAAAAATTTAAAAAAAACCGACTCTTTTCTGTTCTCCATCCGAGGTTTGGTATCGAACGAAATTCAGTGTTCAATTAAAACTACGTAAATATTCCTTGAAATCAAATTAGCAGCAACAACAGCAATGTTCAGTGTGATAGTTTTCAGTGATACCCGTCTGATAATAAAGCTAAAGCTAAAGATTCGTACGGAGTATCAAACGGTTACTGATGTATATGTTTCTTACTGATTTTCGAAGAAAATTAGAAAAATTAAAATTAAACTAAAAAATTACAGACGTGAACACTAAAAATATGGTTTTGTGATTTTTGATAAATGTTGGGAAAACTGTAGCTACGGCAGGTATGTAACCCTCAAAACCTTAAAATGAATGACAATTCTGAAAAATGTTTGCTGTTTAGAAACCAAAAATTTCATGCGTTTTTTGTAGAGCCAAATCAAAATTTTCGAAAAAACTGTAACCTTTCAACAATTTGCTTCTATGTTTAGAATCCGGAATTTGTGTTCGCGAAATCTCACGTCCCGATTATCAGGTCAGCATGAAATTTACAGAATGTATTGCCCTTAAATTGTATTTTTTTATTGACTAGTATTTACTAGTAAATACCAAGTCTGGAAGAAAAAATTTAGAAATCCGGACAACCCTATGTCAGAGGTGCCAATCTTGAAAAATCACTGAGAAAAATAATACTTTTTGCCCTATAAATTCCGATGCTTTCACCAAATTTTACCAATATTCACCCAATAGCTGACCTTATTTTAAAATAAGTTTGGTTGAAAAAATGTGATAGCTAAGGTAATTTTTGTAATTTTTTTTTATCATTTTTGTACTAAGCGATGTTAATAGAAAATTTTCTAATGATAATTATGTTGAAGTGACAATTGATAATAAATCTTTGAATTTTTCAAATTTATAATGTTTTACGGATTGCAATTCTAATTTTTTGTAGCCCCTATAACTTTCAAAGTAGCCATCAGATCGAAACAATAATCACAGGGTAGGTTAACATTAACGTGTAGCAGATTTAGTACACTGTAGGGTTTAATGCCAACAAAGGATTGCCGCCATTAGGCGTTTTTGTCAGTATTATACCAGCAGTTTGCAGGTTGCAGAGCTGATAAAGTGTTGCAACCTCCGAGCATTTTCATCTATCTTTTTTGCTATAGGAGCTGCTGCTTTTAAAGTTTGATATGATAACTAGCGTTTCTTTAATCTGAACTTTGGAATTCTTGCGAGTGGTAGCTCTGAAAACCTTCCTTCAGACCGACAAAAAATATGTGATTTGTTTGACGACCATTTCTGGAAGTTTCTTGTCCACTCAGTAGGTCATCTAACGTACCAGCTTCCTGAACATATCATTTGTCTTACGATTATGGAAAAAGCTATGAGAGGACTTTAAATGAAAAGAGGCCCTGGGTCAGACTTATTCCTGCAAGATTCATAATTAAGAATATGGAAATATTTATATCACCCCTGCAAAAAGTTTACAACAAATCGTTGCTATGTTTCGACTCTGCAAATATTCGAATCTCACGCCGATTCTTAAAAGTAGTGACAAATATTCGATTGAAAGTTACAGAGGTACCGCCATTTTGTCAGCGATACGAGAGTGAATTTATTTTGGAATATAAAAAAGGACATTCGATCGATACTATATGCTCAGATTTTAGCAAAGGTTTGAACGTGTTAACCATTATGTTTAAAACCACAAACTCCGAGAATTTGGCAATTTAGGAAACTGGCTAAGGTGGTTGGATTACTACCTTGAAAATCGAGCACAGCTTGTAAAATTCGAAGTCTATTTCTCTTAAAAAATTAAGCGCTTTCTTTGGGATACCAAATACTCCTTTTAAATATTTTTTTCGGATTTTCCGGAAGAGTTATCGGATGTTCCATACCTTTTTTATGCAAACGATCTGAAGGTGTACCAGACTATTCAATCGAAATTTGACTCAAGTTTCCTTTAGTTAACCCTTTTATTGCTTGCACAATAGTACGAACCTAATAATTTTTTTTCAATGTGGACGAATCCCATCTCATAAAATTTTCCCGCAAAACCTTTACCTTAAATTTTCAGTATCGTCTGAGTAATCGGCTGTGTAAAAGTGTAGACAGTGTTGTAAATATCAATGTCGTTCTGGAAAAAAGGCTGTGCTTTAATCTTCAAATCAACAAAGCTCTTGCAAGAGCAAGCAAGCAGCTTGAATTTATCAAGAGACGTGCAAAAGAATCCAAGAAGTGATATATACAAATCTCTGTATATTTTACTCGAATATGTTTGCATCGTCTGGAATTTTACTTTCAATATTCATAGCAACAGACTGAAATCGATCCAAAAACAATTTCTTCGTTTTGTTTTGAGAGATTTATACAATCCTCTCAATTTTGAAAGTCTATCACCTTACGAGTTACAGACTTAGTCTCTTAAATCTGGCGACACTTTACCCAATGAAAATTGTAGGCGTTATTGATTATCGTTGAATACATGTCAAATAAAATTATTTTCAAAAGTTAATCCTGGAACATGGGCTAGGTACACACATCTGCTCAATGGGCATCGGTGCCACCTTTTTATAGAGATACCACCCATAAACAGTTCACGTACAAAAAAATTGGTGTTAATATCGACATATTTGACAATTTTCCCAACTTCGATTCCCTTTTCGTTTTCAAATCCATTTTCAAAAGCGCTTTTTTTCAAAGCTTTAAATTTTTAAACAGTACCTTTTTTTCTTTCATTGAAATGTCTATCTCAAGCGGACAACCAGACAAAAATCGTGGGCATTAATTAATCATATTTTAGTTTACCTTGAGGAAAACATATTTAAAGATTTGTTGCTATACGACTTGCTCGGCTTGAGAAAAGATACAAAAAATATAAACATAATCTTTCTATCAAACTTTTTTTTTATTCTTTAGTTTTAGGGCAAATTCGTCTTAATTTTCTTAGAGAAAATTAATAGAAATTAAATAAAGGTAAACACAAATTATTTTTAGTAACAGAATATAAGTATTAAAACAATATTTATTTTTTTAAAATAAATTAATTTTAAACAATAGAATTTATTAAAACAATATAATCACTTTAAATAATAACAAATCATATTTATAATACACACTTTTAAATTCGATACTTAAGTCTATTACCAATAGCAAGTTCGGCCAAAAACATATTACATATCTATAAGCATACCGCTTTCAATTGTGTTTTTTACTGACTTTCAAAATGATTTTTGCTGATCAAGCATTATAGACCAAATGCAAAACAGAAGATATATCAATTTTCGCCTGAAAGACCTGTAAAAATAAAAACCATTAGGTTGATGAGAAGCGACGAATGTAAGTATTAAAACAGCATTAATGCGGTTGCACTTCTTTTAAAAAATTTCAAATTTTTTTGGCTAAGTTCTTTCTATTTGAATAAAAATAATGGTAATGCTATACAGGACTTTGAAATAGAAGGGTCAAACACCTAAGTTCGGTAGAAATTTTACTCAATATTCTCTGGAGGCCCCATCTTAACTTATTTACTTTTATGCATCACATTTGTTTTCATTGGGATATTGGAGCGTTAAATGTTATAGAGCTAAGCAAAAGTTATGGATGCAGTAATAACTTTCAAATGTACGTATATAGGGCATAAAACAATTTCAAACCTTGCAGGAAAAGTGAAGTGGGAGTAAAATGTTCAAGAGTAACGCTGTGATGAAGAGCGAAACAGCTCCTTTGCCTTGGTACGCTTCAATAGAGGGAGTAGTTTTGCCCATGTGCTCCTCCTGCGTACGCCAGTAAGCTAGCACGCACAATGTAGTGCTTCTTCATGTTATGAATGCTGGTAATTATTTCACTGCTCGGACACATCACGTAATAATCATCAAATACTCATTTGCCTGATGCATGCGAACCTATAAACTGACATTGAAAACAATGACTTGATTGCCATTCTTCAAATAGTTGAAGCAATTCCTTGATGGAATGTATTGTTTGTCCATTTGATGCTACTTAAATTGACATCAACTCATCATTGACCTTTTGAAAAACTTCAGTTCTCTTCACCAACGACATCATCATTATCATCATTATAATTCAAAAGATCATAAACTTGACGATTTATCAAATTCCCATCGAAACTTATTTGAAACATTTTCAAAACTAGCTCTCCGTTATACTTTCACAGCTATCGAAAATCTTATAGAAAAGCACAAACACTATGATTTGTGTACTCACGTATTTTTTTTTGCTTGTCTTGGTAGCTCAAAGTGTTTTATTGACAGCACACATCGCGCGAAAAAATGTCCGTTGGAAATATTGTTGTTGCTAAATTATAGCTTGCAATGGAGCGAAATTTCGAATTCAAGTTGGAAACGGCGGTAAGTTTGTTTGAGACATGCTCCGATTACACTATGACGTGTTACCTTCACGCCTCGCGATCATATTGCCAAGGTTAATATTGTCATAGAAATTAATCGGCATCACCATAATATGATGGCATGCCGTGTAAAGGTTTTTTTCATCTTCTTCGGGTGAATGTTTCTTATAAGCGTTTGCAATTTTTGATTGTGATTTTATCTGAAACCGAATTGTTGATGACTGTCGAAAATTTGATTCAGACTGACATTGTTGTTGAATAATATTGATTATGATGATGGTAATGGTGGATCGGATGTTTATTCAAAACAAAAGTTTTTGCTAAAATCAAACGGAGATGGACTTGTTTAGACTATTTTTAAGCTGAAAATGTAATTTTGAAAGTAGAATATAAGATTGTAAAAAGTATTCAAGTAACTGAGCATTCTCAGTGCAAATTTTCTCTATGCTCCCGAGGCATTCGGAAACAAAGAGATAAAATAAATTCAAAGAGATAAAATAAATTCACATTCTCTGCTCGCTCTCTATTTACTGTTATTCTTTAAAGTCTGCACATTTGTTTACAGCTGTTCAACAGCTTACATAAAAGAGTTGCTTAAGTACGAGTTGCTTATACAACCTCGCTTGTAAATATAATTTGCTTTTAGAAGAGAGTGGACATTTTTATATTAAAGAAATTCAGAGCAACATATTGCTTATTATATATTTCTGACTAAAAACTTATAGTAAATCCAGCAAAATATTTTCAAATAATTATTTGATAAACTTATCATGCATTGGGTATTAAAGGGGTTCATTGACTATAAAATGCAATCGCTTCATTTTAAGCTTAGTGCGCATTTAGAATAAAATGCTAATTTTTCATACAAATTTTACTACTGCTGAATTCAAAAGTAGAAATTTTGCTATTAAATCAATACGGAATTTAAAGATGAAACTTATTTGTAATAAAAGATGGTTCTTTATAAACTCTCCATCATTTTACCAAGTATTTCAAATTTAGCTGGAGTTTTTGTAACTTCACAGTTTCAAATACCATCCTTTTTCATATTGTGAAAATAGTTCACAAAAGTTTGGTTTTTTGAAAAACTGTTCTTGACAAGTTATATCTTGACGGTCATTACATTAATTTCAACTCATAAATATAGCTTTTTACGTGATGACCACTTTGACCGCATTTCCAACAGTTACTGTTTCGACTTGGTCCTTTTCAGTCCTTTTTCTTGCAGCCCATAACCCATGCACATGCATCAGCGCAGCACTTTAAATCACCACCGTACTCTGGCCTGCACCCATTAAATTTTATGTCGAATATTATTAATAAACTTTTTTTCGAATATTATTAATAAACTGATTCCGCAAAACGATCGAAATTTCCCGTTTCAATATGCTCGGCTTCGATAAGCTGTAGAAATAATATACGTTGTCTATGCTGATTTATAGACAAGAAGGGAACCGTGATCAAATTCAATTACCTTTACTAAGTAAAATTATATCCATGGATATAAGTCAGAGATGTTAAAATTTGTCACAACTAGCATAAATAAAAATGTAATGATTTCCACCTGCAAGTGGTCACGCCAGTCAAGTATGCACTGTGTGCTGGTGTCTGATGAGAAGCAGTGCATACTTTCGAAACCACTTTGTCAAAATAGAATTTTCAATGTAAATTAAAATTTTTAATGTTAATAAAAAGTTGTTCAATTTTAATCATCCCGCAAAAACATTTCCAATTTTATAGCACCCTCTAACTCAATTACGGTTTTCTTCTTTTTCCTGGCATTTGGAAGGATCAGCGTAATTTCAACATCTTCGATTTTTCGTTTTTACTATCTTTTGGATCACAGCTGCCACTTCTTCATAGATTCTAAAACTGTTGAAATCAAGGATTTCGATTTTGGCCTTGGAGACACCTTTCTTAGCTTTCCCGAGGTTCTTGACCGCCGTTTGAATAGCATCATCGAATCTGGCAATATTTTCGCACGATCCGAGCGTCACCAGCATTCCACCGTTCGACGTCTTTTTTATTTGACGAACCTATGCCACTACTTTCGCAAACATGCTGAAGGATTTCCGCATTATTTTCTCTGGGACGGGCTTTATCATCACTACTTCTCTCTTAGCACTAGGCGTTTCTGTCCTCATATAACGGCGTTTTTTACGGCATTATTTTTTCGGTTGAAAGCTTTGGCCATCGACCATCAATCATCCTGCTTACCGTTTTGAAATCTTTTAGCTACAGTCGATCAGTGGCTTCTGTCTCGGTTCAAGGCTTAGGAGCGCTGTTTTTCCTTGGCCTAGAATAAGACGCCCCTGCTCTTAGCTTGCTTGGTGTTTGGATTTTCAGCCAATTATTTGTTTCTACGCTCCCTGAGTAGATCTTCTATTCACCACAGGCAGTACTAAATTGTCTCTCTACCAATTTCCCTCAAAAATTTCAATCACTTTTGGAGCTTACTGAAGTTCTGTGAGTCCGTCTCTTCCACGTCATGATCTGCATTCTTTCCTTGGTGATATAATTTCTTTTTGGGGAAGGATTTAAGTAACCTACAACCCTGCAGAAATTACGTATATTATTCCGCACGGAAAGTTTGTTCACACATTTTATTGGATTTGGTCTTGCTTTTTGTCAGGATATAAATTTGGGTCTCAAATAATTAAAACTCTCTCGGTTGTCAACAGGTGGCGTCTTTTGTACTTTTGATCAATTAATTAAGGATTTACGTCCTTATTTATTGACCCATAACCATCAATTACTGCTTGTTTTTACCACCATGTTTTTTGGTCCCTCTCTATCTCTTTTTGGTCTCAGTCTTGGATGGACAGATCTCATGGATTGAGTTGGTAGGCTACGTGAATGACGACCAGACGAGCGCTAATCAGAAATGCAACTTATCTGAATATATCCAGCAAACTCAATGACGCAACTTCGAACGTATTCTGAGGCCTACCAAGTTTTTAACAGGACAGAGATTGCAAGATCTTAGCCTGGAGCTGAATGTGACTCCGTTGGTGCCTCGTCCAAAATACCAGCCCAAACGTATCAATTCAAAATCATATACCGAAATCTTTGTCTGCGTAAATTATGCCAGATCGTGACGTTATAGATATACCATATCTATGACACAGCACTGCTGGCTCCAGTGTCACGATGCATCAATGATGGAGGATGGGTAGGAAGGAATGGGTGAGAATAAGTGACAATGAAAAAATAAAATTTAAAACAAATTCGCCAAAAAAACTAAAATGAAAGATATGGGATAGCTCACTCTTGAACGTAGAGTGCTCAAGAGTTGGAAAATGTATAGCCAATACCAGATTGCAAGTAATTATTTGTGCTTGTATTTCCAGAGATATCTTCGTGGTTTATCATTGAAGATCCTAGTTGTCATTCTCCAAAGGGATACCTTTCAGAGAAAGAAAAAAATATTTTTTTTATGAGAGGGGAAGATTGTTGGGATCTTTTGGCTTTGGTTAGCGGCTCTTTACACGCAAGATTCAGACATCTAGTTATAATCAATATTTAGTTATAATCAATATTTATCAGTTAGATGTGCCAGTGGTGTTATCTTACATCAGAGTGACCACACAGCAAAACCGCTTTCGGTGCCTACCCTAATAATTCTCCGAAGCCGAATTCCTGCTGCGGGTGATAGCCAGAAAGTTCAAAAGCCATCTGTTCGATCAAGAAAACATATATCTTAGAAGCGGGACATCAGACGAGAGAATTGTGTAGACAATTTGAGACATTCAGCGAGTGAATCACCTATCAATCCTCGACTTCGACGAATTGAGGCTTGCAATCTGAACACGCAGTTTGAATGATAATGTGACAAAAACGTCGAATTAGTTATAGTAATTTAATATTATATATTAATTTATGGCTGAGTTACAAAACTTATATGTACACAAAAATTTTCTAAATTTTTATAAAAAAGAACGTGAACCAAACAGTTTAATTTATTCAGAGTAGATAATCACGAGCTCACAAACTGTGTTACAGGGAAAACACAATTATATTTAGACTTCTTATGAGTCCTTCAAACACGAAAGTATTAAATACGACTTGCAAGAATATCATGTCATTTGCACATAATGCAGTAGATATTCATAATAGTTGGTAATAAAAAATATGCGTACAAAATTAAGTATATCTCTACTTAGTTCTTAGTATTTGCACAAATTACGATATTATCTGTCAAAATTAGGGGACTCGCCATGTTATTATTAAACTGGAAAGATTTCCAAAATGACAAAAAAAGAAAACAGCATATCTTGCATTTTACGACTCCCATTGTGATTCATTACTATATTCGAGCAGTTTCAAGATCATCGAGCTCGAAATTCGTCGTTCAGCGTCTTCCTCATATTGCTATCAATCTTTTCTTCCAAGCTTTAAATATGTCCCAGTCCTAGCTGAATTAATTCATTCGGCCAATTTTCGACACTAACGATTTCTCGATATGCTGCAATATGCATTTTCAGCATTTTTTCGATTCGATGCGGTCCACTCCAGGTTTTCGAAACACCATTAGACGCCCAAATTTCATTAGCAAGTATTCAAAAACTAACATTTAGTGAATGCACTTTAATTTACCTTGTTAATTTGTTTATTAATTTGTACTGTATTTTGTTTAATTGCAACGTTTTTTTCTCTGTTTCTTTTCCAGGTAAGCCCCCGTTGCGAGTATAATGCACTGCAGGAATGACAGTGAAACTGAAATGATGGAAATTGATCGAGAAATAAAACTGTGCAAGTCTTTAGTAATAGTAATGTTTGATTGAAATGTGTAGCTGCTGGCATGATATGCACGATTGACGTATTCGATGCAACCTTGATCGCACGGCATCTAATCTAATATGGAATTTGTTTCGGTTTTTCGACATTAGACTAGTCAATCTTTGAAATTTCATTTCAAAATATATTTGCTAAATAGTAACCGTAAACAATGAAGTCAACATGGTCGTTTCGAATGTGTAAGCTCTGTGATTTATTGCCAATTTATTGGCGTCAGTCAGTTGGTGATCCATTATCATCGGTTTATTTTGTTTTATTTTTTCTTAATGAACTACATATATTAGTAATGTGTTTCTGTATGTCAAGTTTATCGAAGGTGGTAAAAATTTAGTAGCGAATCGATTTGTGTGTGGTGAATTCTATTACTTATAAGTTTGAAAAACAAGTTTTCGATTGTAGGAGGAACGATTGATCGAATGATATTAATAAATTGAAATCGTTAAACAAATAGTTCGAATCATTATTGCAAAATTACAGTCTAAATAAATTAAGACGGTGAAGTGGCGTTTGTTGTAGGAGATTTTCGCAATAAATTTGCATTATGTTTCGAGTCACTGTTCGATTTGAATGAGACAGTTACATATGCATGTGCTTAGGCAAAATCATGACATTACCTAAATGCCCGAGAATATTATAGATGTTTGCAAATTAATTTCGAAATTAGTTGTTTCAATTGATTTTTAATGTCTGGATTTATTTCGGTGAAGTAGATAATATAAAATTAAGTGTTGCCTTTGGTCGTTGAGTTGGAAATTAGGGATAAAATATTTAAATTTGTCAATATTTGCGTAACGGTTTCATTTTCAATCCATAAGAAGCATAAGCAGATAATAGAGTTTGGAAACAACAACCATGTTTCTTCTGAAAATGGCCGACAAAAAACTAAATAGCGAAAAATGTCTCAGTGATAGCTCAAATATATCACCTCTGCCTGCTTAATTTGTTTAGCTCTTCTGTAATATTATTAAGGAAGAAGCTATTTGTTTTGGGATCCTTAATCGATCGAATCGATCTGTTACATCCATGCCTCTAACTGTCGGAGTTTTTCTATTTATTTTAACTTAATTTTGGAGAATTCAAAATCCACGAAGGCCGCTGAAATGGAAAATCCACTTGAAAACCAGTAATTTGTATCAGCGCAAAATGTAATTTTCATCAAACTCAAACCAATATATTGCAAGTGAGGCATCACAAAACCAAGATAGAGGGAGCATTTGCACAGGCCATGTATATGGAGTTGGGTTGAATGGCAGGGATATCCTTATATGACTTATTAGACTCAGTACAGTAACAAACACCGAGAACAGCTCCATCTATGTACTTTTCGCATCGGAAAAAACACGGGACAAAGTGGAATCATCGGATATGTAAACTTTTGAGAAAATAAACAAGACTTTGTCACGTTATGTAAACTGTAAAACGAGAAATTATTCTAGTGTGGGTTGAATATCATTCCCACAAGTTTGCATAGGTCACCCAGGGATTTTTGTACACCCCTCTAACACCCCTAATACCCCCCCTAAAAAGCGCACACACCACCTTAAGCCGACAATTTCGCCACACCAGTGCACTCACGGAGTAAACAAGAAAACAGAAAGACTTCAAAGTTTGGAAAGAGGTTTAACTATGACATTGACATCATATGATTTTGAATTATGTAGCATACGGCTATATTATGGCTGTTGGTTTGGATAATATGTTCACTATGAAACCAGGAAAATAATCACTGGACTACGTAATCCGATTGACAAGGATGTATACGAGCATAAAGAAGATCTCTTTAGCCCTTTGGCAATTTTAGTGACTTTTCAGTTATACCTATACTGACCTACTAACCATAAAGATTCTATCTAAATTTTTGTCATTTTTGAGCTAGCACCGGATTCAAAAACTACATACACAATTACATCATTCTACAAAATATGAGAAACCTACATATATTTTGTGAAAGTATGTTAAAATCAAAAGCGAAAAATGCACTTTCTATATATCTCCAGTACAAATCAAAACTCAAATCATTGAATATCACGAAAGTGCTAAAATTTAGATAGAATATTTATGCTTAGTAGGGCAGTATATTCCATTACAAATAACTTTTTTTTTAAATAAAGAAGCATTGAAATTTTAAACTAATAATGATTTTCTTGTTTAAGGTGCTGACTCTAAACGCACTGAGTGCAAAGAAATAGGAAAAGAGATTTTTTCAAATTTCGATTTGTCATAGCCCTTAACAAAATAATAAAAACTATACATGAATGACTTTTTATGAGTGTTTTTATCAAGCACGTCAAAAAATCATTTAAATCACAGAGCTTCCTGAAAAAATTCCTCTTTTTGAAAAATGCAAACGATTTATCAATTTTACCCTTTGTCTACTTTATTAATTTAAAACTTTCAAGGCTTCGAGTCACACAGAATGGTAACCCTTCCCCAAATTACCTATTTTCTGAGCGCTTGAAGCTTCTGCTCATGAGAACTTTCGACCGGACAATCAAATCAATATGAAATGCACAGGATGCGTTGTCTTTGAGTAGGAGCAGGTCTGATTGAAGTTACTTGGACACTGTGGCAGTGGTGCCATCTTAAAAAATCACAATAAAAAATAAATGTTTTATGCCTTATAACTTCCAATGTAGGTATCAGATTTTACAGAAATTCACACAGTCATGGTTAAGTAAGTTCGGCAGGAATTTGGTTTAAGAAAAAATTTGAATAGAGCTGCCTGCTAAGATAAACTATTCCATTTTATTTAATAAGAGATCCTATCATTAAATTTACAACTGATTATCATTTTCTGGATAGTAATGATCGTGTAGTGAAAGTAACCACCAAGCGTTTCAGATTCGAAAATTGTTCGCTGGCGGTAGCCCTAAATATCCTTCTATCTCTATAACTTCCAAAGTATTCATTCCAATGTATTCATGCGGCCATCAAATATCCATATAATATGCATCCTATAATGAAAATAAACAAGTGTTTGACTTTCTTTAATTTTGAAACTCTTATGAATACCAACTCTGGAAAACTTTCTACCGTACTTTCCATGCTGTCATCGGATGAAAGTCGTACATGACCTTCGATACAGGCTGGTTTCATTACACGATTGGTAGATCATGTATTCGAAATCTATACAATTCTTCTACTTTTCTTCGTACATATATCCGTATTTCTAGCGGTTCTTATGCGCTAGAATTATTTTCAGTTACGATAGCTTCTAACGACATTTCCAGGGTTTATTATTGCTTTTGTAACTCAATAGTTGATGTAGACCATCAAATCTTTAGACCATCACTCTCGAAAGTTAGATCTGAATCGCCAATCATTCAGCATTATAGCTCGGTGGACTCGATTTGAATGATTCAGAACACAGAAAATATTACTGAATTCGAAACTTGCGAAAACTCACGACCGGATATAGAAGATTAGGTGAAAATAAAAGTCACAGGATGTATTGTGAAAGTGAAATTCCGTGAATATACTTGCAATCGTGTAGCTCTTGAAATAAAATCTTGAAACAACTCTCAGCCAAATAAAAGCTTTCGGCCTTATAACTTCCAATGCTTTCAGAATTAGGATATATGTAATTGCTAAAATCGGCGATTTTCATCATTTTTGGACCAAGAGATGCTACCATCAAATTTGCATATGATTCAAGATACGACCTTAAAATAAAAATAAGCAACAAATATTTAAATTTCCAAACCGCTTCACAGAATACAAAGCTTTTGTCTTATCGTTATTCAGCCCTATCATTTTCTTTCTAACTTGGGGGCCTATGTTGAAAACGCTGTGCCTTCAATAGTAATTAATGAATAATGTTGCAGTTACTCTTCTCCAAATCATCAATCCAGCAAATAAAATTATTTTTGGAGGCTGCTTTGACCAGCTGACGTGTGATTTGTAATCCAAAAAAGGAACACACGTTCTTTCAAAGAATGTGCAGATTGGTTGTTCTTCCTCAGTAACAAGCTCGTTGGCGTCGTTATGATCTGTTAGTGAAGGAACTGAAAATTGCTATTTTCTCTACTACACACTTTACTGCTACCTTAGGGCTGCACAGTGATTTTTTCAGATTCTTAAGAGTTAAAAGACAAGAATGCTGTTATTGATTCTTCATGCCATTAGGACCAAAATATGCTTCGTCACCCATGAACGATTCAGGTCGTCATTTTGCTCAAAAACTGCTTAAATATGATGTGCAAAGTTTACTTGCTGTACGTTATATATGTCCTTCAACTGTTAGATATTTGCCAATTTTTAGAAGCAGAGATATAATTCTTAATGCAAAATACACTTTGCCCCGAACGATTAGTGAAACTAAGTTTGCAAAAATACTTCAAAGCAGACCGTCAAGAACTGCCTTGCAAGATTTTTCTGGCACTCCACATTTTTACGGGTACGTGCCCTTCATCTAGATCCCGGTGGTCGAACCGGTTCCAGTGATGTACGAAGTACTTAAACTCAACGTTGTTATGACTAAGATTAGCTTGGTTTCGGTGGATGTTGGAATTAGGAGGAAACTCACATTGTGCTATCGCGATAGAATCATCTTTGATAAAATATTCGTACGCTAAAATGCAGTGTTTTACTGTCCACGGCTCCATCACTTCAATTAAAAGTTAAAGATAATAAAATGCCAAAACTTTTCCTAGTTTAATGTCACCTACCGCGTTTTTGCCACTCCGAGCCATTTGAGCCATTTCAAAGACGGCCGTCCTTAATGATCTAACTTTTGTTAAAGAAACTAAAATATAGCCGCCAAAACATTAGAATTGCAATTGGCTCATGTAATGCAGGCTGATGCTGGCTCCAGTTGATATATTAATTTGTGAATCAATGAGATAAAATACTTACTTTTGAATATTTGCCTATAAAATTTAAAAAAAAAAAAAAACATAAAAATACAAACAATGGCTTTCATAGCACCCTCTTTCTTTATACCTCATCAAAAATATACCAGTAATTGATGCTTGAAAGCAGTACCAAACATCATGAAATGCAGATACGAGCATGTCAAAGATGATTTTGATACAATTGTGTTATAAGTTTTACCTACTTTCCCTACAATTTGAAAGTTTTAAAGGAAGAGGATAGGATTCAATAGAATTAACCAACGGGGCAAGGTTCATCCCGCTCAGGATAACTATCAGATTTGTGCTACATACAAGCTCAAACACATTCACTGTTGGAATATCAGCCCGACCAAATTTACTAATGAAATATAGGACAAACACATTAACTAATAGAATACAAGGCCAGACTGAACTTGTGCTGGAGTAACAAGCTTCAACGCAGGGTCTTAAATGCGGTTTTATGTCAAAAATATAGCCTCTCTTCTAAACCACTTTTGGGTCCCTCTTCAAACATAATAAAATATGACTCATAGTATATATAGGTTCTTAACAACAGCCACAGTGAACTCCCACTAGAAAACCAACCTGAATCCGCCGAAGCAGAAGGACAAACTCTCACCCAATGTATTGAAGTCTGAAAGGCTCTCAGGTAGATTCTGCAAAACAAAATAGAACTAAAAGGAATACAATTTGCATACCTGATAACAAACAAAATGACTTCGTTAATGAACGGGTTGAACTCTAGAATATTTTCCCAGGAGCCTTTGCTTTATCCAAAGACCGGTTCTTATAGTAGTGTGGTAGTCTTAGCCTTGTCAAAGACAAGGACTATCATCTGCAAGCGAACTTGAACATAAATATGTATAATTATAGCGAATTTAGCCTAAAATCAGCTATTAATACTTGATTATGCTAATAGCCAACTAACTTTTCACACATGAAACCAAAATATTTTAACGCCCCTCTGAAAATGCATCTGTAAAATTAACACACGAACGGTCTTGAATATTAATTATCACCATCATGAATTCATCACTGCTTCATTCAGCCACGAAATCAAACTAACACTATTCACCTGCTTCGCAGTCATCCATTGCCACTAGTTTGCATTTTTGCCGAATGTTTAAAATCGTGTAAAATCCCACGCACCTACACATTCGTATGCATGTCCGCCAGTTCAAAGATTACGAGGTGAAGATTGACAACATTGATCGATCGATGGACTGAATTCATCAGCCAAAATGTTTCCACTTATCAATGCTGAAACACTGAGGTCAACAGCACCAGCAGCACCAATGAACAACAACGGTGTCAATTCAAGAATACATACATCGTAACGGCGTTTTGGCAATGCGTTATCTGTATGCGGTTTCTTTGATGCTACCGCACCACAGACATACAACCCGCTACAAACCGAGTGCTCAATATTCAACTGTCATGTTTATAGATTTAAAAAAAAAAATATTTCAAGAGTGTCAAGATTACCGCTCGGAATTGGGCAATGAAAAATGAAAACATGAAAATTTTACTGAAATATCTTTCACCCTTGCTGGAGGCCTCCCTACGTACACATGCATACTTAATGACTATCTGCTATCTTGAAAAGACCAGCTTTTGGTCGCCTGAACCAATCGACTATGAAGGGAACGTGCGAAGTGGCAGCGAACAGACATGACAGATGACATTGTTAGTTACGCCCAATATGAAATCAAATAAAATAATTTAATGTGTGATCGTTACGGTTTGGTCTATGACAGTATTTTCATAACGGATACTTGATGATGAAGTAAGACGAGGTAATATTTTTGTTAGTGATATTTCGATCGTATCGTATGAAATGCGAGTTATGTAAAAACGACAGAAGCACTCATGTGTTAAAATGTGTTTCAAGTGATATTTTATTAGACCGTAGTCGATTGCTTAATCGAGCAAATGAAAGCATGCTGAAAATTGATAACGGTATCAGTATTGAATTGTATTAAGCTGGTATTGAGATTTATTAGCGTGCCGGTCCTTTAGTGGTCTGATTGTATATGGTGGTAAAGCTAGCACTCGACCTTGAATAAATTGAACATGTGTGTTTCGATAAGATTGATCTGATCTTTTGGATGATAGCTTAATAGACTCTAATGACGTTGATTGAAGTTATAGTATGCACACGCTTTTGCCCTTCAGACGATGTTTTTCATTTCCGTTTCAGTAACTAGGCCAATTTATTTGAAACTTACAATTGTAGAATAATTTTACTGTAAATGAGGTACAGTTAGTTTCAAGCTTTTTATCGCAAAATTTGTCCTTCACTTATTTCTCTTTTCCCTAATACTCTCACTGGGTAAAAAAAGATTATATTAAGATTTGTTTTTCTTTTTTATTGAATGTTAACATGATTAACATGAAACGAAGTTAAGCTAAAGCAATCATATCCTTAGTTTTGTGCTGGCAAAAGTTGTAACTAAACGGGAAATGACTAAGAATCAAATTCGATTAAATCGTAGTTATCATCATAACTTGAAACGAATAAGGAAATATGAAAGGATAATGATTACAGTCTTGGTAAATTAATGAAGTATCGTTTGCCTGAAAAAATGTGAAATATCTCTCCGAATTTGTACGAAATTGTTTTTTTTTTTTTTGAATACACCATATTTTCCAGCAACTGGAATGTATCACCGAGTACAAAACAAACAAAAACAAGAATCAAAGCACTGCTGACCTTTTGATTATTTGAAAGTAGTTTAAATACAACTGCAATGAATTTCCCCTCGAAAACCAGAAATTCAATTCCAGCTGAAGATCATGAAAATCATAAACTCTATTAAACATTTGAAAAATTTCTTATAGTGAAAGGAGGAAGAAAACACAAAGTTGTTGATAATAATGAAGCTATTTAGCATCTGACAGCTTTTTAAATATCTGTATGTTTTAAATTTCGAATGTTGTACATTGATATGATTTTTTCGGAGGGAAACATGTCAAATCTATGAAATTATACGAAAATGAGAGGATTCTTGGAATTTCCTGAATTTTTATAAAATAAATTGATCACTTTAGATATAATATGATGTAAGAAAGATGGATTCTCTTTTTAATTAGATTGGTAAATGTTGGTTTAAAAGTTTAGAGTGTGATAAAAAGAGGATTGAAAAAAATGAAAAATTGATTGTGTTTGATAAGTTTTACATTTTAATATTTATAGCAAAAATTGGTTGATGTTTTAGCCTTTTTGGTTGCGAAATCGTCTCATTGTTTCATTGCGTCTCCTTGATTCTTTTGATTTCGTGGAATAAAAAATACATCAAAATATCATTCAAGCCATCTTGAAATTACGTATATGTTAAAATTTTCTTCGCCAAACCATTTAAGTATTTAAATCAGGGCAAACACACTTAAGAGCAATGGTTGATGATGTAATCTTTTGAAACAAAAAAACAAATTTAAGCACGGAGATTTGCTGCCGAAACGATAAAATGACCTAAGGATAAAATCGAGCTAACTAAAATCCTTGGCACTTGTTCGCACGATCTGCAGATTCAGCTGCAGTATCGAGTCAAAAATCTGTAATAGAGGCTCCAGAAAGGAAAGAGGAATATATTTGTCATATCATTACAAAAACAAATGATATATGTTGTTAATTAGATATACTTACACCAAGCTAAGTCATCAAGCAACAGCCATCAAAAGCACAAACATGCTTATAAACCAAATCGTAAAATAAATATCCTTCTCTATACCCCTAGCGACACGGTTCTGTCAAGCTTTCTCTGATTTAAAGTAATAAAGAGTTTGTTTAGAATTGGCTTAAATGCCATTTCGAATGAAAAAAATCAAGATATTATCGGTAACGTATTTATTATTTATATTGTTTGTTGCCGCTGGCAGTTTTTCTGCTGCAGAAAACTTATACAGGTGATTCTGGGTCGACTAATGACAGGGTCGTCTAAAAATGTCCTTTTAAAGATCCGAAACATGTGTATAATGGATGTCAAATGAATGTTTCCAGATGATTGTCCTCCAGGTTGGCCAGCTATGACGTTGTTATCCCGTTGATTAAATGCAAGATTCTTCGTTTTTACGTAAATATGCTAAAATTTCATGAAGCGGTGCTATAAAGGCTGGACAAAAAGAAATCACTACAGAAAATGGCAGGTGTTACGACAATAAAAAAATACATTGAATCAAATGCAATGACGATAGATGGTGAAAGCGCTGTTAAGAATCGCAAGACCTTGAAAAAGCCTTAACTTGAATTACTTAATGATGCATTGTAGATGTGGTTCTGCCAAGAAAAACTGAAAAGAAAATCCATATTTGGTCCCATTTTAAAAGAAAAAACACCAGCTTTGCACAAAAAACTTGAAGCCGGAAGTCAGTTCGCAACTTGTGAAGGCTGGATTAGGCTGGAACTATCTGCTGAGTTTTGCTATTTTTGTGAAGTTTCAAGAAATTGTTGAAGAAAATGAGCAGATATCTTCCCAAATCTAAAATATAGACGTAAGGAGTCAAAAGCTCTAAAATGCTGCCAAAAAAAACGTTTCTTGCATCAAATGAAACCATGGTAGGAACGAAACTTATATAGACAGACTATCCGCTGCTCCTTGCACCAAGGCTGATTCTACGCATAAGTTTTCCCTGTTCGTTATTGGCCTAGGGCCCCCAAAGAACATGAACTTATCTTCTTGGTTTGTCAAAGAGTTTGATCCATATTCTGAAAAATATTTGAGACAAAAGAACCTCCTTGTTCGTGCTCTACTGCTCTTGGATAACGCACCATCTCATCCATCTGAGAGAGATTAAAAGAAAAGGGACATGAAAAGGGAGAGGGAACTTCTATGAAATGTTACATCACTTATCCAAAGAATTGATCAGAGAATGATAGAATGGTTAAAGATGCGATATTGCAAAAAGTAAATCAGCTCAATTTTAAAAAATTCCAAGGAAAATTGTAGCATTTTTGAAGCTATGATATCCCTTAAACATAAAAGATGTTATCTATATGATTGGTACGACAAGTTGCAAAAATTTTCTAGTAAACTTTAGCCGGAAGCTATGACCGAAAGCGACCAGATCGAAGACGAGCAAAACAACGACAGACAGGAAATCGTTAAAGGTCTAAAACTTTAGAAGCAAATGTTCCTACCAGAGAAGCTGAGAAGTGGATTGCTCAATGTGAAAAATATTGTAAAACCAGTGAAGAGGTCAATGATGACCAGACTATTGCCGCTGCTTTTGAATATAATGGTAAAGAAGAAACTGTGAACGAGGACTCGGTCGGTGATGATAGTAAACCCCCTACCCGAATTTCACACACCAACCCCAAGAACGTTTTTGAAGTTACTCCTCAATATATTGAGCGGAACTCAGCCTCAACACCTAGGGACATTTTATGGATCAAGAAATGGAGGAACACTGGAGCTAAGTGTAGAATTTCGTCTGTTAAACAAAAATCTAGAATTGATTGTTTTCCCAAAGTAATTGTTTAGTATAGGCTACTGTATTTACAGTAAATACATACTGTATAGTTTTTCAATACATGATTTTTTTGGTATATATGAATTAACAAAAGCTTTTGTGAGATTTATTGCAATGTTTTTACTGTAAGGAATTATTCAGTCCATTTTAAGCTCAGAGCTGGTATTTTCGTATGTCGTGTAATAAGTTAACATTTTCCTTGAATGAATTATATCTAATCTTATTTGTGTTCTGACTATACCTCCAGTTCCAAAGGTGACGAAGTTGAGGGGCTCTAGTGTATTTGATTATCAATAAAATACATGTATATTCTAGATCTGTTGCAAAAATGTATTCTAAGATTTTCTAGTTTATTATTGTAATTCAAATCATAAGCTTCGAAAATTACTGTTTAAGATCAATGTTAACAGCTTTCCATACATAATATATACTTACAATTTCCGAATATAATCTGAAATTATTTTTTAATGTCACTGTTCAGCCCAGTGGGTTATATCTCTTGAAGCAACAAAGCTATTGACTGTTGATATTTTCCCGGAAGCCGTCTTAGCACTGCAATTGTTGGTTGCAAATTGGATATCTTTTGACAACCTTTGCATCATGTTAGATATCCATTGTCTTATAACATTCTAGCTTTAGCAGGCAAATGGAAGAAGGGCTGCGGGTGATTAATAGCGAAATGCATTAAAGCACTTAAGACATCTAAACCAGCAATATACATGAAAGGACTTTGTATTATTCTGGGTGGGAAAGCCTATGCAATAAAAGCCTAACTAATATAGCCCATTTTCATTGAAAAAGCTAGGATCTTACGAAATTATTTTTCATACAAATTTTCCCAAAGTTAAACAAATGGTTTGGTGTGCATTTGCAATTATGGGTAACAAACTAACAAATCAAATTAAGAAGTCGCTACTTGACTTAGTATGGTTTAGTACCCAAGACGATTTAAGGAGACAAAATACCGTTTGAAAATATTATATTACCCTAAAATAATGTATTTCAGTGCCCATTTTCTTATAAAATTTACTATTTATCATTTGAGTAAAAGAATCAACCATCCATAGAAAAAGCTATAATAAGGCTGTAATAAAATTCAAATCAGTTTTTCTAAAGTATATCAGTATCAAAACAAATAAACCACATAAAGGTTCTTCAATTTTTGATGCATTTTTGCAAAAACATGCAAACCCCGACGCTTAAATATATCAATTGAAGGACTGTTAGAAAACCTTTATTGTAAGAACAGTAAAATTCAGAAACAACTGCTTGACCTAAAAACCTAGTCTAGCAAAAAGAATGGTTCATGTCATTGACGAGAGGCAGTTTGAGCTATTTGGTGGAATACAGGCATTACGCGCAAAATTATACATGATTCGGACTATAAACAGATGAACAGATGAAACATGGTGCAGCGTTTACGACGGTTTGTAACTGTTTTAGGCGAATAATAAGTAAGAAACTTGTTAGTTTCATACCAGACAGAAGAAGAATAGTTAAAACTAGATTATTCCTGATGCAATAAAACAACCTTAGTCATTTTTCTACGGCAAGAACAACCAAGTGATACATATGAATATCGGATAACCACTTTAATCACTTAATTTGAATCATTTTGGAAATATAATCGAATTACTACCCATTGAATTATTTTGGAAAGAACCAGTCAGGAAAGTTAAAACTGTTTTTATTGAAATTATACCAAAATATTCAAATCATGAATAAACTGAATTTTTAATTTTATTATAACAAAATCAATAAAAAAAAGTGATATGATATTTTTTAAAAAATTGACTTGCTGCGCAATTTATAATCGAACATTTATCCTTGAGCTTTTGCTGCACTGCTCTAGCAAAATCTTAGATGCGGCTCTCAACAACTTATAACGAAAAAATTTGCTCACTAGAAGTTATTAATGAAAGTTTACATAATGTTCGAGATTATTGACCGATATCTTTCTTTAAATGTTACTTTAGCAACCAACCGGTGAAATTGAAATGATTTATGTTACCAACATTGCATCGCTAACTCTAAAGAAACTATTCTTAAGAATGCCTCAAATCTATTAAAATATAATAATTCACAAAAAATCAAATCAGTCAAATAACCTCATTGCTTTCAATTTCAATACTTTTTTATAAAATACTTTTTTATAAAAAAGCATAATATGCGTGTGAAACTTTGTACTGTTGTAATAAACTCAACATTTCTTCAAATAGCTTTTTAAAGCTACATTTTTGTAGTTGTGATCACTTTTTTGATAACAAATAACAAAATATAACATGCCAAAACCTAATTTCACTTCTTTTAAAGATCTGTACATGCGAGTATGACTATTATGATGACATTCATTCTTTAAAAAGCAGCTTAATTTAGCAGTTCCGTTTGTAAAATGGAGTACTTCACTAATGTTTCTTTTCAAATTGACACCCATTTGAGCAAATCAAATAATATTTCATTGCTCACCTTAATCTCTTGAAAGCAGTTCAGAAACGTAAATACACTAACTAACCGAATCAAAACTTCATTCGCACAAGCAAATAATTTATCACTTTTTATACTTTATCAAAAAAATAAACACTCATTGCAATATTAACCATCTGAAATAACAACTTCATTTGCCTCAATCCAACACACATGCCTTTCAATCATTATTCAACCAATTGAAAACACCTACGCCTCCGCATAATAGACGCTAATCACATTTCTACGATTTACATTCTCATTGAATTTCTTTAATCAAACAAACAACTATCGTAGCATTAGCATCAAGCATCAGCAGCGCGGGAGAAATTTCATTTGCTTAGTCGTTCATGCGAAAGAAGTTCAGAGATGAATAAACTTTGCACTTACTTTTATCGAAACATCCGTGCTCGTGTACATACACATGTGCTCGTATGAAAGCATATGGGTATCGGAAACCCTTTCTCTTCCCTTATTCACTTTCCGCATAATTAATTGGAACAATTGAATTGTAGACAATGTGTAATCACCACGAATAATTGTATTTGATGAGTGCAAGAAAACATATACGTATACGCGATAACGGAAAGGCCCTGAAGAATGACAAACGTGATTATCATGGTAGCAGATCATACGGGGAATTGATGTTGTATCGTCTCAACATGTTGCATACGGATGAGATTTGCAAAACAAATTATGTTATAGAGAAGAATGAATGAATATTGAAACGTTGTGAATTAATTGTGTCGTTATAAACGAACGTTTGCTAATTGATATGCATTAGTGTGAATGTAAATTGTGTGTTTTTTTCCCCTAGTCACTCTCTCCTGTTTTCGACGAGTCACGATTGTTCCCACGAAGTCGTTGCCAGTAATGACGAGACGAAGTGACGAAATAATCATGTCATAACCTATGTGCTAGAAGACATTGAGCTACAAGAACTGAAGAGCATTCAATGTCAATTACTATGTATGATTTAGCATTTTATTGAACACTGAGAATATTACGGTAACAATGCGAATAACTTTCATCGATTTGACTTTTAAATCTGAAGAATTGACTGTTGATGGTAGTGCATCAAATCCGAAAATCAGTTACATAAAAATTGCTGGCATATTAAAACAATTTGGAATCTATAGATTTGTGCAGTAGTTAAATTTCGCAATAGTTCCCGATGAGATGAAACTGCTCAAATCAAAAGACTTAAGCGAGTAACTCGTAATGATTAAGTAAATATCAATTTTCATAAATTTATTTGAGATGATGTAAATTTTCACTTCAGTCGAAATCAATTGTATATTTTGTGTTTGAATATTGCTTAAATCCATTTAAGGAGTAAAAACCTTTTATTTTCAAGCGCATAGACTTCTCAAAATCAACGAAAATTTCATAGTTTGTAGATATTATCAGACAATGCGATGATTGGTTTTCAATTGTTATTTTTCATCATCATTTTTCTCAAGCTTTATCACACAGTCATTGAGAAAAAAATGCTTATGTGACTTGACGTTTATATCTAAAACGTTGATGTTCATAGTAGTACATGGTCACATCAGAAGTTTTGTATCCTGAAACTAAGAACTCATCAATAATATCATGATTCACGATTCTTTGCTCAATCGTGACTATCTGTCGAGAATGATGTTCGTTAATTGAATCATTTGTATCTAATGTTTAATGTATGAGTGATGATATCATAGTTTTCAAAGTTACAAGTGATCAATATATTTAGTAATTTTAGAATTAGCTCGCCCTTGTGCTGAATCTTTTTATGCGTGTGAAAGATAGGAAACGGTTGAGGTTAGCTTGAGATACAAATCAAAGGTATTTTGTTTCATTAATGATAATGTCTGCAATTTCTCTTTTACATTTAAGAGATCTTCACCTGATTGCTGTATGCGTTTTTTGTTCGAATCACATCAATATCTTTGAAATAGTCATTCTATGTGAATTGTTCTATGTGACGTAGGGTCAAGTAGTTTTGCAGAAATTGGTTTTGGCTTTAAATTGTATTCGTCCAATTAGGTAAAGTTTGTTCGCACATCAGCTGATAGATGCTATTAATCACGCACGTAACAAATGTTGTCAGATATTCTCAAAACATTCGACAAAATTTTGCCTGGTTTCTTACATCCACCGTCCTCTTGCCAATATAAATGCAGTTTTGGTTGATAATGATTGATGAACACAGCTAAGAAATTCAATTTTCAAGTTGCATTTCACACAGTAGTTTAAGTAGTTTTGAAACCAAAATTTTGAATCAAACTTTTAATTAGTAAAATAGGTTTATTTGGTTTTGTGCTGAAAGCATTCAGTTGATTCCTTAATACAGTATTTAATTTGAATCAAAAGTATCAAACTACGGTACAAAAATATGTCACTAGTATTCAATCGTAATTTTTCAGATGAAAGTGTAAGTTCTTTTGAAAAATAAAATGATTAAGAAAAATGGAAAAAAATATGGGATCTATACAATAAATTTTAAACGGAAAACGTAAATACCATCAACCAATTTATTGAATATCTTTCATACTATAATTCAACGTGATATCTTGTGCATGAACGTCTTTTATGCTGACACAAAGCCATTTTCTGGCCCTATGCTTATCGCTACATTTTACCTAAAAATACTGAAACAAGCATCAAGCATGCTTAGAACTATCAACATATAAAACAAATGAAAAAGACTAGAAACACTAATTTTTGAAGAACAGTAGAAGAATCGTGCAGGTTTTGAGTGCATATTCCACCACAAGAGCTGCTTATTACGGCCAAACTGTTTCAAATGCCACGTTTTACTTTGGTCTCAAGAATGCATTATAACTCATATGGTAGAAGGTTTCAGATATTACCACTGGCATGAATTTCAACGTTTATGAGAGCAAAACACGGGTTAATTATATTCGTTATCAGTTGCTTATTTCACGAAATTTTGAAAGCAGCATCTCATATAACATCAATGAAGAAAATGCTTAGTGCCTGCAGCACTGCAACAGAAGTTGGTGTTTGGGGCTGCGATCCGAAAAATTTGCAGAACTTTGGGAATTAAAACATCGGTTATTTATTTTCATCGTAAATGTTTCCGGTGTGAATACTACCTGTATTGATACAAAAGTAGCACAACCTACTCGTGCTGGCAATCTTTCGCCAGTATCAAAGCCAAGAATATATCACATCTGCTTCACGTTGTTATATTACATTCGAAGCTATAGAAGTATAAAGAAATTTAGGGTTACCTGCAGCAAGTTTTTTCAAATAATCGAAAACTTAATATTTGCTGTTTATTGCCACTACAATATCATTACCAATTGAAAATTCTACGATAAAACCGCTTAATAAAAATATTGCAAACAAACACAAAACCAACAATAGCTGGCAACCCTATCGTGACTTTTCAACCAAATTTGGCCTGAATAATGTTTATAATAGGTTCCATTAATTGTATGGAATTCGTATTGATTTCATGACTGCACTGGAAGCTATAGGGCAAAAAGTTTTATTTTCCAGCACCAATCGAATTTTTTAACCAAATTTCTATCAAACAGAGTTTAGAGTAAGGTTCAGCTACTGTGTCAATTTCATGAAAATCTGGTAACTTATTCACATTTCATAGGGCAAAAAGCAGTTTTTTTCTTTGTAATTTTTCAAAATGGCACCACTGGCACAGAGTTGCCTACAATTCAAAATTGCTTCTATCAGATCTGGTCCTACTTAAGTCCAATGCATTCTGTAAGTTTCAATTGTATCTGATTATTGATTCGTGAGTTCCCGTGAACAGAAGTTTTTGATGCTAAAAATATAGGTTAACTGGGAAAGGGTTACCGTTCTTGTCCGACATGAAATTTCCAAAGTTTTACTTTGAACGTGTAGATAAAGCATAAAATTTGTATACAGATTGGTTTTATTGTAAAAAAAACGGACATTTTTTAGGATATTCGATGGTTTGAATGTTTGCACTTCCAAATGTTTATTTTTTCAAATTTAAGACACCAAAATTATCATAGCTGGCAGTTCCAACCGAATTTTTCAACCAAATTTCTACCAAACGTGGTTTAAAGTAAAGTCCACCTACTGTATGAATTTCGTTAAAATCGAACGATTGAATCAGAATTTATAGGGCTAAAAGCAGTTATCTTTTTTAGTGATTTTTCAAAATGGCACCACTGGTACAGAATCGCCTGCATTTCAAAATCACTTCAATCAGACCTGGTCCTATTTAAGACTAATACATTCTGCAAATTTCAATTAATTCTGCTTATCGGATCGTGAGTTTCCGTGAACAGAAGTTTTTGATGCTAAAAATATAGGTAAATTGGGCAAGGGTTACCAGGCGTGCCGTTATACCACATCAAATCTTTTTTGTGTCTATATAAGCAAAGCACAAGATTTACATATGAGTGGCTTTATTTTTCAAGAGAGACGATGATTTGGAGGTTTTCACTTTCAGTGCCTGCCCTAGCTACCGAGTTGCCAGCACGCTCTTTAAAACGACGAATCTACAACTAAACAATACCAATATGTCCTGAAAATTTCCTAATGATTGAAAAGCTCTGTCAAAAGTTATCGCAATTTAAAAATTTTCAAGTTTTCCCGTTCTCTTTTATGCACCCAGCGCACATATGGGGTTAAAAAATTCCAAAAAAATTATCCGATTCACATGTAAAACATGTTCAAAATTTATTTCGTCAACTTTATTTTTGAAAAATTATTTGTGTACGGAATAATAGGTATATTAAAAATATAATTAAAATAGGCGCCAAAGGGTTAAAGATTATTAACTTTTTGTGAGACCTGGCACTATTCTGCATATACACCAATGTGTCCTGAAAATTTCAGTTTAATCGGATGGCGCGTTCCTGAGATTTTTTCACTGAAATTTTTTGATGATATATATATATATATATATATATATATATATATATATATATATATATATATATATATATATATATATATATATATATATATATATATATAAAAATATGAATTTTTGCAACAAAGAAGGAGAAGTATGGTGGGCCCATATTTCTGATTCTGTTCAGATATATTCTGAATTAATCGTGTCCTATCAAGAAATGTCAAAGATACAAATTAACTTCTTTGTGACTTCTTCCAACCCAATGCTCTATACGGCCAATCAGCTAAGCCGTCCAGAGACTTTTACTACTTTCACTTTAAAGTAGAAGGGGCTCATACATATACGCGCCAGATCATAAGTTCTGCCCAACTCCGAGAAAGAAAGGCACCCTTCCTTGCGTTCTCCCGCTATCGAGATTATTCCTGTTACCATCATCACGGTCTATTCTGATTTTGTGAGGTAGCTGCTAGTAATATCCAGGACACATCTGAGCTGTACAGTGACAATGCGCGTCCGTAATTTCTTTTCCCACTTCCTTAACGTGACGATATCTGTCGAAATCAACAGATCTGGCAGTGACTACCGCTGCGGCGTTACATACCAGAAACACATCGACAGGGTACCTACGGAATAAAGGAAAACCTGGGTTTAGCTATTTATTACTAATTTATTTTTATTCATCGTTCTGGAAACTGAAGATAATTTTTACTAATTTATTTTTATTCATCGTTCTTCAAACTGAAGATAACTTCGAGAGCATATTTTTGCAAACTCAATTAGAGCATTTGTGTAGAATTTTAATTTTTCAAATAAATTAGGAACCTATAGCAATACCGTCGATATCCCCTCAATTTTTTTCGAACACTAAAATCCTGAAAAACATGTTTTCGAAATCGCATTAACTCTTAATTTTCAGGCTAACCATATTTTTAGGGTATCTTAAGCTAAACCAACTCTAATTTAGGTCAGTACGAGGTCACATATTACTATTGGGACATTTATGTCGATGCATACTCAAAATAATAACAAAAATCACCCAAATCGTTTTCTTGTGATGGCAAAACTTGTCAATCAAAAACTATTTACAACCTAATGGTGCAGCTCCGTTCGAAAATCTGAATCATTTGAGTGACATTGATTATTATGAAATCATAATGGGAAACTTAGTTTTTTAAAAGTACTTATTAATCGCAACATAATGACTTTAAGAAACCACTTTGTCAAAGTGACCATCAGAATGTGTTTCTAAGCAAATGCTTTCAAGATTATCAATAGATAGTTAAATTTATTCATTAGTGGCTAAGCCCAAGTCAAGAAAGCCACCACAGGAAAGACAGTGTATGATTGAGTGCGGACGGTGCTTTAAATTGAAGATAGCATAATAATAAATGAAAACCCAAATGAGTTAAGCATTGCATTTTAAGAAAATGAAAGTAAGTTCAATTTGATCATAGAGGAACTCTATTGAAAACTGAAAACAAATGTATTGACAATATGCGGATAAAGAAAACTGAAAACCGTTTGTTTTGGTGCACTTAGTGACGAACACAATAGGAATTTATTCATTCTACATTTTTATACTATATGGGTTGTATTTAATCGAAAATAGTCTTATATTTTTAAGATGCAACGATAATTTTCCCCTCTTCAAATGCACCAATGTTGCTTATTGACGCAAACATTGAGCTAGAAACGAGCCTCGTTGCTGAAAAAAAATTTTCTGTAAAACAGAGTATCACCTTCCAGTTGATTTCAGAGGTCAACGTCCATTCTCCGAGCGTGCGATGCATCCGATGGTCACACAGCTTTAATTCATATTCCAATCGGATCTTGTGAGCTTTTAGACAGAGATTTTTGAGCGAAATTATCCACAAAGTGGACGGACAAATTCCAACTTATTGCGCACGCTTGCGAATCGACAAATCATGCATTGTCAGCAACACAGGCTTCCATGGCTGCGATATTCTGTTCGGAACGCACTGTTCTCAATATTGTCGTTGGCCGACGGTCCAACAATGTCAAGTGATTACGCGAATTTGCAATCATATGGCAAATAGCACGTGCTGATGAACGATTATGCGGTCCATAAAACTCACGAAACGGTCTTTGAATTTGCATAACTGAACACTAATTTTGGAAATAAATTTCTACGATTTGAAGACGCTGCTGCGGTGTAAATCTATCTATGGCAATTTGTCAGATTTTATTGAGTAAAAATGACAGAATATTGACAGCTGTCATTATTTCATTTGACAGAGGTGAATTTCATAATATAGCACCTGTATAAAACATACTTTAAATACTTCAATCTTGGGACATTTTTGGCTTTAAAAAGTGCCAAATGTTTCAATTTTACCTAAATTTGGACTTTTCACATAATATATTACACTAAAAAACTGTGAATATAATCAATTAGTATACAAAACAACAAATTTAAAACAGTATCTTTCATGGGAGCTATACTCAGCAAGTAACATTAAAACTGGCTTGTAACATCATATAACTTTACACAAACTTGTCCGTTACATTCGAATATTTCCAAATACTCTAATTCAGGATCTGAAAATACAACTAATCACCATAAATTTCCACTCAGTTGAGATGGACTAATCAAAGTACCATTACATTGATTTTTTTGTCAACAACACAATCGTACAGTCGCTGCCGATGACATAATCAATCAATTATCACCTTATTACCATGCCTTAATAGTTTTGTCACAAGCGATCTGTGTGCATTTCACGGCTACAACTCGAATCGGGTTTCCTCTCGATCTGATTGAATCAGAAAACGAGAAAATGACATTTTAATTCAGCATATCTCATAACTTTCATCTTAACGAGCACTATTTCGGTTACTATTAACCCTAAATTTCGTAATGTCGTGCTGCTCATCAAATACACTTTAGGATTGATCGCGGCATGTGATTTGCCACAAGGTACGAACAGAAGATGAACTGGGATTACATAGTTTTTTGTATGCTGCCAAAGATATTTTTACCGAAGGGGAGCTTTCAGTTTCTTATAATAGCTATCTAGATCGGCAAATCATACTCCACATGAGTTAGCAGTATAGGTTTAATTATGCAGGAAATAAAAAATAAATCTATGAGCGAACGACATACGAGATAAAAATCAAATTGTATTTTTGTTATAATATGTTCATGGAATACAACTTTTCGGTCTCATTGGGTAATGTGTGAATTCATGCAAATAAAAAAATATCTAGATGCAGGCAAAGATTTTATATTCATATCTGTAGCAGTTTTTCTATTATTTTAAAACTATTGGCACATTACTTGTTTTAATAAAAAAATCGAATGTCCATGCAGCAAATAACTCGAACATGTTGCATTCAAACGGATCAAGAAAACTGAAACAACTATCTTATAATTATTTTGATAATCTTTGTGACATGTTTCTTGCTATTCGTTGATTTTGCAGCGGGAGGGTCTCAATTACGCCGCTTTTATTTTCATCTCTCCGCCCGAACAAGATCATGTTTCACAGTTAAGTCTCGCCACTTCGATCATTTTCTGGAAATATTTCGTGGTCGATGATGCATAATCAGCATCATTGAATAATCATTGAGAGCTTGAGTAGTATGTCAGTATAGAGAAAATAATGATCTTGCACCGTGCTGATGCTGTGCCAGGCTAGCAATTGGCTCGTTTTGCAAAAACGTGAATTTGAATTTGAATTTGGTATTAAACGAAGCGTGGAGCGTGAAAATTACAAACAGAGAGGACAGAATTTTGTTTTCTATAGCATCGTAATTATATGATAGGAGAGAAGTGAAAGTTCGATAGTGTACAAGTTTAGCCCAGAATAATGGACATTGAATGTAGAAAATGGTTAGTGTTTTGAGTTTGCTGCTCATTGAGAATTAAATGCTTCGATATTGACTGTTATCAGATTTTTTTACCGTTTATAGAGGTGGAAGATAAAAATTTGTATTTTACCGTATTTTTTTATAATAGCATCGATTTAAATTGATTTGATAAAGATTCAATTAAGACTTGAATAGGTTCGAATAAATATTTATAAATTTTAATATGAAAATTTGTTATCAAGTTTTTAGAATGTGCTTTGAATGCTGATCTACATCGATGTGAATTTAAACTAATGATTTATTTATTTAATAATTTACCATCTACTTTTACAGACTAAACATAAAATTGGAAATACTTAACACCCAAAAAAATACAGAAAACAAAGTAAATCCAAAGACGTACTAGGAAAAAATAGTAATTTACGCAATTGTAGTGATAAATTCTATTATATATAGAATAATATTGATAAAAATAAAAGTAATAATAAAATTAACAATTAAAATAAACTAAACATGATCTATGCATTGAAGTTGATAAAGCCGACTTTAATCCAGAACTAAAATAATCTTTATGAAAAGCTAGGAGTGAAGCATTAACTTCTGACTTGACGCCTGAAATATGAGTGCGTTTGTGATAGAGGACCAAACTGGAGCTCGTTGTGTCGTCTAGTAAATATACATCAGTTCGCGCAAAGGTAAATTATATATTATCAGCGATCTATTAGAATGGCTTACGTTTGAGAGCAGCATCTTAGAGCCTAGGTCAGACAGCGTAGAAAAACACTAATCGAATTTAAACAACAAACACTAATCGAATTTTCAGCAGAATCCCGAATACAGGATTTGCAAAAATGTTGTTAGTCAAACAATAAAGAGCGGGTGAATCTACGTTGTATGTGTTTCACCGCATCAATCTTATGTTGATGGTGAGAGCACCAGTCTCGACAGAAATACGCGAGGACACTATGGACTAACGAATGAAATATCATGCAGATCGGACCAGTTTCAAATCAAAAATGACACCAAGTTTACTTTAAAGTTTGCTGCAGTGGTAAGAAGAAATCGAGAAAAAGAGAAGGAAAACATTATTTATAGGAGAGTATATGCAAGTATATTTCGAAGCACTAATCATCTAAAGTGCAAAGATCATTTTGGCAGTTGTAAGAAATCGTTGAGAGTCTCTGAACATTTTATATCTGATTACTCTGAACATTTTGATATCACCAACATGCAGAATGCAAAGGTAAATGAATAACCGTGGGAAGATAATTGCCAAAGACATGGAATAACAGAGGACAGAGAATCGAGCCCTGCGGAGCCCCCTGATCTAAACAGAATACGGAAGAATCAGAGAAAAGTAGTGTTACGGCACAAGTAACACGTGGAACAAAGGAGGAAAATCAAGAAAGAAAGATATTAGAAACATCAAAGCACTCGAGTTTCAGGAGAAAAAGCTTGTAAACAACAAAATCAAATGCTGTTGTAAACAAAATCAACTTTTTCTGTTGATCCAAAGCAGCAGCAACCAAGTTGGATGCGGAAGATCTGTCCTTGATGATTCCATGCTGCTCAGTAGCCACAAAGCAATTGAAGACCGCAAAAAGCTCATTGTGAGCAAATCTTCCGAGCACTATACTAAAACTAGAAAGAAGAGAAATTGGCTGGTGGCTAAAAATGCAGCATGAGTCATGAAATTTTTGTTTCAGTAAGATATCTATGGGAACGGAAGGAGCAAGAGGTGAATTTTAGTCTGCAAATGATGACCAAAGGATCACTGAGGGATGAAAAGAGTGGCTTAGGTACCAAATTTTGGATACGATCGTGACCACTACCGATATTTATGCTAAGTGCATTTAACGCGGATTCGAGTTTTAACGGATCTGTGTGTATAAAAGAAATGGAAGAAGAGATTAAGGGTTAGAAGAAATTAAAGGGTTAGAAGAAATTGAATGCTTAAGATTGTATCAGATATATGGTGATATTTTTTCAGGAAGCGTATATGAGACCAGAAGGGTTTATCATAATTGGAACCTAATATTGACAAACCTAATATTGACAAAAAATTACACATGCTTTGCCTAGCGGTAATTTTGGCCGCTGATTGTAGTCTTGAATACATAGGGTAAGTCATCATGAGACCTCAAAACTTTGTATTCGATGCGGTCTACTTTTTTTACTCTTTCGAGCAGATGCCTTATCGAACTAAAACTAAGAAGTATCGTCTCGTTTCCGCAGACGGCTGGTAAGAGTGAAGAAAATCACAAAACTTAAAAATACATTCGCGAACAGAAAGGTCACTGAAATAAAAGTCCTAACTAAACAGGTTGATTTCGTTAGCCATATTTTCGAAGTTAGTTCTATAATATCACCCTATTAGCTCTATAATGTCACCCAAAATCACTAATTGGTGATGATCAAATTTATAACGTAATAGTAACAGCCCATGCCTTTGTAATAATTTTTTTCATACCACATAGCATCTCCCCGTATAAATCATATAAGTTTTTGAATGCTCCCCCTCCTAGTTCTATAATATAATTGAAATGTAAGTATCTTATAAGAAGAAAAAGTCAGTACAAATAACAATGGAGACAGGAGGAAGGTGCATACCAGGAGGAACGTAAGG
Source organism: Nemotelus nigrinus (assembly GCA_947369275.1). Taxonomy (NCBI): domain Eukaryota; kingdom Metazoa; phylum Arthropoda; class Insecta; order Diptera; family Stratiomyidae; genus Nemotelus; species Nemotelus nigrinus. The sequence goes on along the minus strand of OX376372.1, from coordinate 223,354,187 downwards.
TGTGAGAAATATTGTGGCAGGGGATATTTGAAAGAACAGAACCCAAAATTTTGCTATTGAATAGAGAACAGAGTTTAGCTGAAAGAAGGAACATACATATAAATAAAAAGGAAGCAGTTACTAAAAAATGGTGTTCGAAGTGAAAGTGAAAGTGATATCTCAAACAAAGCTAGACAAATTAAAGTCACACAAAAATAAGAACGGAGGCAAAAAGAAAACGATTTAGGAGGAAATTAGAAAATTCAGTAAAGAACTGATTGCAGCTGGAAACAGGGGAATCATACTGAGGAGGTAATCCGATTTTCGGAAGGAGCTAGTGTAACATGACCTTTTGGAAGACTTATTCTTACATGAGAAATTTCCAATATAGTAAAAATAAAATAAACGTTCACGCACTTTTAAAACAATATATTGAATAATGACATAAAAATAAAATATTTTCTTCCTTTACGAGTGTATTGAAAATTTTGATTTCTATCGACGTGTTAAGTGTTTGTGGATTGTAGGTGTGTATTTCGGCATGTGTAATGACAGTGGTACCCAAGTGTTCACACAGCCTCCAATAAATTCAACTGGGGAAGATGAACTGAAATCACGGCAGAGCATGTCTTGAAGGGAATCGCTGACGGCAACTGAAACACCATCATCATCATGTTTTACAGTAAGCAGAGTCATGACCAAAAATTTTTGTATGGCAAATGATACGATCAGATAGCAAAGAAGAAGAAAGATAAATTGCGCTCATCTTGGGGTCCAATGTTCTGACAATAAATATTAAGGGAACTATTATCTTTTGGATCGAAAGGTGCACTTTGTGTTGAAGTAAAAATTCCCACGAGGCTTCGAGTGGACTCCTTCACCAATACAGAATGGTAGCCAGAGAAAGTATGAAAAAGCTTACGGCCTCTTACATGTTAGTAGTTTTTATTACATAGCTAAGTTTCTGTCACTACACTGCTCAAGTTTTGATTGCATTTTCAGATGAAAAACAAAGCAATTTCACTTTTATTTTCAAATAAATATACAAAAATATGCAGGAAAACTGAATTGGTTTGTATTTTGAGAACTTATGTAGTACCTTGAATAAAATTATTAGAAGTTTGCTCATCTGATTGATTTTCAACTACCATGTGTTTAATTAAAATTGAACGTATCTTCGGAATACATCAATTCTAAGCATCTATTGTTAGTGTTCTGGTAGCTTCGAATTGTTTTGCTGCTAAAGTAGTAGTTACTAGCAATGCCAACAAACAAAATCAATATTCAGTCCCTGCTCGTTTGATAAAATCAGGTTCATTTTGAAAATCTAATAGTGGAAACGTTTTAAGTGCCTGTAGAAAAACTTGAAGTAGATAACTCAGGTATTTTCACCATTGATTCTTACCATCTAAAAAATTCCAAATCAAATATAATATTTTTACACATAAATCCCGGTTTAAATATTTTAAGCAATATCTCATTACATAATTTCGTTTCATATTACTTCAATAATTTTGCAGAAAATTTGATATAACCCAACTTTTGAATGACTCATATTTTATTCAATGATCCAAAAGATTGAATATGTTTGAAGTTCAAAATTCTTCATAATTTTATGGATGTAATAACCAAACATAGGAGCGAAAAAGAGACCAAAAACGTCACCAACGAAAGAAGAATATCAATTCAATATTAATAAAATCAACAGCTTTTCGTTTCAAATACAATAATTCGTCAAAGTTGAAGTACTTTGAAGTGTTCAATTGATTGCAACTGATTGTGACATAAGTGTAATGTAACAATTTGCAATAAATTGGTATGTTTGAACTATTACCTAAGCCAACGTGAATGGTGATCATCACGGAAGTAATAAAGGCATTGAAGTAATAAAGTACGCTAAAATTGTCAGAGACACAATATAACAATACAGCAAGTGTAATCACGTGTCGATTGATAGTAAAGCTAATATCATGGGACGCTTGTAGAGATTTATCTGTTACACTTTTTTCATTTGCATAAATACAAATGTGTCTGCGCGTTATAAAATGCATTAAAACTCAAGAGTTTCTTTATGCACTTTTTAAGTCCTTTTATAAGATATATCTAACAATATTATGTAAAAATATCAAATTTGATATCTTGTCTTGCATCATTTGTGGATGCGTGCGATTACTTTTTGGAACTATTTTTTGAATATACATAATGAAGTTACAGAAATTTCTGATCTTGAATGTATTTATGTGTCCCAAACAACTGTACCATAGTTTTGAAGCAGCTCAAATTGAAGCTTCAATCTAGAAATTAATGCAAAGTTTATTTAAGAAACGTTAGGTTATAAGTGCTTTTAAGGACGATAGAGGAAGCTTATCACAATAAATCGCTTCGATAATACGCAGAGGTTTTTCTAATGAAAATAAGAAAATTATCCTTGTATTTGGCTAGAGCAGGTATTTATACTTGTTTGTTTGAAGACTGTAAGTTTCTGTTTGAATGTTTTAGCTTCATTCTATACTAGCAAACCGATCAAACAATTTTTTATGAAATAAAAATAATATTAAATTTGAATTACTAAAAATATATTGTATGTGTGAAATGAACGCTCCAAATCGCGGTCTGCTTTCGCTATTCAGGACTTTATTAAAGATTACTAACGTAATTATTTAAGAATTTCTAGGCTGCCTATTAAAATTTTCTAATAAAGATAAAGATAAATAAAGATATTATCGGGTCTGAAAGTGATTGAATCGTTTGAGCCTTTTACAAATCACGTTTCCGAAGTCATTAGTGGCTTAGTTTAATTACACATAGCTGTCGTTTAAAAATAAGATGGTAATTTCTAATTTTGATAAATCAAAGATCTTTTTCAAACAATTTGTAATTTTTTAGCATACGCAAAACTTAAGCCGATCGGCCTAAAAAGAGACATCATCACCTCTCCCCGGTTTAGGTATAAAGACTACTTTAACTTGTGATATATCCAAGTGCTAAGGATGCCCAAAAGAATTATTTCAAGTCCGGCTCAAGATGGTCGATTCCTTCCCTTAGTGGTGAAACAAAACTTGTTTTATTTCCCAGAAAAAAGAAATTAAAAAGGCTAATGCTCCCTAACATGAAGGGTTCAACTTTTCAACTTTCAGATGAAATCAAATACGTGGGAGTTATATTGGACAAAAAACTTATCAAGAAGAATCATGTGGAAATAAAACTTACTTGAGCTTGGAAATACTTTCGGTTGATGAGAGTTTTTGCCACCTCATGGGGTCTGAAGCCAAATGTAGGTAGTTATGTTGATCTACATATCAACCATAAGGTGATTTGTATTGTACGCTGTGTGTGATGTGGGTGCGATCCTTGTTGGGATTTTCAATCTGCTTCCACTCGATATTCAGATTCAGAATGTGGCGATGAATGTTCTGACGAACTTTTTTTGGCCTATAGGTAAGAAATGACAATGTAGGACACTATTTTATTAAAGATTTGATGCGTGAGATCTCCTTGATCCTTGCGATGCCTTCGGATGCTCGAGTGCCAATACTCATCTTCGGGAGAAGATACGAAGTAACCTTCTTGAGTAGAAATGACTGGGAACATCTATATGTTTTGACAAGGTAGTACTCCGAGATCTACTTCACGGATGGCACCAACTCAGATGTTAGATCTGGAACTGATGTCTATCTGCATTCATCGATTGACAAGTGGGGCTTCTCTATAGATTTTTCAAGAAGAAATATTGCTATCTTGAGAGCTACATGTTAGGCGGTTGAAGGAAGGTGAAGGTAAAAACTAGGAGCTGTGGTTTTAAAGGATATAAAGCTGCTGACGTCGGTGTCAGCCAAGGCTCAGCGCCACCACCATAGAGTCCTGAACCTATCTTAGGTGTCCCGACCGTAGATATTTGGTGTTTATCAAGAAAGATGAACGTCTTCTGATGTGGTCACGCAATAAGATCTTGCCTTCAGAGCCCAAACATGTGACCTCAGAATTCCTCCTCAAAAAGAGTGAGAAAGTTTGCAAAGCAATAACAGGCATACTGCCTGGACACGACGGCTTAGAAGAACTCATGCACCGGATAGGTGTTGCATATGGTGACTTCTGTCCATCCTGCCTGGAAGTGAAAGCCTTTGCATAGCATTTTCACTGCGCATCTCTCGTCTCTTATCATTGTGACTAGATTTTGTTAAGAAATCTGTGAAACTATGGTAGACTGGGGATATGAGTGTAATGGGTCGTTTAGCCTGAGTGCTTACAGGCGGCATGGAGCTAAGCTAACCTGAACAGGAGTTATCCGGAGGAATTTTGAAATTGCTCTAGCTATTAAAGTATTCTTCTAACAACGACTCTGATATGCAAAGAAAAGCAGGGTTTCATATGCTAGCAATAGCAAAAGGACAGAATTTTAGATATTTGCCTATCAGTAATTCTCGTGAATTCCATTGTCTGATATGTCATGGGCGATTTCGAAGTGGAGAGTCCTCATTTGACGGAAAAGTATTCTGACGCAGTAAAGTTTGCATCCAACTATTATAGCGAATTGTTTTAAAGCTTAGGCCGTTACTCAGCAGGTCTATAATTCAAACAAAAGAGAAAAACGTCTACTAGTTTTACAAGCACGTCTCTCTTTAATCCGGCTGTCCTCCGTGATGATATGATCGATTAGGCTGATATCCACGTCTTAAACTTTTCATTAATTTATAAAATTCGCAAGTTTTATTACTTACCAAATCCATTAAAATGTTATGAATTCGACTCACAAAAATTGTGATGTAATTGTGGCAATAACTCATCAAAACTGTTCCAATAACTCCATCAGCCACCATAATCTCAATTTGTTGACAACATCATACAGATACTACGTTATTCAAAACGTGTTTTGATATCAATACCTTAAGCAAAGGCCACTCCTTCATTGAAAATTGTTGGTAAGAAATCAAATGACAATGCCTCGGCATGAGCATAACAACTAATTGCTTCTATTTTACGCGCATTGTTGAATTTTAATTGCATTTTGTGCCGGTGGCGATAAAGTATTGATCAAATCAATTACTGCATATGGAGCACGTTTAAAAAGTCGCTGTATGAAAGTTCAAGTACGAGTAAAACACTGCATGGCTCAATGCACTAGATAATGGCAAAGAGAATGCATATGTAAGGCTGAATGCTTAAAATAAAAGATAGGGTCAGATCTGGGAGTGGCAGTAGGTTCGTAGCGAAATGCCAAAGTGAAATGACCTTAATGGGTACTAGCTTTTTTAAAGTGTTTCCCTTGAAGTTAAAAACGCTTGCAGAATTTGGCCACTTTGAAAGTATTGAATTGCATTCATAAGTAATAATTTCCTGAAATCAAAAGCCTGGAGTACAAAATAAAATTTGATGCTGATGACAAATAGTGAAGATGTTCAGTTTTCAATAACTTAAATAAAATTTAATTTTTTTCTTCAATCGGCGTTTAATTCACGATTCAGAGCACAACAATCGTGATGCAATATTGATACAACTTTATATTCACAATCAACTATGTTTAGAAACCAGTTTTCAATAAACAAGCATTTGCCGAGTTCCGTTTCATAGAAACATGTGTACTGAAATATTATGATCCATGCAGATTTCATGCAACAATGGGCACTCATTCCAGAAATAACATTTCTACTAGATACATATAATTAAATACTATCGACTCGTACCACCCATAATCAAAGTCATGTCACGACCATTGTTTTGACCGAGAGACGGACCAATAACACTTCACCTAACAAACCAAACAAACCACCAACATCACTCTCAGCCAGAGTATCTTTTGCTGCTCCAGTAGCATTAACGCCAATAGATATGCATGTTGATGAAGGTCGTTCGTATGTAAATTAGATGAATTTATGACCAGCACGGCTGCAATGCTTTCAACCTGAAATAGTCAGACTTGTATGATATTCGTTATCATAGCCGGCTGTCCCTCCGAGCGAAACACACATCTAAACATCGTATTTTGTTAACGGACCTAAGCCGGGGTGACGAAGTCGCCAATCCTCGTAAGTTGATAAAGGAAATCAGCGAAATTAGTTACAATTCACCGCAATACGATAATTGAGGTAATTACCAACTTTGTATGGGCCAGTCGAACATCGGACAGCTTTCATGGGATTAAATTGAATTTCTGTGTTTTGTCTCATCAATTACGAAGTCGGTGTAAGGCTTATAATAAAATTGTGTTATTGATATGCAAATCCTGAGTAATGTATTTTATACGTTCGAAGTTTGTCTACTGGTTCGACAGCTCGGCGGAGATAATTGTGTCCACTCACTCACCGAATCGCTTAGGATTTATTCGTTGAGTTATGAAACTACCCTTCTGATCGTGTGATAGTTTCCTCAATTCGAGTTCATCGTAAACGATAAGCTGAGTAAACTTTCTCATCGACGCGATTCAACTTAACGCGCTGTCTCATTATCAATGCACTGGACTAATGTATGAAAACAAGTAACTTCGCAGCGTGCACATACGCATGAAAATGTTTGATTTTTGCTGGAGCTTTTATCATCACATTAGGTAGTCTGTTTCATTAATGGCTGTCGTTAATTTACTTATTTCAAGCACGTAGTTTGAACTAACGAGAAAAATGTCAGCTATTTCACTGTTTTGCCGATTATACCGACTAATTAGTCGGTGAGTTGTTTGAGAGTGAAAAACTGCAGTCGAATCGCTAATGGTGGGCTAAGTGATAACTGGTCTTACTTCGAAATAATAAATTATGGTACGGAAGATATTACTGGCCAGTAACTTAGATTATTTAATGCTGACATAGTATGTTCGGTTGCGTAAGGCATTGAAAGATCTTAAGGACGAACGTAATTATGTTCTCATATTACATACTTTCTTGGAACATAAATGCGTTTTGGTTTAAGGCCGGAAGCCGTTGGGGCTATGGTTAATTGAAAATCTAATAGTTTTGTCAAGACCAAAGACTAATTGCAGAGTATATAATTGCTGAAATTTGAAACCAGTAAAATGGTGAACGTTGAGAGTAATATGTTTCTCTATAATGCAAGTAAATTTTCACCGAGACTGAAAAAAATAAATCTCTGACGTGCCTCTAAACATCTTAATAGTGCTTGGATCTCAATACAGACTAGACAGTAAAACGATCTTACCACCTTAGCTAACTAAAATTAATAATGGCCTTCCAGCCATGTATCAAGATTTAAGAGATTCGGTCATTTATGCAAATTCAAGACTGTTTTCATCGCCTATATGACTATGTAATCAATTTTTTTTCTAAATTTTGTTGATATTCTAAAAATTTAGGAAGCATAGTATTTCGAAGTAATGGATTTACTCTTTCGCATGACCAAAGGTTATTACAACTGCGGAATAATTTAAAAATGTACGAGAAAATCAAAAACTTCTTTCGAAATTAATCCTGGGCGTAGGTGTACTAGTGCATTACTATGAAGTAATTATTTAAAATGTTTTTTTTACATAACATTCCAATTTCTTTAGCAATCGTACATTCAGTGAATGATTTCTCAAGGCGAACTAACAATTCATCAAGTGAAATGGAAAAACGAATTACACTTTCTTTTGTTCTTTCAATTTAGTTTGAATTTAATATAAGCCCCAGGTCTTATCTGTGTGTGCTGAAAAATGTTGTTCCGATTATTCTTATCAAGCTCTTGTGTTTATTTACTGGTTGCGCAAGGCATATTAAATATGTAAAATTGAGCTCTAGTTCAGGCTTTTTTCAATGGTCTCAAAATGTTAAATTGGTCTCAAAATGTTAAATGGCAATCGACATTTTTGATGATAAATTAAGAATAAGAAATATTTCGGTGCTATGTTGCCGCGATTGCTCACGGTGGACAATAAGTGGATATACCTCTTTAACCGAAATCTAGAGGAATTTTCGTTTCGAGTTATCAACGTTGAAGAAAGCCTCGATTCATCACTATACGCCAGAGACCAAAGTACAATCAAAATAATGGACTTCTCCAAGCAAATCTGCTCCGAAGGCAAAATCTGTCCCATCAGCTGGAAAGGTCTTGGTAACGATTAGTCGGGATTTGAAGGAAATAACCCACATCGACTTTTTAGAGTTATTTTGTTACAATTTGTTACCCTCCCGGTCTAGGGGGCGAGTTGGTCTCGATTACATGTTCTACTCTCCCGGTGCAACCGATGCCATCCCCCATGGACCGAAACTCCCCTTCCAGCAGATGACTGAGCGCTGCTTCTTCTATTCCCGTCAATCGACTCCTCGACTTTAACTGTTCTGCGGCCTCTAACTCCAGGGCACTCAAAAAGCTCCAACTCTCCTCACTTATTGCTAGGACTAACCCGAATCGCCTGAAAAAATCTACACCGAGGATGAGGCTCTGCGGGATAGCCGGTACGACCAGAACTCGTAGCCACTCTACTTTATTCTCCAATATTAGTGGAACTACTACTGTCCCTGCGATTGCACACCCCTGGCTGTTAGCCAGGCGAATAATCTTCTGGTCAGAATCCATGAGTTCTACACCCAACTCCTCTAGGGCCTTCCAACCTTCTCCGCCTAATACAGTTTGTGAATCCACCAGGCCAAGAAACTTCCGACCGTGGATATCCACCTCCAATTGTGGTCGACTGTCCCCTTGCCTTTTTGCCAGCATGTATTCTACTCGTGCCTCTTCCGCGGCTCCACCTCTATCCTCCTTAGTGTCCAGACGGCCGCCTACTGGATACAGCGCCCGTTTCCCGATGTTTGCGTTGGGAGTCCCCTCCCCTCCAAGCCTTCCTGAGAAGGACCAGCTGGACGTCGTTCACTCTGCGGATTCCGTGCGATCACGGGACAGTACTACAGTGCATAATGGGCCGATTTAATGGGAAATTAAAACAAACACGGCCCCATTTGGCAAAGAAAAAGCTGCTGTTGCACCACGACAACGCACCAGGATACTCATCCGGAATCATCGCAGCTAATTTACATTATTTGCTTTCAAATCGCTACCGCATCCACCGCACTCGCCCGACCTGGCTCCCTGCGACTTCTTTCTGTTCCCTAACGTGAAAACGAGGCTAACGTGAAAATAAGGGAAAAAAAATCTGCTCGAACGAGGTCATCGTCAAAATAAAAGCCTATTTTGAAGAATTTAATAAATCGAATTGTTTGGAGGGGTCAAATAAATGGCTGGAACGTTAGAAAAAATGTACTCGTATCTTCCAACAAGGAGATTATGTTGAAAAATAAAATAACACAGGTACTTATTGATCCACCCTTGTATAACACGCCAAAGTAGAACAAATTGATGTGTAACGCCGAATGAAAGAATTGGCTGCAAATTTTTTTTTATGGAGATCGCCAAGGCTCGCCAAAATCATTCCATGGTCCTTTATAAACTGTGCGTATAAGTTGCCTATGCTAGGCTCGATTGAAAAAGCATTTTCGTTGCGATGAGCTTTTTTGTCCAGTAATGTGTCAATCCAAACGAGTGGCTCACTCAACTGAGTTGTGTGAGCCAGCAAATTTCATTTAGTCCAGCCCAGAGCCAAAAACTGGGTTATCGAAAAAATATTAACAGTGCGTTGTACCTACATAAATAAGCGCACTATACAAATCTATCTTTAGCATGTTCATCGAAATAGTGATTTGAGTCTGCGCTCGCCCAAAAATTGTGTTGCTAGAACACAACTGGAGCATCTCATGTTACTAAGCAAACATTGAAATCGCATTGGACAAAGCTCTCCGTACAGAGTTAAGGGCGATGAGCTAGTATATAGTCATGTGATCATCTCACAGAGCTATGAGTGTTGAGCTGGTAAATCATCGAGTGCGGTGATTGATGGTACTTCAACAAAAGTTTCAGGCCTTAGTATTTTTTTTAAAAAAAAGAGATTAGTTTAATAATACAATTTTATTATAAAGTACACATATTAGGTAGTATTAGTATGAAGAATGTTCTCCTTTGCTTTCTTAACAGTCTCAAATCCGCTCTCAACAACTTTTCAAAATTTTTCAGGTTTTGACAAAAAGTCGTTAAAAGCAAGGCCTTTGGATAAATTTGGTGTTTTCATTTCAACTAAGGAAATCTGAATGAATAAATTTATTTTTTCGGTTGCCACTTTATCATACCACAGATAAAACCAGCAGATAATAAAAAAATATTCAACTAATAGTGGGTCTGCATATTTTACTTGAAGTTTCACATAATCCTCCTCGAATTTTGGTATCTGTTTTTGCTGACTCTGAAACAAAAGCTGTTAGGTTGGTATCATCACTTAAATATCTACTTTATCTCTGTACAGGAATTACTATGTAGGTTTTAGAAATATTAAAGAGATTTTCAAAATTTCGCAGATAGTTTTTTCCCAATGAATTCATTCGGGCTGATTTTTCATCTCAAAGGCAGCCATTTTATGCACGTAGCTCTGTATAGTATGTATAAAAAAATAATGAAACGTACAAAAAATATAAAGGTCGTGGAAAGCACTAAACCACAAAATACATCCGAAAACTTATTTTCGTCGTTATTTGTCTATTTCAAAGCGACAGACCAGCAATTATAAAAAGAATTCCAATGAAAACCACAATGGAAAGGTTTATGACTGAAACCATTAATTTTTTCAAACTCCTACTAGGTTAATTCATTGATGCACTCTTATCTATTTCACAAGCCTTCGACAAAATATTAGCCGTCATGCGATCACATCGGATTCGACCGACTTTTCCAACATTCATAACAGTAAAGACCTTCTCAAGATACGGCTATCATCACCAATTCGATAGTATTCTTCCTGCAGTGCAATGCATTCGAAGCTCAGGGTCTTTAATCATACACGCTTAGCCACCGTGCAGTAGCATAATTCCTTTCAACACGAACCTCTGAAATGTTGACCAAATCTTCAAATTCAGAATTCAGTGGCATTTAAACTATCCATTCATACGTCTTAATGAGTGAAAGGTTTCAAACAATTGGAAACCTTAATAATTCGCGTGCCATTAAGATGATGTGCGTGCACTCAGGCATAATAAATCTGAGGTATCGTTCGACTCATTGCTAAGGGAATGATTAAATACTATTCGTGTGGATTGTGGGTTGTATTGATTGTAATGTTGTTTACAGAATTAAATTGTATCTGTATTCCGATTTGAAAAAATAAACCCAACACACCCGACCCAAGTGCTAAGAAGCTGTTTTTAATGATTTATAATGACACGCAAAGATGTTTAAAAAATATACATTCTAGTTGACAGTACAATAACTCGTTAAACACGAACAATAGTTTGGAGCGCCAGATTAAGTAGTTGATTAAAACGTTTGTTTGTAATATGATGTTGCATTAGTTCGTTCCAAGCCATAATTTATACTCAATTAGGCCGATATTAGTGCAAATTTTCGTGAAAGGAGAGAAATCTATGCGTTTATGTTGCATATGTACAAATGTAGTAATGGGGCAAGATTGAGCTAGGCAATGGCATGTTATGTTTGGCCGAGATATTACATCGAATTGGTTGGAGTTACCATAAGCGTTTTAGGTAGTAAAATTCATTTATTTGAAGCTCCCACCCAAAATATTAAAATTAATTTGTTTCAAGCTCCCACCAAAGTGTTGAGATATATCGATTTTAGAGGACAAATATCGTCATTGAAAGCGTGCTGTTTTTTTTTCAGAAAATAAATCTCTCGACGAGAAAATGAAAAACTTATAATTAAATCAAGCAACACAAATTGCTTGTTCTATTTTCAATGGTTTTTTTTGTTTTTATTGACCGAAATCAGCACCGAAAACTTGTTTGCCAAATCGCATCCAAATCGGCAACCCATATTTACACTTAGCTCAGTCCATAAGTGTGGTTCTCGACAAATCAACATTGCCAGCTTAACTAATAGCATGTTAACGCCTAAATCGCAGCCTAGAGGAATTAATCAATAATGGAACGACATTAGTTATCGATTTTGTCAGCAAATTTACACCGGTCACTGTCCATTTTATCCGATTTTGAAAATGTTTATTAAAACAATAATTTATGGTATACATTCGAATTATTTGATTACGTGCAGAATGCCTAGAATACATTATGCGTAACAAAGATTTGAAAGATAAATAGTTTCAGTATTGAAAAGTTAGAACGTAGCGTGGCGTGTGATAATGCGGCTTAGGGTAGGTAGAAGGCTAGTCCTGGATTGAACTGATTCACAAAGATAAATGGACGTAATCGGTATGTTGTGAATGTTTTGAGAATAAATGCTCTAGAATTAAATTCAAGATCGAGAGAATCGATTAGAGGGAATATTTGAATTCAATTGGATGGCTGAAATATATTGGACTACTAGGTACTTAATGCGAGCTTGAGTGAAACAAATGGAATACTGGTTTAAATTGCGACTAATATAAACTACCTATTGAAAACTTATTTTTTATATGACTTCTTTGTTTATTTTTCAGGTAAGAGCAAACTTGACAACAGAGAATGAAACTTTAATAAGGACAATGGTTCGCAGAGTAAGTTGTTCAAATTGAAAATATCCAAGTTCGTTTTCATTGTATTCATATACTGAATTCCTACCAATGAACTAAAATTGGACAAAATTAATTATTTATGTTTAATATATTCAAATCAATTTAATTTCAATAAATATTTAATACCATCTTACAAACAGGAAATCAGTTAATCTCTTCAATCAGGGAAAAAATGCAAAAAATTGATTAAAGTTTCGCTTTGATTTAAAATTTTCAAAATTCATAATAGCACAAGAGCAGTAACCCTTTATAAAATTAGCAACCAACATTTATGTTTGCGAGTACAGACGGTCCCTTAATAAAATCCAATTGAAATTCTTACATTTTACCTGCATTTAGTAGGATCAAGTCTGATAGAAGTTTGATGAATATGCTGCAAACTTGGGGCAGTGGGGCTGTCTTGAAAAAAACGCTCAGCAAAATAAAATCTTTATGACCTACAGCTTCTGATGCAATTCTCAGATTAAAACTAACTTGAACCAGAAGATGAATTTTAGTATAAACTAAATTTGGTAGAACTTTGTTTGGATAAACACGGGATGGTTGCTCGCTATGGTATTTTTTATAATTTCTTACCAAGAAATGATACCATTGAGTTTTGAATTCCTAATGATATTGTTATGAAAGAAACACAAAACGTTTTAATTTCAATGATTTGGAAATTTTTTAAGATCATTGTTTCCCTATAACTTCCAATGCAATGATCGAAACGAAAATTACGTGGTGGATTGACTTCAATAAATATCAGATTTTGTACTTTTGGCTTTGGTGAGTTGGCGATCTGTGGTCTGCAACGATTGCCGTTATCTGAGTTATCTGAGAAGAGTGAAATATTAAACTTTCAATTCATATCTAAAAATGATATATGAGGATTTGGACCCAGTTAAGTACTAAATTATCTTTATCATTTTTTTTCATTCTAAACTCCTCGTGTCTTTAGGATTTGGACCCAGTTAAGTACTAAATTATCTTTATCATTTTTTTTTCATTCTAAACTCCTCGTGTCTGCGGATTCTATACTTCTAGACAAGAAGTAAACTTCTCACTTTATTCTATACTTCTCTAGAGTATATTGAACAGCTTTCTGTTTAATCACATAAAATGCTGTCTGAAAACTTTGGCTCTTCTGCTGCCATGTATACTCGTTTACAGGTGGAAAATATTGCGATAAGAGCGAAGCGAGTGCAACATCACCCACCGGGTATTTTACAACCGCTGAGCCTGTTATTGCCTGCGATTCAACCTATAGCTGCTGACTTACCTCTTCAATCTGCAACCTTTTTATCCCAGCATAGTAAGGAAGTGCAGGAATAAGGAAGTGCCTGTTTTTGCGATTTTCGGTGTCACTGTAGGATTTCAGCTTGAAGTTGCATCACCAAATTCATCATCACGCCTTTTTGACTTGACTCAAATATCAAATTACATCATTTTCAAATTCGGATTCGCATCCAAAATTCTCGACTATACAAAACTCAATCCTGAAAATTTTTCTGGAAGAATGGTAAGTTCTTTCAAAAATAAACAACACGGTTGCAAACAAGGAACTACTGGACGCCAGCAATTGGTCTGCTAGCATTGCCAAACTATTTACCAGAACACTTCGTCAGAAAAAAAATCACCTCTTCTAACCGAAATTCCAAAATTTGTATGAATTGAATTAATTATATGATGAAAATATACGTGGTTGGTGGACAAAGTTCCAATCAATTTATTTTCACTATTTTCTAGCCCTAGATAACATTATTTACCTCACTCAAACTTGGATTTCAGATCTTATTAGTCGCAATGGTGTTTCTCCTATGCAGTAAGTATTTCGAGAAGATCTTAATTGCTATATTTTTGATATGACGGAGGTGTATTAATTGTCTTACTAAGCCTAGTTCATGGATCTTTCTGTTGAATGTGTGGTTTATTTTCCAAAAAAACCTTAATTAAATTGTCTTATCTGCATATTTCCTTTGTAGCAATTTTTATATTGCTTATGAATATTTTTCGTCCCTTTGTTTTCTTCCCCTTTTGACGCACGTGATGATTTCAATATGCCTTTTGTTGACTGGGATCCAGTTACAAAACCCATCAAGTCTAATAGTAAACTTTTCTTTCCTTTAATTTTCTTTCCCAGCTTAACATGTAACTTTAATGATCGTATTCTCGATTTTATCCTCTCTAGTATTCCCTTTCTTGACATATTTGTAACCACCGCGCACCATCCCTATGTTATGAGCCTCTTCATCCTCTTTTATCTCTTAATGCTCCGCTGACATGTCCATCGAAGAAAGTAAACACAGTTGCTTCTCGGTATACCACAACGCTAATTACCCAGGAATGGCATTGAATTTGAAAAAAATGACTGGTTTTCGTTTCTCCGTAGCTTCATCACTTTTCTCTGTTCTTATCTTAACATCTACTTTTCCCCTTCGTAATCCGACTGAACCTTCAGGGTTCATCCAACAAATTCTGACGGCAATCCATTTGAAAAATGTTGCTTTCCGAGAGTTTCCGAGATCGAATTCTTCATCTGATCTTGCCAATTTTTCGACCCTGTGCTCCTCTGCTAAAATGGAAAAGAAACACGCAATGCACCTTCTTAAAGTAGAATTATCTATTTTTTCTAGCAACGCTAAACCAGTTTTGGTCATATATTCGTTCTCTGAGGAAATATTAACGAGCATGTTGTTTTCAACGGCTCTATCACTTCATCCCCACAGGATGTTGGAAATTTTTTGGCCAAATTATTTTCCTCTTTCTTTATCAATTCCTTTTTTTTCATGTTCCTCTGATTTTTTCCCCCCTTCACTTTCTCTATTTCATGCAAATTCAATTGAAATTTAAGACTTATTATTCAGTCTTGGTTCGCATACCGGCGGAAGATCCAATTGCATTCCCAATTTTAATGCAAGGTTCATGTCTTCTTTTATGTACGTTCCCCTTTCTTTCTTCTTTAATATAACTATCCGATCATCTGAAAGTTTTCCTTTTTTGATCTGAAACTTTCTAATATTCATCAACATTTTCAAAAAATGGCGTTGGTTTTTTTCGTTTCAAATTATCTTCCCATTGTCCTTCTCCCTTGTTTTAGTAAGTTTATAAATTAAGTTTGTTGCTTAACTTCTTGGATGAAAACATTTCTTTCATATTTCTGCTTCACTCATTCTCACATAAACAACGTCAAACCAATCAGCTGTGGGACTTCTTGACAGTCGGGACCACTTTGCGAAAAATCACCAGCAGAAAAAGTTTAATTCTACTGAATAGCACGGGTTTCTTTTTATTTTGACTGTTTTACCTTACCTCGTTGTCTTTACAAACACTGTTGCACTTGCTTTAAATCGTCAAGAACAAGTGAGCGCAGTGTACGAAGATTTTTCAAAAGCCTTTGACCCTGTCAATCACAAATCGTTGTTGCGTAAAATCAAACAGTTGGGTTGTTTCGATTCACAGCTTTCTTAAATTTCTTCCTATCTCAGTAATCCTTTTCTTTTCTTCCTTTCATTTTTCTTCCGGAGTCTCAGAAGTGTCTCCCTACCATTAATTTTCTTGATTTTTATCACTGACCTCCAGTTTGTTATCAAATTTTCTTGTTTACTCTATGCTAATGGTTTAAAACAGATCTGACTTATCAGGTCAGCAAAAGACTACAACCTGCCTCAAATCATTTATGGTAACCTTTTTTATCCTTGAATGTTAGCAGATTTAAACAGACGACTTTTTATTTTAAATTATCTATTGGCTTATTCTCTTATTCATTTTCCAATAAAGGTTTGTCGACCGTTAATCAATTCAACCCTTAATCCTTATTTAAAATTTATTCTTCATGTTGCGGAAGTCACGACTAAAGGCTCTCAACTCTGTGTATTAGTCGTTTTCTTCTGATTCTAAGTTTGTTGATATACGTTTTTATCTTTTCTTAATGCTAGTTCTTTGTGTCCTCAAGTCTGCTTGTCAGACGGGATCTCTCCGTTTTCAACACTTTGAAGCTATTTACATTTGACTTATGCATTAAAGCAACGAATTTTTCTTATTTTATACTTTTTGTAATATCTGATTTCATTTCTTTGCAATAATTGTAATTGTATTATGTTTTAATAGTCTTATATACATATCTGAAAAGTTGACAACTCACTTGGCTATTGAATAAATTAAGACGTCTTCTGAATGAAAGAGGTTCCAGATATTGCCAATGGTACTAACATAGATGATTCGCCTTATTTACTTATCTGCCAAAATACCTGAAGTTAGTGGTTTCAATTAACTTTAAGCTGCTCAATTTTAGAACTACCGAAGTTTTTTTTGTTCTTTCATTGATAATACCCATTTTATTTACACTTCTTCAACTATCCAAACTGTCTAGGAGGTGGCGTTATCTTGCTAATGTATATCTTTAAAAAAAAGTATTAGCAGATATACAATATAATCCTTTTATTCGCTTTTTCATTCATATCCACAGTTTTTATAGCGACATATTTCCAAACTACATTCGCTTATTTCAGCGCCAAAATCATTTTCTACATATCTGAATTATGAATCTTGCCATTTCACTACCGCATCTTCTTTTAATTTGAATTATGACTTCAAACCAAGTATCACTTATTTTCGCTAGTTTCAAACATGATTTACGAATAAATTTCAGTGTAATGTCCATGAAAAGCACTAAATCTGATTATTTCACTTTTTGCTCTAACATTATTGCTGCGTCTTAATTACTCTCGGACGAACATTTATTATTAATTGCCTTCGAAATTTCGAAGAAGACTCAAAGACACACCAATTACCTGAATTAATTGTCTAGAACATTAAACGAGGCGTGAAATACTTGGCACGGAATAGCATCAATAACATTACCTTGTTAAATTAGATAGATAATTTTTTTTGTCAGCACCCCTCTGGGTCTCCATACCTGGGAACATAAAACTATTTCGCGAATCAAAATTATGACTTTGAGCATCGCTGCTAATTTACAAAGTCCCATATATTTTTTTCTCTGTTCACATTGACACGGAAGATTTTTGTCACCAGGTTCCAGCAATCTTTCTGAGAAATACCTGGTTCAACTTTAGGTACCTGAATATCATTTGTGTTCATAATTTATTCACTTTTAATGGTTTCGCTTGCTAGTAAAGTTGATAATAAATTTAAACAAACTAGAGATTTTGTCATGTATTCGTGATGACGGGTTTAGTCAAGAAACAAAACGTGAGAAATATTGGCGTCGTTAGTCAACACGAGAACAATGTAAATGAACCTTACAAGTGGAACCGAAAGAAGAGTCAACCCAATCGTAAAATTAACACCTTTCGGTGTTAGTTTCAAACAAACAAATTCTGCGAGATTTCCGGAAGTATGTACACAAGTTGCAATCAGAGGCGGGAAACTTTCACAGAAACTAAACAATTCGCTGGCAATAGTCAGTGGCGGTAAGTGGATTCCCAAGAGATGTGAACAGCATCTAGGAAGTCATGGAAACAAAGATTGCTGCTATCTGGTTGTACTCATCTTTCTTTGCTGCATCAGTGGCGATCTTGGCATGTGGTACTGTCTTGCAGCGTCACGTTAGGCGTCCATTCGAATATCGTTGAATGCTGTTTAATTTGACGATCGACGCCTAGGAGCGATTCAAGGCTTTCACTCCAGGCAATAAATTTTCCCGTAAGTGCTCGTCTGCAGATCGCCAATGATAAAAGTTTTAATGAAGCCAATAAAACGCGATGATGAGGCCTTGAATCACTACAGAAGCAATACTGTCAAAGAACAGAACTCAGTTGCGTTATTTACTATTCAAGCTGAAATGCCGCAATAAATTAATAGATTTTATGACGCATGCTGATTTGTGCTGGTTTGGCGTCCGCCAATTATAATCACACGTCTCTGGAACACGGCTACGAACAGTCAACGGAACAATGTTCGTAGCCTTAAATTAAGCCTACTGTCGCTCATTTCGACGCCGAAAAATCACATTTCCGTAGCGTAGATTAATTTTCTCGATAAAATCTCCCACGCAACGCAACTGGCTATCGATTATTACTTCTCTAGCCACATGCTATCAAGTGCAAGATCAGTAAACTTACAGTATACAGATGTCTATGTAATCTGAACATGTGGACCATTGCATGTTCTCTTTTTCCTTCATAACCTTATAATCGATTTCGATCTCATACTTCATCATATGATCGACATTTCGTGTCCGTTCATATCGCTTAGCTTAGTAGCCTATACACCCATTCAATTTAGATCAATTACAACAAATTGCTTGCGAGTCAATGATACACACTCGTATCGTTACAAATAGATACGCGTATAATAGCAACGACAAAGTGTATCAACCGAAAAGTGGAAGTTAATGAATTGTCCGCGGGCTATGGACTGACCAAATATGGCCAACTTAGTTGACTTGAAGATTGCAATAGCACTTGGTTATGTCCTTAGGAACGTTTTTGCAAAGCCTTAATGTGGATTTGTACCAATGTTACGCAAAATGTGTGGTAACATTATTTGAAATTGATATGAGCCCAAGAGCGAGGTGAACTTTTTATTTCTCTGTTATTTGATTACTTAGTGGAACAAACGCCGAAAATAGTGACCGCTATTAAAACCTTGTAACTGTTTTATTTATGAATTCTTTCCAAAAATCCTGGAAATTTTGATGTATTTGATAACTTCTCGGATATTTAGCTCAAAATGTATACTATTCATCAGAATCATGATTTTGACTTAATCCTCACAGTTCTAGCTTTGAAAGGAAATTAAATGATACCTCGTGATAAAAAAAAATTGTAGAAGTACTATAATAAATCAATTGGACGAAATCGGAACTGTAAAACATGCGAATACAACTAGCCTGGAAATTAACGATCACACTGACTTACGTAGCGTAAACGCTCTATCTGCATTTTACTAATTGTTGATTTATTTAATGATTAGTCTTTCTCTAAATGCTGAAGATATCTTCAGGTGCAATGAAAATTTAAACATGGAATCAAATAAGTTTATTTGGAGCACATCTGAAGTAAAAGCTTTTACGTTGAAAATATTTGCGGACGATAGGTTTTAAGCAGCTACGGCTTATTTTGTTTGTAGGAAATGTTAGGAAATAATGATACCTTTACTAAGCAAAAATATAGTGCTGTGCAAATAGTACTTACGTATTAAGTCTGTAAGATTAAAAAAAAAAAGATTTATAATATTGGTATATTGTTGGCAATCGAAAGAAATTATTTATTGCTGATAGCTTCTACTGCAAAAAAGCGGAATGTGACAGACCATGGCAGGCGCGAAATAAAAGGAGTTTCTTTAGACGGTTCTAATTTCAAACTTGGATAAAACGAAAAGTATCTTATATTTTGTTTTTCCGAAATTTGGCTCTTTACATCTACTTTTTGAAGATGAAGAATCCAATTCTAGCCTACCAGTTTTCGAACACTTGCAACTGGGGCTATATATCGTCAATCACGCGAGCTATGTTGGTTTCTAAAGCATCGATTGTCACTGGTTTGTCAGCGTATACTAACGACTTCACAAACATCCACCAGAAGTAATCTAATCAAATCGTATGATCTCGGTGGCCAATTGACAGTCCGTTTCTCGAGATAATGCAATTCTGAGTTTCGTCTTCAATAAGTTGATAGTTGCGGTTGCTGTCTGGCACTTAGTGCCATCGCCATCTGATTAAAACCACATCTTTTTTATATCCATGCAACGCAAATTCGGGAACGAAAACAGGTTTAGCATCGGTTTGTAAAGATCGCCATGGGCAGTAACGTGCTCGCTGAGTTCATCTTTGAAGAAATATGGCCCTATGATGCCACCAGCATGCGTTCGCACTATATAATGCATTTTTGTAGATGTAATGATGTTTCCATGACTTGACGGGAATTTTCCTTATTCCAGAGGTGGCAGTGAGCCAGAAATGAGCCCTGTTGCTGGGCAGCGTTTCCCGGAAAACCCGTGGTCAATATTCTGTTGATTTTCGGCCCATTCTCCGAATATGTGACGCATCCGATGGTCATATGACTTTAATTTCTTGTATTAATTGGATATTGTAAGTCTTAAGACCAAGATTCTTGCGCAAATTTTTCCACAAAGTTGACGAACAAATCTCAACTTTTTGTGCAGGGGTACGAATCAGCCAATTTTGGTTGTTAGCGATAATGGCTTCTATGGCTCAGATATTCTCTTCGGACCGCACTGTTTTCAATATTGTTGTTGGTCTACGGTTCTGCAACGCACAACTGAACAATTCTTTTGGAAATAAATTTCCACGATTCGAAATAAATTTCGTTCAAATACCGCCTTTTACCAAAATCAAAGTGTGCAGTTTTACAACGCATCACAGGACAGAAATAAAGAAAGTAATCACTGCTTGCTATGCACTCTTGCACAAAATTGTATACTAAGTGACTCTGGATTAAACACGAAATTTTTCATACCGACATATAGAGAGGGCGTTTTCGCTAAGTATGGTTAAGTGTTTTGTAGATAGGCCATTTTTCACTATTAATTTTAACATCTCTAGACAAAAGATAGATTTTTCACATTTGGTAGAATAATGTAATAGACTATCTAATTTTCAAATCCGGTGTTAACACAAAAATGAAAACAAATGTCAGATTGGGCGCTTAGCTACGTAGTGCAGCACAGTCCATTTTTATCATCTGAAACATATCTTAAAGGCCGCAAAAACCAATTTACTTACGCTGAATTAAAAATGGTTTTAAAGTCACTATTAAAATTCACTGACCTCTACCAATAGACTCTCGAATTTTCGTACATTGACCGGATTATGGATACTGGACCGTGGACAATTTTATGCAAATGTTGACAATATTTCTCAAAACTTCCAATTTACAGTTGATCAATTCGACTAAAGTCTATGTCTGGTACACACATCAAGCCTAATATCCGTCTGCGTGATCAGTTGCTCATAAAATTCTTGTTCCGGCGCATTAATTATTAATCCAACAAAATTGGTTGAATTCACTGTAACCTAAATGATACAAGCAATATTTCGGCTTAATGTGGACATTTAAAGTTTTTTACAATAACAATTTACGACAAAATTGGCAATATACCTATCAACATCCAGTCATGCATAAGGATATGTATGCTTTTAAAATGCAGTCCAAACCAGAAATGCTAATCGAATTTCTGAAAGAACGAAATCGAAAGTGCCTAATGAAAACACTTTGCGGTAGCTAATTTGTGAATTGTCGTCTGGTTTATGAATAAATCTATGCGAATTTGGCATATCAGGCTAAACCGTTCAAAGTTTGGCGACGAAAGTTTCGTAATCAGTAAACATATGTATATTTATCAGGTTTGACAAAACTAATTTGTGCCACATTCTGACATTTTCGAATTTTCGTTGAAATTGAAAATGATTACAAGGTTCCTCCCCCAGAGCGCCCAATGTGGGTCTGACTCTGTACCTTTTCCGACATGATTGCTCTTACCACGCAAATTAACGTGTTGCTACTGTTATTTCTAGTCAACGAACGATTTGTTCTAGATAAGAAATAATTTAGTGCGTAGTGTATGCATGTCATTTACCGCCTAACTTGTTCAAATTTTTTTTCAATAGTTAATTTTGCCGTTTTATATGGGCAGCATTTTGTTCGCTTTGAATTTAGCCATAAAATCCGAGCTGTTGAGCTACTAAATTAAAATCATGTTTTTGAGGTTGTTGGCTTCTTAGAGTGGTCGCAATAAAAATGAATTGCAGACCGGTTTTTTTAGTTTGCATATATCATGCATAAGTAACAAAACGAGCAAAATTAAAGAAATGATCTGACAGGCGTGTTTCTTTGCAAATGATTCCTAGAAATAAATTAGATTTAGAGAGTAGTTTTTGTTTACTTTTTTCGGCACATCGAGGTATCAAACGGAAGTCATAAAGAGAGAAACAAACGCGCAGTTGTATATCTTAGAAAATATAGCTTTGATTTGTTAAGATACCGAATTAGGAGATTGCTTATGTTTTATTGCAGAAAAACGAAAATTTGATGAAGCGATTTATTTCAGAAAGCGTGATTGTCAATTTAGATTTAGTGCTTGGACAACGAAGCTGGTTTGATTGAGTTGTTTATTTAGGGTTTCATCGTGTCGTTTATTTAACGTTTTCTCATGTTGAATTATCTTTAAAAACATAAAAGCCAGCGCTTTTGCTATTGCATAAACAATAGTATCAAAAAAGGTAAAAAAAAATGTCAAAAATGTTTGCATGCAAGTATTTGTTTTCTTTGCTTTAGCTTAAATATCCGGTTTAAGACGAAATTGCAGTTTGTGTGCTATTTGTAGCAAAGAATTAGAAATAAATAGATAAAAAACAAAACAATTTGAATCAGCAGATTTAGAAAGCAACGAGATAGTTGCCAATAAATTTTAGACCCCGTTTTTTGCTTGGCGATGTCAGAGCTTCGTATAAATGCCATTAATTTCTTTTTGTCTGTCGCTGTTCTGCCTGCTGCAATACCTTATTGGATAATAAATCCTGGCCAAAATTTTGGCCTAAAGTCGATGTAATGACCACCGACTAATTTTAGCTTGTTGTTTTTATTCAGTCTGGAATCGAATAAATAATAAGAATAAAAAAATTCTTAAGTTAATTCGACTTCAAATGCCGAATTCAACATTTAAAGACGTAAAGAATATTGCGTTGAGTATGACATTTTTTGATACACGGAAGTACAGTTTTCTTTCTTTCGAATCACTTCATTCTGTCAAAAGTAGTAAATGACAAAAGTAGTAAATGACACTTTTTCTTTCAAAAGCATACGAAAAGTAGTGGCTTGGATTCAAATGTTATGCCAGTGATTTAAAGTAAACCCTTTTTAAATATGAAAGTTTCTGAACCGTTTTGAAGTAAAAGAATTAAGTAAAAGTACAATTTCTAATCGATTATATGAGCACATGATATTGGAAAGCTTTTGAATAAATATATCTTTAAGACATGTACAAGGAAACCTGTTTAATGAACGTTGCACTCAGCCTTTCATATTCACGATAAGCTATATGTTTCCTTGGTAGGAAATTTCAACGAAATTTAGTAACTATTTGGAATGAATTTGAATATAAATGCATATGCAAAAAATGCATTTAAGAAAAATAGTAAATGTGCGTTGTATTTTTTAGTTAACCTTCTTGTGAAATGCCATCAAGTATGGAAAACACTTCAGAAGTTTTTAAATATCTCCAATAAAAGGTGATATCGTTAAAATGTGACAAAATCAACCAATAACAAAATCATAAAGAAGTACACTTAAATTGAAATAAAAAAATCTTCAAAATATATGTGTGCAGAAAAGATACAAAATAGGAGCTTTTGGCAATGAAAACATTATGCAATGGAGAGAATTAAGGAAAAACTGTAAAAAGGGTTTTTTTTTATCAAAAAGAGACTAAATCATTCTTATCAATAGAGCCCAAATTAAATACAATTTCAAAAAAAAATTAAAAATCGGGAAAAAAAGGATTAAGTGAAATTAAAAGTTAATTACATAATTTAAAAAAAAATGGAGCATGATTTATAAAAGTCTAATCCATTTTGTGTGAGATATCATTCGGGCAGTCAGAACTTTTTCAGGATTTTCAATTAAAACTTCAAGAAAAAAATTGTAAGGCTCATTCTTGCTTGACGTCAAATATTGAGTTAACTGAAACGTATTTGTGCCTTCTTCTAAGAAACTTTAAAGTTTTGACACCGTTTATATAATGCAGTCCTACATATTATATGAAAGAAAAGAACACAAGCGATTACTTCCGAACGATTGAGTCTTTGAGCCTTGCTTCGCAGCATCACCAATTTTATTTTCTCTAGCACTGTAATATCCCTGTAGGTGAGGAATGTGTTCGAGGTTCTTACTATAGCAGCTATAATTGCAATTTTAGCTCCACTGATTGTCCAATGGTACGAAATGGCTGCTTTGTGATGTTTGTTATTTGATTTGGGCTGTAGAGAGTTTTTATTCATAACGCAATGCTATTGCAAACATTGGCTACATGGTTTTTAAATAATAGACTTCTATCGAATGTGACACCAAGATACTTTAATTCATCGTCCCAGAGAATATTTTGCCCTAAGAAGCTAAGAAGACGAGTGGGAAGGTTTACATTTTTCCTCTTTCTAGTAAAGAAGATTTCTTTTAAAATGAAAAGTCGAACTCGTTTCCTTTATTTCTACCAATTTATTTTTCAAAATCCGTATACCAGTATTTCGGCTATCACTTATAGCCTTCTTCAGCGATGTTTCTTCGACTGAGGAAAATAGTCCCTAATCGTCCTATTTGTAGATAAACTTTTAAGTCTCCTTAAGCGTTTTCTTTCCGTCTGGGTATTTCCCCCATCGTCGGTAGGTGGTGCGCTAATTAAATCCTCATTAGCAGCCTCATTAACTGTTTCGTTAATCCTTCTTTCCTGGCTCGTTGGTGAGATGTTAATTATCGTGTTATTATGATCTCCGGTTGCCCTTGCGGTACTTCTTCTAATCAATTTGAACAGTGGGGAATATCCGTTTCCCAAATCCCTGTTAAGGAGACGCTCCCGTGGAGCCTTGAATATCTCCAAACTTTCCGCTACATCTAGCTTTCTACTATCTCCCACGTTGCTTATCAGTGAGAGGTTTTCTACCGAGATGTTGTGGTCTGCTCCAACCATATGCTCCGCTACTTTAGATTTAAACTCCTTAATGTTTTTCCTCCTTGCTGTTTCTGCTTCCCTCCGATGCTCCTTGAAGCGAGTAAGTGCACTTCGTTTCGTTTGGCCTATATATTTTAGGTCACAATCCCCGCATTGGATCGAGTATATCCCTAAGTATTTTCTCAAATACTCTACCCAGCGTATGCAGAATACTGATTGGGCGGAAATCTTTGACAGACCCCGATGTTTTACCCGGTTTCAATTTACACACATTCAGATACTAGCGTAATTTAATGCAAGCATTAAAATGAAAGTAATCAGTACTATCGCCTTTCCGGGCAAGTTTTTGAGTGCCAAGTTAATGCATAACTTTACAATCTTTTAATAAAAAAACCGATTTTTCCTTTAGAAGCCAGATATATTGAATTTTGTGACAAATATCGATATTTCGAGGGTAATCTGCCCTCTTCTTCAGTGTCTATAGACACTGAAGACACTGATAGACACTGAAGAAGAGGGCAGATTACCCTCGAAATATCTATATTTGTCACAAAATTCAATATATCTAGCTTCTAAAGGAAAAATCGGTTTTTTTATTAAAATATTTTTTGAGCTAGGAAAAAATTGGTACACATTAAATACAATTTACAATCTTACTCTTTTAAACTTCGCCCTATTGATTATATTGCCCAGCGCTATGTACAATTAAAATCTCGAAATCGCCTGTGTGTAGCGCCAGGAGTATATAAATTATGATGTCTGACGCTAAACATTTTCTCAATGCACATGCTTCTTCCGAATACGCATTTTGCCTAAGATTACTCTTAAATAATTGACTTCATCTGAAAGTTGAAGAGTTGCAGCCTTCATTTTTGGGAGGTTGCTTTCGTTCTCGAATAAAAACTGACCGAAGCCCATTGATGTAGAAAAAATCACTGGCTAATACCTCGAGCAAATTAGCTATATTCGAGGTAAAAACACATCTCTGGATTTCTCTAAGGATCTTGTAGAGTGTAATCTCTCTTTCTTTCTTGAAAAACCTTATTGATAAAAGTTCACTTACGATTAATTAGTATTTCCATCATTTCTTTTATCCAAACATCAAAATACCGCTTTCAAGCTCAATATTTCGATAAATTTCAGCACCTAATCGAAATTTCATTAAATTAACAAAACGCGATCGAAAGTTTTAGGACTTCTCAAAAATTTCCAATTATAAACTTCATCGATCCAAATATTAATAAAATTCAACCTTGAACGCAACATAGTTGTTTTTTTTCCTAATTCCTATCAAATACTGCACAAAACCGAATGAATTCACCACAAAACTCAGCATTTCAGTATGATTATGACGTCAATGAATCGAATTTGCAACTGAAATAACACCACCTCGAAATATCCACACAATCGATCAAACCGACTAGCTCATAAGCTCAGAAGTCAAAAATGCGATATTATGCAAGGTAAACGGTTGAATGAATGATGATGAAGTTAATGAACAAAATGACACTACCAATGAAAATGTTTGGCTTGTTCGGAACTTGATATTTGGCGCAGTCAGGTTGCATTTTTCACGTTTGTATTGTTACTCACAGTGAATAGCACTAATGCTGTAGTAGATGTTGAATAGGATAATTTACCTTGCATTGAATGCGAAACATGGCAAATGAGGAGATACCGTGCTTTGAGTTAAGCGGAAGTTGAAAATAGGATAAAGAAGAGTTGACAGTAGAAATAAAAATATTGGCGAAAGTCACATGTAATATTCCTTTGTAATCTAGTTTCGCTGCTGATACTAATGACAGAAAAGATATTTAGGTCAGGTAGTTGGATGCATCATTCAAGTGATGCAAGTACTTATAAAACACATTGGTGGAAAATTATTAGTATCTCAGCTATCAAATATGGGTTTCGAAATTTTTTTCGAAATATTCTCGTAGAAAAATGTACCATTAACGAGTCACCGAAATAATTTTCAATACTGCGTCATAGCTTTCGATTTAAAGTTGATTAAAATCTAATCGTGTTCATGATCTCATACACATATTATGGATTACGATATTTTCTAAAAAAAAAAAAAAAAAAAACTTAGCTTCAGGAAACCGACCGAACTTTTGATTTGATTCTCTATAGAACTCGCAAAATAAATTCCTACACATGATCATGCAACGCAGCAATATTGATATGTACACATATCTAGTTCTATTATTGCTCATATGAACATGTCGATCAAAAAACTATTGTAATTTGTTAAAGCTTGTAACCGACTTGCTGTTTTTCGATTTTTCGCAGTCATTTCAATTGACTTAACATCACTGGGCGCCATAAGCTGTTTCATCTACCGCTGAATGGATGCCTGTGGTTTAGTTGTATTGTTTTGGATTCGTTGGCATGTTTTAGGTCTCAGTGGGACACGAACTAGCGGAAATCTGGCATTATTGCTAAAACAATATGGTTCGAATAACGTTTGTCTAGTTGGCTACTGCTGCGAATTTCGTTGTCTTTCTACCCGTCTGTCTGTCTGGTCGTGATTTTAGAAGTCATGTAAATCAGTGGCTTAATGCATATTTCAAAGCAAAGTGGCATTTGAATCGTGCTGCTCAGCTCAGTAACGGCTACTTGAATGTTTTATGTTGTTTAGGGAAATGACGGACGAAGATGTTCCGAAGAATTTTTATCTGCTCGTTCGATTACATGCAACTACATAGCTTTTCAAATTTCAACATATACTTAAGCTACCTGTATTAATGTGATATCATCCGTAATTTTTTGTAGCTAGCAATATTTTACCAGATTATTTCTTCCGATTCCAATAAAACTTTTAAGTACTCTTAAAGATAGCTTCAAGGCACTAAGTTTAAATATCACTAAAAATCGAAATTTTGACTGGAAATATCTTAAATGTTTTGAAGAAACTGTGAACAGATACCTGATATCTATTTGAAATGAAACATGAGATTGATGTTGAGTAATTTTATTTACTCATTCAACAAGCAAGCTATACAATACATAAGTATCTAACAAATGATAAACTAAATATATTTACACAAGTTTTAAAATTAAGTAGTAGAAAGAGTTTTGAAAAGGGAAGGAATTAAAGGGAAGGCTTGTTTGCATTAGAAATAATTTAGGAATAAAATTTGAAAAATTGAACATTCTAATGTACCTGTGTACCTGTACCTGTGTACAGGCTCAGTGGGCTCATATGCGATACAATGCGAATATTCTTTGCATTAACGATTGGACCTAGCTCTCTTTACAGTGTTATTTATCTTAATTTTCAAGTAATCAACTCTATTAACAGTTCTAATGATGTCAAATGTAAAACAATTTCTGCCATTCATTTGGATGCTGGATGAAATCAAACTACTTAATCGAAGCTCCGCAGGGGTCAGTTTTAAGCCCCACTCGCTGCAACATTTATATATCCGACTTCGAAAAAGCAATCCAATGCCACATTGCCATGTACGCGGACGATACCGCCATATTTGTTTGCGGTCACAGTCCAGATAAAATATCTAACACCCTTCAACAATAGCTTACACTTATAAATAATTTTCAAATCAAATTGAAAATAAAAATTAATTCAGATAAGACTCAGGCAATATACTTCAGTAAAAAATGGCATTAAAACACCTGCTGAATTCACAGTTCAATATCTTGGGACATTTTCTGGGAAAAATTCATAAAATACCTGGGCATCCAACTTGATCAGAAACTTACTTTTCATTCTCTTCTTGAATAAATAAAGTTGAAAACTTTGACGGAGATTCACTACTTCTATCCGCTTACTAAAAGGAAATCCCGACCCTCAATAACAAATAAAATGCTTGTTTTGCAATGCAGCCAATCATTCTCTATAGGTGGCCTGTTTGAAGTAATTACGTAATATCACATATCAAAAGTCTGAAAATATTACAAAACAAATTTCTGAAAATTATTCTAAATAAACCCTTTTATTTCTCAACTAATCGGCTGCATGCTTCAGTAATGCTCAGTAATTTTCAAAAAAAAAACTAAGAATTTAAAACCTATTTCAAATGTGAATATGAGCACATTTGGGAAACTTTTAACTCTATGTGTGCGCTAAGTGCCTAAAATAAGGTCGAGAAAATTTAAAAAACTTTGAACTGCGATCAGATCTGTATGAAACTTATAAAACATATTGATGTTACTAAGTTGTAGACTTTTATGAACCTGCCTGCAACTCTGTCGCTACGGTAGGCACTGGAAGTGAGAGCCTTCAAATCATCGAGTCTCCTGAAAATTTTTAACTTTTTTAAAACACATATAAATCCTTTGTTCTGTCTGCACAACCAGAATTAGACTTTTAAAATACCATACCGGACAAGAACGGTAAGCCTTCCCCAATTTACCTATATTTTTAGCATCAGAAACTAATGTTCACGAGAACTCATGTCTCGATAATCAGATACAGCTAAAATTCACAAAATATATTGCTTTTGACTAGGACCAGGTCGGATAGAAGAGATTTTGAAATGTGGGCAACCCTGTGTTAATAGCGTAATCCTGAAAAATCACTTGTGAAAAAAACTGCTATCTGCCCTTTAAATTCCAGTCAACAAATTTTGACGAAATTCACACAGTAGTTTAATTTTACTTTAAAACAAATTCATTAGAAATTTGGTTGAAATATTAGTTTGGACCAGACAACTATGGTAATATTTGTGTCTTGGATTTCGAAAATTTGCTCTTCAAAATAAAGCTTTTTGCGCATATCTCCACTGCAGGCAAAAATCATGTTAGGGTTGCAAACTATGATTGTTTTTGAATTTTTTACCATACCTTTAGTAAGCAATATAACAATAAAATTTGCAAATGGTAATGATCTTGCGGTGAAAATAAACAACAAATGCTAAAATTTTGAAAATTTGAAAACTTTTGAGAGTGGGAACCCGAAATTTCTTTGTTCTCTCATAACTTCCAATGCGAAATGAAGTTCCCAGGAGAGATTGACTTCAGTGTGAAGAAGATATGATATATTTTTGGTTTTGGTACCAGCAAAGAATTGTCAGCACGAGGCGTTTTTATCATTTTCGTTTTTATCATGTTAACGTTAATTATTCATGTGACGAAAATCTACAATGAAAATATGTAACAAATGTTTAAATTTTCCAAGTTCTGGAAATTTTTCGAATGGCAGCCCCGAACATCTTCCTATCCCTGTAACTTTCGATGAATTCATCGGATGAAAACGAAATTCATAGGGTAGGTTGATATTGACGAGACAGTTGTGGGAGATTTGAGCGTAGGTTGATATTGACGAGGCAGTAGTGGGAGACGTGAGCGCTTGCAAAGTTTTTCAAGCACTGATCATTTTCTTCATTTATGTGACCGGATATGCTGTTTTCAAAGCTTTGTAACATAAGCAACCGATATTGAATATAAGTAGCAAGTGTTTGACTTTCCTCAATTATGAAATTCATACAAGTGATAAGCCTGAAAATTGTTCCACCCTATGGATTTCATTCT
The DNA here is from genome assembly GCA_947369275.1 of Nemotelus nigrinus. Classification (NCBI taxonomy): domain Eukaryota; kingdom Metazoa; phylum Arthropoda; class Insecta; order Diptera; family Stratiomyidae; genus Nemotelus; species Nemotelus nigrinus. The sequence continues at coordinate 223,323,598 of OX376372.1, read as the reverse complement.
TGTGATCAAAGTGGTACACAGACCTTGAAATAGCCTGGCTGCAATAAAGCTGATAGAATATACACTCAAAATTTGCATGATTTATCTACTGTTAATCGAACATTAGTGTTTCCAGCAGTTTTTAAATTTTGTTGCAAAAGTTATGCTAATATTTTTGGTCAATTTCCCCTTCACTCTTTTGAATAAGTTTTCACTCACTGCACGTTTCACTCTTCAAAATGTTTTTCCAACTTCATTTTAAATGGGAGGGTAATGGGAAGAAGAAACTTCATGGAACAGTACGACTGAAGAAGTGATGTTGAGAGATGTTTGTGGAATTCAAAAAATGAAAACTGTAGCTGTGAACGTAATGGCTTAAAAAAGGGCTATTTTAGGAAGGAATTCAAATAAAATTAAGACAAAAAGAAGTTTAAGCAAAAGATTAAAGGTAGTATAATTGGAGCCTTTGCCTGAGCAGTAGAGCGTTGCCCGACTTAAGAGCTAGTTTGGTGGTTGCATGGTGGTCTTTCAAGGTGGTGTCTAGCCTAATCTATCATCCGGTATGTGAATATTCGGTTAACTCGACTACGTGCCCCCCATAACCTTTAGACAATTTTACCGACAGATGTTCGGCTGATATGTTTGGGTTTTTTTGGTTGTTTGTTTGCTCTTGAGGGATTTATTTGTGTGTTTACTCATTTACTATCATCGTGTTGTCTTCTCGTCTAGTTTCTGTATGTTTTTGAGTATCAGTTTTTCTACACCAGCAGACAAGCAGGGATAAAAAATTTAAGAATAACTAAAATAACGTTCACAGAGGCAACACACTGAATATTAACAAACAAACAAAAAAAAACCCAAAAACACACAATCGGTAAAGTTGTATATGTATATGTAGTCTAGTTTTACCAAATTTACATAATTTTTTTTTCCAGTGAAAGAAACAAAAATATTTCTTTATTATGATAAGATGGTAGTCATAAATATTTTCAAAATTATATAAAGTATGAAAAAAAGTTTTTTATTATTTGCATATTGAACATTAAACGGCTATCGTAGTGAGCCAAAAAAACCTTGTGTTTAAAATTTATAATTAAAATCGACATTAATGATCAACCCAAGCTATTGATTACCAATGTAGCATAAGTTTCGTTGTAGCTACTCCTGTTTTTGTCCCAGAATATCCAACTATCTTTATTTATGGTGCTCTCTCTCTCTCAATCGCGAATCGTCTTCACTATTGAAATCCGACGGATAATGTCTTCCCAACAGCATTACATATTATGAAAACTGTCTATTCGTGATCATTTTCATCTTCAACGTCACATTTTCAATTTACGCAATATTTACTTTTTTGAATTAAGAGTATCAAATTTAACAAGTGATGCAAAGCTATGTAGGTAAGGTACTATAACATTCTACACTACCATGTTTTGTGTTATTTCACTAACAGAATCAAGTAGGTAGTACTCCGCTAGCCCACAACTATAGTAAAATAATGTATACGCTCCTCAAACTAGGATGTTATGTACATTAACAGATAGTTTGTGGCATGCAATACTGAATTCAGATATTCGAAACAGATATTGTTACTAGCTCGTGCAATTGAAGTTAGAGTATAATGCACATATTGGGTCGGGAAGGTCAGGTTTGTGGTACGTGACAATCGTTTGTTTAAGAAATGCATCATTGTGCGCCGCATAAGCGCTAATGATAGGTTATATGTCTGACGTGTTTCAGAAGAGTAGATAGGAAGATGGTGCTCCAAGTTAACACGAAAGCGATAATTTACAGTAAATTAAATGACGAGTAGTTTGATTTATCATTATGCACGGAGTATGATTTGAAGACTCTAGCACATGCAGATACTTGAAATCAAAAAGTGAATGTGGTGCTCTCACTACAATACAATATTCAATAATTCATATTCGATAAATCTTGAATATTGCAGTGAATAAATAAATATTATGAATACCAAAAAGTATGTGCAAATTTAGATCAAGTATCCAAGTTTTAACTTGCCTTTTGTAAACGACTGATTGATCGCAACCAAAGCACTCTTAAACGGTTTGAATAGTTACAGTAAATATACCTGCAACCAAACTATCGAGCGACTTACAGGTATGTCTAATAATCCCTTGTTATAACATGCTTGCCAATTGCTTTCACACTTTCATTTTCATATTGCACGGTGAAATTAAAAAATGTACATTGCGTGTATGTCTTTCAAGCATATGTATATAACTCATACTGTGCCGTTGTAGATATAATCACGTTTATTCACATATTTACATTATCTATAAATCAAAGCCCGCATGCAAAATGACAGTGCAAACGTGCAGGTTGCTAATGTCGTAAACACAAAAGCTTTGAAGAAGTATTTGTTTGATCGGTAATAGGCTTGCCTACGGTCAAAATGATTACCATCTAATAGCATTAAATTGCATGGCGATAAAAATATTTCAAGTACCTATATTCTGTGCAATCGTATTTGAACGTGCCAAGCGACATTTAGTTCCACAAGTTTCGAAACGTAAGACTTATTTTTGCAAATTATTATTCATAAAGGAAATGATAAACATCTTGCGGGCATAGATTTCGTTTTGTTGTAGGTTATTATTTTAAGAGATAAGTTGATATCTAAGTTTGGAAAATTTTGCATGCGTAATAGGAAAACCATATAATTATTAACAATGAAAATCCTTGTATGGTTGCTAAAAATACTTTTTTTTTAGTAATAGAAGTGAGCCTAATTGTAAGCATACTGAGTGCAGGTGTTTTTATGTAGGAGACTTTTTTACCATATTTGTTTCGAAATCACTTGGATTATTCTTAGAATAATTCAAAAAGATTATCCACAGGCACAAAATTGCCTGTTATCCAAAAGGCAGACAATAATCATTAAGATTCACGATATGCTCTTATGCTGCTTCAGATAGGAGCAAACAACTTCCCACTTAAACAACTATTTTGAATTCATTTTTTCCTTGCTTTAAACTACAATGTAAAGATGCATTGTAATATAAAACGGGAAAATATTATAGAGGTAAGGAATAATCTTTACTCTAAGGTTTCATTTATTCTTGCAACTAACTAACATGATTAATATAAATAAGTACTTATGTCAATGGATTCTAATAAATAAATAGGTAAGTAATGTATAAAAAGATTTTTAAAGTGGACTCTGACACACCTAGGTGCAATATTGTGTTATTACAGTGATGACAGAAATCTGATCGTGATGTTTGGGCAGTATTTTGCATTTAAGGCAGTATTTTGGTCTAGAGCATCGATTTTGAGATGATTTTACGGATGCAATAAAATAACACCAGAAAAATTTTTAGTATCTATTTTTTATCAGTTTTATTCAAACATTTTAAAAGTATACAAATGTATTCAAAAAATTAAAAAAATTAAAATTGATGTAGATACTGGCCGGCGAAGTGAAGACTCAAAAAAAAAACTTGTCTCATGGTTGACATAGTTCCAACCTTCCTGGTGGTCTGAAACATAAATTTTTCGTGAATTCTGTAAAGAGAAGATTGTCAAATTAGTCTGACGTATGCGATTTGAAAAATTTTTTTTTTCGTAAAATGGCGTAAAAATATAAAAACAGCGGTTATATTGCCCCACTTTTTCCACTTTGGGAATTTTTTATAAATAGTAGAAAAAAATTCAAAAATCCCTACGTTAGACCAATTCTAATAGTGTTAAGAGGGTTTGTGAAAATTTCACGCAAATCGGTCCATTACAACTAGAGATATCATGTCAACCGTATCGAAAAAATTAGTTTCAAGAAAAATGCGTTTAAAACTTAGACCAATGACAAACACGGCGGTTCCAGCGAAGCGTTTCTCGAGAGGAAAACCGAGACGGTTTAGTTTTGCACTACGAAACTGAGAGGCGTCCAAACCGCGGTGTGAACTAAATGAACGCACGACTAAACCGACTCGGTTTTCCTCTCAGGAAACGCTTCGCTGGAACCACATGTATAAGTTCCGTATATGGATAAGTTCAAAAAATCCAATGACCCGGCCTGAGATTGTATTGTTGTTCAGCTGATTACAGGCCTGGAAAGTTGGAAGAAATCGCATGGAACAGAAAGAGATGCAAGATAATATTCGACAACTCCATACTCAGGTTGGATTTTTCTTTGCTCTACTGCACTACTCTCTCACTGCTCGCAAAAATACCAACACACTCTCAGGTTGCTATGACAACTAATGCATTGCGTAAATGGAGAAGCAATTTCAAGGTCAAAGTGGGTTTTTTTGGAAAATGGAAGGAGTTCACCCACTTATTTTTGTCTTGACTCAATAAGTGACAAACACGTTCTTTGGACATATTTATAGCCTCTGCCATCTCCCTTACTTTAATTTAATGTTGTTTAGCAACTTTAGCGATGCTATGGTCAGTGGCTGCAGGTTTTGAACGTCTCGAACGTTCACCGTCTTCCAAGCTATAACGGCCACGTTTAAATTCAGCTACTTGAAATTTTAGGGTGGTAAATGATGGTGCAGAGTCTTCGTACCCAGCGTCGAACTCATCTTTGATTTGCATAGACGTATTGCCTTTCAAAAATAAATATTCAGTGATAGCTCGCCATTTCTACAAAAACACTCACATCAACTCACTCGAACGATTTTCAACCAACAACTGTGCATCCGTAAATGGCTGCAATTTTGGTGAGTAGCTATCAAAAGAGGAGCAACCACATTGCTTAGTTTTTATTGACAAGTACTGCCATGTTCCGTTAAGCACGGAGCCTTTCCAGACCACTCTCATATATTCATACTCTTGATGTGAAAAGCGAGACTTCCATAAGAGTTTTCATTGAGTCTACAAGGTTTAATAACATTTGTTTACTTCTCCTCAAAATGTATTTTCTTATTTTTGTGGATTTTCTTTCTCACGAACATATTCTTTGTAAATGCAAAATATCGTGAAAGTATGGCAATACCATTCATAGATACAACTAACTACTTTTGGTTGTATTTCTCTTAGATTACTACTAATCAAACCAGTCATTCAAATTCAATTGAAAGCTAGGGATTTATATGGTACTTCCACCAATTTCTCGATATTATCTTTATAAAATTACGCCAGAAATTTCCAACATCCATCCAACAATTTCGCCAAAAAAAAATCTACTCGAATCAAAAATGAATTAAAACTCTAAATTCACATTCAAATTCATTCAATGTTTCAACTCAAACCATATTCTAGAATACCTCCTCGCAAATTTCACATGACATTGGGCTACTGCTATCAAACATACTTAAGTGAAGCCATCGGCAAAGTAACATCTCACTTTGCTCCAAAAATCATTTTCTCGCTTCAGGAAAATTCAATCCATGTACCTTGACATCGATTCATAGTATGAGCAGAAATAGCATCTTGTGGTAAACGTGATACCGCACTTAATTTATGCGTTTTTTGAAAGTTTTGTCGGAAAGCATAGTAGTTCGAAAAACCTGTGAATGCAAGTTTGCCAAATCGTAGCGGTTGGACAGTTATTAAACGTAACAGTGACCTTGCGGTGGCGTTTTACAGATGAATTCAAAAACAAATCAAATATTTTGCCTAATTTATTTCGGTAGTTTGTATCGCCAATAGCTGAATGCGGAAGATACGAATACGGTGAATTTCGAGTCGACATTTTGTGCAAATAACATATTTTTCACATACATAACTCATTCTTACTTGGCGTTGTACGCATTAGCAAGGTGAAAGAAATAGTAGGTGTGGAGAAGAAATAACAAATGCGATCGTGCAGCCACGAGTGATCGTTTTGTATCTTTATCTCTGCACATGAATGAGGCAAATCAATTAACTACTGACTTGGTAGCCAAGTAGCATGCATCTAACTGGACATGCTTTGCGTTTGTGGTAAGATTGTTGATGAACACGTAAAGTCCTCGTTCAAAATTAATTGCTGGCGGGCTGCACTTGACACCACGATCATCAGGCAACACCAAATGATTAATGTGAACGAGAGCTGATGTGCTCGCTTCAATTATTTTTCATATTTTGCCAATTCCACTGATTTTTTCAGGCGAGCACGTTGAGTTTGCTTCCAATTTCAAGGTAAAGTGGAAAATGGGCAAAAAAAATAATTATCGGATAGGTTAAATTGTAAATGAAGCAGATATGCTGGTTTGATAGTTAAAGAGCTAGCTATTAATTTTGGAATTCAATTAAGATTACGTTTTAGTTGTAGTTTAATGATCTGCTTATTAATAATGCTGATTTGCATTTATTTGAGCGATTAGCGAGTTTATGTTATCACAGTGCAGTTCAAGTTAAATTTTGATATTGTACGGCTGTTTGAAGAAATTAGACTACCTGGCTTCGTTAGCAATATACTTTTCGGTTTGTTAAAAATATCACTGTCCTTGCCTTATGTGCGATAAATTTGTAACGAAAACATGTCTACATCGCCATTGATTGATAACTGTGGCTGAGTTTATGAAAAACGTTAAAGAAACTGAGTGAAAATAGTCAGAAAAATAGTTCAGTGAGCACTTCGTCATTGAAATGCTGATGTCTAAGATACATCTGATAAAAAAAAGCTGCTTCAAGTGTGACGATTTAACGCTGCTGGTACCAAATATAGCACACGAATATGATATGGTAGTAAAGCTTACGAAACATGAGAAATGAGAAAAACCATAAATGCCATGCAAACTAAGTGCAATAAAAAATATGTATTGACTTGAAGCAGAGCTTCAGAACGATTGCGCTCAAATATGGGTGAAGATAAAAAAATTCTACTTTATGATAAATTTCTGCCATGTTTAAAGCAGGAACTATAGAAAGCTTTCAAATTGGATCCTTGCAAGCAAAAAAGGGTCAATTAACTGAATGAAGAAAAAACAACAGGGGCCATGAGAATTGTCAGAAGATTACGATAAGCTGGAAAAACTGGAATAGTTAAATCATATGAAGTAAATCTATTTTTCCAAGGGTGCAAAATGTGCCAACGTGCTCTAATTAAAGGTTGCAACTTTTTAAAAAACTTAATTGGTTGTGTAAAAAATATTTCATGTGCGATTATGTTATCAAGAAACTGAAAGTGAAGCATATTTGCTTTCTTATTAATAACTAATTTATTATTTCAATGAGTTATTAAATTCACCCAGCTTCACTCAAACTATGGCGATTATAATTGTCTTCTTTCGGTTCCTTGTACTTTTTATTTCTTTTAGGGTTTTTTTGGTTTACTGATCCAAATTAAGCTTCGTTTTTTCGCTTGTTTTCGATGTTGATAATATTTTTCGTATCGCAGGTTTAATTTAAACATGGTCTTTTTAGTTATCTATAGTTTAGGCAATGATTAAATTCTAGATGGTTTTCTCCATAAAACTCTTGGAAATATTCTTGGAAATTTAACATCTAAGCAGCAAATCTAATAAATTACTTAAGATCTTATCTCTTCCTACACCAGAATTTCGTTCGTGAAGGAGGAACTTAATTATATTACAGAACGAATAACACGCTATTCAAGTCTGTTTTGTTGTTCAAAGTCAACACCAAGTATGTGACCGTCCACTGCCAGTTTATTTTTTAACCGACTTCAGCCAATATTCGTGGTCCAAGGCGCGTGATAAACGCCGTTGTCTTCTTCACTTTTCCACTTTCGGAAGTATTTCAAACGCGTGTTAATTGAGCATTACAGTGCTGGAATAACGGTATTTGCTGGCCTGAACGTGTGGAAGATGCAAGTGACAGAAACAAAATTAAATTTTTGGGAAAATTAAAGTTAGGGATACCTGTTGTATATGAGCTTTGCAATAGCAGTGATAAAAGTGATCTTTGTGGAATTTTAACATCTACATATATTCCGGTGCTAGGAGAAGTGTCGTGTATTCACACTTAAAAAGTTCTGCTCTGTAGAGCTTACTCAATCAGTTGTCAAATTCTGCAGAGCTCTTGATGATATAATCTTTGTCCAGGTCGTCCTTCGATGTAATTTTTTGCTAAAGTGCAGCTGCAGAGTTTCAGAAAAGGCTTCTGCTTTGCCGTGGAGGTCATATCTAGGCCTTAGAAACTATGAAAACCCGGAAATAGTGTATACTTCTGATAGGTCCCATTCTCTGCATTAGTTTCTTCTACTGCTTTTTTTTTATTTTATTGAATTTTGCTGGGAATGAAGCTGGTAATCCACTTTGCTTCCCGTGTCAATGTAGGGTTTATCCGTGTTGAGCTTTTTTAGCTCGGTCTCAGCTCAGTTAACTCTCATAGCTCTCGACTTGAATTCTTCTACAATGAATACTGAACCTTTGTGATGGAAAGGTGTATGAGTCCTGGGTGAAGCTCTGGAAACTTTGAGGCCTGCATGGTGAAATTCGAAAAAAAACAATGAATTCTTGAAAAACCCTTTCCACTTTTATGATGGTCGCTTCTGATCCTCTGAACATAGGAATTGAAAGAAGGTGGTCATTGATGTTTCTTTGCAGATTGCTGTGACCAGGCGTCCTTTGATTTTCGCATAGGGAATGGTTGCCCGATTTGTGGAACGCTACTTGAAGCAGCATCATATCATATTTGAAGTCAATCATCAATTGTATGAGGTTACTCGAATATTGTACCAGTTTTTTGTGAGTCGAAATCGGATTTGAATTTGATCGTAAATTCAAAAATGTTTAGTATGATTGTTTAGTTTTTCTTTGAAGATCAGCGATTTTCGCGGAGACAACATGATAAGATCATCTTGGCTATCAGGTCTTTAATCTTGTCATTAAACTGTTCTTACATGATGACAAAGAACTGGCCCATATGCTCTTAGTTCGGTGATAGAAAAAGAGTTTGCTAGTAGAAACGGAGCCAGCAGATTAGGCTCCGCGATCTCCCAAATTCTTCGGGCTCCAGTGTCAGCTTCCAAAACTCACTGAGTGTTTATTTCAGCTGTTTGCGTATTTTAGCATACACAAAGTCGATTCAATGGTGAATATTCAGTGGAGATTCACTGGTACTAGAAGAGTGCCCGAATCATTGATGATTCCTTGACATTTCACCGCGTTGTTTTTTTTCCTCCACCTGACAAATTTGGTTTCGTGTGGCCTAAATATTATATACCTTCTCATCTGATCTCAGCAGCCATACCTTCAGCAAATTGCTTGGCTTAATTTTTAGATAAAAGATCTCGATGGAATTTACACTCCACGAACTTATTATCACTTTTTGTGGCAAGTGAATTCATGTAGTCTATCCTTTTTCGAGGCACTTTGAATTTATGCAATAAAAAAATATCATTATTTATGAAACATCATTATTTATTTATATATATAAGCAAATGAAATTTTCAGCAAAGATATTTAGGTATTATGACTAAAGCAGTTTGCCCATCAATTAACATTTTCCGTCAAGAATATTAATTCTCAGCTTTTAAAGAGAAAAATCGATTTTAAAGTGAAAGTGCATAAGCCCTCAAAAGGCTCATTAAAAAAGACACAATAGTAATGGCAACGATGAAAGCGTTATAAAGTTACTGCAGCTATCATTGACAATAACTGATTTAATAATAACTGTGCTGTTTTTAGTGATTTATCGAACCAAATACTTGTCCATGATGATTCATAGCTTAATTATGTTTGTCATTTTCACTAAAATGGCAAATCGCAACGATTCTTACGCTAAAAGCTATATCCTTAATGATAGAATCCCACTTAATGAACTGATTTGAAATGCAATATTTGAAGCATTTTCAGTTTAAGGTGCTTTATACAAAAATAATTGCTTTCGATCGATATCGAGAGATTTTAACGATCATATAATCATGATTTGTGAGGTTTAAAAAGAAGCTAAAATAAAGCTCAGCATGTATCCAACAAACCAACATGTATCGGATTTACAAGAAAACTAGCGATATAAAATTATCATTTTAAATTGTTTATTGCTTTGCATTACACTCTCACAAGTTGCCATAACTTTGTCAGAAATACATCGATCGACCAACAACACACTGCAATCGTTCTCCGCTTTGCATAATCCATCATAAATTTAACTGCTCGTGCATCGATTTGAAATAAACGACCTTGAATCGTACTGCGCTTCCGTCATTCTTTAAATGAAATTCACGAAATTCAAAATCAACCGCCCCGTGCTTCAGCACGAATATAAACTAAAATTCTTACGCAACATTGAGAAACAACTTTCTATTAGATCCATTCACATATTTCGAATCATAACTCACGCAAATCGTTGACATCCTTCAATGCGTGCCTTTCACTTTTCGCAACATAATTCGGATACCGAACTGATCCCTGATCGTGCATTCTGACCGACCTCATAAACTACCGCACTATATGCACATAATTCCGAACGTCGCCAACGCGTGGATTTCCTAAAATCATAAATTTTCAATTCTGATCAAACGATCTGGTCGATCAGCTGGAAAAAAGTTCACATCCAAGTCGATCGTTTGACGGAGCGTTTTCTATTTTTAAGGTCCATATCAGGTGAAGAATTTATTATATTGGAGCCGATACTTTCATTCACGTCGCGATTCGTTCGTTTGTCAATCCATCTGTTTGTGAATCAATTTTTGTGCCGCTCCACCCTTCCAACCGTCCATCCATCTGTCTACCTGTCCGTTGAGGTATTTCTCATGGAGCTAATCACAGATCAATATCAGATTATGGGATACAGTTTAAACGCTGGACCATTATGGCTATTTTCGAATCGAGACACGGTACGATTCGCAACGATCGTGATCTAGTGACCAATTCGCGACATGGTGAAGTCATATTATTTCATAAATATGTGCACAAGACTTGCAGTGGAAGCAATCCAAGTGCGCTTTTATGCACCTTTCACAATATTGTTCGGATTGGGCTGGATCGAATGAGACTAGGTTGTATGGCTATGGAGAGTTTAGTATTTCAGATTAGAGCACAGGTGGATAAGATATCTGTAACAATTACTTTACGATTTTGTGACGGCTTTGAGCATTTGTCCAACTAGATGGTTATCGGGTATCGACATTTGAATGATATTTTATTATTGCTACTTTTTATGAATGCAGGAAATCATAAATTGACTGCATGTCAGTTATGTTGATTTTCGTTGCAAGTGCAATGAATGCTAGATTGTTATGTCACTTGCTCAAATTCTTGTGTTTAAATTATTTTTCAAAATTCAACAACCATGCAAACTATAAATTTATAACAAAATGTGTTTTTTTTTCAATTTCAGAGAACAACAGTTGCTCAACATATTCGAAGTCGTAATCTCAACGCTCGAAGGGAAACTCAAACGAATCGATAACCTCGACAAAGCTGTTGAGCACTTGATGAGGCGAGTCGAAGCTCTCGATGGTCGGGTCAGCGATAATATTTTGAAAACCGACGCTGTCTTCTCCAAACTGGAGAACATCGACAACAAAATCTACGAGCCTGTCGACATGGCCGGCACCCGAACACCACGCACTTCATCCAATATCGATTCGCGTTTAGTCTCCCTGGACCAGAAAGTCAGTGACATCGATTTGAAATTGGAAATTTTGAAAAATCAAATCGACAACAATTTCCTGCCCGTCGACGACATTAACGCTGAGGCAAGCGAGAAGAAGCCGATCAGTATGAATGTCATCGAAATAACAAAAGCCATGAATGCTGAAGTCATGAACCACATGAGCAATGAACTGGGTCAGCTGCGATTGACCACAGACAATATCGACAAGAAATTGCAATTCCACATCAATATCGTGTCGGAAAATGTTGGACGCATGCTACGAATGGTAGGTGACATACATGAAGCCGTTGTCGATCACAATGAAGCCTATCCCATGAATGCAACGACCACCACGGCGCCTCTAATCAAATCGAGCAAGATCGATGCTCTGGTCAAATCAATCAAGCCGATCGTATCGGTTTCAGAAAAGATGGATGAGGTATGGAATGTGGTTGTAGGAACAAAGAGTTCGGTGGATGATCTGTTGCCAAAATCCGATGAGCTTCTAACGCAGACACAACGACAGGAACGAGCAATTGGAGAAATCCATCACGATTTGAAGACAAAAACAAACCTGATCATTGAAAATTTAGATATAGTTGAGAAACGATTGAAGAAACAAGAGGATGATGTATCGGTGTTGGCTCAAAGGCCTGTTCCTGCTGAGCTTCTGATGGATCCCACTATCGATCGTCTGGTTGAATATGATCCAAATAGGTGAGTTGTTTGATTTCGCTTCGAATGATAGAATCTGACAATGACTTCAAGCAAATCTATTATGTTTGGATCAAAAAAGATATTCCTTTCATTTGAATTCAAAGTTAAACTATTGCTTTTTAACAATACTTGCGCAGCACATTTCAGATTGACACATAAACTATTTAATTATAGCTGTCAATAATCTTGATTCGAATTTCTCGCAGATACTCAATTATTGAGGACTATACCGAGCCAATCCCAACAACTACATATCCGCCCGTAACACCATCATCAACTTCCACATCTACAATTGGAACAAGCACTCCAGCTCCACCAACGCTTCCGTCAAGCACACAGCCACCACAAACTCCATTAAATTCAAGTTCTGTCAAGCCGCCATCACGGAAAGGTGGAATTATCTTTCCAAGCGTAAAAAATAAGCCATCCGTAGTGAATACGACATTCTCAACGGACATAATTACCTTGAAGGATGTGAGGGTGAGTAAAACGTGCATCAGTATATTCTGAAGTCAAACCATGTATTTTTCTTTTGTTCATGGTTACGTACATATGGCTTAAAAAGTAAAGCAAAGGTCGTTTGAAATAGAGGAAACAGTTAAATGAGGAACGTTGCACCAACGCGTCGTGTATAAAATAAGTCTCTTAAAATAACCGGTACAGCAAAATTCCTCACCATGAATCAAATTTTTAAAACCCTTGTTTCGATTTTTACCAAAATTTTTGTATTGTTACATTTGATTGAGAGAAAATTGAATTGAACAAATTAAGAGTTAAATTAAACTCAAATATTTGGTGAGCTGAGTTAAAGATACGCATTATTGAGCGAACTAGATCATTAAACACGCAATTTTTTCTGTGAAACTAGGTTGGTAGCATTCATAACAATCAGCCAATTTTGTAGAATTTATTAATTTGATGCACTGTCTAAGGAATTGGCGAAATCAATGGGACAGGAGAAGGAATTATTTCAACACTTGGATTCATTTAGAGTCAAGCAACTTAGATGAGAAATATATGCTTCTAGAACCTCCGATCTTTCAATTCTCATGCAGTTTCGAAAAACTTTGCATCATTCACTTGGAGTAAAATGAAAGACCCTCAAACAAAAATTCTCAGCCCAAAGAATAGAAATAAGATTCCTTACGGGAAAGTTGATTTCAAAGCAATCAGTTGTGTGGTTTTTAGGAGAAGGCTAAACTCAGTCAGCAAATTAGTCTGTGAATTCAAGAAAAGTCACTTTACATAAAAAGATATGGCATAATTCATCTTAGCAAAAGTTTTCTAGAGATCGATGTAATTAGAGTGTAATTGCTTTCTTTCATTTTGCCTACGAAAACCACAGCTATTTCAAGGCAAGCTACCAAAATTACAAAAAGTATTCCGAAAAATTGCTAAAGATATGTATTTTTTGACCTCGGAAAATAGCTGTATCAGATCATATTTTATTGAGAAATTCATAAAAGTAAGTTCATTTCGCGAGAAAACAAACTGATCTTACTTCTTTTTTCTATACTTAGAATAATGCATATAATAATAAATCCAAAATACATTTAAGGTTTTTCTTCTGAAAACTCCTTCAAAATATCTTACAAGGCGATATTTGCGAAGAGGAATCTGATACTCTTCGCCAATTGTTTTGGATTCACTGCTCGGTGATTCGTTTTCTACATTCCCCTCAATGTGTTCTTGGGAAACCTTCGATCGGTAAATGAGGTGATACATCACAGCGTCGTATTTTTCAGATATACATCCACATTTGGTACTTAGAACTTTTGCGACTTTCTTTGACTTTGACCAGGCCGATCCGCATTGGAAATTGCTCCTAAGAGCATTGACTGCTACCATGAATTGGATCAGGTGGTTGACACCCGCACTAGTTCTCTCAACTTCGCGCCTAGGGCAGCTTGTAATCCAGCCACAGCCAGGGGGAATCCCAAGCTTCCTTGGTGGAATATGGTACGATCAGCAATCAGCACCCTACGAAGAGAGTGTAGGAGGGAGTTCAATAAGTCTCAGCGAAGCAAATCACCTTTGTAAGGTCTTAAGCACGACACCGAACGCTATGGGGTGCATCATGAACCCTGAAGGCGTTTGGACTAGTTCGAGGACAGATACTCTAGACGTTCTTATGGACGCACGTTTTCCGTGCAATTATTGTCCTCTGGAGGCGGTGCACCAAACGAAGCAAGCTTTCAGCTTAACGCCGCCGTTTTCTCAACTGAGGTGGGCTATTAGCTCTTTTGAGCTGTTTGAACCCCAGGGCCCTGATGGCGTCCCGGCTGCTGATATCTAGCAATCAATGGAAGTATCGCTACCATGGCTCAGAGAGATTAATAACGCTTGCCTTCGCTTCTCGTATGTTCCCATCGGCTGGCGGGAAACTAGAGTGGTGTTTATCCCTAAAGCAGGAAAAGTTTCGAATATTAAGCCGAAGGACTATCGTCCAATAATTCTGTCCTGCTTAAGACTTTGGAAAGGATCATTGATTACCATATTAAAAGATCAATCGATCCTATGTTGATCTCGCAGTCACAGCATGCTTATACCAAAGGTCTGTTGAAACTGCCGTTCACGTCCTCATTGAACAAGTCGAGAAATCTCTTGCTCTTAAGGAATATACCCTTCCTGCCTTCTTGGACATCGAGGGGACCTTCAACAACGTAAAGTCCGGCGCAATTGTTGAGGCACTCTTGGTACTAGAGGTGGATGAGCGGCTGATTGGTTTAACGTACAGTTTCACAAGAATAGAGTGGTATTATCTTCCCTGGGGAATGCTCGCGTAAGACTAGGAGTCAGTACGGACACACCTCAGGGTGGAGTCCTCTCTCCTCTGCTGTCAAGCATCACTGTGAATACTCTCCTAATAAGACAGGACCGTGCCAGCTGCAAAGTGATTGCTTATGCGGACGACATAGCTGTAGCAGTGTCGGTATTTATCTACGGCATCACAGAGGCTAAATCATTCTCTAGACATACTTCCACGTTGGAGTCGTGAGTGCGGCTTAAATGTGAACCCTGGCAAAATGGAGCTAGTACAATTTATAAGGAAATACACAGTTTCTTGTTTTGAGTTACCCAAATTTAACGGGATTTCCATTGACCTGATACAGAGGGTCAAGTTCTTAGGGCGCATCCTCGACTCGAAGCTGCTATGAAAAGCTTTCAACGCACTTAACTGTTGTAAAAGAGCCATAGTGGCAAAAAAAAAAAAACAGCATCGTACTGTTGTTTGGCTTTATACCGTTGTGGTTGAGCCAATTCTATTGTTTAGGGTGGCGTTCTGGTGGCAGGCTGCTCTTAAGGATACCTGCAAATGGCAGCTCGAAAAAGTACGGAGAATGGCTGCACTACTAGTTACTGGAGTGCTTCGCTCCACTCCTACTAAGGCACTTTTTGTGTTGCTTCATGGGCTGCCAACCAATCTACTAATCTTTTATCAAGCTAATCTTGCTGCTGTGAGACTGAATTGTGTCTAATAGAACAGAGTTCTGCCATGAGAGGATTTTGGCCGAGGTAGTTCCCGCTCTAGCGGGTGTTGACTACATCGCTCCGCAATGTCTACTGGATTTGGAGCTCACCACTTGCATTCCTGGTAGCAATGAATGGCATGATAGTGTCACCCTGGAAAGTGGGTTTATCCAGGTGTACATTGACGACTCAAAGCTAAATATATAAATGGTGTATATTCAGATGAGCTAAATCTCAAGCTGTCCCTCCGTCTAACAGACAACTGTAGTGTCTTTCAGGCGGAGGTTGCGGCTATTTTACAGGCAATCGACTGGCTTCTGTGTAATCGAATATTCGGGGTCAATATTGGTATTTTCACAGATAGCCAAGCGGCTATTAAATCCCTTGCTGGTCATTGTACAGTGTCCATGATCGCTGCTGAATGCCGGGCATCTCTTAGAGAGATATCGAGACATTCGGTTGTTCAATTGATTTGGGTACCTGGACATAGAGGTTTTGGGGGTAACTGTGAGGCCGATGAACTAGCAAGGATTGGTACCTTGCTACCGGAGATTTCTTGCTCTTTCTCAATAGGTATACCGATGACATCGGTCAAATTAACCATCAGGCAATAATATCTTGAGGACGCTAGAAAGTCCTGGGCAGATGAATCATCCTGTGCAATAATAAGGCAGTCCTGGATATCCATGGATACGCATCGCACTAAGCAGCTTTCAGGCTTAACTCTAAGCGCTCTGCGTTGCACTGTGGGCGTTCTTACGGGCCATTGTCTCATAGGGCGGCATGCGCAATGATTGGGCGCAGGATTTAACGATTTCTGTCGGATTTTTGGCTCTGAGGACAAGGAAGAACCCGTCCTCCATCTCATGTACCAGTGCCCGGTTTTGCCAAGGAGAAAGTTGGCGGCACTTGGTTCGCCCTTTCTCTCAAACCTGACCGAACTATCCTTGGTCAATTTAAAGGGGATAGTGCGGTTCTTCAAAGGAAGCTGATGCTTTCCTGGGTTAAGTGAGTAGGAGAGAGTCATAAATGATTGTGGCCTCACAACGGATTTCCCGTGTGCCTATGTGTGTCGGTCGGCAAGCCTCTGTAGATCGGCAGCCACTTCAACCTAGCTCAACCTACCTAGGCCATTTTCCCCATTAAACCATATAGGAAAAATTAAAATTTACTGAGGGTTTATTGATGTCAATAATTATGTGATTCTTTATAATCCGATTTTCGACTAATATACGCTCCAGAGGAACTATAAAATTCATACCATTATGGCTTGGAGAATCATTCTTACTAATCAGTCTCAGTTGATCGCTTGAAAGTAAATTCGTTTCTAGATTTGAAACATTTGAGTCAAATGTAGCATTACTAAAAATGATTATTATTTTGCGTTTACACGGCAGTACATTTTTCTGCAGCACTTCAACTAGTTTATAAAAAAACCAAATCAAAAAAGCGAAAAACTTGCTTCAAAATCAGTTAAATTACTGTATATTTCCTTTCAAAGCGTACCGCCAAACAATTCTGCAATGACTATTGCTAATCCATTACATAATATCTCTACTTTCATCCGAGCAAGGTTTATAAATTATTACCACTCTTCCATATGCTGTATATTAACAAGCTGACAATGAAAAATGAGCGACTAAGTCATAAATTTCCAAACTTGGTACAGCAAATAATTGGAGCGAAAATTTCTATGCCTATCTGAGATCGCACGGTCAAGGCCATTATACGATTTGCTATGGGAACTATCATAGAAGAAAGAACACTATTGTGTAACGAAGAAGCTCGTGAAAAAACCTTCAGACACCTTAATGTAATTTTATTAGCATTAATTGACTCATTTACAAAACGCACGAAAGTGTGACCATCTACTTAAGAAATTCCGCAAGTAGCCCCATGCCCACAGTTTTTCCGTAGCCAAACCGGATGAGTTCGTTGGTCGTGAAAAGCCAAGTGTGCGAGCCATAAATTATGTTGCGCAAAATTAAATTTAGTTCAGGTTTAGATGGTTAGGTTCACAAAAAAATAAATAAAATTAAGTACAAATAATATTAGCATTTTAGGCCACAATTCTCTTGAAGGCTTGCCGACGAATGAAAATCGTAGAGGAGAAAGTAAGAAAAATAGATTAAACTCAGTCGATAGTGTGACTGCAGGCATTCAATTAAAATGAGGGCTGAAGTTTATGAGATGCATACAGGCTTACCAGACGTACCATCTGGCAAAATAGAAGCTGATTTTCATACTCTTCACTAATGGTTTGATTTTATAACTGGTAAGTGGAAATCGATTGAAAGAAAGGTCCATTTAGTTCAATCGATGATTATGCGCCCCATCGCAAATTGCAGGCATCGTTTCTGTACATGATCGGAACACGATCATATTTTAAATTTTGATCGGGCGCACCAGTTATCTAACCATCGCAAAGACTTTTGCATTCACAGTTTGCAAAAACGATCATTGGACAAACATGAAGCCTTTCAGCTTCCTTGTGAAATCTAATACGCTATTCATCGTTACGATTGTTTCAATTTGCCCGAAGAAACTAAGATACATATTTATTGCGAAATCCTCTTGATGGCTTTAAAATAGATAGTTTTTGTGTATGTAATTCAAAATTCCACAATATCATACATACTTACCTGGCTGAGAATCGGTGCTTCTATTAAAAGCTCGAATGGATTTGAGATGGAGCGAAGAAAGGATTGAAAAAACCATCAAGATAACGGTTGATCGCAGATGCATTGCTCGTTAATTTCGGTTGGTTTCTCGAATAACGACGAGATATCGAGGCGTCGGATGTAATGAAGTAATTAAAATTTGATTTCAGTGCTAGCGAGCATTATTTAACTGTTTTTCATATGCTGCCTATCATTGGCCTATCGCAATTAACTGAGCACCGCTCTCGGCATAGGTATTGCGATACGGAGTACTAAGATGACGATTTTATGTCTAACATTGACACAAAAATAACGAAGTGTGGTCTGAGCAGTATTTTTACAGTGGCAGTCTTTAATTGTTTTTATTAATTGCGCGATTAATGAGTGTGGTCTCAAATTACCTTGCTTTCGATTAGTGTTCATAATTTGTGTTCATTTGGTTTATGAATAATCGTTGTATTTAAGCGCAGATTCATTAATCAGTAAGTGTATAATGGAAAAATGCCAGCACGAGCTGAAATACTTACAACTAATTTCGGTACATTAATGGACTGTCTTTCGGGCAGCAATTTTCGAATGCATAAATGTGATAAAAAGAGCTTGTGATGCAAGTTTTTCTTATGAATTATGATTGCATTACTACAGTGCATACCAAAACGAGTATTTGTGCCAAATTAGAGTAATTAATTTTCACAAGCTAATTTTGTGTTCATTTTGTATATATGAGATCTCTGACCGGCAGAAAACATTGACAGGACTTAATCATGAAAGCACCCCAAAGGCATGTCAGCAGCAGCACTGCTACTTCAATTCTTCTCAAGTAATTAACCGGCCACATAACTTTCCCAGAAGACGGCACGCATGGAAATATCGTAACATTTATCTCGTCAATATTATTTAAGTAAACATCGTCACGTACAAGATCACGATCGTTGTCATCAGCGTCGCCGTCTTTGACCACAAGAAGCCAATCTCTCATCGCGTTATTTAACAATATTTACGTCCTGGGTGGTAATTGTCTGCCTCAGTAAATCTCTTCCGATCACATTAAACGATTGCTATCACCGCCGCCGCAGTAACTTTTATCGCTTGTTTCTCATTCACGGAAAATTTACTGATAGCGGCAATACGATTTTATAGGGCGCAACTATAAACACACTAAGCGTTCTCTACGACCTGAAGGTGCAGCCTAACTAGAAAAGCGCTAGCGGTTAAATATAGGTTTTCGTGCAAAGTGCAAGTCCGTAGGGAAATATCATTGGCTATTTTGTATCTGGTCAATCGGTCAATATATCTTCTTTTACGAGCACGCTCAAGCTATCTGTGGACGTTAGTCGGCAAGTTGGCTTGTTGTCTTGTTGTCGTAGATAGACATACAGGTTTCCCGATCTGAAATACGACAGATTGGTTATTTAACGCTTTGCTTCGATCGGCTTGGAGTCGAAGACCAGCAGGATCCATTTACAACTGGAGCTGCACGAAAGGTGCCCCTCGGTGCATGCAAACGCATAAGAACACATTTATTATTCCTGCGTACAAGCCGTCCATACACCTGCATATCTTTTGCGTCTAACAGTCGTTTATTTGACCATTTGGTTCGATTGAAATTAAGCTATGTGGGGACAATTTTCGCAAATTTTTTGAGAGCTTGGTGCCATATGTGCTTGACATGCAGTTAAAATTGAATTTAACGAGTAGACCCACAAATATGCAGTCGTTTTTGTCTAAATCGATGCCGAGTTTTTTAAGTATTTGAGATCTGAAATTGTGGCTATATGTGAGTAATTTAAATTTACGGTAGGCTTGTTTTTGATAGTAGCAATAGATGCGGAAATCGAAAATGCATTGCGTAGCCAAGGCTTGGTATGTCGTTAAAAAGTCGGCGGATTAAATTGAAAATATTCAGTTTTACGGGCTACACATTCTTAATCCAAAACGCTGATGACTATTTGAACATTTTTTTAACGCTCCAATCTATATCATCTCAGTGCTAACCACCTAAGCACAATTATTCGACAGGCCTTATTTTTACAAAAATAAAGTTTGATAAGATGAATACCCAACTGTATGCAAAAATTACAAGCAGTTTCAAGATATTTTATTGAGCTTGTAAACAATTTCTTGGTATGATCCCCTATCATTGATGAAAAAAATATTTCGCTAATGTTAAAGAGATCAATAACTCTGTAGTGAACAGGCGCTACATCAATTATTGAGGTCCATAATCACCCTATAGTGATAAAGAAGTTTAGCGCCCAGTGTGGGCTAAGCATTTGTTAGAAAAAAAATTCCCATTAACGAAAATGAGAAATTGTTTTGTATTTATATTTATATTTATATTTATATTTTCTTAGTTGAAAAACACATTATGAGCAAAATCCAATCAAAGACCATTGCCGAAAAACGCAATAAATTTGCATAAATAGGCATAAACGCACCTGCTCGCAACTCTGACTGCGCGCGATACGATACTAGGCGGCCAATAACACCGTCAGCGGTTTTAATTTTAGTCATGTTTTTATTTTTATGAAAATTATTATGTCGTCAATTAAATGATACAATGAATTCAGTAGCATGTTAAGAAACGAGAGCAACGGCGACAGCCATGCCAGCAGTAGTGACATACAACAACATTGTATGTAAGTATGTTTCGAAACGGGTTTGCAAGTCTTTTACCATATTTTACATGGTTTACTATCATACATAATTAACAATGAGAAATCACGTTACCACCGTCGTCCGACTAGCCGATTCGGTGACATGTTTGATTATAAAACGCAAAAATCATGTAATATACTTTATTTTTCGTAAAATAGTATGTTATGATTCGCTGCGCTAGTGGTGCCGTCAGTCATGCGGCCGATCAGTGAATTGCTCTCTTATAATTATCGCGATTAAGTCAATTAAAAATAATACGATACGTACGAACGTGTCTCACTTTATTTCTGAAACGACCAGTAGGCACATCGATTCCCCGACAAGAATGAAATCACCGGGTCAGGATTCGAATCGCACACTACTCGCCGTAATGGATGCATTGGCCTGCAATTCTTATGCAACGAATCGCGACGTGCGTGCCCAGTTAGACGTCGCATTGCATCTTATGCAAATATTTGACTTCGCATTATGCTGGAACTGTTAGACCGCGACTCGATTTCAGTACCATATTGTTTAGTCAGTCCACCGGTCACCTGAATACAATTACACGCGTTCTGCTCTGTTAGCCGATTAAAGCTGCACTTACTCTTATTCGAAATATGGTCCGTACTCTGCTTGTGGAGTTTGACCACAAGGTATTCGCAGGAGTACAAGCATGTGTGAATATGGCAATCGGAAAATTGCAGCGATTGTTTCATAAAACGTGTTTTCGATTGCAGACTAGAAAAATTATTGGAAAGCACTTTCAATTTAAAGCTGATTGGCACATGAATTTTAAATCAGAACGAATAAATGTACACGGGTACTAATTGCAGGAAAAGCATGTATCGCGTAGCTACCGCTGGACTAGACAGCACTGTGACGACGCGCTTAATGGAAATCGAAAGTAAATCTTTTCGATGTCAAACAAATCACAATTACCTAGTGGAATCTGAGAAAATTCTTCCTTCTCATGTTAGATAACAGGTTACAGGTTCGATAGCCGCACCACAGGGTGTAACGTCTGATTGTCGGGAAACTTATCTGTACGTTAACGTTTCAATGTAAATTTATTTTCAAGCTGTTGGCATCTGTTTTTAACTGACTGGGCTGTTTCCGGCATGCTGAATTATTTTCGAAAGACATTTGTGTTATGTGACTTTCGTTGGCGTATTTATTTCAGATGTTTAGCAGATATGTTTCTAAAGTATCCTCGGAGTTTGAGATGAGTTATGCATTCTTAGGGATTGACGGTTGATAGAAACAAGCTTGCCTGTCAGACAAAGATATTGGCTACAGTATTTGAATCATAGCTCAATGCTGTTACTCTCAACTAAATGCACAGGTGACCAGTCTCACTTTGTTCAAATTATTTTGGACAGTTCGTGGGAGCTTTGTAGCTGAGCGATTAGAACACTACCTACTAACGAGTGTGAACCCTGGTTCAAATCCGACCATAGTCATACAAATGACTTTGAGCTATAATAGCCTACATGAAATACCTGTGTCGTGAAGCTTTGAGCTCGTAAACCATTGATCGCGAATAGCGGCGTGCGCAGACGAAAGCAAAGAGGAACAATTACCGCTTTTACTCCTTAGCTACATTTTCCTTGTTCTTTACCCTTACTACACCTTCAGAGTATTTCATTGAAAATTAAGGATATTGTGTTTCAAATTCGAGTGCTCAAAACCAAATGGAGTTCCTGACAATTATTGTACATTACATATCGACAGTTTCATGGGATTTTTAGTGTGTCAATACTACAAAATTACTGTGTTCGCAATCTCACTGAATCCTTTCACACAACTATCTGTGTTTATTACAAAGGTGCCAGTAACAATTCTGGCTTTAAAATTTCGCACTGAGTTCTCGTAGACATTCCTACAGTCTAGGTATGTTTATTTCTTTACATAGCTGCGCGTTTAAGAAATAGAGGTCATCGTTATCCAGGTTCTTGATATGGACCTGATCAATTGTTATTACATGAGAAGTTTTGCGCTTTGAGAAATAAAAGTAAAGTAAAATAATCCCACGACAACCTTCGAACGGGTCTAGAGGTTGAAGCTGGTAGAGAGCTTTACCATAAATTTACAATCAATGTGAATACGAGTGTAGTGTGATTAGTTTCACGACTCACTTAACTCTTTAAATCACTTCAAATTCGGTACTAGATGAACTAAAAGCTTGGTACGCGGTCACTTGTTTGAACTTGGATTCAAACCAGGGACTCCACACAAAAGGCCAGTGCTCTATCCGCTAGGCTACTCAAGCTTGGTTGGTGGTATGCACAGCGAGCTGTTACAAGCGTATTCTTCCAAGGATATGCAATTTATTCCTATTGCCGAAGGAGAATCACAGATATTTTACGGAATTATTCACTTGAATTTCAGTCCCGTTTATTGGCAGAGGCATCGATTTCTTTTCGTTGCCAGATGATTCGACTAGAAGGAATTCAGATTTTGCAACATTACGTATGATCTCGTACTGATTATAATAATTAATAAGAGAATTTATCTGTCGCGAATTGTGGTATAATTACGATTACGGCATGAAGCGTAAATAAGCGAGTCTTAAGGCGAACAAAAGGATTTTGATTCGGTCGCTTTGTTCTGAATGTCGATCCGCAGTGAAAACGTTAAAGAGGATATGGCCTAGGTAGAACTGAGTCTTAAGATACAACATTAGAAATCATTCTACTTGTAGGCGTCGATTCACCTATTTGGTCAAAGAAGCGCCTGTTTCGAAAAAGCTTTGAATCATTTTGGCAATGTCAGCTAAGAAGTTGTGCTGTATGAGTTTATGAATGAGTCCATCTATCCATACAAAGCCAAATGATTTTTCAATGTCTAAGAAACAAGCTGTGGTTCATTGACCAGTTTGAAGTGTTTCAGGTACCACACTGAAATTCGAGACGGACAGGGGTATTCAAATTGGACAGATGTTTTCTGAGAGATTGGATTTTCTAAGAGCTATTTTTTGAAGATTTTTGCAAAGTTTGGAAAAAGTGAGACTAGCCTGCAGCTGCTCAAATCTATAAATGAATATAATGAAGTTGCTAAGCAGTTTTTAGCAAAGTCTCACGAGGCCTATGATAATTACATTAAGTCAACCGATGAAAATATAATTCGCGACCCGAAAAAGTTTTATGATTTTGTTAATGTGAAGCGAAAAACTACTGGTTATCCATCGTCGATGTTCTTGAATGATATCACTTCCTCCTCTTCTAATGAGATTTGTGATTTTTTAGCAGATAGTTTGCAGAATATTTTTAATGCGCCATACCTATCAAACTCACACCTCTCTTTCTCTCACTCTGCTCCTATAACTTTTATCAGCCATTTAGAAATGACACGTGACGAAATATGTGAAGCAATTTCGGAACTCGACTGCAACAAAGGTCCTGGGCCCGATCCTCCTCCTCCAACTTTATTCCGCAAGTGTGTAGAGCAGCTTATAACTCCCGTTCATAATTTTTTTCAACAGGTCACTCTCGTCAGGAGTTTTTCCATCCTTTTAGAAACTTTCATATGTCACACCCATCTGCAAAAATGGTGATAGACGCCGCATCAGAAATTATAGGGTCATTGCCATCTTATCTTTAATTCCGAAACTTTTTGAAAAGATTGTCTACGATAAGTTTTCTCCTCTTGTTGACTCCCGTCTGAACGAACAACAGCATGGTTTTGAAGAAGAATGAATCACTTCCGGGTTCGATACTCTTCAATAAAAGCTCCCATAGCTCATTTTTGAATTGATTGATTTGATTGCGTACAACGTTTATTAATCGTTTTACCTCTTTGCGTAATCTTGGGTCTCCCGTACTTCTGGCGCGTTTCCTAATTTGATTTCTTGTTTATCCTTAATTGGGACTGTAGACGTATATTTGTCTTTTGTTTGGAAAATGCTCATAGTAAGGGTTTCTATTGATTTATTTAGGTCTAGAACTGTTTCAGGCATAGTGAAGCTGTCATCAGACACGGAATACTTGCCAATTGGTGCAAATTTTTTCTTTTTTCGGAGGGACAATAAAAACGTTCTCAATTTGAAAGAGTACGGATTTGTGGTCCGATGGCAGTTCGTCTAGAACACTGATATGGACATTTTGGGGGATGTTTTTATATATTCCGATATCTAATATGTGACTGTGCAGTCGACCGAAGTGGGTAAGCTCCTCAGGAATGTGAAGGCAGCATGAAGACCCTGCGAGGTTATTTTTAATAGATCCCCAGTCGCGATTGTGTGCATTCAGGTCTCTACCTAGGAAGATGGGACTTCCAAGAACGAAAAGTGATCTCAGGTCTTCTGCCAAATATTGTGCATTGCGAAGTCTAGATAGCAGTTAAATCAAGAAAACTTGATTGCACTTTAATCGCAATAGCTTCCAAGCCCTTAAGGGGTGGAAAGTTTAAAAAATGATGGTTAATGTGTCTTCTTATGAGAATTGCAGTGCTTCTTCCCCTGCCTGTCAATCTATCGTTTCTATACACATGATAGTTTGGGAGACCAAACTAACTACATTATTTGAGAAATGTTTCTTGAACATATAATAATTTTGAATACTCACTGAGGAATTGCATCAACTCACCTTTTTAATTTAGAATGAAATTTGCATTCCAAGTGAGTACAGAAATTCGATCATCTCTATTCATTTATATGATTGAGAGAACACTGGTGATTTTTGAGTATTAAACATTCCTAGAACCATTTTTTCTATTTGTCATCATTGAATGCAGTTGAACTTGCATGACCTCCAGGAACTGCCGCATTTGCTCTGGAGGATTTGTGGTTTTGATCTGAGGTTTTGGGATGTTATTAGGAATTGCTGCTGGTTGGGCTGTTGGGCTAGAATTAACTCGGGCTATTTGAGCGAAGGTATTTTTAATATTTTTGGGGTTTTTAGGACAACCACCATAGTTTGCGCGATGCTCCCCGCCACAATTGACACATTTCGGTTTTTGTTCTGGGTGCTTATTGCAGTGCGTATGGTGATGAAGACCATCACACTTTATGCATCGGGATTGTGCGTGGCAGTTTTTGGAGGAGTTCCAGTTGTGGCAGCTTGGCCTCGTAGCAATTAAAATTGGTGTTTGTTACACTGTCTTCTGCGTGTGCTCTTCTCGGCGGCTCACGCCAAATTGTATTAAAATAGATTCGCAGCAAGTCGTTTTTGTACTCTTACTGCAAGCCAAATTTTGGCACAAAAAGAAGCCCGCTGCAAAAATCTGTTGCTGCTACAGTACGCGAACAGACCTAATATTTGAAGGGAATGCTATCCAACGAGTATTCAAAGCTTAAGTGGCTAATTTTACTCATATATGGAACAACGGTAAATAGAGCGAAATCGAAAATTGACCGAAATTCATATGAAATCAGCAAGCATGAATATGTCGGACAGGAGAGCGAAAATTTCACAGTGAATTGCGAAAATGTTGCACTAGAATCCAAAATTTTTGCACTGATATGCGAAAATTTCACACCTGAACACAGTTTTGTAGTATGTACACGAGTGTACACACAAAGTAACTGGTCAAAGCTAATTACAAGTTTGTTAGAATCTCAACAAGTCATAAAACTATCAAGGACAAGATGAAGTCCCAAGAAGTCACGAATAATCGATACCTTTCCGTCCGCATACAGTTAAAATGAAAAAATTTTCAAGGAAAAATGGGAAGTCAATTATATATCAAAGAAATAGTAAAGGTCCTAAATGTCTTCCTTGAGAAACACCAGATAGGACATCAATTTTTGGTGAAAAGGCGCCACGGAAATATACATATTGGGTACAGCTTTCCAAATAAGAAGCTACAACGTTTTAACATAGGGTCAGGATCTTACAGTAACAACTATGAAGCCTCCATTTTCACGTAAATCATTGATTTTTGACTTCAAAGTGCTAGTCACTTGTTTTTCCTTTGTGTAAACAAACAACTCTCAAATTTTGCCTTTGGGACTTATACATGGTGCCAGCCGTTTCAGTTTAAATTATGCTAAGTCACTGATATGATGGAGAATGCGTCTCAGCCCTTTTGCGAGAAACTTTAAAAATTCATTTAAATGTCTTATTTGGATTATCTAGTACTCTAAATCAAAAATGTTGATATACATGTAATTTCAACATTCATTCAATAACTTAAAATGTGAATATTGAAACTGAAAAATTAAAAAAGATTTAGCATCGGACACGACGTATTTCGCATTTGGATAAGACAAACAAATACTAAATACAAAATAAAATCTAAATAAAATTAATAAGAAAAAAAATATATAAAATACAAAATCCTCTCTGAAAGTGACCTGAAAAAACTCAACTGGAAGAAGTAAATCGTTGCGTAAAATGATTTCGCTTGCTCACTAATCGGCATTAAATTTAATTTTTTAATGTAACTGTTCTTTGCCATACTTTAATGCAAACACTACCTGCTTCATTTGATTTCACACCAATTCATTCTCAATCGGTACAAATGACTCATTCAATTTACATTCAAGCAAAGCATATCAATTTACAATAACATTTTCAACTCTTCAAATTTCCAGGGCTTTTCATGTTCCGATCTGTTGAACGCGGGAATGCGACAATCTGGTGTATTCTATCTGCAAATCCGCGGAACAACCTATTGGTTCTTGAAAGTGTACTGTGAACAGGAAATCGCTGATGGCGGATGGACGGTAAGAATCACTGTAATTGTATATCTTCTCGTACTATTTTACAGGCAAAATGATATTATTTACGAATGCAATCAGCGATCGTTGCGCATATTAACCGGCAAAGGTAAGGTGCTAGTGGCTATAGCCAGCCGTGGTAAAATGGCGGTAAATCTCAGTCAGTATGCACAAGCTCTCCGATGGGCGCTTATATTATACATTGAGGTGTTTTGTCCAAGGACGGTCAGTGTTGCATACATCCGACATGAACAATCCGCATAGAAAAAATATATGATTATGTTTCATTTTATTGGTACAGGCCGATTAAGCTAATTTCTAGCCGCATCATAGAGTACAGGTCTGAAATGGCTTCGAAATGGATTTATCAGACACACACGACTGTGAAATAGCATATACATGGATACAACATTAATTATTTAATTTATACATATTGCTGCATTACAATTGGAAAATTTGCATTGCTTCATTCAGGTTATTCAACGGCGCGATGACTTCGGCGAGCCACGTGAGAATTTCAACAGGGATTGGTCCGACTACAAAAATGGATTTGGTGACCCGGCCAAGGAGTTTTGGCTTGGCAACGAGAACATCTATATGCTAACAAACAACGAAGATTACTCGTTGAGAGTTGAGCTGGAAGATTTCGAAGGCAACAAGAGGTGAACACAATAATGATTTTTTGTCAAATCTTCTTCATTATTTTTGTCAAGCGCTGTTTCAGTAATTTTGCGACTTATGTTGAAATAAATAGTGAAATATTCTTTTTAGATATGCACAATATTCACACTTCAAGATACATTCTGAAGCCGATTATTACAAACTGGAAATCGATGGCTACGAAGGAAACGCAGGCGATTCGTTGAATGATCCTTGGTACGGATCCAACAACAGTCCATTCTCAACCTATAACCGAGATAACGACAGAAGCTCATTGAATTGCGCCAGTATGCTCAAG
This sequence comes from Nemotelus nigrinus, assembly GCA_947369275.1. NCBI lineage: Eukaryota > Metazoa > Arthropoda > Insecta > Diptera > Stratiomyidae > Nemotelus > Nemotelus nigrinus. The sequence continues at coordinate 223,295,061 of OX376372.1, read as the reverse complement.
GTAAGTATTTAGCAACAAGCAAACATATGTTCAAAAAACATTGATTGAAATAATGCTTTTATAACTGTAGGGTGGTTGGTGGTGGAAATCATGCGGCCGTGGACTAAACGGACTCTATTTACACGACCCGCAAGACCTAACAGCACGTCAAGGTATCGTATGGTTCCGTTGGCGCGGATGGGACTATACTCTGAAGAAGGCAGTCATGATGATCAAACCTCGAGGCCCACAATCACCGACGCAAGCACAAGCTGGATCAGCATAAACCAAGTTACAAATCAGTATCAAATACTCTTCAGACTAACGAAACCCACCCTCGTGAACTTTCCCGGCTCCTTCCTATCCCTCCCTTACGCTACTGGCCTCAATTTCATCAAAGTACGAAAAAAAACTCTTACCCGAGACTACTTGCTGGTAGTTTACCTTCAAGCGAGAGTATAAGCCCAGTGTTATGAAACATTCTTGTGTTACTTCCTAAGGTGGTAATTGGTCTCATGTTTGGAACCTATCTATTTCTTCATAACACTTACGCTAACTTCTAATTTACGAATTTTCCCAAGCAAACATTAAAAAAATGTTTTTGGCCGGATTTGTGGCAATAGCTTAACCAACTGAAAACTTCTAACGCGACCCCAGTCGCTTTGTATATAAACCGTAGAACTGTATGTACATTCACATTTCAAACCACCATTCGCTATCGAACGGAAAACACAATCCAAGAGAGAGCACATAGCGTCCAAAGACAACTGGAAGTAAATCGTCGCAACTAATAATATTTTTAGATAAATCAATCCAAGTGCACCACCATAATCTCTCTAGACTACCGTTCCTGTTTTTTTTTTTCCTTTTTTACTCTCTCCTTCCTTCAAATTCATAATTTTCATCAATGACAATCATGTAAATTATTTTAGCATCGAACAACTCATTACATTTTATATTATACCTGATCCTGAGTGAAACGACTTCTGACCTGACCCGACGACCAGACCCGAACTGACCCGACCCGCAAATGCATCCATATTATCCCGCTCCACTATTCCCTATAGCTTCGCATATTTTCAGGCACAAAATATCGTAAATTTTCAAGATAAGATTCGAATTCAACGAAAAATTCAAAATAATTTCTCTTGATTAGCTCACTGATTGAGCAGTTCAGTTTATCACTTATGAAATGTGAAAATTACGAAGAAAATATGTGAGGAAAATTCGTTTTCTTATTTTTCATGGTAGAGAAATTGTGTAAATATCGTTTTTATACATAAATGTACAGTGTTTTTATATATTTTATAAATAGACAATAAAATAATAAATAAGGTATTTTTGTAGTAAAAATAAAATGAATGTGTTTTAATTTATCAAAATAAATGTAAGTGAACGTGTCATTCCGCACAGCAGGAATAGAATCCTGTCAGAGTTTCAATAGTTTATTTTCATTCTCAAAGGATGTCATTTATTGAATTTACAAATATGATTCTGTCCTGTTTGGATAAGTAAAAGACATTTGCTTCTTTATACAATGTCATACAGTTTAATTGAATGTCCCATCTGAAGATAAAACATTCATCCATCTCTCTGTAGAAGATTATAAAATTCTCATAATGTACCCATTATTCATCGATTGCAAGAGCTCAAAGCTTTCAAGCAGTATTTCTGAAATTAATTTTCAACGTTTAATAACTGTTTGCTTCATTATTTTGATTATCAATGTGACACCGAAATTTTGATTGTGTTTGGGATGAGTATTCATAAGATAATGCCTCCAAATCAGTAGCCTGAGGTATTTTTGGTTGTTCCTCATGCTCTTGCTTCTTTGAGCCAAAATCGTCGTTAAAGCGAAGTCTACAAGTTTATTTTAACAAATCATATTATCAGGGTTAGTAGCATCTATTTTGCTACACGATAATTTTAAACTAAGACTGGTTTGTGACAGTTCTTTTTTATACAAGCTTTGCGAGATGTATTGTAAATTTGGGCTAAACTCGACTACGTGCTCCCCATAGCCATTAAACAATTTTCCCGACTGATATTTGCGTGATATGTTTGTGTTTTTGTGGTTGTGTGCTTGTTTTTGAGGGCGTTTATTGTTTGTTTGCTTGTTTATCATCATCGTCTAGTTTCTGTATGTTTTTGAGGATTCTTCTTCAAGTTGGACGAACAGGGAACAAAAATTGAAGAAACACTAACAAAAACGTACAAAAAATAAGACAACACACTAAAGATAAAAACAAACAAAAAAAAACACCCCCAAAAACAAACACCATAGCCACAAAAATACCGGCCTATGCCGTTCACACTACACTCTAAATCAGGCGATTTCGATCAGCTGATCGCTTTAGAGCTAAATCAACTTAAATCTACCTGATTACCCGTACATTTTTTTCGGCTTCTGACAGAGTTAATCAAGTAGATTTAGTAAGTTAGTTCGCTCTGTTTAGTTATATATGCAACTGCTAACCATTTTGAACAAAGTATTAATAGTAATTTCCCCAATTCCTTAATCCTGAAGATATAACTGTATATTGCAATTTATTTTCTTTAATATGGAAAAACTGAAAACAACAAACGACCCAACTTGATATCTTTTAAAAAAAAAATTATATATATTTTGTTGAATATGGTTTGTTATTGCTACTTCAAATAGCAATTATTATTTCATGGCAATTATTATTTTAAATGTAAAATATTGTATAGAAAAATCTACTGCAATTTAATACTCTGCATCTCACAACATGTAATAAATATTAAATTGAATTAAATTAAAATTAAATTGATTTTCAGTAAGCTTCTTCGATTCCTCCATTCTCGTCATTTTCGCACATTTCACTTGTTGGTTTCTGGCTACGAAAAATCTGAAAAATCCCCGAGTGTTTTAGTTCTAAAAGATTATAGTCTCTGATTAGATAGCTTCTGAAAATGTGTCTAAAAATGGTTGACAAATAATGTGTCTAAAAATGGTTGAAATGAATGGAACGGAGATGAAGATTTTCAGTTATATATTTATATATTTCATTCAGTTTTGAGTGGTTTTGGGAGTGCGCGATTTGGTACAAAGTGCAAAGTTCTTTTACGATTTTTGAAGCAACTGTTCAATGCTTTGAGCTGCGCTTGTTTTTGGGGGTGTCTTTTTTTAAACTAATTAATTTAAAATCAAAAAAAAATTCTTTGATTCCTCCATTCTCGCCATTTTGCCATTTTCGCGTTGTTTACTCAACCATTTTTAGACACATTTTTAGAAGCTACATCTAATCAGAGACAATAATCTTTTACAACTAAACACACACGGGGATTTTTCAGATTTTTCGTAGCCAAAAACCCTGCAAATCAGGTACCATTGTGTTTACATATTGCGCAACGTAAAGGCGAAACAGACTAGCCAATTTGGCTGAGACAAATAGGTCATCAAGTTATATATATATATATATATATATATATATATATATATATATATATATATATATATATATATATATATATATATATATATATATATATATATATATATATATATATATATATATTATATATATATTCAACCTGAAATAGAATAAGAAATATGTTCAATCCAAAAACGAATATCTTTTGTTCATGTCGATCATTTAGATGCACGGTACTTTTCTGTTTTCCCCCACCCCCCATTTTTTTTCACTTTTTGTTGTTGCAATGCTTCTAAAATTGATTAGAAAGTAGTAATTAACCAAAATTATGATGGAGAAACACGTTTAAAAGAAGAAAATTTTTTAATTTTTTTTTAAATTAAATTTTTAATTTAAAAATTAATTAAATTAATTTAAATTTGGAATTAATGTCACATAACAGTGAGAATAAATTTTGGTACTTTTCTGTTTTTCTCCCTCTATTTATTTAATTTTTTTAATGAAAACTGCTCGAAATGGGTTAAAAAGTTACTCCACAAAAATTGAGATGGAAAAATTCATAAAAAAAAAAATTTTTTTTCCGATTTTAAATTTTTTTTTCATTTTTATGTGGCAGAATGAGTTTTTCAAAAGTTAAAGTGTTGTTGGGGAGGCCTGCTCATTATACTGTTATAAATCATATTGTTACATGCACGAACAAACATGTTTCGACGTGTCGGCGGCCGGAAGAGCGACAACCGTTAAAGAGTCTGTCTGATCATGTGTTCTTGGAAAAGAAACAATCTATAAATAGCCAAAAACCGTAAACAATCTATAAATAGCCAAAAACCGTAAACAATCTATAAATAGCCAATACACAATAACAATCTATGGATAAAACGTAGAATAATCGTCTAGAACGTAAAAAGGGAACATTCCAGAGCCTCAAACCCATGAGTCAGAAATTCCCATGAGTCATCTTCCACACAGTCAAGATCTTTAAATAACTCTCTAGAAGGCAGTTGGAGAAACTTCGAGAACCTAATACACGGACCCATTTCCCATATCACATGGCGACGGAATTTCCCATTAGTCATTTCGAAGACGGATCTAGAACCCAAGACACAGCTCTAGAAAGTCCCAGATGTAGAATAATGATCAGATATGACTATAAATACCGCCGCGAGAGGAGCTGGCGATCAGTTAAGAGATAGCGAAGACAGCGTAAAGGCGCGATACAGCAGTTTAGTGTATCCGGGCGCGATTAATTAAAAGCGATAAGCGCGAGTAATTATAGTGCGATAATTAAATTGAAAAAGTGTTAAATTGTAACGCGAGATTATAGTAGTGCGAATATAAAGTGTAAATAATTAATAGTGTTTATAATAAAAGTGTAATTAGTGTTTTAAAAGAAACTGTTTTATTTCACGAATGTGAAGAATATCGAACCCACAAAAGGTGTTTAACGGTAGATCATAACAATATAAACAAATTGTATTCAGCATTATTAATGTAATAGCTTAATTGTAAATTGCGTTGAAGCTTCGGAAAGGTAAGACGTCAAAAATGGAGCAAAATTTATTCTCACTGTTATGTGACATTAATTTACAATTTAAATTAATTTAATTAATTTTTAAATTAAAAAATTAATTTAAAAAAAAATTTAAAATTTTTTTTTTTTCTTTTAAACGTGTTTCTCCATCATAATTTTGGTTAATTACTACTTTCTAATCAATTTTAGAAGCATTGCAACAACAAAAAGTGAAAAAAAATGGGGGGGGGGGGGGAAAAACAGAAAAGTACCAGATGCACTTCGAAACACTTTGCGAAACGAAGCGAAACACTTTGATGCGCGAGTTTCTCGAACCAAGTTTGATGTTTCGAATCACGTTCATACGATGCGAAGCGGTTTCGCGAAACAGTTACGGGAAGCAGTTTCGCGCACTGTAACGGCTATTGGAGTTTGTTTATGCCCAGAATTGTATCGTGAATTATCCAAATGTGAGGACATTTCCGCACTATCAGTCTTTCGGCTTCTCAAATTATTTCACACACACAAGTTCTCCCATTCTTGTGCATGCCTTAAGATCATTATTGTTATTAAAAATTATTCAAATTAAATTAAAAATTTTAACTTTTCCTATTCAAACAGCGCCTCTCAAACCTGTATTTCGCGCTCATGTCGCAACTAGCTTCGGGCAGAACTTGCACGTGGACCGACAACTGTCAATATACTGTCAAATTGACACCACGGACTGGTGCGGTGGAATTGTTGGGTCTCAGAATTGTATCGAAAAATTAAGTATTGAAAATGAACGTGGACAGTGATAGTGATTCTGAACTTCAAGCTATTCTAAACGATGAGAATCAGAAAGAATCTGCGAAAGAAAGTTTAGTTAAAAGCGATGAAAATCCGTCATCTCCCAAGGAAATAAAACGTAAAATCGCGAACGACTCGAGAAGTGTCAAGAAACGTGCGAAGAGACCAATAAAAAGGAAACCAAACCGAGTTGATCCACCAAAATCCGACTATGAAAAGTATTTGGATAAGTTAATTTTCGGTGATCGAGCTGGACTACTCAAAAACCTCAAAGAAGCTGCAGGCGAGAATGAAAGTGATATCACCAGCACCACCGACGAAAAGTCCAAGCGAAAACCAGTCTGGCATGATTCTGACGATGAAGATTTTCACATAGGCGACGTGATCCAAGCAAATAAACGGACAGGACCACTGCCTCATATCGATAGAAATAAGAAATACAGTGAACTGCTGCAGAGTAGATTTCACCGTTTGCAAGCACCACCAAAATGGGCAGATTTGGATAGAGCTCCTGACTCCGATTCCGACGAAGAAATACTGAAATCCGTTGGGCATCTTTCAAAAAGAATTACAGGAGCTTTACCTGCCAGTAATATCGAATTGAAACGGCTGAAGGATTTGAACCGTGCAACGTATGCGGAGGGAAGTATCACATCAGTTCAGTTTCATCCTACGTCAACAGTAGGAATCGTAGCAGGATGTTCGGGGGTTGCGTCAATTTATTCTATCGACGGAATGAAAAACGAAAAGTTGCACAGTGTGAAATTCGAAGATTTCCCCATCAAATGCATGAAATTACTGCCTGATGGCAGCTGTGTGATAATTGGTGGAGACAAACCACACTACTACACCTACGACCTAATGTTGGGCGAAGCGACCAGATGCATGCTCCCAAAATCAATAGTTTCAAAGTTAAATAAATTTGCGATTTCACCGTGTGGAAATTACATGGCATCATCTGGGCGATTTGGAGAAATTCATCTGTTTGATACCAACTCAAAGGAGCTGCTTAGAACATTCAAGCAAGAGGACCAATGTGCAGCGCTGCAATTCAACGAAAACTCCACGAAGCTCTTAGCACATTCACATGGATCGGAAATAAGCATCTTTGATCTACGACAGGAGAAAATCGAGCACATTTTCACCGACGAGGGTTGCATCCGGGGAAAAGCGCTCGCGATTAGCGCCAACAGTCGAATGCTAGCGACAGGAAGCAACGAAGGCGTTGTCAACGTCTACAAATATTCAGACGTATTCAATTCCAAAACCCCCACACCTCAAAAAGTCATTTACAATCTGACGACGAGCATCAGTAGCTTGAATTTCAATCACTCGTCTGAGGTGCTCGGGATCTGCTCGGAAAGTATCCCGGGCGCAGTCAAACTCGTTCACTTCCCTTCCGGAACAGTGTTCCAAAATTTTCCCCAGTTCCATTCAAAAATTGGATCGGTACGGATTGTGGAGTTTTCACCGGGCAGCGGCTATCTAGCTCTAGGTAGTTTAACTCCAGAAGTAGCATTGTACCGATTGAAGCATTTTAGTAATTATTGAGAAATATAGGCTGTTTAAGAAAGAATACAGTTTGTTTTGATTTTCGAATTCAGAATTAAGATATTGGTCCTACTAAGTAAGATTTTGCACAGCTTTGATTCTACGGGCTATGTCGCACTGGAGACTACGATCTAATCGACTTCAAGTGAAGGTGCAGCGCCTCGTTCTTTTGGCATTCCTTGGTCAGTTGTTTCACTGCTGCCGCGTACTTTCGCTGCTGCTCCACTAAACACATTAGTTGGGCGTTGAGTCCGTCGCGTTTTGCCTTCTCGTCATCGCATTTCACCCGCACTTTGATCTTAGTTTGCTTGACGCCCTCGACAATGGCCTCGAATTGCTTGATGAATTGATCGCGTGAGTGCGGATTATGCATACCTTCATTGTAGTTTTCGTAGATCGAGTTCAATAAGGACAGTTCCTTCTCCAAGTATAGTTTTGTGTCGTCGAGCGTATTGTACAGAGTGTAGAATTGTTTTGTTTCACGGTGCTTGGCACTGACTAGAATAAAGAATTAGCTTTACACTTAGATATTTCGATTCTCACCTTGATTGTACAACTCCAAAAATCTTCTTTGGTACTGAGCAAGCTCTGTACGATCGGGAATGTTATCCAATTGCCTTTGGATGGATACGATGGCACGGTTGCGCTTTGCTAGTTGTAAACGAAGTTGCTGTTGACGTTCCTTTTCCTTCTCTAAAAGCTCCTTGCTCTCAATTATTCCATTGTCAGGATTATAGTCTTCTGCTTCTCTGAAATTCATTCGAATTTAAAATGCCAGGCTATGTAGGAGAATCTTCAACATACTTGATCTCTTGCTGCAGTTTTGCTAGTTCTTCACGACACTGCTCCTTATATTTCACTTCTTCTTGCTTCAATTTTTCATTTTCTATAACCAGTTGTTGTATATTTTCCAAAACTCTGAAAATATTCAGTTAACTGAAACAGTGAGAGCAGTATATATGCCTTCGCAATCATTACTTTTTATCGGCGATGGATTCCCTTTTTTCAAAGTCTTTGATTTCTGTACGTAAGCCGTCTTCGACTTTCTTTTGTTCCTCAAGTAGGGCCTTCATTTTATCCAGTTCCACCAGGAACTCCTGGTTCTCGGCCTGGACGCGATTTATCTTTTTCTCCAGGACTGTTCGAGTTGCTTGCAATGACTTGATTTTACTTTGTTCCGAAAGCTCTTTCGTATCGATTTCCAGTTCAGATTTCAAATCGGTGTAGTGTTTGAACATGGCTGATTTTTCCTTCTCGCTGAGAGTTGGTTGGATGGAAGAGACTTCCTGTTTCGGCATGGAAAGATGTGGAAGTAGTATGGGAATAGTAAAGTAGAGAGTAGTTGTTTGTATCGTAAATTGAATGTTAAATATGAGGATTTTTTGAAGTATTTACACATTATAGTTGATTGGAGGATAACAACTGTAAACATTTTGTTGGAATTCGCTAGGTCAAACGGGCAAAGTCTAACAGTTTTACATAGGTGCGCACTACGATATTTGAGTATACGGTCTTATGTCTACAGTTTACTTACGGCACATTTTTCAATCAGCCGAGCAAATATTTTCGAAAAATGATTAAAAATAAATTCATTGGAATTGAAATTTGTAATTTGATGCCGTTTTTTATACTTTTTATACTTTTCGTTATATTGTTGGGAGCGAATATGTAGTTGAAAAAAAGTTCTCAGTTTACCTTAGAGAATTTGATAAAATCGTCGCAGATTACTTTATATTGAAAATGTAATTCATGAGCATGTTATAAATATATTTATGCGATAATTATCTTGAAATTGATACTGCAATTTTTAATAACATTTCTAACTGAAGAGCAAACTTATAAAGAAATATTCTTCGAACGTTTGTGTATGATCACTCGTGCTTGATTAAGGAACAACGATCGACGGTTTCGTATCCAATGAGAAGTATTCTAGTTGAGCATTCAAGAAAAAAGGGGAAGTTACCTACATCGACCAATATACCAAAGAAACAATGGTTGAGCGTTTTGGAGATTTGTCTTAAAAAATTAATGCTAACTTATGACCAAATATCAAAAAGTGCAATTGGATTAAAAACCGTAGAAAACGCAATTATTTAGCTTTTCGAAATACAATGTTTAAGATATTTTGTCTAACATACTTTTCAGTCTAACATAGTGCCAACTTTAAGTTTTGTCAAGCCAAATTAGCTATTTTGATAAATCAATTAGACGCGTTTGAAAATTTAACGATTAAGTAATGATTCATTGACTTGAGTGCATCAAATGATTATAATGAAAATGAAGATCCGATAAATGTGAGTAATTGTTTGACATAATAAAACCAGTAACCAATAGTATTACAACCTTGTTGTGGTCAAGTTGGCCTATGAATTGTAAGTTATTAATACCAAGAGTGCCAGCCAAAGATGATTAACCCTCTTATCTCTGGGTATCCGGCATGGTCAGTTGGAAAAGGGTTCGGATTCTGCAGGCACCAACCTTATGTATGACAGCAATGGAGGACCCTGGTTGCAGTGGTAGCTCACAGGTGAGCATCGTGGAAGATTCTAAGGTCAGCGAGCTTTCGAATTTGCTGATAGCATCTCCAGTGGTTATAGACTCCAGAAAGGCAAGTACAGTGACAGCTGGAAGCCCGATTAAGGGCGTACCAGAAGATATGGTGCTTTTCAGTAAGCTGAGCCTGGGCATCGATGTCAAACACTGTAATATAAGGTACAGGAGTCTCAGGAAGAATTTCAACAGCGATGAAGATGGTTTCAACTTGATAATCGTACTTGACCAGAGAAGTTTTTCGGTGCACAAGGACAAATGCTGAGCTACTTCCTGTTTGCGGTTAGATCCAGTGGAAAGTCTCTCCTATAGAGTTCTTTCACTAAGGTAACGCGGAATTCGTCAATGGGTCTCCGCAAAAGGGGCCGCAGACATCATTTCTGGACATTTCTATGCTTGAAGGTATATCTTTTGTTCATTTGTTCACATTAACTTGCAGTATACCAAGGCATCGTGCGTTTTTTTTTTTTTTTTTGAGCGAAAAACTAAAAACTGCAAGTTTCCTTCTATATTGGTTCGAGGCGGCAGAATCTGCAGACTAACTGCAATAACGAGGGCAAAGATCTTTCACAATGAAAGCTCCGCAAGGCCAAAGACTTGCATTCTGGTTTCCAATCTGCTTGATGCCACCACGCTCAGACAGTTTTCAAGTCAGGGCCTTTGAGAGGTCGTCGTGCAGTACCGGGAAAAAGGCAAGCTGAAACGCAAGATTATCGCGTCAGCGGAATTTCCTTTTGGCTCCTTTCGCCCATCACCAAAATAGAAGCTGATGGACTTGCAACAGTAAGCTGAATCAGAGAAACTGCAGCTTTTCGTGGGCTACATTGCTAACTCCCAGCACACCGGTTGGACCAGCAACGCCAGAGAAGACAGACTTTTTTTTTAAAAAAAAAAAAACTTTTGTGGATTCTACAAACACGGATTCAACAGCAACATCCCGCGGGGAAGAGAAGGAATTCAAGAAACACTGATTGGGACAAGTTCAATCGATTTCTTGCACACAGAGCATGTCCTAGGTGTAGGAATAAGTCCGCAAAGTCACTAGTCTCTCGGTTGAACACTCTGAATGCAGCCGTAACAGGGAGCTATGAAGAAGCCGGTTCAATCAGTAAAAATAGATACAGCAAGACCGTTTCCTGGTGGAATCGGGAACCAGAGAAGCTGAGGTTTAACAGCAGGAAGCTCTATAATTGAGCTTGTAAGACGAACATTGAGGATGGCTGAATCGCCTACAGAGCCTCGCAGAGAATCTATAAAAATATAGTGAGGAAATCCAAGAAGGAATTATTTAGATTGGTCTGTGAAGGACTGCAAGGTTGAAGGACTGGAGAAGGACTAATCAGCTAAGTTGGACTCTCTACAACGCTCGGATGGTGATTGTAACAACGTAACACAAGTAACAACGATAATGGCATATTACTACATCTAGACAATACGGTTTTAAAGGATCCATATGCAAAGAGATAGATGAATAATATTTCGAATATCCGTTACGACAATTCGAAATCAAGGGTAAAATCCGAAAAGATGTGGGAAAACTTCAAACATTTTTTAGGATCTAGATGAATATAGACAACAATGCGAACATTTAATATTTGAATATCAAAATATAGTAGTTTCACGCAACAAAATGGAACGGAACATGCACAAACATGATATGGGCAAATGTGTAATGTACGAAATGTCACATTGCGTTGAATATAATAACTCTTTTGAACGGTTTTTTCGAAAACCTTGAAACATTTTCAACATACTTTCATCATCAACGTCAACAAAAACAATTACAAATTTCTGCATGCACACAGCTAACATACTACAAGCAATACAAACAAACACACAGAAAACTATCCAAAAATCAATTATTCAAATTGAAAATAAGCTATCGAAAAATCACTTTAAAAAAATATTTCATATCATTACCTCGTTTGCAACGTAAAGATTTTTAAGCAGCTGGTCAACATCAATCTGCAAATAAAATGTCCATTCCGTTGTTGTTGATGTTTTTCGGTTGTTTGATAGTGTCATTAGTGGTTTGGAGTGCGAAATTAATATTTAATGAAGAGTAAAAAGTATTTTGAAAAAATCTAAGCTAAATTGAATCAAAAAATGTAATTCGAATAGTAAGCTAATCAAATATTTTGCATATTATTATAATGAATCGAAAATATGGAGTAATAGCTTCGACATAGAAAAGCATGCGAGAAATCATTGAAAATTTGAAATTAATTAAGACGAAGAATGTGGCGAACCAAACAAACTTCTATAGAAGCTATTCGCAAAAAAAAACATTGCATTATAGATTGAAAACCAAGCAAACATATTATTGATTAGCACAAGTAAAGTCAGAGAAGTTAAATGAGTGAAAACAACACGGTTTTTCAGCAAAATAAAACAATTCAGCAATAGAATAAATTTCTTTGTGACTGAATTCCTGAAGCGTGTGTTTACCTCCTTTTCGAAAATGTCGTCATCGTCACCAGCAGTAGTTCCACTTCCAGATGAATCATCTGATCGTTGCGATGAAGAAGTCTTCGATAAAGATAAGGTCGAGGTTGCACTTTGTGCATTGCCCTTGTTTCCATATTCAAGTAGGGTGATACGAACACGAGTTCGCTCATCTTCGTTACCAACATCTTTACGTTTGTATTGACGGTGTGGACTGTAGATGTTCTATAAGATAAAAGATTGATTAGTCTGCGAATTTAAATGTTTAAATTAATTGTTGCAAATCAACAATTGCATACTACTATGCTATGAATCGTCTATTCAGCTGATAATTTATACAGACTTTTGATTCGAAAAACGAACTCAGCAATAGCATTTACTTTACCTGAACTCTTTTTATATTTTCGTATGCATTCTCCAATTTCTCAATATTATCTCGATCTGATTTGAATTGAAAATGATTATGGAATTGTGTAACAGCAAATGTTTTCAATTTTTCACTTTTTTCTGCACGATTTTCAGCCTAAAATCAAAATTTTACATAAGTGGCTGTGAAGTGAAGGTCGTAATCGACTTACCGAACGCTTTACAAGCCATTGTATCACAGGAAATATATTTATAAAGTCTAAACCTTGTATTTGATGCGGTTCTAGTAAGTATGGACATTTCATTTTCGGAAGAATTATAACAATTTTTTCAGTCAAAGCACTGAAAAAAGATAGTCAATAGCAAGAATTGTAATTTGATTCTAGAGTGAAACAAACTATTGCTTGATTGGAGGGCGCAAAAAAGCATAGTCTGATTAGTAGAAGGTGGCGTAAACTTTCAAGCTACAAGTTGTGTTAAATAACCGTTTTTCAATGGTTTTGCCGAATTATTTAATATTTTGCAAACAATAAATTTAGCTTAATATGCTTACAAGGAAATATGGGAAGCAAATGTCTTCTGCAAAGAATCGATCGCGTAAGTTTTGTGAATTTCATGTAGCTCAACATGTTCGCCCTGCAACAATTTGGGAATTAGATTCCCGATTTTATTTGGTCTTTGACTCTAACTATGTACTGTGTGTGATTATGAAAAGTAGTACATAAAAATCTAGCTCCTGAATGGGTCACTGCACACAATCTTTTCTATATTTGCCTCTTAATTGTGTTCAGGAATAGAATACAATACGATGGTGACCTTTTACATAAATCAAAATTCAAAGCAGAAAGCGCTATTTTAAAAGACGAGAGCAGTGTAATACGGTATGTTTTCATAATTCACTCTTTTACTGTTATCAAATTCACTTGTTCATTCACTTAATTCCCTCGAAACTCATCACATAAACATCCTAGAGATCCCATGTATACACTATCACCGCTATCCCGCCATGTAACCAATAATCTTACATTTTTTGTCCTATGGTGAGATTTTCATGGAACAGTAGATCAACATTTACATCAAAATCACAAGCCTCGATACACCAAGTCATTCCTCCAACGATTTTATCAAAATCCGAGAGCCCTTTGATCAAAGCACGATAATATCCGGCTGCAACCAGGATATCAAATATCTCTTTCCGTTTCGTGTTTTGCTCGACATCTTCACGACGTTCAACCTGAAAACGTAGGCCATTTTCGATGTAAAAATTTCAGCAATAGATTTATAACTAGCTGACTGACCTGAATCTCATTTCCATCCGCATCGAATCTTGTTGCTAATTTTACATTTGGTAAATGTTTTGAGAAAATATCGCGAGACATACTGTCAACACTTTGCCCATCGATCCACCACTTTTCCGATTGGAATTAAGAATATTCGGTTTGACGTTTCAGCGAGGGTGGATGCTGACAGTTGACCTGCAGCCCAGCTGACGGTCAATGGGAATGTGCAGTGTGGTAGTGATTGGTACATGCGGTAAATGCTTGCTCCGGAGCTGCCGTTTGATATCTTTGGAAAAAATGATATTTTTACAAAGTATTTAGCGGCGTATGTAAGAAAATGAGTGAAAAATTCGCAATTTTCGAACTACACACTGTTTTAAACTGTTAATGTCTAACAGCATCAAACTTGCGGTAGCGGGCATACATAAAGTATGCATATACCTGGCCGGCATAAAGCAATCAATACAGCCGAGAACTCCTAAACCACCCCGGCCAAGGAAGGAATTAACAGTGCAGGGTGACATGACGCAATTTTCATCCATTTTCACCCACCAGAGAAGGGTATTTTTAATTTCACAGCTATAAGTGAATGTTCATGGTGAATTAGATTGCTTATACAAGATAACGGCCAATCATGCTACTATAGTTGTTATTGGTTTTGATTTGAAACACAAAAGGTGAATAAAATGCAACAATGTTTATTATATTAATCTACACTGTGAGTTTTAACAGAGAACGTTAACAATTTGAAATGGTCTAACACCCCCAGCACTGTATTGGAGATAACTAACCGAGAAACCAGGACTGCTATAAATCTATGTTTTGCGACTCCAAGAACGGATAGATTGAAAATGGACCCAATACAGCAGGCTATCGCATTATCCAATTCATTCCCGAACTCGATCAAATCGGCGGATAACATAATAAGCTCAAAAATAACTTGAAAAACAAGAATACTTTATGGAGAAGGTACCAATGTTTTTTTTAAACTTTTCTGGACACATAAATGAGAGCAAAAATATAATTTAAGGTATAACATTTAATTAAAATTGATAACGATTGTACTTTTTTTTTTGCTGCGAAATACTAGGACGATGTGTTTGATGAAGTGATAATGCACACGGATCGTGCATACTGATTGAGAGGTAGAAGGTGTGGAAGGACGGAAGCAAAAACAGTTCCGACTTTAACACTACGAATCTTAATTCCTAGTTTCATTCGAAAACAATCCCGAGTTTTACAATATTATTATTTTTTTAGTTTTTAAACTAGATAATCTCGAATTTTACAAAGCATATTAAATTCCGAAGTTTTAAGCGAAACGCTTTTTCATGAGAAAAGCTAGTATATATAAGATCTAAATAGCTATTAATTCTAAAGCTTATTGATAATGAGCATTATATGCACTAATCAAATCCAAGAGTGTCAGATTTTAAGGATCAACTGGCTGTACTAAAACAAATTTTCGCGCTATCAAGTATTACACTTGGCAGCAGAACGAAGGATGGGTTACCTTAAGGGGGGAAATACATGTAAAATCGAAAAAAAATTGCTAATTTCAGATTGAATTAAAATATATATATTGTTCATTCAGAAAATGTTTAATATTAAATCCTTAAAATACATGTTTCACAGTAAATGAAAATCTTCTTTTAATAATTTTTCAACACAAAATGGCGGCGATGCGAGCGAATGAAAAAAACACATCAAAAACTGCCTCGTACAACTTAACGCCTTTTCCGGGGAACTTGCAACATTCAGAGAAAAAAAATATGCTAAAGAAATATGTAATTCATAGGTGAACCAATAAAATTTACAAAAATATTTTAAATTTTTACATTAATTTTAGATTAAACATAAAAATCGATTATTTTTCAAAAAAATCACACTTTAAACATTAATAAACAAACTATTTTTCTGAAATTACAATAACATTTAGGTTCAACGAGGAGATAATACTCTTTTGTAGATGTGGTATAAATTTGAGCCGGATCGATTCAATATTTTTTGAGATATCTTGTACGGCAGTTGAAAAAGTACTACTTTGAGAAAAACGCGTTTAAAGTTTTAAAGCTCCACCGACCTGCGGAACGCCGCGCTGCCTTTAACTGACTATAACTCGAGAACTAATACGAATATCGCTTCAAAATTTTTTTTGGTTTATTTTAAGAGCATTTCAAACATTTTGATGTAATAAAAAAAATCGATTTTTTTTTAGCAGTTACATGTATTTTCCCCCTTAAAAACGAAGCTGGCCTTTCTTCATTTCCAGTTGGGTCTTATAGCATTGCACCCGTATTTGTAATTGTGATTAGATAATGAAGTTTCTTGAACTTATCACGATTAAGCCTCAAATAGTTCGTGAGTGAGCTTTTCATTATCAAAAGCAAATCCTCCATGAGTATTTTTTCTTGTATGCACTTTGTTTGAAAAACACCGGTTTGAACACATACCCGCGGTCGGAATCCGATTCTGAGCTGAAATCATTTAAATTAGCAAAATTAAACTATTAGCACTATACTCCGTATTTATCACAGCTAAGTTCCCGAACCGAAGTGAAACTGCGCTCCAATTTGCGATGATTACCTACATAACTCACGACATGCGTTTCATTTTGCGGGTAGCCTAACAGAACACCTCACTTCGGATTTCGCTAGGTCCCCCACGAGTAACACTCCGTGGTGATTTAAAGTATTTTTAATTTTCACTTAGCTTCTAGAAGCACGTTGTCTTGGCAAGGACAACAAGAGATTTTGAAATTATTCATAAATAACAAAACTCGAAACGAACTTTTTTTTTCAAAAAATATTTTTTTTATTCATTAATGTGATATCACTTTGGACATAAGTAAATGTTGTTGATTCGACGAAATCATAAGGAAAAGTGTATTTTCTTGAGCGATTCTCTTTTTTGGTTGCTGTGGGTAAAAGTTTAAAAAATAATTTAAAGAACTTTATCGTATCCTATGTAAATAACTCTAGTTTCAGATTTCAGAAAATGAAATTTCTATTTGTAAATCGGACAAGCACGTCCATTGTGATTGTGTACGTGCGTGATATACGGATACGATGTACTCCATTCATACCAGACTTTATGCGACGAACTGCATCTCCAAAAGTTCACTTCAAGCTTTTCGCCGGCCTTTAACATTTGTGGTTCCTAGAAACCGAGACAGATAAAACAAAATTGAATATTTTTTTAAAAATTCATTCGTTTGTTAAGCGTAGCTTAATTAAATATAACACACTCACCGTGATTGGGAAATACATTGAGAACCACGACGACAGCCCTCTGGAATGCGTTAACGGATGGATACTTAAAATAATATCTTTGTATAAAACGGTATCAAAGTAACCAGCGAATCCATGTAGAACGCAATCTTGCGTCACATCGAATGCCAGTACTTTGTAGCGCGAATTATCGATCACCTCATTGCGGTTCGGATGATCGAACTCGAACACGGGCTGAGGTTCAGCTATGTGATAGACGTTCTTCAAATAAACAACATATGTATTTTCTGCTTGCGTCGCATAGCTGTGCATTTTTTCTCGGGGATTCGTACAACGATCGATCACAACCTGTCGCACCATATTGTAGATTTTCGATGACATCATCGGATTTATATAAGACGTAGAACGACAGGGTATGCTTATCCCGTCTGGCTTTAAGTGCTTTTGTGCACCGTCCAAACACTCAGGCGAGAGTTCGTTATCGCCAAATGATCCCAGAAGTTCTGAAACTAGAATATCAGCCTTTTCGGGGGGCTCGAAGTCACGCATATCACTGGAAATTATTTGAACGTCTGGAGAGAGGAGTTGAAAAAGATTTGATTAAGGCATTCATTTCTCCACAGAGATAATTTACTCGTCAAACTGACCTTTATCATTCCAAAGCTCTTGCACAAGACCTGTTAAAGTAACAATGGCGTTTGGATTCTTTTCAATAATATAGACCTTTACTTTGCGACCAGTGTTTGTAGATGCATTCAATGCAGCCCTAACAAGTGGTCCTCGACCAGCTCCTACTACCATAATGATCACCTGCAATGAGCAACATTTAAAAAAAAAAACAAAATCAAACCTTTATTTGCCAGAGTACATGCATTTTAACGTGGAGAATTACTCACAGTTTTATTGCTTATTTCTGAATCAGGTACTCTGTCGATAAGAGCAAGTTCGATGGCATCTTGATAATACTTATATTTAATGGGATCCTTCTCGAATATTTCGTATGTATACGAATCAAGATTGTCAAAGAGTGGCTGCAGTGGGATCTCGAGTAAATCGTCAAATCTGGAAAATAGGCCTACCCTCAATAAAATTCACCTATATAATTAAACTTAAGACAGTTCCCACCCTTGCATAGGATCGACGATCTTATGCTTTTCCACTAGGTGCTTTATATACTCTGCATAGTGTTGCAGGCTGCCATCATGGTGTGTAGCTTTCACGATGAAATGCGTATTGTTCCCAATGAATTTGGCAAGAATTTCCTGGTGAGATTTCGACAGCACTGGGTAGTTGTTCCTGTTCCGAATGAATATATGCGAAGGGACAATTATACACTCCACAGGCTCACCCAGCCATCGTCGCATCGATTCATTGCTAGGTATGTCCTCGCTCAGTTCAAGTACAAGTTTGATTTTCGAATTGAAGTCCGCCGCCATTCGGAAACGATTCCACCAGGTCCAAGTGTCTTCGCCAGTCTTTTCCAGATCATCTTCCTCGACATCCGAACGCCACACTTGTTTTAAGTAGTTTGGATCGACCATTGGAACCGACGCAAGTACTGTCCCTGCAAAGACTACACTATCAACAAACTCTCAACAGATGCTTTTCTTGGCTTCTACCTTTAATATTTCGACTTATCAGTCGCGCCAGATTTACCGTCCGCCCTGATTTAATGTGAACCATCATATGCCCGTGTTGCACCAAATGCTCGGCAAATGAGACTTCCTGCAACAGTGTTTTCTCCGAGCGCCGTCGAACACTTTCGTCTGTCGAATCACAATCGGTGTAGTCGCTGAGAACCGATATGACTTTGTGCAGCCACTCTGCCGATTTCAGAATTAGATCAGATCGAGAAAATACTACATGTTGGGATTTGCATGGTTCCAAATCGAATTCACGATGAAATAGCGGATTTACTATAGGAACAGCCACGGCATCGTAGCAGTTTTTGGTTGCAAGATCGATACAATCGGGCAGGTTGCTACCATGGTATTGATAAAGGCACACGTATGTTTTTATCATTTTAAATGCACTCAAACCGAACGGTGCGTATTTTGATTGATAAAATTAATGAAACTAGAGGTAGGCTAAAGGTTCACAGTTCAACCGGTGTTTTGACAAGTACACGGACGGATAGGTGAATAGCGCACCGCCGAAAACTTCTTGCTTGCTGACTTCTTGGTACAGTACGGGTAGTTTTGATAGTTGCTGCGAATAGCCTCATGTGGTCAGATTGGTGAGAAAGATGATTTGAGTGGGCCTGTTCACATGCGAATTATTGCCGCGGCAATTGCACCGCGTTTATGGACAAAACTTCAAAAACTTGCCCATCAAAATATCGGCGGCTAAAGGTGAGCAATACGCACACATTTAAAGACTTTTTAGGAGACATCTAATCCTGCTGCGAATCCATCTGGCTGTTTACAAAACGTTTGGCTGCTAGAAATCGATCGGGTAAGAATTTGCGTTGGGCAATGCTTTTATCTACAGTAGAGTAGAAATCTACAGCTGACGGATGCCGCGAACTTGCTTTGCCGCGGTAAGCACACGGGATGTGGACTCTTGTAATAAACGACAAAAACACAATAAACGGAAACAGAATTGTTGAGTGTTTCAGATTCAAATGTTAGCGGTTAGCTGTACTCTTTTTGGCACGAGGTTTTTTAATGGTTTGCTAAATTTTGTGCACAGTGAACGTAAATAATAATCTGTGAAGCTATGGCAGAAGTGAAAAACGAAGGCAATTCAGTTTGGGAAAAGAGTCAAACTGAAGTGTTATTATCTGCGTATGAAAAGTACCCTGTTCTATATTCGTCCACACATCCAGACAACTCGAACTTTATCACAAAAGTCGATGCACTCGGGAAAATAGCGGACGAAGTGGCTACCGTAAGGCCTGGTGTGGATATTCATGAGATAAAATCGAAACTTCGAACAGTGAAACGGAAATTTCACAAAGAAAGACTGAAAATGCGAAAGCAAAGTCGAATGAAAACCAACGATGTGTACGTTCCACGATTATGGTATTACGATCGCATGAAATCTTTGATACATGCAAACAATAATACCGTTGGAGTATCAAACACAGATGCGTCCACCGTAAGTAAATATTCATGCTATTTCAGTTATTCAGAGCTCAGAAACAATTATTCGCTTGCTTTTGTTTTAGATCAATCGTACAATGACACCGGATACACACATCTTAGGACCCTCTTTGCCATCAGCACATACAGCCACCAAGGTATCACGCCTCACTAGGCTACCTGATACGAATGCAATGAAGAAAGTATTTATTTGGCTAAACTGTGTATTTGTTTTTTTTTTTAGAAAAATACCGAATCTGATAACAGTGAATTGTACAAGCCCTCCCACTTTATGCCCAATCATCAATCAAAGCACAAAGGGCCCACGAGGGAAAAGTCGTTTTGCAATTACATACACGCGGAACTTGAGTCATTTAAGTTGGAGGATACTTTCGACAAGGTCAAAATCAAAATAATGCGTGTAGTGGATGTAGCAAAGGCTAAAGAGAAGGAAACGTTGAGGCAAATGTCCAATTATAACACATCATTTAGAACTGCGCCGTCATTGTCATCTATGATTACACCCACAGAGAATAAGCCCGCACTGCCGATCCGTTCAGAAACTTGTGCCGGCAACGAATATGGTAATATAAGCCATTGATATCGGAGTCGAAAGCTGTGTAGATGACTGAATATGTTGATGATGCAGAATATGCTGCAAATTATTTAGATGCTAATCTTGACGAAGAGGTATCATATTATTATTATGATTCTTTATATGTTTAAGTTGTTTCGTTAGTGCTACTCTTACGAACGTTACATTAAAATAAATAATCTACGATTTTGGCTTTCTATAATTAAATCCTAGTCCAGCCCTGGCTAGATCGGCAAATATTCCAATTCTTATCCAAAGTGTCAAATGCTTGATTGATCCCAATATGATGCAGGCTGCGGTTCGCAGATGGTGAAAAAAACAGACCTGCGGGGTAACCGGGATCATACAACCTCGCAGTTACCAAATACATTCTTGAATTAACGCGCACTGACTGCAAACGTCTGGTCTGCATAAATACTGGCCACTATCATGTAGCAGCTCTCGCTATGAAACTCGGACTCCTAACCAGTCATAGGTCAGTGTTAGGATCCGGGAGTCTCAGAGACAATTCAGTATCTCCTGTGTCACCGTCCGATACTGGGAAAATACGAGACAGCACCGCTTCGATGAGATCTGGATGGTGGTACTGACGAACGTGACAAAGCAGAGCTTATAGCACATATTCCTCACAAAAAGATCGATGGCCACTTGGACTAAATCTTTAAGCTTGAGGTTTTCTTATATGGATCTTATATGCGTGATTCTGCGTCAGCCAGGAAAACCTAACATACGGTTGAGTACACCGCTTTCGAATTTTTTGTATGAGTTGTAAATTTGTTTAATTATCATCATCAAAAAAATAGAATGCCAAGCATACGTTGTAGAACGCCGTGCAACGTGAACCGCGTGGCTTGATACAACTATAACTTGAGGTCGAAGGACGCTTCCAAGGACAGTGTGCCTGGGTATCTGTGATGCCATGAGCACTATAACAATCTGCCTCCACTGAATATTCAAATTCACAGTGTGGAGATGAGCTGTGCTCATAGACTAAACCAACTTAGCATATAACACACACTGCGGTTTTACCGAAGCGTTTCCCGAGAGGAGAGCCGTGTCGGTATAGTCGTGCATTACTTTAACATTGTGATGATACACACCCCGGTTTGGCCGCCTCTCGGCTTTGTAATGCAAAACTAAACCGACTCGGTTCTCCTCTCGGGAAACGCTTCGTGTGTGTGATTGCGCTAAGTAGCAAACGACTGTTCTATTAGAGGTTCGAAGAGTGAAATCTTTCCAATCCTCACGATGCCTTTAGACGCTCGAGTGCCCTTACTCGACTTCGGGCGAAAATAGGAAGAAATCTTCTTAAGCAGAAGTGACTGGGAGCACCTGTACGAGGTAACACTCCAAGATCTTCTTCACGGTTGGTTCAAAGAAACATGTTAGACCTGGAGCTGGCGTCTATCTGCATTCATAGAATGACAGGTGGGCTTCTTCTCTCGGCGAGTACGTTTCTGTTTTTATCTAGAAATAGAAATAAAGTACAAATAATTGAGAGCTTACATGCTGGGCGATTGAAGAAAAGCGGAGGGGAAAACATCGCTATTTGCAGCGATATTCAAGCTGGCTGCCGATCCACCAAAGTGGAAACGGTTATTGGCTTTGAAATTGGTCAGCAATTTTTGGCTACTTGACGAAACTTTTGTATTTTCATTAAGCTCCATAAAATTTGCACCTATGGCCTGATATTATAAAGTTGCAACTAGCTGCTGCGGCAACATATCTGCGAAAGTGAGTGTCTTTCCATGAAATGTCATTTTGTACATATGACTGCAACTCTTCGAAGTAACTTATGTCCATCAAAAGATACAACTTCCAGCTATCGAAATCTGCTGCTAATTTGAACTTCCGCAGGAGGTGCTGCATTTTGGAAGAAAACATAAAATCTCCGGAAGAAAACATAAAATCATAGCCATATTTTCTACAAAGGAGTTTTCAAAATCACATTATATTATAGTTTCGAGAAATTCTCCGGCAGAACTATTCTTTTTGAGTTTTCAAACCATGCAAAGGATATCCAAGGCTCTACGAATTTAATGCTTCACTGCGTCAAATTCAGCTTTCCGAACTTCTAAGCAGTAGTAGCCTTTTCAGAGAAAGCTGTCTATACTTTCATCATCAAATGCCAACGAAATTGTTTACTATAAATACATCTACGGTTCTATCGAGTTATTCATTATTACCTTTTAATTTTTGCAAGCAAAATGGATGTAATACTCCCCGAATACATGTGCTTTTGGTATAACGAATTCGTCTCGGACCTGGAAAAGTTGGTTCGTGATGCCGAAAAATTTTCATTTGATGGTGTTGTGATCCCGTTGGTGAATCCATTGTTCAAGCGTGAATTTGAAAACAAGACCATAGCCAAAAATCATGAAGTGTTCACACGACCTGGAATTATTGTGACTCACTCCAGATGGGACCTCAATATAATCCCTAAAATATCTGACAACTTGGATTGTGACTCGAGCGATCCAAGGATTCGCAGGCAGAGTAAGGATATGCTTGTGCAAGAGCTAACATATGCTGATCATCTTCGAGGAGGAGGGAGTATTTTGATCAAGCTGAAAGGCGAGCAGAATCTCCATTTGGCACGGGCAATTAACCGGGTTGTTGACAGTAACTTTGAAATTGGTCTACGTTTGTATATTTTCTGATCTTTTGTGTTTACAGATTCGACGGTGCTTGTTGAAATTCCATTAGTAGATCCAAGCATTTTGAAGAAGAAGTGGGTTGGCGATGGTGGCGGTGACGCAGTTGGCTTGCCTGGAGGTGATACTTGGAAATGGTGGTACAAATTCAGAATGAACTGCAATCCTGACTTGGTTATCTCTGTCGCTCTCGAGATCAATGTGGCGCTTGATGAAATGCCATCATGGAACAGCCTTAGACGATGGTTGGGTGAACCTGTAAGAACTTTGATATTGCCATCATATATATTTGTGAAAAACGATAGGGACTACTATGCACTTCCTGATGGATATCGCATAGTGACGGAAATTTTACGTCAGCATAACGTAAATGTAATGGTAAAAGTAAAACAGATGGGAGAAATGCAGATCCGAAAATACCCAGAAGTTGTGAAATTTCTGACTATCGCGAATCGAACAGATAATTTGTGGAATTGGTAATAGGCTGCAGTTTTGTCAACCAAAACTAACAAAGAGTATATTTTTAGTACTTTTGACCACTTAGTTAAACTTCGTCAACCCGGCGATCGACTTACCAGTTCAGAGCATGCGAAAATGGAGGAGGACCCAGTCAAATATCGAATGTATCAACAAGCGGTGGAATTCGCATTTCTTGCAAGACCTGAAAACTCAACGGTAATGCTGGAACCAGACTCTCGGCAAGCTATCACGGGCGTAGGCAAGAACAAGAGTTCTATGGCACGCTTGCCTGTTCTGTGAGCGTGGCTTGTTCGCCAGTTTTGACTTGTTAGCTAGCTTTGCATAGTGGGCGCTAGAGATTTTGTTGATTTTTGGCCACAAGTCAAAGGAACTGGACTCGCCGAATGTCTCAGCAATAGTCTAAAGCGCTATGCACATACGCGATGAATAGTTCTACGAGACATTTGGTAAAACTTCTGACGAGACATTCGTGCCATATGTGGTCATTCACACTCGCTGTCTTGACAAATTGATAGGTCAGATTCGCATTGATTTGGTTTTAATTAATTTGTTGAATTTGAAATGGAGCAGATCGAGTGTGCTGACGTAATGGCTATTTTAAGTTTATAATTAGCAAGGTTTAATTTTTATTGCAATTCATCCTTTGAATCCTAATCAGAATACCCACAAAGTTTCCAGAAAACAGGATTTTCATACTGTCTCGTATGTCTGAGTATAGGGCATTAGAGTTGAAAAAGGAGTCTCCCTATAGCACTGAATATGTTTGAAAATGATCATTCTAAAATATCCGATGGATGGTCGACGTGACATCAATAATCTGCTAGTGTTATCACAAAACACTTGCCTGTTTAAAATTCTTTTTCCAAACAGTGCTACTTCACATTTTTATTCAACATTTGACTTACATATTTGCTAAATGTTGCATTTGTTTATTGATAAAATACATAATACATTTCTAATTGTTTTTTGTTAGTTAAATGTTCTTATTGCGGGTGCTGGTCGTGGAGCTATGGTTCGTGCAGTTTTAAATGCTGGAAAATTGACGAAACGAAAGTTGAAACTCTTCCTTGTCGAAATTGATGAAAATGTTGTGTTTCATTTGAAAGCTATAAAAACCTCCCTGTGGCCAGATATCAGTAGCTGAAGAATATACTCTTCGTAATGTAAGTAGTACTCATTTGTGAATATATTTTCAGACATGGAAATCGTACGAGGCGATATCCTCGACTATAAACCACCGGAACAAATCGACTTCTTAATATCATGCTTTTTGGGAGGATTTGGAGACGATTGTCTCTATCCCGAATTCATATACCCCCTTCAGAAATATTTAAAACCGGACGCCGTTTGCATACCCAGTAAGATAACATCTTACGTAGGACCGATAATGGCGTTGCGCCATCACAAAACAGTGGCAAGATTGGGCTGGTCACTATATACTGGAACTCCTTACGAATTATATCACATTGACAAACCGAAACCGGTTTTCGAATTTAGGTTTCCCAGCTCGAATGGCGTGAGAGATTGCGAGCAATATAGCAATTTAAATTTTATAGCCGAACAAGATTGTGTATTGCATGGGTTTATGGGTTATTTCGAATGTGATTTATATGAGGATCTTAAACTAAGTATTTTGCCAAGCAGCTTCACTCCTGGAATGCGATCGTGGACTCCAGTTTATATTCCAATTGATGTGAGTTGCTTTTGTTGTCAGTTATCGTTGGTTTATTATTCAATTTACTTACTATTATTATTTGGTATGAAAACTATCAACGCTCACTTGTTGCTGCTAAATTAAATATGCAACTGTATAATTAAATAATTCACTATGACATTGAAATGATTGACAAATAATCTCAGATTGGACATAACTACTCATATTTTGATATTTAGAGCCATATTTTTCATTGATTGTGTTATTATGATAGTGTTATTGACTCACCGTTATCTTATGATCGGTAATTGATTCATTGAGGAAAGAGTTGACATAGCCGGAAAATTGATGATTGTGATCAGGAAAGACTGATATTTCTTCCAATCCTGATAACTTTGCAGCCATGCTTTCATTTTTGGCGGTTCTTTAGCATTTATGTTAAATATTGTTTGATCAGTCTTAAAACAGAAAATTTGAGCAACATGCATTTTATCAAGAGCAATCATGAAGACCACAACAGAAACCATGTTCGAATCGTAATGCAATGAACTATTTCCGATTTCGATTACCACTCAGTTAGTTGACCCTAATTTCAAACCGTTTTTTTGCAAATTCTGGCGAATTACTTTTCGCATCCATACATCTCCACAACAAAGATTTCAGAAGGAAGAAGACGAAGCATTGACAATTTTACAAAGAAAACAAACATTTTATTACAGTTCAGTGCACGTGGAAATTATCAGTACTTAATTATAAAAAATCCATAATTATTTTGTTGATTTGAGTAAAGCTCATTTATTTACTTTGCAACTGCAAAACTGGAGCAATTTATTCTCTGTAAATAGATAACATTAAGTTCCTCCAAATTTTTCTGCGAAACAACACAATTGCTTCGTTTTGTTGTTTTTAGCTATTGATATGTTTTGTTATAAAACTTAATTCTCTTATATTATGTTCACAATACATTTTGACGCTAAAAATTGGTCGCTTTTCGCAAAAATATCTGTGTTGGTGCCCACGCTGGGCGCAAGTTTTATTTTAGCTTTTTATGAATGTGTTGCTTTCTTAGTTGAGTAGGTAGAGCACTGGCTGCTTACGTATGCCATTTTCAGTGCTAATAAAAACATAATCATACATCGGGGCTCACTTTAGCCTAGCGGCGAGTATGTTAGTATGTACAAAAGTGATTTAATGATTTCTCCATGCTTCACATTCGAGTTCGAAAAAATGCTTTTAGCCATGTACAGATAATATTGCGAAAAATTATTTTAATAAATCAACGAGAAACGTTTCAATAAATTTCAATAAAATGCATCACATACGTAAGATATATTGCAGAAAGTCATATTTTTAAAAGTCGTTGTTTTAATTTCCAAAAAATTTTGCCTGGTTAGTAGTAAAAACATAGTTGAAAAATCGCTTGTGTCAAGGCTTCAACTTTACTACCTCTAAAGTTTCTTCATGACATGAAAAGACACTGATAAAATTATCCCTTGAGCTGTGTTTTCATTTTTATACGACTGGGCATCTGACTTTTTAGGTTTTTGGTAGCACGTTAATAGAGACTGTTGTTAAACTACAGCTCCGAAAGAGCCGATCTAGCAGCGCCGCTCCCGAATGCGTTTCCGTTTAGCAATGCGAAGTATATGGGGTCTGTGAAATCTTAACTCTGAAGAGGATGCGTTGGGACGAACGGGATAGAGTTATTGTGACCGCAACTTCTCACGCAACTTTACCATGAGAAGAAAAATATTTTATGGGTAGTTTTCATTTCTTTAACACGATGGTTTAGCGTTTATATAATTTGCTGTTTGATTCGAAATGACCACTTTTTTATAAGCGAGGCAATCATATCCACTGCTCAAATACTGGTGACAGACTAGGATATTCAAAACAAGGATCGAATTTGAACGAAATTTGCGTGCCTGAATCTTTTTGAGAACGAGATTCAAAAGCAAATTCGACCATGTAATCAGTTTCGCAAAACCCGTTTCAGAAGAAGATTCGATAATGAATCTCCAAAGACTTAATATTACAAACCCTTCAAAAGCTTTATTTTATTCATCATTCTATCATTCGTAATTTTCTTACTGTGATGGCAACGTGAGCCGCTGAGTGATTGCACAGTAACATTATTACGGATATTCCCACAAAAAATCTACACATAATTGACGAATAATCAAAATTATCTAAATGTAGAATATTCGGAACTTTAAATTTGAATTATTGCTTTGACGCTTGTTTAATTTATGCAATGAAACAACTACTAGCTATTAGAAATTTGCCGACGAAAATAAAAAATAATAAAATTCAAGGCCAGCAACAAAGATATATTTTTTTATATTACACTGACGATGGCTATGTTTGAATACTCTTATATTCTGCACAATTTTTCGAAATCGCAATTTTTCCAAACACATCAATTTCCCTGCTGAAATCGATAGTCGTTGCCCAATAAAGAATCCCGTTGAAATCCACTCAAAACAAAAGCCGGTGGCCGGTGCATAATGCATCATTGGAAACTTTCCAGCTGATCTTGGAATTTGAGATTATTTAGTTTATTGATGAGTCCAATGACGATGATATTTACGTCATGTTTATCCTATTAATAAAAGTAACCATCGTTTGTCACAGAAATTATTTATGGTGTCCCTAAAAATATTTAATGGATGCAATTTTTTTTGTTAGAAATTTACTTTGAGTCATGATAAATCAGCCTCTGATCATTTCAGATACCCCAATATATAAAAACATCCGATACTATTGAAACGAATTTCTGGAGAAATACATCGAGAACGAAAATGTGGTACGAGTGGAATATTGTACGTCCCATCATGTCAACGATACAAAACTATCAAGGAACATGGTATGCAGCGAATATAAGATAACGGTCGCAATGAAAATAATTTCCACTATATGTTGAATTAATATTTGATGTATTCGTCAAAAACTGTTTGTTTGAGGGACATGTTTAACTAAAAAAAAAAATTGTCTGATAAATATTTGTTTATAATTTAACAAAAATGTAAATGAAATCATAATTGAATTTTCTTATAAAATTAATATTCGTTTTTAGTTTTCTTGAAAATTATTTCCAAAAGCATGATTTCTTAGTCGTTTCGTAAAATTGGCAACATATTATCTAGAGCTTTCTAGCTCTATATTCTCTTCGATGTATCTCCAAGAGAAAATTCATTTAGCTTTTTCCCTTCCCATCTCTTTTTGTAATCATCATAAAATCCAACGACATGCGCATCATCGATTTATCTATCATACTTCTATGGATAGATACATTCATTCATAAACACTAAGCAAATTCAAGATAGACTTAAACCGAACAACAACAGTCAACTAATGCATATTAAGTTATTCTGACGACATCTTTTCTTCGCTGCACATAACTATATGCATTTTATATGCAACTGCGAATAGAATATGGGCAAATCGAAAATCGAAGTTGAAACGTGATCATCATCGATTTCACATTGTATCTCATTTACGTCAATGTAGGCAGTGCGATTTTTTTCTTCATTCTTCTTCCGATGGTCTCATTATCATGGATGTTGAGCGGATGCCGATGCTGCTTGCCTGCCTGCTTGCTGCTATTGTTCATGCAAAGAAAGATGTCGGAACAAAAGGATGAAATTGCTTGTCTGGAAATTTTCTCAGCGACAAACTTGATGATTTATTTGACCTTAACGTATTTCAGATAACAACTATGACTGCTGTCTGTGTTCGTTCGTTGTCGTTGTTGTGGCGCTATGTATCCTCGATGGGTTCTTGTAGACTAAATGGAGTTGGTTTCGACATTTTAGTTAGAATGATGAATAGTTTGTTCGGTGAGATGAATCAGTTGAAATTCAAGGATGTTGAATGGAAGAGAAAAGTGTTGAAAATCCTTTTGTAAAAGGTTTAGTAGGCTTATTGGCTTTTCATTTAGAAGTGACAAAAAACTGTTAAACTAATCTGGCTTATTAGGTCAACGTGAAGGGGAAGTTTTATTATTGCACTTTCACTGGACATAATCAGAAAAGCGTGCTCGTTAATAACGTAATTAATACGCAGTCCGTTGAATTACTGTTTTGAAATTAACCAAGTTTCATTTTTTAGTTGGTGCTACAGTTGGATTTTATGTGTAGTAAAATGCATATTTCAATAAAACCAATGAAAAAGAAGCGCGTATTTCTCCTTGCCCACACAAATCTCTTAAGAATTCGCAAATCCTGTGCTGCAAATTTTTTAACAATGATTATAAACTATAAATAATAATTATAACAATAAACTTTTTGCTGACCATTTTCAAAAAGTTTTTGGTCCAGCTAGGATCGCAACATTGTATCGCTTCCCGGGTGCGAGCCAAACAATGTTTGGTGTGGATATGACCATATCGAGGAATCTAATATACTATATACTACCATTATGGAGCTTGAGAGTAACAATGGCCCTGGACCTGGCATCCCTCCTACTTTTCTGATCTAGTGTGTAAAACAACTGATCTTGCCCCTTAATACTATATTTAATAATTCTCTCTCCTCTGGGCTATTTCCGTCGTATTGGAAATCTTCTGATATTACACCAATTTATAAAAGTGGCGGTGTACTTTTTATTCAAAATTATAGACGCATTGCCATTCTATCTGTAATTCCCAAACTGTTTGCAAAAATCATCAACTGCAAACTTTCTCCTCTGGTAGACGTTCGACTGAACGAGCAGCAGCATGGATTTAGGAAAGGTCGTTCCACTACAGCTAATCTTATGGTGCTTGTTTCTGATGTATTATGCAAAATGGACAAAGATGATCAAATTGACACAGTCTATACAGATTTTAGCAAAGCATTCGACCGAGCTGATAACTCCATTTTGATCTTCAAGCTGAAACAACTCGTAATTGCAGAATCTTTACTAAAGTGGCTTGGCTCCTAGCTCCACGATCGCTTTCAATCCGGGAAATTTCAAGGTCTTATTTCTAAGAAAGTCGACGTTAAGTCCGGTGTACCTCAACGAAGTCATCTTGGCCCTCTTCTTTTCAATATTTTTATATCTGACATATCGGAGGTTTTATCTCACTTACTATATGCGGACGACCTTAAAATCTACCAAAATTTACATCTGTCACTACCTTTTTTCAATCTGAACCGAACTCTTTAGACCATTGGTGCTCCGCCAACAAGCTCCCTGTTAACGTTGCAAAGTGCCACGCAATTAGCTTATCTCACAAAATTACACGCGTTCATTGTACGTACAGTAGGGTTGACAACATCTCGGTGTCATTCTGGATGAAAAGCTCCTCCGCTTCAATCTACATTACGGTAGAGTGCTTTTCCGAGCAAGTAAAGAACTCGGCGTCACTAAGCGACAAGCCAAAGAGTTAAAGAATCTCTGGGTTACTAAATCCTTACATATTTCACTCGTGCGTCCTCTTCTCGAATATGCGTGCACTATCTGGAACCCGGCTTTCGAAATTTACAACCAAAGATTTGAGTCTGCTCAGAAGCAGTTTTTACTTTTTTGCTCTGAGAGATCTTTTCAACCCTTTATGATTTCAGCAACCTACCACCATAGGAATATAGACTTAAATGTATTAATTTGTTACCCCTTGCGTCGAGAAGATTAATGCTATCTGCCTGCTTCAGGTTCGATGTCATCAGAGACGCGGTTAATGTCGTCTACTTGAAAAAAAAGTTTGTGCTCAATCAGCCCTTGAGAGTCACTAGATCCTGACGATTGCTTATTGGATACCAACACAACACAACATATGCAGCAAACGAGCCAATAAATAGGTGCTGCAGGTTATTCAATAGCATGAGCGAGAGCTTTTTTACTAGGATATCTAAAGCAAATTTTAAAAATAACATCAACGCTCTCTTATCATAGTCTCCCCCTTCCCCCACCATACTAATATATATGTATTGTATATTTAATTTGTAAAAATTTTGTAAATTTGGTATTTAGCTGTTATTCATTTAATTATTTTTCATTTATTTATTACTTTATGTGTTATCTATTTATGCGTTATTGATTAGTTTTGTATTCATCTATATACTTTTTTTTTAGTTTGTTTCGTATTTTTATGCACGTACTATTTTTATTCTTCTATACATGTACACCTTGCTTGGTGAAATAAATAAATAAATAAATAAATAAATAAATAAACTAATCCAGAATGATTTCGCCTTGTCGATCGGGTCTCCCCAGTTGGGAAATATATAGTTCGGCATAGTTAGGAAATATAAATTTCCTTCAAATCGTATTAGGATAAAAGAACACAAAACGCTACGAGCTTAATCCTCAAGCTAATAGCTACTTCTGGGGCAAGCACGAAACATTGATCGAGCAATGATTTGATACATTGCGGACTGCCTGTTCTATTCTTTGAAGTTGTATATGACGTCATCGCTAGCGTCCTTTTGGTTTGGCTCTCGCCTGAAATGCAGCCAGTGCTTCATGTGGAATATGCTTTAGTATCGATTTTATCACTCTCCCGGTGTAGGGAGCGAGAGTTCCGCCTAGGCTACTTTCAATCTTAATTTGACTTGTTGGAAACGGACCGTCCGTCCTTTTCAAGGAAGCATAGTGAAATGGCAGCACTTGAATTGAATCGATCTAATACCAAGATAGTAACTATATGAAGTGAAATGATTCGCGTACAAATAATTGCGT
Organism: Nemotelus nigrinus; assembly: GCA_947369275.1. NCBI lineage: Eukaryota > Metazoa > Arthropoda > Insecta > Diptera > Stratiomyidae > Nemotelus > Nemotelus nigrinus. The sequence goes on along the minus strand of OX376372.1, from coordinate 223,262,840 downwards.
ATTTTTTACGTCCTGTATCAAGCCCTATCAAGCCGATCTGTGGCATTTTCCACAGCTGATGGTTAATTATTCCTGTAAAACATTAAAAAAAGCATTATTAAACGATTCTTGCCCAAAGGTGGCATAGAAAAAGTCTGACAATGATCTCAGAGATGCACAAGAAAAAACATTCAAAAGAGATCAGAGTCATATATCCAAGATCATTGTAGTATAGCCTGTACTATTCATCGGTATTAAAATTTCTCACATTACTCACAGAAATTGGAAATATCAATATTGACAAATGGTATGAAATCATCACAGTTGATATCTTTGAAATAAACCTCCTATCTAAGGCTTTAGACTCTTGCGAAATTGTTCAAGTCAATATGAAAAAAACTAATTCTTGAAAAAAATAAACAAAATACGAACAAAACACTGCTAGATATAACATAACTGTAATTTTGAAGTAAGATTTACGCTATTAAACTATTGCATTTTTGGCAATAATAATGAATTGTTAAATACAGGTAGACACACTGTGGTCTAATTATTGGCTGAAAGCCCGTGATAAGCATTTAAGCTGGCTGGCCTATCTAGAGAGGAGCTTCCAGCTGCTTTTTTTTATGAAGCTGGAGTCAATAGGTGGAGTGCTTCATAAGATCTGGAGCCGGAGGCTGTCTGCCTGTGAGAAACAGATGTTTTTCTCGTATTTGTGTGCATGCTTTTCAGCTTCCTTTCTAGCAAATGCGCTTGACAGTCCATGTCTGAGAGGTCTGGTCTTTTACGAACAGAAGCTCTCTCTTTTATGTAGTGTTTGGTTGAATATTTTGGCTGTTGAGTGCTGATTCCACAGATGAATTAAGCATTTTTTTTTCTAGTTACCTACCCCAGCTACGTAGAGCTACTTAAGCGGCACACCAGAATCCGTCAAAGGTGGACTAGAGGCTGCTTCGCTTATAAGAGCTAGGAGCATTTACGGCCAATCCCACGATGCTGCATTTTGCCCTCGGTCTTGGTCTGGTTAAGATGTTTTGCTTGCCTTTAATTCTAAGGTCGCTATATGTTTCACGCGAACTGTAATTAAACTTAAATTTTCGGTCAACAAGTAGAACACGGGTGAAAATAGAGTCTACGAAAAGTGTGTTCAACAACATGCGAAACTACTAGTATGGTGGCAATTACCTTACCTCACTCACATTCTGCCATTAGTGATAGAACGTAGGGTACCTTTACTTTACAATTCTACCCGTTACTCTACTGCATCTCTACTGAAATAAGTTAGCTCCAATATCCAGCCTGAAATGCAGCTCCATATTGAAATAAGTATGCTTGCTATAAATATTTCCAACCATCGCTGCATAGTTCTTTCTGTGGCCAGAGTAAACAAGGAACCACAAAATGGGTAAGTTCTAAGCTATAGCCACGACGAGGATGACTTCTTCTGGGAGGATGACTTCTTCTGATATATTTGAATACACCGAAGTGTATTCAGAGGCGAACTTGCCGTTCTTGGTACCGGAAGCTTACTAACAAAGAGTCGATAGCCATTATAGTATGATTCTCAAAAGTTTCGAAGCATCTTAATAGATATATTTGGGATATTTGCCAGCATACGTCCATTGATTGAGAGCCCACTAAAAAACGTGGACGTATCACTCTTCTAGACCCTAGGCCCGTTTAGTTCCTATATCTTATGTGTCAGAACAATTCTTTTATCTTAGGGTACATTTGCTAAATTTATTTGACTTCATAATTTGTATGAACTAAAATGACTGTGAAAGTGTTTACAATCATAAAAAAATGACTGATTTTAAAGATAATTGCTGTTTAGCAAAGCTTAGATTTCTTAAAGCTGGCCACATGAAATATTGTGCTCTATTTTCGGTTGTAAAATTGCTGCAAAAAACTAAACATTAATGCCTTTTTACTACTTACCTGTTTAGTGTACCTAGTAAAAAAGGAGGTTATTAGCTTAATAACTATGTGCTTACACGCTATTAAAAAATTGCAAAGAAACTTTTCCGCTAATAATTCGCAACGCAAAACGTAGCCAACTTTCCTTCATGCCTATTTGAGGGTAAAGGACAAGAATACGTTATTGAAAGGTCTACAGAAAGGACTAGAATATGACACGGCGTCCATTCGAATAGCATCAAAATACTTCAAGCCATTTTCTTACAGTCTAGCAATTAATTTCATCATTATAATTCATGCAACATCTCTATCCAAAACAACAATATATCCCACAAAATTAAGCACAAATACAAATTGAAAAGTTGCCAACTTGACTACTAAGGCTATGTCACAGCGGGTTTTAATTCAATTAGTCGGGCAAATACTTAAATTGGAAAAGAATTAAGTAAAGAATTGACTCCCTGGATCTTATGCCCCAGGGAGTAACATGACTAAGGTTTATTGCACAATCGAAACGAAACGAAATGAATCGAACGTTTTTCTTTTTCTCCTCTATCATGAAATCGTAATGGAAACAAGTTAGTGACACTAATGTATTTCGATTTGTAACTCAACATTGAGAATTTGTTAGGGGGTTACTTCTGTACTCGCCAGGCAAGCCGACTAGCGACTATGACGATAGACATCATGCCATTTTGTCAATAGTCTAAAGCAGGCTATGACGATTTCACAGGTAAAAAGTCGATTTCTGATCATTTATTAACTGAACACCAGAACAAGATGTTAGGAAGCAAATCGAAGAGTTGCCGTCGCGGCAAAGAGTAAAGTTATTTTAAGCTTTTGAAATTGGATTTGGGTTTTAGAAATAAGTTCGATTGATTTAGATGAATGAGGTGCAGGTCTAATTATTTCATATTTCTCAACTCTGGAATGAAACATCGCACTGTATTTGAGCAAGCAGTGACATTTATGTTTTATTCGGAAAGGTACTCTGCAACAATTTCATTTACGTGTGATGGCCATAGAATGGCAGCCTCCTATAACAGAACAACAATTGACACTCTCCTAGCATACACATTGAAGTGAAAACTCCAACTGGAAGTTATAATTCGGCTATTAGAAAAGACAAATGTTAATGAATAGATCAATGAATCCTACCCGTTCCATATTCGGTTTCGTTACCCGACACGTTTTGAACTCGATAGATCGCAATAACAACGATGGACAGGGTAGCCAGCATGATTGGCTGCGGACAAATGTCGCTTTTAATAAATGAGTATTTGAGTGCTGGTTGTAAATTTATGGGATGTGTTCGTCGCGAGGTCTAGGAAAGGACAGGGTATCACTGATATTGATAAACCGTTGTACTTTACTTGAACTGAAGTTGATTCGCCGATTTGATTGAAACATCAGTTTCCAGGACTCGATAGAAAACTATGAAATAGAATGAACTTGAATTTACGAATTCGTTGCCGTTAAAAAAAAACCGTTTCTAATCAATAAAGTTAAATAGTATATTATATAGTTTTGCGGCTGTTTGAGACGGTACAAATGAGCTCTCCTTAATTTAATAGCACAACATTTAATTCAGTTGAACTAATATTATTTTTTGGCTTTAATCAATTTAAAAAGACTGATTTGACGAAAAAATGCGATGACTTAGAGACAAATTTTGAGTTTCGAAAGACTGCAAAAAATACTTGCCATTTTATTCTTGTTTTGTGAGCATTCAAGCAAAATTACGTATCCTTTGTTTGTGATCAGAAACAACCAATTACTGTTTGGTATCAAATACCTCTATCAATTGAATCTTTGGTTTTTGAATTTCGATATTTGTAAGCTGATAAACCGAACAACTGCCAAGGAAGCAGAAATGATGCAGTGAATTGGTCACTTTGTAACAATTTACTGGGTACATTTGATATAACGTGTAAATAAAAAAATATTTTATTGATATAGTAAAAATCGAACAACAATTTGTGGTCTCTGCCAGGCTGAGTATTGGTATTTATTGGTAATTCTTATCACTTGATATTTTTACAACTGAATAAATTATTCCTTTGAACTGTGATAGTTCTTGAGCTGGTGCGGATTTCGCACCCTTACTCCACTCCTGGCTGTGAGCAGATGAGTGTTGAGATGAGTTACCTCAGGCTTGGATAGGTGAAGTTTTGATGCAAGATGGTTGATGTCGTCTGCTCAATACGATATTCCTCTTCAACACCGTCATCTGAGTCATTGTTTTTTTTTGTGAAATTAGAGCTTTAGAGTCTCGACAAAGGCTTCTGTCTTGTCTGGTTTACTAAATTTTAGTCCAGTGTCTACATGGATGGGTGACGTGATCGGCTTATTTTTCATTCGAAAATATTTGGACAGTCTTCATAATGAACCACTTTTACGATCAAGACAGCATGAAATGCTCCCACTGCTCATTTTTGAATTGCGAGAATTCTTCTCCAAGTTTGATTTCTTCATTTTAGCAAGATTTTGATAGAATATTAAAATCGGGATAAGACTTCTTAGTCTTGATTAATCTTCAAGGGAGTTTTAAACGCGCAGTTCTCTTTGATCCCGAGAATTTTGTCAGGGAGAAGCTCTAAAGATTCCTCCAGGTAACTGCCTGTAACCGGTGATTGAAAAATATTTTCCCTGGCCAAGGATATGTGGAAGGTTCGCCAGTCAGTTCTGGATTTTTCTGTTACAGGAGCATCTAAAAAGACATCTTATGGTCTAAAGGAAGTTTGTCTAGAACGTTTACGGATATTGTCGAATATATTTACGGATATATTGTGCGATATTTCCATGTCTATTATATGACTGTTAAAGGACTGAAAGTATGTAGGTTCTTCTTGAATGAGCAGACTGAATGAAGTTTCTATGGGCAACACGTACAGCTATCTAACTGCTCGATTATTTCCCATAGAGCTCCAGCAGCGATTGGGAGCATTAAGATCTCCCGCAAGAAATATTGAGTATTATGCCTAGAGATTTTGTGAAGGTCTTCCGCGAAGTTTTGTGCACATGGAGGTCGGTAAGCGGATATTACTCTGAAGTAGAGAAAGCTCGTTTGAACTTGAATGACTGTTACTTCCATTTCCATGAGGTCAGAGAATATAGTCGGATGACGGTTAATGTGCCTTCGTACGAGAATAGCTGTGCCCTCACCCCTTCCGTTCAATCTATCGTGCCTGTAAATATGATTGTTAAGGAATCGGAACTGATTACCCGATTTCAAAAACGTTTCCTGAATGAGTATAATTTCTGATAAAATTTATATGTTTTTTCAATCAAAAGGAAATTTATGTATAACCGTAAACCATCAAAATCATATTTTAATGGTCATTGCCTCAATATAAAATGGTGCAGAATTTTCTGAGACAGTTCTTACATCAGCTCAAGAAGGATTCCTAACTATGTTCATAGGGTGAGTTTCGTTAATTTTCGGAGGATATAACGTGTAAATTTTCATTGCTCATAATCTATCAAGTGACGTAACATTCTATTGATTTTTGAACCATAAAAAGTGTGCATTATCAGAGCCATGTTGTCTGGCCCACGTTGGGCGCACAATATTTATTTAGTGTTAATATGAAATGAATAAACTGCAACTAATGAAACTACTAATTTTTTGATCTCCCACAGTGACTTCAAAAGATTCATTTTTACGGCGGCTGCTATTCAATTACCTACCCTACAATTATCAAATTCAATTACCTTTACTAAGTAAAATTATATCCATGGATATAAGTCGGAGATGTTAAAATTTGTCACAACTAGCATAAATAAAAATGTAATGATTTCCACCTGCAAGTGGTCACGCCAGTCAAGTATGCACTGTGTGCTGGTGTCTGATGAGAAGCAGTGCATACTTTCGAAACCACTTTGTCAAAATAGAATTTTCTATGTAGATTAAAATTTTTAATGTTAATAAAAAGTTGTTCAATTTTAATCATCCCGCAAAAACATTTCCAATTAGCATTTATAGTTATTCCGTTGCTGAATGATACATAAAATGGTATTTTGAAGATGTTAAAAAGCATAATTTCATTTTCATTTTCAATTTCATTTTTCAATTTCTTGAGACATGCTTACAAGTTTTTATACAGGGTTACGACACGTATGTATTGGAATTTAATTCAGTTTGATTTTTTTTTTGTGTTTTCAGGTAGTGAAGATCATTTTATTCGTGACATTATTTCCATAAATACATACTTTCATCTTTATTATGTATTCAGCATACTATAAGCTGGAATAAGTGTGTTCGGATTTCATTTCGGTGGAGTTCCTAATGAATATATTCATATTGAATTTAAATTATTAGTTCGAGTGATTTTAGATGAATTAGAAGAAAGTGATTAAATAACTCATTTTTGATTTGTTTTTCCGCATTGTTCAGTCTAGTTAAATTATTCAATAATACGTCATTGACCTCAATAGTAGGCTTAAAGGAGCGAAAGCATTTACAATCTATTCTACTCTCAAACTGTACTGCCTCTGAATATTGTCCTGATTACGAGATTAAAGAAATAATATTGGTGTAAATTGTCTCAGGTAACTTTATGTATGACTTTTTCGACAGCTGCGCAATTTCGCTCGAAAAAATTCAAAAAATTTCACAGAAACTAAAATGTTAGTCAACTTAAACTTTTAAGTTTTGAGATAAACGTGTTTAATAATTCAGTCTTTTGTTTTTTTTTTGATTTGCTGATTAGCTTGCGTAAAAAATAAGCCAAAGTCATCACTATAATAATGATAATAGATTGCAACAAGAAATTTTCCTAGTTATATTAAGCAAAACGCTAAAATTCGAATGAATTTAAAGGGTTTTCGAGAAACCTTAAGTATTGATACAGTGTAGTCTAGTCTAATCAGTCTAGTGCAATCTACAGTAGCTTATATATTTTTTCCTGAGCTCTTGCTGTTTCATTCTCATCCAAACATATGCCCATCGAAATTTTAAGTTACCTTCCTTTAGGCGGGTGCTTTCATATGACTGACAAAAAAGACGTTTATCTTTGATTGGCTGAAAAAGTGCAGTTAAGTTTTGTGTTGAAAATTTGTCTATATCTATTTTTTATCGTCTGTTTCTATTTTCAGTACAATGTTTTTTTGTAAAGCCTATACTCTTTTATTGCATTTGTTGTTAGAATCAATAACGGGGTTTCTTAATCTCAAGCATATTTAAGTGGTCTCTAATAACTCGAATGGTTTCAGAATGAAATTTAAGATTTGGTCAAATATTACAACAAGATCTTTAAAATTATCAACAACATTAAGAGGAGAGCCGGAAACAGAATAAGAGAACATCAAAGGTGACGTTTTATAGGTAAAAGACATTTTGTGATATTTCGCGATGCTCAAAGTGAGAGTAAAAGCGGAAAATCACGACAGAGTGTTCCGTTGAGTGCTTTATTAATACCGATGAGACCACCTCCACCATCGGTTTTACCACTATCCAAAAATCCCGGTCGTTACGGAAAACTGTGTAGTCAGGTAAGATTTCCGCGAATCGAAGATATCATCAGTAAGCCAGGCATATCTCTATGGCCAGGCATAATATAAGACATAATATAACGGCCTTTTTGTATTTTTTTTTACAACTTTGAATAGCTTATGTTAATTGGGTTTACAATATTTGCCAATTTTGAGCTACTTCAATGTGATAGCGTATCAAAAAAACCTAATTTTTGCAAAGTGGTTACAGCAAGTCCGGATTAATAGATGTCAGATCGTGGTGCCTTGTAATAAATTTAAGCCGCAGTAAAGTAGCGAGCTGCTTTCTCTTACACTCAAACATTTCTTAGTTTCTTCTAAAATAGTAAAAACCATTTAGCAAAAATTAAACCCTCTTGGCTACAGTCATGTATAGAGTATTGATTGAACAACAGAGTTTTATCAGCCAAATGACGGATTTAATGGTAACTGAATCTTCATCACACGGTGTTCTTCCGCATAAAATCTTAAGGTAGTTCAATGCAACTCTAATTATATTTCTAGCATGCTTTATTGATTATGGTCCAAGGAGTCTAATCCTCTTTGAACCACTCAAAAATATCGACAAAATGCATTTACTAAGAATAATCAGCACTCTAAAAACAGCAGCTGTTTGATTCGCACCCAGGCGAAGCAATTACACTAAAGCGATTTCAACTTGAAGATATGCATAGCAACATAATTCCAGTTAAGAAAGCGTACTACAGCTTTGCATCCTTGACCCGAGGCAAATATATCAGGCTCTTTCCATTCATAATCCATTTTTAATTGGCAAAATTTATTTTAAATCTCGTCTTGTACACGGCTCGGTAAAGCCAAACCGAATCCGAAATCAATACGAAACGTCAACATGATTGCGTGTTATTGCTAACCTTGAACTCACAACACCACATCCTTTGGTGCATGCACTCAATGGATCACACACAGAAGGAACAAAATCGAGTGAGAGACAATCATTTCAATTATACGACCATGCTATTTTAAAACGAGCAAAGCAACGGCAAACATAAATAAATTTCTCGGATGCATGAGAATGTGTGTACAAGTTGTAAGTACTAGTGCTATCATCATTGTCCATTGTTTCGTACTTCGGCTCGCACGAGAAATAAATATGTTTGTGATTTAAACCATGTTTTGATGGTGGTAGCTTGCTGCGATGCTTGTAACGGATTTCGTTCTCTTGTTCTCCTACACTCGTAAGCTTTTCAAATTCTCTTGGATTCGATAATAGGGATCAGAAAGGATCCCAGCTCCAATGACAATTCGAAAAGGATGTGAATGTGCAGGTTGGCATTTCACTATGTATTTGGGCCCTCGGACTCTAAAACCGAAGCCGATTAAACAAATTAAAAAAAAAAACTATTTAATTTTTAGTGAAAATTTTTCATGGATATTAAAGAACTTGTAGCAGAACTGAATGAAATCGAATCTGGGGAAGCTGCAAATACCATACACAGAAGCGCCCATTATTCTCTAATGCTACCCAGCTGACGACGAAGAATTTAACCAGGAATTTCTTTGGTATCCGACTGTAACGTTGACTGTGGCCTGTTAAATCCATCTACTCTTCTCGCCACGAAGAAGACCGATGATGTCGAGAGCTGAGATCCTGCAAGGGATGTTGTTGAATAAGGATGGAGACGGCGACAGCGTCGGCGTCGATTCTCAAACACAGCGCCGCCATTCACTTTTCCCATTAGAAAGAAAAGAGCATTTAGATGTAGCCCCGTTACTCTCCCCCAGAGTCTCCATTTTCCATCTTGCGTACACCAATGTGATTCCTGATGATGGTAGTCGTTTGCATGGACTCATCTTTTAGCATCTGATTCAGTCTGAATGCGAACGTGGCGGCGATCCAAAGCATTCAGTTTCGCGGCTATATTGTTGTTCCTAGGCTTCTATGTGAAAGTGTCCTCTCCCCCCGTGAATCCTTCGTTCTGGTGATGTTTTTAGTAGTGCGGAGTGGTAGTGAAGGTTGAATAGAGGAACTTTCGGGTCCTGTTGGCGTGGTACGAGATTCGAATAACCGAAGATGAAACTAACGTAAAAAAACGGTTATATAAGACACGTTTCGACTACGCCGTTGTTTGTCGGATCTTCATTTGGGATTAGTAGCTTTTGACATTGATTAAACAGGGAAAAATATGTAAATCAACTCTCGACCATTTTATGCAAATCAGCTATACGGTCCTGGAAACATTCCAAATCGAATGTGATATGTGTTCAAATATCTAGAGTGGATGAATAGCAGGCGAGCCAGTGAAAGCGGAAAAAGATACTACATCCAATAAACCGTTAGTAACTCCCATCGCCAACTCCGATTCGGCAAGCTCCCCGAAAAAATATTTTGTCGTTGTATGAACTGTTCTTGCAATGGTACAATATCGAACAAATTGTGGAGAAACTGGGTCTTTTGACTCCATTTTTGGAAGCATAATTTGCGGAAAAATTCGAAGAGTTGATTGAAAAACACTTTCACCGGAACTGACGCGCACTGCCAGTATGAATCATCGTATTGCGCTTCGAATTCGTAGAGAGGAAATATAATAAACAATGCGATTACACTCGAATGGGTCGATTCGGTAGTGGGTTCGCTAAAAAAATATCTGATTTGTCTAAACCCAAGATTCGTATAGATACTTTCCCCTCACTTTTCCATGTGATCTTTTAGTTTATTATAATTTGATAAACACAATATACAAGTGGTAAAACATAATCAAAAACTGAAGCGGATTACTTTGAACAATAAACAGGAATATTCAAGGATACTACTGAAATCAGCCTGGAATCAACAGAAAAACAATGCCAAGATCGGGTAAGACTCTTTTTTATACATATATGGCATTGCAACGAATATTTCTCTTTTTATAGATTGTAAAATTTTCAATGTTTAGTCGTCTGAAATTCATTGAAATATTCTGTCTGCGACAAACGATCTTTTGTTTGGATTTTCCGAAAACCCACAATACTTTCGTTACCTCATTAATTTTCATCGAAATTTAACCTACACGAACGTAAATGAAGGGGTTATCTCAAGAACAGAAGATGCGGTAACTGTATCATTTCAGAGGGTGAAGTGAAATAGCCATTAATCACCCAGATAGCTTTCTGTTATGTTAATTAATGTATTTCAATACCTGTCTGTTTCAAGAAGAATATTCATTTCATTCTTGTTACTTTGATTCTGTGGTGAGAATATTGTTTTTGAGAGAAACCTCTGAACTGATGCTTCATGCTGTAGGTATAAAACGATTTTTTTTTTATGTATTTTGTTGTTGTTTTAATTACGATAGAATCAAATGCAGAATTAATTACATCGCGAAATTCGATGCAAAGTATAATGTTCTAATTTTTATTACAGTATATTATTATAGTAAAAGGTCGACCTTAACGAATATGATTCAAGCTTGTCGCCCAAAGTTCATTGTGGATTTTCGTTTCAAAGAAGTTGAGGTATTTCTTGCTTCCTTGTAAGCGTGGATTAACATGTATTTTCACAACTGATTACTTCATACAATTTAAACACAATATTTTTGAAACGACTTATAAGGATCTCTAGCAAATGCTTTCAAGCGAGCTAGATTATAATATTGCAGAATTAAAACTGTATTTAGTTCGGTTGAATAATAACAACTGTTGGGAATAATGGTACTAATGAATTGGAGGTTCGGATCTTCCTAAAACAATATCTTTATCTTAGATTCGTGGACAAGAGGAGATAGACAGGTTTTGAGCTAGGATATCTTGCCTTTTCTTCGAATCCGTTGCGAAAATTTTGGTTTATACATTGCATCCGCTTTCCAAACGACTATTCGATTTCAGTGTAGCTATTCTTGTCAATGACTATCCTTCGTTTGCGAGCAAGCTGCGACCAGATGTTGGACCAGATCAATCTCACAATTATGGTAATTTAGAGTAGAGTGGAGTAGAGATAGTATACTTGAAGAGAAAATGCTTTAAAATGTAAGCTGAAAATTTTTGGTGGCTCTGTTCAGTGAAAAAAAAAATACAAAGTAGGATTCCAAAGTGCGAATACAGCCCTTCGATAATGTTAACTTTTAGTTTACTGAATTATAGAAGAAAACGTTGAAATCCATGCTTTTTGCGTATTAAAACTCCATGGTATTGCATATTTAAACTCAAAATGTTTTCAATAATAAGAAAGAGTGCACGTTTAATCCCAATGAAGAATCTATTTCCCAATTTTGAAGAAATTATTTCCCGTTTGCTTGTTTGTCTTTGTCAAAAAATATAGGCGAAGAGATAATTAAATTCAAAGTTTCAAGTGATTGAGTCCGTTTTGGTGTCAGTCCGAAAAGTGGTTAGCTACTACCTGTAAAATATATATATATATATATATATATATATATATATATATATATATATATATATATATATATATATATATATATATATATATATATATATATATATATATATATATATATATATATATATATATATATATATATATATATATACTGTGAGAGTCAAAAGTGATGGCACACTTAGAAACTTCATTTTTGAGCTAACATATTTTTCTAACTATAAGGTATAGAAAACAGTTGAATGTCTCAAATCTAAGTTTCATTTGTTGCGAAAAAATTATAATCATTTCATAGCAATGAATGCTGTACTAATCATTTTATATGTAAAAACATTGTAAGAGTGCTATTTTTATCAGTCAAAAGCAATGGCACACTTGTTTTTATCATTTGAAAAATAACAGTTAAATTTAAAACTTGCAGATGTGTTGGCTCTAAAGCTAGTGGTTCTTTTGTGGTTTACCTAGTGATTGCTGTGAAGTATTTGAGTCGTGCTCAGTATTAAGTGTATTTCAGAAAAATGAGGCGCGAAATTCAGCTAGAGACAAGAAAAATAATTTTAAATTTATGGTAAGAGGGCAAGATCTACCGCGAAGTTTTAAAAATAGTCAAGATATATTATTCGACAATTAGACATATAATCGCGAAGCTCAAGTTTTGTAGAAAATTAGAAAATTTTCCACGTTCTGGTCGACCCAGGAAATTGAGAGTAAAAGAAATCATCAAAGAAGTAAAGGCTAATTTTAGATCAAGTGCAGTGAATATTGCAGAAAACATCACCCGTGAGACAGAGAAGTCAGTAAGTGCATCTACGGTCCGTAGGACACTGAATTCAAAAGGTTTACATAAACGAGCACCAAGGAAGAAGCCTTTCATATCGGACAGCAACAAACGGCAGCGGGTAAAATATGCAAATAAATACAAAAACTGTGTTCTTCACCGATGAAAGTGAATTCGAAATTTTCGGGCATAAGAAATCTACGAAAACATGGCGAACTAAAAATTCCGAATTTGAATAAAAAAACATCACATCTAGTGTCAAGCATGGTGGAGGGTCGGTAATGGTATGGGGGTGTGTGGCGGTAACAGGAGTCGGGAATCTTGTGTTCATTGACAGTACAATAAACAAAGAGCAGTAGCTGAAGATTTTACAAGAAAATTTGGCTCCCAGTGTTCAACCATTGGAGCTGCCTAGGACGTGGGTCTTCCAACAAGGCAAGGACCCTGAGCATAAATCTCGCTTGGTTAAAGAATGGCTCTTGTATCGGACACCGAATCAACTTGATCACCCTCTCCAGTCCCTAAACCTTAACATTATAGAGCATTTGTGAGAAATTTTGGATCAGCGAGTTCGAAAAAGGCCAATTTCTTGCAAGATAGTATTGAAAAATGCTTTTCTTGAAGAATGGGAAGCACTAGCCCCAAATGTGACAAAGAATCTAGTAGAATCTATGCCAAGACGCCTGCAAGCGGTGAGAAAAGCAAAAGGAGCCCAAACTAAATACTAGTTTTAAGTTGAACTGTAATTTTTCAATTGATAGGAACAAGTGTGCCATTACTTTTGACTGATAAAAATAGCACTCTTACAATGTTTTTGAATATAAAATGATAAGTGCTGTATAAACTGCTATAAAATAATTATAATTTCTTAGAAACAAATAAAACTTTGATTTGAGACATTCAGCTGTTTTATATAGCTTACAGTTAGAAAAATATGTCAATTCAAAAATGAAATTTCTAAGTGTGCCATCACTTTTGTGCATATATATATATATATATATATATATATATATATATATATATATATATATATATATATATATATATATATATATATATATATATATGTGTATATATATATATATATATATATATATATATATATATATATATATATATATATATATATATATATATATATATATATATATATATACATATATCTGAAAATAATAAAAAGAAAAACTGTATTCGAATCCACTTTCTACTGCGTAAATGGCGGGCCAAACGTGGTACCCCGAGAAAGAGAATCAAGTATCGAAAAAATAGTTCCAATTTGTTACATTTTTAACATACTTTCAATTAATACTACTAATTAAAATACTCTTAATTAAAACTACTATTAATACTACTAATTTACTATTATCAATACTATTTTCAAAATACTACTTGTTAAATACTTTCAAGTCTTTTTGCCTCCTTGGCTTTGTTTACCATATCTTAAAAAGCGCTTAAGCTAAAGCTTAATATTTCTCGTCTTAAAACCTAATCTAGAACTTTCATTTACCCTATTATTGCATCTACTCTCTGCTCCTCTCATTAAACAATGTATCTAGGACACCAAATGTCTAAGGTGTTTTAGAGTACTTCGATTTATTAGCGGTATCTTAATGTATCAGTTAATAAGAAAACTCGTGGGGGTCATATGACTCCATTCGGTGAGCCAAACTTCATTAGCTTGAACAGAAAACTTTCGTTGCAAATGTAGTGAGTAATTTTTTTAAAACAAAGGTACATGCCACCTTTGAAGTGTTTTGGTTATTAAGGTAGGATAACATTTGGTCGCGTAAGCAGAAAGTGGAATGTGAAAAAATGTGCGCGTACTTGAGCTGAAACTGATGATGATGTCTTACATTAAAAAAACTACAGACGGTGGAGACCTCCCCCAAAATTATTTCAAAACGTCTTCAAATCTGGCTGCAAAGTTTCTAAACAAGAAAGACAAACGATCATGTACTATAATCTATTACTTTTTTTTATTTTTGTTTGGAAGTGTCGCAGATTGTTCCAATCGCTTATAGTTTTTGCAACGATTGCATTTTAGATATGCAGATCACCGAAGTGCACCTGATAAATCAGATCAACACAATTGAAATGAAATAAAATGTAAAGAAAATAAAAATATTAAGTGAAAATGTGCTCCCGATGAAAACTGAGCTGGATGCTATTTGTATTTCCTTGAATTTTGAATTAGTTGATCTGATCTTTGGCAGAGCGAAATTAATAGATCAAAAAATTTCAAGCTGAAATATGTCACATAACTCAAGAAAATAGAAATAATTGTTAACAGAGAAAATTTCCGTTTTAATTCAACGAAAATATAATATAATCCAGTTTGTGTATTTGAAAAATATTACTCACGCGTCGGCACGGTTTGGAAAATTTATTTTCATCGAATGGCGTTAAAGAATTTTTATCACTGAAGTGATTCAGAATTTATTCATCGGACGCTATTCATACGTCAAATGTGCATAGTTAAACTTACAGATTGCTGGATAAAGCCTTGTTGGGATTTTCCTTGCTTTCATAAATTTTAATTTGAATTGTGACAGGCTTTGAAAACATTAATTTTAAGTTTGTCTAGAAATTTTTCAAAAATTTTGATCCGGAAGTTATACAATTAATAATATTATGCATCTGTAAAAAATTCACTGACGTCTTGAATACCAAGCGTCTAGCAAGCAGACAACAGAAATCAGTTTTATTTAGACATCTAATTTCATGATGGAAATTACTAGCGTTTAATTTTACGCATTCTACGGAATTCTTACATGAAAGCAATCATAAAGTAATGCTTTTCTGTGCAGTAAAATAATCATAACATTTAAAATAATCTTAGCATACGACTTTTCATGCATTTGTGTGAGTTCAATTAACTTATTTTGTTTTGTATTTTTTTAATTGTTTAATTTACGACTGAAATGTGTCAATGCCATCTGCATTTTCGAAGCGGAAGCAGTGCTGCCAAATTAGGGATTTTAACCCTAGATTTAGGGATATTTTAAAGACTTCAGGGGACAAACATGGGGAAAAAATATTCAGGGTTTTGGTTAGGGTATTTTGAAATTTGATACTACATTTTTCCGGAACGGATGTATCGATAAATAATAATTTCGAAATACGTCATGTCCAGCTTTTTCTGACATAAGAAAATATAAAATATCAATCTGCAATCACACCAATAAGCGGATATTGGTGATGCTGTTTCAAAATTGATATTTCTACCTTACCGATTGACGACAGAGGCCGCGATTGCCGTACCCTATATCTCTATCTATTCAGCTGAGTGACCGATTCACTTTTTCATAGGTACTATTTGCAATACGCTGTCGTCAAATCCATGATGGGGTCATTTAACCGTCCTCGCTCTATCATCGTTTGATGTGTATTGCATTTAACACGGGGATATCCCAAAATATCGGAATAAGTCGTATCCGTTTCTCCGAGCTCGCTTATTAATTAATCAACCGATGAAATCTGCCCATGGTACTGTCTAACTATCTCTCGCGACTCTGTCGATAATAAATCTTTCGGGACTAATTTTTTCTAAGTGAAAACTTAACGCACCCAGGAAAAAATTAGTCCCAAAAGATTAGGATGAGTGAAGGAAAGTTTCACCTCACGTTAAAAAAGTTTGCTTCATGTGACGAAAGTCTTACACATATAAAAATGTATATTTAAATAACCTGGTTTTTGAGAATCCCGAAAAATTTCCCGGAAATGACGTCACTATGGCTACTTAGGGTATTTTCAGGGATAAATAGGAATTGTCTGGGGGTAAGCTGCAACGCCCATCTGGCAGCACTGAGCGGAAGCAACTTCCAAGCAATTTTTCACGCTAAGAAGTGAGTACAACTCTTGCTTATTTTCAAGCTAAATTTTCGACGAAACAAATTTCACGTGAAATTTAGTATGAAAATTTCATGTGAAATCAAAGACAGTATTAAGTTTTAAGCGTTGTGTACGCAGCCTGTTAAACAGACAGTCACTGTTTGTTATTGTCGTTGGTTGGTTGGTTCTGTGATTGTCAAGCCTGCCCGTTGCTGTCGCTATGCCACTCATTTCACCACAAACGCGAACAAACATGGCATTTCAATATACCCAAATACGTGCTCGTTTTATATGGTCGCATATCTTCAAAAAATTAAAAAATTTCAAAAAAGTGGAATAATGTTCCCTTTCATTTTCCAATTTAACTAAAACGCTCGTCTTCGTATTCAACCTTGGCAAAAAAAAATCCGATTCACATCTTCACAACACAAGTAAATTTGTAATCAAAAGCGAATCCGAAGAAACTTGACTTCGTCGCGCCAGAGTTTCGATGCTTCCTTCAATTAACTTCTTTTTGCTATGCCGTATACAGATTGAAGGGTCGTGCCGTATTGACCTTATTGAAGAATTTCCGCAATTAACGTCATATCGTTATCGGATTAAATTTCAAGGACAGGTGACCTCATGGTCCGTTGATATGTTTGATGAATTCTATTTTGGTTCATCTTACGATGATTCCTAGATACTCCGGTGTCCAATCCTCGAAATTAATCATGAAACAAATTGTTAATTGTCAGCGAATACGATTGAAGCTCTAGAATCATGAACATATCAACCCACCAGCTAATCACTACCGTAAACCGACCGCTACAATCTGTATGGTGTGTGAGAAATAAACCTTAAATAAGAGCTACATATATAATGATATTTTAAGTTGAACCTAGTTTGAGTGCAAAATAGGAGCTCACCAATAATGATGACATAACTTTTTATTCGCGATTCGTTACGTTTCTCTAATAGCAAATATGACCTAAACTTTCAAACCATGTAGATAAACTGATTGAATACAAAATAGCATTTTAATTCAATTAACAATACGAGTTTCATTTAACTTTATTAGTTTCATAAGCAAGAGTTGAGGTAAATCAAAAGCAAGTTAGCTATCAACTACTTCACAACCATTATATTAATTGTAAAATTTCAATTAACTTAGACTTAATTTAATTAAAAAGCGATTTTTCTAACGAATTTGATGAGACAGAAAACAGAAAATAATTGGAGTGTGCCAACTTTGTTTTGTTTTAATGCATCAACAGGAACACTCCCAAAATGCATGATATATTATATCTGCACAAACCTATTCCATTCCCAAGACAAAAACATTACTTCAAATAAGTCGGAAATACACTTTAATAAATTGCTTGTGCTTGTCCTATTTAAATTTTGAATATCGTTTACATTTACCGAATAGACAACAATAATCCTTGACATTTCACGCTTTCTCCAAATTAAAAAGGTCTTCAATTGTTTTCTAAACTCAACAATCTTCTTTCACCACATCACATGTAAAAAAACAGTAAAGGGCTCTTCTGGTTATGAGTGCAAGACTTCTCTCGGCGTCATTCACAGACGCCTGGCAGTAACGGAAAATTGAATTTCATGAAAACACATAAAACGTCAAGCTGACTATGAGAACACAAGGCGACAGACCTCTTGATGGCTTTCATTTTTCATGCATATCACCATCACGTACTCACATGTAATATAAAAGACGAGATGTCATATGTGTGCTGAGCTTAAACGATCCCCATTCAAGTGCTCCCGCTATTCACGTCAACTGCACATCTGCCTCCTTGGTGTTTTCCCGCACACCTGCCTCCTTAGTGTTTTCCCGCACATCAGCGAATTCCTTGCAGGCAATTATTTTTCAAGGAGTAGGCAGCCAGTTGTTCAGTCTGTACATGATCGTGTGTACGTTTTGGCAAAAAGTCCTGATGAAATTGTGTAGAGCTTATTTGCCCTAGGGGTCCTGTTACTTTTCGTCTGATTGCCAGCAGGAGATCTTGTACTAAGTCGATTAAATGCCATCGGGGAGTTTTAGGCAGAAGGATTCCAGAAGGGAAAGTGATACAACATAGCTTTCGAACAACAATTTTCGCACATGATTTATTTTTACTTATATCATATTTGCACATATGTACATAACTGTGGTATTTTTGACGGACTCGATTTTCTTGTATTGCCAATATTGACTAGTGAAGTGAAATTTCAGATTGTATGCTCAGCATTATAAAGGCTTCCACAAAACCGAAACATAATGCAACGCCACGTCATCAAACTTGCTCATCTACAAGGATTTCAGAAACCGCACGAGAAACTCTGTAAACGGAATCGTATATCAGTTCATGGCGTCATAGCATCCTCCAATCACTGACTTTATCGATTGATAAACAGCTCGAACAAAACGTCCAGTGAAATTTTATCGAAGTATTTATCGATGATTTGTGGCAATAACGAATTCCGAGCGCGTCTTTTCCCGTTCTATTATCGACCGCCCATTGTTCCCTACAAAATCCTGGACGTAGGATATTTCTTTCGTTCAATAGTTAGGCTGCGAAAGAAAAATCAAATGATAGCCTTAACGTATCAAGAACGGCCATAAAACAGTTGACGACATGCTTTCACTATGAACATGATTTAGACGAAAATGCTGTGACTGTGTGTGAAAATGGTTTACAGCCAGAAATTTATTGAAATATATGTACATCAAATTGAATTTTGGCATTTGACAGATTATTTAAAATTGATGGCGCTGTATCCATCTGGAAGGTGTGAGAAAACAGAAAAATAAACAACATACTATATAAGTGTTGTTTTAGTCCTGTTAGTCTCAAAAGTAGCGAATACGCTACTGAAAAGAAATCCGATTAAAAGATCGAAATTTATTGAGTATGAATTGCGTCGAATTTGATTTCTAATAATTGAATTATATATTATGAGTTCGAAATGGCTTTGTTGGAATTTTATATTTTCATCTTGCCGAAAAAATAAAATGTTTTTTTTCTTCTGTTTTCTTCTGATTAAAATTTTATGTTTTTCTTCTGTTGACATTTTATTTCCATATTTATTAAATGAAAAATACGTCTTATACTATAACCCACTCATTTCACTGACAATGGGGTATTCACAGTGATAATTGAATTTATTCACTCGATTAAGTCTAGGGAGAAACAATATCAACTACGAAGATACCACCTTTTCGTTACCTGATTGTTTCAAAGCTTTTGTTCACTCATTGACCTTTTGAGCAAGTAAAAAGAGTGTGAAAAGGGACTTCACTTCATTATCAATGCAGACTATCTGATTTCTATTACTCACCATCTTCCTAAACCCGAAAAGATTTAAACTTTTTGTTTCTTTCTTATTATGTCTTTCCTATCAGTAAGAGTAACTGTTAAAGCTGAATCGAGCTAGATAATCAATATAATTGAATCGGAAATTCAGGCTAAGCTTGATGTGGATTAACATTGGATGAGCGGAATTAGGAGCCGCCGACAAAAGTTAGTTTAAGTTTGCTTATATTGTTTTTCGATGGTCTGGTTGGAACGAAATTAAAAGGTACAATTTGAACTTGAAGATGGTCGATGATCTTTGTGAGGATGTTGGTGGATGGACATAGGGTGAAAGTGCCTTGAATGGGGAAGCTCTAAGTTCGAGATGAGTCTTCCGAAAGTTGACTCTTTCCACGGTCTGCCAAGTTCTGTACCGCTTGCAAAATTTACCGAAAGAGCGACGTATTTTATGTAGCTATCGACCCAGTTTTTCGGATATTCCTGATAATGGGAGTGCTGCTCATCAGCAATCAATCGGAGCAAACAATAATCGGAAGAAGCGATGGCCAGTAAATTGGGCGGTAAGTTGTTTGTTTGTTATTTCAAAGCAAGAAAGTCTCTACCGTCCTAGAAAGGGGTGAGCGAAGAAGATTGATGCTTATCTATTGCTTAAAGAAAAAAAAGGAAGTTGATATGTAACTTTCGGGTCACATTAGCAAGATGTAAACATAATGTTAGGATTAAACACTCGTATTATTGAATGTTAAACGTGACAAGTGGCTAAATCGATAACGATGAAAAGCAGCACAGCTTCAACATAAAGATAATGCTGAAACAAAATATGGAAGCCACCAACAACACGAATCGCGATGGCCAAATCACGAGGAAAGTCAACCTTCTCACAACATATTGCATACACCAAGAGAAATAGCAGTTGAAAAATACAATTCTCCACATGCCTCCCCTCTTTCCTTTCCTCACGTTTCATTCCCCATTCCATTCCCAAAATTAATAATCGCATTTTGGACTTTATCATTTCTAATATATCCTTTAGTTGGTGATCTCTTACCTCATCATTACACGTTTTTTTTTATCCTGACCCTTTTAATTCTCTCCTTTCCATATATGTGAGCGTTAGTCAGATATCAAGCACTAAAAAAGCTGTGAAACCGCGTTTTAGAGCTGACTCTTCTGTTCTCTGTTTTTCGTAATCACGACATAAATGAGGTACTACTTTCTTTTTGCTCTTTCCTTAATTCGCCTAAGTTCTCAGTAGGTAATAGCACAGTTCTTCGTATTTACGATAAAGTGCGAGATATTTTATTTCATTCTGCATCATATGAGGGCACTTCAGCGTTATTACTGGTTGCTTATTGTGGCAAAATAATAAATCTAACCAGTCAAATGTAATTACTTTGCTAAAATTGAGTCATCTACCCTCTCCAATAATCCAAAGACTTTTCGGTCCTACATTGTGTCCCTTAAAACTCACAAACATCATCCCGACTCCGTGGTATTTGATGGCAAAAAATCGTCGTGTGCCCTTGAAATGTGTACTATGTTTGCCAGCTTCTTTTCTTTTTTATTTGTAGCTTCCTATCATTTTCTGAAGGATGTAGTTGCCCGCCTGTAACTCATTTTATATTTTTTTTTATTGACCTTCTTTCAGTGAGCCCCATCAAAGTAAAAACTTAGTGGCGGCAAGGGTCCCGATAGTATATCTAACATATGTGGAAAATCTCTTTCATTCTCGTTATGTATTGCTTTGCGCATACTTTTGAGTCTAACCATTTTCCTCGGCGTTATCCTTTCATACAGTCAATCAACCAGTGTTTTCCCGATGCTAAAGAAAGACGGGACACATTGAAATTTCTAACTACCACTCTATATCCCTTCTTTCCTGTTTTCTTAAACTGTTAAAGAAATATACCTGATCAAGTCTGCCGTTTTTTCTAAGTAAAATTTCAAACATGGTATACGGCACGGTTTTATCGAGGGTTGCTCCACTTCCACTAATTTTATCGAATTTTTTGTTTTTGACAATATGCATCAAGTTTATGTAATACATACTTACTTTACGAAAGTTTTTGACAAGGTCAACTATTACATCTTGCTTGATGAGTATGTTTGGTTCGGTATATTCCGTCCCATTCGTTCCTGGTTTGCATTCTAAATCCTCAATCGTTCCTCCAAAGCAATGCCAAATCATTGTTCTTCGACAAAGCTCCATTCTTGTACCTCTATTATTTATAATTTTTATTTTTTATAAATAACCTTACTTTTGTATTTTTATGTAAGTGCTTCCTTTATGGGGGCGATCATAAGCTGTTTCGTGAAATCTAATCTGTCAATGAATGGTTTTTATTACAGTAAGATCTAACAGCCTTAACAACATGCTGCAAACGCTCCTTATTAGTGTATGCAAATGTCTTGTAATATCCTTTTCAATTAAACCAAACCTTTTAACCCTTGAATACTCCCTGCTACGTAAAATTTTAGTTTATGTGGATCAGCATAAAGACCTTGGTGTTTTGCTTAACGTCAATTTGAAATTTGATCTACACGTATTTTATTTACATCTATGACATCAAAAGTTGCTGGTTTCGTTCTTCGCTGTTCACTTTTCTCCTTGAATATCTACAGTTGGTTTCGTTTATTATTACTCTCGTGCGCTGCTACACAGCGTGATCTCCTCATTTCGTGTACTTATCGGATGTGGATGCTCCTGAATTTGTCTAACGCAAATTTGCTAGTTGTCTATTGTACAAGTCCAGTTTTCCCTACTATTCCCATGAAGAACGTCTTACCTTCCTGATTGTTTCTTCCCGAAGCATACATAGATTGTGGCTGGCTGTGTGATGAAAAACGACCCTCTAGGAACTGGACTGTCTTTAAGTGCATTTTCTGAAGTGTATTTCTACTCCCCCCTTTTACAAAGCTTCAGTTTGGATCTTTGCCCTAAACTTTTTTCTCTTTTGAAAAACATGCCTTGGGTACATTACGGTTAAGGTTCAGGTTTACTTAAGGTTTAGGTTCGTTTTTAATAAGTCAATTTTTATCTTCATTTAATTTCTTATTTTTTTCATATACCTCGATTTTTAAGAAGATTTTTATCTGTAAAATTAGTTAAATGTAAATAAATGAATAAATCATTCGCACTGCGTGCAAAATGTTCCAAAATCGACGATTTTGAGCTTCATTATAATGGACCTACGCTCGATTTATGGCGATCCTGAGACGCCAGATAAACGATCACAATGCCAAGTTATTCGAAAGGGGACGAGGGAAAATGGAATGAGATCACAAGTTGACGCTGAATTTCTATGGTAACTAAATAAAACATCGCTACAGGTAGCGATCGTACTGTGTTCGAAGAGTCTCAAGTTTAGTATTATTTAGTTCTGAAATTTTGACCCAGTTTAATTATTTGGTGGGCAGACTGAAACCAGAACAAAATTAGAGGTGTGATTTAAATTTGGAGAAGATAGTTAACATTGAAGGATTTTTTTTTTCAAGAAAACCTCATTAGATTTTAGCCATATATATATTATGGACTGAGCTCGATAAGCATTTATTGTATGACATTCAAGCTGGTAATAAAAAATTATTTAAGGCAAAGTTCCAATCAACCTCATTAACGAAGTCGGTGTTAAATCTAGAATGCATAGCTCATTAAAAAGATAATTATTTAAAGCTCTAATCGCTGACTGCCAAAACACATACGTTACATGAAAAACGAATTTCATAATAGGCGCATTAATTCATACATGCTATACATTTGAATTATTTGCCTTTATATGGATAATATGTATATATATTTACAAAAAATGATAAATTTGTTAACATAGCTCATGTTATATAAAGACTGCAAGTTAGATTTGTCCATCAAATAGCTGCTACAGATCAGCGCCCAGTGTGGGTTGTATGAATTTCTAGATTTGAGTATTGCTTTTTAGTTTGACTCTGGATTAATAACGGACCTGAATTAATAACAAATTAATTTTTTTAACTCATGCAGAATTTAGCAAGGTCAATTAAATACAGTGTTCAAGAAATGAGAGATCCAATGATATTGAAGACGATATTTTAATTGGTTCATGTTTTGTAAAAGTCGACATCGCTACAAGTTAGTTTATCAACGGGACTAGTGATGGTTGAACAAGAGGACGCATCTGACAATAGTCAAACTGGCTTGTTTGACGTGTGCTTGAATCTTGCGAAAAATAGCTGTTGCTTCTGATTGTTGGAATCAGAATAATTATATAAGTTGAAACTAACTTTTAAGCTAATTCCTGGTGTGAGTCTCTGGTAAAATCGTTAAAAGGCAATGTTGTGTATAATTTTGTAAATATTTCCAGTAATTTTTGATTGATTTTATTTTAAATTGAATCTCGTATAAATAAATTGTGGAACGAAGTACTTTTTATCCAGGTGATTCTGATCCAAGGACATTGGACCGGTATATTAGGTACTAAGAATATTGAGCTCTATTGGATTGGGGCAATGTATTCAAAACGTCAAGCTAATTTTAAACAAAATTCCTAGGCAGTGCATTGCATCTACTTAGTTTGGATCATATAAGATAATGAGGTGAACGCTGTACTAATATTGCTCAATATTTGTTGATAATTAGCTATGAAGTCAAAGGAAAGAGTAAAGGCTCAAAAACATAGCTAATGCATACATAACTAATCCAACAAACGCGTTCCTATGTAGATGCAACATAGAATATCCTCACGTTTATTTCAAGCTACTGCCTGAGAATATATTCCAGAAAAAAATCATGATTTCTCGGAAATGTATAAACTCGTCGTACACATATTGACCTAAATTTCCTGGACTTAAACGTGCTTATCCATACAACGGACGACTGCTATCCACCATGTCAGCCGTTATCATTTCAATCTCGCAACAAATTCTCCATGAAATCTGGCCGTACATCGTACTTTTTACATTCGTTTTCTGTCCCGGTCAACTGATGTTCTATTTCCGTGAAAATTTATAGTCCGACTATATCAAGCTTTCAAAGCATACGTTCGCAGATGACATAAATATAACCATCTTCCATAACTATGAAAAATCACACCTACGTAATTTTCACTGTTTTCTGTCGCATATCTATCTTTTGTATTTTATCGTTCTGAACTCACAGTCGTAGATGCTGGTTCGGTTTCTTTTTGACTTGCTGTGGAAACACATCGTTTTATTGTGACATGGACATGACAGCAGTTCATGTTTTCGACAATGGTCCTTAGCCTTGCTTTGCTGCTGTCCAGCAACCAGATTAGTAGAAGGTTTGCAAAAACATAAAAATGCTATCTGCACGAGGCAAAACGAGTGTGCTACAAATAGGATTAGATAGAGATTGACGAGAGTAGAAGCCGCGGCATAGATCTTGCGATTTGAACGTTTACGGAATTTAACTCGTTATCCGAATGACTCAAATAAAAGCGAATGTCGAGAATTGAAATTCTGGAGAATTATATGGTTTGATAGACATTCAGTTTTGTGGATGCATGTTACATAAATGTATTTAGGACACACGAAGATATTCATTTTCTAGTTCAAGGGCCTCGTGAAGAGATACATATATACGTATGTAACAGAGCTTTTATAATTATTATAAATATTACATTGGTATAGTTGTTAGCTTGCCTTTCAACTACGAACCTGGTTCACATTCCTAGTTAAGTGAACGCTGCATAATAGAAACAAACTTTTCAAGTAGATGTGCTTGAAAATTCTAATATATGAAGGTAATTCACCTTGTATTAAGTATATTCTTGCTATAATCTACATAGCAAAAGTGTAGGCAGAAATATCAATCAAAATCTGCATGAGTGTGTTTGAAGGGCTCGGTCGAATATCCTTTGCATATTTCAACGTTTTCGTTTCTAATAAATATTTGAGAATCTCCCGGGAGAGCTTTATAATACCTTCTCCACTATGAAGTAACCTGATTTTAATTAGCATTGTCATTTGCATCGATAGCACACAGCAATTATCCTTGAACTTTTATAGCAGCCAATTAAATTTCAGCGTAGAATGCTACTCCACATAATACGCTATTTATTTTCGCTGCGAAATAAACAAAAGATACTTGAGAAAAAAGCATAGGAACGCTGTTTAGGATAATAAAGCCAGAGATCAGCTGTAAGTAGATTTTCAATGGAAACAATGAAAAATGGAATATAAAATGTTACATTGCATAGTACGCGGATATTCTTAATGTTGAATTTTCGTAAAATATAATACCTAATTATTTTTAGTTTAATTATTTTTAGCTAGCTTCATCAGATTTTGGATTAGAGTCATCTTCTTTGAATCATTCTGCCCGAATAAGGGCGCAAAGTATCAATGACTACAACCTCGAAAGCATTTAAATTAGACCTGAATGGACTTCAAACCATCTTTGAATTTCCATTCATGCTAACTCTTTGCAATGAATGACGGCAGGAAATAAGTTTTTCCGTCGAATGAAAGATTTTTGTTGCAGACACAACCAGACCCATTCTATTAAAAATAAGTGCACCTTGGAGCGTAGGTTCATACTCGTACAGCATCATCTACACTTTGTCGACTAGTTGTTATCCTAATTGCACTACACACAAAGTGAGCTATGCACTTGTAGAAAACAAGCATGTACGCAGCTGGTAGCTTGCATCAATCCAACATTTGCTAGAAACGGCTCCGACTGAACTCTTGACGCCATACCCACTGCAGGGCGCGACAACGTAGTTAGTAAGCATATGATAAATGCACTCGTACTTAGAGGCGTTGTTGCAGCGTAGCTGTCGGGATAAGGAAGGATTGCGAAAGGATTTGACTCAAGCTGCACATTTCGGTAGGTAGCTAGGAACTGTACTTGATGACGTGGAAATATGTATGTATGTATGAAGTCATTCAAACTATTTTATGCTGTCTTATTGGATATGCGGTGAAGGTGTAAGTCTTCCAAGACATTCAGCAGAAATGTTGAGTGCTTGGATTCGTTATTGAAGTTCACCTAACATACTTGAGTGATATGTGGTTTAGATATGTGGTTTAATGTGGATTTACAGATGAATAAATGTCACTTGGAATTACGCTATATCGATTTGAAAATTGTTCAATGAGCCTGTTA
The DNA here is from genome assembly GCA_947369275.1 of Nemotelus nigrinus. Taxonomy (NCBI): domain Eukaryota; kingdom Metazoa; phylum Arthropoda; class Insecta; order Diptera; family Stratiomyidae; genus Nemotelus; species Nemotelus nigrinus. Next base: position 223,236,120 of record OX376372.1, on the reverse strand, counting down.
ATACTTTCATGTGCTCATATTAAATTAGATTTCGGATTTGAAGAGAATAAATCATAGAGAAAACGATGATCATTCGAAAAGGGGAAACTAAAGATACATGTATCTATTTTTAAAAGATTACTTGCCGTTTCCTCGTGTAATTTATCGAAAGTAATAATCGATCATCTGAGCTAGTCGTTTATTGGTGATGATAAATTTACCGACCCGAAATGTGTTAGTCTAGTGAAATGTTGATTAGTCTATTTATGACTCCGGAGAAAAATATCATCTACGAAATGCAATTTATACTGCTTACAAAACGCTGTACGTCGTGAGGAGCGTTCATTGAACGAATGTTTTTTCCCATGTGATGAAATGCTCTGTTATTTTGAGGAGTCTTTCCAAAAAATTTAGCTGAGGCTTGGATTGCATCGGTTGCGAATTTTCGTAACAAGCAAAGAAATTGGGACAGGGACCTAGTTGCACGAGAAGCTTTGGTAACAATATCTAAGAATTGAAATTTGTTGATGTGAGGCATCTCGCTCCCAATGGAGGGAGTTGACACACGTCCACTCCTTAATGTCCACTCCTTAAAATAAACCATGTGAACTCTAAGTTTTGTTTAATTCGTTTAACAAACTTTTAAATTTGTAAGGTTTTAGAAAAAATTTTTAACTCAATACTGAGCCAGAATCCGTTCGAAATCCCCAACAACCTCCAACAACCGAGCTCCCCAATGTTTTTTAAATTTTCTCATTGGTTTCAGCCCTTCAGACTTTGCTTCGAACACTTCTTTGAGGTATTATAGCTCATTTTGGACGATGATCTTTTTAATGCGTTCCCATCAAAAGTGTTGACCTCCTGACAACGTCTTCCAGTTTTGAAATTCGAGCAGTATCATCGGTTTCCATCACGATTAGCTCCAATAATTTGTCTGATCACTCTTCTTGAAGAAATTCATCTTGTTTAAGTTTGTTTAAGGGACCTGATTTTTAAATCATAGCATAACAGTGGGCTAAACACACCTAAATTTTAGTTTCGCCAGGAAAGAGTAAAACATTTTGTTCGTTTGATTTGCACAGAGTTTTCCACTAAGAGCGACTCACTTATCTATTTAAATCGAACAAAAATGATTTCAGATATGAACGAAATTTTTATTGTAAGTTAAAGTACAATCAATGCCATTACATATGAAACACATCATTCAAATAACCACCCGGGAAGCGCTTGCAATTGCGAATCCACTAAACCGAATTTTCCATGAATTTTCCGCACGGTGTAGACGATGTTCCAGCGATTTCACGTTCGATATTGAATCTGAACATTTCCCAAATTTGCGGATGGTTGGCACAGACCAATAATTTGACGTAGCCCCAAAGAAAAAAATCTAATGGGTTCAAGTTCAACGAGCGACAAGGCCAGTTGACAGGACATGAAATGAATCGATTTTCAAATTTTGACTTCAATAAGTCGATTGTTTTTCCAGCTGTGTGACATGTGGCGCTATCTTGTTAAAACCACATACCAACCAGGTTATTTTATGTGAAAATTATGTGAAATTTATGTGAAAAATTACTGGTTAATATGGCGCTGTAGCGCTCACCATTGGCAGTCACTGGGTTGCCAAGATCATTAAAAAAAGTACTGACCAATGATACCACCAGCATGAAAATCGCACCAAAAAGTCAATTTTTGCGGATATAATAGCATTTTGTGAATGACTAGTATTGCCTAGTATTTTTATCATTTGGTGAAAGAATCAACTGTTTCCGACCTACTTTAAAACTTATATCTATATTTACATATATAACAATGACATCACAATACTATCTCTAAAATATTGTTAAAGTAAGGAACTTATGAATCTATTATATTACATAAGTGTAAGAATCTTTCTTGAAAATACCTTTAAATGTCGCCCTTCTATTTTTTATTTATACAAATTGCGACAAAAAAAATCCTGGATATTGTAATTTAAATTGCCCGTACTAATTATGTTTCCCAAAATTTTATTCAAATTGGTACGACTGTTCTTCAACACTATGCCAAATATGAGCGCGGTCTGTCAAGCTGTTTGTTTACAATATTTGGTTCAATAAGTACACCTCAGTTTGTATATATACGAGTAGGTATACCACGATTTTGATCATGAATTAATATTGTTCAATATTTTGATCAAGGGGGCGGTAGACTACATACGCCATGTACATAGTGCTCTGAGCCATGCAATATGGCTCCCAGCGCCATAATGTCAGAATCTACATAGCGCGTGGTCCCATGTAACATGGCGTAGCATTTATGGTCCCACACCCTATGTAAATAGTACCCTGAGCCATACAGTATGGCTCCCAGCGCCATAATTACATGTCGCAGAAATTATGGTCCCACACGTCATGCTACATAGTACCATGAACCATGTAATATGGCTTCATTTATAGGTGAGCGAATTTAGATATTGTTCGTTATTTGAAGTATATTTGAATATACGGTCATACCACACTGGAATAACCAATTCTCGTCAGATCACCGAAGTTAAGCAGTGTTGATCGCAGTTAGTACTTAGATGGGGGAACGCTTGGGAATACCACGTGACGTTGGCACGTAAAACTTTGTGCTGTCTCTTATCCAAACAAACTAGTTGTCTGGGAAGCACTATGAAAAAGGAAAAAAAAGCAAAAAAAAAATTAAAAAAAAATTAAAAAAAATGATATGCATACATATCTGGTGTTAAGTATGCGTGCAAATATTTTAAGAGTTAAATTTTTTATTAGACCTTTATTGTGGTGCTTTAGTTTGCATGAAGTGCATGGTGTGGAGGACTATAGTAGATGGCGTGGCGAGCCATAATACATGGCGTGGAGGGCCATAGTACATAGCTTGGAAAACCATAGTACATGGCGTGGAGGACTATAGTACATGGCGTGGACGGCTATAAGCATAGCGTCTACTGCTATGTACTTTTCGCCATGTAATATGGCGTGTGGCGCTATATTTTATCACAATCCCCGAATCGACTATATACATGGCGCCAGAAGTCCATAAATTATGGCGTCTGGCGCCATATGTTTTTTCAGTGTAGGTAGCGCTGCCCGCTAAGGCGTCAGTCCGAAAACCAGCGCCTGTGGGTTCGAATCACACCTGTTCCCATGCTTGTAATTGTCTAAGTTTAAAACTCTAATCATAAATTCTGCTAATGTGGACTACTAATCATAAGTCCGCTAATGTGGACTACTTCAAGTGCACCCTGGTCCGGGGGCGATTAATCATTTTTTTGCCTTGTTGATGGACACCCATTACTCTGTTGGTAGTCTCTCTTCTGGATTTCGATTCATTTGATATGTCCTGCCAAACCTTCAATTTGACAATCGTCACATACTATATTAGTTGACTTAATCTTGGCACGATGAGGACTCTTTACGTTAGCATACTTCATGAAACTGGCAGATGCAGCTCTCCAGCATTTACAACCTGCCTTCAGAGATGCATTTAATGCTCGCTGTGAATTTTATAAAAAAATGTTCCTTATCTTGTGACAACCTAATTCAAGTTGTGAGATAATTGTTTGAAAGACTAAATGTTGCCTGAGGTTAAACAATTTCAATTCAATTTCCTCAAATTCAGTCGAACTTTGTCTTGATTGAAAGTTAAATACTAACCTACCATTCAAACTACTGGTGCTAAAAAGCTCAATTCTTTGGCATAATCATTCTGTACTTATTTAAAGATTACTTATATATTTTCATTGCACAAAAATACTATTTTTTGTTATTTTACCTCATAGATAATTTTTTATAAATAAATTTTATTATAAATATTCCCTGCATTAACCATAATCTTGAAGAGCTTCGACCCCATCTTTTTTTTTAAACAATACGCCTGCTATGAACAGCGACAATGAATTACTGACACTATTGACCAACAGCTCTCTGAAGCAACACGCGTACTTCTCACTTCACGTCAATGTTATCATCTAAGCTGCTTTCAGCACTATTCAATTTAATTAAACAAATAACCAGCAAACCCAGCGAATGAAAAAAGTTCAATCCAATCAAATTGTGCTTCTTTTTACATTTCTCTCCATCACAAAGTAAAGTATCTGACATTGAAATAAACCACTCATCGCACACCGATAAATCACTGTCGAGTCCTTTGCGTGCATCAAGCTTAAAATATCGATTTCAGACGCTTCAAACCTGAACCTTCAAAACCAATTCGAATCTTGCAATCTTCCATCTGATTACCGTGTACAAAGTTCATTATTGCACTTGGAAAGTATCCACTCGCATTCATCTTACTTTTTTCCATGCCGTTCATCTCTGTTCGTCTCAATGTCGCCCTACGTGGATTGTCATGGGCTTTGTCAAGGCTCCGAGGACTGTAAGAGCTGTGCATATTCCGTATTCCACTGGCAACCAGCACTCTAATTGCAAATTAATTTTCATTGAAGGTGAGACGAGGTGAAAAACGTGACGACACCAACGTATACTTTTTCTAGTTGGACTTGGACCCATGGCTCATCTGGAGATGTCTTGTGCTCTCACCATTCCCCAATACGTGCTTCTGCATTTTCCGGAACTTCTAGAGAATACCACTCCAGGTTGTATGATTTGAAATTTTGCGGTGACATTTCAAACACGATGTAGGGTGTTTTGAAGGGTGGTCGTGGACAAGTGGAAAGCAGTGAAATTTGTTTCTGAGAAATGAAAAGCAGTTTTCCACTTGAAAGAGGGCCGTTTCGCAATTAAATATTCTAGTGATGATAATTAGATTTCGAAAATATAGAGAGAGTATATAAAGCTGATTGAAATTGCGGATTATCCAGTGTTTAGGGACTAATCTAATATTTGAAATTAGCATAGCGTTATTTGATAGACTTACCAATTAAAAGCAACTCAGGTTACTTATGCATTGCGGAGCAATATTTTGCCAAGGGGTCAATCAGATTATTCACCCTTACGAAAATTATATAACATCTCCGCCTCCTAGTTGATATATGTTCTGCTTCTTATAGAAATACTCACCATGCCGAAATTACTCAAAGTAGGTCAATAGATATATTGACTCCGTTCAGCAGCCGTTACCTCATCCTTATTTTAGTATGTGGCCTAGCAGAAGCAAGTTTGTTTGTGTAAGCGAACCAAATGCTATCAAAGAATTCGAAGTTCTATTCGCCAGGAAGCTGAGGCCAGTGACCAATTCTGAAAACTAGTCACTCGAGAAACGAGATATGAAACAGCCGAGTCATCTTCGAATTGAAAGGCGAAACCAAAAGGCACGCACTTCAACAAAGAAAAGAATGTGTTGGTTTTGTTCCAACAGAGGAGGTCTATCGAGTTCAATTGTGAAATGTGCCGGAAACAGAGATAGAAGTGTAACGTTTTCACTTTGAGCTTAGGTAAAAAGCTGGATAGATTAATATATATGAGTGTGGTATGTTTCAAACAAATACGTGAAATGTGTACTCCGCAAACGAAAGTTCATAATACTTCCTTTTCTGGAAAGTACAATAGAAAAATGACAATAGTTTTTTGTATTAAGCTGTCAGTTTTTTTTCGAGTGTTTGGGAGTGCAAGAGATCTCTGTGGCGCAAACACCAAATATATTTACGGGTATATTTAGGGAGATTTCGGATGTTGATAATCAATAGATGACTGTGTGAGCGGTAATGCCGGGCTAAGTAATGAGAAAGCCTAGGACATCAACCATGTTTTCACTGAACATGAACTTCTTGAACTTCAACGGAATCATTATTTCCAAAATCACAAGCATGTCTCAGGCTTAACAGTAAGGTTAAACGTAAATGCAAGAATTTGCTTAAGTACAATAAATGGTGGTACCAAATTCTTTCTTAGGAGTATTAAAAATTTACTGGGAATCATTTTATAAATCTTATTCAACCATATTCCACAAAACGTTTCTTTCGATGTAGTTCTTGTGGGAAATAAAAATCCATCTGTTTGCTTTTATCAACAAATCGGAGCAGCAACTTTATTCTCCGTAAATGTTTTATTGAATGATACGTAGAAATTTCCAGAGCCCGTTGGTTTAGCCTATTCCAAGTTCATTCCATTTCGGATATTTCAAAGACAATTAAAAATAATTGCTTGCACTTTTCAAACCACAATAGCGTCTCTCTTTCTTTGTTCGTGGTAAAAGTTGCCTGGATGCTTTACCCACCACAACAACCACTTACTTTCTGTTATAAACGTAAATATCAAACGGACCAAAGCACATTTGGATGTGTTAGTAGTTTGTGTATATGAGCGCAATATGAATGTGTGCGAATAAAGGACTCCATTGGACGTGCTTAGGCTGTGAAATGAAAATAGGTAGGCCATTAAATTTCACAGGGCAGCAGCATCTTTTATTTCTGCTACCAAGAATATGAAAATTGAAATGAAAACCAGAGAATAATATACATATATCATGTGTTTAGGTAAACATACTTATAATTCTAACTCAAGAATGAATTGAAAACGCTTTCCATGGAAACAATTTTCTAATAGAAGAAACTGTCTCAAACTATCTCGAAAAAGAAAGTAAAGATGAAGCTCAGTCGTAATGATTCATATTTAGTGGAGGAAATGGAAAGAAAAAAACGTGGTGCGTGCGCGTCACAAATATGCACAGAAAATAACAAACATAAGATCGACACAGAACACGCTGAGTGGGTTGAAAGAAATAATGAAAAAAGGCAAAACGTAAAAGAAACGAAGGAAAAAAAACGCATGATGAGGAAAGTTTTTCACAACTTTATTGTTATTTTCCGAAATATTAGCGGACTTTGGCATTAAATGAGAGTTGTTTGAGTTGAAATGTTTACAAATGCTCATGGATACTACATCCATAAGGACGTGAGAGATGCCAGCTGCTGGAAGCTTAGAAATTATATGCGAATATTTGTTGATACAGCTTTTGAAACAGGCCAGTTCATTCTGATTAGCCATAGTTCGAAGGAAAATGAAACGTGGCAGCTATGTAAAATATTTCTTTATCTCGTCTACATATTCGCTGTCTGGAAAGAGATTAATGTACTAATGTCAAAAATAGAAGGCAAAAAAAGTAGCATTGCTGAAGAACTAGAAAAAATATCTGAAAAGGAAAAACAGGGATGTGGTTTGAAAACACCAAATACGGCTATTCCTCACTTAAAACGGGGCTAGAAACTTCATTTTCATACCATAATCCAAAGCAGCTCCGATCGATTGTATTGCTCTTAATATGTTAACTAAAACTGTGGAGTAATCTTGTTGAAGAGACTGAAGATTGTTGTATACGTGCGCTTGCACGGAATTACACAAGAAAATTGAAATCCAGTAGAAGTAATAACTTTGAAATTGCGAGATTTACCACATCTCTGAGGTCTCGATAATATATATGCGGTAGGGACTAGATTCATGAAAAATCCCATGGCAAAGTGTGTTTTTGCCAGTGAAGCCTCTCTATCCTACAGACGGATATTATGACCTTTCTATAACCCGAATCATTGGTAATCCTCGATGAGAACAGCTCCATACTAGGTCTCGTGAATATACCTAAATCACGATGTCTGTCCATCCCTTGTCGGATGCTAAGCTAGAATTTAATTACAATGATTGTGAATGAAAACATGCTTCTGACTACTAGTACATCTTTCGACCTTTCAGTAACAGTATTGTTATCAACTGAAGTACTATTACCACACATTTTACGATTTTAGGAAATGAAAAATGTTCATCCCCAACCCAATTTATTTGTCAATGCAAAGTAAAAATGGAAATACATCGGGTGACATTCTGAGATAAAATTGGATGATTAATTGTCTTCCAATATTAAAATGAATCGACATTGTAAATAATTGTTTCTTTAATAAGTGTAAGACCATGCGCATGAGCGATAGATATTAAGTTTTTGTCAAATCGTCAACTTTTCATATCATACAGAACTCAATCCCTGTTTGGTGACCATCCGAAAAAGAATAAAATATTAGAAAAATTATATTTTTTCCCTTAATGTGTTTTGTGCTTTTTTCCAAAAATTCATGGCTTTCTGACCAGCAGGATCAGCCAAGGTTTACACGATTATTTTTTGTTCAACTAGACAATCACAAATACAAAACACAAAAGCGTCTCCAACATCGCAACGAACCCGAACAAGTAGTTAAAGACTCGTTGATTCACGTTTTGTCAATTCCCGAGAAAGACCGTCCTCATTTTTCCTTAAATTACTTTCTATTTTTTTCCTAATTAATCAATACGAACTTTTACTGATTTTCGAAGAAAATTAGTTTTGAATAGAGATGGGTAATAGCGATCAAAGCTCACCACTTTCTTCCAATATAGCGCCTGAAAAAAAGCACAGCTTAGTATTTGAGTGAAAGTTTTCGTTCGACTTTGACTTAATGAAATACGCATGGAACAGTCAATGCCTCTTATAAGTACGGGCCGTAATGCAGAATAATGACGTCCCACTAGACTGTCAAAGTGTCCCGAAAAACACACGCAGTCTTATGGGACGTCCGCGGGAAAATGTTAATTGTACAGGTTGTGTTAAAGTGAGTGAAATGAAAATAAAGTGAGATGTGCGGAACAGTGCTAGTGAACAGCTAAAATAAAAATTAATGCGGTGCGTGCGGTATAATTGGGAAAATTCGCTACGAAATTTTTATCAGCTGGTGTTAGGTTATGTGACGTTTCGTATCGATTTACTGTCGATACAATTAATTGATGCAAAATGCAAGTTATGGCTAAATATTATTATTATAACGCATCCACGCACAAAAAACTAACGTTTTATTTATATTATAGCTAAAAATCCGCACGTAAAATATCGGTGTATATCGGCACTGCCAGATGGAAATGTCAAAATGCCTGCCCAAATTGACGTCATAGCTAAAACAATTACGTAGCCTGACGGCCCGTACTTCTAGAAGGGATTGGAACAGTGTACTGAGAGTACGGCGCAACACTGTAAAAAAGAGCCATGAGCTATGAGCTCTAGTTTTGCACCTCTAGTTTTGAATCACTGAGCTGGAAAATTCTTGTATGTATATACATATATGTATGTATATGTAAGTCAGCAAAATGATTCAACGAGATCATCTCAGAAGTGCGTTATCTGATTGAGCAGAAATCGAATGATATGGATTTTTACAAGAAGTGGGCCCATGTTAAGTTCAAAATACGATGTGTTTGACCCTTTGCAGGCGACCTTGTTAGTGCTGCAATATTTTTATGGCAAGGTGAATTTCGGAAGAAGCAGCAATGGGAAATCAAACCTGATAAAATACTGATATATAGCACTGTCGTTAGCAACGTGTTTCTAAAAGTTGACTAAGATATTTTTAATTCATAAGTAAGATGAAACAAAATAAGTTTTCAATTTTGCCCACCGTGGAAAAAATCTGTGACTCTACTCTATGAAAATTTAAATTATATTCAGTGCATGCCGCGACAAACTATGATCGATAAATTTGAAAAATAAACACCAATACTAAATCCTGTTATGTCCGCATCTTCCTGTTTTTCTGCAACAAACAATTGATGCAGCAATCTTTTTCAAAATCGTCTATCCAATTGATAATTTTCAAATACATCATTCATAAACTTATTCTCTCCCTTTGTTACTTTCTTTCATTTATATACATAGAAATAGAAACTTTTCCTAGAACATTTGAAAACATTACTAACAAGTGGAACAAACATAATTTATCCTCAATTAAAATCAACATTGTCTCGTAATATCATTCGACACCGCTCTAATTGGTTTGTTAGAAAGCACAACAATGAAACAAAAATTCTGTCTGAGTGAAATTTCATAAACATTGCTCTTTGGAATCACGCACCGGATAACGGTAAACTGTAGTAGGTGTATGTACAGTTAGCATGTATCTATGCTTATATGCATACTTGAATGTTCAGATATGGCAAACATTACGCGTGACTTGGTGTACTTATCAAAATCGGAAAGCTGTCATCTTGATAGAACATCCTTTGGGATATGCCTTTCTGCCGCACTCCCGACTCTCTTTCATGCAACACCTTATGTCGGCTTCGTTATTTATTCATGTAAATATATGCGTCGAGCAAATTTGTATAAAGCCCTCAGTTCACTCATAATGGCCTGTTATATCAGGAGGAATGAAAAGGTTAAGCGGATGGAGTACAAATTACTTGTTGAACTTTCCGTTGTTATAATTATTATGATGAGATAGAGCGAAGCGAACGCGCGCGTACACACAGCACGCAATTCAACTTGCATACGATTAAGCGATGGAAACGTAAATTTTCTTCGGGTACTCCAATGTCGTGTCGTGTCGCTTCAGGGATAATTCAATTAAGGCATTACGTCAAATGAATGGAAGGATCCGTGTACAAAAGAGCAAAGAGAAAAAAAAAATGATAATGCTGTAAAAAATTTTAATTGAAACATTGTGTGAGCAACGTTGGTGAATAAAGCTGGATTTTGTTGAAATCAGTGATGAGAGATATGAATTGGTTTTTTTTGAATCACTGTGTGCATGGGGTATAATTTGGGATAATTTTTTTGCTGATAAATTTGTTTGAAGATTATTTCATTAAGAGTTTTTATCAGATTCGGTGAGTATCCATAACTAATCGAGGTCGTTTGAGATGCCTCGGTCAGGAGCCAAAGTCAAATCATTCAATTGATTGTGGTTTATTGAAAGCTTTGTGGAATAATATGTTTTATATGAGTCAAACGAAAACAAACAAATCGGAACCAAAACAATGTCTTATTTTCAAGGTAAATATCCATTTTTTTCACAGCTCTGTATTTTCTTCTACATCAATTTGAAGTGTTACTAATCCCCCAGTGTGTTCAATACAAAATGTTCTTCGAAAACACAAACGATTTCAATAGATTACATAATGGCTGTCAATAATTTCTCTTTTGCCAAAATAGTCAAACCTTTTATCCTGTGCACTTATCTAAATGGCTTTCTACGTCTCCCCTTTCGTACTATGTTAGGTACACGGTGTACTTACTGTATGTGGCCGTACAAATCTTACACATCTACGTCCATACATAGATCGCATAAGCAAGGCATAGACTGAATTTCGAATTTCTAAATTTCAGCTTTCTATTTTTGTTTTCAAAATTTTCGTAAGTCTGCAAGTAAGCACAACTCAAATTCAAACTTATCTCAATAACATTTGAAACCAGATCGGGGTAGAATCCCCGAGAGCGTACCATATGTAATAGAGTTGTCGTAAATACCAAGCTTGTTTTCACCCAGACCTAGTCCTTTCGAACACATTCCTTTAAAGTTACGTACAACCCGCATTAGCTGAGTAAAGACTGTTTGAGTATCGAGTTTCAAGGATAGATTTATGTTAGAAGAACATTCATATGTGCATATATGCTCGTATATGGGAGTGACGTTAGACTATCTGAAAGCGAATGTTCAGCGTACTGAATCGATTTGGCTTTATTTGTCAGTTTTTTAACATTATGTTAAAGAAAATAACTTACACATCTACATTTGCATGCATGAGTATATGTTATGGGTACTTTGCATGATATGAGGGTGAGAGTTTACATATGATGGGCCACACAGAAAGAAGAATCTATATCACATAGTAAAACTGGGCAGATATATCATGTGCACTCATTCTGGGGTTTTAAAGCTTTAAGTCAATGATTCCAAATATCAATTCGAGTTTACCTCAGGCAATCCAAATTTTAGGGTCGTTTTAACCAAATAAAATTAAACCAAAAACAAGATATACGCACACTTTTGGTATCCAGTTCCATTTCACGCAAAATCAGTTGAGAAGATGGTCTGAGCAGGGAAAATCACAAACTTTACAACTTTTCACTTCAGAACATTTCTTTGTAAATCCTTCGAAAGGACTGTTAAGCTCCTCAGCCCATTGAACCGGGTCTCACGTTTGATTTTCTTACCATAAAACATGCATACAAAACTAAAATGTTTTACCCGGTAGTCTAATGCAAGCTTAAAAAACGCTTGGACACTTTCTTCGTAATCATCGGCTATTTCATGGGAAACTGCTCAGGATGTGGGCGTAAGATGATATTCTAAAAGAGTGCTACGCCTTTCTGCACAAGACGCTTGCTATCCGATTATACGTATACATCACATACCAAGCCAGATTTAAAGTGTATCCAATATAGTTTATATCGAATTTTCTCTGTAGAAATAGATATCATGGCTCTTCGGTTGGTATAAATGCGGAGGCGTTGTATGGGGCATGTGTTTGAGCTAACCACAAGTCAATGCCGTCATCGTCATATGAGTATTTGTGTCTTCCTCTGTTTTAGTTCAGTGTCAAATTACTGGACATAATACAGGCGATAAATTGACTGCAAGAAGCTGACAGGATGACATTAGAATTTTGGAATAATGTGGATTTTGTTAGTGAGAGGTCAGATAAATTTTCTGGGTTCCAGACAAGAACGTGAAGGATCAGAGTAGGAAGCTTCATTAGAATTCAAATTTCGTAGAGGATGTGTGACTACCAGGACGAGAAATGGGAGAAAGAATGGAACGTGATTGAACATATCTAATTGTGGGACAAGAATTGCGCATGCAATTGATCAAATAATGTGATTTGACAGTTGAATCGGTAAATGAAAGCAAATTATTTATGTTCATTATAATATGGCTGTCGTTGAAAATAGTTAACGATGCTATTCGTTAGACCAGAAACTACGTAGAAAATACGCAATCATGACTCTTACAATATAAAGATAGATTCATGTGTGAGCTATGGGTGTTATACATCCGTTTACTGGGGCATTTTTGGATATTTTGTTCACAATCAGTGTCTGAGTCACTCTCTATCTCTGGCAATGAAATGTTCTGTTGTTTAAAGAGCTATGTGACATCTTGTTATCTGGGTGTCTCAACTTGACTAACATTCATTTAAAATAAACTAAGCGCATAAAAATCATCCTACATACATTTTCTACTAGAGATGTTTCTTTGATAGTTGCTGCCTTGCCTGATGTATTTCAACTGAATACCATACAACATCAGATATTAAAGGACTAATCTATAATTGCTATAGTTGCTTTAATTGATTTAATGTGATTCAATTTGTTCTAACTTTCAAAACCAAATATTTTATTTAAAGATACATTTTTCTTTTAAAAGTTAGATATATTTTAATTTATTCCGTCGGTTAGATAGCCACTGAAGAAGAGGGCACATTACCCTCGAAATATCGATAACTCTCGTGAAATTAAAATATGTATATCTAGCTTCTAAAGGAAAAATTGGTCTTTAAATTGAAACATTTTAACTATGTTCCCTTCCAAGCGAGATAGGTCTGTACCGACATATGATAAAACATGATAAGCAGTGGTGTGCACAGACGGGCACAATTGCTGCCTGTGTTGCTAAATCACTCTCAAAAATTTGTTATTGCCTTCTAATCCTTACTTCACCTTTGCTGTACCTTCAAAATATTCACTGCAAATCAAGAAAATGTTGTGCCGAATGTAATTACTAGCCCCCTCTATTTCAAAGTCTTGTGCACGCCTATGAGAAGAAGAGTGTGATATTAGGTTTAGGTTTTAGGTTTTAGGTTTTTTTTTTTTTGTAAAATCATGTTAATAATCCGGCGCTTCTGTAAATCTAACCTGATTCAATGGTTGGTCAGGAAATCGGCCCCAATAATTTTATCGATTTTAGTGTTTTGTTTTCTTCGTTCTGTGGGGTGTTCCGCACGATGGCACCAATATAGGGCAGGATGGTTCCAAACGCGCAATTACATGCCAAAAGCGAGTAACGTCGCTAGTGAGGTTTGCGTTGTTGTTGGTTTTTTGAACAATCCTATTTTTCGGAAAGTAAGAATAGGCAAGGACAGAAGGTGTCTGATGATGAGAAAGAAGATAGGCAGTATGGCTTGGATAGATCACTGAAACCACAATCGAAGCTAAACAGGTTATAATCAAGAAAACTCCAGTAGCTAAAGAAGTAACAAAAATAAAATCTGTGAAATTAGGATGTGCTATAAATGAATAAAAGGGGGAAGCTTAGATAAAAGGGAGAACATGATAAGAGATGTAGCTAGTGAGAATATCGTTCCAGAGAAAGTTCAAAAAGTTTGTTAAGAATTAAAGAAACAAACACCACATTTGTCTCCTGAAGAGGTGAATTTAGAGGCTACTACAAGATAGTTTGAAATCTGTTAGATGTACAGAAATTTGCCAGCGCAGATAAAAGTGGGAAAAGCTAAATTTTAATATTTGGTTATAGAACAAGGATATTATTTGCAAGAAATTTTCGATTGTGATAAAACTAACTTATTTTGGAAGCGAGTCGTGCCTACATCACGAAATATAAGAAAAATATTTCTAGGTCTAAGCCCATAAAAGACCGATTAATTTTACTTTATTCTCATGGCAACATGAAGCGTAAACTGTTAGCTATCTATCACTCTGAGAACTGTAGAGCTTTGAAAAAAATCACTTGATCAAAAAACAACCGTCAGTATTGTGGAGGTCGAATAAAAAAGGTCACGTAGGTTCTTTTCAAACAATGGCTACGTAAAGTTTAAACCTAAAGTATCAAATTAACTCCCGTGTAATATATCGCCATTGAAAGCACGTTGCTATTGCACCCGTTACCACCCGAAAGAACTTTAAAATAATTCTCTGCAAAACCATCTATGGCTGGCAGATTAGTTTCTGCGTCAAATGAAAACTTTGTTGTTGCAAGAGAACGTCAAGCGATTATTCCGGATTTCAAAAAATAGTGCACTTAAGTGCTGTTTTGTTGATATTTTGAAGTATGACAGCTCTTTTCCCATAAAAACGAAACGAACTTATTTTGGAAGCTAATTCAGAAGTCAGTTGATGAAAACTGATTCTTGCTTGGCAAAAACTGTATTCATTCTTCATTGCGTGAAATCGAGGCAACTACTAGGAATCTAAAATTGAAGAGGCACAAAGATGACACTGAAAAGCTCATATTCGAACATGCAAATGATCTGACAAGTAAAGAGCTCAAAGGAATCTTAAATGAAGAACATGAAAAAACTAAGTGGGATGCTCTTTCTGAAAAAGAAAAAAACCCAAAAAAGACAAATCCTGATATCTGTTATTAAGGTTCTTTTGAAATTTTTATAAAATATCAGAACATCGATCGTAAAATAGGACCCACATTATGCTGAGGTATATTATATTCTATCTTAAACATCATTGCCAAGGCCTCTAAATTATCAGAATTCATATTTAGATTCCACAAAGCCTTTGCTAATATTTTCACCTGTTGCTCTCAAGTTTGTTGTCCTCATTATGTCTATTTAAATAATCCGTTGAAGTTCTTTGAATTTCAGCTTTCCTGCCGTCCTTACAATAATTGTCTTTTGTTCCTATATCTTCCTTCCCTCGAATCATAGAGACGTTTTCTGGATAAGTACCTCCTGTTTAAGTTTTTTTATAAGATGGTTGAATTTGCCCTCAGTAGCCACTTGTCCGTCTGTGTAGCAGCTCATGGCACGCGTTCTTCTTTAGTAGTAGTGGGGTATTTGCATGCACTGACATTTATTTTAATTCTCCGTTGCTGCGTTTTCACAATAGCCTGCAATTTGGTCCTCAATCGTTTATGTTACACGCTTTCAAAATTTTTCTAAAGAATAGTGTTTTGCATCTTAGTATCCCGATGTAGTTTTATTTTTCTTTTTATTTGTAAATCGTACCTTCCAATCTCGATTTTGTTTCTTTTTATTTTCTTTTTATACTTAAAAACTAAATTTTTATCTAGTATCAAATAAATAAATAATAAATTCATAAATAAATAATACAATTAAGGGTTGGTATTAATAACTTTCAAAGAATCCTGAAGATCAGAAATAGTAGTCGACATTAGACGGATACTTTAATTTCCCACAAACGGAAAAAAGCTGACTAAATATAGTATTAGAAATAGTTTTTTTTAATTCTTAGATCAGTTAGTAAAATTTCCATAGAAATTCTATGGTAAATCAATTATTGCATAGCAAACATTTTCTTTGAACCGATTATTTTCGTTAGATTACTAGAATTTTTAAAATACGGGGTTTGTGAACTCTCCTATAAATGATCATTTACGAAGCCATGTATACTTAAAGCCATAATCAAATGAAATTTTGAGTAAGAAGCACTCTTTAATATTAATTATTATTCGATGTAATAATTAAAATACGATATTATTGTGTTTATAAAAAAAAGTAAATTATCTAATTGTTTCTTTTTTTAGTTTTTGATCTAATGCTTCATATGAGACATTTTGCACATAAATGACTTTGTAAGTGGCGGAAAGTAGCCAGTATTAGCAAATGTGTTTTGAGTTGAATGGTTTTATTTATACTATCATTTCTTTTCAAACTAGAAAATAATGTATGTTTCCCGACTATTATCATGCGGAATGTGCATCATTTCATATTTATCATCGTTCGATATCATCCACTCATTTCGACCTCGCCAAACCGACCCTAAACCTCAACCATACATACGACCACCCCTGTCGTGTTGACTTTGTCATTCGAACAAATTTAATGGAGCAATTAAATTGGGTAACTAGATTTCCATTCAATTCGGAGACAACACGCCTCATAAACATTGCAAAAGAAATTAGAGTGGAAATAACACAAATCAATGTTGGCAGAACGACCACGACCATCGACCTTATGCCCAACGACAAGCACGACAACAAAACGCTGAGGTGAATGTAAAATTATCGTCCTTATAAATCAACCTCTGCAAAGGTTTACGCTTTACCTGATCTTAAAAGACCTGCTAACAGAACTGGAGAAAAATGGGGAGGCCAATTGAAAGGTAGCACAGGAAGTGTAATCAAATCATTGCTCTCGCAATGAATGATTTATGAGAATGTGAATAGTCTCTGGGGTGGCAAGGCTAAGAGATCAGTCTGAAAAAAGTATGGCGCTGAGACGAAAAGGTCTTGCAGGCACCCGTATTTTTGTTAGCAAATATATTGCCAATAAAATCCCTGAGCACGAAAACATTACGTTCATATGAGTATCTTTTGCTTGGCTCCCTTGAGGGTATAACGTAGAAGAGATATTTAAGATTTTTTTTCGAGTATGAAAAGCATGTTGGTATATCGAGAGACAAGTACAGTGTTTATAGGTATTTGCCCGCAGATATTTGAGCTGTCGTTATTTAAATTGATTATAAAAATCAGTCGTTGATGCCATGAAAATGTATCTGCGTCGTGTTTATTGGGGCAAGTTGATGGAGTCAGTAAGTCGGGATATTGTATATTGTTATGCGCTTTGTATTTAAAATGGGAAATACGCATATATGGTACATGCTCTACGTATTTTGGATGGGAAATCCAGCAGTACTGGAATGGCACTGAAGCTTCGAAATTCTGGTTGGGTTCCACATACTTTCGGGTGGGATAATTAATGACGGAAAACTTTGACACCTTATGCATCTCGAGAATACGTCATTGCGTTATAGAACTTAAAACATTCCGTGGATGATATGTGTAATTCTAAAATTCCAGTCGTCGAAGACAATGTCTACTTAGAAATGTTTTCTATACATCTCTCAAACGCGTCCAAACATGAAAAATCGAATTATCTATTCCCGAGAGAACCTTTCTCTAATTTCTTCATTATTTTATTTGGCAAATATATACAGATCCGATCCCGAAATGAAGAAGCAAGAACTCTCAGCCAAGGGCGGCTGTAGAAATACTAACAGAATATACGATTATTTTGGAACAAATAGAATGTCACAAAATGGCAGTCTCAATAAATATCGAAACTAGTGAAATAATTTGTTTACTGCATTTTATTACGATGTGACAATGTGCGGGATTGACAATCAAATGAAAGTTCCAAAAATATGTTTACTCAAATTAAAATCACAATATCACTATAAAATTATAACGCCTGCGGACAATGGTGAAATTCAATTTTAACATCGACTGTCAGGAAAGTCGCATAATATTTTCAATATTTCAACGTTCGCTTGCAAATTCTCGTTAAAGTCGGATCATTGAATTTTAATGTTCGAAGAGCCTTCACTTGAATATACACCAACACATTTGGGTCGTAGCCAATATCAAAACTGACAGTGCTATCAAGCGTATCCCACTGAGTCGGTAATCGGTGTTACAATGACAAGGAATGAAAGTAGCATTTCAGGAAAACGTACTTGATATTCTGAAAGCTTGGTAATGGGCAATTAAGATTTGAATGTTCTTTTGATTAGTTAAAACTGTTTTTAAGGAAACTTGAATTTTAGTCACGTGCTAAGATGATGAATGAGGAATAAATAGATATCTCCTATATTACAAAATTTAAATTCTTTCTGGCAAGTTTTAGATACGAAAAATATTATTTTTGCAGCATCTTCATAACGTAATACATTGATTTCAACTTATGAATGTTTTCCAAGCCGCTGCCAAGTTCAATCCAACTTTTTGTCGAATCCAATTTACTATCAGTGCAGACTTATTGTTACATCAATCACTGAGAGCACTTACAATCCAATTTATTCGGGATAACTACAATTTTTCGATAAAGCTCTTTCACAACAAACCGTCACGTTCGTAGCAGGCAACACAGATGAAGTATTTACTGTTCGTTCAGACGGAAAAAGTATGTATCTGCTTTTTGTACTTGGCTCCAGTATACTTAATCGAATTTTCGTCATCAATGCTATCACCACTTCCGTCACCACAACATCGCTAGAGTAGCGAAGAAAATCAAGTGTGCTAAGTGTATCGAGAAATAAGGAAAATGTTGCGAAGCCTGTTCGAATAAGAGCCTAGTCTCCTATAATGATGAGGACAGCTGCCCTGCTAAGCATAAACGTTCTATCTGCATTTTAGTGCTTTCGAGATATTCAATGCTATGTGTTTTGATTTGTACTGGAGATAGAGGAGAGTGTACTGGCGAGTCATTACTAGAGAGTAAATTTTTCAATATTGATTTTACAATACTTCACCAAAAGATAGGTTTTTCAAATGTTGCAGAATGATATAATAGACTATGTAGTTTTCGAATCCGGTGTTAGCTCAAAAATGAAAAAAATGCAGATAGAGCGTTTATGATTAGGAGGGCAGAGTGTACATGTATCTACACATGCATGCCACGTTTGTATGTATTTGCATATTAATATTGTTTTCAGCGCATGTTGGTAGAACGCAATTTACATGCAAGACACACGGCTAAGAATTCATATCTTCAGGCAGGATAATTAAATTTGGCTGAAATCCATACGATTTTGCGAAATTTACGAATATACGGTTTTGCGAAATTTCGAAATGATTCGAATAAATGAGGTATTTGGAAGTTGTTAGCATTCTCGAAGGGTTTTCAATACAAATAATTCGCTGATTGCCTCATTGACTTAAAAATCAGTAACGATTCATTAACTCGATTTTCATAGTAGCGAATGGACAGAATCTTATGCACATTATTTTGAGAGGTATGCACGGACCTCACCTAGCAGAAGTTTATATGATTCTTTGAATAGTATCTGGTATTAAGAAAGCCACATAAATTATATTGTATTATACATATTGTACATGATTTTGGGAGCATAAAAAGTTTTTTTTTTCACTTGAATTGACAAACGAAAACTAAGATCAACAGGTCTAACTATTTGTAAGCCCTAAAAGAGGCTTGGTGAAGCCACAGCTGAGCTCAATAGTAATACAAACATAAGAGCAAATATTTTTTTTTAGAAATATTAGCAACCCTATTTTTCGAAATATTAACGTCGATATATCAGTAAATGAATTTCTCTCAATTTTCTTAAGTTCTCTGAAACTGTAACCAACGGAAAAATCCAAGTAGCTACATTATTGAACTAATGAAAGGTTATTGAGATTTCAATGAAAAAAAGGACTCCTCAATGAGATTTTTTTTCCAGATACTTGATAATTAGCTGCTACAAGGAGATAAGTTATTGGAATGTTAGAAATAAAAAAAGGATATTTCGGTGCATAGTTAATTTTTGTTTATGGATTGATTTTTACTTTTTCGTGTTTCTTCTTGTTTCTCCTTACTTTTTCTTGTTTCTACCATTCTATTTACCAAAGTTTTAAAAATATGTTTAATATATTTTCGCGGAAGAGGTTTCCATGTTGCTTGAATTGCAATCTTTAGTTCGTCCAGCGTCTGGTATTGCTTTCCGCCGCGATAAATAGCACATGACAGTTGACTCCATACATTTTCCATTATATTAAGCGCTGGCGATCTCGATGACCATTTAGCACATTTATGTTATGGTGAGTGAAATATTCCTTCTCGATGTTCGCAATTTGTACGGCCGCATTCTCATGTTGAAAGAGAAAATTGAAATGAAAAAACATCAGGTCCATCCAAGCAAAAACGTTATTCTTCGGTAAAAGTTACATTTCGCAATCGCATTTACATTTGTGCAAACCAACTGTGTTCACGTGCAAACCAAATTCTCTCAGCTTTGTGTCTTGCATCTAACAGAGGTAATATTTTTCTTTTATTTTAGGTGTTCAGTCCTATGTACAGTTTTTAGTAAGTTCGAAATTTTTACTTTGACTCCAGCTTCCACAACGATTTGCCATGACCTCTTAAAATTTCACGATCTTCCCCTTGATTTCGAGCACGTAGTCAGACTGGGCTCTTCACTTTCCTACAATTATCTGGGTCTATGAGAAGATTCATCATTACGAAATGACACTTTTGAAAAATTTTTGCGATTTTTCCCACCCTATTATTATCTTTTTTCAAATATAATGTTATTCTCAACTTTTCCTGCGTATTTTTTTTTCCTCGAAACATATTTTCGAAAACACTTATTGAAACTGCCTTCGAATGCTTTATATGAAGAACCATTCTATTTGCAATATTTCACGATACAAACTCACTAAAGCGAATACTAAAACTGGTAGATTTTAAATTTGTGCAATTTTTTTGCAGCAACCAATTATAAAATGTCTTAAAAACCCCATTAAAGGGCAATTGAAGAATCCTTTTTTTTCAATAACCTTTCATTAGTTCAATAATACAGGTACTTGGGTTTTTCCGTTCCTTACGGCTTCTGAAAAAATTGAGGGGTTCATTCATTTTGCAGCGATCCTTTATAATAGTCCCTTTTGCTTCTTTTGAGTGCAGTCCAACGTTCTTTACTGCTTACTAAATTTTAATAGAAAACTCTGCAATGGGTCGTTCTCTCCGACATATAATGTCAACTTTGCTCGGGCAACTCAATAAAGATAAAAAAAATATGACTCCTCATACTCAATAATACCAGCTAGGCTTCATTCTCTTCAATTGTCCAACGTATTATTCGTAGTAAACAGTTCAAATATAGCAGGTGTCCTTTCGTGGTGTCTCGTCTTCTGAAATTTGGTCCACATTTGCTATTCCACAAGGCAGTCTCGTGGCCCTCTATTGATCATTTGTTGACGCTATATTTGTTACACTGTGCGGACGTTTTCTATCTTGCCTTACACCGATGATGCTAAAATTAGAAGACATCTTATACTTGCATTATAATAATATACTTGTTTCGTCAGTACAATATACTTGCATTAGGAGTACTGACGAATAAAGTATTTGTGCAAGTTGTGCAAGCTTGTACTGCCTTTGTCTTTTTAAGAGTCATTTTACAGTCATTAGCCTAAAATAAAACTAAGCTTATCTTTTGCAATCACGTTAGACCAATCTTCAAAAAAACCAGTCTTATATTGTAATCATAAAACCTTGTTTCCGTTGACCATGCTGAATATCCCAAAGAAGAACTAATTTTATTTGTATTAGACGAAATTTTAAAATAAAATAATCGACAAATCAAAACTTGGGATAATCAATCGTGTTATTTATAAACAAAAATTTTTTGATATTTTCTAAGGTATAATCCATAAAATATCCCTTGTAATGAAGTTGCCTTCACCAATCACTTCGAATGCGAAATTAGTGTGGTTCTTTAATCATAAAATATTCTTCTATGGATAGCGTGGCAATTTGTTTATGAGCATTACAATAACAGCCTTTATTGACAAAATCTACTTTTACCAGGATGAGCTGGAAAAAACTGAATATGTAAATTACTATTGGTGAAAGTTTGGGT
Source organism: Nemotelus nigrinus (assembly GCA_947369275.1). Taxonomy (NCBI): domain Eukaryota; kingdom Metazoa; phylum Arthropoda; class Insecta; order Diptera; family Stratiomyidae; genus Nemotelus; species Nemotelus nigrinus. Next base: position 223,214,097 of record OX376372.1, on the reverse strand, counting down.
GAGGTCGGGTCAAATAGAAAAACTGTGAACTGAATGCCTGAACCATGCATTCATTGGCTTCTAAATAAATTCGAAAGAGATTTAAAAACCTCTGTACTCCGTGTATTTATTATTATTTGCTAAATAACATACTAACAGAACGAGACTTTTTCAACTTTCATCAGCTAATGATTTTCAAAACCATGGTCATGATATCACACACTTCATTTATAATCTGGTCATAGCTGCAGCATTTAAATAGTGATAGAGCCGTAACATAAAAAAACTCTAAAACCAAACTATCTCTTTGCAAATGCGTATCTCACTCTGCATCTTACACCTGACCAATACCATTATATTAACTCTTTGAGACTTTCGCTTAACCGCAACTCAGGGCTACTTCACAGCATCGGAGATTAAAATTTCATCCAAACTCCCGAAAAGTCATTGTTCAGCTTCCACTTAAACGGATTATTAGCTTATCCTTATTAATAATTCTGCAACTTTCCTGACGAGATAAACGTGAAAATACCCAAAGGGGTTTGTAGCGAGTTTACCTTAATTACACTTCCTAAATACAATGTAATTTTCTGGCTTTTAACAGTCGGGTTGGCTAGGATGAAGCGTACCGACTGTAGGTTGAATGTTCTGATGGCATTACGACGCGGTGGAAGGATCGATGATGGCATTAGAATTTCGAAATAGGCTTGCGGTTTACCGTAAATTGCGACGATGACACCGATAATGATGAGGCTTTGAATTGTGTTAACGAGCCTGTTTCACGTGCTCATTTTGAGGGCATGTGGAAAGTGTTAAAATGACGTGGGAAAAGCATCAGTTACTCGCGCTTCAAGCGTTTAACACACGAACATTTTAATCATATTTAATTGTAAAATTGCGCGAATACGACAGTCATTACATATGCCATACATACGTTATTCAATTTACGATCTTGCTATTATGAAAATTACTCGAATCTAGCAAAGCTATTTTCGCCAGTGAAAAATCCAAAAATCTTATTTTGATATCCTCTCAAAAATACGCATTCCTCTGATATTTCGAGAAATCAATCTCCGTGTGCGATTTCAATTAGAAATATTTTGCTGATATTTGCATGCTTCCACTCGATACGCGTAAAATCAAATCATCGAAATCCTCGGTGCGCAAACATGATAAGAAGTTTGACCCGAAAGAGATATTGATTCCGTATTTTCGATAGACGAGGTGCGCCTCAGGAAATCCGATTTACGGATCATTTTGCTGGTAGTATAGGTAGAAGTATAATATAGGTTGCTACAGATATAGCTGGAAATATAGTATAGGTTGGAGCATGTACATAAACAGGGGCATCGCTACACGCTTTAAGAAATATGGAGAAAAATTCGATACATATCCATTTGCACATAGATATATTTTTATCAGGACGAACATTTCAACGTGAAAATCTTCAGGTGTCGAGAGGTAGACCTCTAAAGATTAAGAAGTTTAGCTGAAATACTTTGCAATATCGTTGGAAGCGTTTTAACCTCTTTTTGAATATTTGTCATGATAAAAAATTATATTTCACTAAACTCGAAACCTTTGGTAACTCCTAAAAGGGTTTTATGAGGTCACAAGACGTCGTCTTGAAAAATATTATTTTCAACTTTCTTCTCGTAGTTGGGTAACGTTGCAAAGAGATTCATAGTTTTGAGTCAAAGAGCAATTTCCTTAATCCCTTATTTGCATTTTCAGTATTTACTTCTGTTTCACCACTTCATATTCATTGATATTCCACAGCTTATTTACAAGTCTTGGACGAGTGTGGTTTTCTTCGAAAGAGCTTTCTACCTTCAGTACTGGAGCTATTTTAAATTATTTCTACAAACATAATTGACAAAGCGAGCAGGTTGAGTGGTAATATCTATTTCAACAGAGTTGTCTGTAGTATGAGAGTTATATAATACACATTAAAGGAGAATGTTGGCTTAAAATAAAATGAAAGCGTCAGTGGTTGTTGATAAGTTTCTGTCAATATTCCCACATCAAATTTGAGTAGTTTAAGGAGAATAATATCTTTGGTTGTGTAGGGTGTATGCTTGACAAATCAGTTTCCTATTTTTTAATGACAAGTAATTACAAATTACATTTGACAACACTTTATGTTTAAGACATGTCACGAAGTATTACGTGGGAACTAAATTATTAAATATAGCAAATTTTTAAAGCTAATAGAACGGATATTTTAGTTTTTGTAGCTGCCACCACATGAAAAAATGTACAATCGTTTCGATTGACGTTTAAACTTTGACGTCATTGCAGTTTTTATAAATTTTAAATTATTAAATGGATTACTTTTATTATTATTTTTTTTTATAAATGGATTACTTTCTCATTTCAGTGAATTTACTTTAATTTGCATTTCGAAAATTCTCTCTGAAAACACGATGCTGCCTTCCACAATTAGTGGAAATTCGCTTGGATTGAAACTTGTGGAAATATTCGTCTTTAACTCCAAATCGCAAAAACGGCAGTAGATTTTTAATTACCATGCGTTTCGAAGCTTTTTGAAGCTATAGTTGCCGAGGTGCTATTTTTCGACTTTAAGGCATTTATCTCGCCTTGACAGCATGGCTTTATTAAAAGCAAATCTACCACTACTAATCTTTTAGAACTAGCAAACCTAATCATTCCTACGATTGAAGAAGCCAAACAAGTTGATTGCATTTACACCGACCTCACGAAGGCTTTGAATTCACTAATAAGTTTATTGACTGGATTAAATCCTATCTCACAGATCGCAAACAGAACATTTGATTTCGTAGCACTCTATCCACTGGCATAATCTTCACTTCGAGTGTGCCACAAGGCAGCCACCTCGGTCCGATTCTTTTCGCTATTTGTATTAACGATCTTATCACCTTCGCTCCTGGATCCTCCATTATACTCTACGCTGATGACGCAAAGATGTTCAATATATCATCACTTGATGATTGTACAATCCTACAACGCAATGTGTAAAATTGTTCTAATTGGTGCGCTCTAAACCGTCTTTCACTAAATGTTGACAAATGCTCAGTAATCTCTTTCTCCCAGAAATCATGTCCCATTAATTTCAACTACTTTTTAAATGACACTCCAAGAACCCGTTCCAATAAAGTTCGTGATTAAGGTGTTCTATCAAACTCTGCTTTTACCTTTAATGACCACATAGACTCTATAATAATCAAAGCCAACTGTGCACTTGGTTTCTTAAAACGACGATCTAAAGAATTCAATGACATTCGGATGACAAAAATCCTATTCTGCTCTCTGGTTCGCCTGATCCTAGAATATGGGTGCATGATGTGGGCTCCATTTTATAAGCCGCATATAGATCGCATTGAATCTGTTCAAAAGAGATTCTTAACTTTTGTTTCTACTTCTTTTCAGCTGGCCTGATCCTCTTTGCTTACCTCCTTATTAAAGCCGCTTGCAATTATTGACCATGGACACTCTAGAAACTCGACGTCAAAATTCCAAAGCTCTATTCGGTGCGAAATTACTCAATCGAAAGGTGAACTCTGAGTTTTTTTTATGAAAACTGAACTTTCGTGTTTGTCACGGTGAGCATAGACATCATAGTGCCTTATCAATCCCGTTTCATAAGACCAATTATGGATTAAATGAACCAACCTGCGCAATAGCCCGAACCTTTGACTCAGCGTATCATGTTTTCGACTTTTCATACTGCTGAAATTTTCAAATGCCGGCTTATACGACCGTTTAACTATTCTTATTAATTTCATAAACGTATTTTTGTAGTAACCATTTTATTGGTGAAACTGTGATTGAATAAAGAAAAAATAAAAAAAATTAATATCAGTTTCTGTAAGTTAATCATCAAGTGTAAGATGACAGCTTCGACTCGGATAGTATGTATTCATGATCTGCATTTCGCTTAGATGTGGTCATCGCTACCCAACGCAAAAAGTAATGCGTAAATATGCTTTCGGTAATTATTCCGTATAATGCATGGTACCATTACAGATCCACATCTGGTTCACTTCTTCTCAACATGGGATGTCTTATGTGCCAAATAGATATTGGCCGAGCCCAGGCGAGCCGAAGTCAGACGAGACCGCCAACATGTGGACGGCATTTGACAGCTCGTCCGAGATCGCTTTGACTCGTGCTCAACATCCATTCCGATCGGAAAGCGGACGAGCGCCTCTGACACCTGTCAAAGTCGCTTGTCTGGACCGTCCACACACTCGGCTCGCCTGGGCTCGGCAAATATCTATTTGGCACATTAGGCTGGTAAGGAGAGCTTTTAGCTTTATAGTGATATTGAAAAGCTTTTTGGAAACCCCGACATCGTATTCTTGCATTAACCGTCCTCTAGAAGGAATTCGTACTGCTGCTTGGACCGGTAGCCAAGCTTACCCTTGCATAACTCGTGATGTAAACCATTTCACTTACCTGTGATAATTTGAAATACTCTGAAGGTTTCATCTTACCGCTTTATGTAATACACATTAACCAACGCCGACTATGCACATTGTATGCTCTCAAGTTCTTTTCTGAATAGCAAACTGCATTCCCCTTATTTTTCCGAGAAATATACATACATAGGTACATGGACTTTCTGGAAAACAGCTTTGGAACGTTACATCTGCATTGCTTGTGATGTTCGCTTCATGCATTCTGCTTCCATGCATTACAGCGATTACCGTTGGGGTAAATCACTATACTAACACAGAGCCAGAGCCTATACATTATGTTTATACGTCACTTCCTTTCGACTGATTTCTTTACGATAAACCGTTGATTAGTGACCGTTGCCATATGATTTTCCTCTGAATTTCTCTCAAGCTAAAGGCATTTTAACATTTGTTTGGAACTCTACAAGAACTCAAAGAGATCATTCATGAAGTAGTCGCAAAAATTAACCAGACATTCTTGAAGAAAATTAACCAGATATGTTTGAAGAAAACTTCGTGGGATGACTCCAAATTTGCAATGTCCGCGAAGACCAACATTTAGACGACATCATTGGTAAACCCAACCATAAAAACTGTTTGACAAATACTTGGAATAAATGTACTAATATTGTAATGTAAATGTAGTAATTATTTTTTCCTATTATAGAACCGTTTGGTTTACTTCATAAATGTAGGGTTTATAATGACCCATCATATGTTTGAACAAATATAGTTCCTTATATACTTGCCAACTCAGCTAACACACCAAGAATTATTTCTGGATAACCATGACATCTTATTCATTTATTTCTTAAAAATCCATAAATATATCCTAAAAATACGTAAATATATATGCTTCTCACTGCTCAAAATATCTCTGAGCTAGATGCTGCTAAGTAGTGTACGTTAAACATCGATAGTACTATCGATAGTATCGATAGTTCAGAACTATCGAAAACCTCGATGTTTTTTTTTGCAATCGATAGTTTTTGAAAACAGAAAAAAATGCGTAAGGTAACATTTCGATATCATCCTATTCACTGTGAGTATTTTACGTTTGCTTAGTTTTTCTCATTTAATAATATTTCTTTTTCTTGTTATTATAAAACAGGACAAACCAAAGATAGCAGATCACTCTTATATTTTGTTAGTTTTGCCACTTGTTATTTATTGTAGAATGAAATAATATGAAGAAGGAAAAAATGTAAAATTTAACTGCACGTGAAAATCATACGCGTAGAAAATTGAGACTGAGTGAGAAAGAGTTCCAAATAGTGATTTTGCTTAGTGTAATATATGCAGCAATCAACACAAAACAAGCAAAAACACGAAAAATTTATCAGATCATTTAAAACGGTAGCATAAATCATAGTGGAAATTATTTTCTGTTGAACCTATAGCAAAAACTCATGGTCCTAGTAACATCTTTGAGAATAGTTCAACGAAATCTAGAACAATTATCAAATATTATTTTGGAAGAGCAAAATTCTACGCAGATGATTCTGTCCGAAAAAATATTTAGATGAATTGTATAATTCGTATGGTTGTTTTGGACATAGTGCCTTTGCGGAAAAGAGAACATGAAGGCTTTCGTGATTTCATAGCTGATTTGGACGGAAAACATGCAATTACTGGCACCAAATACTTCGAAGATGTTAAAACGCGAGTTCAAAATGCCATAAATGCAGTTCCACATTTTTCTTTATCTACTGATATGTGGACAAATCCAAACAAAGAGAGAATACTGATTTTTTTCAATGGCAGAAGTAAGTTGCATATTTATTTTATGCCTGTTTGATGAATACTATCGTTGGTGTAGTTGAAAAGACAAATATTCAGGCTCGTTATTTCTTCTTTAGGCGAGAAATACTAAACTAAGCAAATGGAACATTTGATCAAAAATAAATGCGATCGTCACTGATAATGCTGCTCGCATGTTAATGCAAGCAAAACTTCTTCAATTTAATCATATTCCATGCTTCGCGCATACTTTAAATTCGACTGTGTCTGATATTTATAACACCTGATTTTCATTTTATCACGAAAAAGTGCAAAGATATTGATACTTCTTTTCAATCGAGTTCAGTTGTTTCAGACATACTGACAATTGCACAACGACAGCTCAACAAACCTGAACTGAAGTTAACTTAGCAGTTCCGTTCTCGTTGGAATAACGCATACGCCAAGATCAAATGTTTCTATGATATCAGGCAAGAATTGACTTTGGAATTAGCCAAATGTGTGAAGGCACCTGAAACGTTACTCGTCGAAGATTTGAATGTCCTGCCGAATACAATTTTGCTATTAGAACCATTTGATGTGGCTACGACAACAATATCTGGCGCAAATTACATTACTCTTTCTTATATAACTCCATTATTACCAGGGCTGACTGTACAATTATCGAAAGTGGGAATTAACATAAAAAACACTGTTGGAAAGAATATTTTTAATAGTTTATGCAAGTCAGTATGGGAACGATTAATATCGTTTGGGAAAAGGGTCCTTAAGATGTTAGCCGCCATTCAGGATCCACGGTTAAAAAAATAAGTGAAGACGATGGAAACATAGCTGCCCTATCTTTTCAAATAGTATATTCTTCTTTTCTGATGACACAAAAGCCCGAGTCAATTCAGAGTACTTATGAATTTACAGGAGCTGCAGCTACAAGCAACTGAACTGGTGAAACTGGGGAAATTTACTAACGAAGGAATAGTGGAAAGCAAAAAAAACCAAGGAGTTATTATTTCTACCTGAAGATCTATTCAAAGAAAAAGCTTATAGCTGCCCAAATAATGATGCAATAAGACATAGATATATTCCAAAACCTGGAGAAACCTCACAGTGGAAACGACTACTGGTTAGATTCAAATACTGAGACAAATAAAATGTTTGCTCTCTAGCATTTATGTATACTTGCGTCTTCTATTCCGACTGAATGAATTTTTTCGAAAACTGGTGTAATTCACCATGATCGCAAAAATCTCTTAAAGTCTCAAAGCGCCTCAATGAATTGCTTTCCCTAAATCAAAATGCTCAGCATTTCGGAAATGAATAAAACTCTATGTTTCTGTGTTTCTCTATAATAATAATTGAATTCTCAGTTATTTTTAAAAAAATTAATGAATCCTGGGTGTATATAGTAATATCGCAAGACACATATACACCATCGATAGTCGTCGATAGCCTATCGATAGTTTTAAAAAAAACATCAATATTATCGAAACATCTAACTATCGATGTTTAACGTACACTGCTGCTAAGTATATTGAGATCATCTAACAGACGTCCTGGCGTGCAAAGTCCCTTGCACTCATCAATGTTTCAAAAATAGGCACATCAGTGAAGAAAATTTAATTTATTATTACTTAGCTCACAATAGAGTCAGTATCAACGCTTGCCTGTAGCACGTAGCGAAATTCAATATTAACAGCATGCTACAAGAAAAGCACAAAAGCTTCAGTGGAAAAAAGGTCAGGTGAAAAAAATGCAGCTAAATTTTTTCATCTTCCCAAAACCGCGGAATCTTTAAAGAGCAGCAAAAAAGTAGGCTGTTGACCCTTAAATATAATGATTGTACATTTAATTAAGTTGGGTATCAAAGCAAATGAGCATCAAGCGGAGAATTATATTTATGTCCGGCGTCTTGATTGGGTTTTGCTTGTGGTTCTGCACAAAAGTAGCTACAGAATTTTTCTGGCTAATAATTCGTTGGTTTTGATAAAAAATGTGTCCTTCTAGTTTTTTAGCACTCCTCTTCGGAAATATTACAATCTTTTTTTTTAGCTTTTATAGAGTTTTCCTAAATTTCTTGATATTCCATGGGATTTAATTACACAAAGGTGTAAAGTAGGTTCATCGGTATAGCAGTTGAGGCAAAAATCAATAATTTATGTAGCCATTTCAATACAGCAACAGTTAGCTACTTATGTATAATTCTTTAAAACACAACTTCACAGAATACCAAATCATACTTAATAGCACAAACGCAACGTCAGTATACTAAATTGGGGGAAAAATATAGTTATACCCTACATTCAAAATAATCTCAAATGCTCCCATCAGCTGATGCCAAAGCTTTCGGCAACACTACCCGGTAAATAAAAAATTGGCTACTTTTGTTTGTTTGATGCCCTTATCAAGTCTAAAGATTGAATGCCGTTTCAACCCTCTTACATCCAATCTCTTTTACTCTATTTACATTTTACCACAAATAGCTTCATAAGCTTACGCTACCATCTAAACCATACTCCTCCTCACAATTGGCAGCTGCTTTTGCGAAAATGACTGGTTTTCATTTGCTGAACTGATTATGACCTCTGTAATTTTCCTTTCGAAACGATGCAAGGGCATATTTGGGTTCAAAAGTGTAAAAGGAAATTGCTGTCATCTTTTTTAATTGAATTTCAGGGCTGAAAATACGAACATTTTTAGTGATTTAAGTACAGTAATACCGAGGTAATAAATGCCTATATTCTTTTGGAAATAAAAAATGGACTGTCTTTAGAGAAAAATAAGGGATTTATATCTGTTATGTCAATGAGTGATATTATTGAAGAACACAAAACGATTTCAATCGCGAACTATGTTGGACAATCCATCCCATTATTAACCACTGAAAAATCAAAGCATATTTCTTCATTTTCAATAATAGCGTTTTTTATTTCCTTTCAACATAAAACTGAGAGACGTTCGCCAGCTCAACAACAAGAATTTCTAAAAAAACTTCAACTTTAATTTCGGTCTGAAGCTATTTTCATGACTTGTGTTCCTTTTGTCTGAGCTCTACGTCTGAATGCATATGTCAGTTTACAAATTGGTATTTTGCTGAGGAAAGAGGATAAACTCGAGTAGATAGTTTTACCCTTAGTTTGAGAAAATAAAAGCATTGAATGTAATTTATCATTGTTTTCTCGAAAAAGACTGTAATACAATTAGCTTTCGAGGACGAAGAGATAAGTTTGTTGTCCAGATTTTAAAGTTGCACTAAAGGGAAAAAAGCTCTCAAAATATCTGAAAACTACCAATAATGCATCGTGGTACTTTTCAAAGAAAACAAATTGACGTAATTCAATAATAGTATAGATAGTTTTGTACAATTTAAAGTTATTGAGATATTGAATTGATTCAAATGGTAGTAGAATTACTGGAAATCATCCTATTTTGACGATTAATATCAAAACTCTTTTTGCTGGTTCGCTTTATTCAGAGCAGTTTTGTTAAAAGTTATTTTCGCTTCAGCAACCAATCTGTTGCTAACAATTGAAAATTCTTATTACATGCCAAACTTTATCAATATGCATGCAGGTAAAAGTAATAATAAAAGGTCGAATATATCTTATATACACACTAAAAAAAATTCTATCAGACACGTATCAAGCGAATTTTCCATTAAAACTATTGCTGTGTGCATGCAAAAATTACTTAAAAACATACAACTTTATTTGCTGCTTCGTGCATGATAATAATAAGTTGTTTGTATGGTTTTAGAATAGAAGAAAAAAGGAGGCAACGCTGCTAGTCCTTTTTGCCAAGAAAGTCGAAATTCGAATCGATTCGCTTTCAAATCACGAACCAGCTGAAATTCTTCATGGTATCGACGGGGAAAATTGAATACCAAACGGATATCATGAAGTCAATGTACCGACAACTATTACTCTGGACGAAATAATGCCTTATTCGACTCGACTCGACGGTAACATTTACGATCGTCAACGCCGCTGCCTGCTCAGTAAAAGTCGATGAATTGAATGTTGATTTGCTCAAAAGGCGCCATGATGAAAAACAGCTGTTTGTGCGTCCTCTATGACTCGAACGCAAGGAATTGTCGAGGCTCACTCTTATATCTTTTCGTGAATGGTAATAACTCCAGTAGTACACGGTCTGTTGTTTTGTTGTAGTGCATTCACATAGAACGGTTTACGGCTCCATCGTAGGCATAAAATTCTTATAGAAACCTGAACAATGTATGAAAAGTCTGGACTACTATTTCACGCTCATCACCTCGTTCAAATAGGAACAGCTCTTTCATCGTTTGCTATGGCTAAGGCGATTTCGATGAAATGAGATTCTTGGATGAAGGATCTCTTGTTATAGGATTGAATTCAAGAGAAGAATGTAGTTGAATTGATGGAGCTTATTTTACACATCGCTTGGTTGGTCAGAAACTAGTTTTTGCACACACGTTTTTTCCTCAATGTTTAGTGGAACGAAAGAAAGAAATGATATGATAGTTATAATCAAGCGCAACGCACTGGTAATCATTGGAGTTAATAACAAGCAATTTTATTTTCATGATAAATCAGATGGTTTCACCCGAGCTCTTTCTCTAGTAATAATGAACTGATTTAAGAAATAATCGATATGTTCTCACAATAGTCCAGACCACACTTTATGGAATGGATACCAGTAATTGGTATTGATTTTCATTGAGCAGAGCGTTACAGGCAATCATATATTTCGTACGTTTTTATGGATTTTTTCATCTATGAAGTCCTTATCGGCTTCCAGTCTAAAAATTATCTGGATAGCATATTGTGCTTAAAATCATGAGGTTAATTTGTGTAGCACCATCGGAATGAAAGTTTTGGATTGTTTTTAATGAAATGCGCCCAACGTGGGAAAATGACGTTTTGTTGGGTACAAAAATATTGAGCGAAAACGCTGCAGGGATTGAAATTAAATCAAATGTATTAGTTGGATTTTGATGAAATTTAGAAGATTACGAGATGAATTGTAGTATTCCATGCTAACCGTGTGCACCCGTTGTCAGCACTGGTAAATGCATAAGTTAATGTCGCTTAGTAAACAGAGCACTGTCTTCAAGTCGATGTGTTTGCAAGATTAATTTCAAGTGTCCTACAACTGGTTTATTGTATACCTTAAACTACTTTAGTAAATTCACGAAAGTCAAATTTTTTGGAGGATATTTGGTGACTTTTCTACAAAACTAGAGTGAAATTTTAGCTGAAAAGACGTTTGCGGACAGTCGCTTACCGTCTCCCGCATTATACTAGCGAAAAATTGGCTTGAATTGCGCTAATCTCGGTAAAATAGTCAAAGTAAAAGATAACGATGGAAAATATTTCGAAATTTTAATAAAACATTGAATATTGGCACAAGAGGTGTCAGACTCTATATGTTTGAAAGCTATATATTAACTAAGACAACAACAATAAATGGTGTGCCACAAAGAACTGTTCTAGGGCCTGTTTTCTGAAACAACTTGTTAAAAAACTTTAATTCATTCCGCCGATAGAATCAGAGTTATGCCAGCTACGCTTAGAGCAAATTTAGTATCATTTAATTTTGAGAAAACCGGTAAATATAGGTTTGTAAATCTAGTCTGTTTGCTTCCAACTATTTACAGCCGCTAGCATGATTTTATAAAAAATCATCAAAGACTGTTTTAGAAGGTCGATTCGAACCCGACTGTTAAAATTTACTAAGATTTTACAAATCTACAAGATAAACACCTGGCTTTAGCTAACCCATAAAATTTTCAAGTTTCAACCTTTATGCTTACCCATTGAATGTTTCCTTTATGTTTCTACTCGTTAGCTAATACGTCAAGTGATCTATGAGCCACGATGTGAGACCATAGTGCAAAGATTTCAAAATAGATCACTTTGGACTCAATAGTACGATTTGCACGGTGTATTTTAAATCTTCAGCCGGAATGTCCTTCAGGGCACTAACATTCTGAAGGACAGAAAAAACTTTCTTTTCATCGGCAAATACATTTTTCCGCGGAAGGTCAAAGCGGCAAAGCCATAAATCAGGTGAATGAAGAAAGATTATGGTTAAAATGCGATTTTTAGTCAAAAAATGGTCACAAGTGTCAATTGATGAGATACCACATTACCGTGCAACAAAGGCCAACTTATTTTTGCGCGATATTATGGCCAAATATGACGAGAATGATACCCAAACACTTGCGAACGTCAAGATATAACTAATCGATATTTTTTTTTTCCTTTTTTTCATAGTGCTTCCCAGACAACTGGTTTGTTAGTATAAGGGACAGCACAAAGTTTTTTTTACGTGCCAACAACATACGGTTTTCCCAAACAGTTCCCCATCTAAGTACTAACCGCGCCCAACACTGCTTAACTTCGGTAATCGAACGAGAGCCGGTTTTTCCAGTGTGGTATTGCCGTATATTGACAATTCGATCCAGTGGAATAAAGTTAGTGTGGATAATGATCTTTGAATTGTAGAAGTAAACCAATCTTGTCTCTACTACTGACTTCTCTAAACGAAATTTTTTGGGTTTCAGCTTATCTAGTGCCTTCTACTAGACACCCTAGAACGTGGTTTCTGGATCATATGAAAATACCACGTTTAATCGCCGGTCACCATAATGATGTCCCTCGAATCTTAAATTCTGAGCAATTTTTGGTTGCCTGTCAACATGTGTGAAACAAACAGTGCACACACCTTTCTACAGCGCAAATATTATATAAATATAAATGGGATGAATTGATGTTTACAATATGTTTGATTTAAATTCCATGAATTTAAATGAAGATTTTGGCTAATTTTTTTGTACTTTTATGTGATCAAAAAATATTTTTGCTTGAAAAATCTGTATTTATTTATTAATATTAGTTGCCTCCCCTTCAAAGCACTTCGGGAACGCAGTTTTCGATATGGCTTGTAGCTCCTTCAGCGATTCTGTTCTTATATCTTCAGTGTTGGCAAAACATCATCCTGTCATGGGTTTTTTTTTTAGCTTCGGGGATAGGAAAAAGTTACAGAAAATCATGCTCGGTGAATATGGAGGTTCAAGGTTGAAAAAGGTTGAATAACGGTGTTGTTTTTGGCCGAAAATTCCTGGTGGATTAACGAGGTGCGGTTGCAATGTCTTGTTTTGCCAGAAATCCGGGCGTAGAGCTTCAAGGTAGTACTTCTTAGTGCCCGTACGACCTGGTGATAAGAACTCATGATAAACTAAACCTTTGGAGTTGAAGAACACTATCAGCAGAACCGTAACATTCGATTGAACTTGACGAGCTTTTTTTCGGCCTTGTCTCTTCAGGAAACTTCCATTGGGATGGTTGGACCTTAGATACGACGTCATACCCATACACCTTTGCTTCATCACCACTAGTGATCCGTTTGAGCAGTTCGGCATTTCTGTTAACTTCATTCAGCAACTCTTGAGCAAGGTTAATTCAGTGCTGTTTTTGGTGAAGATGAAACAATCATAAAACAAACTTTGCTGTCACTTGTTTCATGCCCAAAAATGCGAGCAAATTGATCAATATGAGCCAAATGGTATTCCAATATCATTAGCAACTTTCCTGATAGTGATTTCCACATCAATTTCCTTCCCTTTTTGGACGTTTTTTTAATTTCTTTTTATCGGTGTTTACTGGTATTTAATCGCCAAGGTCACCAAAACATGTGTAATGATGTTTGAAATTTGTGATTACTGCAGATTCCACCAAAAAATTGGTGGAATCTGCAGTAATCACAAATTTCAAATGGCCAACATGCTGGCCATCATCTCGGTCTTCGGTCACGACTGTGAAGAACTATGAACTTTGCCACGAGAGAAACAATCGTCATCATTAATTTGGTTCAAAAATTAAAACGTCTTAGAGTAAGTTTTACCAAGTTTAAAAGAGAACTTAATATTGACCATCATTTTTTTTTTACCAATGACACAAACATACTGCCACTTCAGACACAATAACTCAACTTTCAGTAAAGTAAATGTCACGAAATGTTGATTGAAAATTAAAAAAGGTTGTACTCTTTTGATAGATTAAGCCACATATGGGTGATGTCATATTCCAAAGGTCCTGTCTGAATTGGAACGCACCTTGCTTTTGCAAAATTAAAATAAAATATATAAATTTAAGTAAGCTCTGGATTTAAGAACGATTTACAAAATAAATGTAGTAGTGCCGCTACAGCCCATATCGGGTCTGGGAGTATAAGTTAGTAGAATCTTCATTCATAATCAATATATACAATTGTGGAGTAATAAATTAACCCCAAAAGCTAAAATGGACTAACATTTACGTTTTGACGTGATTTATGTTTCATAATTCCATAATTCATTAGAGTGTGCCAAACGAGTTGATTGGCTGTGCATTTATTATATTTACTTTACCTGCATTTAGATAACATCATTTGCCCTCGTAGCAAAAATAAAAACAGCGTGATGCTACTGTAAAGACACCTGAAACTTTAAATCCAACCGTCTAAAAATACGGCTGAAGTACAATTTCTTTCCACTGTCTGTCAAACTATAAACCTGATGTGAAGAGTACGTTGAGTAAAGAAAAAAGCATCTTCGCAATTCCTGCGATGACATAGTTTCAATGCATGATTGATTCGTTTCAGGTGCGCCTGATCTCGGTTTTAACCGATACATACTGCAGCTGAATTAAAGAAGTGAACTTGGCGTGTACAATGACGTAATTTTATTAAAAGTGGTCAGAACTTTAAAAAGTGAGATTTGCGATCCTTACAAATGGTTAACAGGATAATTTTATTTTGCAATCCAGATTGGCAAAAGTAAATGCGAGAGCAATTGATTATATATGATAAATGGTTAAAAAAAATGCAGACTATAATTCAGCTTCTATGAGGCAATAGGAGTGAAAGAAAATTAATTGTAAAAATAGCGAAAACAAGGAAAAAATGTTTAACGGTTTCATCGTTTAGCGATCACAGTAGTCAGGACGCGTATGTGCGGTTATTTTCAAATTTGTTTATATGCTTTGTTTCGCTTACTTACGTCTTTAGCACCCTTATTATTAATTCAATTATTAATTTTCATTATTCTGAATTGAATTTGAATGAATAATATATTTATACTTTTCATTAATTTGGTATTCTGTTTTATTTTATTTGTCAACAAATGCAGAAGCTTTTGTCTTGGTTATATTACCTGATGTTTTACACAGCTATGATGCGTAACTTAGCTAAAGCCACGACGAGTCTTCTGAAAACCCACAACTCCAATGGCAAGCCAGCAACTAAATGTCACGCGGAGGAGCAGGTCAAGTTTGGATGGCAACTGCTCACAATTGCTTCGCATCAGCACTTCATTCTTCGGAAATTTCATTTACAATTTAAATAAATGTTTTTGATCCACGAAATAAACTCAATTGATGTAGGTAGGCATATTAAATTTAAGGTTTTCAAAAATGTCAATGTTTTCGAAACAACAACTTTTTATCGCTAGTTTGAATGCCATCTCACATCAAGAGGCATTTTATATCGTATTTCTCCTCTTGTTTTCCTTACATTTTAACCTACGCTGACTAAATTCACTTTTTCAATTTGAACTTCTTTTGAAGATTCAATACGAATAAGTTTATTTTAAGATTATTACTTTGAGACATGATTTCACATTCGTTCCAAAAAGATGATTAAATGGGAGGCTATCTGTATTTAGATACAATAATATCGAAATTGAAATCAAACTGATTTTAGAGGCGAGTTATTAATCCTGAATAGCTCTGCGATATTTCATGCTCACTCTATTTTAATGAAACCAACTTGTCCAATTTGTGTCCATCGCTCCCAATTCTAGCTAATGGTTAATTGAGCAGAAGTCAATTGACATATCTCAATTCATATTTGGAAGAAACTAGGTCATCATTCGAAGAATATTTGTGTGTTGGCTGATAATTAAGTTGCAAAGCTATTCCAAGAAACTTTTTGCTTCACTTGTTTTCTTTTGCCATTAGTGATGAAATGTTCATCAAAACATAGCAATACATTTCCACATACACCAATGTTGCTCTTGAGTATCTTTCGACAAATAAGCCCACTTCATACGTATCATTACTGCCCACCAGGAACGATTTGAATTAATTTCAAAGCTGACAAATTGACAAGAAAAATAAGAGTACCTTAGTACACACTTTCACCTTTTCATTTTGCTCAATAAGCTGGAATATTTTTTCATTTGCTCCGTAAATCTTTGTGAAAATAAAATACTACCATAAAATTTACTCTGTACATTTCTAATAAACCAACACCGCTTATCTCGTGGAGCTCCTGTGGGGGTCCGAAACGAACGATGCGAATCGGACTCATAAGCTCATTTCATGAAACTGCCTGTTTCTAGTACGGACTGAAAATCGATTAATCCTCTTTGTAAGGACGAAGCAATGGAACGGGAGTCACAGCGGGCTGTGACGGAATAATTTTTGGAAAGGAAATGGGCTTAAAAACCTCTATTTCATATAGACCAGCCAGCAGTCGAGAGATTCGATGGAATACATAATACTTTCCAAACAAAATCAGCCGCCTGGATTGTTAAATGTAGCTGTATAATCCTTGTTAATGCTGGATGTAATTGTTGGTGAAAACTCAAAAGTTTCTTGTAACAAATTGCTTCAAACGTATTTTTATGAATCACTTACAAATCCTGGGACTTTCGGGTAGTCGACTATATGAGATGGTAGGATTTTAATAGCCTGCATTATATTTTGGTATTTAAGTTGTTTGTTGTTTCGAATCATTTTTAGTCAACTGGTGATGAATTATAAGTGGTAATACTGCTTTCGAAGAAAGTTTGAAAAACACAATCAAAGGTAAACTCACGGATACAGCAAAAAGAGTTGATGAAACATGATTTGCATATTTATCTTTGCTTATGAGTACAACATTGTTCCATGGTGCAAAGAAAAAAAACACGATTGATTCAAATTTATTATCCGAAAATTAAACTTGTGATATTACTAACTTGCTTCTCTGAGGCATACCTGATTTCGTATTTGAATATTTATCAAACCATGACTTTGCAGTGATCCAAATACCAATCATCATTCCAATTGAAAAAATATTATAGATGCATACTTTCAAGGAACAAACTTGACTGATACTGCCTATGTCTTACTCCAAAGGATACACTTACTCTTACAACTGAAGAAACTCAAAATTTTAGCTTTGTATTTGATGTAGTTCGAGAAAGCTTACAGTAGATACAGGTGATGCTTTGACTGGCAGCGAACCACACGTTCAAAGAAGTCGACCATTCGCTTGTGCGCGTGGTACCTACTTTGAATGAAACGTTAATTAAGTTTGCATTGCAATTATGAGAGTATTGTGGCATTGCTTAAGAAACCACAACTTACAAAATGTACTTAACAACAACAGTGGTTTCGGCTTCATTTCGGAACTCGAAATTTGATGTTGTTAGGCTTGTGTACTTAACAGATATTTTCCTGTTATTCGGTTTGTATTTTGCTGAATGGATGGTAGCTTTCGTGGTCACGCTAATGGCTTTTGAATAATTTAGTTTTTGTTAAAGTATGTACGTTTTGGCATGAAATGATGAGTTTGATAAGAATCAAAGGTTTGAGCTACTGTAAATATATTCATTAAACAAGCTATTAATAATCTCATCAAAAATGGTTGATATACGTGACTGATTTTTTTTTATATCGTTGGATGAAGAAGGATAACTTTTTTTCACATATAACTGTTGGTGCTATCTCACAATTCGAAAGTCTCTCATGATTCTTAGAAATTAAATGCATTATAGACTTTGCTCTCTCTTTCAGTTAGCTTATCCATCAAAGCGAATTTCGAAAATCGATAAAGTCATGCAAGACCGCAAAACCAGTCCTTCTTATTCTAGGTATTTTGAAGGATCTTGAATTGTTTTCCTAATTATAATACTATTTCACTAACTAATTTTAGTAATTAACGGTAAAAATTGCTGTATTATTGTATTGATTTTATTATGTCGAGCGAAAATACTATCCAGTGGCAGGTTATCCTAAATACAGTTTTTATTTATTTTTATTTTTTTACCTCCCTCCTTCCAACATTTCTTATAACATATGGCCATTTGAGTTTTTTGTTAACTTCTTAAAGTTCTTTCTGTGTTCAAGACACATTATTTGTTGTATGCTTAGTAGTCCTGTGTCACGATATACATGTGAACTTGGAGTCAGAGTTGACATTTTGAATATAGTCTTGATAGCTTTAGTGATTAGTCTTCCGATCAGATCAATGTTTTGTTTTGATATTTGTTTCCACAAAATTGATCCATAAGAGATGTTCGACAAAATAAAAGCATTGAATATGTCAAGTTTGATGTTGAGAGATAAAAAATCATATTCAAATCATATCATATTCTATTCATCTCCTATATGAGATAAAAAATCAGATTCCTATCATAGGCTTTACTTTATGTCTGTTGCTATTGATATATTGTAGCCAAGACATTTTCTCATCTAAAGTTAATCCTAAGTATCTAATTGAGTTGACCTTTTCCAATTGTATTCCATTGATTTGTATTGACGGACTAATTTGCAGCTTGTTTTTTTTGTTGGAATACTAAATATTTAGTCTTCTGAATGTTTATAATTAATTTACTTGCTTCGAGCCAATTCCAATATTTTCCTAGGTCATCATTTATATTTTGCTGGAGAATCAATTCATCTTTACCGGAATACAGCAGTAGTGTGTCGTCAGCAAATAAAACGATTTTTCCTCAACAGATAAATGTCCTGTACGCTGTTAATGTACAGTAAAAACAGTAATGGCCCAAAGCCTGATCTTTGAGGAACGCCGATGTTTATAGTGCATTCCTGACTTTGATGTATATTTTTGGTTCTAATAATACGCCTGTTGAAGAGATAATTCTCTATCAAAAGCTTGAAGTTGTGATGGATTCCGTATATTTCGAGCTTCTGAGGGAGGAAATTTAAAATTAAGTTGGTCTGAATAAATTGCAGCAATTGTTTTTGAATGGCATTTTCAAATATTTTACTAAGGACACTTGTGACAACTATTAGGCGATAATTTGATGGATTTACTGGATCTTGCTAGTTTAAGACAATCGGAGAATGTGCTAGCTGCTAGGTGTTTATTTATTATTGTAGTTAGAAGATCCAAAATATGATTTTTCGGCAATTTAATATCCTCCGATGCTATACTATCCAGACCAGGAGAAACCTTTGATTTAAGGTTGCCGATTATTTCAGATATTTCAACAGGACCAGCGGGACGTAAGTGAATTGAAGTGAACATATTAGGCTCAATATGAATACTCGAGCGTGATGAAAGTTGCATTTGTTCGGTGACTAGTGTTCCAATGGTAGCAAAGAAATTGTTTGTTTTAGTTTAATTGTTTTGCTGTGCTACTTCCTCGAAGTCTGTAACGGATGTTCCATTTATCAACAGTTCTTCTATACACGTTGATGATTTGTTTTGTTGTTTAGACAAGAGCTCATTTACTAGTTGAAGCTTCAAGCTTATTCCTGTAGCAATGTTTTCTGGCCTCCATGATAGCTCGATTCGATTCCCTCTTCATAGATAAATAGATCTGCTTCTTGGTCGTGGAGTTTGGATCTGCTTTGTGTTTTCTGTAAGCAATTCGTTTTCGATTCGAAACATCAATTACATTCTTAGTGATCCAAGATTGTACTCGAACATGAACTTGTTTCGTTATTGTTGCTTTTGCCTTAGCTTCGGTTATCTTTTCAATCAGCTCATCAAAGTTGGAAGTTGGAGACCCTTGAAGACTATCTGTGAAGTTCCTTATGAAATCTTTATTATTGGTTCTGCTCATCGATATTTTTTAGGCCGTATTTTAGCTTTGACGAAATTTTTGATGAATAAGCTGTTTACTTTTTGGTCTAAACCGGGCCAGTCATCATCATTGTAAGACGTTCACTCATGTTTGGATGTTTTATGATCATATGATCGAGTAGTGTTTTGGACGTCATAGTGATGGGTGTTGGCTTTGTTTTGTTAAATAAAACTCCATTATTTGACGCAATTATATCGAGATATTCGCTGGATATGGCAGAAGATGTTAAAATATCAATATTTGTATCTGCTACAGTGATTAATTTCTCGATAGTCGAGTAGGATTCGTCGATATGATTGAGAAATAGATGGTCTTCTTCATTAATAATGTAGTTAGATGATCCTGTTAATTTTTCCTAAATTAAGTGCAAGTTCTACTACTATAGTGTTATATTTATCGGATATGCTGACCAGCTTTGAGCGAATGTTTGACTTCACAAGTATTGCTGTGCCTCCTCCACGGCCCGATTGTCTTGTGCAAAAATAGCTTCTATATTCTCTCGGCGGGTAAAGTTCCTGTTCGTTGCCATATATCCATATTTCATTAAGAACTACAACATCGATGTTACTTGTTGGAACATAAATAAATATTGATGTCGTCAATTTTATTACGAATGCTTCTAACGATTGCGTAGCAGATGTTTAAAGAATATTTTTTTCGTTTCCTCAAGATTATTTCAAAATTATAGCCTATAGCTTACAGCTCAATTCAAAATTATATAGTTTATTGCTTGAATACGAACAAATATTAATTATAGAGAGCTAAAGAGAGTAAACAAGTAAAATGTTTGGCATTACTAAAAGAAGCTTACTTCACCACGCAACGTTTCTTAATATTTGAAAATAAACTCTTGGTACTTAATGTATTTATAGAGCATCAACAACCATAACGTGAAAATTGAAATATTTAATCATTTTAATACTTTTTCACCTGCAACTATTATTTAATATGAGCTTTAACCTTTCCATGCAGATGAAAAATTAATATCTGATAGCGTACTGTGCAAAGTTGCGGGAAAATGAACGACGAGTATGTTCATGAGCTGATTGTATCATGAGTATCAGCAAACACATCACGTAATTTGTCGGTAAACAGATCTACTTCAAACACGACTGGGATAGGCATGCTAGTATGATATGATAAGACAATGACAACAGTTGGCACATTCTAGGGTCGGGCCAATAAAGACTGGCCAACTATGCCCACTATACAGAGCTTGATTAAGGACAACGAGTGGCACAGCCTTGTCGCGGCAGGAAGTATACATGTGCATGGAAGCGTATTGTACTTTCGCTGAGGCCGGGGACAAACGTGCCAAGGCCGGTTCGTAGCAATCATGTTACACCAAGCCAAATGACTTCAAAGTTTGTTTCCATTAAGAAATTAATGGTCGGGAACTATGATGGTTTCGATGAAATATATTGTTCATACTCCTGTGTACGTGCCCGCGGAAAACACTAAGAGTGTTCGGAAAAATTAAAAAGCTTCTGCTACTGTAGTAATTCGATCCGTTGCTCTCAGTGTTACTTAATAAATCATCCTGAAAATGCCAGACACAGTGCAGAGTACACATTCAGTTAAAGTTGTAACCACGGTCTATTCTTCACCTCCACATACACACAATTATATCTACAGCTAGGAAAGTTGGAAGTAATTGTTCCTTTGGCGCACATCCAACGTTGGAAACATGGATTCGAATCGCATCCCAATGGAGGTATGAAATTCACATTTTAGTTTCCCCGGGTCTTTATCTGAATGGATATTCTTGCACACGTCTGCCATTTCCTCTTAGAGTTAATACATCGAACATTTATAATATGACTTCTCAATGACACATATCAAAAGTTTTAGACAAAAGTGTATTAATTTCTTAGCTACTAAACTGACACTTACAGATTACTTGCGATAGAAACGTTAAAAGTTTTGATTTGAAGTAAAACAAAGAAAACTTTGATAGCAAATCGTTCACCAATTAACTCATGTGATATACTTGTACATCTGATAGTGATTTTTGAAGGTAACAATTGAATTGGTACACAAATTTTCTCAGTGCATCCTAATACCGAAATAGTGCATCTGACAGCGATGTATTAATAAATTTACATGAGGCTGGGTTTCACATGCAAATTTCAACAATAAACGAAGAAACGAAGCAAATTTCAACAATAAACTTCAACATAAAACGAAGAATATTGGCAAAATTTGACCTATTAAAATGAAAATTTACAATTCCTTTCACATTATTTTCTTACTGTCTATTTGATTTAGATATCTTTACTCGCAAGCCCTTGCAACGCAAAAATAACACTTTTTCCTCTACGATCCCTTTCGGTCCTGGATGCTGAAATTAATAGAAACTTCATTCACAATCTAAATTCACAGTGTAAATTCATTCATGACACATTTTATCTCTAAACTAACTCGAGCTCATAGTAAAGTGCTTCAAAGCCCGATGCGTAATTCGCAACTGGATTTGAACCATTTGGATACGCAAGCTTCAGTACTATTTAGTAGATAACTTTTCGGCTTTTAATTTCACTTCTATTTCAAATTAGGGCTAAACGAAAATAAGTTCTTTGGTTTTTTTCAATGTTTTTCTTTTGCAAACACAAGTGGCTAAGGTTTCGGTTTTACAGACCAAAAAATCATCCGCTCAAACCAGGATAAGTTTGTTGTCCCAGATTCGCTTCGCACCTGATTTGTCTCTTAAGCATAGTACTGAGTTCGATTTCACGTGAAATGTTCATACAAAATTTCACGTGAAATGTGTTTCGGCGAAAATTTCGCTTGAAAATAAGCAAGTTTGGTACTGTGTTCTTAGCATGAAAAGTTGCTTTGAAGTTGCTTTCGCTTTGAAAACATAGATGGCACTGAAACATGTTGTCAATCATTTCACGCCAATTTAGTTTGTGCAGTTCATTCTTTCGAGCGAAAAAGTGACATTTAGTGTTTCAATTTGAAAATTGAGCAGTGCAAATGACTTTCCAATAAGAAAATCGATCGAAAAGTGAAATTCTTGACATTTTATCCGTCAAGAATGAGCAGTGTCTCTGCTTTTCTCCGTTGTCAAAATTTTCGCTCGAAAGAATGAACAGATAATTGGGAAATGTCAAAGTTTCACGTGAACTTGAACTCAGTACCAGCCTTTACCCTGTGATGGCGCTTATTTGTGACTGCTTGTTATTGCTCTTGCTCCCCATTTTATCCCACATCTCGCATTCCACAAGGTTCAATTCCAGGCCATCTATTGCTTTTTCTCTCCTTCATAAATGATATTCCTTTCCTCTTAAATCTCTCTGAATAATTTTCCCTCTGAATGTTTTCAATTAATCATCTTTTTGGCCTCTTTAGTCGGTAAGAATGTTTAATTACGTGTAGATGTATGCATTTTAGGCTCACTGATTAATGCTTTACCCACAGCTCAACTCAATTACAGATATCAGGCAGTATCAGTAGCTCCCTGCTCTTGGATGGAAAATCCACTAAGGGTTTAAAATTGAAGCTTTTGCTACTTTATGCATCAAAAACACAGAGGGCAATAAACATATTTTCAAGGCAAATGTATAGGATTTAGTTTCGGGGTTGAAGTCACTGCAGAATCTGCAGATAATTTTTTAACTCTTTTTCTGCCTCGCGAACTTGCCGCTGCTTTACAGGAATAGAGGATTGGGACTTATCTTTCCTGGAGGAAAGAAAAATATAAGCAACTTGCTTTGTTTCCCAATGAAGCTTTGAGAGTCAACTTTCTAGTATAGCGTAAACATAACGACTAAATTTTATTAAAGTACTCTTATTCCTATATATTAAAATTTTCATTGAGCTCTTAAATTTATAGAGTTGGTATGTAAAAACATTTTTAATATTTGTTAGTTACCGTATTCGCCACTATGTCACAGCTACAACTATTCGCCGTACCGTGTCGCTAACGTCACATAGGTTTGAAGTTTTTGTCATAGTGTTTTGATTATTTGGTGTTCGTAACACAAGTTTACCCGTTATTTAGCGTCCTTACAGGAGAGTATGTATGTGATCTTAGGTCGAGAATATACAACCAACAAAAACTCAACTATTCAAAATATTAGGCTCAATTCTAAAGAAGTAAAGCTGGTAGAAAACATTGATGATTCTCGGAATGAGTGAAAATGTTTAATACGAATCAAAGTCCTGACGGAAAGTTCTCTCAACCAGTCTGCACGATTCGTGTGCTCCATCTTCCTTAATGGTCATTGAATTTTTTTCAGACAACTGAACATTGGTATAAAGAAAAGTATAATCTCGTTATCAATTGCATTTCTTATAATTTTATTTTCATTTACATGTGTCCAGAGAAAAATCTACAAAAATCTCATCTTCTTTATTATTGGTTGATGCTTGAATCGAATTTACAAAGTGTAACTGCAAAAAATATTATTGTACGTTAAATGATATAATCTTACATACAGTGGCTCACAGCTTATTTAATACAGTGCTTCTTTAAAAAATTAAGTTGCAATAACTCAAAAAATAATAACAATATTAAAAAAATCTGAACACCATTTTGAAAGCGATTGTTTGTTGTTTATTAAACAAGTTTATATTTGTTATAAAGTTGCTGTTTCACATCTTAAAAAACAAAAAAACTAAAAATAATAACAAATTTCATGTCACAGCTTATTTGATACAGTTTGATTAAACATTAAAATTGTTGTGAATTATGAGGTTTCCAGTTGATTTCAATACTTTGTATGATAGTCCTTAGACTTAAGCAGAGCCTGGAGCCTATTCGGCATTGAATCAAAGAGTTTTTTTGTGATGTCAGGAGTAATTTTTTGCCATATCTCTAGCAGTGCTTTCTTCAGGTCTTGTTTATTAGAAATCTTGTGTTTTCTAATGTTGTTATCCAACAAAGTCCACAGATTCTCAATGAGGTTCATATCTGGTGACTGTGCCGGCGGAGACATCAAATGAGGGCAATCCCAAATTGGCAAGGACTGCACAATTCCCGACTTGTGCCTTGGATCATTGTCTTAGTACAACCGAAATTGGTTGCTAACACCCAGTTTTTCAGTGCTTTGCAGCAAATTGTTTTTGAGTACATCAAGGTACTTTGTTTGGTTTATTGTTTCCTCAATAAATTTTAAATTTCTGACTCCGGCTGCAGACATGCAGGCCCAAACTATCACATTACCACCACCATGCTTCACAGTAGCTTTGAGGTTCTCCTTGTTTTGCTCAGTGGTTGCCTTGCGCCAGACATATGACATTCCGTCGGCGCCAAAAATGTGAAACTTGGACTCGTCCGCAAAAATAACCGTTTTCCAGAACGCGGATGGCTTTCCCACATGCTCTTTGGCAAAGGCAAATCGGCTTATTGTATTTTTTTTGGAAATGAAAGGCTTCCTACGAGTTACTCGGACCCTGAAATCATGGTCGCGAAGCATTCGTCGGACGGATTCAGCACTACATGACTTCCTTAATTCACGATGGACCTCAGTAACCAATTTTGGAGCGGAAGTCTTTGAGTTTGCTTTCACTTTCCTTACAATGTATCGTTCGTCGGATACGGTGAAAGTATTGTTTGGCGCATTTTTCCTCTTATTTTCTACCCGATTTTCGTGTAGGAAGCGCTCAATTATGTGCTGCACTGTAGAGACACTCAAATTCACACTTTCAGCAATTTTTCGAACACTTTGTCCTTTTTTAAAGTGGTTTAATACCAATTCGCGCTTTTCTTCAATTGTGGTGCGATGACCCATTTTACAATTTTGGCTCATTTTGGCACTTCAGCTTACAAGATGTTGCTAAAAATTACTAAAGCCAATGTCTAAACACAATCAAAAATTCAAGAAACAAAAACAACACAGATTAACTCCGCGAGAAATAGAAGTTTATTCGCATCGAAGTGCCTGTATCAAATAAGCTGTGAGCTGCAATTTTTCTGCGCCAGTGGTATTTCTCTTTTAAGGGACGCCGAGGAATATTGCTGGAACATTTTTGGCTTGCATTGTATTCGTTGAACATGCATCTAGTCAAATACGTTTAAATTTTTTGAATAGAGTTCTTTATTTCAAAGATACAGTGATTTGCATTTTTAAAAAGTCACTGTATCAAATAAGCTGTGAGCCACTGTATATCGAACTCTTATGTATGAAAAGTACCAAATATTAGTCAAGTTAATGCAGATGTTGTTGCCATTTTTTTCCTGCTGGATCCCAGTGTCAAAATGTTGGTTCGTCCAGTGGTCCGATGTGTGGCTACGTTAATACTGTAACTCGTTCTAAACAACTTTCTCCTGAATCCTCTTTCTTTTCGCCCACCAGCGCTTAAGTCCAAAAACTCATCTGCGATCACGATCGCCAATTATTTGTTTGATTTCCCAGGTGAACTTCAGTTTTCTCTTTGGAAAGTCCTTTGAATGCCACAGTATGGTTTTCAAATTATAAATAACTACACCAACTCTACAGTGGGACTTCATTAAACCTTTAATACATGAAAATCTTTATTCTGTTCCTACTTCTACCCATTTTGAAATACGTCATCTTTTTGGAAGCATCTGTCCGTTTGACTTTCAATGTTGGTATTATTTACTTGCACATTTACTTTTCGTAGCTGCCCTACAATATACAAAAAAAAACAACGTAAAGTGTGTCAGCATATCCAAGAAAATAAGCAAAAACAATATTGCCTATTTACCGCAAATCCAGTCTTTCCACATCTTATATAAAGTTAATTCCAAGTAAAAACAAATCGACAGGAAGGTTTGCCAGCCTATCAACAGCTTGTCACTTCCAATCATCTGCCAGTTTGGCGGAAACATTAGACCGGAACGAAGTTGCTGGAAATTCCACCTAGCGTTTTTCTTCGGGGTCAAGTAATTCTTCTTGAAATGAATTATTTTCTTTGCTTTCTTCTCCCACAAAAATAAAACACAATATATATTTTAAGCTTGTCAAGGCTGCCTCGCAAACATGACCAATCGCAGTCTTAACTTTTCCAGCTTTATGATAATGTCCCCACAGCCAAATACATTTTTCAGTAGAATACGTTTGGATGCGGGCTCTGCGTGCGACAACAATACGATATGATTTTAATGACAAACGACAAAGAAACAAAAACACCGTGGCTAAGGGTTCACAACGAGCGTGGGTTCAACCGGGAAAATATCTCCTCGTTATACAAAAAAAAACGTTATCCGTACACACATGTCCATGGATGCTTTATGAATTCTTCTAACCTCGTCTCAGTCATGCGAAAGAGAAACACTTTTTCATTCTAGTTACAGAATAGACATCCTGTATCCTTTCTGCTTCGGATCGTGGGTCATACTCAGAAAAACTGTTTGAATGGAGAATTTTGTTCGAATTAATGTGTCGTAGGAAATTTATATGAATTTATGAACATATCAGTATTATGTGGGGCACTCGAATTTGGAATGGAGCGTAGAAGAGGACTGCGTCGAAAGGTGCCTTATAAATATGAAATTGATTCAGTTAGCAGGATACGTAAGTAGATAGTATTATACGGTTGAAAAGCAGGTATTTCGTTTTGGAGATCTTCAGCGTTGGTGAAGTTGCTAAATATTTTCTTAGGACTGCGTTTCTTGGAAATGTAAATGAATTTTCTTGCCCTGGATTTGCAATGGTTTTGTATGTGTGTGATACGTACATGTATTATCACAAAATCATACAACCAAGCAATTATTATAATATAATTGAAAGTGAATTTATCTGTGTAAATTTTTAAATTTCAATATTGAAATTACAGATAAGAGTTCCTTATTGTTATGATTTTATTTACCGCAACCATAAGCTTTGGTCTAGAACATTTCAATTTGTTGAATCCCGCCGTATGCTCCTTGTTGTATTTGTTCGTCTTGTGTTGTCTTAATAGACATAACACCAGCGCATTAAGTGTCACATCATAGCTTTAACGGTGACTGTATACTTTATAGCACTTCATAAAAATAAATTGTGGCACTTAAAGAATAGTGGAATTAATTGTTATCGGCTTCTCCCATATGTATCTCCCTACCGCCATAGCTAAGCATTCACTTCAAAGGTTAATCCAATCCTAGAAATATAATAATAATGAGTGCTGAATTTTATCTTCGCAAGGAACCAGGATCAAAGATTTGGTTACAGATGGGTATAAACTTAAATATTTACTTCAATATACGAGTAGCAGGCTGACGAGAAAAAATTCATGAATTTTGTTTAACGGCTCTAAATAGGGTGAAATAGCTCTTGCACATTATTTCATACTATCATATCCAAAAAAAGACAATAGATATAGAAGAAATAATAGATATAGAAGGCGCCCAAACTGGTGCAGGGCAAATAAAGTCGCAGACTTAAAAGACAGTAGTTCTCTAACCCCATATTTATTATACGATTATTATACAGGGAACTTCTTTAGCTATGCGTGCAACCAGAACTTCGGAAATTCAAATCAGAGCTTCGGATTACGGCTAGTCGACTTCAACTCATAATTGTCTTCAACTGCATTATATTTAGCAGTCAAATTTGTTTCATGATGCTCCTCTATGCTAGCTTCTCCTCAAGAAGTTTGCTTCGTATCTTCACCTGAAGTCAAGTAGTTGCACTCGAACGCCCGAAAGTATCTCGAGAACTGGAGAGATCTCACGCATCGAACCTTTAACAAGCCATAAGTTGAATTTGTCCGTAGGCAGAGCTCATCGGCACACTTCAAATTTTAATGGCGAGTACATGCACACAACACAGATGCTTCAGACCCCATGTGGAGGTGAAAGCTGCCTTTCACTTACAGAAAGCATTTAAGACTCGAGTAAGCTTTCGAGAAGTTTTATGTCCAACATTACTCCTAGATATTTTACTTCACCTAAATGTTGAAGAGTTGCACCCTTTATTTTTATAACCGCTAGGCGTTAAACAAAAAAGAAGTTTTAGTTTACGAGGATTCGTTGAAAATCCAGGCGTCGGCTTGCCAATTAAATTCAATAAGCGCTGTGCATTTCTATACACTACATTTAGATCCTTACGGACTGCTAGCCTGGCCACGTCATTAATTAGCATAAGCTTGCGCATTCAAACTTTATTGCTATAGCTCGTTTACCAAAGAGTTGACGGAGCAGCAACAAGACACTCCCTTGAGAACACCCATTTGTTGTCTCCATTCTCAAATAGCAGTTGGACTCAGCTTTCATCAATAATCTCTGCATCGGCATGGCATTTATCCATTTATTTTTAACAGCTTCAAACAGCGCACTATAGAGTGTGCAGTTAAAGACATCTTTGATCTGAAAAAATACCTCTATCACATATTTGGCGTTAAAAGCTGTTCCCCCAACCCTGGAAATCAGAGAATGATCGGCCAACTTGCATGATTTTCTTCGCTGATAGCCACCCTGAAATGATGTTAGGCTGATCGGTTTTCAGTTCTTTGGATCTGAATAGTTATCACTCCAAGGTTTTGAAACGAAGGCTACCTTAACCTGTCGTCCAGATGGTAGAACGTATCACAAAGCTAGAGCCTTCCTTTAGTTATGCGTCGAAGTGGCTAATTTCTTCCTTCAGTATGGCCGTATTTGCCATCTGGGCCCGATGGTTTGATGTTTTCAAAGACATCATTTCACACTAGACCTTTTTTCTAGTGACCACAGATTTCACTGTGTATCAATATTTGCAACTGCTGCCAAGAGCAGGATATTTATCCAGAGACCCAATCACTGGAGCACCCGGAAAGTTAGTTCCAAATAAAGTCTGTAGAGACTCTTTTTTAGACTTGATACAATCACCATCCGGCCATTTTTGAAAACTTAGTTTAGTTTGTTGGGCCTTCTCCTTCTCCTCCTCAACGTCTCTTGAGCACTTTCCAGTCCCTCATCAAACGATCTGAATGATTCGCTCTTCGACGCTCTTACTTATTTTCTTTAAGTTTTTTTGCTAGGTTCTGTATGTTAAACGGCCCACAGACACGGAGATCTGGTCGTCGACCGGATCTCAATTGATTTGCCACAGACACAGAGACTTGAATTGCAATCTCATTCGAACGTTGTTTTCGTTGAGGCAACACACGCTTTGGAATTGGTGTTTTCAGGTCATTTTCGTTGTAAAAAAATGGAGGACATAAATTGTAAGCAAATAATGTTTTGGATAATGTAATTTCGAACAGGTATACACGGGTATATGAGGTATTTGTACTTTCTGCTTCAGACATCTGTAGCCTAGTCACAGATGCCTCTCAATAATTTTTAATTGGCGGTCATCATAACCAGGCAGTGATTGTTCGTATTAGGAGTGTATTTACTGATTTTCGAAGAAAATTATAAAATTGTATGTATCATGAGCTGGCAGCATTTGTGCCTTAATATGTTTCACGTAAAGTTATTTCGAACAGGTATGTACGGGTATTCTGGTTCAGGCACATGTAGCCCTCTAAATATTTTTTAATTGATTTTTAACTGGCGGTCATCATGCGCAGGCAGTACTTGTGCGTATTAGGGGTGTATTTACTGATTTGGTGCTTTGCAAAGTGAAATTGATAGCGTTGAACAATAAGATATCCGTTTAGTGGAGCGTTAAAACAGATAAACAAAGCTAATCAAGCTACTTTGATAAATCGAAATGGAGCACAAAAACTGGATTATCTATTAATGCCCATGCCTCATTAAGAACGATAATAGATGAAGTGCCATCAAGAGATATACTAATCCTATGAAATATAATAAATAAATCAATACTGGTCCAAGAGCAACAGTATCTTTTAGCAAGCTAGCCATCGCAAAACCAATACTTTTGCTGGAAAAATCTAGCAAATCTTCTTTATTATCAAATATTGCAGCATGAGAACCATTATTATGCCACATAGATATTGCCCCAGCTGGAGTATCAGGTCCTGCAAGCCCTAAAATGGTACAAGGTTTCTCAAGAATCTGTCTTCTTTCCTTAATTTAAAATTTTCTTCAATTGCATCATTAATCTTCTGAAGTAAATTTATCATTATATACCGAAATTAAAGGCTTTATCCACTTCATTAAAAATATTCTATTAGCAGAGATTCAATCGCAGATCACTAACTCCAAACGATAATGAAATTGACCATATATTTTTGTTTCACATCTATTCTTTTCAGTCATAAATATTTCCTGAAATATATAAAGCATTAACGGGACCATGAGGTTTGCTAACTGACTCTTGTTGAGCATATTCATATGCAACTCAGTCCGTTAAACCAATGATTTCGAATTATGTTACCATTACGTTACATTAAATTCAAATGAGATCTCCATTCTAGTCTCAAAATCACCACAGACACAGCAACGTGTTCCTCGACCAGTAGCTCCGCCCACCAAATATCAAAAAATTTTGATATTTACTGCAACCGTTGCAGAGACTAAAAATGCAACCTGAGACTAGCCCACAGACAGAGATGTTCGTTGCAGATATCGCATATTGCAGATCTAGTTGTCGACGAGATCTCTCGTCTGTGGGCCGTTTTATTCTCTTACAAGCTCGTTCGTGATGTTTCTTGGTATTTTTTTTGAGTTTCTGCAGCTCTCCATCAGAGAACCGTTTTATTGCATTTGTTCTTGTTGGTCGGGCAGGCCATTTCATAGCTTCCGAATATTGACCTGTTCAAAGTGCTTGAATGAGATTCTATTGACTTCGGTGCCTTAGTCCTACCACAAGAGCACGCTCTTTATACTAAAAGTTGGTTGAACTTATCCCTAGGGGATAAGTTCTTCTACTTTCTTCTCTTCACTATGGGTGTTGGATTCATCCAATACCTCCAGACCTCACTTAATGCGCTCCATCCCGTTATTGATCTTACTATTACAAATGAACATAGGGATATATCAATAGCCGAGCTATTGTTTGCGGACGCAAAGGTGTGAAAATTCTTCGTGCTTAGAGCCATTAGACCGGCAGAACGTAAAACTTCTGGTGTTACGCTTGCTGCTTCCCCAACTGGGAATTGGCATTGCAGCCTAGCAGAAAATTTCGCATACTTTACAAGATCCTTTAGATTATGTGTTCGCGGTAGGAGTAAGGAGTCAAATAAGGTGCAAGTTGAGGTGACTTTGGAGGTAACTATCGACACATTGGTTGTTTTTGGGAAGACAGATATTAAACGTTGAAAATTAATTGCGAAATTCTACTTGAGAGGCAAAAAACTGGATTGTTTAGTCATTTAAAATTTCATCTGATATTTGAACAGCCAATCAATTTCTACTGACCATATAGTTTTTTTGCTATTTAATATTATGCTTGCTTGATATCTTTGTTTCTAGAACTTGGGTCATTATGGTGTCCAAGAATTATTTCCAAAAATGAAAGGATTTTTCAAGTTCAAGCCCAGTTTGAGTTCAGTTGGCCAGTTGGTGCGTTAATGAAACTTTTCTGAAATCCTTCAAAGCTTTCTTTTAGTTACTAGGTAAGTAGATTGATTTATACCGATGAAAAAACTGAATTTCCAGGTCTCAAAAAATTCAGTATATTCCAACTAGTGTTTGAAGACAAATTCGTCTTGTAAAAACACACAACACGACAAATTCGTCTCAAATGAGTATCTATAAAATTTCAAAACACTTTTTTGAATATATTTGCTACCGTCTGATGAGCATTTAATGTGAAACAACATCCGACAACAGCGCTTTCGAGCTTAATAAAAAACCAAAGCGAACGGCAAAGGAAAAAAAACACTTCCAACCCGTCTAGTCTACACGATGGCATTCATAATTAAAACCTTGAAATTATTCATCGACCAGCACTGTCGCCTGTTTAACTCGTTGCTGTAATGACTCTGTTAACAGGCAAACGAGCAGAGAATCTCGTAAGTCACAGCACTAACGGCGGAATTATGTCCATGGATTAATTTTCAATTTCGCCAGTAAGCTTTGGCATAGACTTTAAGAGCCTGACTGCCCTCTGGCTGGCGGAAGGTAAACGATCCCGAAAAATCAGGCTGAATGATGGAGCGTGGAACGAATTCGATCAGCGGGAGTCGAGAATATTAAGATGAAATGGATGGGTGAATAAGTGAGTGCGAAATGCAAGTGAAGACAGAACGGAGGTGACAACAATTTGCAATTTAATCAAATGACCTCTGAGATGAATAGCAAATAAGGGAGACGTCGACATCGTTTGCATAATTCACGGGTAAATATCAAGAAAGACTGTGACTGTGTCTATTTCAGTCCACTGAATGGTGAATAATATCTATGCGTTGTCAGCGGCAGCGATCCGGACCAGATAAATGTGTGGAACGAATGCGCTCTGGAAGAAATGCACGTATGTGCGGCAGACAACTCTTTTCTAATTTTACTTAGAGTTGGCCTTCGAGGGACTTACACTCCGTGATTCCATTTGTATCTTGGTCCCAAAGAAAGAACAATTTCCTTCACGGTCTTGCACAGAACTCATGTCAGCTCTTTTGGATATTTGTCAGTGTCTTTGGATTCCGTTCAGACTACATTAGTTGCATACTCGTACACCTATGCTGACATACGTAACGTACATTGCTTCTCACTACCGGAGACTTGATTACATATAGGAGCTTAGCATATGGGACGTGCTGAGAAGAAATCCAATCAAAGTAACTTTGTCGTCACAGAAGTTGGTCGTTCAAAGGATGTGAAAAGGTTGGTCAGACGGTCGAGGGTGGAGGTAAATGTGGCCGGGGCTGAGATTCAATTTAGATTGGGCGAAGATTCGTTTAATGCCTATATAGCGTCGAAGCAATATTAGGGTACCACTTCATCAGACCGAAAGCCACACCTGATCCAAAGTTCAAATTCAAATAACCCGGTTAGTTCTCATCTGGAAAAATAATTGAGAGCTGCCAACCGCAAATGCTTTATTTAACCGTTAATTAACTTGCCAATTTATTTTGAGAGTTTTGATTTTTCTACCCTCTTACCATAGTTAAATATTAACTCCTATATCTGTAGTATCAACGAGTCAGACTTGCATTTTCGTAGTTTTTGTAGTCTTTTGGAAACATCACATATGTGACCCTGTCATTTTATTCAAACCTCAACGTCAGCACCCCTCTACTATAACATTTTACTTTAAATTGCGACACTATTTGTGCTTCATACGCTTTTACCATTACGAACTTTATGTCATCACCCGGCATTGACATCAATTCTAAATTTCCGAAATTTGCATACCATTTCAGATGCCCAGATAAGCAACATGAATACCACCTGTCGTTGGTGTCAGCAGCGAACACAATGCTCAACATGTCTTATCAGTTGTTAAACTCACACTGAAACTGCTACCGACGAAAATTCGGTTACGGAGCTCGTCAAAGAAGAAAGTATTTGAAGTTGTTTGGGGTTGTGCGGTGTGAAAAGTGTGCGACCGTAAAAACAGGTGTAAACTCCAGGATATTGCTTTTCGTGTGGACCAGGATATGCCATGATACGCCATGTGGACATATATGATGGCTGCGGCCCGTGGAGATCGGGCATCATCCATGCTATCGTCACGACGTCGAGCCGACTCTGAATATTCACCACGGTAAGTGTGTAAGTTTGAATTAATTTGGTTAATGAATGAGATGCAACGTCTTTTTGAGTTCTTAATTAAAGAAACATATGCTAATGATTGCTTTAGAATTATTATATTCCTTAATTTAAGATATTACTATGAAAATAGGACAAAAATACACGTGAAATATTACATAATTTTCTTTGAAAATGAAAATTTTTGAGTCATATGATACCATAAAATCTATACAAAAGATTCTTAAGGAACGCAATGTTTATTAAAGACACTGAAAATACTGATTTTTGAAATGTTAATATACTGTTCTCAATAGTTCTTACTGTGATCGATGGTTAATGAAAGCTTAGAAAACAGCTTGATTAGCAGCAGTGTTTTTATTAGACTTTTGCCAGTTAAAAATTCAAAATTCGGAAAATCAAATGTCTAGCTAAGAATATTTCGGCTCATAAGGTGGGAAATATGTTGACAGCAATGGTTTTTAATCATGCCCATCCGATTTAAATTATCCTGGCTGTCAGGTTAACAGGTAAACTTAGGGGAACTTATCACTGAGGCCAACTGTTTCAATTGATTTGACTTATCAAAAAACATTCCGCAAAGTGCAGAATGTGAAATCCACTGATTTTACAGGAATTCGTACCCTTGGATGCTGTTGTTTTTTCACGTGCATTAGCGCGATCATACTCTACTCTATATGCAAAAAACACAGCTAATAATAAGGCTACCTAAAATATCACGGAAATGGCTGTGGGAGCCAAAGTGTTCACGCTTATCAGCATTTGATGAGAACTGGACCAATTCCAGTTTATTTTTGCCAAAGTGATTTAAGTATCAATTTTCATCAACACTCAGTAATAGCTCTTGTAGAACACACTGGCTAGCGAGAAAATTAAACTTAAAAGACAAGCAGGTAAAGACACCATTTGTCAATTATTCATTCATAAATGCATGAAAAGAATACTTTTTATTTTGTAACTTTTTATATCAAACGCAAATCATTTGCATCGCTTCATTCTCGGAAATTATTGTTTTTGTTACAGATACGACAGGGGTCAAGTATTTTAGCATTCCAAACATACTAGCACACGTGTGAGTCATACTTAATCCGCAAAGCTATTTATCTTCTATTTATCTAGGAAAGTAGCGAAAACAGAAGCCCTGTCAAAGCAAGGACCTAATTTTTATCATAGTCTTATACATTTTTTTTTAGAAATCAGATCTAGTACACCTGCTGCTATAATTTTTACGCTTTTAAGTACCTTTTCGCGTTTGACGAACTAAAATTGGTCCTCCTTTTCTATATTTGTATTCTTTTGCCTGATTTTTAAATATTTGCTGCATTCACTATTGTGTAGAGTACAGGTCCAATTACACTTCCTTAAGGTACACCAGTATGCGCTCGATATTTTGTGGTAGATACATTTTTGTATCTAACCTGGAATGTGCGGTCGGTTATGTAGAAGAAAAGTATTTTATGGAAGCTTTTCGGAAGCATTGATTTGATTCTGAAGATCAAACCTTCATGACAGATTTTGTCGAAAGCTTGCGTTACTTCTAAAAAGACTACTGAACAATACTTTTATATTCGAATGCTATTTTGATATCTGATGCAAATGTTGGATGTCTGCAAAACCCGAAATGGGAGCTCTGGAATTTTCCTTACATCTTCAAGTTGCATTCTCAGCAAAACTTTTTCGAAATCTTTGGAGACGGAGGACAAAAGACTATTAGGGCTGTATGACTTTGCTTGGGAAGGGTCTTTACCAGGCTTATTTTGCAAGCTTCAGAGAAAAATCCGATTCGGGAAATAACGTTGAAGAGACTAGACACTCAAGAAAATACGATCGGTGGCAATTGTTTTAACAGAGTATTAGAGATAAGATCAATAATCGGAGATTTTTTTGAGCAGGTTTCCGGCACAATAATATTTTGCACTTCCTCAGCCAAATCTTTGATTGGTTGAAAGTGCTGACCACTGATAATAGGTAGAAAGTCGAATGTTGACATGGTGAAAGGTGTGAAAAACTGTTTTAGGTGAACTGCGAACGCGTTAGCTATCTCTGCGTCACATCTAGCCCATTGCCCGTTGCCAGTTCTTAGCATGGCTTCACTGATGGTAGGCTTGTTAATTTTCTTGACCGCTTCCCACAGCAAATAGTCAGTATTTTTTAGTAGGAGTGAGATTATTTAAGAACAAGTGAAATTTTAGCTCGTTGTCTTTTGCAAGTACCAGTCTGAGCTCACTAGAAGCTTTGTTCAGTCGTGTTTTAGCTTAGGGTGATTTGTGCAGCAGAACGTTTTTACGTGCCACCTGTAGTATGATTTTGATTGATAATGAGTAAGTGTTTTTCCGAGCTATCGAATGTTTACAAGACATGCTCGTTAAAAAGAACAGCCTCAGAATTGACTCTTTGCGTTAGTTTGAGTGATACTCTTCTCTGATATTCTGGTGAAGTATTGTCTGAATGTATTCCAGTTGATTTTAAGCAAATATATTCATTCGCGCCACATGCAAAGTGAGCTGTCATGTCCAGGGTAATGATGACAAGAGAGTGGTCTGAGGACAGATCGAAAATTGCTTCAGATTTTACGGAGTTCGGAAGTATTCCCTTCAAGATTGCGAAGTCAATAAGGTCCGGAATTTCGTTGATATCCAACTGCCAATACGTTGGCTGTTCAGTTGAAATATGTCTCAAGCCGTTGTTTTGAAGTGTGTCAAAAAATGTTTTGCCCCTGAGTAATGAGTTGAGACCTCCAAAACGCATGTTTTGTGTTGAAGTCGCTAGCTACGATGAATTTGGTTCCAGCGATGAGAAAAAGCTTTTAAATATTGCTTATGAAATGTTGTGCCTCAGAGGGCAGTAGATGGAAGAAGTTACAATTTCACTCGCCTGCTGGTGTAGACAAATTGATGTTGTTTGGATATAGTATTCGCTAAGTTCTACTAAACAATGATCGAACATGATTGATATCACTAAAGCCAATGCTGAAAACAAATTCGTGAAAGGGTCCGAAATATCATCTTACCCAAAATATTTACGGCCCTTGCTGGATCAATTAAAGTGTTTACATTAATGGTAGACTAGCCGTTTGCGCCATTAGCCGCACCATATTGGAGATGTTATATCTACCTGTTAACTGGGATATCTTCAAATATACCCATAATTTTAAAACAATTTCTATTTTATTCTACTCTACGTTGATTGTCGGAAAAATCGACAACATTTTTTGGTTGAATACGCTAAATATTAATGTTGCAGTACTCGCTGGACTTTCGGGCTTGAAATTGATGCTTGTTTTATTCAAGGGTAATTAGCTCAGAGCGTATTCACAATAGAGCAATACATTGTTAAATAAATGCAGAAACCTCAGTACATAATGAACAAACAGTTTTTTGAAATATCGATTGCATCAGTCACAATTTTGATTCACAGTACTAGATCTGAGTTAGTATTTTCTTCATATAACCCCTATTCCTCATGCGGGCTGATTATACAAGAGTTGCAGCATCGCTGACCTAGACGCTACTGGCAAAAAACCAAACTGATCCTGCTGTAATTTGCTAAAAAAATGTGTTAAAAGAATAAACGCACGCTTTAAGTTTCAGAAATAAAGAGTCTTGTGCATGTGGAAAATAATCAAAATTTATTACAAATTTTTTCAATTGAAAATCGATATTACGATAAATTGCATTTCCATCTACCAGCACATATACTCTCTACATATAAAACTGCATTTCAACAACTGTTTTTCAAACTTTCCAGACCAATATACGGACTGAGTCATCGGCATCCACGATTAAATGGTCCAAATGGTGGTGCTGGGGCTTTATGCAGCAGTTACCAATATCCCTACAATAACCACCAAATGTTCCATACAACATATAACGTCCATGCCAATCCGACAGCAGTGGCATCCGACGACAAAGCACACGAAGACGACGAACATGATATCCTATTCGGATCGATTTCTGGCTCGGAAGACAATGAATTTTCGACAGACAGATTTACGGCGAATCACACAGGAGCGAGATCATCAGCAGCGATTAGGACAGCCGGAGCGAGAAAA
Organism: Nemotelus nigrinus; assembly: GCA_947369275.1. Lineage (NCBI taxonomy): Eukaryota > Metazoa > Arthropoda > Insecta > Diptera > Stratiomyidae > Nemotelus > Nemotelus nigrinus. The sequence goes on along the minus strand of OX376372.1, from coordinate 223,175,563 downwards.
GATCATCTCAACGAAACGGCAACGGGAATCGAAGAAGCAACGCCAGTCTCGAAAATCGCTGACGGTGTCCTTTCGACGGGGATCAAGAATTTCAGTGGTGTTTCCGATGACGACGACCGGGGTGCTCAAGACAGTGCGATTGAGGATGGAGGTCGATTGCAGGTAAGCTGAAAAATTTGCGATGGTGAATGCCATTTGTTATTTAACCTAGTTTCCTGCAATGAGTAGGTGTTACTCTTTTGTTTTATGATGATATTTTTCCGGGAAAGAATCTTTCGTGCAAATGGATAGCACGTGATGCAGATAGAAATCATTTAATTTGGGAAGGAATCAATTCAAATCCTACTTTGATTTGTTTTGAAGTTTATTCGTGTTAGTATTTGAAATCGCCATCACTTATCATATGAATCTGTTTTAGAATATATTTAAATAAATATTCAAGTAAAAATAAAACGCAATAATAGTCATTGGGCGGTAAACCAATCGCACAAATTCTATAAAAACACATGTGACGGCTCGTATAAGCTTCATTTCCAGTGTCGTAACGGTGCCTACGTAGGCGCGATGTTGTGCCACTTGTTCCAACCAATGTTCCACACACATACAAGCACGCAATTACTACTCATAGCACTAGGTAGCATCATGAGGTAGCATCAACTAACGACATCCAGATGTGTCCTTGTTCGCAATTTCAAATGTACTTGAACAATAAATTGAACTTTCGAAATTCTCCAATGGCTTTACAGGCCATGAATGTCGTGCTAGGAGGCCATACTCGACATTTTGCCAAACAACGACTACGATTACTTTTACCACAAACTCTTCAACCATTTGTACTCACGGCGTGGCCAAGGGCAAAGGTGAAAAACGTTTACGTTCCGTGAGATCAGGACGGGAAAATGAACAGTCTACCGAGAATACGATGGTCGATTCAGCGGAACAGGAAACGATTGCGTGACTTGGAAAGGACAATAGGTGATAGGATTGCATTGCCTGAATAGTGAAATAGTCTATTGGTGAGAGTAGCATGTGATATGGTGGGATTTCATTGAAACTGGAAGCATATTGCCGTAATGCCATGTAATTTTGAGAGACGCTTTCTCTCACCATTTAAGGTGAGAGGTGCTTAAAAACCCTTGTTGGGTTTTTCATGGTTAGGACCTATTTTTTTGAAGAAAAAACATGTTATCAGGCACTTTCATGAAAACAAATTTCAAGTGGCCTTCATGCATCAAATTTCACGATCGAAAAATTCCGAAAATTCAATTCAATAAAACAAATCTAAATTACTAAATAACTCCAAATAAGGAGATATTATGTTATGAAAATCCTCCACAACTTTGCATCTATTATATTTTTCGTAGCCTACTTCTAGTGATAACAGAAAAAATGATGCATGATATCGTAAATAGATATTCTTTTAAGCCTACGTATAATCTCCTCTCCAAGGTTCTCAACATCGATGCATACAAGTCTAGTGATATCAAATATGCTATAAATAGCATATTACCTATCTGCTTTCAATTTAATCTTTCACTTGATTGAAATATCTAGGAATATTTTTTAAAAAGATGACAACTTTCAGGAATTCATTTCAAAGGAATTAGCGTGGATGATGTTTGTTTTCATCATTGGAAATGTATAGAATTTACTGTATAAATAAAATTATCAATTAAATTTCATTACTCGACAACAAATTCAGTATGTCAGTTTTTAAAAGCATGACATTTAATATAAAAAAAATTGCAAAGAGATATATATATGTCGTAAAAAAAACAAAATATGCTTCGTTTGAATAAACCATTCAAATTCTCTGAATTTATCAGAGCATATCAACTAAGTTTTAAAATTTTTTATATGGCGGCTACACCACACTGGGCGCAGCTAACTTTTGGTTCTAGCCTACAAACCGAAGAATTATTCGCCTTTTGAATATTATACTGATGCTGCGCCTTAAAGTTTGTGATGGTCTTGCAAGAAAACCAGCTCCAGCGACCCTGAAATCACATACTCGCCAATGAAACCTATTAGCAGTTTTATCTGCGAATAGAATTAGCTCGTGCTTGGCTGAGATAATGAGTATCTTTAACGGAAATTACTTAACATGATAATCAACTAAAAGACTCAGTCATTAGCACCTCCAAACATATACATACACATATCCGTCATAGCACATAACAAGGATACTGATTCGATTCGTCGCCGAGAAATATCAATTTCCAGTGAGTATTCATCTATTTCCAGTCTCTAGAAGCACTCGACACTTCCGCCATCCTTTCGACATGGGCAAACAGACACAAGTCCACATAAATTGACCATGTAGACATAATTGAATCTTCCGTTCCTTCGTCAAGATTCCGGCCGGGACAATGTCCTACGCATGTACGTACAGCAACCATCTTACAAGCACTTGACCATCAAGAAGGTGTATTTCGTATTCAGGGTCTTTGCCACCCCGGACGTCCATACATATAAATCACTGCCGTTGTCACCGTGCGGTTTACTATCTCATCTCGTCTCCATGAGTCGCATCCGTCTCCACTCGTTTTCCATTTTATCTAGCCAGCAATCACGACCTCATGCACAGATTGAATTTTCATTTTGTGTCTTTTATCGTCGACGAAATTAATGAAAAACTATCGCTTCGGGTTTTTTCTCGTCTTGCTGATTCCATTCAAAAGAATATTATCATTAGAGCAATACTTATATTATCCTTTCGCAGTTTACACCACGCACTGGAAAGAAGTTTTCCAATCATGGGATACTACGAGCACAGAGCATTTAATTTAATCTGAAAATTCAGTTATTATGTTTGCTGATGAGAATAGTTTTCAATTTTCCCGGTTTTACTTTAGCAGCGGGAAAATAGTTCTATCGTTGATAGTGATGTAACCACTACCAACGGCTCATAGTCAATCTGTTGAGAGCATATTGATTAGAAGCTTTGGAGATTTAATGTTGAATTGCACAAGTTCGATCACCTATCCTTGACACTGTTACAAAGTACTCATGAGTTCAGGGGCAATAACAAAGAGAGTAAGTCCTCGACAACTGTTTTAATGTCTACTCTAAAAATATAAGGAGTGCAATCGATTGACTTGAAATTGCAAGAAAGACAATGGAATCGTGTAATATTGGCGTGCGTGTCGTAAACTTTCATGGCGACACAGAACAGAATTTCAAGGTTATGGATGATGATATCCACAAAGCGATATTAATGACATCACTTGGTAATGAGGGTGTTTGATAGGTTCGCGTACTCTTTGCGTTTAGTTATTGATGTGCCCTTGAAAAGAATATCGTTGCGCATTTGGGTAGGAACTTTAACTTGCCAAATGGAATAATGACTTAATAGCTAATTTCATCAGTTTCAAAGTGCTAAAGAAAAGCCATTTCAGCTTTGATCCTTTACGATAAAGATTTAACAAATCCTGATTCGAATATCTGATTTAAATTTGTTAATACGATCCGCACTGTAAAATTATAATATGCTAAGATTATTTGAAAAGACCAATAAAAGGGATTTAGCGAGTTTCATTTAACTTGAGTCGAATAGCTCTAATTTTTGCAATGTTTACTTAAAAAATGGTCCATTTGAAACATCGAAGGAATTTCCAAGTTTAGAATTCACAATAAGGAATTCCCACAAAGAATTACAACAAGTCAACAATAGTCGACAAAGCTCAATTTAGCAATCGCCCTCAGTATTTTTTATCTCAATGCTCAGTACACAAAAAAACACGTTTGAAGATACTTCAGATGCTTTGCAGACACAAGCGATCTCAGTACATAAAGAGTGTAACACAAAAATCTTCAGATTTCTTCATAGAAAGAAATTACAAATGCAAAATCTAGTAACTGTGTGAACCACCCCACATCATCACTGAAGTTGGGAAGTTTTTAAAAAATTCCTGAGCAAATCTTGTCTCAAAAATGGTTGCTGCAAAGTTGGTTGGCTCTATAGTAAGAACTGGTAATAAATGACATGAAGGTTAAGAAAATAAAGCTAAAGCTATAGGGGAAAAGTTAGCTAAAGATTAAAGCTTAAAAGCACCGGTGGAAAATTTCTAAGAAACTATACCCAACAATTTTGGATTAATATAAAAGAAAGGAACTTGAATTCACTATGTACCTTTGAAACTCCTTTCAGTTTTTCGCCATCCAATATTTTTTCAGGAAGACAAAAAATACTAATATCTGAAAATTAACATCAATGCACATTGGGATCTCTACACATCTCCCAATTTTCGACAACCGAGATGAGCATATGCTGAAAATTAGCCTCGCTTAATCAATATTTCCTCTATGCTATGACCATTGTTTTACAACCTTGCGAATACATTTTTTGGTCTTTTTGCATAAAAAATAAAACAGGGTTTTGCCTTCTAGCCCTTCTCTTTGTGTTTTTGGCAAAAAATAATTCCTATGGTATCCTTCATTGAGGATTGCTTGCCAATCTCAAAGGTTTCGTGATCTGGGTGTCTTTCGGTAACTATACTAGCGTAAAATATTTTACTATCGGGAAGAATACTAACTAACTTGTTTTTTTTTTCGCGGTGGCCATTGGTACAGAATCTGCGACTCTCAAAGACACCATAGACCCGGCTAGTGCTGGGCTTGATTTTCTGAAGCATTTACGACTAAATCACATGCTCAAACACACAAGGTTCTCCTTTTTGGACAGCCTTCTGATATTACTTCGCGGCCTGGCTAGCTGTCGATACTTTCTTATAGAGAATTCCACAATTAAATTTTGCTCTGTACTTTATGCACTCTATTTTCCTGAGCTCGGATATAGCATAGACGATAAACTCCACTACTACAGCATATACCGAGCTAAGTTTTAATATTCGGTGGTATTGTGAAGTTCCCTAAAAGAAAGACAATCTTCAATAGCATGTTTTGCATCCTCCGGTCTCTAACAATTTGAGCACATTAGCGAGACATCATTCCTTGTCGGGCATCCGTGGAAATTGTCAGCCTGTCAGAAACTGAGCCAGGTAATTTTTGACGTCATGATGCTTCCACTGCACACAAAAAGTAATTTCCGTGACCAAATGATGCGTCCATCTTCTTTTTCCACTCGAATTCTAGTTCACTTTGTCACTTGTTGATACACACATTTTGATCCTCTTGTTTTATTTTATCTCTACAGCTCTGTATCGATTATAAACTGGATTTGTTTGCAGTCCTGAGTTCACTGTGACTGTGCACCTTATTTCCCGATAAAATTACAGCAGTTGGAAAAGCGTAGAGGATCATCGATTTTACTACATCAGCCAATATTTTGAACCTTATTGTTTTCGATCCTCCAATATTGAGCAATATTCCCGTAAGTGATGATCGATTTTATTCCACTTTTTCGCTCACGTAGCTTATATGCTACTAAAAGATCAGTAGATTATCCAAAAACCACACTAAGGTATTTGAAGTTTCGATGACTTGACAGTCAACTTATACCTCCATGCAGCACTATTTCTCTTTTGTGCTCACCAAAATCAACGTAGGCAGCGTCTAATCATATTTTCTTTTGGGCAGCAATGGACTTTGTAACAGTTTTAACTTCGTATAGATGTTTAGTCACTGGCGTTATTGGAATATCTTTAGCAGAACCTATAATTGTGCACTCCGCTGGTAAATTTAGTCTCAGTACCTGGTCGTAAATTATACACCAAAGTAGCCATTTAGAGAAACTTACGAAACTCACGTCTATGTCGTAGATTTTCGTTCCGTTATTGCTGCCCTGGAAACAAGTCAACGCTAGGTCCAAAAAGTAACCTAGAACCGCCATAGCAATAACAGATGTTTTGATGTGCTCTCAGTTGACAGACCTGCAATAATTATGCACGGTGAGCAAAAACACTCTTGTTCCACGTCCCCAGCTCTCCGCTGTAATGCCGTCCGCTGTATTCCGTCCTATCATTTTCGTCCTATTCCGAATGCACCTTTTCTTTGCAGGGTTGGAAAATATCACCTGTAAAGAATGCGCACCTGAGCTTTACCCGTATAATTCAGCAGACATAAGGCCCGATACGATGATGGCTCACTGGGAGGCTTATAGCTATTCTGTATAAGAAAGTGTCTTGGGCCAGGAAATGTTCTTTCATTCAGACATTGTTCGGAGGCGTTCAGGAATATGTTCGATTTTTTGCCCGTCAGCTTTCAGAGCTATGTTGTCTCAGGATAATTGGCACGCGTGTGCTAGGTAATGCCGTTTGGTGCCCGAACTTTAGATTGCCTGATTTTGCTAGAAATTTCTTTCATTTGAGTGTTTCCTAGACTGCAGGTGCTTTTAAGCCAAGATGTTACAAAAGAGCGTCGTGATGATGTTTTGCAGTACCTTGTAATATTTTACTTGAAGTGATGTACTAGATCTCATTTTTTGCATTACCACCCTGTAATTAGTACTCCAGGGGCACGTATCCGTTAAAACTATTTCTTTGACTTTATCGATGACGTATTTCAGCGAGTGGCGAAAGTCCTTCAGCTTCTCAGCTCATTTTGGTGAATTCAAATCTGCATTTATCTCTTTGAAACTTCTACATTCTGTCTTGCGACTTCAGACAGTTCGATCACAACCAACGGATACCGCCGTTCCACCAGTTATACTTCTGGTACACCCCAATTTTCGGGACATTGATGTTGTTTATTTATTTGGATACGCATATAATCCATTTCCTTTATCTGGACACTGAACTCAAATTTTGTAGTAGTTACTTTATTTACTATTAACATGTACTTTATTTATTTAGTTTATTTAGTTTATTTAGTTTGTTTCTAGTTTATTTTTTAGTAATTTTGATGGAATTAAGCTGGTTAGGAGGTTGAAAGGGCCTTGGATAAGTTATTTTTAAAAAAGGACTATAGATTAAACTCAATTTTACTAGAGAGACCTTCTACATTTATTGTGCCACTTATAACACCGAAAATAAGCCAAGCGCTTAACAGTTTGCTTTTAGATACAAAATACGTCAATTTTTGTAGATTTATTATATGGAAGATGATTAGATTGAAGATTATAGATTGGAAGAATTTAGTTTGCATTTATAAAATGGAAGATGTTGATAATCTCTCGGATCATAAAGATTCCTAATAGCGAAGATTAAAAATTGTTTCTGAACAGGTTGGAAACTATCACTATGTAGTTCAAAAGGTGGGTTCCATGTTAACCTTCTCAAGAAAAGGTCGCACAAGAATGGTGTATAAGAATTGATAACCCATATATTTTTGAAATTTTTACTACGTCTCTCAATGAAACCGAGCTGTTTATTAGCCCTGACTAGAATTTCGTCATAGTGAAGTGTGTGTGTTTACTTTTATTCTTTTTTATTTCTATGTTTTTTTTTTACTAAAAACAGTTATTTTTCTTTAAGGTGCTTATAAATTTATCAATAAGGTTAATGATATGCATTAGGAGATGCATCTTTTCAACCAAAAATAATCTTATTAGTTTAACCTTTCCGTTTGGTGTATTATGATGGCAAAATTGTTTATTTTGTGGGTATTTGAGCTTTGAATTTGAAAAAAAATTGAATGAAATGCAAAACTGAAAGTTTTATTTTTTCATTGTGTCAGGGGCATGTAAAGCACTGAGGACCATGTTTCTTCTGTTGCTTAAATACTTTCTTTGAGCCAGTCATTTTAGTAGCTGCTACTTTGCTGTGATTTCAGATTATCGGTTAACTGAGCTTTTCCTTGATCGTGTCCTTAAACTTTTGAGCACTGAGATTCTCATGTGCAGTCGGCAAATGACTTTAGTTTGATCTTCTGGCGTCTGGTATATTGGCCGGTGAGCTGAGGGTATATAGTCATATTAATCAAACGAATCGGTCAAAACAGTTGTGAAGCATCGAAGTACGGTTGACGAAACCGAGTTCACTTTATACTGGTGTAAACAAAATGCTGTGTTTATTATATCCTGCCTAAATAATTGGCACTAGGGAACAATACTAAGGAAAATTCTTCCCTGTATACTTTGCTTTTATTGTTCCAGTGATTCATTTGGGTGGAGCTGATGAGATTGATGCTCTTGAACATCATCACCAATCTCTACAATATAGGTATATCACACGTTAATTGTTAGCGGAACCGGGCCTCTGTGCTATTTTCATGTAATCTATTTTCGGGACTATAAGCTTTCGAAAACGCTACCAAAAAACTGTCAAAAAGCTTTAGCTCACCACCTCGGGCCAAGGGATTCAGGATACCACATCTCTCTGTTGTTTGAACGCTTGATTGTAGGCGATGATCGTTCTCATCCTCTTAATGTTGGTAATTATCAACACATCCATCATATGGCACTGCATTTTCCCAAGTCGTTTGTTCAGCTAAGATTTATCATTGTGAGCTCTAATTTATGTCGAACAAATCTTAGTCGTTCGTTCAACAGAGTACAGAACTTCGAATCTCCTACTGGGAGGAATCTCCAACATTCTCGTTTGAAAGCGTCCTAAAAAGGGTTCTACAGAGATACCTCCACAGAAGCTTAAGTTGAACCAATAAATCAGCAACACAATAAATAATTCATGATAATATAGCTCTTACTTCTACAGTGAGCCACATACAAATCGCATACTACTGTCCTTGTGCTATTTCATTCTGGTCCCAATATGCACTATACTATTCGTTTCTGAAACAGCCCGAAAACAAAAACCGTGTCATCGATTTTAAACTTTGGTTCGCCTCTGTAATTCCAATTTGACTTGCAAAAAGCGAAACTCAAAAACCCTTTAAAACAAACAAACCTTTCTATTCAAATCGTCCTACCAAAAACAACGTGCCTGGTGGAGCGATTAAAAGTAATTTTACTCAAAAACTTTTCTTCATGTCGATTGTCAATAATTATCGTCGCCAGGCAAACCTTTGCCTTACTTAACTGGAAAAGTTTCTTGAAATTGTGGCAGGTTGAAAATTACAAAAACGATTCACTGTTGGCAGTTGATAGGTGTTGCGCACTTAAAGCGATCACGATGTATCCTTGAAAAAAGAAATTCCAATTCCCCAAATCAGGATGGGTACATTTGGATGGATACATTTCAAATAATATCTTGCCCAAAACTTTTGAAGGCAACAAAAATAAATGTAAATGAACGGTTGATAGGCAAATGACCATTTGGAAGGGAACAAAACAGATGTTTCGAACTGGCTGCAGGTGTGGCTGTTTGTATACTAATCAGGACATTCGCTCCAATGTTTATGCTGCAGAAACATTTACCCGTAGCAACTTTATGATGCCTGGTAAGGTGTTTTGCACAGAAGACGGCAGAACAACAAAACTCTTAGCCTACCACAAAGTTACAACTTTCGAAATCAACGAACCTACAATGTTGTCCAAGGCTGGCGATCCGGAGCAAAATTTAATTATTGACAGAACAATTAAACAATATTTATGACTAGTGCAATTGGTTCGATTTCCGTTAGTTGAATGCCACCCATGAGCGGTGTGTTGAAGGCAGCTTTTGGTGGTGCGAAAGATACGTATTGGGACTACTTCAAACAGAGAGTGCAAGAAAAAATATTAAAAACGACATTGTCGTGTTTATTATTAGTAACCAACCGCCATTACTGCTGGCGGCGGGTCATCGTGTAGTCTTGACTCCTATGTAAACTTTGGAGAGCCTCGTCTGTTTGGTTTGTCGTTGCGAGTCTGCCAGCAATTCACGATAATTTGTTCAGAGTTCAGAGAAAAAACGCAAAACATAATATTGTCCAATACAGATACTAAGCTCGGAAAGCTAACGTACAGAAACGAAAACGTATCGTAGAGACGGTATCGAAATCATTCGTTTGTTTGACAACGATTCTGGCGTTCAACTGTTTTCGATTTATAGATTCGAATTCAATTTGCTTTTGAGATACTCGTAGCTTGTAGTCAGCTTAAGCTCAAAAGAAAAATAGTTTAGATTTTAGCTTAAGCTTCGATGGAACGTTTTTTGCGTGTTGAAATAACTTATTTTCGAAATTGAAACGCTTCGTTCTGTTGGCATTAATAGTAGTTTGATATTAGGAATCTGTTAAAAAGTTCTTCGTGCCCGGTATAACGGTCTGATCGTCGAAAGCCAAATGAAGGTTGTTGTGTAAATGTATATGATGTGTTTAGATTGAAAGTGAAAATTCTAACCTATGAGTGCGTGATGTGATTTTTTAAAAAGTGGTGAGATTTTGTGGATTTTATCAGTGAATGTGAATACAGCCCAAAGGTGAAAGGATGTATTATGAAAAAACTATGCAATTAAACAATTTGGTCCAGTTTTTTTTTTGCAATTTTGAGGAATATTTTGAAAAAACCAAGTTCGAACATCTGCGAATAATAATTTGAAGCTCGTTATCGTTTGATTTTCATATTTTACGTGTAACATTGTTATAGTTAGAAATATTTTTTCAAAAAACATTGACTCAAATAGAAACGCGTTGATTAATTTTTGTGAAATGTACGACAATTTTTGAGGTTAACTAGGAGGTTGATTGCGGAGAATATTTTATAAGACTCTTAGATCATTGCGTTCTATTAATCAGAATATTATAAATCATATTATTTTTCCATCTGGTGATTGTAGTAATGGTGAATGGAACTTATTAGTTTAGATGTGCGTAAAATTTTAAGGGATGTCTAAAGCTCTTCTCCTGGAAATATTTCGAATACATCTGAAATGTTTTCGAAAAGACGAAAGGTTTTTGCTATGGGTTTGGAACATTTTGCAAAAGCTATATTTCCTTTCGATGTTTGGCTTTAACTACTTCGCTTCCTTAAATAAATTTTTCTCGTTTTAACAAAACAACATTTTATATGGGATCAATATTTAATTTATTTGTGCTCTTCCATTGCTTTGGTAATAGATTTTCCCTACTATTAACTGTTGAGACTTTAGAACGATAGTCTCTTGATTAGTTGCTTGTATCTATTCTCCTCATTTCTTGCAATAATGCGCCGAATGACCAGCTGATGTTTCTCATAAACGTTAACACGCCGCTATTTTTTCGAACAAACTGAATGTTTGTTTTTGGGAATCAAACTCGCCTGAAACTAAATTTGGGGTCAAATATATTTTGACCATATTAATAAGACCAATTAATAGATTTTTAAGCACCAGATCTTTAATTGCCTTGATTTGATACCAATAAGTGTTATAAGGTGCCCAAGACGTTCGTCATCTTCAGCAAATCATCTGCCTTTTTTGAACAATTTGAAACAATCAAAAACATTTGCTCTGAAATATGTACTAAAAAAGACCCTTTTTCAATGTTTTTAACGAACAGTGTACATACACATTCATGTATACACGTATACGCAACGAATTCGCAAAATTTGGTGTAATTTCTTTGGTGTAATCTTTCACCCACTTCAAAAACTGCCGAAAACAGATGAAAATCAGCAACCATATCGCAACAAAGCTCAAACCCTAAGATACTGTAGTGCTACAATGACAAAGATCTCAACTACCATTGGCTATTTTACCGTGCTCCTAATGTAATGAAATACCAATTGGTTTCAGCAAGCCCGCTTGGTTTTGTCTGAGTGTTTTTTGATCACAGTAGTTTGTTTATTTGTTTTTTTATCAACTGTTCATAGCATCTTTGAGTACTGTTGTCAAGTCTAGTCACCCCACCTTGAATCCTTAAACAATGCTGTAGAGCTCGCTCAGTGTTGATTTGCACACTCATTATTATTTAAATTTCATATCCCTCATTGTGAGTATAATGATTGTTTATCCTTAATTCAAAATCCCCTTCCAATATCTGCTTCGCAGGATCCTTCACTATTGTATGCTCTCTGAACTTGCAATTATTATGGGAGGTGAATCGTTCGGCTAGATATTTGTCAGTATTTTCGATACCTTTTGCGCCAACAGACGTTTGTTTTCACTCGGCGTTATTGCGTTTTAACAGGGGACAGAACGAATTAAAGCTTGGTCCTTTTCCACTAACTTTCTTTCAATTAAGATGTCACATAAGACTCTTAATTTGCGAAGATCCACTTGATTTTTGATTATTTGTCATTCAGCTTCTATACTTTATTGTTTGTTACTTGGTTTTCTGCCAATTTCTATTTGGTATTTTTTGTATTTAATTTTAATTATATTATGCTTTATAACTGTTATATTCTATTATATATACTATAATATTTTAATTTACCTTATTTGATTTTGAAATATATAATTGTTCATCTATGTGAAATAAATATTTGGCCCTTCTTTTTTCTAAATTACTTTGCTTATGTAAGTAAGTAATTAATTTAATTCATTTACTGTAGCTCCAATAAATAGTTGTTCTAAATTGAATAAGCATATATTTTTTATGAAGCAATTTCTAGACAAGCCCCTTATCCAAGCTTTACAACAATCGTTTTTTTGTAAGCCGAAAAATTTTCTAAGAAAACCAGCATAATATTGTTAAAAGTAGAATGAAAAGATTTCTTTAGTAAAACTTTCCCTTCCTTAGCATAAACGCCCTATCTAGATTTCAGTTACTTCGGAGATATTCATTGATTTGTATTTTTCTGCAGACTGCAGATGTACGGAAAGAATATTTTTCACTATTGATTTTAACATACTTCCACAAAAGATAGGTTATTCATATTTTGCAGAATGATGTAATAGACTATTTAGTTTTCAAATCCGGTGTTTACTCAAAATTGAAAAAATGTCAACTATATTTATTTTACTTTTTTAATTAAGTAGGTTATTAAAAAATCTCACTATCCGCTTTCTCTTATTCGCCAGAAATTATTTCAAAACATTGAAACTTGAGCGATAACTAATCTATGGTGAACTGATAATTTCTGAAGACAACAATCGTGTTGTTTCCATAAAAATTAAGCCATAAACAATCGTGTTACTTCCATAAAAATGAAGCCACAATCACACACACATGTACAAAAACTGATTGCTTTTGCTCTCAAACCATGCCTCGCTGACATTTTAAAAGAACTTGTAGACGGCAGAACCGAATCTCAATACAAAATGAGATTCGTTACCTGACGAATCTCAATTTTTCTCAAAATATTCAACTCGAAAGTCTTCCAAATCGTCCTTCAAGATCCTTGTAAAGCAGAGAAATTATTTTTAACTTGACAGAAAGCTATGTGCGCTAAATTCATTGATGAAATAAGTGCCATTTACCCTATTGCATTTTTCAAAATCTATTATCCCCTGTTTGGTGGTCCCAAAGGCCCAAATACAATTTTCAGCAGTTGATTCATCGCTTCGAATAAGAAATCGATAAGAAATTTCCCTGCACCCAAATATCGATATAGACATCAACATTTAGGAGTTTTGGGCGAGTGTTGTTGTCGGTTGGGGATCAGAAACGGAAAAAATGTCTCCATAGAAAAAGTGAATTACGACCCAATAAAACTGTGGTTGAAGCGTATTGATGGTTAAGAGGCCGAGAAAATTATCTACAGAATTAAAATCTTTAAATTTAGTCTTGATCTTCGAAAGTAAATTATTTCTGCAATTAGAATTGACCATTCAAAAACGGTGTAGTGATAGCCTTGTATTGATAAATTAAAATAATTTTGAAGACTCTCCCAATCTTTCGCAGATATTTGTACTTAAATGTATATTATGTATAATGGCATAGTAAGTGCTGCGCAACGTTGAACATTTTAGCATTGGACGCATTTTATGGCCAACTCTCTTTCGGCTATTGGCGTTTTTAGGTTCTTCTAAAGTTTTGTTTTAGGATAAATTCTACTCAATCTGACAGATATATTTTAACAGGCATGAATTGTTAAGGAAGCCAATCATCTCGCCCCTTGCGAAATAGATTCTCCTCATACTCAAATAATGGTCTTAAAATCAACTGTAAATGCCACGCGGTTTCCTAGTCAGTTCTCGAAGTCAATAGTCCAAGATCAGACTGAACTTTCCGTATGTACCTATCACTGTGCATACGAAATAAAACAACCTCAAGCATCTTATACCATTATCATTAATTACGTAAAAACGTCCATCGTCCATTCAGTATCTGCGTTACCATATAAATACTAATGTGAAACAATAATGACAATCATGCATATTAAATTAGCTATAGAACTCATTCAACCGATCCCCATACGAGATAAATCCAATTGAAACCTGCAAATTAGTCAACCAGATCCAAAATCGTCCGGCCAAATGGCCATCGTTAGTTTCTTAGTAAGTATGTTAAATTTGTTAATGATCAGATGACACCGAAAGCAGACCCTACCTGGCGGTAAATTTTTATTCATACCGTCAATGCGAGCGGCATTAAAACGATTTCCAATAATTTTGTTTTTGTTCAGTAGAATAATAAATTGGCACCTACCCAACTTTTGCTCATACTCACCCGGCGAGACTACTACTGCACTGCAGGCAAGCTGGCACAGTAATAGATCTGATTGGCACTGAGGGTAATGAATCAATACATGTGAGTATCAATCACGAGGTGATGACTAACATGATGATGATGCTGAAATTCGATTGCCAATGTTGGATGTAACGTTATAGCTAGTTGAGAATCTACTCTAAACAGTCAAGTAAAAAGTTGGCTTTGGGGAACACCATTGAAAATCATAGTTTAGTGGAGATAAAAAAAAATTCAAACCACGTATCTATGAGTATCACATGCACTGCAACATATCGGACAACAGCTGTATTGTGGGCTTTTTCTTGCTGACGCTTCCGACTGAACTTAGCGTGATCGGGCCTAGTAGTGTTTTAATAAAGAAATTTGAAACTCGACAGCGTGGAAATTTTCGCAAAACTCGGACCCAAGTCTTACCGATTTAATTAGTTCCTTTCAGCCAAAAAATAGTAATTGTCGCCTCTATTATCGGAATGTTCGTGCTCTGAGAACCAAATTGGTGCAAATTAGGCGATTGTTTATATTTGCTTCCGATGACGTTGTCTGACAGAAACTTGGCTTTCTGTTGATATATTTAGCGATGAGTTCTTTCTTTATGATCGCAATTGTGATTTATCGAATAAAGAAGACGGTGGTGGATATTTAATAGCCATTCGTAAATCTCTGTCGAGTATACTTTGTGCAAGCTTCGTGGTGCCTCATCATGTTGAGTGCTTAGTTTTTTAGTGAGCTGTCTGACTTTATTTTGCCTTACTATCCCCATTCTCCAATTGTTGTATGTGGCGATTTAAGCTTGCCTTCTTTTAATGGGACTTCTCCTCCTTAGCCGTTTTGTTTACAAATGCACTTTCCATATCCCTCTCATCATTTTTTCTTGTTGTTCCTTATTGCAGTTTAATTGCATTCCTAATAATCGTTTGTTCGACCTTATTTTTTATAATTTTCTTTCTTCTAATCTATCTATTTCCGCATCATCCTTTCCTTACGTTGATCGTGAGCTTTATCATCCCTCTTTTTCCATCGATTTTTGTTTATTGAATAGACCACGCACAAAGAGCATAGCTGTGCCGTCTTTCAACTTTTTTTGAAGCAGATTATACACAAATTGCTGCTGAGCTCCTCACTATAAACTGGTTTTCTTTCTTTCGTGGGCTTGAAATCAATTCTTCTTATTACTCTATGCTTGATTCACTTGTATCTACATTTACTCCTGTGTCTCGTACTCTTCCTGGTGCTTGTCCATCTTGGTTTTCTGTGGCAGTCTCTAAATCTTTGCGTGAGAAATATAAGACCCGCAGTGAATTTCTGCATTGTTCTTCTGTTGAGGCTTTTCAGCGATATCGGTCTTTGCGAGCAGTGGCTAAAAGAACTGCTGAAGAAGCGAAACGTGCACTCAGAAAAATTTCACCACTTAAAAAATAATAGAATCAAATCAAAATCAAAAGATGATACACTTTTAAATAAAAAACGAATCTTATTTGAATTAAATAAGCCCCCACAATCAATAAAAATGATTCTACTTTGTTATACAAATGTTATTTTCATATCATAATTTTCATCGTTGAATGTCAAACGAAACATTTTGCGCTAAACAAGACACCTTTGATACAGCGTTATTGAAATGAAGGCAGATTATATGAATTAAAAAGAAACTTCTATGACGCCAAATCATATTTGAAAATATTTGATTCATATCTATTTTTTTTTTTATTTATACAGCGATTTTTTTCTGAGTGTAGGTACTTCCCATATTGAAGCATGTCTTTCTTCAAATAAGCCTTAAAACCGTTCTCTTAAAACTAGAAGCCGATTTCATGACACTATTTTTCTGGAGGAAACTTCTGCTTCTGTTCATCAATGATTTGTTTGCTAAGTTCTTTGCTTCTTCCTTTTCCTCACCTAACATTGCGCCAGGGAAATCTGTTGTGACTGTGTCATCTCATGAGGATTTTGTGATGACTATTTCTCTGGAGGTGGAAATTCTAATATCATCATTGGATCAGCGAACAACAGCCCTGACGGTGTTCCTTATGTGTTTGTTAAACCTCTTGCATCTTCTTTATGTGTACCTTTGTTTATTTTATTTAACTTGAGTTTGTCCGTATTTGTTTTTTTAGCTGCTAATACTTTTCGATTTTAAAATTGGGCGACTTTGGTAAAGTTACCCACTATCGTCCTATATCTCAGCTGTCTTCCTTTCCTAAGTTACTCGAACGATTCGTTCACGAAAGAAGTCATAGTGCATTTAGTCGCCTATTTTCTAAAGAGCAACATGGATTTATCAAAGGACGTTCTACAACTACTAATTTAGTGTAATTTTTGCCAAATGCCGAAGCTCAGGGGATTGCCCTTTGAAGCGAATGCTTAGCGATGGCGGTAGGGAGACACATATGGGAGAAGCCGATATTAATTATTCCATTATTCTTTTAAGTTCCACATTTATTTGTTATTTTTTCTAAAGCGCTAGTGCTATGCCTAGTCGCTACTAAAGCTTTAATGTGGCACTTAATTAATGGAGCGCTGGTATTATGACAAAAGAAGACGAACAAATAGAGCCATGGGCACGGCGGGATTCGAACCCGCGGGCAGTAGATCGCTGCTTTGAACTGACGCGCTAAGCTACCGCTTTAGCTTCTAGCAGATGTGACATACACTGACTTCGCGATATCATTTGACTGAGTAAACCACTTAGTGCTGTTAGAGAAGATTTGCAATTTCGGCGTTTCCAGTTCCTTTATGTCCTGGCTTTCTTCCTACATCCATGATCGCACTTCTCGTGTTGTTTTTAATGGCTGTTCTTTTCCCCGTTCCTATCCTACTTCTGTTGTTCCCCAAGATTCATCCTTGGTCCCCTCCTTATCACGTTGTTTTTCAAAGACCTTTTTTGTAACTTTAAGTTTGAAGCTCTTTTATACGCGGATGACCTTAACATTTTCCGTGCTCTCGCTTCCCTAAATGATTGTAGTAATTACAATGGGATCTTTTTGTTTTAAGTGATTAATGTTCTGTGAACTCCCTTGTTCTAAATGTTTCCAAGTGCTTTGTGATGTCTTTTTCCAATAAGCCTAGTCCTATTTCCCTTGATTACTTTTTGTTTAATAGTCTTTTGAAGCATGTAGATCAACATAAGGACCTTGGCATCATTTTTGATCTGACATTAAAATTTGATCTGCATGCTTCTTTTATTGTCTCTAAATCTTCGAAAGTAACTAGCTTCGCTCTGCACTGCTCGCGCTTTGCAGCTGATATCCGCACATATGTTGCTCTTTTTGTTTCTCTTGTTCGTAGCATTGTTGATTATAGTAGTAGTGTGGACTCTTATGCTGATCGTCTGTTTTTCTTAAATTCTCATATGCTTAGTACCCGAAGAGTATTCCTTCATGAATGTCTTCTTTACAAGCTCTATCATGGTTTGCTTTCCTCCAAAATTTGCGTGTCTCAATTCTTACGTTATTTTTTCTTATATTTTCTTATTTATATTCCTCTTTTTTGCGTTATATTAATGATTTTTTTGTTGTTGTTTACCAGCTTATTTTATAATTGGATTGTTCTGTTAGATGTAATTTAAATAAATAAATAAATATCACTTGTGTTTTTAACTTTCAAATTTATGGAAATCTAAATAGTACATGCGGTTTCCCAAACTTATATACTATACGCACGCAAGCATTATAGGCGTATGTACACCCCGCGACACAAAAATTTACGAATTGTTCATTTCATGGAAATTCCTAAATATTTCAATCAGTGTCTCGAAACGTTAACTTTGTATGTAGAAAATATTTTTCTGACGACAGTACCTTTCTTTTATAAGCGCTACAAGTTAAGAACGTTTTTTTCAACTGCTTATTGCATTGAAAATGGAAAATGAGTGTTTTTTTTCAAAAATTTCGGAAATTTATTAATTAAAACAAAATACATTATTTATTAATTTATTTTTGCTCCGTAGTGAGAATTACAATGAACCCATAGTAACAAACACGTAGAACTTAAAATTGAACAAAATTTGAAATTTAAAGACAATTAAAAAACTATTAGTAATTGATTGGTCCGCCTTTAGCTCGGATGACAGCCTTCACTCGCCTCACCATGCTGTCGTATAAATTTCGCAAGAAATCCTCGTTTACAGCTTCTTCCCACGCCTTTCTGATAACACACTTTAAATGGTGTATCGTTTTCGGCTCGTTTTGTCGTATCTTCGACCCCATTACCTGCCAAACGTTTTCAATAGGGTTCAGGTCGGGACTGTTACCTGGCCACGGGAGGGACTCTATCCCTAGTTGCACCTTTAATTGTGTTACCTAGAAAAGAGAAACAATTACCAAGTTTATGAGTGACAACATTTTTTTAATCAATGTCGAAATAACTTACAGAGCGAGCTCGATGCGCAGGGGCCGAATCGTCTTGAAAGACGGGATTTCTGACATCCGCTGTCAGATCCTCGATTGCCGGAACCACGCCTTCTTCGATAATTTCCTGGTATTTCGCAGCATTGACGGATCCCTCAAGAATAATTATCGGTCCTACGCGATTGTATAAAATGCATCCCCAAACCATCACATAGGGGGAATGCTTCACAGTCGCTTGAATGCATTCGTCCGAATACCGTTCACCGGTTCTGCGTCTCACTCGCAATGTTCCATCTGGACCAATGAGATTGAATTTCGATTCATCCGAGAAAATGATTCGTTTCCAATCCTCAGAGGTCCAGTTTTTGCGTTCTTTGCACCATTCGAGCCGAGCTTGCCTCATGCGCTGGGTTAAAAGCGGCTTTTTCGCTGGGCGACAAGAACGTAAATCCATCTCGTTTAGTCTCCTTTGGATTGTTCTCGTGCTGCATGGTCTATTCGTCGATTTCAACAGCTCAGCTCGCAGCTTTGATGCTGAATCGAATCGATTATTCAGAGACAGGAACTTTAAATGAAGGTCGTCCCTTTGTGTGGTAGCTCTTCTTCTTCCACTCCCCTTTTTTCGCTCGAGGCTACCAGTTTGTTGTTTTTTTTTAACCAAATAATGCACTGACCCCTCACTGCATCCTACCTGTCGGGCAACTTCCGATTTGGACAATCCTGTTTGCAAACAAGCCCAAATTTCGGCCTTTTGCTCCAAACTTAACTGAGCGTATTTTCCCATCTTTACTATTCCTACAAAATTCAAAATTCTTCACTGGCCTTCAAAATCAAACTGACGCAAAGGTTCTGAGTTTTCAAGTTTATATAGGGTCTGTCATTACTACCTGGAAAATTTAATCTTTCTAAGTACGAGTTAACTCGGTCATTTTGATGATTTCTTGGAAAATTGCTAGTTCGTAAATTTTTGTGTCGCGGGGTGTATACGTACAAATCCTTTCGAAAATATTGGTAAACCGATAACCACACAACATTAAAACCGAAACCTCTTCCAATTACGATCTAATTAAACATTTTAATGCAAAAATCAACTAGCATCCAACTGAAATACCCATTCACTTTGAACACGGATTTCCCGGGAATGAATGTTCTGGTTTTCGAACGTAGGAAAAAGAAAAATTTAATTGAATGTGCTTTGTTAATATGATTATGGTTAAATCATTCATTTGCTCTGTTTTTCGGTTTTGAATCTCTTTGCTTCCTCTGTACGTGCGTAAATCGATACGAATAAACCGATTTTCAATTGATTTTCTGAGTTGATAATGAAATTGATTAAGGCTTAGTAGCGATAACATGTTGTGGAAATTAACGAGAATTGGGTATGAGCATCCAGCTGCAGCAGTTTAACCCTTTCATGCTTTAAAGCATTTGAATTTTATGCTGTTGATGCAAAACGATGAATGTTACCGTTTGTATGAAATAACTTTTGAATTTTCATATTTATTCTATAAATGTCGATTGCATGACTGAATCTCTACAAGCAGAAAATGAACAATGAACCTTTTTTCGCCAGATCCACGAAATTTCTACGTTACATACGTATTATTTTAAATGTAAAAGTTTCATAAAATCATACAGTTCGTTAAACTGCATGTTAAATATCAAAATTCAACTTAATTCCTTCATTTGAAGGAAACTTGTGAAGAGTGAAGTAGCGTAGGTAGTCAGTGTGTGGGAACGACATTTTGTGTAAATACCATTGAAATTATGAACAGGGAAAAGTTGTGGAAAACAGTATTTAATGAGCATCGCGGAAAATCTTCGTTCATACATCTGCTTATTTGAAGCAGCATGTTTAACTGGCTGTGGCTTTTATGTTATTAAATGAATTCCGTACGCTGATTTCATGGAAAACAAAACACGTTTGTTCGGAAAATACGAATGTTTATTCTCAAGTAAGCGGCTTATACAAACATTCTCGAAAATTTATTTATTAAAGCTTCATTAAAGCTTTCGACAATCTTCTTTATTTTCGCCACAGCGCTAATTGCTATAATCGAATATTTTAAGGTACTTAAAAATACACTGTCACTGGTTTAATTAAGAAGTATTTACCGACTAATGATGAAATTCAATCACCACGACGCTCGTGAAAACATTTTTAATTAAATCATACTGATTACTAATTTTAAGACTTTTGGCAAAAAAAAATATTTCCACAAATATTTTACCACTATACCCAATCTTCCATAGCCGACTTGCCAGACAAGTAATGTGTTGTTTTTTAATTGAATATTTTTAGTTAATTGTCGAATTTTTGAACTAATTGATATTTTCATAAATTCGATTGAACTGGCTTTAACCAAAGTCCGGCCAATCCTATCAAATGCCAGTTGTTTTAAATTTATCATAACATGATCGTTATAGGAAAGAAAATATATTTTTGAAGTTTTCTATAGCTAATACTACGTACTAATTTAATTTTCATAATTTTTCCAGTGACCGAATATAATGTCACTAGAAAAATTCAAACTAACAGAAGAAGAAAAAAAGATTCAAACTATTGCAAGTATTAATTACCTAAGAAAAAGCGAAAGCCAAGCATCTACATAGATAATGAGTAATTTCAAGCTCGGACTATTTTTCGAAGTTTCGACAGTTTTAATGAAGATAAATCAGTTTATGCGATGAAATCGTTAGCTAGCATTTTGAACTAGTTTTCAAAGAAATTTTGTACGTTTTTTTAATTTTACTTGATTGGAAAAGGGCACTCAAGTTGTTTGAGTAAAGAAAAAGCTGAAATCGATGTGGTGCTCACGGGGGATTTTGTCAGAAAATATGATAAACTAGACATTTCGGGCAGTTGTTTGTTTTTTCATTTAAAGATTTCATTTCTTGGGGCTAAATATTATCAATTTTAAGAGGGAAATATTTTTCAATTCATTCTAATATCTATTATTTTCCTGTTTCAATATGCAACAGTTGTTTTCTCAACCGTCAAGTCAGGATAATTCTACCGTTTAGTTTTTGTAAGCTTCTCCGAAATGTGTACTCATCAATTGTTGATTACTCATCAATTTATTGACCACTTTTGATTATGGTTGATTTTTAAAGACTTGGATACACAATTTTCTGTGATTTCGCTTTATTATCAGAAAGCGTATGTCTCAAGTGACGAATCGAAATTTGACTGCAGGTATTTGCTGCTGGTGTGTTTGATTTTGGATGGTGGTCAATAAATTGATGAGTAATTAAATCACTGATACTTTGAACCATCTTCTCAGGTAGTCAAAAAAATGCTCTGCACTTTTTTCACGCAGTAAATTCACATTTCTTCACCTCGCTTGCTGAAATTCAGCTCTCCGTTTAAATAACCCATTTGTCCGAAAAGACAATAGATAAATAAAAACTCAGTAATAGTTATCATCTTGGTGGACGATTGATTTTTTACTGCAGTCGTCAACGGCAGAAATTTACTTGTCAGCATGACACTTGAGAAACATGTTTTTCTCCATGCTTCATCTCCACCGTTTTCCACAAAAATACCACTAATGAAGATCAGGTCAGACGAGCAATTTGGTCTTTGACTACTGCAAAAAGTAGTAGGCCAACTTTCATCATTTCGTTTACCGAAGTGACTCTTTCTAAGAAACTTGACCTCGTAAAATTTCTGAGCCTAATCTGCCTCAATCGAACGTAAGTGTCCAGTCCACAATTACCGCCGAAGTGTTCTGAAACAAAATTGGAGGATTCTCTTCTCAGATGCAGAAAAGATTTTGTAAATTTTTCTTGCTAAGAATCCAGGTTTTCGACGTATGCATGACGGTTGGAAATACTATGATACATACTATGATACTATACAAAAACAAACTCTATGGACTGCTAGAAAGTGCCTGCAATTTTGTTCGTCACAATTGTTTTAAAATAGACGAATACTTCGGATCAATTCTTCATTGCTAGATTGAAGAGAATGCAAAAAAAGATATTCTGGGCGTTGGCTGTTATTCTTATTTGTCATGTTATAGATTCTGCTATCGTAATCTGGCTTTGAGCATTCGTCAGGCTTATCATGTCAGTTAAACTATGCAAATTATTAACCTGTCTACACTGTCTTAGGTGACTTTGAAACTGATGAAACGAAAGAAGCCTTGAACGTCATGTTCTACGAGATTTTTCATCGACCATCGTGGAAAAAAATTAGTTTTTGAGCGAATAGGACTAACTGTGGTACCCTTTTTAGCGTATATGGGCCAAATCAGCCCATATACGCTAAAAATCATCGGCTTATGAGTCATATTGTGCAGGCTGATACTTCCATATTGTAATCTCTCGGCGTTATTGGATCGGTTGTTTATGTACCGTTGGATCCTTGTAAAAGTTTCTTCAATAGTTGGTTGTGACAGCTCTTGTCTCTTAATTTTTGACAGTTCTTGACAGTTCTATTAAACCCACCACTTCGGAACTCAAAACTTGTCAGAAAAAAAGATTATCATATTTGTCCTTGAAGAGTAAGCTGCAGGGCCAGGCTAATTTCTCCTAATTTCCTCCCGCAAAACTCCCGCATCTAGCGTGAATTTTCCCCATACCATTCGAGCTCTCGATTCAGTTTTTCTTCCCAAAATTACTTTTTGACTCAGTAAGCTCAATTCTTCACTTGTCAAACATCGCGATAAGACTTAACGCATTACGCTCATTGATAGTGTGCAGCGTCTAACCAGCTAGCTAAGCTATGACTATTGTAAAACCAGTCATTCTGGCCGTTCTTAGGACTAGAGTCTAAAACATTTGTAGCCGTAACCATGATAGCGTTTGATAAGTGTTGCCAGATATCAGCTTTGGGGCACTCTAAATCATCAGATGATGACCATCCATAGCTGAATATTTAAGCTCTCTGTGCGGATTTTTAATTACATGCTGTTTATTTGGTGCTTGCTGGTAGGCTTTTGGGCTGGCATTACCACTCTGAGTCCATATTGCCTGCTTCGTATGTGCGCACAATTAACCGGTTAGTTGCATTTGTGCAATCCATCAACACATGGTATATTTGGTTGAGAGTTGTCCCATGTGGATATACCCCGATAGCTATCTGGATATCTTTTCTCGTGAATCTAGTACTCCTTTTGACCATTTCTAGAGCAGCTACTAACTCAATGGTCCATGATTGACAATTACTGGCATTCTTGTCCAAGTTTCTAGAACCAACTTACTGCCTCTGTATAGGCTTGTTTCTGGTTTCTGGACTCTAGATTTCGTTAAGAAGTTTGGGAAACTATGGTAGGGTGGGAGTATGAGCACAATGGATTTTTTGGTTTGAGTGATTGTTTGTTCCCAAAGCCACTCACATACACTGATGTCGTAGAATTTGGCTGAAAAGCGCAGAAAACTAAATTATATTGCAGGAAACGCTCTGTATCACTATGAATGTGTCTATACTGTAGCTGCACTATGTTTCACGATTCCATATCTTGGCTGTATTTGTCAATGAATGGAGTCATTGGTTTCAGAGGCATCCCAGTTGAAAAATATATCGTTCGGATTATAGCGTCCTCAGTTTTGAAAATTTCAAAAAAAGAACCAAGTAGTAATCCCACGGCAATCCTCGTACGGGTCTAGGGCTTGAAGCTGGTGGAGAGTTTCATCACAATTTACAATCAATCTGAATACGAGTGTAGTGCCAGCATGAAGGTCAGTCTAAATATTGCGCTTTTGTGAGGTTAATTAAGTCCCGTGAGTCTATTGTAGATCCGGCTCGCTCCAAAAACAACTTGTTTGCAAACCCTTCAAGCCAGAAATAAGCCTCGCCACTAAGCTCCATTTCCCGACAAAAACAATTGAAAATAAGAGTCGTCTTGTAGTCGCTAAGAAGCAAGTTCTTCTGGTGCAATTTTTATTATTTTCAAAATAGGTTCTTTATATGAGTTCGAGCTGATACGGGGCCAATTGGAGGAAATTTGAGCCACAAGTTTCATATATTGGCAAACACTGGTGAGAGCACTTTATATTATGACAATAAATTTTCTGAACTACTAGAGAGTGAAGATATTGAAAGTTTAAAGAGTATATACGCAGTTGCAGATGATATGCATGATCCTGAGACTTGCCCTATATCACAAGAGCAGTTAAATGTTAGTAAAGGTATTAGCAGTCAAATCTTGAATAGCCGTATATAGATCAAGATTCATCCCCTGTAAATGGCTTACAAACCATATACTTTTATTATTTTACCACTATTTCACTTCAAATCATGATTTTTCAAACAATACCACATCCATGCTGTCAATGACAGCATGGATGTTGTGAATTGGTTGCTATGATCACCCTATATAAGAGCAGCAATTTTATTGGCTTAAGCTCTCTCATTTCATTTGAAGATGCTATTCATATTGTTTCGTTAAGAAAGTGTAACAATTCCACACTAGGAAGGAAGTACTTAAATAGAATGTAACATCTATTTCTGGTCTTACACATTCCCAAACCAACGACACATTTAAGGCAGGATTCTGTGTGTTTCGTAAACTCACAATCACGTGCCAACTAACCAACTGTGCATACTAAAAACAATACGTGTCTTCCAAATGAATATTCTTCTTACTCAATTAGTTGAACTTGACAATTCCATTAATTAACCATATCATTTGGCAGCAAACCGCGCGAGCCCTAAGATCGATAAGAAACCTCTAATTACTTATTATGTCTGCCAGTTATTCGGTTATTGAGCGAACGAAACCATTAAGTCTATGAATGTTACTATGTAATGTACCTACTCCACAGATACGTACGATTTTCTCAGTATGGAATAGGCCATTCGCTGCCAATTCAGGAGTGACTATAAAATATATGAAGTCTATATATCTAATAGATGAGGTGTAGGAATACAAAAGTAATTCATTGACTGTGAAAGACATGTATACGATAGCCATGAATAGGAGTGTGTGACTGGAATAATCATGTTGGCATCTAATGCGTGAAACTTTGAAAATGAGCTTCAATTTATAGATTCCACGTCAGATTTTAATTTATGCGCTGTATTTCTAACGTAATATGGTTCCGATAAATCTTTTAGCGGTTTTATTATGAAGCTGTGAAAAATTGAAATTTTTGTCTAATATATTTACCTACACGAAATAAATCTACATATAATTTCACAAACGGAAAGAGATCCTTTGAAAATGTATCGAATTCCTAGAATGCATAATTAATTAGCAAATGCAATCATGTGTGCCGTACTTCTGCTATACAATCGGTGCCAAAAATAAAAAAATTGTGAAAAATGGTTTTAAACTTCCCGCATCGAAAACATATCAGCAAAAACAAAAATCAGCAGAAACCAATATTTTGAGTGTGAATAAAACAGTTGTCTGATTAATTCGGCATAATCGGAATCAATAATAAAAACCATCCATTGTAAATCGTGTTGTCCTTGTTCACGTTTCGAAATGTACGTTAAAACAGCTGGAATTAAAAACACCATATGAAGAACAGAAAACACATCATGCTGGGGATGCTTGGATAGGCAGCGAGGACAATTCAATTCAGCAATTTACGTAACAGTAAAAAACTAACAAACGAAATGGTACAAAGAATCGATATCTCCGTTCTAGGAAACAATTCGGTAACTATGTTATTTGTATGTGTATTTAATGTGTACTTGATGTGCATTTATGTAACCCATTCAACTTGCATGCATTTTCCAGCTTTTAAAAAAAAATACTAGGGGGCGATGGATAAGTTTTCATTATAATACATATATTAAATTCAATCAAAATTATACTTCTCATAGATTTTTCCGCTTCCATTATATTTTCTATAGAAAAGATATAAAAAGCATATCGTTACATCGTTATATTTGCCTCGCAGTCAAATAGTTTTTTCAAAGTTTAAAACAAAGAAACGAATCCAATCAAAATTCACCCTGTATGCAAAGTTTTATTATTCTCTATTGAAAACGATGCCATGAAAACATGATTCGTGTGGATGCAGAAAGGAAAAATCTTTTTAACGGAAAGATTTTTATCAAAGACGACGCCGAGCTATTGTTCGAATATAATGGAAAACTCCTTTCAGATACTCCAGAAACGGTTGCACTCTAGTCTCTCGAACTTGATTCAGAATTTTATTTTCTCATAAGGCAATCGCTTTCAGCTTGAAAGAGTAGATCCTCAATTGATGGTAGCTTTTTGTGAGTAGCTTTTTTTTTGAAAGATACAATTTCGGTATAAGGAATGAAAACAATGAATTGCACCCAGAAACAAAAAAAAATCAAGAATCGGCGTGAAGAGTTATTTAGCTATTCCGGTATGCAGAAGAATTGAATAATTAGGCTTTTTATAGGATTGGAGACCGGGAGCTGTTTGTAACTAACAATATCTTGACAATACCCACATTGCACATGTAATACGTATATTTCCACTTTACATACATATCTGAATTACGAACAAGATAGTGGGAAAAAACGATTGAATTGTTTGTCAAGCGTTTTTCATGTAAATCGAACTTGAGGCTGATAAAATAAGATCACCCACCAGCGTATTGCCAATTTAGAAGCAGTAAAGCAGTGGCACCTGTTTCCTTCTGATTTTAGAAGTGTGAAGCATCAAAAAAATTTACGGACTGTGAGTAACAAGTGTAGCTCTAATTCAAGGAAAACGCTTGGTTTCTCCTATAGTTTGCAGCGAATAGTACCATTATTGTATGGAATTCAAGTAGTGAAGTACAACCGTTTGATATTATTTAAAGATACTGTTAAATTGGCCGAACAATCGCCTTTGCAGACCTTGGCTCGGCTAATGAGAGAGTACGGGATTCATTGCTTAAAGACGGTAGCGGCATCAATTGTGAAAATTGCAAATCTTCTTTAGAGACCTTAACGTCGCACTCAATACTAAATTCTGATTTGATTTCCGAATCTCTGGCATAGTTAACATTATCTCAAATTTATTTGCCTTGTTCCTGCATATTCTAAATCGTTTTTCAGCTTGTACTTTCATTGAAGAATTGATGAAATACTCACCAGACAAAACTTATTCTGCCAACAATTAAATTATTCTGGTATTGATTATTGATTATACTGATTATTGCTCCGAATTACTATTTAGGATTGTGAAGTGATGCTTGATTTCAGATTAACTCACGATAAAAGCACTTCAGTTTTAGATGTTCAGGTATACAAAAAGAATTTGATTCTCATCAAAAAATGGTCTGGACTACGCCTCGTACTATACGTAGCATAATCATGATGTTATATAAAAAAAAATAGTGCAGTGTCAGTAAAATTATTAGCTCAAAAGTATTCACCTAAAACGAATTGAAACTTTTCTCTACGCCTAAAATTTGATTATACGCTCTACCGGCCACATAAAACCAACTTATTTTGGATTTTTTCAAAAAAAATTACTGGATATCTCTTAAACGGGTCAATTTTTTACCTCTGGTTTTGAGACGAGTATTGTATATAAAACTAAATTGTTCTCAGTACTATACCTATGCAAAACCGAAAAAGTTCTCAAACAAACTATTCCTCCAAAATTTTCATTGGAAAAAAGCAAAAATTTTTCATTCACACCCTCAGCTCAACCTTCTTTTCTCGATTCTTTTTCATTTTCTGTAGTCCAGCTGTCTCGAAGGATTAATAAAATAGATCCGATTCAAAATCTGCCTCGGCAGGCAGTTGGATTTTGACTCCTCGCTTTCGTTGCCAATCAGTACCCAGCCGCCAGGAACCAGTTTCTTTTGACACTCCTTTCTCGTTAATCGATATTCCGTTCAGTTAACTGAACCACTTCCTAGTCATCTCGCACAAATCTCTACCAGTCAGTAAGAAAAGAACAAGCAAAGTTAAAAAAAATTCTACGATTGAATCGTCGTCGATCATAAAACGTAACGTAAGGGAAATAAGACGAAAAAAGGCCCAACGTCGGAATAGTTAGGGAGAAGCTAGATGTAGGTGTGAACCTTGATACTGTTGATCTAAATTAAACGTCAAAAGTCCCCATTGATTTGAGGACAAATATCTCGAAAACGGTTACTATTACAAGAAAAAACCAAGATCTAAATAGTAGGATTTTTTTCAAGTTATAAACTTGTCACACATTATTTTTCTGTAAACGTAACGAGTACTGAAATATTTACGAAAAATCATTTTAGTGACCTTTGACCCCATGCAGGAAGTTTAACCGACTTTGGATCGCGGAGACTCTTGACATTTTGCTTAGAACAACAATATCTAGGTTCACATTAAACTCCAGCTTTCTCCAAATTTTTCCGAAGCGCAATGTCTGACTTTCCTGGACTAATGTGCCTAAGGATTTGCAACAGCTCGCTTGACCAGAATGTTTTGATTTTCCTTTTGGCAACTTTGTAACAGTTACTATGGCTGGGGATTATGATATCGGTGCAAAGTAAAAAAGTACTTCCCATGCTGCAACTATTGACAAACACCAGCCCAAAAAGGGATCGCCAGACGACAGAGTTGAAACTAAACATCAGAAAAAAACTTACAAAATCGGAACACAGAACGAAAAGTTAGCATTGCGAAACAGTCGACTACAATGCAAAATCTCGGACGAAAGTTTGTAGAGTGTATGGTGTGACTAAACAAAGAGGTGAAACATATCATCCTGAAAATTTTCACAGTTTCTGAAAAGTTTCAAAATGTACGGAAAGATTTGAATCGGTCGAAAGTCATGAGAATGACTCGAAACATCGTGGAGTAAGACCCACCCTCGTACATTTCGAATATTCACAGTTAATGACACTGTTTGGAGCAGCTACAATCAACGAAAACTAGAACGATCGTAAGCGAGTAAGTTTATTTCTAGTATACAATTAATTGATATGATAATAAAGCTTGGCGACATATTTGAGGAAGATTATGGAAGAACAAATATAATGACCCACCGCATAGACACAAAAAACAAAAACCGATTCACCAGAGACCGAAACGATTGACTTTTGTCAAACAAGATGCATTCGATGAGATGATCCAGATCATTTAGAAGCAGAGATTCACTGAGCCATGGAAATTTCAAGGGTACACTACCTGTAGTCCTAATCAAAAAAAAGAAGGTGGCACTCACTTCAGTGCAGACTGCAGGCAACCAACTGAGACGAAAAGGACAACTAAAGTGAAAAAAGGGCAGCTAAACACTTCGTGGAACAAATGGCGTCACGATCCTTAACGAAAGAATTGGAACGGTCCTCAACGAAAGACCTAAAGAATAATTGATTTTTGACAGATTAAGATCGATCCGAAAGACCAAATTGGCAGTTCGTCATTGAGCCGTCTGAACATTTCAATGTGCTTGCTCCATTAAAACGGTTGATTGAGTGAATGCTGGGAGACTTGAGCTGAAAAACGTGTTTAGTCTATTCGAACGATATCATCGTTATTAGTGCAACCTTTGATGGATACGCTGAGAATCTTAAGGAAATATTCAAGTGACTTCGATTTGCAAACCGGTAGCTGAGTCAAAAAAAATGTGTACCTTTTTCACTAAGGAAGCAAAATATTTTTAATGGGGCTCTTTAAGTGAATGGAGACAGAAATATCAAAATTATTTTCGTGGGTCCCTAGCATACGCCTCAGACAAATTTTGCCAACGTCGCTAAATATTCACAACTATTGTCAGAGACGAATCAGCTTTTTGTGTGAGTTATTCAGTACCAAAAGTCATTCGAGGTATTGGAAAAGGAAGTTTTTCCGACTAAAGTAGCTTACTTGCAACCAGGAAAAATTGTAATACAGAACCACGCTTGGATTAGCGCGATGGCTTCGGAAGAGACTATAGGTGAGGAGTTTTTTTTGTCTACAAACGTGTTCTTTTCAAAGAGCAAAATCAATTATTGCGTGGCACGAACGATGCTTTTGACATTAATGGAAGCAACAAAATGCTTCCATACATATCTTTGCGTACATACACTTACAGGAAGTTTGAGGAATCCAGAGAGTCAACTGCAAGATGAGTCGAGATATTGGGGACCAACAATTTCACAACAACGCAGCAGAAAGGACTATTCCAAAAACTTACTCATGCTTTATCAGGGTGGGCAAGTCCGCAGAAGTTTAAACCTTATCGATGGGACAAGGAAAAAGTTCCAGAAGCGCAGCTCAGAATACTTACAATTTCACAGACAGAAGTTTGCTCAGCCAGTAAGAAAGAATATAGCTTAAGGACTTATAAGCACTTGAACGAAGCAGAGAAAGCAATCGAAAGATTAAGATATATCTGATCCTAATGCTATTGGTAAAAGTTACTGGGTGGCGTTTGATTCTTTGGACTTTGAGGATAGAGTCTTCAATCGGAAAGAGGAGTCAGCTAATCGATTCATGTTTGAGAAGATGCTGAGATCTGACCAGGGACATGGCTTACGTGCTTCCTCAAAAGGACTGAGCCATAAGCCTCAAAAAATGTGTCCATTCAAAATTCCAAAAAGTATTTCTGTTTACTTCGCATGGCTGTTTTATGCCCAATGAACGAGCGGAAGAATTTCACATGATTGAGTCCCAGATGTTTGACAAGATACATATTTATTTATTTTC
The DNA here is from genome assembly GCA_947369275.1 of Nemotelus nigrinus. Lineage (NCBI taxonomy): Eukaryota > Metazoa > Arthropoda > Insecta > Diptera > Stratiomyidae > Nemotelus > Nemotelus nigrinus. Next base: position 223,144,348 of record OX376372.1, on the reverse strand, counting down.
CTATTTTTTAGCTAGTAGCAATCAGAAAAACGCAGGCGTCCCTATTCGCCTTCAAAGAAATTTAATTTTTTTAAAATTGAAATTGAAAATATTTTTTATTATAAGTTAAATGTACATTCTCAGCCTAACTTAAAGTTTAACTAACAAAGGATACTCAAAATCTATCAGCTATACTATTTTGGTCTGCTGCCTTTTATTGGTTTGTTTTTTTTAGTTACTTTTTTTCGGCACAAATATTGTTTCAAAAATTTTGTTTGACCTATTCTGTACAGCCGCAGTAATTAGCCTGGCAATAATTTGCTTAAACACTACTTTACACTAAGATTACGGTCTAACCTATACCTAATTATAGTTTACTCAGCCTAATTATATCTAAATCTTCACCTAGGTCTTAAATCTAGCCCCTTGTGTTCATCCGGAAGCCTATATAGTCGAAAAGCGCATCCATAAGCTGCCGCTGCAATGCTAATTATCGCGGGGCGTGTAAATGGCTCATTAGAGCCACCTGTACGCCCTATTGACCGAATCAGTCCGTTCTCATGTCCGACTGTCTGTCCATTTAATCGTGTCGTTAATTCCACAGCTCGGTCCTGTATTGGCTTCAGTCCCAGCTCCTGATACAAGAGAAGGTTCTTCGGCCACTTTTTAGTTACCAGGCTGCAGAAGTGCAGTATTTTTCTTTCGAACACCTCCGCTTGTAACATGGCACCCAACGGAATCGAAGTGAACGAAATCCGCTATTTTTAATAGTGTATAAAACAACTGATACTATAACTCGTGTAGTGTAATGTGTAGAACTTTGGCTCCTGGGTTTAATCCGGACGAGAGACCGCGCACCAAGCTTTGAGTTCACCGAGCTCTGGACAGGTACCTGAGTGAAATCAAGGGTAAAATGAGTCATGGAACTAACACGTGTGCATTGATTATACATTTTTGAACAAAGTTTTTTACCAGTTTCAAGCAGTAGACCCGACAACGATTGTCGTGGGATTATTTTACTTTTATAATTCAGCTGAGTGTTCTCCCACAATCAAGAATTATCTTTCAAATAGCAGCTGACTCAATTTCAGCATGCCACCATTTACTACAGTAACTGAACTGAACCATCTACTGTGAAAACCGATGAAAGCAACAACCGAGCAAATGAGAACTCGTTATGACTCAAAAGCGCTATGACGCTATTATTTATCTCTCCAAATTCAAATAATTAAATTGTATGCATTGCTTTTTTATTAATCAAAACATATGGTTCGGTTACCGGAAGTTTATTTGTTGGCGTACTGCCCAGTAATTTGAGGTAAAAAATCTGGAACTCCTTGAATCCACGGCACGCAACAATAAGTTCTTTGTAAGAGTATTGTGGCTCAGATATCACCCTACAAAGTTAACAATGCCAGTCAGAATAGTGACTTGTCTAAGGAAACATAAACGTCATATCACTCTATAGCAAAGCACAGTTCATTCAGTGACCCGATGAGTTCACGGCAAAAATAAATCTGTTATCACTCAACAATCTCCATGTCAAATCCTTAAATACTATTATCGTATAATCTTCTCCCCACCCACAACTATTCATATCTTATAGCTTCATCAGCCTTAAATCAGAAGCGTTTTGACTGTTCAGGCATTCAGTACAAGACTATACTCCTCTAGTTTCTGTTTGTCATCACTAAACATTAAACACAAACACAAATAGATTAGAGCTCATAACTCAAAACGTTCCTTCCAGTTTCGGATGACACAATATGAACATACTGACTGATCTATTATTCCATTCATACACGTGTCTGACAGCATTCCTCTGGATTTATCTCCTTCTCAACTCTGCTCATCTCAGCTCAGTTCAGTTGAGGTTCTTTTTCTTCATATCTGAGCCTCACTAGCTCTGCGATACTACTCATCCTTTGCAAGAAACCCGTAACGGTTTCTGGATATTTTGGAACCAGGCGACCGACCTGATTATCTTTTGGATGGCAGCTTTTCGTTGGATCCCCAAGGCATGCTGCTGAATTTCTTCAGTGTAAACGTGAATCTGAGCGGTAGGAAGTGCGCTGATAGGAGTTCGGTAGGGACGAAGAAAAACGGAAGCAGCAGGGTGTATGATGAAAATGTCTCCGAAACTGGGGATAATTAGATTAGATTATCTTTGGAATGGCGTGGGTGTCCGTTGGTAATATTACGTAATGTTGACTATGAAATCAATCACTGAGCTTTCAACTCCTTGTCGCTTTATGATAGCTGTGGAGACAGATATTCCGACAAGAATTTAAGAAATCCACGCAAATTGATGGCTTGGCTGAAGGCAGTGTTTATGTTGCTATGGGGGAGAGATTGATGTCCATTTTTTCAAGAGCTGTAAGCCCCTAGTTGAACATGAATTGTTTCCTTATTTTTATCGTATATAATCTGCATGGTTAAATATACTGACATAAAATGATTATATACTGATATAAAATGATTATTTCAGTATATACTTTATTTACTGATATAAATATATACTGACAATAGTAAATATAGGATTGGCATTTGATTACTTTTTATGGGATTATGCCGCAAGTTCCTGTCAATTTTCACTATAAAGTATCTACTAATTGTTTTATTATTTAATCGTATCGTCGTGATCGTTTATTAATTTGGCCAAATGAATCCAAGTTTTTACTTCGACAGGAATGCCACTGTGCATTTCCAATATAAGTGTGTTTAATGAGCTGCTCCAGGTTGAGCTAGGTTGAGATATCTTACCAAAATGTGTTGCATAAGCAATTCGGTTGCTCTAACTTGCCCGAGATTGTTCTGATTTGTGTTTCAGAAGCCTGCTCTAAGTTGAACTACAGCAATTTAAAGCACAATTTTTAAAAAAAATGGTGGCTGAACTCGAGTTTTTTAACAGTGAAATGACAGGTTGAACTTCTGACAATCAACTTTGAGAATTGTTGCTTGAAAAGTGTTCCATAAGATTTCGTACCCTCAACTGCTCTAACTATAATAGTTGTGCTTGTTTTACAGTTAGCTTGGCTTGAGATGCTCTGCTCTTTTTTCAGGGTCATTAAACACAACTGTTTTCGTTAGAAATAATTAATTTTGGAAATTTGGAAACAAACAACGGGAATATTCATGAGATGATTCTCTCATAATCCAGCGTTGCGGGCTAGCCCTGATTTTAAATTTTTAAATTTTCGCCAAACTGTACACTTGAGGCACGATGAAATACCCATTGTAATTAATTGCACATCTGCTATTAATAAAACCGAAATATGAGACAGTGCTGTGCTTTCAAATATTCAAACTTCAAAGTACATATGTTGTGCGGGATAAATAAAACAAAATAGAGAACACAAAAGCGAAAAATGAAGCTATTTGAAAACTTAAATTTCTTATCAAATTTACCGTTGCGATTTTATTGAGAACTCCAAAACGATTTTGTGTCTGATTTACAAAAACAATAAATTCTAAACTTATTGCCGTAATCACATTGAACAAGGACTTTACAATTTGATCTGTTTTACTCCATGCTAAAACACACTTTATTCGAATGAAATCAATCTCTCCTCCAACACTCTGTTATCAATACTGAGCTGTAGTCCTGTAGTCTGTTCAGAAATAATTTCGGTAATTTATCAATAACGATTGGGTAGCGATTGAAATTATTATCGGTGGTAAGTCTGCGAAGAGCTTTGTTGTGATGGCAATTACATGATATATGACCAGTCAATGAATTAAGCTCTGAAATTAATCATGTTTGTAATGATTGTTTATGATCATTAAGTGAGAATAATAACCATATGATTATATGATTACGGAGCCATGTACTGTAAATCATCTCCATTCTTTCATGAGAATTAACTGAAGAAATAGGTGCTAAAGAATTCATTATGATTTAATATATGACTGAAATAGTTGTCTTAACTAAAAGATTTCTTGCATATTTCATATGTAGGCTCAATTGCTTTATTTGTTTTATAATAAAATTAAGTTCTCAAAAAGTGCTTGAAGAGGTTTCCACTTCAACTGTGTAGAGAAAAGTAATTTGTTTAAGTTAGATATGAGATACATTTCCAGGTCTATAATTTCGCTGACATGTAAATCTGAAAATCAAATATTTCCGGCAACCAACAAAGCTAGAAAGGGACAATGACCAAGGCAAGAAAAAAGTAGATGTATCTGTAATTTATTTATAAGTAATGCTAGGGAAAAACACGATAAATGAGGTTTTACGACGAAAAAGCTCTGGAGGATTCTCGTTTAAAACCTCTGTTTTATGTTTGAGTTTAATATGCTTTTCACGTCCCACAATCGAAGTCCGTAGGTTCTTTTGACTTCAGTAGAGACTTGAGTATGGCAGTCACTACAAATCCTAACTCAAAAAGAATCAGGCACCCAAAAGTTTTTGTATGATTGCATTATCTCCTATGTTACTATGCAGTGAGAGGTCGGTAGCTTTGCTTGCTAAGACGCTAGTAATTTTCTGTCCACGGGTTCGAATCCCGCTTTATACTCATGTTTATATTTGTACGTCTTGTGTTGTCAACAGCCGGCGACTGAGCATAATACCAACGCTCCATTAATTAAGTGTCTCATCATAGCTTTAGTGGCGACTGGGCATAACACCGGCGGTTCAGGCAAAAAGAAAATAATGTGGCACTTAAAAGAATAATGGGATAATTTATATCGGCTCGTCTCTTATGTGTCTCCCTACCACCCAAAGCCGGATTTAAGTATGTGCATTTATGGGCAACTTCCCAGGGCGGCAAATATTTAGGAGGAGTGGAAGGGTGGCAAATTTTCGAAAAGTTTCATATTATCTGAGACTTTTAAGTTCTGCTGCAAACCTAAAATTCTAATCTTGGACAATCAGCAAAAGCTGAATCAATTATGCATTTTTTGAAAAGAATAAAAAAACTATTCACGCTCCAGGATGACGAAGATCGCCTTAATAACTCAGCGATTTGGTGTATTGAATCTGAGTTACTCCGTACTTTAGACACGTAATTTGACAATAAAAAAAATTATGGGAGTATTTATCGATCAAGTATATGTATAAAAAAAATTGGCTCTCTGAAAAAACCAAAAATTTTTTTCTACTCTCTGATAATCGTGTTTGTATTGTATTTTATATTGTATGGCTCGTTTCTAGTAACAAATTTGGATTGTATTTGAAAGGTTAGTTTCTAGCTATCGTATTAATATAAAATATTCTAAAAAATAAAAAAAAATATGTAAAAATGTTGGATTTTAGTAAAAAAAAAAAATTTGGAGGTTGAATCAGACGAACGGGGTGGAGAAGGGGGAGAGGTGCCAAGTTCGCAGTTATCCAGGGGCGGCAAGAAAGTCAAATCCTGCCCTGCTACCACAGTAGCTATGCATTCGCTTCAAAGGGTAATTCCCTGAGCTTTAGTATCATTATTTATTATTATTATTATTTTTAACAATAAAGAAATATACGAATGATAGGTTGGCCGTGAGAGCACAGGTAAGATCAGACTTTATTGCCTTGAATTGGACGTTACTTTCTGAGCCAGATTTGCTTTGCTAAAATCTGGCTCAGAAAGTCGATGGGAGCAAGATCATGGGAACGCCAGAAATAGCCCTGCCTTCGGAGTAGCGAAAACGTTCGCCAGGATGCCAAATATGTATTAAAAACATCGAACTAGTGCGAAACCGGGACACTGAAAACCTTTTTCAGCTGTCGGCCTACAGCGGACTATGCCGTTCATGATGGTATCGTTACTAAATAGGTGACGAATATAACCTTTCGGACGAAATGCTTTCTATTATCAGCTAACTAGCTCACGCTTCACGTACAGTATTGCCAATTTAGCTCCTTCGGTGATATATTTAGCTTTTTTTACCTTATCCTAGACCCCCGAAATTCAACTATTGCGCCAAAGGGCAATTAAGCTCTTATCAATTTTTCATAGTCCTAATTATGATCCGCGAAAAATGTTGTGAAAATGGCAAAGTAATATCTCGAAAACCAATTGTCCCTGTCCAATCAGTATTGAACATTGTTCGCTTAATTGTTTAATTAAAAACTTACGCAAAGCTCAACTCATCAGTATCGAATGTATCAGATGCACAACAGCTGAAACTTTACAATCAAAATGGATTGCGTCTCTATTTTATAGCTTTGAAACCTATATGAAAAGAAATAATTAATGTGAAATTATTGTTTCAAGTTAAAATTGCAAATATAAAGAAGGCATTACTGCCACAGATTTGCCCATTTATTAAAATCGCTTCTATCAGACCTGGTCCTGCTTAAGATCAATACATTCTATGAATTTCAATCGTATTTGACTATCGGGTCGTAAGCTCCCGTGAACAGAAGTCTCTGATGCTAAAAATAAAGGTGAATTGAGGAAGGGCTACCATTCTTGCGCGATCTAGAATTTCAAAAGTTTTACTTTGGCTGTTAAGGCAAAGCATAAAATTTACATGAGTTTGTTTTTTTTTGTTAAAAGCTAAAAATTTTCAAGAGGTTCTATGATTTGAAGGTTTTCAATTTCAGTGCTTGTCGTAGCTAAAAAGCTACCAGAACGTTCATTAAAACCTATGTGCGTCTAAAATTTAATAATTTCAATATATCCTCTAAGTTTTGATGAACAAATAATCATACATATATCTGCAATCATTGTAACTGTAGCATAATTTCATATTCTGATTGATCACCAAAAAATAGTTTCGTTATAATCAAGCTGTTCTTGAAAATGTCACCAATTTAACTAACAGACCAAGAGCCAGCGACGTATTTTAGGTCGGTATTTCAAAAGTCATAAAAAGTTTCACACTCCTATGGCAGGTCATGTGGCCGGATTTTATTTTCAGTGCTACTACCCTAACTAGAACTCGATACAGGTGCAAAAATAGCAGCTAATGTAGAAGACTTGTAGACTTTCCTCTGCTTCTTCATTTTCTTTTCAGCCCAAGCGCGTAAGAAAATATTTTTTTTTTTCTGTAGCCCAATCTTTGAGCCATTTTCCTTTTGGCATGCTGCATCAAGGCTGATTATTCGACAAATTAACGAGGCCTCTCACTTGGTTTTTTCAGACGTTGAGCAAGTATCTACTAAGGACAACGCCTATAACTTTGGGATTCTTGTTACTGCTACTTCCACAGTAAATATGTTTGGCACTTCATCAAAGAATCTTTACAAAACTTGGCATTATTTTGTATAAAATTGGTGAATTCTGATATTTATTTAATAGTACACTTTTTCCAACTTTATTATTTTTAACACATAAGTAGATGATTTTTCTCCATCTTTATTAGGTATATACACGTTGGGACAAATTTCAAATTTTCATCCACAAAAAATCATGCAACATACTACATATTTTTCTTTACATTAACAGCTCATAAATATTCAGCGTAATGCGACCTTCTCAGCTCAATTTATTTTCAAATGATGATAAACGCCCGCATCATACAACAATTTATTCCACATTCAAATAAACTACGCTTCAAATTTTCTTCGTATCCTTACACTTGATATCCAGGGGCCTCGTATCAAATTACCACTATCATCCAAAAACAATCATATTCACCCGCCTAATGCTAATGATTCGAGATAGATTACTTCTACTTCTGCATGATTTATCCTTCAGGTCCGCGTGAACCATACAAAAACGTCATTTAATTCAAGGACATGGTCCCCTACTAAATGAACATCATGCTCATTTCGGGGTTTAATGGTTTCGACCCGAAATGTCAGTCATCATAATGTTTTACAGTGCTACGAAGAAGATAACCATGAACGTAGACAGGCAAGCTCTTAAGTGAGAACGCACGAAAAACCATTCTTGAGATGGATCTTTTCAGTAATTGCCGCTTTCATCACGTTTACCATGCTTCACGTACACCTCAGGCTCAAGGTTGCAACTCATCTGTTCGGATGAGAAGCTCTCGCCATGCGACTATTATAATTAAAGCCAGCCCGCGTTAGAATTTAATATCCACTTTCCTCGAGGACGAATTGCCCATTAATCGGTAACAAGCATGGCATTCTACTGAGAACAAACAACTCGAAGGTATTTCACATTTAAATGTGCAGATTTGGCTTGAAGCAGGGATACAAATTTATTAGGCACTGCGTGGATAGATTTGGCTGTCATTGAATCATATCTGACATATCTCACCTAGCGAGATTGCAAAATTAATGGACGTATGTTCAACAAGACAGCAAAACAATGGGGAGTCCTCCACAAGCCAGACTAAAGTACAGGGCTTTGAGACACACGCTTTCCCTATCATTTATGCAAAACGCAATAAAGAGATACTTAGATATCAGAAAATGGGTCTGGCAATAGAGTATGCGAGTTGGATTAGCCATTCGTGGAATCCAATTTAATTGAGTTCTATGAACAATGGCATTTAAATCCACGAACAGTTAACCTCTATCAACGCCGCTGATGGCGTGAGAGCGTGGGAGAGTTTGATGGTTATGATGATGAGCGTAGCGACCGGATCCCTTGAGAGCAATTAAGGTGGTCTTTGATGCCGCACTTAATTCTTAAATTACCGATTAAATATCGTAGGCAATTAATCAGACTAATTGATTTCGCGTAAGCGACAGAAACTTCAGTTCTTAACCAATGTTTGCGGTAGACAATACCCTTGTTGACTGTCTCGCTATCCTATTGACAAAGCTACGGCGATGATGTTGGACAACATCATCATACCGAACGTACACTTTTTCGATAAAAGAAACAATTTGCAATTATTGGACTTGGTCTTGGGCAAGGACTCGTCCTTCGCAACAGGATCACAATGTCGTTTCGCAAGCACTCCATGCTCTCCAATCGGCAATGACGCATGATGACATGATGGCTGCTGAACTCAGCTCACTCTTGATCCGTGAGTGTCTCCTCGAGAATGAACTGAACTTGGTTCGATGCCACTACCGTGCGAGAGCCATCAGTGGGAATTACCTCCGGCAGGCCCATAATTTTTCCAACGTGTCGGTTACGATTGTTTGCTTAGCTTTAGTGGAAAATTAATTTTCCTTCGGGAGATGAATCGTCCTGTGTTGGCAGTTGGACGGGGCGGGACGTGTAAGCATAGAAACACAGCATAGCATAGTGAAGTCCAAGAAATAATAGACATTCGGCGAAACTCTATTTTCTCTTTCGCCATCTTCAGATTAAAGCTCTGGAAATACTGGATTCACTGGAGATTAACAGACAAGCGATTAATTGTGGAATTAAACATAAACGCCTTCAACGGTTGCGTTTAATTAAGAGGTTTGTTTAAGACTTGTGTTGCGGCAAGCACCAGTGCCTTCGAGTGATTTTGATGAAAATTGAACGACAGACGTTTTAGAGTAGAATTTAACAATGTGATTAAATTTAATGTTGGGTGTTTGGGGAATGGATGCGAAATGGTCAGCAATAGAATAAAATGGTTTTTTGATGAATCAAAGCTATGAGTAGAGAAAGCAAGTTGAGTGTAATGAGCTCTTAAGGACTTTGATAGACGCAAATATTCAAGTATTGCAAAAATATTACGGTGAATCGCCAACTTGTCTCCATGATGGGAAAATAATGTCAAAAAAGATAAAATACGTGCAACTGCAATTCAGTATTAAAACTCGTTGTAAACAAGACATACAAAAACCAATTAGATATTGAATCAATTGAAAGAGAAGTATTTCAGTGGATTTAAGCGCTCCAAGATATAGTCGATTGATAATACTTGGAAAAATGGGCAACTTGTTATTGATTTACTTGTTAACTAATTTTTTTTTCCATTTCAAACAGTGTGCATATAAATTAAGAATAAAAGACAAACAAACTAATAATATGAGAAAAAATACTCCAATTATATCCATAAGCTAACATACATTTTGGATATATTTTAAATTTAGCAAGTACCTGTGAAAAGAAACCAAGGTCATCATTGCTATATATTCTCTGCATGACCAATGTCGGCGAATTGAATTATGCATTCGTGCACGTGAAAGATACGTTAAAATTAGTTGTGACTCTATTGGAGCACTATGACTTTCAGATAGATATTTGACAGTTAAGTTCTGACACAACGAGAAAGCGGTGCAGTTTCAAAGGAACGAAACTGAACTTCTCTTGTACACTGCGAAAGGAAATTGAATTTAAAAAGTAAGAAACGGGTGAATATACGGATGAATTCTCTGCTTCCATAAGATACCTGCAATAAGGACACCATGCTTGACTGCAACATTCAAAGGCAATACGAACAGACGATAACAAAAGATGTACAGAGGTTGCAAAGTTTTGCAGATCGGAGAGAAAAATCAGATAATCCAGACACCTGGTTGGTGATTTGTATGATCTGCTGATCAAATCGAAGCTTATTGTGGAATATAACGACAAAATCCTTAAATTAATCTAATCCTTAAATTAATCCATGAGGGGATCCAGAAATATGATAACACAAAAGCGATTTTTTTTTGTAGGTATAAGACATCTGACATGCAGCGAATGATTCAAAAGACAAGGTGAGTTAATAGATGAATAAAACGAAAGAAAGTAGGAACAAAATGGGGCCGAGAATGGAACCTTGCAAAACTCCAAAAAATTGAATGAAATGGAGATGAAAATCAAGAACTGACACGAAAAAAAACCCGGAAAATAAAGAAGTCAAAGAATTCACATTGTTCCTGCTTTCAGAGCAGAGGCTCGTGGCCAAAAGAACTGATAGCTTTGTTAAGATCAGTGCACAAAGCATCTATTTGGTGTTTTTTTTTAAACCAAATAGATGCAACAGTATGAGAAACAAAAAAAAAAAGATTACAAAGAGTGGACTTTCCCTCAACAAATCTATTCTGCTCTTCAGCTAGGAAGAGCTGGAGTTTGAGATAAAGTTGTTATTTGTTTGAGTAATTCGGATTTCTGTGGTACTAAAGTATCGAGGAAGATATATGGATCATTAATTGGAAATATATGCATGGTCGCCCGACTTATGTATCAACCAGCGAAATCGTTTGACCTTCACATGACTTTGGTTATCCTGAAAGGCTGAGCTGCGAGCACTTAACTGTTTGAATCTCATTCCCTCTAATGAGCTTATGACTGGGAACCTGGAAGATTCTGACTCTCTTGTTGCTGCCTAGCTTGCTCAGAACATCAATACAATTGAAAATGCAATTCTATTTGCATATATGAGATATAAATGCTTTTATCGCGGCTTGACTGACTGTAAAAACGTGAATCATAGCATCTGCAGTATATCCTTAATAACTTGCAACTCTGTGGGTTTTCCGCGTGAAAGTTCCACCTGAAGGCTATTTCTATATTGTAGTCAGCAAGTATGCTGCAGTATCTACTCCTGCAGCAGTTTTGGATCCTTTGGTGTAGATGCTAAGGCTGCGATGCCCATTTACTGATTCCAGCGTATATATCTCGTAAGCATACTTGATATCTTCATGTGAAGAAAAGTGTGTTAACTCGTAGTATTCCTTAAGCGTGATAGTAGCCATTGCGGCAGTGCCTCTTACAAGTTGTGACTAAGGCACCTGTAGTACACAAAGCTGCCAGTCACTGAAGTCTGTTTTTCATGGTAGCTACGGTGATTTTATCCATTGCCGACCACTAGACCAAGTAGTCGTAAGTTGCATTGAATCCACACATCGCTCTGTAATTTACTCAGCAGTAATTTACTCAGCATCTTCTTGCTAACATAAATCACGTTACTTGCTTTCTTTGCTCTTTCATATTCCAGATGAGCTTCCAGTTCAGAGTCAGATCCAAGAACCTAGTGTACGACTAGCTACGCCCAAGCTGATAGGGTCTATTTCAAGAATCTTTTATTAACTAGTCAAGATTATAAGATCGGTTTTATCGGAGTTGATACGAAATCCACTCGTTAATCAGCCACAGAGCGTTCTGGATGAGCTGACCAACGAAATGCTGGAAATGTTGCGCCTTGAATGTCCAAAAAAGCTTCCAAAGCGTACTCTTTGTAACGATGTGTCGTTTCTATTTAAAAAACTATACCTCATAGAAAACCGTCTCCTCAGATTTTTTTTTCGTATAAGAGTTTCCAGCTGTCGAAACACGAGATCCAAAAGAGATGAGATCCAAGTCTCTCCTTAACGTGGAGATTTAAAAATCTTTTGAGCACTTTGAAAAGGAAAAAAAAGTCAGGATAATTGGCCTGTAGTCTTTCGGATACGTATGGTTGCTTTTACCTACTTTGCTTATAAATACAACTTAAACGGCCTTTTAGGCTGCAAGTACTTTGCATTGTCCTACTAAGCATTAAACAACCCTTATAAATTGATATAAAACGGGATATGGTGACCATTCCTGTCTTCTAGATCATGGAGGACAGAATTTCATCCAGACCTAGAGACTTCAAGATGTCGGTGGTACTAACTAGTTTCTATTTGGTGACAACTTCGCCTATTCTTTCTGCATCATAAAGGTCGGACACTTGCTGACCAGTGGCTGTGGAGGTGGGGTCATTCAAATAGTTCTGAAAGTGAGTATGTACAAGAGTGTTCGAAATTTTCGAGTTGTTACTTGTCCACTCTTCATTTTGTATACTAAGCTTAGAGTGACAGAGTGCTCAGTCGGCAGTTCCGAAATACCAGACTCTGATATGGGAGCGTTCAAAAGCTATGTATATTTACTGCTACCTCTAGGTTTCCTCCACAATCAATCCTGGAGAGAGAGCGTTAAACATGAACAGCGTTTTGTTTTGACGTCTCACAGTTATGAGCGTTTCTTAATCATCTAGGCTGATGTTAGGAGTATGTGATCATCTTTGTGCCTCCTCACACACCACGACAGTTTGATAATTCGTGCTGTAATTCAATAGAAAATAAGCATAAATGTTCTTCCTCTCTAGCATAACCGTTCTTTTTTGGGTTAGCCCATCAAATCAGCCATTTGCTGAGATCCAAGGTTCCTGGAATAGTGTCACGTCAAACCTAACTTCATGAAGAGTCAGTAGTAGTAGTCATATCTGGCCAGCCTCCAGGATATTGATGTTACCATCTTTTGTATGTTTCATATTATGCTACCATGTTATAAATAAAAATGAATACCTACATAAGATTTTTCCAAAAATCAAATATTACGACACAATTTCCAATCTAAAATTTCATACAAATCCTGTTTTGATACAACTACTAAATTCAATATTTCAATTTGATCTATTTCAGGATGCACCACGCCGAACGAAACTATCAGCGATTCGACGAATAATAAATGCTCTCCGCTATAGAATAACAAAACGGGGTCGTACAAAACCACCCGACTGGTTTCTCGATAAATTTTCAAATACAACAGGTGGCAAAATATCTGGGACAGTGCCTTCCGAAGAGGAAACCACTCATCGGCTTTGTAATCGGCTTTCGGTCGATCCATCTTTGCCGTCACACTATCGGGTAAGCTAATCGTACAAATAGCTTTTCAGCACATGCATTTAATTCTTCCATCATCGTTGGTTGCCTGCTCAATCACCTATACCCACTGATTGACTTTACCGAAAATCCCAAATCCATCAAGTCGGAAGTTGCAGTGGTATGTGGATGTACGAGCCACTTGAAAAGACTGTAGTATACGGATTCCAACGTGATTGTAGTGATTTTGCAACTCGGCGAAATATTCGAAATTTCAAATAGACGGTTGTAATTGAATAGACCACAATTGGGTTTTGGTAGATATTGAAATAGGCAAAATTCGTATTTTTCGCAGAAGCAGAAAATTCGAAATGGCATGCTTCAACAATACATTTTTAAAAACTTCGACGAAAGAGCTAACATTCGTATCTATGAAATAAAAATCAATAAATTAAACCTCAAAAATTCATCTCGCCTCAACGAATAAAATCTGTATTTTTCTTCATTTTGCAGTGGCTGGCAGTCGTATCATTAGCAGTCCTTTATAATACCATATTTGTAGTAGGCAGAGCAGTATTTTGGGAAATTAACCGAAAAGCAACGCCGCTATGGTGGTTTCTGGATTACCTATGTGATTCCATATATCTCGTAGATACATTAGTTCATATGCATGAAGGTAAGTGTCACAGCACAAACATCCGTTCGAAACAGACAGCTCAAGAGCTCTTTCATTTACAAATATCATACCGAGATGGATAAATATACATTGCATCGCACATATGTATGTACATAGATACTAGTATTTTCCACCCAGCTACTAGGTACAGCCTTAAAAACTCATCTCGAAACTTCAAACTTCTATACGGCAAGGATCTCCTGCCTTTAAATACCTCAAGTTAATTGTATTACGAAAACTGTACGTGCAACGTTTAATTTCATACTGACGGCGAATTCAAATTGACGATGAAAACAAGATCTTAAATATAATGAAAAGTTTTGTGCACTTAATATGGAATTCTGAGGGAAAATTGGGGGTTTGGTTTCCGTTTGTGAGAGACAGATGCATATTATATTTCATCATGTGGTGTGGATTTAACACACAGTCTTATATATGTACATAAATAAATATGGAAGCACGTTTAAATCAGCTGTCAAAAGAGATAGACATACTTGTGTGAAAGTATATTTGGATATGTGCGTGAGTTTGTGGTTTCATTCAATAATGATTCTTGTCACGATGCTGGTTGTGATGACAGAATTCGCCACAGGTGGTAGAGTACTTGGATGATGCGTGTCCGTATTTGCATAGCATTTGCATTGATTGGTATGCAATTGTTTAATTAATTTCTGATTAATTAGGAATAACCGATTTTAAGAGCTACAAAATAATAAATAATCATCTGGTTGATACTCTTGATCGATGTTGAATTTTCATCAAAACTGATTAAAATTAGAGCATAAAATAAATAGTCCGCTGAAATAACTGCAATCGCCGTCAAAAATTTTTTAAATTTATTTTTTCATTATTTTCATTCACATAATAATGAAATAATTAAAAAAAGTTTGGCAAGAAATATAAATAATTGAAATATTCACCTTCTCACAGATGTAAAATTTTAGGGAAATCGTTGCTCTCTTAGACTTAGTTAGTCAGGACATAAACTATAAAGGATTCAAAATAAACCAAAAAGTTGAACCTGATTCAAATAATAAGTCAATAGCACCACACCAGTTGATACTTTAAAAAACTTTGACTTTAAAATGGACTTAGCAGCATACTAGAAATAGTTCCAATCAAACAATTCTAAATCCAGTCAATTAAGCCCGATATATAACGAAGAAGAGAGCAGAGTACCATCGAAACATAGCACCTAGTCTGCCAAGCAATTGAAATATATTTTTAAAAATTAGTCTTTCATTTTAAACATTTTGCTTTCAAATCTAGAAAAAAATCGAATCCGGTGAATTGAATTCAAAAATATCAAATCAATTTACGTTATCTTCGCTGAAAAAAGTTACAGTGCATAGGAACCACTAGAAACACTGTTTTTCGTAAAAAAAAAAAGTAGAGGAATTTTATATGCACATTCTATCACTCGTGCTCCTCATCAGCCAGTAATATACCACTAACCTTTAGGGTAGGAATGTTCCCAGTGTAACCACTGGCATTAGTGTCAGTATTGAGGAGAGTAAAACACTTGTTTATTTTCATTGTCTGTCATACGAAAACGTAAAGAAAGCATTTTCTATAAAATAAATGATGAAAATGCTTAGTACTGGCAACACTTTACTGGCGCTGCAACCAAAAGATTCGTACAACTGTCAATTCTTTCGCACCTGCTCCGTCTGTGGCATTGTTCGGAACTAATTTCAGACGGTACAAAAGAGGGGATCGGCAACCTTGACTAAGGTCTAACTAAATTAAACTAAGTTACAGATGTAAAAATGTGTTTGGGCTGCCATCCGCGAAATTTCCGAAGCTTGAAAAATTTTGAGTTTTTTTTTTTACTTATTTTCATTATTTTTTGCCAAGGTAACACAAATACGCAGTGCTGCCAACTCCCGGTTAGAACAATAGAAAAGTCTAACCTAAAAATTTCGTTTAAATCCGATAACTGCATTGGAAGTTATAGAGGTGAGAAGATTTTTAGGATTCCCACCCGCAAAAAATTACAAATTTAGAACATTTAAACTTTCAATGGAAGGAGTATGCAATATCGAAAGTTAATGGTTGTAATCACAGAGCGGGTAAACTTACTTTGGATGGATTCTATGGAGTGCGTGCAGTATTGGCAATGGAAACACCACACGTGTCAACAGTATTCCAGCATACTACGGAGAAATGACAAGGAAATATGCAAATATATGAAGTGGTTAACATAGGGTTTTGAGGATCTAAGGATAAAATCAGACATTTTAGAGACTCTGGCAGTGATGGTACATTATATGTTGATCGAATTTGAGTTTCGAATCAAATATCACGCCCAGGTCCCTAAAATTGACAGCGGCATTAAAAGAAAAATTTAAAACTGAGTAAAAGAATATAAATGATGTACTTTGATACGTATAACACATTTGGCGACACTTCGCGACATTCAGAGTAAATGCGCTAGCTATGCAGAGAGATCATTTTGTAAATGATAACAATCGTCAAATGTTTCGATTACTCTGAACATCTTGAAATCATCAGCATACAAAAGACAAGGAAAACGTATACACTATGATAGGTCATGGACAAACAACAGGAACAACAAAGGACCGAAAACTGAACCTTGCGAAGCATTTATATTTTTATACTGCAAAAAACAGAAACATTTTGCAATTCTTTTGTAGTTACCTACATCTCTTTGTGGTCTCAAATCTTGAAGAAGTCTTCTCTTGCTCGGCTAAAAATCTATGTCTTAGCACGCGTATCAAGGATTCATTTTTCTGCATTCCTTTTACAATCGCAGATTCAATTTTAATTTGGATGCAGTGAACACTTAGTTTATTTTCAAAATTTTGACAGCTTATCTTTCAATTATGAGCAGCTTATCTTTCAATTGTCAGCAGCTTATCTTTATTGCTGTCTATTTTAAATTTATTTCTCTTTATTTTCGAATAATTTTTGAATTTTTCAGTCCAGCCTTCTTATGCTAACAGAAAAATGTCCTCGCACGAAAACCATTCGTCATCTTGCCATTCAAATCGCATATTCCTGTAACTAAAATATTCTCAATTGTTTCTCGAATAATTTGGGGCCAAAAATTTCAATTGATGAAATTAAATCACATGGTTCCCAGTTGAAATTAAGAACATAATAATAATAATAACCAAAGGCTGGTACTGACTTAACTGTGAAACTAAATTTTGACAAGTCCATTATCCGGTAATTCTTTCGAGTGAAAAATTTGATAATGGAAAAATGCGGAGACTGCTGATTTCTGATGGATAAAATATCAAGCATTTCAATTTTCGATCGATTTTGTTATTGTAAAGACATTTTCACAATACAATTTTATAATTCAAATACTTACTGACATCGAATGTCACTTGTTAGCTCAAAAGTATGAGCTGCACATATTAAATTTGCTGTGAAATGAATGATTGAAATGATTGATTGATTGAAATGAATGAAAGCAACTTTTCACGCAAAGAAGTATATACCACTCTTGCTAAATTTTCGCCGAAAATTTTCATACAAAATTTCAGTTGAAATCGAAGACACTAAGCTTTAGGCCAAGTACGCAGTTCGGGTAAAATGTCAATTTACACACAAAATCAAAAGCAAAAATGTTGCTCACCACATCCATACGGAGTTTCGAGGTAAAACTTACTACTAATACTAAACTGTAATAGATGGCGCTATATATAAACACTCCATTATTTTATCATGTTATTTTAATATCCGACGCAGTAAAATGGGAGTAGCGTTTGAATTTTAGCTAAAATTAAGGGGTCATAATCAGTTTTTGTGTGAACTTCATAGTTTTGAGAACTACCTTTTCTTGAGTCGTGAAAATATAAGATGTAAATTTTGCTTTCGTGAAAAAAAAAAAAACACATTTCACAAGATATTTATTGACTGCCGTCACATTAAATCTATCACTTAAATTGTAGAGAATTCTATTCAATTTCTCGGTGCCTTGTATTTTACTGCTAGCATTGGGAGAGTTCGATCTAATGTTTTTTATTGAATCTCCGTACTTGGCGTGAAGGACAACTTTTTGCTTGTTGTGCTTATATCATTCAGTACATTGAATAAAAACAAATATTTTAATATAAAAATTATTAAGAATATTTTTTTTTCTAATATCCTGCTTTATTTGTGAGAAAATAATGTTTTATCTTGAACCAAAATTCTAATGTCGGCAGATTGAGATTTGAGTTTGCTATTGTTCCCACTATTCATGCAGACTGAGAAACGCACAAGCAAGAAACGAAGGTATCGATTTGTAAGTTTTTATTGGGCCCAACTGATTTCAGTGAATGAAGGCTGATATCAAGCCAGTAAGGATACATTTTCAAGAATTCACAGCTAACATTCAAACACTTAAGGGGAGGTTCTCCTCTTTTTTTTTCAAAAAATCAATTTTTTTTTTTTGATGAAATGAAAGGTATGAATGTCGAGAATATGTGTGCAAAAGGATTTTTCGATCCGCAGCATATTTATCGCATAGGAGCGTCTCTGATGCGTCGAACTTTCGCGCGCGGAGGAACGCTCTGGTGCTATTTTACTGCGCGGCCAAAGATGTCCATAAATGGTTATATATTTATCGAAGCGGAGTAAAGATGGTATTATTTACCGAGCTGTTTATGCAAAAAACAGTCAATGCGTCAAAAAAGACGACAGATGAAAAATCGATTGATGGATATCATTGAGTAGATGATAGTACTCTTAGAATGTGTTTTTGAGACTTACGACTTTAAACGCGTTTATCTCAAAACCATTTTTTTCATCCTAACGTCAAGCGTAACTCATGATCTACTTATCCGATTTACTTCATCTATAGCATTTCTTAAAGGGTATGATTTTTTATATGACTTATACCTAAAACAAATATAAACAAATGTGTAATAATAGTCTTTTAACAAAAGAAAAGTCGAAAAAAAGATGGTAAAAATTGAACTTTTTCTATGATTATGCATAAATTAGATGATTTTTTATAAAAATTATTCAAAAATAGGTATAAGTCATAGGGAATTTAATATTCTTTACTATAAAAAAAAAATTTTTGATTTCAGTTCACTACAAGTGGCTACAGCCTTGACGTTTCCGAACAATGTCTCGCTTGCAGAGGTTGACAAGACCCGCCATTTTTGGGCCGCCATATTGGATTTTGTAAAAAAAAAAATTTTTCTTGTATTTTAGAAAGATGGCTTAATAAACCATCAAAACCGTCTATTCGTGAGTCGTTTCATTATCCGACAGTAAATTAAAGAATTTCGCTTTATTTTCGGCCGAAAAGAGGAGAACCTCCCCTTAAGAAATGATTTAACGAACGATTTCAAAATATTTTTCCATTAATTTAAACGTTAATCAATTTATGAATCAGTCGAAAAATTACTCAATTTTTAAGTAATATGTTTTCTTGTACTTCTCAGCTTAAGGCTCAAATTTACTAGCATGATAATTCAAAATCAGCTCTAGAAAACATACATTCTTGCATGTGAAAGATATAAAACCTTACTTGTCTGCTCAAAAAACACACAACCCTTTCTCCTATTATCTTCTCAGTAGTTCTCGAAACCCTGCAATTATTGCATCTTGAACTGCAAATGTATGTTTCGTCTTTTATGCTTCATAAATATGTTGTTCGAGAAATTCTCGAAAACAATGCTGAAACCGTCGGATTTTATGAGAGCTCAAATAACCGTGAAACATTCCTTGAAAAACGAAAATAACAACTGAAAATGACGGTGAAGCGGAATTTTACATCCCCCATAAATTACAGAGATTTAAGCTCTCCACGATACAATGAGGTGCACTTGCAGGGATCCAGCATTTAAACAGATATAGCAACAATGCAAGCCGGGTGGAGTCTTTTGATGTTAAATAAAGCTAGGATACATCCATGTTTATTTTGCCATCATCTCTTGGTCCTGCGAATCGTAGCTCAAGGTTTGCTTTGTGTGTGTATGTACAAGTGTACTGGTATCACTGGTGGCTTGAACTAAAGAAAACAGTCTCTTGACTTCAATCCGTCTTTTGACAATCGAAGCTCATCTGTACTGCCTACGGATGAGCTTCTTTGTAGTAGAAAGCAAAGCACTTTACTGACTAGTAAGAAATTCGTAAACAACGCTCTGCCAGCATACTCTTTGCTCTTCAGCTGGGAAAGCCAGCACCGTATGTAAACATTTCAAGTTGAACTGAGAAAACAACGTTTCAGTTTCAGTTCCTCCCACTTCATCCTGAAATGTTTTCTTCTGAATCCAGCAAAAACCGATAACCAGTTTACAAAATATGTCATTTGACAGCATCATCTTCAAATAAAAAGAATTTACGAGCGTGTCTTTGCCATAGCCCGTAATTTCTATGTTCATATTTATTGAATTTTACTACACTTCATCCATAAAATCGCTGAGACATTAACTCATTCTCATGTGCTTATGCTTTCGTTTTTCCCACACAGGATATTTAGAGCAGGGATTGTTAGTGCGAGACGCCTATAAACTACGCAAGCACTATTTCTCGACGAAAGGATGGCGTCTCGATGTCCTCTCGATGCTTCCAACAGACTTGGCGTACTTGTGGTGGCAGCCAAGCTCTTGCATCGTAACGGTGCCGTGTCCAGTTATAGTGCGTCTCAATCGTTTGCTTCGTCTTCCAAGGATGTGGGAATGGTTCGATCGGACCGAAACCGCAACGGGCTACCCGAATGCCTTCCGGATCTGCAAAGTGGTCCTGGCGATTTTAGTACTCATCCATTGGAACGCTTGCATGTACTTCGCTATCAGCTACGCGCTCGGTTTCGGAACCGATAATTGGGTTTACAATTTGAACGGGGCCAGGAATTCGACGTTGTCGCGCCAATATATCTACAGCTTTTATTGGTCAACACTAACTCTGACGACAATTGGCGAGACACCGACACCGGAGAACGATGCAGAATATTTGTTTGTTGTGGCGGATTTTCTGGCTGGAGTCTTGATATTCGCTACAATTGTAGGTGAGTGGTGAATGTGTATTGAATTTAAAATTAAATTTGATATAGGATTAAATTTAATGACGCAATTAGTTTGCCGGTATTGGATTGGGACGTAATAGAATAAATTCTCCCGAGAACAATAAGCTTTAGATTTTATCAAAGAGCGTATATAAAAGTTCTGATTCGAAAATTTCTCTTAGATTTTTGCTAGACAACATTTTCAACTAGATTGCTTTTCACTTCTATTTTTCATAAGCAATCCATCATTTGTCATACCGAATCTTTTCTTACTTCTAAGCTAAACTTGAAATATTGGCTTTTCAATAAAGTTAAATATCTCACGAAACTGAACAATACGTTCCATATTTTTTGTAAGTTCGATATCACCCGCAACACACAACAGTGTTGCGGTTTGCAAATAGATGCCTAGAGAAAAACCATTCCAATTCGCTCCGTCCATTGTCAGTTCAAATACAATCTCCCGCACAATGAATCTGAAGAAAGTGAATTTGTCTTGAAATATTTACTGAAATCACAAAAAACATAAACCCATCATAACGAACTGTAAGGAAATTGCAGCACCTAGTACATCCGCTCACTGTTACAGTTCGCCCAGAGCCAGGGTCTCAAATCTTTTGTAAAACCCTTTTTCCGCGACAGTTCCACGAACAGTTTATCTCTTGCCTCCGAACCGAAACGTGAAAATCTTTTTGTCCTGAATTGTGTCGCGCCAGCATTTTCCTGCCAACAACCAATTTCGCGTACAATCAATCATTTAAAATTGCGTTTTTCCTTTCGCCTCTGATTCACACAGGAAATATTGGGTCGATGATCTCAAACATGAATGTGGCCCGGGTCGAGTTCCAGAATCGTATGGACGGAGTCAAGCAGTACATGGCGTTCCGGAAAGTGGGCCATGAGTTGGAGGCACGTGTCATACGGTGGTTTGCGTACACATGGTCGCAAAGCGGGGCGCTGGATGAGGAGCGAGTCCTAGCTGCGCTGCCGGATAAGCTGAAAGCCGAAATCGCCATTCGCGTTCACATGGATACACTGAAGCAGGTCCGGATCTTTCAGGACTGCGAGCCGGGGCTGCTGGAGGCTTTAGTGCTTAAACTGAAACTGCAAGTTTTCAGTCCGGGCGATTATATCTGTCGGAAAGGCGATGTAGGCAAGGAGATGTATATAGTGAAGAGAGGAAGACTGTCGGTGGTGGCAGATGACGGTGTAACTGTGCTGGCCACACTCGGTGCAGGATCAGTTTTCGGTGAGGTTTCTGTACTAGAAATCGCTGGAAATCGAACCGGAAACCGGAGAACTGCCAACGTCCGGTCGCTAGGATATTCGGATCTATTCTGCCTCGCGAAACGAGATCTATGGGAAGCATTAGCTGATTATCCGGAAGCTAGGGCTACGCTGACCGAACGAGGTTGTCAGCTGCTACGAAAGGACGGACTGCTGGACGAAGAAGTATTCGCAAGTGAGTATTGTGAATTTATGTTTCATTTGAACTGCAAAAATTTTTCGATGACTTATCAAAATTAACTGTTACAAACATGATATTTTTTCTTCCCTACTTAGATGCGCAACGTGTTCAAGATACTCTGGAAAGCGGAGTGGAAAAACTTGAACGTGCCGTCGAAAATCTGAACTTGAGGCTTGCCCGACTGTTAGCAGAATATTCTGCCAGCCAAGCTAAACTGAAGCAACGGATAGCGAAATTGGAATTGAAGTAAGTGATTTGTAATTTTCGAAATTGATTTGTTTTTTGCTCTGTCCGTTAGCTATTGTTCATAAGCGACTGATATAATTGCAGGGCGTTTGAGAAGGAAAACACAAGAAGCTAAGAGATCGAAAATTGTTGACAAATTATTTTATGAACTTGGTATGGAAATTTGTGTTAAAAATTTTTATATCACTGATTGATAAGCGCACGGTGTGTGAAAATAATTTATAAAAATTGATTTTTGAGTAGTGCACTGGCTTTGTAACACATTTGTATAAGCTTCAAAGGCAATTTTTCGCACTCTTAACTCCGTAATCGATTCTTTGAAATGCTAGTAGTTTCCAATCATGACTGGTTTTTTCGTCACATGCCAATAAGGCATTGAGAAAGTGGGCGTGAATAACGCAAAGTGATAACGATAGTTTATTTACGGCATATTTAGAATAATATGCAGAATGTGGCATATGTCTTACCGCATTTGCAATTAACAGTATGGATAATAGTTTGGGTGATTTGAAGCCTGACTTAAAGTTTGAAATCAGCTAAAATAGAAAGTAATTTGAAACAGTAATGAAAAGCAAATGCATCTCAGTTTTCTATCATAACAAGATGAACAAAACACAACTTAAAGGGGCGGCTGGTTGTTCCTAATCCCGTACAAAATTATCTATGTTTATGTACCTATTTCTCTGTTCCAGTTTAATATTATTACCTTTTTTTTGGTCTGCAATTTTACCGTAGGGAAATAGAAAAAACTTTTGGAATTATTCATGAACTTTTTAATTTTCAACTTTCAACCAACCTAATTATACCACTGGTCAATTTTTCTGAAAACGGAACGGTAGGATTATAGTAAATTTACTTAAGAATATAAAATAAAGATTCATCAACATTTTGCAAACCATTCGTGAGAAAAAGATACATAACTGCAAAAAACTTAATTTTTCTGGAAACGTAATTAAAGTTGGAAATATTATGCCATTTAAAAGGTTGGCCATTTTAAACCAAATATTTAATTTTTTTTTCAAAAAAAAAGCATGAAAAGATGCCAGTAGTGCAGAAGTAAGGTAAAAGGCTAGAAGTTGCAGAAGTAAGTTGGAAGAAGAGTCAACCGATTCAGATGGTACGCCCTACGAGGCAGGAGCTAACTAAATTGTATATACCTTTTACATTCAAAATCATGTGGAATCTTACGGTAATCATGTGGAATGGGGGCATTTCAAGGGGGTTGGAGCCAAGAGACTGCCTTCTTCTTCTGGCAAAGGCTGAGCGCACAAAAAATGAAGAACTGTCCTATTTCTCCTGGTGTCTACGATTCCGGTAAAATTCGTTGTAGGGGACATCCAGCTACACTACGTGCCTGCCAAACAAACAATGTCCAGTTAAAGTAGCTGCATCATTGCAAGTAGGGACCTCCTTCTCAAACTGAGTAGCTCTCTAGTCCAAAGTCCAAAGGTCTCCACAGGTGTCTAACGATCACACAGGAAGGTTATTCCTTTGTGAGTTCGACGGTAAGTTTAATTGCAGCCACCAGAATGCAAATCAGGAAACTGCAGGTCACCTACGGCAAAAGCATGCCACCATTTGCAAGTTTGCCCGCTTCTCAGTTTCACTTAATGTCCCTATGACATAGCACCCAAACAAAACTACATCGCCGAATGGTTCAACATCTCGTTAAGAGACGTATGGCATTCGATAACCAGCTTCGAGGAGGTGTAAACTCCCGCAACGAACTGCATAGCCGCTTGGCTGTTTGTGCAAATGCAGATATTCACTCCAAATATCTGATTACATAAGAGCCAGATGGTCGCTTCGAAAATCACCAAAACCTCCGCTTGAAAGATACTACAGTGATCTGGTAAACAGAAAGATAGCTTCAAGTTTAGGTCAGTAGAAATCGGTATATATTTCCACAGCATTATTTCCTCGGGATAGTCCCCTAACCCATTTCTCTCTGCTTGGGATCTGAGCTTTAAACCCTTCATTCCAAGATAGTTGGTCAATAGTGTCCGCTGAAACAGACATGTTCTGTACCAAGATTTTCTGCAAACTGAAGTTGAAATTTAATATTCATACTCTTCATATGAACATCATAAGATAATTTTTCCTATTTTTAGAGCGAAGATTTTGTTTTAGTCTTGGAAAATACGCAACAATTTCTGTGAATTTCATATTGCTGAAAACTATGTAGTTTTCTTAGCAGTATAATAACCCAGAGAAAGAAACTTTACTAAGTGGATTAGATTTAAGGAAAAAACACATGGGTTTAATCCATTTTCTTACTTTTTTAATTGGAGCCCAAACTGAAGAAAAGCAGTATCATCTGATGATTTTAAAATTAAAGAATAATCGCTTTAGGATTAAACGAAAATGTATATTGAATTTCACTCGATTTAAAATATGTATTGGATAAATTATTCATTTCGTAAACAAATCCTCAGGCATCCGAAACTGCGTTTGGAATAATCTGTAGGAAATTCGGGACAGTTTTCAGGCAACTTTTCAATAGAATTTGATATTTTCTGAAGAACTAGCATTAAAGTATAATTAGTCAACGTTTAAAAATGCTAATCTCAATCCACTTTCAAACGCCACTCCCGCAAAAAGTTCATTGCACAGTCTTTTTTATTTAAAACCACAAAATATCTCATCAAACAGTCTCTCCTTGTTCAGGTTTAAAAACGAGAAAAAACAAGTTCGACAAAAAATTGCACAGTATATTGCCTCCATAAAATTGATTTTCGTTAATTTTTCCATTACATTTTTTCTTCCATTTACAGTTTCCATACGGTCCATTCACCACGAGGAGCATTTGACGAGGAACCTCTACAGCCGCCGCCTCGTACCGGTCGCCTGTATTCACTTCAAACGAAACGAAAAAAACCACGACCGACATCGTCAGCACCGGGAATTACAAAGCAGAATACATTATGAACATCATTTCTGGAAGTAATCGTAATGGTTCAATATCCCCATGATGACATGAAGATAATCTACTTCTTCTTCTCTATCCTACCTTTTCGCCATTTCGGTATCGGAATCTCGTTCACCGTTATTGCTATGCGGCAACCGTTACTATCTGTATCTCACATACGATTCGACGTCCGTATGTATGGGTGTATATGCCTGGCATAGTGACAGGATGAAAAAAAAAATGTTTCGCCTCACAATTTCTGTTTGTTTCTGAGATTGATGGCATGTGTGACAGGCGAATTAAAATGAGATTCATAGATACAATTTCGCGGCATCCGAACAACAGAAAAAGCCCCATCGAAAACGAGAGCGTACTTAAAGCTTGTGTGAAATAGATGTTGATCTTTAATCCTTCAAAGTGGTTTCGGAATAGACAGTTTCTTTTTCAATATAGTTCAGCTGTTACAATTTTATTGAACATAATTTGGTTAGAAAAAGTTTCTTCTAAATAGAGGAAAATGCCCCAGTTCACGAAAGTTTTACATCATTGAATTAAAATTACAGCATATTTTTCAGAAAAAAACATCGTTCAATTTATTACTGTGTCCCCCAAAATAACTCATTTTAAAATATATTATGAATTTCAAGGAGACAACAAAGAAACATTGGGACCATTGACTCTCCAAAGATTTCTCTCAAAGCTGTGAAAATGCGGAATTTTCACTCCTCATTGATTCCAAAATGACATCTAATAAACTTCGAATTATTTCCAAAACGCTATAAACCGAAATCAATCCAAGGACAATTAGCCTATATTCAAGTGAAATAAACGTCAAATCATTGATTTTCATCCTACGATGTCCCCATTATATTATAAACAGCACAAAAGAAATTATATCGTCATCGACCATGAAATCTCGAACACGAAACGCGTTCATGTTTGACAATGCAAACAGACAAAAAAAAATGAAGAAATGATAAATCGGGCAAAAAATATATTCAAGTAAATTCTCTTCGAAAAGTTCCAAAGGCGAAAAGAAATGAATTGTGTCAAACTTTTAATTAATTATGTAAATTAGAATTAGAAATGGAATATGTAAATATGAAATGAGAGACTAAGGATAATACTGATTAGGGTAGAAATAATGCTCTAGTCAAATTATGAGCGTGAGTGAGGTGTTGATTGTATTGCATATTTAGGGATGATTATGAAAATTTAGATTTTGTAATGGAAAATGCGCTGGTATTGTGGTCTAACCGTTTTTTACGTGAATGGAAAAGCATTACCATCCGTTAATTGAATTTTCACAAAATATAATCTGATCGAAATAGCTTTTTTTATTTATAACACAACAATTGCTTTGTAAATTTTCATTCAAATGAAAGCTATATACTGTCACTGACATGATAGAATACAAATACACTACGTTTGGCTACCGCGATACAAATTTTCAACTCTCACCTCCTAGTTTGACTAGATTAAAAAAATTCGTTAATTAATAGTTTTAGAGTTTATATAACAAATTCAAACACAAAAACTATTAAAATATTTCACCAAAAACAACAACAACAACCAAATGAATGAATAATAACTGATAACAAAAAATGTGCCTCGAACTAACTAATGTAATTATATTACAAAAAAAAAATACAAAAAAGCGTAAAAATATATTTTAAGAATAATATAAGAAAACATAGGTATTTGATGAATTAAATTTGGAATACAATTATACTTGAAGCACAAATATTATTTTTTTATCTTCCGGATTGATGGAGAGTTTAACTGTTGTAAATCATTTCGAAATAATGATTTTATGTTAGTTTTCTTATTTTTTATTTGTTTTCGTTTCACAAAATATAGAACGCATTTGAAATAAATCCAAGTAAATTATGAATTCGTGCCCGAGAAATTATGATTTTCGCTTCTTAATGTCTAAATTGGTACAAACTCAAAACATTTTAAATTTTATTTTCATTGACTTTTACAACTGCCACACCTCCTGCAAGGCAATAATTACATTACGAAATATATATACGAGCCATAGATATCGTACGAATTTCAGCATTTTCCTTTATTTTCTACGTCTCATAAAAAACACAGCCCTTTATTTGCGCATTCTGACAAAAAATTAGCAAATACTGTTGCGCGCCCAGTGTGGGCTTAAGTCCTTGAAAAACAATAATTGATTAATAATTCACTTTCAGTTTGACCGAAATTAATATGACTTATTGTGAACTTCA
Organism: Nemotelus nigrinus; assembly: GCA_947369275.1. Classification (NCBI taxonomy): domain Eukaryota; kingdom Metazoa; phylum Arthropoda; class Insecta; order Diptera; family Stratiomyidae; genus Nemotelus; species Nemotelus nigrinus. The sequence goes on along the minus strand of OX376372.1, from coordinate 223,116,516 downwards.
GCCCGATTAAAATGCGCCAGTTTTTCATGTGCCCGTAGTGGTTTCTTGGTAAAATCGAAGAATTTGTAAAAGAACCAATTGTTAATTGTTCAAAAAATCCAACGCTGACTGAGCAGGAGAAAATGGTTTTGAAAACTAATTAAAAATGCCGTTACAATGCCGTTTCATACGTAACTGTGTCAGAATATCTCTGCTTATTCTTTGTTTTTCTGAATTATACTTTATTTTCATAAAATTTTTTCAAATTGTTTTTTTTTTATATTATTACAAAACGTGCGAACGTAAATTGTAACGGAGCGAAATTTCACCAAATTTTGAGATTTTAAGTTTACTCTTCCAAACAAAAGCAGTCAAATAATCCGACTATTTAGCCCAATATTTAAGCGATTAGGACTAAGATGCGAAATTTGGGGGTTTAGTCTCCTCATGCGAGAGTGGGTCATTAAGTTCGCGGAATGGGAGGTAAGAAGTGCAAATAAAAATGAAAATTTATTTTCCTTAATTTGCCTGCTACTCCAATACGTTTTTCGCATCTATCAACTAGTTTACAAAAACTGTTTTGTCTTTGTCAGAAAAGTAAGCCGAAACTGCGTTCTTCACTTCATCATTGTTTGAAAACTTCTTCCCATGAAGTTATTTTTTTGGTTTTGGGTAAAGCTAGCAATCGCTGGAAGTCAGGTCAGGCTTGTAAGACGAGTGATCTCGAATACACAAGCTCACTTTATGCAGAGCAGCGAACTCAAAATATGTTTTGTGAACAGGAGCATTGTTGTGCAGAGGGACGACAATTTTGGTTCATTTTCCTCCTCATTTTTCTGTGATGGCTTCTTTCAACCGCTTTAGAATTGGATCGTATTATTCTCTGGTTATGCAAACAACTTTGGTTTTAAAATTTATCCACAGGATCCCTCCTGAGCCCCAAAAGCCAATCGCCATGAATTTTTGAGTAGACTGTGATACCTTGAACTTCATGGATTATAGTGTGCATTATTTTTGCCACTGCATAGAGTCATACTTATAGTGATGAAACCAAGTCTCATCTCCAATAACAATTCGACTCATCACTCCATCCTTGTCTTGTCATCCTTATCATCTTGACCTTACTCATGCCAAAATTATCGTGAAGAATATTTAAAATGGCTGTATCTGATACTACAACCATTTCTGTGAGCTGTTTTTTCTATTGTCTACCATCTTCCAATATCAATTTTTCGAATTTTTGAACAATGTCCGGAGTGGTCGCTTCAACTATCCGTCCTGGTCGTGGTTCGTCTTCAATTGATTCCGACTCTTGCTTAAAAAAACTGCCTCTTGTTAATCATGGCTTTACCTGAACAAAAGTCCCGGTACACGGATGCCATTTCATCCTTTATAGTTTGAGTCGACTTTCCTTGTTTCGTGAAGATCTTAATAACAGTGTGGTTCCCGATTTTCTCTATAGCTTACCTTTAAATGACTCCATTGAAATAAAACTGGCTATTTATACTTGTAAGTTTCCGAACTTTTTACGTCTCATTTAACTACCCTCATCAATGACCCACTCTGGTATTTTAAGAATCAGAATCTTTACCAAATCAAATGAATTGCTCAATTAGCGATTCAACAATCATAAACTCTCCAGGTAGCTCAATCGGATGCTTCACTAGGATAATTTTAACAGCATTCTAATTAAAACTAGCATCGCTATTTCGGTTAGTGTTTACCATATTTTTCACTCCATTTGTTTCAGGCTAGACCATATGTATATCATTGACGTATTTTTTCGATGATTTAGGGTTATTTACTCAGCAATTATTCCACAAAGTTTACTAAATCGAAAATTTCCTAAATTCAAAACTTTTCTACTTCAAAACAATATTAACTCATTCACAACCCCCACAAGCCAGTTCTCTACCTGGGAAAAGAACGCGAAATTCTGTGAGCACAAAACTAATTTAGAGGCACATAAATGTGAATTTGATATCCTGAGTAAAATTTTCCCCAGAGGCATATCACATTCACTTCAAGTGATTCATTGTCTAACTTCAATATAACAATTCATTTTTATACGATTGTGAGTCGAGGTGGTGCTCGTAGCAGCCGTTACAGGCTCCTCATAAATATGCAAAGCTTTTACTTAAATTGTAATTGAGTATGTACATATTTTACTTTCAAGTATAATCGTGGTGTTTTTACTGCTGCCTGAAAATGCCTTCCATAACACAAGCCCTGTTTTCGATTTGCAGCCCGTGACGTTCGTATACATCTGTGGTATGATTTTGATTGAAGTAGCTTTTATAGGATAATCGAGAATGAAATCCTCGTCGTGTACGACAAGTAAGAATGCATATGCATAATTAGGAACGACTGGAAGGGATCTGTTTGTCTAATTTCTAATTGTGACACGTGTGAGTAAAACGAATTGCTTGCATGTTTTATTTTTCTTTATCTCACAATCGTTTATCAATTTCTTTATTTCCTGCACCTGGAAGGATTTTATTTGATCTTTCTTCAAGGTAGGAAAATTTTTATCTTCAATAAAGATTACGTTGGGCAGGGATTCTATAGAAACCACATGGGTTAAATGAAGATCAGAGCGAACAATTCATTGAAAATCTCAACGAACAACAGATTTATTTCAAATGATTTTACTGTAATTCCTGATGATTTAATTTACAGCCTGAATAATTTTTTTTATGGCCGAATTTCTCCCAGTTAGTAATAATAATTTAGTTTTTAATTGATTGTGCACCTCACTAAAATGAAAAAAAAAATCAATTTAAGCTTCACAAGTTACCATCAGCCGTTTATAACACTGCTTACATCACGGCATGAACTATACATTCACAAGTTATAACAATTAGAATTTCCATACGAAATAAGAATGTAACCAACCTTATGTATTAAGTGAATTCATAAATCCAACCATTCACCGTAATGAAGTGATTTTAGCGAGCCGGCTACATTGTAAGCATAACTAAAATAAAATATATATCTTAGTTAGCTTAACGTTAAGAACTACTCTACTTTTAAGATTTTAATACTATCTTACAGTATAGTATAAACTCGAATGTTAATTTAGTCCAAACCAAAATTGTTCAACATGGAAACAATTATAGCATAAGCCAAACAAAACAAAAAGAAACAAGAAAAACAGATATTCAGCCAAAGAGTCCATAACGATAGGTAACTAGACAAACAAGTACTTCGTCCTAGGCTTAAACCAAATGAACCCTATTTAGACAAAATACTAAAGAAAAAAAAATCAAACATACACATATATTAAATACTATACTCTAACATATTCTCGAAATTAAAAGTTAACTGAGTTTATTTGTTAACAAAGAAAAAATGAATGGATGGTGCAAATTTAGAAGCGATCGATATTTAAGAAATTTATTAGAAAAAACAAACAGTCCCAGTGGTGATAAGCAAGTATTGTATATACAATAGAACACAAATGCTGCAAAAATGCTGCAAATAGGTATTGCGTATTCGAAAAAGAAACACAAAATTACAATTCAAAGTGGCGGAAACAAAACAAGGAACAATATAGTAAAGATGGAAACGTAACGTGATGAAAGCTTTTTTCTCAGATAAGAAATTAAACTATTTATCATTACTATATAGATATTGTAGCGAACAACTATTCAATAAATTATTGAAGAAAAAATATAAGACGAAATAACATTGATTTATATTTTCATAATGAGTTTCAAATGCAAACACACATTGCTAATGAATGCAAAATGAATTGAATAATTTTATCGAATAAATAATTGTGTTTAACATTCAAAGCAAGTGCAACAGTAACTGGAGTCATGACACAACCGAAACAAAACCAGATAATACCAAAACTATACTATGTGAATTGATAGAATCAATATTTTTTGTAATGACTAGTAAAACCACATTGAAACAACAGAAAAGATATTCAAACACAGAAGAAATGTTTTAATAAAAGTTTATTTTAACTAAAACTTTGTCGTATATATTTTATTCATCACTTATTGATAAGTTGAGAGAAAATATCGCTAGTAACATAAGCTACTATAGGTATTGAAATACTATATAATTTATTTGACATTTGCCTGACAATATGCTCAAATTTTTAAGTTACTACTGTGATCAAAAAATAAGGTGACCATATTTATAATATTTTAAATCTTTATATATTGCTCTAAATCTATATTATCGCCTTCAAAGTATTCTCTCCTCCCGATGTAATACACTTATGTCAACGGTTTTTCCAATCCTCGAAACAATTTTATAAAGTCGATTTCCGGAATGGCCTTCAAAGCGCGCAGCGATTCGGTTTTGATATCTTCAATCCTGTCGAAACGATGTCCTCGGAGCGGTCTTTCGAACTTAGGGAATAGTCAGAAGTCATACGAAGCTAAATCAGGTGAATACGATGGTTGCGGACCGATATGGGTAGAATTTTTGGTGAAACGATCACGAAGAACAAATGCAGTGTGATAAGGTACATTATCGTAGTACAAAAATCAACAGCTGTCTGCTCATAAATCAGGCCTATTTTTACGAATAGTTTCACGCAAACGACGCATAACGCTAAAATAATATTTTTTGTTTGCAGTTTGGTCCGTGGGAACGAATCCCTAATGAACCACACCACGGAAAACTGTTAACGTGATCCTGATTTTTGAACGACTTTTACGCGGTCTTTTAGGTCTTGACTCGCCTTTTGCGCGGTATTCGCTGGATTTGTCGGTTATTTCCGGATCATATGCATAAATCCAAGCAGGGGTTTTCTCAGGCATTTTTCTTGGGGGGTGTGTTCAGAATTTTAGGAGGGGTGTCTCTTTGGAACAAAGGACACAAAGGTCTCTTTGTGTAGGAAAATTGTCCGTGTTAGGGGGGGTGTATGCACTTTCCAGGGGGGGTATTGGGAGGGTGTTAGGGGGGTGTAGGAAAATCTCTGAATCCAAGTCTCATCTCCAGTTACTATGCGTGTCATCTTGTCTTGATAGTCAGAAGGGATTGCATCACAGACGCTGTTTTTTCCGGCAACAAACGAGATTTCACTCATTTCAGGCCCAAAACATCTAACAAAATGGTATGCGCTGATCCAAATGAAATGCTAACAGCATTTAAAAGGTCTCTAATTGTAAATTGGTGATTTTTTTTTAGCGTGAAATCTTTGATTTTTACTTTGATTTTGCCTCTTTCAAATCTCAGAATATCGATTCCAAGAATATCGATTTCATTCGTTTTGCACGCTACTCTTGCTTGCATTACACAATTCGAACTAGAATTTATATTTTTCAAGCCACTTAAAACACACTCATAACAAGTAGTATAATTTTCGTCATCATTTTCGAAAATCAACTTTCTTGCAAAGACTACTTTGCCAATTATGTTTCCTACAAAAGACCAATTTGAAATTCATAGTACTCAAGTACCTAGGCACAGAAATGTATATAAACTAGCCAAAACTGATTGTACCTTGAATCGATTTGTATATATTATGGTTGTCCAATCATTCGTAAAATCATCGCCCACGTACTCTTTCATACACACATACTGTGTCTTCTTCTCCTATTCAAACAGCATTATCTAGCAAGCCCCTTGCGGCAGAACAACTAAAAATTTGAATCGAATTTCTCTGTTCTCTAAACACTTTCCAACCCTTTTTCCATAGTTGAATTGATAACCTTTTGGTTCGCTTCAAGCAAATTACCAAGTCAAGTGGAATATTGCTTTTATTTTCATATTTGATTTTTTCTACTGGAATCACCCACATCCGTTAGGATTTTCGATTGGTTCGTTCTCTAACAGAACCTTCAGGTGGTTTGTTAAAAAAGGATTGCTGATATTATTGCGGCAATTTCAGACATTTGACAGAGTTGAATAATTTTTGGTCCTAAATTACTATTTGAAGTGCTATATGCATTGTTCTATAAAGGTCAAAACACCACCCTTGTAAATTTAAAGCTTTTAAATTAGCTTAGTGATAATGTCTACATATTGAAGTGAGCTGAAGTGTTCATCGCCAGCTATTTTCAAGCGGCCACGATAAATTTGACATTTAACTGAATATGCTTAGCTTGAGAGCTGTGATATACGATCGAAATCTTTGATCGGAACTCCATCACTTAATCCGCATTTACATCAAGTGACATGCATAATAAAACCTCGAAATTTATTCGCCTTGACACGAAAGAATTTCGACTCTAAAACCGAATTCCAATCACAAATTTCCTCTCGTTTTTTTCCTTTATCAGCTCTTAACACCGTCGTCAGGCTTAGTCATATATCATTTTCAGTTCCACTGGGGAGCAACGACCCAGCACGTCCAACGTGCGACTTACACTATGTGATATATGACTTCAAAATGATTTATCTCCTGAAAATCATCAGCTAGCTCCAACACACATACAAATCTATCCCCATAAACGAGGATGTATTAAAGTGACTGGCTGTATGGCTGTGAGAATCACATGTGCATGCCACATGCTGATGCGCCCCCAGTGTGGGTAGATCCGCTCTTGTATTTATTATACAATACTTGGATATTATATTAATCCTGCGGATAGAACAATCTCCCGAAAACGACACAAGGAAGAGTGCAGTTTCAGAGTTTTTTAGTCTGTGGAAATGGATATTTGGAAACGGAAAAGTTTTAGATAGTATTTGAAACTCCATTACAGATACAGATACCATACATAGGGTGGTGCCATACTGTGTGTGTTTATAAAACAACCGCAAATGAATTGTTTTTTCAACCAATTACTCTTTCATGGGTCAATTTTAATTTCAATGATTTTTGCATTGAATTTCGAAAAAATGTACCGTGGAAAATGCATACGCATCAATCAAATATTTAAATCGTAGTAAAACAACTCATTGAAAGTTTGTTATTTGTCCAAGGCCATTGTTTATACTATTGATTTTGAATTCGTCAAATTTTATATGGTTTTGATTCAGAAAGTTTTTTCAACTCCCTAAAACTCTGTAAATACGTGCATGTTCGTTCGAAGTCTATGAAATATTTGAGGGCAATGCAAGCATTAAATTCTGTCGACAATTGAAACGATTCAGAGCTTTGTCATTCGTTTCGAAATGGTCGGTTTGGCGTGGGATCTGAATCTGACGATCTTTAAATACTTTCGAAGTTTTCCGCCATTGGTACATTTTGCTTGTGACTCATAAGGCAGTCATATGGAATTGCAATTGATTAATGCTTTGCATTATATGTTTTTCAGTGACTACAAAATAAGTGAGAGTTTATGTATAGGATAATATATTTGATTTAGCTTTGGTCGGCTGATCAGTTGATTTAATTTGAACTCAAATAACACAAAACAAATCTGATAAATGGATGGTAACGAAGTCAAGTTTCCGAAAAAAAACTATTCTATATTGTGATGTTTGAAGTGTCAAACAAAACATATTAATTTTGGGTTTATGTTAGTGAAAACTTTAATCTAATATCAGACCTAATCGTTGGTAGTCCTTATTCCCATTAGTTTGACATTGAAGTAACAAAATATTCAGCTGTAAACCAAGCCCGAAAGAGGCTGTCTCGCTTCAAAAGAGCCAGGAGATAAATACGGAATATCAACACAAATACGCACAACTCGACATACAAATGGTACTCTATAAAATTGCTGAAATTAATAACAAATTAATGAATAAACTAATTATTCAACTCAACAAGTGTGATTTATGATTGATTTCATCGAATCAAATTGCTGCGCTGATTATAAGTATTGTGGAACTAAAAACAGAAAGAAACTAAAATAAACATTCCTTCTCACAATACTACCATCAAATTGATAACATTCCTCACGTCCCACCAAACATCCCTAATTTCTAACTTTTTTTCAACAGTAGTTTCTGTTAGCTTTTTAAATAATTATTAAGTCTAGTTAAGTCACCTCTCAGTCTTTGCACTTTAACTACTATATAGAGAACTTTGCTAAGATGGTAAGCGAAATCAATTTAACTAATTGGTACTATTTTTGCCGCGGAATAGCTGTTGGAAAACTCATTATTCGATATTACACTTTCCTCTACAACCTCATCTTACGCTTTACGTTATCCACATGGACCGACATATTCAATGTTACCCTTTGTATTCCGAATGATGAGGCGTCCGGTCTTTTGCTAAATATCCAGCTTCGGGATATCATAATGACTACCTTAAATTTTCAAAGTTTTGATCAGCGGTTCGTTAATGGCTTCGTTAGCATCGAGTCATCTAACCGTTCTAACAAATACAAGCACTTTTGGTCTTATGTTCATTCTAAACAATTTTCACCGATTCCCGATTTTATCTTTCTACATTATGCATTACTTCTTATCAAGTGATTTGTGGTCATTTTACCCAAAATCTTAACCCTTTCTTTTTCCAGCGAAATCATGTCACGTCTTCTAAATTTTTTCATAACCCTCCTCAAATGAAGAGGTGCTTCCAATAGTTGCTTCATCTCTATCTTCTCTTATTCTCATAACTTTCACTTACATGGCAGTTTCATGGGGTTTACATAAATTTTGCAAGGGCTTTTGACCCCGTTGACCACAGACTTCTTGTTATAAGGCTAGAAGATTAGGCTAAATTTAGAGTCAAGTCAAATTTATGAAACTTATTGCATCGTTTCAATGACGATGTGTGACTAATCCAGCCTCAGATACCCCATCTTGTCTTATCCTGGTTTTCACCTTATGTTTCAGGTTGTAGTTGTGTTGTATTTGTGAATTCTACAATTTGCTAATTTGGAGAGACTTCTAACATTTGCTCTCTTTCTGGAGTTCCTGAAGGTTTGATACTAAGGGCTGTCCCAGTAAAATTTGATCATTTTGCTAAAGCACATTAAATGAAACTTTTTGAGTTCCGGAAAATGGGGCTGTTTTTTTTATTATGGCTTAACTCCTCGTTGCTGAAAACACGGACCACATAAGCGCCATAATACATTTTGGCAGGAATTTCTAGGTCAAGATACCCACAAGAACAGACTGGAAGAAAAAGAAAGTTACCACCGATGGTGGCATTTGGATTTAAGCCAATACAGTAGTTGGCTGGAGCGTCTTTTCTACGGATTAGAACCTTCACCTTCACCCATGGACTGTCAGACCATGCTACTGTCTTTCAGTCTGAAGTGTATGCTATACGCATGTCAGCTAAGTCCATTAGCGGAACATCAACCAAACCAACGATTATTTGCGTCGACAGCAGGGCAACCATGCTCGCTCTTGCGTCTTACAGACTTTCTTCAAAAACTGTTAAAGCTTGCTTGGTAAAAGGCAAGGCATATTCCTATCCGTATTATGTGGGTGCCAGGACATAGTGAGGTCATAGGCAATGAAAACAGGAAGGTGCTCAAAAGCTGGAAACTGCTCAAACTCAACAGAAACCGCTTAAAAGCGACGGTCGGCTTGCTCACAGGGCACTGCCTTACCACATCTCATGCAAACAAAATGGGACTGACATCCAGCAATTTATGCAAGAGTTGCGAGATGGAAGAGGACACCATCCAGCACGCTCTCTACGAATGTCCAACCCTAGATAATAAACGTCTGAACATTTTTGGTTCTAACCACTTTCCAGGGTTAGCAGAGGTGGCTAGTATAGTCACGTTAAGTCAGCTGATTCAGTTTGAAGAAGCGGTCACTTTTATTTATTTATTTATTAAATTTGTCTAATCCAGACTATACACATATAGCAGTAAATAATGAATCTTATAAGGAATTCGTTGAAGTGATTCTGTAGACAAATCAAAATCAAACACATACTAAGCTTTGTTAAAGCATTCACTTATTGCAGTGACTAGTTCATTGCAACCCTAATTAGTCCAAAATTGAGGAATCAACAAAAAGTTCACCTGCCTGATAAGTTTGCTATTAATCTTAAAATTAAGTTGGCCTAATAGGTAGTTCGAGCCAATAGTGGCTGTCAAAATTTTTCCGGTAGTAAATTTTAGAATTTTGGCATCGAGAATGCAAGGTATCCATTCGTAAAAGATTCAAGCGGTCTTTATAAGGAGGCAGACGTAAATAGTCTTACCACGGAAGACCACGGAGGCAGAAACGTAAGAGCCTCTTTTGGATGGACTCAATTTGGTCAATTTAAACTTACATACAATACTTGCGTGTTGGACAATAGGTCTGACTAAGCTGGTCTAAGCTAGAAAAATATCGTTGCCCCTGGTATCTCTAACAAGCCAGCGGAGGGGGATTCAAATGGGCCCAACCTGGCGGCCTAAAGCTGACCGTGTAGCCGGCAATCTTAACTTTACCTCCTAAAGATATACACAAACTACATTTGTAAACGTTAGTGTCACTAAAAGTGAACATTTTGAATTTTTCGATTGAGGCCCGACATTAAGTTTTCCACAGAGGCCTCATTAATAATTTCGTATGCTTTTTCCCTTTTTTAAATAAATATCAGATACATTTTTAGCTTTCCTATTGTTTTCCGTCAATACTCGTTTCATTTGTGCTCATTACCGTTCAATTAGTCTAAGTTTAAGGACAAGTTGATGGATTGGCTTCCTTGGGGATTGAAGTGGCGCAGTTGCTTTCATACCACTCCAGTGTTTTCTTAACATCTAGCCAAAACGACACGGATCCATTATGCTTATTAATGAAAGGCAACAATCACTTCTGCAGACATGATTTGTGCCTTCCTCTATAAAAATATTGCTCCTTAAATCACATCAATCAACCACACCGTGAAATGTTTAGCAAATTTACTGATTTTCTTCGACTTAAATAATTTTTTACCTACTTTTGCTTTAGCAGTGTAAAATGCATGGCCAGAAATCTGCTTGAAGCCCGCTTTGACATAAGTCTCGCTATCTAAAACGACACAATCGAATTTCGTCGTACATTGATTGTATAATTTTGGAGCTAACTTTTTTGGTACTTTTTTCTTTTCCTCGGCTCGATCTCGATTGACCGTTAACTTCGATGTACCAGCAACTGCAGTCATATCTTGAACGGAAATGTTAGATTAGATCTCAAACGTCTGTTCGCTAAGTCATTGCCTATACTTCCAAATTTTCTACTTGATTCTCTTCTCCTTGTAACTGATAGTTCCTTCTTATATTTCGCTATTATTCGTTTGATGTGTAGTTTTAAGGTCCTTAGCAATCTTTGAATACTTGGTTTCGTGATTTGCCACGTATTGGAAAATAATGTGCTGTCTTTATATAAAAAATTTTAGAAGAAGATCTGGAGCAAGTATACACTCGGAAATATTCGCAAAGATGTAAGAATTAAATTTTACGGGGACAGTCCTTAAGCTGAAGACGAGGACATCAATTTGGAAAGACCCTGAATTGTCATTGTTGTTGAATTTTCGTATTATGGGTTTTATTTTTAGCTCGAAAATATAATTTTAGTGGATCCGCCAAAAGTAGATACAAACTATATTCTTGAAGATTCTCTTCTGCTTCAAAAGATCAAATTCTGATATCAAATGCAGATACGTAAATGAAATTTTTAAGTTTAATTGACTCCCTTCGAAGGTTAATTTGCAGGTGATTGGCTCAAGTAATACCACTCGTAAATAATGGGTAATCGTTTCGATTTTCTATCACGAGCATTTCATCACTCAGCCACTGACCAATTCCAACGTGTTTACATTGAAACGTCCTTCAATTGCTCTTTTCGGCCACTTGCTAAGACATTCAAGTGCCAACTCAGCCGCCTTGTTTTTTTTAGCGTCTGCAAATATTTTCGTCGCTGAAAGCCCATTCAATGACTTTTCTTACAAGTGGGGAAAATGTCGTCTGCCTATCTGCTTGCTGAGTGAAATTATGAAATGTATTATGAAATGTAAAATTTAGTGGGGTGCCGATTCAACATTGTAACGACCTTGATGGCAGTAATAGACTCTAAAATTCAATACCTTTTCAAAGACTAAAATTTACAGGAAAAAATAATAAATCAGTTTTCTACGCTCCACATTATTTGCTACCATTATATGCAAATGTATGCATGAGAAAATTTACACATCTCACCAACTGTCATAAGAACAGCCATTTTATACAGATCAGATAATTTCAAACAATCCCCCCTGATTACATCCTGTCAGAGATGACAGCCATTTACAACAAATATGAATGGTATTTTTTCTATTGCCTACATGAAGCTTTTCCTATTGCGTTATAAATAAAGTTTCATTATAAGGTAATGTTTCTCATTTTCAACGTCCTGTTCTTTTTACATAGATTTACAAGCAACCATCGTTTGCAGCACAAAAAGATTTCGATGTGAAGATACGGCCAGCGAATTTCATTCATTGAGTGACCGAGCGAGCTACAACCGAGAACTTTTACTTACCTGCTATCAACATCCTTGTCAGTTTCACTTATTTCACTTGGATGCTTGTGCTGATAATAAATTGGAGGCAAATGAAAATAAAACAATTGTATTTTGCTTGCCATTTGCTTGTCGTCACTCTGCATATTTATTTTTGTGTTTTCTGTAATTTCTAAGAAATATTCGTTTCGTTCAATTCAGGAATTATTCGATTTTTCCAATAGACTGATTCGCTCACAGCTTCAAGGCAGTACAAATCTCCGGAGAAAAAGAGAGGGAACAACACGAGTCTGTTCTGTGATTTAATCCGCCATAGACTGACTGTAGATACTTTTCAAGTCAGTGAATCAAATATAATTGAAGTTGTTCCAACGTAGGCAATGTAATTTTTTTAGAAGAGGCTGAATACAGAAATCCTAATTAATCTGCCCATATCCGCAGAGAATTCAGTGAATAATATTTGTGTACTGCATTTTACACGCAAGCTGTTATCTAAGCCAGATATGCTTTCGATTTCCCGGGAAATAATAGGTACTCTGCATTTCAAGGTTAAAATCAATTACAACATAAATCTCGTGTACGTGGACGAATTCAATCTCAAAGGACTTAATTCGAATTAAAACAGATGGGTAGAGGTGTCCGAAACTCAATCCTTAGTCGTCTTTCATTTATATTCGATAGTAATTGTGTTTCGCATTAGTCAAGTTAGTTATTGAATGATCAGAAAATACTGAATTTAGCATTAGGCACGTTCAAAATGCTATTGAAAGATATTAAGGTCACCGTAGGCAACGAAAACCTTTGAAAATCGTCTACCATCGGACGAACCTCATACAAAGGAATATAAGAAAATATACGAACTGGAAAGATATCATGATAAAATCAATAAATGTAACATTCATAAGAGATAATTGGAATCAAGCTACTCAATAGGGACTTAAAGTATTCATACCTGCTCCTGCTTTAAGTTATAATTATTAAGCAGTCATTAGTTACGGTATTAATCGTAAGGGTTCAGTTACATAGCAATGAGATTTATGTCAGTAGCTAATGGATAATGAAATGATACTATTGATGATACTACACTCACGTGATAAATAGCCCATTGCTATAGCCATTGAGCTATCGTAATGCGAAGATTACAGTTATGCAGCAGAGAGCGTTCTCAATAATTTGAGTTGGTTGCTTCACATGCTATAGGTTATACTCAAAACAGAATGAATTAACGATGAATTTCATTCATCCAATTTAGTTACTCATGATTCTTAAAAAAAACCTACTAGAATTTAGTTGAAATTTAAAAATGGCCTTGTATTTGTTTATTCTAATTACATTTAAAGTGCTATAGCTATGCCACTAAAAAGCATGTAATAGGAACCAACGGTGCAATTGTTAACATTCGGTGCGTCTAAAGCGGCCCCTAAACGATCAATATTATTGCACAATATGTAGTATTGTACAATAATATTGATCGTCTATGGATCATATTGAAGGATTGTGCAATATATTGAGTGAATCAAAAAGGTTTTGACTCTTATTGTGCAATATAGAATATATTGCATCGTCTGTGGTCAGTATTGCGCAATATTGGCTCAGTTGTATATCGCCGTTAGTGGCATAAACAACGTTTGGAGTAATAGAGCCAAAAATGTCAAAAGCTACTGAAAAATCGAACGAAAAGTAAATATTGCTCAAAATAATTGCACCGTCTTGGGCGCCCAGCAATAATATTGTTCAACATATTTTCGCAATAATATTGACCATCTAGGGGCCGCTTAAGATTAAACTAGCGCTCATGTATAGCCGATCTTGAAGAAATGTTATTTTTAGCTATCTTTGCATTTACTGAATTTAATTAATCAAATCCTTTTGCGATGATATTGCAGAATGGATTGTAGATCTACTCAAAGTACTGATTATCGCTAGATACCTTAATCGGCCTTGACTACAAAAAGCAAGCGCTTTCATCCATTTGAACGCCTTGCACCAGACAACAACAGATGGTCACTTCGTTCAGTTCCTGTCAGTGCAATCTCCTCTTGAAAACGCTTTTCAATTTCCTACCTACCTGATATGTCTTCTCACTGAACTTTCTTCTCGATTAATACTTTCAGCAACTATTTCACAACTTCATCCATTTTACTTTTTCACAGATATTCTGATAAGCTTCTAAAAGTTTTACTGAATATGAAAAATCCTTCGGAAAGTTTCATCCACTATCCGACAAAGACAAGCACGAGTTCAGTTTTCATCGATGAACTTTCATGTGTGCCATATTTATTTGTGTACCTACGTATCTCAAAGAGATGTGTTCGGCAGATGGATTATGATGAAATAAAAAAATGGATCAAAACGCTCGAAATGCAGCTTGTAATGCAAAGTGGTTCGATGTTTCGAGGTACTTATTAGTTTCAGAAGTCTGATAGTTTGGAAATATAACTTCAATATTGAATTGGATCGATGTGGTAAATAGGATGGAAATGATTCAGGGAGAAATAAATGAATTATTCAAAACACTTCAAAAATGATCGTTTTGTAGTGGAAAGAACTCTGATAAAAATAAATACAAAATTAATTGCACAGAATATATCTTCATAGTTGTGTTTTCTATGCTTAGACTAAGTTTCGTGGCTGCCCTGTACAGGCAAACTCCGAAGATGGTCCACTTAGGCACACATGGACCCACTGTGATACCACGTAGTGCACAGCTCTTCTTAAGCGATGATCAAATCCAAGTTCTTGATTAACTGAGCGATCCTCTTTAGTTCCACTAAAGCTACTTTTGGTTTGGTAAGCGAAAAACTATGAGCTAAGAGACCTGTTTCATCTTCTTATAAGGGCCGGGCTTTTCCACAGGATGCGGCAAACAATTTGCGCACAGCACAGCTTCCCTTAATGTCCCTATGTTCCCCTTAATGTTCCTTACAGCGTCGCTGAATGTTCCTATGCCAGGCATCGGAAAGTACTACATCACCGAATGCCTCGGTATCTGCTTAAGATACGTATGGTTTTCGAGGACCAGCTTTGAGAATGGGTAAATTGGGACTGTTTAGCTTCTTAGCTAAACTTGCCTCGCCTCACTTCGAGTATCTTATTGAAGAATGGCTAATTGGCCGTTTGGAGAAGCGCTAACACCTCCATTTGAATTTCTCTGTAATGGTCCAGCAAGCGGAAAGAAGTGTTTAGTGGAAAGTTTAGTGGAAAAAATACCTTACCTCACTCTGTCATTCAGTTTGGAGCCATCGGTATATATTTCCTAAGCATTAATTCCTAGGGAATATCTCTGCTTGGTGTCTGAGCTCTAAACTCTTGGTTGGGTAGTAGTATAGTCAATGTCCTATGGAAAAGATATGCCTCGCACTAACGTTTTATCATGGCGCAGGTCTATCCTTGCCCAAATATCACTAGAATTAAGCTATTTCGCTGTGCATTTCACATGTTTCGAGACAAGCAGATTGGTAGGAAGCCAATCAAGTAGCATACATAGGGTCTTTGTTGAAGTAATACGGAGAGCTTCCGTTGTCAATAAGGCTGCTAGCTTACATATTTTCTCAATCATTTTCTGATTTATAGCCTTAAGTGTGGCCGGCCACCAAATTACTACTGCTTAAAACAGATTTGAGTGTAAAATTAGAAGACTATACAAGGTTGTAGCCCCCAGATTGGCCCTATCTGCAGTATTTTCCTTCCATAAAAGCCTGAATTCTGGGCTAATGACCTGATATTTGACTTGGTTTTTGTGGCTTACAGGAGGTCAATTGAGCTTCGGTAGGTCGATAACAGAATAATAGCTTTGTTCCGTTAGAGCTAGCATGCCTCGATATCATTGCGAGAAAATATATAAGGAATGATTTAATCTTTGGATGGGGTCGAGGGAGACAGGTAACTGCCCTAAAAAGTGTCCGTATTAACTTCTGATGTAATAGTTGAGCCACCCGGAAACAAGTGTTGTTTGTATCCAATTTATAAGTAATTTATAAGTTGAGCGACTTGCCAAGTCACATCCAGCCCGGCGAAGCACAAATGAATAATTCGACGAGGAGTGTCAAGCCGCGTTGGACGAAAAAGATGCGGGCTACAAAATCCACATTGAACGACCGACAAGAGTCAAAAAAGAAAAATATAATGATCTCCGGAGAATAGCTAATAGAATAAATAGACATAAGAAACGAAAGCATTTTGACAACAAGACAACTTTATGGCTAACAGCACTAGACAAGCGTACAAAGTAGTGAGGCACTTAAAATTAGGCTTTAAACCACGCACTAGCCTATGTAGGGCCGCCGATGGAAGCATAATGAGCGGCTCAGAACAAGTTAAAGAGAGATGGGCGTCTTATTTCCAGGCACTATTGAATGGAAATGTCCCCGCACCCTACGAATCACCATCACTAATGGCACGGACCTTGACAGTGCCTCGTCTCACCCTCTTACATGAGAAAAAGTCCGACAAGCTATGGACCGCTTGAAATCTAAGATCGACAACTGACCAAATATTTACGGTCAAACAATTACTGGAAAAATGCTGGGAATTCAACATTGATGCTCATCAAATTTTTACCTAGTGACGAACCTCTTGAAGGATGAGAATGAGAATGACGAAATCAAACGACGGATACAATTAGCCACTAAGACATTCTTTTAACGAATGTGCAATAATCGAATCCCCAAGCGGTCTCTCAAGGAGCGAGCGAGCGGAGCCCAGCCAGTCGATAAACCACGGAAGCGTTGGGAGGATTCGATAGAGGCTGACAGCAGGTCACTTTAAGGAGCACCAAACTGGAGGACGTGGTCATTGAGTCGAGACGACAGGAGGCAGAATATTAAGGGGTTAGTCCACTGTTAAACTGCTCAAAATGAAGTTTTTTTTAAACAGCTACCAAAAAAAAACTATTCAAGATATCGATTTGAAATTTTATGTACATCTTTATTGAGGCTAAAACTTAACATTTTTTTGGAAATAATTATTAGAAAACAAAATGGTGACCGCCCCAATAGATCGCCGCAGCACCGCCAAAAAAAAAGCAAATTGCACCTCGTAAACTCCTGGACAAAATAAGCATCTGTGAACAAATTACCAAAACTATTTCATTAGTTTTGAGTATAAAGGACTGCACGGGCCTAAATTGAGAGCCCTAAAGCGATTGAAAAAAATTTGAACATTGGCTATCCAGTTTTTCGCGTTATTTCAATCAACAAATTATTTCGCCAATCGTCAAGGAAATTTTTTTTTTTATAAATTCAGGTCCGTGCAGTCCTTTATACTCAAAACTAATGAAATATTTTTGGTAATCTGGACCGCAAACCATTAAGTATTTCGCAGTCGCCATTTAGAGTAAAAGAACAATTGCTATGTAAAACGAAACATGCAAGATTTTTCAGTATACATGCTTTTGCTAAAACTAACAGTTCATATTGGGCTAAATTCTGGTAAAAATCTTAAAATTTAAGTGCATTTCTAAAGTTTTATTACTAGCATAAATCCAGAAAGAAAATCATTCTATCGAATCATCGTTTTAGTACTCTTTGCACCGCATAATCACCCAAACAAATATTGCAGCCTAACTTCGTAGCCCTTCATCATAGGGTTGCTTATGAAAATTATTCGCCATTCATCAAAAGTGACCAGGAACCAGCTGTGCGTTCGCTGAATAGGTCGTAAATTTCAGAATGCATAATTCACCGTAGGATAATTTTTTCTTCTCGCAGATGATTCTTAAATAAAAGAATACCTAATTAAAACGGTTTCAGTTCGTCAAGAACTTTAAGTACCATAACAGCAAGTTAAAATTTCTGAAGATAATTGAAAACTGGAGCGTAGCCAGAAATAGTAAATATGCTCGTAATTTTTAGCGGATTATATATGAAGTAACCTGACCTATTTCGAAATAATCCATTCTCTACGCCAATTCTTTCAACTATTTTTGCTACCTCCTATCGGGCTCACTCGGTGATTTGTTTTTTCTACTTCCTGTGGATATCTGGCGGGAACAATTGAACACCAGCCGGTGGTTTACTGTGCTAAGGCTATTAAAATAGTGGTGTTTGCTAAACCTACATATTTTTTATGTCAAATCTGAAGTCAGCTTTTTATATTTCACTTTTATCTATCTGGTTTTGCTGTGAGAAAAAAACTCCATAAATCGAATGCCTCAACATCAAAAAATCAAATGTTTGATTATTTCTCATATCCGTCGAGAAACCAATAAGTTAACAGAACAAGAACATATAAATTGTTTGCCATCTTCGACTTGTCGAAATATCCTAATAGTCGATGTTTTTGTTGCTCTTATTTTGCTCTTAGCATGCCCCAAAAGGATACTCAAGACCAATGAAATCAATAGCGACATAAAATAAAGGATACCCATTTCACTCAGACCAGAAACGTTATCTACCGTTTCGACGAAGGGCACGAATCCTTTTTCTGGGACATTATCCAAATGCATAGAGACGTATTTCTTGTGTACACATACATACATATCTATGTGTTGGTAGTTATTGGAATCGGAGCTTCGATTACATAGCTCCCGAGGGAATCGATTCGATTCGATAATCGGTCGAAAAGAGTTGGATTCGAATTCCTGTCTCGTTCATATGTTTCTTTGATTAGCCAATTCGATGATTTTTTCGACCTTTCAACATCAATGAATACCGTTTGATGGGCTCAGTTTTTTTTTGTGTAATTTGATACATAATTTTAGATAGAATTGTTGGGAAAAAGGTGAGATCTGACGCCGGATAATGATTGTCACATGTTTTTATTGAGTTTGTTCTATTTTGAAAAATTAAATTAGCTTTTTTGAATTCAGTTTTGGTCGCCTAGTTTTTTTACTTTTAATTCTTTTAGGTCAGCCATAAACATTCAAAAGCTGTTTGGCAAACATAGATATATAGTTCTTTAAATTTTGATTTTTCTTCTTCATTTCAAACTGGTTTTATGAACAAATGAGTCGACCTGTCGCCGAATATTTAACTGCATTTAATTGAAGCAACAATAAGGCCCTGCATTCACTTACTTAGCAAGAAGCAGGCGAACAAAACTCCAAGATAGGAATCAATTCTGTGCCTAGCAAGCTTCTGTATTCTGTGATTTATCTGCATGACATCCACATCGTTCTATTTTAGCACACTTTCACTAAAACTTTTCGCAAAATGCCCTACACCATCTTTACAAGCCCTCCGAAATAATATCATCAAAATCCTTTCGCCACCA
Organism: Nemotelus nigrinus; assembly: GCA_947369275.1. Lineage (NCBI taxonomy): Eukaryota > Metazoa > Arthropoda > Insecta > Diptera > Stratiomyidae > Nemotelus > Nemotelus nigrinus. The sequence goes on along the minus strand of OX376372.1, from coordinate 223,097,037 downwards.
TACTACCCTCCGCAAATATCATCTTTCAACTTGGCAAGGACATAGTGCAATGCAGTACAATGGCCCCCATGAACATGTTAAACTTTGTGTGGATTTTTGCCAACTTTGTTCGACATTATCATTTCCACTAAGTCAACTATAAAACGAAATTTCCGCAAACTCATAAAATATACTCTTGCACTCAAAAGCTTCCATTTATTTCCCTCATGCCCGTAGAAAAATTGGCAAGATACACTGTGCGAATGTGTACATTTATAGCATTCCGGCCATTTTCAATCCAGCAGCTTCACTCTGACTATTCGAAACGCAGTGCATCGAAACGGTAAGTCATTTCGCAGCTTTGATAAAATTTTGCAATTATGTTAAGAATTTTCCAACATTGTTTCGGAAACACAAACATGTAACTTATGCACATACGCATAAGGGCACACATATGTAGAATAACAATTTGTCTCGAACAGAAACTTTGCTTGTACGTTGTTAATGTTTTTTTGGTATACACTACGAGAATTCGCCATTACTCCAGGAATTTTTCCAAAGTGTCATCCTAGCGACCCGGTGTCGGATGTCAGAAAAATTATGCATTCCGGATGGTATTGCTCTGTAAGCGGGAAAAAATGAGCTGAAGAATATGCGCTTTCGAAGTTGGGGCTGTGGCATTTTGAGGTCAACTTTTAAGAGGGTTGTTTTTATTCATTTGAATTATGGAACGACAGTTTAATGTTTTTAAAGAGACTCTTCAAAAAGTGGGCCTACTTATTTGCTTTAACATTTGCATTGGATTCAATATAAAATATGGATAAGGCAAATTAAATCAATTGAATTTTCACAACCAACACAAAATTAATTTAATTCATGCTCCTGCTGATCCCAAAGTCAAAGTGAAATTCAAATGAAGAGCCAACCCTCTGAATGTTGTTCAAAGTCAATAAAATCCCCATATAAATGCAATCTTATGACCATCATCATATGATTATTAGCCTTTCGGCTCATACAAATTTTATTCTTTGTTGGCTCTTGAATCAATTACGTTAATATGTCGCGCTATAAAAGCCACAAACATTTTCCTTCGAGCCAAATAGGCTTTTTATCGCCGTTTCCATTGTTTGTTTTTTTTTGCGTGTGTTTTACCACTTCGCACACGCTTGACGCCACTTCAGGCTGCGTATGTATTCAGAGGATATTCTCGTATTCTGCAGACTCGCCTTCTTATTAGATTGCGTGAAATACATATTCAATGAAGGGTTCATAAAAAAAACGATTGAATTAAAAACTAAAAAGGAAACAGTCGGGTGGAAAAAGTATAAGACCAGACATTTTAGAAAGCAAATTGAAAAAGAAAATTTTAATTTGAGATGTAAAATAAAGGGGTTACAGAAGATTATGTCGAATGAAAATTTGTGAAAAGGGTTTAAACTATGCCACTGTTTTATAAGTACTCTGCTCGACACAAGCTAAAATTGTTGCTTTTCCAATTTTTATTTACCTTTTTATTAGCATGCACAAAAACACACAACCGATTGAACAGTTCAAATACAAATTGTTCGCATTAAAAGAAGAATATTTTGAGAAAGCAGATATATTGTGTTCACTGGTCCAGCTCATTTTTCAGGAAACTTCGGCCGAAAATGCAACAAAGAGTACTTGTTGGCGTCAAATATTTATGTACTGACAACAGTCATACAACTGGTAGATTGTTTTCTCAACGAAGATTTAGTTGACTTAAGCTATGCACAACAATTTGATGCTTAGTATTTAACGTAAGTATATAAAATTCAATGATCAGCTTAAACTAAATTATTGTTGATCAAGCTGAAGATGACACCTTTGACACCTAATGAAATAGGAGAGAGTTTGAAACAAAAGTTCATTTGTTTACGTTTGCTAGCATTTAAGGACAAAGGCTTGCGGTTACACCAATTGAGAAGATCACACAGATCATTTTGAATAATATTACAGTCATTAGCTGGCTTTTTAACGGGAGGAAGGTCATTGACAAAAATCAAGAAGAGTAAGAGACCAAGGATAAACTTTCGTGGAACACCAGAAGAAGGATGAAAGTGAGAAGAAGTAAAGTTGTTAATAGTTACTTTGCACACACGATTACTGAGTTCGCATGAAAGCCAAGAGATTAGTGAACCGAAATAACCAAGCTGTCCGTCTCTGTTCAGAATGAAAAGAAAATTTTTTCATTTTATTTTAATTGTATATTCTGAACCTAGCTTAAGCAATGAAAACTTAAAATTGAGTGGCTATACTATTTTGGACTGCTGGCTTTTATCGTTTTTTATATATTTTTATTTTTCATCTACAGTTTTTACCTTACATACTAATAATACAACCCAAACTGTACAAGTACAGGAGTTACCTGTGCAATATTTGGCTTAAAAACTACCTTACACTAGAATTAAGACCTAACCTAAACCTAATTATATTTAGCTTAACCTGATTAGACCTAAATCTTAACTTAGGTCTCACATCTAGTTCCTTCTATTCGACGAAAGGCCTACAATATTATATAGCGCATCCATGAGCTGCATTTGGCACGCTTTTTTTCGCGGGGCGCATAAATGGCTCATTGGAACCATCTGTACGCCCAAGTGACCGGATCACTCCGTTCTCCGACTTTGTTCAGTAATATTCTATGGCTGACACTATCAAATGAGTTTGACAAATTTGTTTAAACTACGTCCAATTGTTTCTGACGATCTAACGCAAGGGAGGTGATGAGATGAGGAGGTGATGAGATTAGCCCAAATAGGGTAACACCCCACGAACCCATGCTGTGTCCGAGAAAGGATAGGATGAATCATGAGATACATTCTAGAGAAAATATTTTTTGCAAGAAGTTTCCAGGCAAAAGGAATAACACCAGATGGTGAGCAGAAATTAAGGAGAATAGAGAGAAGGACGCACAATAAGGCAGACATGGACCACGTATAGAAATCGTAGGGAAATCAATCAGATCCACCACCGGAATACTGATCAAGACAATAAGCTCTTGACTTCAATCGAATTAGTGTGAATTAGAGAAAGTGAAGCAGGAACGAAAGAAAAATCAGAGGGATGTACAAGGAAGGAAAACCTTTTAACGAGAAAATAAGTTTGCGAAAAGTTCACATACATCCTGCAGAGACGAGACAGTAGAGCCATTGAAAGTAACATGATTCGGACTGGAAGTATTTATTTTTTCAAAGACCGATTGTATGACCAAAAAGGTTTAGTCATGCAAGAACAAATAGTAGTCCAAGCTAACAATTGCCTGAAATAGTACTCCAAACTTGCATTGCCTGCTTCATTATTATTTTAGCCGAGGAATTTTTTGAGATACGGCAAAATCAAAGGCAGAATTGATATTAGTAACTTTTCCAAGCAACATTTTGTAGTTAGGTTGCCCTCAAAACTCGTACAATGAACCAAGGAGAATATTTAGATTTCCGAGGGTAAAATTTAAGTGCATAGAGATGAGGTCGTTGAGGAAGAAATATTATTTGGAAAGTACATGAACAAAGGAGAAGAGGTGGTAACTGGACATCCAGCTTGTTGTGGAGGTTTTTCAGCTTCGTTGCGATTTGGAGTTGAGTAGTCGTGTGGACGTCTGTTGTTTATTTCAACACATAAAGCCTGGGTTGTTAGTTTATCGAGAGTAAAAAACCAAGCTGCAGCACAAAACTGATGCAAGAAATTTAATTTTAAGCTTCTCAAAGCTCAAAGCTGACACACTGCAAAAATTTCTATGCTTTAAATCTGATTATCCTACTTGCGGTTTGCTAACACACTAAGTTGTGAGTAAGCGCCCAACGTGGGTGAAAACTCATACAAAAGCTTCATACTCTAAAACAACTAAGATTTTGCGTTTACAAAATAAATGTGCATTTGCAATACTTTCGTGTTCATGGTCATGCAGTTGACTTTCGGTTGTTGCCCGGTGAAGCGGATGATTATCTACCAACTACATCACCACTATCTGCCGATCAACTGCTGCGGTGGCAACGGTAAAATGGGCTATGTAGTGCTGTTTAGGTTCGCGACAATAAAGAAGAGGATCTGAGCAGTTAAAAAGCAACCATCTACAAATAATTGTATAATATATACATTCTTTTATAATAATACATTTTCTTTAATTTTTTTAATAATATTCAATATTCCTTTAATAATAATCTTTAATAATAAATATATTCTTTATCATCTGAAAATAACCGGCTTTATTGTAAAAAAATTTATTCTTCTAAAGCTTTCCCGTTCACAATGAATTTAGAACTAAACTATATTCTAATTTAATTTATGTCCAAGTTTGAAGATGATTAAATATTATCATATCTGCTGATATAACTATACGAAGATGTTGTAGTAAGTTAATTTTTTTAAACAGTTTTAATACGTGGTTGGAATATGAAAAGGAAAGTTTATTGCTTTGTGTGGCGGTTGGGGGGAAATTTAAGTTCCATCAATTTCCAGATTTCCCTGACTTTCTATGTGTAAAATTAAGTAAGGAATTTAATCAGGTTATCGAACAAATTGTTATCAACTCTTTGTACGAATTGTGGTTTTGAATTTTGTAAGGCATTTAAGGTTAAGTTGAATTGCGAATAATACAAAAATGTGGAAAAGGAGGTTTTCGCACACGATGCCAAAAGAATTTTTGGAACCAACCTAACGCTGAAAGACATACTTCAGTTCGCAAAAAAGTCCGGGGCCTTCGATGGCCGTTTGGACTGAACTTTCCTTCTCCGGGTCCACTTATCTGGTATCACTACGGACCAATGGGTCTATGTGTGGCCCTGTGCCAGCCAGCTAACCTAACTTAACGCTTAACTGAAACTAATGCTCAATTAAAGTTAATTATTAAGTTTACAAAAATATCTCATTCGAATTCAAATTCATTGAGTTTATACGCTTTGGCTAGCTTCAGTAACTTTTTATCGTTTATAATTATTTTCAGCGGCTCCAGTCCAATCGAATCTTCATGATAGATAAACAAATTATATATTTTTTCTTGATTATGATATAATAATAGCTTTCCTTATCGCTTTCGTAGCATATGGCATTTTTTTATAGTTACAATAAATGTCAGTTTATTCAAATAATTTTGAATTTAAATCGAAAGTGTTTTTTGCACTCTGTGTATCAATAAAGCGTGGATCAGCTAGTGCTATGACCTGTCTCTCAAAAAGCTTATGACATCGACGACTGGGCGACACCATAAGTTTCGTGGAGGGTTGCATATCTGGCTATATTTTTTCTTGTGTTAGCGGCTGCTCATATCTCTTCCGTAAAAAATTTACATGTAGGTTCAATAATCGCCACAACTGAATACTTAGGTGCAAAAATCTACACAACAGTTACTTTAAGCTTTCAGTTAATAATAATAATTTTGAATTTTAGCAGTACATTTATATGTTCTCTAAAATAAATCCATTAAATTTAGACTATCTGCGAGTGTGATGTGGAAAAAGTTGTCATCTCGCAATTTTCGATTACTTTTGAAATCATATAACTCAAACAAATCACTTTGGCTGTACACAAACATGTTTTATTCACGATAGCTAGAAATAAACATATAATCATAAATTACTGCGACCAACCAAAATATACTCAATTTTGCATCAAACAACATTTTCGCGTTTATGACTCAATCCTCTAAATAACTTACAAACCAACCAAGCACCATTATGTCTCCATAAAAGAATTGTAAACAGAAAAATCAATGCCGTGCCATTACAACCATCATTCACCACAGCCACCCACTCTCATCACCTTCGAATTGTTAAACTTTAACGACATTTTCTATATCATTCCAACGGTAATTTCATCACTACATGCTCTCGAATAAAACCATTCGCTCTTCTGACTACTGAGCTGGCCATTATTCTTTGTACAGCACCATCGATAGGTGTTGTGTTGTAACTCTCATCACCGTCGTCTTATTCAGAGCTTCTTCGGTTCTGTTTGCGAGAGAAAATTGTTTGTTTGCAAATAAAAAGAAAATTCGATAAACATTCTTCTTCGTGCTAGTCGTCCCCGCCACCTAAAGCACCACCACCGCCCGAACAGGCAAGGAAGCAGCCTATCGAGAAAAATATGCATTTCTCTTCCGTCTGCCAGTCTTTTGTTCATCTGCTTACGTTTTGAATATGCCAGGCAGGCAATTTGATAAGAGCCAAGGGCAAACATATTGAAGTTTATGTGAAGTTTGAAAGACAGTATGCTCATACATTTTGATACATTTGTATTTCGAGGGAAATGAAAAATGGCTCCAGGAGAGAAAGAGAAATATTAGGGTGTGTGTTCAATGGCCCTCGCAAACGCTTCCATTATCGGTCGTTAAGGGGTGAAAACAATATTTCAAATCCTGTAGCAAACACATTACACAGAAAGTGCGTCAATTGAAAAAAATTGAAAAAAATCGTTTGGACTGAAATCATAGCAAAGTAGCACGAGGCGGTTTTATTATTTGCTGAAAAGCCTGGCGTGTGGGAAGCCTTAAAACATTTCTTCAAATAAGCATCTCTATAGGAATTAGCAAAGAAATCCCCATACAAACACGTAGAATGCAGTGAATTGATTTCGATGAAAATTTCGGTACATTTTGACGTCACTGAAATGGTAGATACGTATGAAAAAGTAGAAGATGAACGCGAAAGTTCGGTTTCTATCATAAATAAAAAAAAAAAAATCTTGCTACTCCTCCACTGCAACAGCTTGCTCATTCACAATCCAGGGTTTACTTTCACAACCGATACTCAGTCACTAATTTCTAATTTCCTTCGCCTTCTTTATTTCTCCATGCATGACATCAACGTCAATGTAACCGAAGTTAAAGCCCAGTTCTGCTACAGTCAGAAAATCGATAGACAAAATCACAGCAAACACCACAAACTGTTGACATTTGCTCCCATCTCCCGCAGAAAGACTAGGGAACGACAAAATCTGCTGAGTGATGACGATGTCATTAGTTGTTGTTTCGCTTGTAAGTGAAGAGCATACCGCAGCACAACTATAGCAAAGAACAATCTCTGCCGGACTTTCAAAGACGAGCCTTTTAACTGATTGCATCTAACAACGAATGTTTGCCTGTTTTTCTTTGGTCTTGCTGAACATGATCTTTCTAAGATATGGAAGCCAAAGACATAAACTTCCCAACAACTTCATAAAGCTTTTTTCTCATTTAGTTCGGGTAAATATCATCGGGCCTAGGATTCTTTTTTTCACTCAAGGACTTAGTACATGGTCATATTGCTGGATAGTTTGTGCAGTATATCTTTTAAATGGGAAGTAATTTTTTTGGCCCAAAGAATCAAAAGAAAGGATCCAAGAAGAGAGTTTGCTGTGACATTGTGCTTCCTATGGTTGTTAGCGATGAGCTTGGTATTTAGTAAAATGATAATGATGCATAAAGAAGTAATTTAAATAAAAAATTTTGTTGTGTTTGTTTTAAAGAATGACCATCAATTAAATAAACATTTTTTAAAGTGAATTCGAAATTGTGTTTTGCAGCTGCCAGTTTGATTTTTGTTATCTTATGCGAAGAGGAGATGTCGGGCACTACGGCTGCTTATTGGAAGCAGTGAATTGGTGCATTGTACACAATGAATGCATTATCAAGTGCAAATTTTCAATGGCCAAGAATTCGAATCCAAAGCTGGGTATATACTATAAGCATCAAAAGTGAGTGCACACCTTCCAAATTTGTTTTTGAGCTTCAATAAAAAAAAATTCCGATTGAAAAATATTTCTGATAGAGAAATATTAAACCTCTATTCGTTAGAAACAATATACTAAAAAATCAGTTCCATATATTCACTAACAAAAAATTTACAGAACAACAAAAACAAAAAGCCAGTGAAATACGAGTCAAAAGTAAGTGCACAGTTCATATAATACAAAATCATATAATATAATAATTTTAAGAAAAACTAGTATTTGGTTTGACCGCTCTTTGCCTTTAAAATAGCTTCCTGTCTTCTAGGCATGGATTCTCATAATTTGCTGGTAAATTCTGCAGGTATATTTTCCCATTCTTCCTTAAGAGCATTTTTCAAACTTTCCTTGCTTGTGATTAGACGTTGCCGAATTTCCCTGTCTAAATAATCTCATAAATGCTCAATGGGATTGAAGTCTGGGGATTGGCGGGATGATCCAATGCCTTGGGAGTTCTATAAAGGAACCACAACCTTACTAAATAGGAAGTGTGCTTAGGATCGTTATCTGGTTGGAAGATCCACGTCCTAGACAATTCCAATTTCGCAACACTGTCAGCCATGTTTCACAGCAAAATATTGAGATAGCCTTGCTTATCTATTGTACTATCAATAAATTCAAAGTTTCCGACTCCCGATGCTGCCATACACCCCCAAACCATAGCAAATTCTCCACCATGCTTCACTGTGGCGGAAACATTTTTTTCATGGAACTGAGTATTTTTAGTTCGCCAAAGTTTTTTATTTGTATGCCCGCCAAATATTCAAAATTTACTCTCATCAGAGAATAAAAAGTTTTTCCAAAAATTATAAGTACAGTTTTTATATTTTTTAGCATAATTTTTGCGTTTTTTCTTATTCGCTTTAGAAATAAACGGCTTCCTTCATTGTGATCTGCCATGTAACCCATGTTCATTTAATATTCTTCAAACGGTGGAGGCTGAAACGGATTGATTGTGTGTCGCGGAACAACTTTCAGCTATTTTTGCTGCACTTGAACGTGGATTACCCTTAACTTCTTTCACTATATTTCTTATTTCTTTTCTATTTAATTTCAATAATTTTTACCGCACTACTTGGTTTTTTTACCATTTTTCCAATTTCCCGTAAACTTTTACCTTCACATTGCAAATTCACTATAATTTTTCATGTTTCTGGCTCAGTTTCTTTCCCCATTTTCACACATTTCTTCTAGCACGTCTTAAATCAAACTAACTCCTTCAAAAATGACTATACCAAGAGTTTTTGCGATTGTTATTTCCTAGAAATTAAATTGAAGTTGTATTCCGTTATAGTAAAAGATCCGTGACTTTGTTTACAGCTAGAATCTAGCAACGTTGGAACACGTGTGCACTTACTTTTGATTCATATTTCATTGACTTTTGGCTTTTGTTCCTCTGTAATTTTTTTGTTATTTAATACATGGAATTGATTTATTTTTTGTATATAGTTTTTAACAAATATAGGTTTGATATTACTCAATCAGAAATATTTTTCAATCAGTAATTTTTTTTATTGAAGCTCAAAAACAACTTTGAAAGGTGTGCACTCACTTTTGACGCTCACAGTATGTTATTTTATTGCAAAGAAGTTCATAAGCATGAGTTGATTTTTAGTCTTTAGAGAGTAACAAAGTATGAGGGATGTTAGAATTTCGGTTGACAAGAAACTACTACTGCATCTTCCTCAATGTGCCACACCAGGGCGATAACATTGATTTGCTTAAGGTTGCACTTTTTAGTACATACGAGTACATTCCGCAGCTCTGTAGAGGGTGCTATCTCTAATAAATAAATGAATTTCAAACGTTAATAGAAATTGTGCAGCAATTAGATTACTTTGTTTTTCATGATGAGCGAGATTGTGAATCAGGAATTTTCTTTTGCCATTTAAATGCGGTTATTAGTCACGAATATTCAATATTAAAGAAGCAATGGCAGAAACCACCCATTGTCTTTTCTCCTGTTGAGCTCAATGGTGTCATTATTTAGAGTCGAACACTCGTGCAATGGGCTATTGCATGATTTTTTTTAAGTGGCAATATCAGCTGCTATTGATATTTCTTAATAGCATTTTCAAATAGCAGCTGAAAAAAGTAAGCAAAAAGCAGCCGCTGAAAAATAGTGGCTTACAAAAAGCAATCTGTTGTTTAAAAGACAACATTGTTATGGTGTTGCGACGCATTTGACTTTCATATAGGATGAGTTTTCACTCGCTATAGTTTATGTGCTATTTGTTTACTCGTTGGTTTCCTGCTTTGCATGAGTTTCAATCGCAATATCACAACGCCGCAAAGGTTCTGCAGGCCTCATCTGATATGTATAATGTGTCCAGTGAGAAGCCGTATGACTCCATCAGCCTATTTACAAGAAACGGCCCGCAAAAACCTTAATGTGAGCAGCTATTACTATTTGCTGCCATTCACTGTTACCTGATTTTAAAATAACATTTGTGGAAAATAGCAGCCTATCGGATTCATAAATAGCGCTGTTGCTATCGCTATTTATAAATAACAGTTTAAAAATAGCAGTCTTTCTTGCATCCCATTACTAACTCGCACAGAATATGCTCCTCTTCCTATGCTTCCTCTTCCATCCGTTACCTCTTGGATAAACTGCTGGCTGTGTGCCTCATTCTATTCACACGATATGACCCAAGGTAGAGTCCTGTGAATACCTGCTGACAGTGATGGGCATTTACTACATTTGTAGTAGATCTGCTACTTTTTTCTGCCTTTTTCTGAATATACTACTCTACTACGTAGCAAATTATATCTACTACTTTTCCCAAGGAACTACTTTTTAGTGAAGATGGCACTGATGAAACTTCAGTGAACTATTAAGCATTAACTGAAGCACATTAACTGAAGCACGATAAGAAAACGACGAGCGTGTCGCAACTACTGTAAAAAGGCTGAGCAGTGTTTTCGCTGTTCGTCTGGCTAAGTTCTTAGAATTCAGAAAAAGTAGTTGTTCTTGGTTTTTTTATGCACTATATATGTATATGTCTAATTTCTACTACTTTTTTTCTGAATCTGCTACTTTTTTTAACAATATCTGCTACACATTTATTCATCCCAATGCCCATCACTGCCTGCAGTGCTCTATGAGAGCCTCAAACATTACCTACTTAGTTTGAGCTGTTTCCTATTCTTACTCGGATCGGGTGAAGGGCATACGGTCAATTAACAATTTCCATATCTGTAAGACGAAGAATCATAATGGCTACCCCGCTGTCAGCACAAATCGTCATTGGTTTGGTTGATATTCCGCTAATAGATTGGACTACCATGCGTGTACTTCAAACTGAAAAATGGTAGCATAGTCTGACAGTCCGTACTACAAGTTAATGTTCAGGATCGTTAATTTAACACCCGACTTGTCTCTTACGAGTATGTCCATTGTTTGTCACATCTAATCGAGACGTGATATCGAAGTCTTGGTTTGGAAGTTCCTATTAAAGTATAAAATTTTGGTTATGTAGTCCGTATCCTCAGCAACAAACCCATATCGTATCCAGCATTCTGTAAAAATACCGCTGTTGCCCCACTGATTTGAAGCCTACCACATATCTGAACTCTTAGCGCATATTCGTAAAGCATTCACTTTTAAGGATGAATCGATCCAGTGGTATCAGCTCCAGAATCATTTCCAAGTCGGCCGTTGAAGTAGTTCTTAATGCAGATTATTTTCCATAATATTGGTTGTACACTCTGCTGCTATTCAGCCCAAGATCGGTCTAGACACCAAAATTGGCTCCACCACAAATGTGAGTTTATAGTAAGCGCCTAAGGTTTAAGATCCCAGGTATTTGAATAAGGAGATGGACACGCAAAAAGCTAATACGGAACTCCACATTAGTCCCCCAGCTTCCTATCTAGCATAAGTCCTAAAGATTTAAAGCTATCGAAAAGTTTCAATGTTTTTTCATTAAGGGTAGGAGTCACGATAGCCAGCACCTTGTGCTTTCTTGTGAAGAGAACAAACTCCGTTGCTGTCAGGTTTGTCCTAATACTGGCTTTTCCGGCCCAGTTTTGGATCTGATCTAGCGCCGATTACTTGAGGTCCGACAAGGCTTGTGAGAACGCACTCCTCACAACTACCCCAATATTATCGACATGTGCTACCGCCTAAAAAACCACAAGCCCTTAAATTCTCAAGCTTCTCGTTGACTGTTAGAATACAGAAAAGAGGCGACACGATCCTATTTTGTGGTATTCCTGTTCCAACTATTCTCTCCGTTTTGGCCCCTACAAGAGTGACCCCCATTTGCCTGTTTTTAATTCAGTCCGATACGTAAGTCGTCAGAGTTTTATCAAACTCATATCGATCCAAGGCCTCGAAAATATTCGTAACAGTGACATTGTTGAAAGTCACCTTGAAGGCCTAAGAAGGCTGCTAACATAAGTTCATTTTTCTGGAAAGATTTTCCTACTTTGTCGACTACTTTATGCATGTTAAAATGCATAAATTTATCAATAGATCAAAAAAACACTTCGAAATTATGTTTTAGATATACTGTTTAAAAAATTAAATTATATGTTCGACAAACTAAATCAAATTGGTTTCATAATTTTAATATTATTTACTTTTTTATTTATGCCTCTCACTTCAAAAACAGTTTGGAAAATCGGAACTATAATAAAAAAATCCATCGTTTCAAATTCACTTTTTCTTCCTTTTTTCTAATTTTAGTCTACAAATTGAGGTAAAAGCCATCTTCATGTCCAATTCATACTCAAAAAATATTAAGTATAAATTTCAAAATCTTGTGTCGCATAATTAGACGACCTACGACCAAGTAAATTGTTGTCAGCCTACATTCCAAACAAAAATATTCAAATCTCCCAGCACCGATTTAAACCATGCCACGAAGATCGTCAATGTCATGGTCATATTAACATGTGGAATTAACACTTACGACTTAGTACCGAAATTCGGTTAAAACAACAAAACTGAAGCTGCTTCCTACGAAAACTAATGTCCTTCGGTGTATCTCTTCAAAACCAGTCAAGCATTCGCAAAAGGATAACTGATGAAAATTTATCGATAAACACAACCAGAGGTTTTTCCATGTCGGAAGCAGGCTTTCGATTTCTTTATGCCACTATCTATACCGATGCAATAAATCATAAGGATAGAAATACGAAAGGAATAGAGGCAATCGGGTGAACGTTTCAATGATATTGATCATTTGCAAAAGGATATCCGAATTGTGAATTGCTCAAGGTCAGGCTGAACGAATTCTATCGACAGTGTAAAAAAAGGATTATGAATGAAAAATTCAGGATATTGACACAAGTTTCGGGCTAGCTGTGTGCTAATTTTTGTGATAGCTAGGTGATCATGATGAATGGAAACGATGTTGAAATTTGTCAAGATTGATAAGTTGTTGGTTTTCGTAAGGTAATAATCAAATTTCTACATGTATTCTAAAAAAAAATGTGCGTTAAAGGAAACTTATGCAATAAAATATATGCTGTTTCAAGATTACCGACTGATTAGTCTGTGGAGAATATTTAAAGTGAGTTGCATTCTTTTTTAATACTTTTTTAAGTAACCACTCATAAAAAAAAATTCATTTTAAATCACCCTCTGCACTTGCATTGTTTTTTTCTCAAAAATTTGTAACTAGTCTATATGTCATATGACATCACGAAAAGGACTTGTCAATGTAATTTTTACATCCTAAGAATTCATTTGGTTTGTGGAACAAAATTTTTCGTTTTCATTTAGCATATGCCGCCTTTATTAAATGAAGCCAAAACTAGTTATGGTAAGCACTCTTCTACTCTCTATTGAATTTCATATTGTATTTTATATTGTATTTCCATCATTTTTAGGAGATCCCTTGCAAACAATGTATTCTCGGCCACACAAACAAAAGCCAAAGCAATCGAATAAATTTCCTAAGACCATGTTCATCAAACGAAACCATTTACCACGTGATCCACCAATTATGACCTGCAATAATTGCCTATATCCCATACCGAAAACATTGAAAGTCAGTTATGTCAATGGATATACTCATTTAGTGGCCGCTTTTATGACCCCAGTCCTACTCACATGGATGCCCTATACTTTTCGATTTACTAAGACGATTGTTCATCACTGTCCATTTTGTCACGTGCAGCTTGGTGTGACTGAATTCAAGCCGTTCAACAAATCTAAGAAAGAAAAGAGACTCAAGTTGAAGTTCCAACCACCTACCGAGTCTAGAGGGCGATTAGTTGATGCTGCTACACCAAGTCGCCCTCCTGTTAGACGAGTTTCTTCGCGAGAGAGCTTGAAATTCTTGCAATATACTGTAATAGATGAGTCGGCAAACTTACGGGATCATATGCGACCGTTGCACGTCGCCAGCTCTGTCAAATCATCTATTACACCATTCAATCTGCTCGCAGAAGCTGTATCAAGTTCGCAACTTGTTCCATTGATTCGTAAAGCTAACATAAACCCAAACGCTCCTCCGTCATCGGAAGGGGCTTCAGCCAAAGTCAAATTTGATACGAAAACTCCCCGAGTTGTTGCATCGTTTTTAAGTATGAAAACTGCTGAAAGCGGATCGTCGAAGGGAAAGTCAGAGGCTGAAATCGCAGCACACTGTCTCTATACAGCTATACCAAAAAGCGGGTGCCAATTTCTGCCACAAACCCCTAACGATAGTAAAAAAGCAACACCACGACCTAGTCGCAAAGGATCGGGAACTGAGATGCCTCATGAGAGTGCCTCAGCTGAAGACTTGGAAAAACGGATAGACAAATCGGCAAAGTATAAGAAATGTAAAAAATGCCAAAGGCATAAGAAACCTAAGAAACGAGACCCCGACCTGGCGCTCGATGTAGACAGTTAGAGCGCAAATCTCAGGAGGCAATTGTGTAAGAAATGCAAGATGGCGATGTTGGATGAGTATTTTGCCCCGTGGCCATAAGAACAAGCGGTCCATAGCTCGTTTCGTTTTGAAAATATGGTAATTTCTATAATTACTCCACAGGTAAATCGTTACTTGAGAAAACTTTTTTTTAGCTCATATAATCTTACTGTAACTTAAAAGAAACTGCTATATACTTGGGGAGAACTATTTCTTGGAGTGATAGGAAGAAAACGCCATGACCTTGCTTAAGCTATCACATTTATTTTTGTAGTTGAAAGTATTTAATTTATTTGTTATAATCAACCTCAGTTCAAACTGATTTATCAACGAACGTCTAATGGGGATACTAATTATTTTTTGCTCTTTTAGAGATTAAGCTGGGCCTTATGCAAGGTAAGATTATGTAAGTTACCTGATAAATCTTTACGGTACTATCCTTACACCTCTTTAGCTCCTTTTATGAATCATTGTGAAAATACGCCACCATTGCCAAAAGGCGCCCAGCGTGGGCTAAGAAGACTCTTTTCGCTGCAAATGAAATTTAAAAATGTAACTATTTAAAATGAAATATTGTGTCTTATTCGAATGAGGAAACACTTTGAAAATAATCGCATTTCTTATAATTTGAAAGCCACAATGCTTCTTATATTCCTCGCAGTTAGTTTATTTTCGTTCGAACGATTCTAAAATATTTCAACTGAGACCACATGCAACTTCACTTACATATCTAATAATTTAGTCACACCAAGGCAAAACAGCTAATTTTTTTCGATAATAACAGTCAAGCAATCATTCGCAGCTTCCGATAACGCCGATATGAAACCTTCAAGAGCATTATGAATATTAAATCGAACGCCTCATCTGCGATCATAATTCTCTCTTTTTCCTACATTTCAGAAATCGACTCTTACGAGATCTAGGTGGATTTCACTTTAGCAATCTAAATTCATTTAGTATGGACTACTAAGGCAGCCTCAGAGTGGTGTTTTAATACAATTTCGTTTACAATCAACTCCACGTCATAAGAAATTTTTTCGAATATTATCTGCACCAGTACTATAAATAAGAGTACAGTAAGAGAACAGACTACGACAATGACAACAACGACGAAGAATCCTCAGGAATCTTCCTTGTTACCCTCACGAACTCGAATGAATCCGGTCTTGTGGTGGTTTTATCGAAAATTCTCATCATCATCGCTCTTTTAATTTAACGATGGATTGATTGATTGATTGATTGATTTGGCGAAGTGAATTTATAAAAGCAACGTAATGGCTGGTGCAAAGGAAGTGAGAGAAAATAATGATAGCGACGAACGACCATTCTATTGAAAACCGTTTCGAGTAACGTCTGGTTGTATTCAGATGAAGGTGAAAGGACACGGCAACTGTGATGCCGGAATGACGAGAAGATATTTTCTAGGATATTTGGTTAAGTGTATTAATCGATCAATATAGCGTTAGAGAATAGCAATAAATTGATTAATGTGAAAATCGAATATCATTCCATTCTTAGTATGTCGTCAGTAGGCCTAATCGTATAAACGGATTCAATGTTGGACGCGTGTGGTGAGTACTTTTGGATAATACTATGTAATGCCTGCCTAAAAAACTTGGATGAATCATTAGTTTAATTGATTTACCCTGGCTTTTTCTTTGCGAATCTGTGTACATGCACTGGCAGCTATAAATCTTTTGAACATCCGTACGACTGCCAGTGCTTATTTTTCGGCCCGATTTCATCGCAAAAGGTACCTACATAAGATTAGGCTATCACTGCATTGCGCCTCTTTACAAAACAAGCAGTTGACTGCAGAAACGAACACTGAATTCAGTCCAAATGCAATGAACTGGGAAAACAAGAATTGGGTCATTCCTTACCACTTCAAAATCGTGTGTAGAATCACGACTGGAAGTAGGTTATACTGGACGTAGACATAGATATTGTCTGCTCACCTTCGGACCAGGAACGATAATAGCCTTGACTATCAAGTTTACTAGCAATATTTCTAGTCCTCTGACTTGGCATAGTGATGATGGTGCTCTATTGAGTGAAAAAAAAAAATAGAAATTGTATCCATCTTCTGCGTTGTTTTCTTACACAAGAATATTGAATTCGTCATATCTATTCAAATAAGACACTTTTCTTAAATATCATTTAAGATGCGATTTAATGTCTCATTTTATTGTGCGTTCATTAAATTGAAATTCAGCCTGCCAGTAAACTTCAACCAGATTGCTCCATCAAATTGATTCATTTCAACCGCACTCGACATTGACATTAATCCCTCCAAATCTATATTAACCATTTTTGTCATTTGAATTCAAACGGTAATAAAATTCTTTGCATCCGATTCTATATCATTCGAATGAAATTTTGTTGGCTTCTTAAATGAACTTTAAATGGGTCAAAGGTTGAATACTGCTCTGAGACTTTTTCATCAGCACAGAGGGCCACAACGATAACGACAATGATGGTGTTGATGGTCGAATAATTTACTTTGACATCCCTATTCTGTTTTATGCCCTCAGCGGTGCGGTACGTCTTTCGCCAGACGGCACAAAATTGCCGTAAAAAGAAGGTCTCTCGAAATGAAACTGACTGGCGCCTATGGAAAAATTGAAATATGGATGACAACGCAAGGAGATGGGCCGGTAGAGCCTGAAATGGTGAATTGAATAAGAAAGCGACGGCAGAATAGCAAAACTACGAGAATGACAGCGGCGTGTAAAGGAGTCACAGTGAATACGATAAAGATGATACGTTCTTGTAAGAAAGTGTCCTTTCCATATGATTCGGTGCTTTTGAGACTCGGGCCAAGTGTCGTTTACAATTCTCACGGGTGTTATTTATTTTAGCTATGAGTAGGGACCGACTATGCGGTGGAGCGAATTTGATGTGGAGTCGCTTTTGGGAGCAATGTTTGTAACGAGATGTGTGTATGTAAAATTCGGTGGAGTAAGGTTATGTGTGTATGTAAGGCTTTGTGATGGTTTTGTTTAATAGGCTCAACTTGACGTTTAAAGGCGAAACAAAATCTTAAGGAATATTGTCGGCAATTCCTCGCTTAAATGAAATAGGTTTACAAACAAACGGTTTTATGCATAAATTGTTTTGTTTTTGTTTTGCATTTTTCCATATTATTCATTTCACGCTTCGATTTTCGGCTACAATTGTTCCAAAAAAATTGTCTGGTGTAGTCCAGTTGTCCGAAAAACTATATGATCTCGGTGAAAGGGTGTTTAAATTATGCGTGCATACTTCAGATTGCATTGCAAAAATATTCCAGTCCACCGCCTTATCATGGAAAGCTAGCTAAAAGATACTTAGCCCAAAATGTCAATGATATGATCGTGATTTCCACCATAGCTTTTACGTTTCCTGTGGCATAAATAAGTTCTATCTACGCATCTATGGTGAAAAAAAAGTCGTATTATTCTAAAATGTCGGCTTTTATCGAACTTAAAATGTCCTCATGCTAGTATCATACACTAATGATAATATCAATATGTTAGCACTGCAATGGTAGAATTGCGAAGTGAAGCCGAATATGGCAGTCTTCTTCCCCACTTCGATGCACTTGAACTTTTTTTGTTGCTTAACCACCGGTTTGATTGGCAGTATTCATTGGCCACATGTTGGCAGTGGTGGATCTAACAGCAGGTGAGTTTACAGTGTATTTTCGGTGTTTTCCTCTAGTGTAGATGGTCGAAAAAATCTGCTTACCAGATCACCGGGTGAGCTAACACCACGAGGTTTGTGAGGTTTGACCCACAAAAAAAAATCTACGTCTATAAACCCATGAAGTTTCGAGTCGGGACCCGCCTAAGCACTGCTTCAACCCGGTTGTGATGATCCACCTATTGATAAACACGGACTTCAAAAACTACCAAAGCTCATGGGTCGGTAAGGCAACTATCCTCCCGCTTTATACGCAGTACTTTCTCAACATATATTGAATTTGCGCGCCAGCTCTCCTCGTCTCGCAGCATTGCATCTACAATCGACTCATGCCTGGCCAGGCCGAACGTGGACCCAATAGTGTGCCTCAAACTCATATGAAGCGACTGCACATCAAGAATGTGTGCTGAGAATCATCGAGTAGTCACACAGTACCGGCAGAACGGTGTGACCATCTTACCCTCTATATTTCCTGAAGGAACCGTGCTATGTCAAGAATTGACAGTTTCTACGATTAAGCCAAGGCTCAAGAAGACCAATTAGCTTAGCCGTCCAGCGTCCTTTATCACTTTCACTCCAACATTGATGCCAACGTTCGAAGGTTAGAGCCTCAGAGCCTCAGTTCGGCTCAGCTCTGAGCGAAAGAGGTACTCTGCCTTGCGTTCTCGCATTAGTAGATCAAGTGGGAATACTCCTGATACTGCCATTCGCAGGTCAGCTTCGCGCTGGGTACAGGCGACGAGCTTTCGGAACTTCTAGTTTATAGCGCATTGCCTCAAATTTCGGCTCCATATAGCAAAATGGAATACTCAATTACCATCACCAGCCTTCGTCTCGTCTCATTGGGTCCACCAACGCTGCCCATTAGTCTAGTCAGCAAATTGACGACTACTAGAAACCTGTCACATGCCCTGTGGATAGCTTGGTATCCAGAGTTAGCTTGGTGTCCACGTTCAACGAAGCCAACTGTTATGTTGTCAGTTGGTATCTTCCGCTTCGTCAGTATGGTAATCTCTGTTTCATCCACGGACCCATTCTCCTCAAGACTTAGTTAAGTCTGAGTTGAGTGAAACCGGCAGATCTGGAGGTGATTACCATTGCGATGTGTAAGCGTAGCTTGCCAGGAACACATCTGTAGGCATTTTCAGAAACAAGAGATCATCTTCATGATGTTCCAGAAGTCCTAAGATTGACCAGTGTGCTGCACCTGAGGTGACAGGCCTTTTTTGGCGCAGTGCAACTATTGGTCCCTCAAATAGTTCCACATCATGGCGGGCAAGTAGACAAGGATACGGAAGCTCAAGGACCCGAAAGATGAGATTTACATAGAAGTCTCGGCCAAGAAAATCCTTGGCTTTCTGTTGTGGCTTCGTATTGACGATAAGTTGTGTCAGTTCAGTAGCAGCAGTGCTTGACATAAAGGTGCCAGTTTTATTGATTTAAGGCATCGTTTCGGTAATCGTCATCATCTCAATAGTTGAGTCCAGCACAGTCTCTTTAACAGGATTTACTCTATCACCCTGTTTCAGATAGAGATATTCCTGCAAACAACAGCAAATCAGTCGCAGTTTGTTTATAAATAGTTGCGAAACGTCATTAATTTTAGGGAATGTTGTTGTTTTCAGCAACAATTCTACAAATATTCAGGAAGTAAGTTTTCGAAGCGACTAGACCGACGGAATCACTTGACCCGCGATTAAGTTTGAGATTTCATGCGTAGTGTTTTCCATTTTCCTATGTCAATAAAGCCGGTGTTTTTTTGAATTAGAAAGAGTGAATGGACAAAATGTTGATTCTAATATTAACTATGAACTTTGTTTGTCAGTAAAGAAAAATTATGAGCAAGCTTACGATAAATACTAGATTAGTATCATGGACGATACCAACGCATGTATATTAATTGAATTTTATGACCCTACCCCTAATAAAAAAACACGGAAGAAACTAAAAATATGCAAAACCCTATAATCATTTCGAGTTCTTCATTAATTTTCAATTTCTATGAAAAAGGATAGTATTTTAACAATACATATTTTCATTATTCACCGAACTAAGTTTTACCTAGGCTACGGAGTACGAAACAAATCAGCCACTAGTGCTATTGTTACTATATGTTATTATATTGTTACTATAATGTTACTATGTGTTATTGTTACTATATTTACAGCCTAGGTCCGAGTCTACTTTGACAGTAATTAAGTCTGCGTTATGGTTAAAAAAAATCATTTGAGCCCTGCATGACTCTCGATGATAACTTCCTCCTCTTCGAAGTATTTCACTTCTTCTGTCTCCTTGTATTAAGTGCGTTTTTTGCACTCCTGAGCAGATCAGATTTGGCTAAGTATTTGAATACAACATCAACCACTCCCACTCCAACGTCACTGAGGTAGAAATTAGCTTAGGTGCTGTTGTTCATGAGCTTACATGTAGAGTGTGTTGATAACAGTAAGAGTGGTCATAACGGATCGTACCATTGTGCTATTGACTGTTGTGAAACCGGCTGTTTAAATTGCATGAATTTGCATAGCATTTCGTAATTGTCAATTATTTTGCATCAAATATTGTAGTATGCGGTTTTGAGTGTTTTGATACACGCATTACATTGTAGATTATTTCATATGTTTTGTAGATTATTTCATATAGTTTCATGTCTGATTTCGCTTAAAACCTATATAAGATTTAATTCAGGTGTTTTTTAACACAGCAACATTATCGAATACCGCAAGCTTTCTGCTCGGGATCGTTTTTTTGCAATCATACTTTAATCTTTTCTGCCAAAGGGCAAAAAACCCACTTATTATCCTACAGTGAACTCAGTCAGTATCCAATGTATGAGCTTCGAACAAACCAGCCGTACCACCCAATAACATGTCAGACGAAAGCTGGAATGAAAGAGCTCAAACAAGAAATCGGCAGCCCCGATAACCGATTCAAGACACCCACAAGCAAAAGCTTCAAGCAACTGCTTATATATCCTGGAAAACATCAGCTCGACACAGTAACTTTCAGCTTGGATACTAGATGGCAAATAAGCTTTTATTTTCAGAACTAAATTTTAGCCTAAGTTTAATGTCCAAGCACCTAACATGCTTTCAATTGATCCGTTTTCGCAACGTCCGATGAACTCGAACAGCAGCCTCCACCCGATTTTCGCAACGAATGTGGATTCGGATTGATAACTTCTGTGTTACGGTCATAAATACCCAGGAAATGATTGCAAACGGCACAGTGGAGATACTCCTTGGTGGGTGGCGGGAATAAGCATGGCAGAAAACAAAAAGGCCAACAGGTTAGAATAAATGCCGCCCCGATAGGCGAGTGTGAAACCTGGAAATAGAGATGCGGTATTATTTCCAGTATTTAAAAAAAAATCATTACACTGATAACATAGTCGATTATTTTATATTATGTTCAACCAAAAATATCCTTACTTACTTTATCGACTTGGGATTTGATCATTGGACGCTTGTTAGCTCCACATTCCGGACACACTATCGTTGACTTTCCTGGGCGCCATTTTTCGATTGATGTCTTATATAACTTCCGTTTGCCGGGTCGTTGTGAGGACAATGGTCGCTTAAATTTATACTGTCGTTTGTACAGTATTTGAGTTTGTTTGACGTCGCCAGGCTGCTGCACGCATTCCGTAGATTGCGATGGAGTGGTCACCACAATTACCTGTTGTTTTGTTGGACTACAATCCGGATCATCTTGACACGTTAAACTGGGCGATTTAGGTCGGGTAATAATTTTATTTGCCTCTTTACCGATTTCTAGGATTTTCTCTACGACATCTTTTAAGAGGGAGAAGAAGCGTATTTAAAAATCGGGTAGTCAAATGATAGCTCCTTACCTGTAGGAAGAGTGCTTCTTGTATAATCTTTCAAAGTTATAGGCTCCGATGAAATTATTTCAATCTTGTTTGGGTCTTGTGTGTCATCCAGCTGTACATTCTTCTTAGGTGGATCGTTTCGTTCTTGGCTTTGTTGTTTCAATGACACCAGAGATGCCGCGACTGTTTGTATTTCGTCTGATGACTGAAGTGTGACTTCGGGGTGAACATCTCTGATATGATAGACCAGAGCAGTGGTATCAGCACGATTGCATTCCAGTATTTGACAACAGAGAAGACAACGGACACGTAATGTATCTTTTTGACATTCTGACATTAAAACGTATTTAACAATAGCAAATTACATGCAGACAATGGAATGGATAAATTTGAAACTGATTCTTGACTGGGCTTTTAATATATGCTATCCTTACATATACTTACAAAAAATTTCGACAATTCAATCAGGTTGTACTTTAATCGGCTGCCAAATAAATGACAAATTATTTAATGACTGTGACATCGATTCCTTTGTTCAATTTCCCTTCATTCACTTTTCAAGCGGTCTTTAAGATATTTCAATCAAACAACACGTATCAGATATCATGTTTTATTTCTTTCATTCCGCAATTCACCATCGGAAAATCTACATCATTCACAAAACCGATTTCACCTTGCCGGACGTACCAATATAGCAGCCACAATGACTGCAATAATGATTCCGCTCGAATCCGTACGGTAGCTTATTATTTCGAAATTGATACGTTCCATCACTGAAACAAATGAAACTTAATGGCTGTCTATCTGCTCAGTGAACGAAATGCTTACGTGAAAATTGACATAATAATCAGAATCGACACTGCATGGAGTCGACCCATTTCATCATGAACGTCAGAGAATCCCGACTGGCCACACGATGGACAGGCTATCATCATAGCTTCCTTGTGTGTTGGACGCTTACTCACACTCGAATCGTCATGCGAGTTCATCATATTACTCTCTCGAGGACACCTAAAAGAAGTATATATTAAACGGTTATCGATACTGATAGAGTTTTAGGGCTGCCTTAAGGGGTTAGTCCACTGTTAAACTACTCAAAATAATTTTTTTTTTTAAACAGCTACCAACAAAAAACAATTCAAGATATCGATTTGAAATTTTACATGCATCTTTATTGAAGCTAAGAGTTAGCATTTTCATTAGAAAAAATTATTAGAAAACAAAATGGCGGCAACCCCAATGGATCGCCGGAGCACCGCCGAAAAAAAAAATCAAATTGCGCCTCGTAAATTCCTGGACGAAATAAGCGTCTGTGAACAAATTACCAAAAAGATTTCATTGGTTTTGAGTATAAAGGACTGCACGGGCCTAAATTTAGAACAAAAAAAAATTTTTTGACGATCTGGGAAACATTTTTTTGATTAAAAAAATTTTTTTTATTTAGTTTTTTGATTCAAAAGTATACCACTTTTTTTTTAATCGCTTTAGGGCTCTAAATTTAGGCCCGTGCAGTTCTTTATGCTCAAAACTAATGAAATATTTTTGATAATTTGTTCACAGATGCTTATTTTGTCCAGGAATTTACGAGGCGCAATTTGCTTTTTTTTTTTCGGCGGTGCTGCGGCGATCCATTGGGGCGGCCGCCATTTTGTTTTCTAATAATTTTTTCCAATGAAAATGTTAACTTTTAACTTCAATAAAGATGCATGTAAAATTTCAAATCGATATCTTGAATAGTTTTTTGTTGGTAGCTGTTTAAAAAAAAAGTTAATTTTGAGCAGTTTAACAGTGGACTAACCCCTTAAGCCATTTGAAAGTTCGAAACACAAAAAAACGTGTAAATGATATTTTATATTTTCAAAAATTATTTAATTGTAATTTTGTTCACATTTGTTTCTTATGCTAATGGATATTCATTAATTTTCTGAGCTCAGTAATTTTCGCGTATATGTTCCAATGTATGTGTCACAATTGGGGCAATGTTGATCGATATGAAGACAGCAGCCACACAGGCACGGTAGGCAACAACATCTAAAAGATGAATAATTCCGGTCAGAAACATGTAAGTACACTTATGAAAATTATAGAAGTCTGCACTATACGTTTTGTTCACATACCGAAAATTCCTTTTACGGTAAATATATATACAATTATTTATTTTATTAACAAAGCGCTTGCATATAAAATTCATTCAAGTGTACTTACAGAATGGGACAAAGGACGCAGGAGAGAATATACGTCCATAGTGTTGGCTTGAATTCGACTCTTGTTTGTACTGACTCTCCACAATGTGGACAAATAATTGTGTGCGATGAAGGACCAACAGCAAAATTTTTAATTTTATTATTTTTATTGCCATCCATTTTGTGCAGAACTGATGTAGGTAGTGATAATTGTTGGTTTCATGTAAGTAAATTGAAAATTAATGATGAGTTTCTGAAACGATTTCACGTGTGTAAAGTGTATGTGTATTGTTTATTCTATTTTTCTGTTATTCTGCAAGCGGAGTGTGGTGAAACTCGAAAAAGATGCAACAATCAAAATATAAGCCATTCCCAAAAGACTCGTATTTAGGGAGAAGTGCAGTCAGAAACAAGGAACGTAAGTACTTGAGGAAAAATCTAAAACAGTAATTTAAACTTGCTTGTGTAGTATAATGTGTAAAAGAGGGTTTTCAAACCTAGACCAAATGTACCGTTTTTATCCGTTTTTAGTGTACTCGTTTGCGAGAAGTTTGACTCGACTGTCTCAATTGTTGAAATATTTCAAAACATCCCGATGGTTTTGAGTTCGACTCAAATGTTGACTCGATGGTCATGGATGGACAATCGAGACAATTGAATAAAACATCTCACAATCTAGGCGTAGTATTTAGTCAGTCACGTCAGTGACAGTGACAGTGACAGTGTGATAGCCTACATCACTGTCACAAATTCAATTCATTTGAAAACATTTCAAGTTCACTTTTTCAGAAATCTATGAATATTATAATTTAAACAAACGGTATTTTTTAAACTAAAGGGTAAATAGATATTCTTTGCTTTATTTACAGCAAATAATTGACACAGTATATACAAGCTTGCTGGAATTAAACTGTTTTCTAATTTTGTAGTATTTTCACTAATAGCAAAATTTCAGCTATGTAGAAAGCTTAATTTCCAGAATACTTGTGTGTATAGAATTAAACTAAAAAAAAAGATGTGTCGTTTAAATTAGTAAAATCAGGCTGAGGTCGAACAATTTTCAAAAGAAACGAATCTACATAGTATGCTCAATTCTGGGAGCCGGTATTGCTACCGTGCTTGTGCTGGCATAGCTGCTGTTATGATCACCAAATTGTCACAATACACTATCACTATACACAACACAACACAAAACTAAGTGACGCTAGCGACACGGTTTGTTGAATACAACATGGTGGCGAATACGATAACAAATTTTTGAATATTCATTATTTTCAAATCCATACATCCAAAAAGAACAAAAATATTGAATAAAATTCAGTCTTGTGGTGTATAGCACACCAAAAAGACACGATATTCAAAACATAAGCTAATTTTGTTATAAAATCTTTCATTGCAAAAGAGATAAACTACAAAGCGACCGCAAGTTTGCCAGGCACTCAGAGGCCAGGCATAACAAAAAGCTCTGACACAATTTCGAAAAGATTCCAAATACTCAAAACATTCTCCTGCAAAGCGGCAGCAAGTACGCCAGGCAGAAGGCCAGGAAAAATAATCACTGTAGATTCTGTAGAGATCAAGATTTCAAATGTGAATCTCATCACATTGCACAAACACAATATGTCGCTGAGACTATAGATGCAGCTGAAAAACATTCAACTTTTTGGCTGACTACAAGTTTGACCTATCGTAGTTTTCAATTACTGGCGGTAGCGTTTTCAATAAAAACTAACAATATATCTTTTAAAGTTCGTATATTTATTACTTCAGATAACAACACATCTATTGGCAATCAAACTTGGAGAGCTATCAGCTTCGGCTACGAACTGGAGCACTGTGTTTGGTCCTTCTCAAATTCTACGTACAGTGCTGGTTATGGTAAAAACTACAGTACCTACTTCGAGGGGCATTCAAATATAAACGAACCTTTTCCAAAAAGAAATGTATTTTACATTTAAGAAGAAAAGAGACTTTTTGGTTATTAATCTACATAATTACCCTCCTTTCCCATCCAACAGGTTGGTTCATGCCGTTTTCGAAGAATGACTTCGGATGGGTATCCAACCAATTATGCAGGAACATGTTGATCGTTCACAAAATGCTCTTCCCCAAGTGCTTCCTTGAGAGGCCCAAACATATGGAAGTCGCAAGGTAGAAAGTCAGGGTTGTAGGGAGGATGATCAAGTGTAGTCCAATGCATTTCATCAAATTTTTGGGTTGTTAGTGCAGCAGTGTGGGGTCTAGCATTATTGTGCAAGAGCATGACGTCTCGGATGCGTTGACAGCACCTTTTTGGCCGAAACGCAGCTCGAACCTGGTCAAGAAATTCACAGTAGGAAGCAGCGTTTATTGTACGACGATCGTGAAAAAAGTCAACGAGTAAAACACCTTGAGATTTGCAAAACTGCGGTTAACTTCACCATACCGTCTGACAAGCGAGTTTTGGATTTTGATGGTCCTGGCTTCCAATCTTTTCTCCACTACATAGAGCTCAAAAGTATAGTGGTGAGCCCAAGTTTGTACACACGGCACAATGCGTTGCAAATAAGCCTGTCCTTTATTTTGAAAATGAGCAGGAAGCGTTTGACAAACTTCAACACTCGAATTTCTGTTCTCTTGGATTAGCAGACGCAGAACCCCCCTCGCCGAGATTTTTCAGAATTCTAGGTGCTCTCGGATGGTGTTGTGTACACTTCCCACACTGCTTCCTGTTTCCCTAGTGATTGATGCTACCGTGGAGCGACGATATCTTTCAATGAGCTCGCCAAAAGCTGCGACATTGCCAGGTGTAATGCTGGAGCGGTGCATCTTTCATGCCCTTCTTTGAACTCGGCACACCAGACTTTCACTTGTGGTCATGAAATAGCATTCTCTCCGAACTGTGCACGCACTCGGTTTCGAATTTCAGCTGGTTTAACGACGTCGGTCGTTAAAAACTTTATTATAATGCGTTGCGTAACTGAAGGATGAATCTCTCTTTACCAAAATTTACCAAATTTTGCTAATTTTTTGGAAGGCAGCCCAAATATCTTCCTATCCCTGTAGCTTTCAATGAAGTCATGGAATGAAAACACAATTTATAGGGTTAGATGATTTCGATATGAAGCAGTTGTGGTAGACTTTAGTTTGCATTTTGGTAAAGTGTTTTGGGTTGAATTACATTATTATTCATTATTTCACTTATTTGTTTTCCTAATATTGTTATTGATTATTTATTACTATTGCTGTTTATTAATTATTTTATATTAACGTTCAATTGCATCTATTAATTAACTGAAACAATCCGCATTTGATTGAGTAAGTTAGTAGTTATTAAGAAAGTTGCTGGTGAATTTGGGCTCATAGACATTTTTTGATTTATTATATTATTGATTTTCTTTGACTCTCGATTGTTTGCTTTTTAAATATCCTGGATAAAGGTTGTAGTCTTCCATACCTTTATGTGTGTGCCACAACACTGGAGAAACAGATTTTCTAAAAATCCACGTAGGGCTGAGCTAGCTGACTTGAGCTCAATATTAATATTTTACTGTAGGCGGCTCGGCCGATTCAGATTCTGTACAAAGTTCAAATATGCATATTACTCAACTCTATCCTTTTTTCCCCGCTTTTGTTCGCCTAGATATGAATTGCATAATTGTGATCACAAGACAATTGAATCAGGCCAATATAAGTTTACGCGAACCCTTTTTTATAAAAATAGCTTTCCATGTTTGGAATGTTCTGACCAACGATCGGTATTTCCTGATTAAACTATGTTCCAACATCCCAAACTATTCTACTTTTGAAGACATACCATTTTGTAATCCTCGTGCGGTACTCAGAGCTCAGACACTTTTGTAGTGCCACTCTCAAGATCTTTCATTTGTTATCTGTCGACTTTGACAAGACTTTTGATGACGAACAATGCCATGGAACTAAGTCCTCAGCTTCCATCCTTCTCAAATTTTAAGCTGCAAAATTATCACCGTTTAATTGGAATTATCTATAGGTTGATTGTGAAATTGAATGAAACTATCAGGTTTCTCAATAGTTTTTTTTATGTTCAGGTCAGCTTTGAAAGTGTCTCTCAAATTTTCCAAAGTTCTGTCAAGCTTTTCCACCGGAAAAATCTAAAACCCAAACATGTTTATCAAAAAAAAAACATTTGTCATCTTGTATGAAATTTTTCATATTGTATGAATATCAGCTGATTTCAATCGTCAGAAACAAGCGGGAAAATTGTTTTCTAATTAAAACATATTCTCAACAACATCCAATTGCTATAAATAACCATACCAAAGAATTTGTGTAACAAGTGTTTTCAAAACAATCAATGATTTTGACGGTTTGTTTACATAGATATTTAAGACCGTCACGCTAGCTAAATTCTGAATTTCAGCTAGAGACAACCTATAAGCAGTGATCACGTTGTTTGTGCGAACACACGACTATAGTATAAAAATACACAATGTGAAAGTGTTTGTGAACATAGCATAATTTTTTTAACTGAAACCTGGATGGCAACTATACTGTTAGTGAAAATTATGAAAGATTTTTTTCTCAATCGCATTTAATGCCACTGAAATTCATATTTAAGTATTTTAATTCAATTTGGACGAGAGCCAATCATAACGCATAGCGATGCTGACTAAAAAATAATCGCTACGAAAAAACACTTTCAATGATATATTTTCAGCTCTCGATCTATATCTATAGTTGTTGTACAGAACAGATATTTCTGCGCAATTTTTTTCGCCGCCTTCGAACAGCCACAAATAATCCAAACCGGAGTAAATCCGAAGTGCTGTGTAGATAGAAAAACGAACAAAACTATTAATGACCTCAGAGATCTGCACTCAAGCTCCAGACTGGTAATGTGACAAACTTCAACAGAATTTTGATTCACTGGATAAATATTTGCACTCGAATGCGACTGATAGTTACCACCACTTGGGATTCACACAAATGAAAATTAAGCTACTTCTTAAAAAAAATGAATAAATTAAACTAACACATACACTTATTTAGGTATCTACCGGATTATGGAATGAACAGATGCAACAGCAGCACTAACGAATTGTAGGCGTAAGTGCCCTCGGGTGGATATTCAAATCAGTTCTTAAGAATAACTTTTATATCTTTGCAATTTTTTTAGAAGCACACGCACAGTACGATGTCACGGTCCAACTGTTACTTCTCGACGCGATACAACACAACAAACCAACATCATTGAATCGGATTTTCGGAAATCTCTCAATTCTCGTCTCTTTTCAAACGAATCTTCTTTAACAATGAAACTGAAAGCTAATTTAATGGGTTAGCCACAGATGCTAATGAATCTTTCACTTTAGAGACTTAATGTATCTAGTTATATGTATGCATCTATAATATAAATGTTTGCCTTAATTCTAAGTGGGTATTGCAAGAATTGAATAAACTGGCAACCAAATAAGATTACCGAGAAATTAAGAATCTACATAGTATCGATAAATTAATAATCTATATATAATCGTATGATAGAATACTATGTACAGATCGGAAATGCTTCCGAAAAATTGTTACTTTGTTATTTAAGAAATTCGAGACAGATATGTATAGCAGACTCAATGCAAGCGAAACTCCAGCTCTATATAGTCTTTTACATTTCATTGATCCAACTAAAGCTGACAAACGTTTAATTAAATTCATATGATTCAATTTTTTCTAGTTAATCTTATTTTCAATCTCAAATAATTTTCAAGGGCCATATTTCCTTTCGAAACTAGATATATTTCAATTTCTTCACGTATATCCAATCTGCAGAAAAAAGAGATCTTCAAAAAATATTTGAGATATTACGGTTAGATACTGGAAGCAAAAAAAAAATTGAAAATTAATTTGCCCAACGCACTCATATCATTATCAACTTGGCAGCATTTTCTGTCTTTACAAGGAAATCATATTAGAAGCTATCATAAACTATTTCATGACCAAAGTGTATCACAAACTATAAAATAACACACACTTATCAATGATAAGATACGTAGTTCGGCGTATCTATTCGTTTTCTAGAGCCTACTTCAAACAGGCTCATCTTCAACTCTAGATAAAACTAAACGAAAAATTGCACGATTCAGGGTAAAGGTATTCGTTACATACCACTTAACTGCAATATTTAGGTATGTGCAGATAAATAGCATTATTTTAAAAATGTAATTTAGTACTTATCTCTTGTTTTCATCTTCCCCTTCATTGATTTGAATATTATTTAGAATGGATATTTGTTCCGTATATTCTAGGGCATTTTTAACAAAAAATGAAAAACATCTACAACTCGACTCTATTTACATGAACATATATTTAAAATTATCAATAGAATACTAATTTATTTAAATAAATAGGCACATATATTGAAATATCGATATCTAATTAGAAAACGGCTTTATAAAAACATTACTCAAGTGAACAAACAATGAATATAAACATTTAGAATGTAACAAAGTTGGAAAAATATTTTTTGCGTTTTAAAAATATGTATTTAACAAAAAGGTTTTTACTTTTGATTCACTTTACGTTTCTGCAATAGACGCTAAGATTTGTAGGTTCCGATGAATTCATCACAGTTCGGGCAGTAGTGGTTCCCATCCTGACATGAATCTATACAGTACGGTAAACATGCACATGGCCAACATCTACAAAATAAAAGGGGCATGCAAAAATTAATTGAAATTATATGAACAATACGATTACAGTAAATATGAAGGCAGGTAATGAAAAAATGCCTTTTAGTAGACAAAAATTAATGCACTGAAATTCAAAGATATTTTGGAAAAATGACATTTTAATTCTTGAATATTTAAAGTAGGTACTGCAGGTGTCAATGGCATAAACCCAGTAACTTATACGATTGAATGAAGAGTTCACTATCCGAAACGAAGAATTGAGTTGGCTCTTTAAACACTTAAGCTTAGTATTGTCTACAAATTTCACGAGAAATTTTCATAGAAGTTTTACGTAAAATTTGCTTCGACGAAAATTAAGCTTGAAATTTAGCAAGTGTGGTATTCACTTCTTTGCGTGAAAAGGTCCTTGACAGTTTCTTTGCTTTGAAAATGCAGATGGCATTGGCAGTATGTCTCCACTCATTTTACGCCAATTTAATATGTGCAGTTTATACTTTCGAGCTAAAAAGTGAAATTGACTTCAATAAACTTTTGAATTTGAAAATTGAATTATGTTATCTCAATAAAGAAATCGATCGAAAATTGATGTTCTTAAAATTTTATGTGCCAGAAATCAACAGCGTCTCCGCTTTTCTGTATAAATTTTCGCACAAAAGTATTACCAGACAATGGAGACTTGTCAAAATTTATCTTCACGATTAAGTCAATAACAGCTTTTAGACGCAGTTGTTTAACGTTACTGAGCTAAGGCGGAAAGCACACACACTTAGTTTTAAAAGGCTTAGAAAGCGCTTAATTTCACGCACAAACTGCTCACAACAGTATTTTTGAGAGTGTTTTTAAGTATCGAAAATCTACTTACACAAAGCAACAAAGTATCAAAGCTACGATATGTGTTCCAGTGTTAGGTTCAAATCGCATTTTCGTAGAAATATGGGCACCGCATCTAGGACAAATACACCGAATCGGATCAGGCCCAACTACCACAGGTGCCTGAATAATTAGCTGAGGCTGATTTAATGCCGGATTTGGATCACCACTCATATTTTCAACGTTCGAAAATCGAATGCAGTGTTATGTCAAATATAATATGATCATCCTGCATTCAATATTATGATATGCTCTTCAAACGCGTTTGAGTACGCTTAGGACAAACTTAAATATATCGGATCTACTTTTCGATTAATAGATAGTTTGCACTTGATACTAAAAAAATTCTACGCAATAGTATCAATTGCTAATAGTAGATAAGATACACACACTCATTAGAAATTATCGCTTCTTATTTTTTTCAGCAGACAAGGAAAAGGCATTAGACCTCTGAACGCTCAAACACTTTAGAGCTGTCGAGCTCTTTGGCAAAATCAAGCAAATCTTACAGAAAGAAGGCACTTAACATTAAATACTGTTCAATAGTCTAGAAATTCAATGCTTTATAAATAAAAACATCAGCTTCAACTAAACGGCTACATCAGTTACAACTGTAAACAATGTTAGCTCAACAACCGCGAAGAAACCAACGCTGGACGTGTAAAATGCCAACAACTCGATGATAGACATCCTTCAAACACTCGAGTAGATGTTCCATATTTTTGATTACTTCTTGGCCATGAAACGGGACAGCCTCATTGACCTTTGGTTGCTTTACGACACCGAAGACGGACTGAGAAGAAAATCTGACACCTTAGGCGTGGCAGCGAAGTCAATTTCATGACCTGACCTCTGGAACATCATGTTGCAGCGGCTATCGCTGCTAGAGCAGCCAATTTCACCCAGCTCAAATTTCACCAGGTCATAAAGAGAGTGGAGTGGCGGACGTCTGAGCACGGCCTACAGATAGTGGTCTCAAGAACCGAGGTCTTCATACTGTCGAAGCGGAGAATAACAACTTTCATATCTATAACAGATGACTCCGTCGAGATCTCGAGCAGCAAATCGGTATCTGGGAGTGTCCCTAGACACCAAGCTGACCTATTGGGATCATATTCGCAAGGCATACGACAGAGTTCTACAAGTCGTCACATTGCTGAGTAGGCTAATAGAGAACAGCACGACGAAACGGAGGCTTCTAATTGCGGCGGTCAATTGCGTCTTACTATGTAAGGCCGAAATTTAGGGAGATGCACTCCAAAATAAGACAGTCCGGGCAATCATTGACAGTGCACAGCGCAAGAGTGCCATGGGTGTCGGCTGTACCTACCAAGGGATTTCAGATGAGGCAGCAATGGTGGTGTTGGAAGTAATTTCGCTATATATATTACGAGAACGCAAATTAAAGTACCTCTCTCGCTCATAGCTGGAAAATTGAGGTTCTGACGCACGTGCGTATGCAAACACTTCAAATTTGGCAACGGCGTTGGAACGAAAATAGCTAAGGACGGCAGACGGCTAAGCTCATTGGTCTAACAGATCCTTAGGTTCGCTTTTATGAGTTTCTGAAATGACATTGAAACTCCGGGAAATAGATTAACAGAATTTATGTGCCCACCGTGCAGCCGTTTCCATGTGGCTTAGCTCAACGACGCACTGCAGACTTTTTTGTATGCAATCTCTTCGTGAGTTTGAGGTAGATTTTAGAACCTATGTTCTCCTTGTTTACGTCTGAGACGATTTTAGGCTCAATACTACGAAACGAGGAGAACTAATACTCCGGCTCAACATACGTTAAGAAAGTACTGCACATAAGGCAGGAGTAGGGCTGCATTACCAACGCATGAGCTATGGTAGCTGTTGAAATCTGTGGGCACCTTACCTTTCGGAGCCCGACCGCTTCGAAGCGTTACTAATGTGATTCCCGCCTTGGACGTTAAAGAGCTAGATGGTATAGATGGTATTCTTTGATGAGTGTTACCTCACATGCTCTGCGATCTGATAGGTCACCCAAAAATCTGTTAGCAAATTTTTTAGCAGCATAAACTCTGGCTCATGATAACCGCTACAAACACTAATCTTCGAAGAAAAGTAGAGAAATCGTGTAGATTTTGAGTGCATATTCAACTACACATGCTCTTTATTGCAACCAATCTGCTTCAAAGGTCTTGCACCACTTTGATCTCAAGGATGCATTGAAACTCATAGGGTGGTAAGGCTTTCAGGGTCACATTGAAGTGATTACAAAATTTTGGAGAGTCAAACATTTGTTACCTATACTCATTATCGAATGCTTCTCTTACAAAGCTTTGAAAGCAGCATCTTCAATAACATAAATAATAAAATTGCTCAGTACCTTCAACACTTTGGCAGTACTGCAACTAAAAGTCTACCAGAACTGCTTTCACCAAAAATGGCTAATATCATCAAAAACTACTGAGATAGAACGATGTTTGGGCTTGTCATCCGAAACTCAAACAATTCAAAAATGCCTGGTGCTGGCTACCCTTCGCTAGCACTAAAGCCAAAAGTGTGCCAAATCTCCTCAAAGTTGAAACTAACCCACCCTGCGCATTTTACTTCCCTGCGATGACTGCTTTGATAGTTACAGGGACACAAAGAAATTTAGAAGGACCGCTGGAAGAAGTGTTCTAATTTTCGAAATCTTAATATTTGTTATTTATTATTACTAGCCATCATAGAATATCATTATGACATTGCTTAGTAGAGAAATGATAATATACCTTATATAAAATACCTTAGCTGACAACCCTATCATGATTTTTCAATTAAATTCCTACGAAATACGAACCGTAATACTGACCATTTACTTTATCAATGCGTTTTGATTTCATGACTGAACCAGAAGCTATAGAGCAAAAAGGTTTATTTTGCTGAGCAAATTTTCAAGTAATTTGGTAATGGGCTGCCGTTCTTGTGCAACACGTACTTTTGAAAATTATAATTTTACAGGGTAGACAAATTATTCATCAATAATTAGCGTTTTTGGTAAAGAAAAAAAAGGGAAACATTTTCAGGAGGATCAACGATTTGGAGGATTTTTTCACGTGCCTGGAGAAAGAGCAATAGGTGTGCTTAATTTTATTCTATGAATGAATCTACCATTAGCGCGATAAGGAAAAATGAAGACTCGATCAGGAAAAGCGTAGCAACTGGATCGTCGATGAGCAAAAGCACGGTTTCATACGTAATCGATGATACAGTTAGAAAAATGGAGCAGGTTTTAGTCACGTGAATAAAAAACGTGCTCTTCGATTCCAGCGCCACATTAATAAATGCTTATGTACATCAGTATGAGGAGATCTACAAGAATCTGACAAAAAACCGATCACAGCTTTTAATGACTGATTTTAATTACAAACTATTCGCGATCAGCCACCATTCAAACGGAACCATTGTCGAATGATAAAAGTAGCACCAAATCACAAAGCAAATAAAATTCGTATCCAATCGGGGATAACAATACTTAAACATTGTAGGATTGTTTTTGACAATATTATGATTATTCAAAATTTTGTGATTTTACTGTTTCTGATTTTTAGCGCACTCACACATTTATCAATTTCACAACATTTTCTATCTTTACAATGACGTCATATTTGAAGTTAAAATATAATAAACAGTTTCATGATCAAAGTGTATCACAAATTTTAAAATAACATACAATCATGAACGATAAAAATCATGTTTCAGCGTATTCATTCAAGTTCTAGAGTCTATTTCAAACAAGCTCAT
Organism: Nemotelus nigrinus; assembly: GCA_947369275.1. NCBI lineage: Eukaryota > Metazoa > Arthropoda > Insecta > Diptera > Stratiomyidae > Nemotelus > Nemotelus nigrinus. The sequence goes on along the minus strand of OX376372.1, from coordinate 223,061,498 downwards.
CTTCAACTCCAGATAAAACCACAAAAATCAAAACAAACATTACTATCAAATGAAAAATTGCACGGTTCAAGGTGAAGGTATTCATTATATACCGCTTAACTACATTTACAAGAATACTTAGACAAGTGCAAATAAATAGTTTTTTTTTGAAACTGCAAACAAAAACGCGACTATTGTTCTATCAAGAGCTATTAACATGACATCATCCGCTGAAATGTAAATTAGTGCATATCTCTAATTTTTTATCATTCTCTTCTTGGATTTGAATATTATCTAGAATGGATATTTGTTAAATAATAAATTTTCCACAAAATGAAAGGCAGCTACAATTCGAATTTTTTATATATATATGTATATTTAAAATTATCAATAGAATACTATTTTATTTAAGTAAATATGCACATATAATGAAATATCCATATCTAATTAGAAAATGGTTTTCTAAAATTATAATTCATGTCGAAACAATGAATATAAGCATTTCGAATGTAACAAACTTGAAAAAATATTTTTTTTTTTATTAAAAAAAATATGTGTTTAACAAAATAGTTTTTAGATTGAATTCATTTTTGGTTTTTGAATTAGAATCTAAGACTGGTAGGTTCCGATGAATGCATCACAGTTCGGGCAATAGTGGTTCGCATTCTGACATGAATCCATACAGTACGGTAAGCATACGCACGGCCAACATCTACAAAATAAAAGATACATGCAAAATTAAATGAAATATAAAATAAAATGCGCAGGTATAATAAAAAATATGTGTTTGAGTTGAAAAAAATATGTTACGTATTGATATTGAGACGTATTTTGGCATAAATTTCAGTTATTTACATCTTTGATATATGACTATTTGAGCACACAACTTTTAACACATAGGCTTTTCTGGTAAACACCTCAGCTGCAACTGTAAACAATGCTGGTTCTCCAAATTTGAACTCTACACCGCTCTACACTGGAAAATGCCAACAAATCGATGACAGACATAGTTCAAACACTCGAGTGGATGTTCCCTATTCCCGGTTACTTCTTGACTATGTAGTGGGGCTACGTCATGGACATGTTCACCACCAGGCGACGGAGTGAGAAGGAGACCTGTCCCCCCTGGAACATCATTTATGATGATCTGCTGTAGCTGGAAATGCCTGGGGATTTAATACTAATGGAGTCACAGTGGCTATCACTGTCAGATCTCCCAGTTTCTCCTAAAGAGTCGACCTAACTAATTGGCCTAACAGAGCTTTGACCAAACCGTAGCCCCTACCTTTGTAAATTCCTGATAGGATGCTTACTTCACGAAATACCTGAATAAAATTGGTATGGTAGGCATACAGAACTTCCGGTACTGTGTCGTTGTGACGACGCTCAACATTCATTTTTTGTACGGGGTCGCTTTGGAAGTTTGAGGCGCATCAGTTCAGCCTATTCACGATTGGGACATTTTACATGCAATGCTACAAAACGAGGAGAACTGACGTGCAAACTCAACATAAGTTTGGAAAGTTCTGTGCTTACAGCGGCAAGAGACGCATGAATTATCCTAGATGTCGAAGTCCGTAGACGCTGATATGCAGGTCAGCACGATCAAGTCGAAGCATTGCTCAGAAAGGTTCCGACTCGGAACTTTATGGGCTTGTAGACTATCTTTTCTTAGAACTTACGTCTCACCTGACTTCCGCCATCCTGCTCTTTCTATAGGAATTGCTTTTGACTTTCTATCCAGTAAAATTCCCTCGTGGCCGTTACGTTTTAACTACCATGAAGCAGGCTTAGCTAAGATGGCGAATGAAATTAGTTCAACTAATTGGTACTTCTTTTGCCATGGATGAACTATAGAAGAACTCGCACTCCGATCTTATAATTTAATCTTTAGCCACATCTCCCGCCTCACTCCGTCCAGTCATCACAGCAAATCCGATGATGCTTCTTAGTTTCGGCATAATTTGGCGTCCACCATCAAAGCAAAAGATACAACTCGAGCTTAATATCGTGCTTCAGGTTATTCTATTGACTACTTTGAATTCTCAAAGCTCCAATCAGCCGCAAAAAATGCCACCAAACAAGCTATGCGTGATTACTTCAATAGCATTGAGTCTTCTATATGCTCCACTTTTACGTCCACTACTTTTGCCGATTTTATGTTCCTTAATTGTTGCTAACCCACAGAAAATTTGTTATATTTTTGCGGAACATTTTTCAATTTTTTTTTCCAACAAAAGCCTTTACATCAATTTTCTGATGGTAATGACGGTTTTTGTCCCAACGGCATCCTGAACCTGTTCGTCAAATCACTTTTGTCGTCCCTGTGTGTTTGTTTGTCTGTTATTTTCAATCTTAGCTTATTTTCGGACTCATTTCCTTCATACCCGAAATCTGATCCAACACGGAGAGAAAAGTGTAATGAAATTATACAAAATTTGCAATTAATTTTATTGCAATAGTAGTAATTTTTTGCCCCATTACCTTTGTAATCAATTGCACTACACATTTTACTACTTTCTTGTGAATTATGTATACATGAATGTCTCTACTACAGCGCAATGAACATGTGTGAGTTGTAGTATGTAGTGGAATTGACTATTATTTGAAGGAAAATAGTAAATTTTCATCAAATTTGTAATAACATTCATGTTTTCACATCGGATTTTCGGAATAGTAAATTTTATTATCCACTGTAGTAAAAATCATTGCCGAAATTTCTCTCCGTGAAGTTGTAATATTCAATTACCGCCGCATTTGTTTCGTTTCTTACTTTAGCAAAGTGCTCGACAGAGTTGTTTACAATAGGCTACTTCATATCCTTCATTCCGTTCCTACTCTTGAGAAGGAGGGGTTTATAAAAGGCAGATCTTCCACCTCTAATTTCTTAACCTGGTCGCTTCCACCGTAGACCAACAGAAGCAAGTTTATGTAGTATAAACGCAGTCAAACGCAGTCGACTGTTAATTTCAAGCTCGGTCTTGTAAAGCTCGAAGACTATGGGGTATCTTGTGGTTCTCTTGTCCTGGTTCTCATCTTATGTTTCTAGTTGTACCTGTGCTGTTGTATCTGTGAATTCTTCGAAAGTTCGACACTAGATCCCTTGTTTTTCTGTTATATACCAATGCTCTCACTTCCTTTATCCATTCTCCCTGTCTTCTATTTTCTGATGACTTTAAGATGTTCAGAGTAATTGAATCGCTTGATGAATGAACTTTGAGGTCTGCGGTATTGGTGCTCTGTGTGACTACATATCAAATGTTTTATGCTAGTAAAACGTCTCGTCTTATATTTTCCTATTCCTTATTCGCAAATTTTTTCGACCATTTACACCAGAGAGAGAAAAAAACAGACATCTTTACAGCAATGCCGTAGAAACACAATCTTCAGCTAGGACTTGCCGATAAAACTGTCACTAATGCAGTCGTCAGTGCTCCTGATACTGATACTTTGCCGCACGATAGCTCATTAATAAAAAAACAATATATACCGTTAATACGACGGTGATGCAACTTTGGAAAACTTTTACTAACGCGCCTGAAATGGTTTCTAATTTTTACATATTGAAAACAAATAAGGGAGAGGAGGCAGATAAGGCGTATGGTAGATTCACCCTTAATCCTTTTACCTCAAAAATAAGTTCAGCTGGTAATTTGGAACTTGGTATGTTGAATTTTTGAAAAAACAAGCCGTTTTTTCAGGCTAATAAGTCACTAAGCGGTAGGGAGACTAAGACATGGTCTTATTTTTAAAAAGCAACTATAATACCTTAATAACTGCTTTCGTTAGATACTTCAAACTTTTTAGCTCGAAAAATAAGGAAACTCTGATTCAGCTTTTTTGGGAGTTCCATCAATAAATAAACTTGACTGTTTTAATAAAAATACTGACTTAAAAAGGCGCGAAAAGAGGGAGAGAGAGGAGAGGGCGGAAAAACTAAAAAATTTATTTATCTTAAATAATTGACATCGTGGTTTTTAGTGGGTGGCTGCATTGTACATGGTTGATAGGCAGATCCATATGCAGACCTATGAAGGGCCTGTAAAATTTTGAGCAGCGGATGAAATAAGCGAATGGAGCACCTGATTTTTTAGAAAATTATTTTGGTTTAGTGTTTCGTATTATGCGAATTATAGTATGTACAAGCAAACATGAGAACATTGTCCAAAAACAAAATACATATAAAAAATTACGATCAAGCAATCGAGTTTTATCGATGTACTCGTTTGATAGCCCAGTAAAATCTAAATCACGCTTTTAATTTTAAAGATGAAGATCATTCACATACTTCAAACTTTAGTAAAAGTCCGATCACTCAGTTTATTACTGATCTATTTTCTATAAGTGTTGTATACAGTTAATACTAAACAAGAATAAGAGATAATGTAGGAGCTTAGGACAGGCCAAAAATAAAAAGTTTATGATTGAGATTAAGCTGTCTTTTCCAGCTTTAACAACCTATCATTGGCCGAGTATCTTTGTATGCCAATAAATCTTATAATACATGTCCGACAACACTAACTCAAAGTACTTTCTGCGAAGCTACTGTTTGTTTTCAGCTGATTGATCATTTCGATAGTGGCATTATGAATGGAATATGCACTGAGTTCAATCTTCTCATTTGGAAGGTGTGTCCGTATGAACTGACCTAACTTTTTAATGTACTCAAAACTTGAACATGTACTTTTTTATAGGTGCACTAGTATCATTCGAATCAGACGAAACTGCAAGTACTATCTTTTGCTGACTGAGCCCCAAATAAACTTCCTTCTATCTACTTTATAATTGACATCACCAAATAGTCCCAGAAAAAAATTAATGATTATACTCCTCAGCCACTACAAGATTGAATTAGTATGACTTGGCACTCTTCTTTTAGCACCCAAATCACGTTTTTCCGGCAGCCATTACATATTATCGGAGTTCTAACTATCATAACGTATGAAAATAAATTATTCATATTTTTATTATGGATCTACATAAAACATCGCTAATTACATAACCTTCTAAAAACAATATCTTCTCTTTCATCGTTTTCGCATAATGATATCGCACCAAACCCAAATAATTCAACCTACAACGCCCGAAAATTAGTTCTCATTTATCACTGTTATCAGCACATCTGAATCATCACTTGCAAAATATCTGGACTCATTCAAACAAATGGCAATGCTGTAATTGAACAGCAATTCAGTTTCAGTTTCTTTAATCACAAAACAAATATTATCTGATACGTCGTAAAATAAGTAGGTAATAATTGAAAAACCAATAATAATCTAACCGAGTGAGATATTCAGATATTGGAATATATTTATAATTATATATCAGGCGTTGTGAGAACAGTCAAACATACATGTAGACAAAGTACAAAGTACCACGGCTCAAGAAAATTTTAGTGGGACAGGTACATTTCGCATGGTTCAAGAAGTCATGAAAACACAAATAACGATCTGCTTTAAGGGAATGAGAGTTTTAAAAAAAATCTCAATGACAAAAAAACCGATTTCCCATTCTCTATCTGTACTTACATGAACAAGCAGAGTATCAATGCAACCACATGTGTTCGAGTACTAGGCTCATATTTCATTTTCGTTAAAATATGAGCTCCGCACGAAGGACAAGAGCATCGTACTGGATCAGGTCCCACCATTACAGGTGTTTGTATAATAACCTGAGGTTGACCCGGCGGATAAGGGTAGCCACTCATGATTCCCAAACACTTCTATACCACAAGCACACAAAATATCTATAAAAAAATTTATCTTGTCTTGAAAAATCACTGACACCGCACCGTAGCGTATATATGCCGGTAACGTTTTCGAATATACTAGCAGTTAACTTCGCCTTGACTGAACCTCCAGCCGACGAACAGATCGTCTACACCACCCCAAACAAGATTCAATGTTTCAATGTTTCACTATCACTTGTTGCTACTACTGATAAGACTAGATTAGATGTACGGTCAAACAGAGTATCTATACGTTTCGAAAAACAAAAGTAGAATATTTGTAAATCTCATAAAGTTTTACATTGCGAGTAAATAAAATCCAACTTTTTGTATGCAATTGGCCATTTGCATGCACCTAAAATGAATAATTGAATAGTTGATTGCTTTCAGAGTAAACAGAGGAATGAAAAACATACACAAGAAAATTGGACTAGGTGAGAAATAAAAGCTGCATTCAAATGTGGTAGTAAGTTTGTGTACGTATGTATGGACTCATTTTCTACCATGGCCAGGGCTAGTGAACAGGTGGAAAAAAAATAGTATATGATTCATTACATTTTTGTATTATCCATATGTTGGAATCAAAATTGATGCTGATATTTTTCATTTACTCCAATGTGAAATTATTTGACGAACATAATTTTAGGTTCGTTGTGAAGTTGCACTTACGAGGCACTTTAGTCGGCTTCTTAAAATAGATTCGAAGAATACACGCTCTTGAATACAATACATGTAGGCACTGTCTTTTCATCTGACTAATACCATTCACGTTCGCGATATTAGTTTAATTACTTTATTCATGAGGTTGCACAGCAATGTATTGAGGTTGAAAAGTCGTGCACTACAGAGCCAAACTAAATTCATACGCACTTGATTTATTGTGAATGTACGTAAGCACGTATCAGTACAAGTTTTCGCTCCACCGCTCAACATCATCATCATTAATAAGTGATTCATGTTTGCGAGTGCCTGTTTTGCATTGAGACGGAAATGATTCATACTAATCTAAAACTGTTAAGAGAATTGATAGTATAAAGGGGGAGCATATTATATATTATTTCTTTAATAATCACTTGCAGTCATAGTAGACCCACTAAGATTACGATATCACTACGATCACATTGGTCATTGATTATATTTTAATAAAGATATATATTTTAATCTGTTTTGAAAGATAGTATAATCTAGGTTTCCCTGTATAAAAATAACTTCAACAGATATAAAGTTATCACTAATTGTGAATGCTTAAATTATTAAGGCATTATTGCAAATCCAAGCTTTGAATTTCGAAAAGTAGATTCGTTAAGTATTCATTTTTTTGTAATGAGAACATCGAATCGGCATGGCCAAATCCTTGCCGAGCCCTTCGCATGAACAAGTGTCACCCGCCGAGAACTTTCTTAGAGTCATTTTCAAAACATCAGTGAAAGAAATCACAGCGAGCGGAATGGTAGCGACCAAAGTCTCATCGAAGCAAATCACCACAAAAAATCACAGCGCAAAGTCACGACGACGGAAATCACTGTGATCGAAAATCAGAGAGCCAGTAAAAACTGGTTCCGTCCACTGATGAACTGAAGTCATTTTCCGCTGTAACTTCCATAGCTCTGATTTCGATCGTTGTGATTTTTCCTAGCATGTGAATTTGGAACTTGTGTTCGAGTCGAATTCAGTCAGTGAGATTATCTCAAGAATGTGTGATCCGATCAAAATGAAATTTTCAGATAATACTGCTCTAAATGAAAAGCAGATATGTGTTAAGTAAAAATACAGATATGTTTCAGACTTTTACGGTTGCGGACATTTTAGTAAATTTTTAGATACCTCTATATTTCTATGGAAAGAAGATTTTCAAAAAAACAAGTATGCGAAACTAAAACTGATAATGTTTTAGTTTAGCTATGATAAAGCTCTGGAAATTTTTCATCCTAGGTAGACGCTGAGTGCCCAAAAGTAAGCAAAAAAAATTTGTTAAAATTTAAATATTTACAACTTCGAAAATATCCTTCAAATCGGTTCTCCGAAAAAAAAAATTCGCTTTTTAGAAAAAAGCAAATGGTTGATTAATCTAATTCTTTCACTCATTTTAAAATTCAGAAATCCTCAGCGCACAAAGACGAGAACCCTTCACCAAACTACTTGTTTTGAACAACCGCAAATAGTGTTTGCAAGAACCGAAGTCCGGATTAACAGATCAATGTGAAATTCACAAGATCAATTAGGCTTGGGTAGGGGATTTGATAAATATTCGGTTTCGGCACTGGTTCATTCTTCTTAAAAATCGAAACTTTTTGGGCGGCAACCCTAAATTTTTCCTGCCAATAACTTCCAATCCAGTTATCAGATCATAGAGCAGAATTGCCTCGATTTAAAGCAAATTAGTCGTTTTTTTTAAATTATTTTTTCAATTTTTTTTCAAATTAGTACAGTGATTAAAAATCACTGCTTAAAATCACAGTATTTTGAAAATCACAATCACAGTTTCATTGGTTATTGAAACATCATTAGCTGTGTTTAATGAGCTGCTCTAGGTTGAGCTAGGTTGAGATATCTCAACAAAATGTGTTTAATGAGCAATTTGGCTGCTCTAACTTGCCCGAAGTTGCTCTGATTTGTGTTTCATGAGTCTGCTCTAAGTTGAACTAGAGTAATTTAGAGCACGATTTTTACTCTACTTTTTTTGGTAGAGCAAGTTCGGGCAAGCAACCAGCTGTTTTCCAATTGTCACGGAACCGACTTTTGTTAGTGAATTGACAGGTTGACCTTGTGACAAGTAATGAATTTTGAGAATTGCCTCTCAGCTGCTCTCACTTGCTCGACTTTTTTCTGCCTCTCAATTGCTCTGGTTTGCTCGACTTTTTTTGACAGCCGCACTACTGTAACTTGCCTTGAGATGCTCTGCTTTTTTTTTCGTGCTCATTAAACACAGCTATTATATTTTCCAACACTATCAGCAAGTAAATTCAGTGTTTCTTCACTGATGGGATAAGGTGTGCATCTTTCCCTCGAATCGCTGACGCAATCGATTGATCTGATGTTCGTAGGTAATGTCTGTGCAGATTATCCAGACATTTTTTGAGTGGAATAAAAAAAAAGTGTCCTAAAATTATGGGTACTTTTGACAGGATCAGTTTTAAAATAATATCGCCGATATAATGTGGTCAATCGCCTAAACGGCTAGTTAGCTGGATATGGCCAAATTGGAATGGGGCTGTGTCGGTAGGGCTTCGGGAGTTCCGTGCCTTGGGCCAAATCGCATTCGAATCAAATTCATTGCTTACCTTTTTTTTCTTTTCAAACCACGACCAAGATGACACATTAGCGCTATGTTAATATCATAGGCGAAAATTTAATTAGTAATCCTAAAAAGTTTTTGATTTCGTAAACACCAAAAGAAAAACTTTGGGCTACTCTACATCGATGTACAAAAACAAACTCTTGTTCATCAAGCCCTCACGAAGTTTGATTTCCAGGAAGCAATTTGTTCATGTACAAGCTTATCTAACGTACTTTTCTCTAAAACATTCCCCCCAAATTTCGTTTGTGAAATGTATGTGACTAGAGACGAGATTGCAAAGGTCATCAAAGGTTTTAACGTCAACAACGATCCTAGTCCTGACACGCTACCTCCTAATTTCGTACTCGAACGTATTCAGTCACTTATCTTGCCCGTGCATTTAATTTTCAATAAATTACTTTCTTGTGGGAGTTTCTCCTCCTTCTGGAAACCCTCCCATCTGGCGTCGATTTCTAAATGTAGTGACAGATGGTCAATTGATAATTACAATGGTATTGCAATACTATCAGCATTAAAAAAATTGTCTGTCATAAGCTCACAGCTCTAATAGAACCCCTTCTGAAGGAACAACAACATGGTTTTAGAAATGTCAGGTCAACTACTACCAGCCTCGTGATTCTCGTCTGAGATGTTCTCTGTGGCATGGAAAAAAGGACATCAAATTGATGCCACATACGCAGACTTCAGCGAGACCTTTGATCGTGTTGATAATGGAATTCTTCGAATTAAATTACAGAAATCTGGTATCTCGTGTCCTTTTTTAACCGTATGTTTGTTAATTTAGGTATTGAAGATCTATTGAAAAACCAGCTGAAGAATTTAGGCTTCTGCCTCTTACAAAAAATGCTAAGACATATACTCGAAATTTCGAAAAGTAAACATTTTGAAAAGTGGACTTTGAAGTACTATATGTATTTCAAACTTATTATTAACCAAGAAGTAGTGTCAAAAATATCAAAAATTGACTTTTAATATGTGAATGAGAAAACGGAAATAATGAAATAGGAATCGTTTACTGATTTTTTTGTAGACAATTATATAGTACATCTACCACAATTGCAAAAAAGGGATATCCCTGATAACAGTCAAGTTTCGTCTTTTGCAAACTCAGCATTCCTGCCACAAAAGGGTTTTCCAAGTAGATTTCTCTTCGCTCATACGAGCTAGGTTCCTTGTCATCTGGAGTCTAGCGAGCTTTATCGCTGGAATCATACCTGTTTTTTGGCAGATACCGCACAAATCATGGTTGCAGCGTCTCCAAAATCGCCCTTCTTCTCATATGGAGCCATTGATTATCTCATAGCTTTCCTTTCAAACGTGGCTAAGAAGTCAAAGTGCCTTCTGCTGGGCACCCAAGTCTCGGATCAATACGTGAGTACCAGCAAACACCATGATCTTGTACAACCGAAGCTTTGACATTCGAGTGAAATTTCGAGATTTCAAGAGCCTTGACACACAATAAACATAAACGTGAATACGTGATTAAAATAAATAATGCACCCGTTTTCCGAATAATCATAAATTTGTAGCATGTATCTGGTCGTCAATAAATTTCCATTCCTTACCCACCCTGTAATTTTAATAATTTTAATTTTTTTAATAACTGTATTAAATTTTGTAGCCTCAGGCTAATGCAGCAGTTGTGCTTTGTAATTTGTCTAAAGCTAGAATTAGCATATATTTTACAGCATTTATTGTACGCGTAATAGAGTCAGCCATTTAGGATTAGAAGACTTCTTGGTTCGATCAGCAGTTTACAGTATAGTCAGTGTTTATGCTTCTCGGTGAGTTGGTCGTGTTTCGGAAATGATTCAGGTTTTTCGTTTTCGAAAGTCCCCCTTATTTAAACAACATCAAAGAAGGCGCTGAATCTTTCGAGTTTAAAGTTAAAAAAATTAAAAGCACCTGAGCCGTGAATACTAACAATAAGAAGAAATAGCTTAAAGAAGCACAAATACTGCGATGCACTCAGCTAAATGGTGATTGTTCAAATAATGTATATTCTATTGGGGATACGAACATGAATCTCCCTTTCTCAATACGTTTCATTAATAGTACTGCTTACGTGTACTATAAAATGACGATACTTTTATGCGATAGTACCTGGTGTCAGCTGTCAAATGTCAGTTATTTTGCTTTGTATAAATTAAACGCAAAAAAAAGTGTAGCGGAAACTGATCGTTCGCTTGTGGAAATTCACGGTGATCATGTTTCATGAATAAAACCTGATTAAAAATGATAATTTTGGTATTGAAGATAAAGAGCACTGATTTGAAGATGCTCAGTTTGCAACATTTTTGGCTGAAGATTCTTGTTAAACAAAAGCACAATTAACTGTAGCATTAAATTTTGATCGATCATCTGTTTCAGAATGTTTACAAACAAAGGGAATGGTTAAAAAAGATACATTGTTTCTGCAGATGAAAAATCAACCTACTATGAGAATACCAAACCTAAAACGCTTGGTTGAAACCTAGTTAAGCTGGTCCATCGCAAGCAAAGCGAGATATTTATTGCAATAATTGTACGCTCTGTATCTGTTGGGATCAGAAAGGTTTACTATAATATGAACTACTAGAATCAGGTAAAATTATGAACATCGGTATCGACTGACAATAGCTCATACGTTTAAAGCAAGATGTAGGAGAAAAACAGCTAAAATGCGTGAATACACACAACATACAATATTACTTTTTCAGCATGAAAGTGCAAAGCCACATGTTTCAAACGTTCTGAAAAATTACTTAAAAGGATAGGATTGAGAAGTTCCACCCAACTCGCCGTATTCACTAGACATAGCACTTTCAGATTATTACTTCTTCCGGTCGATGCAGTCGTCTCTTTCTGAATAGGGCAGATATGTACATACAATTGGCTTCTAAAAAAAAATTCGTCAATTGGCTGAAAGATGGGCGGAAGTTATAAACACAGATAGAGCATACTTTCAATAAATATTTCTTTCATTTTCTAAACTAGCTCATTTGTTTTATTTTACTAAAAAAAAAGAGCAGTCATATTCACACAGCCAATATGTGTTGCACAATTTGTTGATTTCTCAAACGATAATGGTTATAGTATTAGCCATTGCGAAAATCGTCGTATAAAATCCGTATCTTTTTATCCCAGTCATAACCAGAGATATTTCAGATAATATTGTGATAAAAATATTTTTCCCCTCTTTCCTGGTGCAATTTTCGATGTGTATATAAAGACAATTTTCACTATAGCAAAAAATCTGAACGCAATCTTATCAAAACATGCGAATTCTTGCTCAATTTCAATATTTACAAACGTTTGACGGAAACGCGCCCAAATGAAAACCTTAAAATGTTGATGTAAACAGAAACATAGTTGTAATTGGAAAGATGGAACGATATGGAATTCGAATTTTTTAGAGATGAGTGAAAATTATTTTATTCTCTTCAAGGGTTTATATTTCTAATGTTACAGTGGATAGAAACCCACGTTAAAATCTACTTTTAACCTGGAAAGGTAATGTTTCTAGGCTCGGAGATTAAATTTAGTACCCTTTTTATATGCTGACGACAGTTTTGGACTCAGTCCCTATTTCACACTTTTTACGTTTCAATAAAAAATTATGTTTTTCAACAGCGATTTCCGTTTATACTCACATGCAACAAAATAATAGCAACGCCATAATATGGGTTCTAGTGTTCGGTTCGTACTTCATTGTCGAAAGAATGTGGGGGCCACATGATGGACAAATGCAGCGTACTGGGTCTGGGCCAACAGGAATAGGTTGCTGCACGATAACCATTTGAGCATCACCTCCTGCTGGCTGATATGGGTAGTCTCCTTTTTTATTCATTTTCCTTTTCAAAATACGCTGATTCTAATTCCAATTTGATGACTGATTATGAACAACTAAAGCTTCCGCTGTATCTGTATCTGATACGATTGATTAACGCGTCACCACTTTCAAGAACAATTTCGTTATGAATACAATTGAGTTTAAGTACACGTTTTGACTACCATTATATGACATTCGAATTGATAGCAGCGTCGAGAAGGTTGGTTGTACCTAAAAACTTTATCGAACAACGACTAGGGACACGATGAAAGTACTGATATGAGTACGGTATCGATATACTTGTTTGATAGCAAGAAAAATTGTACTAGAATCGAAAATTTTCGATATGTTACTCATATCAATACCTTTATGGCGAAATCAAATCGAAAAATACTAGATTCGAAAACCTATAAAAAGTAACAATTTTTTATTACTCCATGTCTTCAGATGCTTATTGTAATGCAACCATTTGAAAATATCAAGGGAAGTATGTGGTGAAAAGTACGTTACCCTAAGTAAAATGATTCCACTCATCAACTACCTTTCATCTTCTCTTCAGAAATCAAATAGTCAAGACTATGAGCTTATAAGCATGGCCAAAACCACTTCAATTGAACAAATGAAGTGATGGTGATTCCAGCACTTCGGATCATTATCCTGGCGGAAACGGAACAACAGAAATCTGGAACCATCACAAAGCCCTGTTATACGGCCTCAGTAGCTCCCAAAAAGTGACGAGAAAGGTAAATGAGTTGCAAACGTATTTGGATGCAACCCATAGCCCACTAAAGAGCGACCCGTTTCATTGTTTGGGAAGACATAAAGTCTATCTTTGCCAACTTATACTTATAAGTAAGATATTATTTAATGATACCTGTTACATCAATGCCATCAGAACGGTTATTCAGTAAAGCTGGTGCAGTTATATCGAAAACAAGGAATCGCTTATTAGGTGGGAAAATTCAAAAAATTATATTCTTAGGAGAATGCTTAGAGGGCAAATTTGGTGTGCAGCATTTCAGAATATGAAAGACGATATATATTTATAATTTTTTAATTTCGAGTTAAGGGCGTTTATTTTCCCATTATTGATTTGATCCAAATGAATGGGAGGACTTGTGATATATGATGTGTATATATAAATGGCATGCGGCCATTTTCAATAATAAATTCCACAATATGTAGTTGATATATACACATGTTCAGCTTTAAATTTGTTTGGAAAGCACTCTTCCAAGCTAAGTTTCAAAAAACTGTATTCCTACTTAATTTAGAAATTTAATCACTTCCACTTACTTTAAATAGCTGTTAAATATTAAGAATTTAAACGAGATGTAATGCGATTGAAGTAAGCATTTGTTTTGCATGATTCGCTCATACATTTTTCAGCGGCTCACATATTTGACTTGCTCTAAGTTCAACATAAAGTGGTGTTTAACGTTTTGCGAGAAAAATTGTTGAAAAGATTTGATTAAAATACCGAATTATTCTTTAAGAAACCAGATAGATTTGCTATCGATAAATGGACACTAGAAAATAGAGCATATTGCCATTTAAATATCAACATACACCTGTCAGGATATTGCAATATATATAGCTTCTTCAAGAAAAATGTTATTTTGAGAAAATGTTTTGATTGAAAGCTAGAAAATTCAAATCATGATAATTAAATGAAGTACAACTGATGGTTTTCTTTCAATAATTTAGTATATTCAATATAGATTAATCAATTAAATGTTGGTTTTTATTGAAAATAAATAAGCCATTGATATATGTTAGAAACGTTTCACATACCATACAAATTCAGCTTAAAACCTAAATAATATCGGTTTTGGAAACAAAAGCGTCCATTCTTTTAAGTTTTTGTTGTCAATATTGCATCTTCGAAATTATTAAGTATCATATGATATGTACTTGTATCAGAAATCAATGAGTACGGGGCTGATATCAATACTTGATTCTGATACTACTTGAAAATAAAAGTATCGATTCTTTCTTTAGATATCGTGTCCCTAACAACGACTAACTCAGCAGAATTGTTAGTAGGCCGGCGATTCTACAATGGTTGTCGATAAGCTTTCTCGGTGCTCAAGCACTGTGCAGCTGCGTTACAACACAAATCTTCCCTACTAGGCATAAACGTTCTATCTAGGTTTTAATACTTTCGAGATATTCAATGAATTGTGTTTTGATTTATACTGGAAACATATGGAGAGTGCATTTTTCAATATTGATTTTAACATACTTCTACAACAGATAGGTTTTTCAAATTTTGTAGAATGATGTAATAGAGTATGAATCCGGTGTTAGCTCAAAAATGAGAAAAAATGCAGATAGCACGTTTATGCTTAGTAGGGCACAAATATGCACATATTCGCGCTGATGATAACATTTACGCCCTTACTATGTACCTCGAATCGTATTGACTGATAGTCCGACGGGGAGCAGATTTATGTTGTTTTTTTTTTTGTTTGGAAGCTACTAAAATGATGATTAATCAAAAACTATGAAAAGGGTTCTAAGGCAGTTTTATTGCACTGACGCGCAAATAGTTTGCTTTAATTCCTACTCCAGAAATTTCTACAGATAAGCATTTCCTCTGAGGCTCGCTGAATTCTCGCATTGCTGGTTTTTCTTTTAAATAAGCATGCAAAATTGTTTGTAATAATATTCAATTTCAATGTTGATTTCGATAGCGTTTTACTGTTTTGTGCAGTAATTTTTATAGATGTAGTGTATTGTTGTGATTGTTAATGATTTCTAAGTGGAAACAAGTCCGATTTCTTTCTCAATCTGACCGGAAAGCCTCACATTCTTATCTTTTCTTTGCATATGCATATATTTTCCGAAATATCAAATTATCTTTGATATAATTGGAATTCGAGTTTGACAGTTTTGTTAAAATATATACGTTTGGGTGAAACTAATTATCTAGACATAATTTTGAAAAAATAATTTATTACTTCTCAAGTAAAAACATTTTGGGCAAAAAGATAATCTTCCGCGGTAGAAGAAAATCTGCCGAAAAACAGAAAAGTAAAGAAACAGGTTTCAGATAAAGATCCCAAAGTGACGTCACTTTTTACATTTTTTTTCATTCATTCTCATACAAACAACGACAAATTGATGCGAAGCGATTATAATCAGTAAGGGTGACTGGACTCCATATTGAGATAATTTGCGAAACTTGTAGTATTGTATGTTTGAAGATATAAATTAAAGTACAATTAATTATTGGGTTTT
This sequence comes from Nemotelus nigrinus, assembly GCA_947369275.1. Taxonomy (NCBI): domain Eukaryota; kingdom Metazoa; phylum Arthropoda; class Insecta; order Diptera; family Stratiomyidae; genus Nemotelus; species Nemotelus nigrinus. Next base: position 223,045,439 of record OX376372.1, on the reverse strand, counting down.
TTATGCTTTTTTAAGACACGTTTTGTGGGACACACTGTACATTAATACTTTTCCCTAAACGTTTTCAAAACACTTTTTGTTTGCCAAAAATCCCTACTTCAACTCTGTCTGCTAGAATCACGGCAAGACCTTTCGGAGGACCGCTATTCTATCTACTATCCCCAAACCCTTTTAGAATTCAGTTTGTGAAAAACTTACACGCATTACCGACCCTCTTTTCAATGAGCAACAACATGGATTTCGTAAGGGTAGATCAACTTCCACAAATCTCATGATCCTAGTTTCTGAAGCGCTTTGTGAAATGGAAAAAGGAATCCATCACTCTGATTATCAAACTCTGGTATACAAACTTCGCAACTTTGGTATACCCTTCTTGATTGGCTTCAGTCCTAGCTTCGCGATCGAACTTAGCTTGTAAAATTCCAAGGCCATTTATCTAAAATGGTCTTCATTTATACGTCTTCATCTATACTTCATCTATACGTGTTCAGATACGGCTTGGCATAGCCCATATATTTTTTATAGACGAATTAAAAATGTACCGCATCGTAAGCACGCAATCTGACGCAACTTTTCTACAATCCAAGCTTCAATTTCTCTAACATTGCTGCAACGAGAATAATCTGAATCTTAAGATTAAAAAATGCCATGGACCAAAACCAAAAGAATACAATCAAAATATATTCCTCTTCCTTAACAGCATTAAATTGAATAGGGTACTCTGGTGCTCTAGTGGGATATGTCTGCATAATATGGAACACAGCTTTTGAGGTACATAGTGATAGAGCGGAATCTGTTCAGAAACAGATTTTACTTTTTACTTTGAAATAGCTCTACCACCCAAAAGATTTTCAATTGCTTATAGGATATTCTATTCTATAAGAAGCTACTACTCTTCGGGGGTCTCTAAATGCATTTTCAAAAATAACTTATCCAAGATTCTATTAAAATCGTAACCCCAATTAATTCCCATCAAAACTAGCCTAAATTACAATCAAAATATAATAAAGTAAAGTAACTGTAATAAAATTTGTGATGTTTTTTTTTCAATATGTGTTGTTGTATGCGTTACATGGTGTCAGAAGTGGTTTTAGGTGCGTGATCGCATTGGGTTTATTGAATTACAGTTTTTAATAATCTTACGAAATAATCATTCGAAAAATAAATTACGGAAATGGCGAAAGGCATAAAAACCACACAAAAATTTATTATTTGGCAAAGATATGCAGCTTGAGTTGAAAGTCTAGAAACAACAGTACGAAAGGTTTGTTGTCACCGATCAATTAAGTACAAAATCAGCAGAAGTTGCTTAAATTGCAACTTTAATAGCGCGCACTGGAGAGGACACGATTTGCATTTTCAACACATTTGTGATAACTGATACACAACAAAAAGATCACCAGGTGTTTTTGGACAAATTCGAGGAATATTTTACACTAAAAATCTATAAAAGCTTTGAACGGTATCAGCTCAATAAAAACGTTCAATAAACGGGCAAACATTTTGATTCGTTTTTAACAAGACTTATAAATATATAAATGTAATAATAAATAATAAAATAGAAAGTGAACTAAAACATAGCACAATAAAAGTGCATTTGAAATAGCTTCAAAAAACAACAGTTAACCTTTAGTAGATCTATTGAGACTAATGCTTGAAAAAATTGTATTAAACTCTGTACGCCAACAGATTAAGCTATTTGAATAAATTTGTTTTAAATTTGTTTTATTAAATGAAATATGCACTAAACTATTTTGAATTTTCTTGAGTTTTTTATAAACGTAGAAATGTTGATTCTCCGTTTTTATATTTCAAATCAATTTACAATCTTTCAAATTCACGATGTTTCAATATTTCAAATGGTTCCTAACGATATTTCAATTGATACGATATTTAAATTGATTTTTCATAAAACGTTCGGAAACCATCATATCAGCTCCGTATCTTTTTATCGCAATCATTATACGAGATATTTAAGAAATTTTAGTTATCAATCGTTTTTCCCCGGTGTTTCGGCTATTACGTGGTGTGATTTTGCAGCCAGAGAATAAAACTTAATCTAATCAAAAAATATTCACATTCCGGCTCATTTTCGAGCTTAATGATGATAGAAATGTGACGATAATAAACATTAAAATGTTGCTAAAAATAGCTTACTGAAATTAGAAAAATAGTAGGCATAGAAATTGATTTATATAAAAATTCACGTAAACCCAATAGTTTACCAGATTTTTCAAAAAAATTGATTTCAATTTTTGCCACTTTTACCAATTTTTTTGCGGACATGAGATCGTAATGGACTTTTCACAACGTGTTTCTATTTCTGCAATAAACATAGTTCCGTTGGAAAGCTTTCACGTGGATTTTTTTAGCAGAACGGCCTCCTTATCTTAATTTAGGCCAAATGACGTACACATACCACCGAAACAATTTTCTTCTTAACTACTTATACAAATGATTTCCCTAAAAGCCCCACGTTTAGGATACTTACATGCAGCAGCATAACAGCAAAGCAATGGCATGGGTTTTAGTATTCGCTTCGTACTTCATTTTCGACACAATCTGAGCGCCACATGATGGACAAGTGCAGCGCACCGGCTCTGGACCGACAGCTATAGGTTGCTGCACGATAACCGTTTGAGTCTCAACTCCTGCTGGTGGATACGGGTACCCTCCTTTTTGATTCATTTTCTTTCAAAATATTCTGATTTGAATTCTAATCCGGCGATTGGTTATTCGCAACAACTATTGGTTCCTCTGTGTCTGTGTTTGATATGATTGATCAACGTGTCACCACTTTCAAGAACGTTAGCGTTATGAACAACAGTGGGTTTAAGTACTCATTTTTACCACGATTACTTGCCATTCGAATTGATAACAGTGTTGAGCACATTGGTGAAGATAAAACTCTTATCGAACCATAGCCGAATAGAATTACAATCGCAAACATTCGACTGGTCCAGTACAATTGCATTCGATAAACTGTTTTGCTGCATAAGCACATTACAACTACTCATATGTTAAGATAAAAATATGTATTTGTGTGTTCGCGTTGATGTTAACGTCTATGCACTTGCTATAAAACTCTAATCTATATGGACTGATTCGAAGCTAAAATGATTATTTATCAAAAGATATCGAATGCGCAGGAAAATCGAGACAATTAAGTTTTATGGTACTGACGTCAGCAGGTTGGTTCATTTCCTATCATAGTAATTTCTATAGAAAATCATTTACTCTGAAAATTCCGGAATTCCCGCTTTGTTCGCTTATAATTTATAGAAGCATGTGAAATATTATACCACTTCCTGGCGTCTGACCTGTCGAACAACTGATGTTAAGGATTTCTGCATTTTTGTATAAGTGAGTGTTGTATAAGTGACACGACATAACGTCAAGAAATCATTTATTTAGTTCTAATCAATTTCTAATCAATTTTTCTCTAGCTTTCATAGCCAAATTTTTCATTTACAAGCTATATATGTACATATATTGCAATATCTCTTCAAATAGCGATATTTCGAGGACCGTATATAGGCAGCTTAGAACAGAGCAGATAAACTGTGAAATATGCCGAGAAATTAAAATATATCTAGCTTCATAAGGAAAAAATGGTTTTTAAATAAAAGTAAATAACTTGATACGCATCTCTTAATGCCACAATTACTATTTATTAACTTTTTAATCAAGATGCCTTTTTAAAAATTTCTTAAATGACTTGTCATAAAAGTCGAGTTCTGACTAGGCTGGTAGCATTGAAAAAAACAACAAAATCCTACCTCAGTAATCTGTGCAGCAAAAGCGTTTGAGTTAACCTCATTGATTCAAAATAGAGTGGGAAATTAAGTGAGATTGATTACTAACTGTAGTACCTGAAGTGCAATAAATGTATCTTTAGTTACTTGCACTCGAGGAAGAAGATTCATTCATTAGAGAAAGTTGAAGTTGCTATAATGTGAATGGAGTTTAGAATCCGAAGAACCGTGAAAGATCTTGAACTTGGGGAAATGACCGCCACGACTACTTCTCAAGAAGAAAATTCTAGAAAATCAATTCTTGGCCACTTTTCAAATTATTTCGTTTCTAAAGCGCATATTGCCGCTGGGTTGTCAGCATAGACCAACGACTTCACGTATTACCACAAGAAATGATACAACGCAGTCAAATCGTACGATCTCGGTGGCCAAATGATGGGTCCATTTTCCGAGATAAAGCGATTTCCGAGCTTCGTCGTCCTATAAATCGACGGTAAACAGTAACCAGAAAATTTCCAATCAAAATACATTAATCAATAAGAAATCATTAATCATTGACCGTACTCAGTGGCATAGATGGCGAGATCACAGCTATTTTCAAGTTATTTGACAGTTCATAGCGTTTTTATCATAAGATAAAAAGAAAATTGTAATTTTTAAATTATTATAGTTTATAACTTTTATCACATGGGAACTCCTCAAGACAGGTGAGACCAACGTTTCAAGGGAAATCCATGGGATGGTCGTAAGCATCTGGGAGAAAGAAACAAAGCATTCACAAGAAAGAAGATAAACTGCGATGCAAAAATTACAGGGACATCTCACTACCTTGTACGTCGCAATTGCTACTGACAAAGATTTTTGAATTTGGGATTTCCTATCATGTCAAATTTCCTATCATGCCATCAAAAAAAAAATGGAAAAATCCTGGGAATTAAGCATCGATGAGATTATAATAATTGTCGACTTTCAACAAGCATACGATAGCATTGGCCGAATTGCATTATACAACATTATGCTGCAGCTCGTAATCCCAGAAAAGTTGATATGACTAGTAAAGCTGGTACGACTAGTGAAGTTGGCACGATTAGTCTATTATTCAAGTCAACGCAGCTAGTGGCTTATGCTGACGACATCAAAATTATGTATTCATTAATTTCTTCTGTGACGCCAAAGAAGTATTTATAACTCTAAACGAAACCGCCAAAGAAGTGGGTCTTCAAATTGACGGGCAAAAAACAAAAATCATGATTCAATTAAGGAAAAGGCTGACAGTAACTATGGCAAAATACAACGATAGCGAACTACAACCTTGAGAACGTAGACCGCTTCGTGCACTTAGGGACGAACTTCTCGAACGATAGTGGGTGTGTTCAATGCGCATGCTATAGCTGCTCCAAAAGCATAGCATAACTGTCAAAATTTGCAGTAGCTAGGTGAAGCAGCTATGGATATTGGACAGCCAAAAGCTACTACGTAGGCCAGTTTTTACACAGCTCAACTCAATAACAATTTTTTTTTTTCAGTTTTTTAAGTTTAGTCTTTGTATTTACGTGGATCAGCTCAATACTTGCATTGCACTTTGGAAATTGTTGAAAGTTTTGAGTTTTCACCATACAGCTGCAGAAACTATTAAAGTTTTCCTAACATATTCAAAACTTTTCTCTTATTCCCGGCTTTTGACACTATATCTGCGAAAAAGAGCGAATAAGAAACCTTGAAAATTTCATGGTACACGAATCAGTGTACCTGGCCTGTTGCACTTCACACCCGCCTTCTAAAAACTCAAGATGAGTTGCGCTGTGTAAAAGCCTACTTAAAACTCGAGTTGAGTTGAAGAGTTTAAAAGGCCGGATTTAGTTTATAATAGCACTATACTAAAGTATATTGTTCATCTTCTTTGCCACCAAAGCGCGAAAACTGCTTTTCATTCCTATTTCTAATCCAAAGTGACGTTTCAGCTGTGTATGCACGGCCGTTTTGCCTTAGCTACTTTCTTGCTATCCTCCAGACTGCGAGCATCAAATAGCTGCTACCATAGCAGCTATTCCGGAACCTTTAACAGCCCGACTGTCAAATAGCAAGCATCAGAAAGTAGCTATTTCGTGACATTAGAAGAATATTGAACACACTCAGGAATGAACTTGACCAAGTCAAGCAAAAAATTCAGCTAGCCAATAAGACGTTCTTCTCAGTACTCCCTACTGTCACATCTGGATGCGTACAATCGAAAACGAGGCTCGGTTTCTTTAAAAAAATCATTAGATCTATACGAGTGTTATCCTATAAAGCGAAAAATGGTCGCTGATTCAGATGTTTGAAAAAGCCTTAAATACGCTTGAAAGGAGAATGCGTGAAGAAAAATACCTGAATGTTTGTTAGAAAAATGCATTAGTCAGAAAGTTTGTATGTTAACAATAATGTGAATTTATGCTCAACTATGACTTGGTATGAGTTACTTGGTTTAATAGACAATGAAATAAACCAAACAAACCAAATTTACCTTGCATATTAAACTACTGATTCTGTTTTCAAGGTGTCCAGAGTCTTTGCCAGATTGCTATTGCAATCTGCAAAAAACCAACTTAGGACTATCAAAATAATCTACCACAAGTTTTCATTCGCTCTAATCTGAGTTATAAAATAGTCATTTTCAATATTCAGTACATTAATGTGGCTGATTCATAGCTGGTACCATCACACTTGCTCGTCATAAGTCAGTCAAACATTTACATAAAATTTCGCTATAATTCAACATTCAACATGATTAATGCACTAAATAGAAACATTAGTATAGTACATAGTACAAATCATTTTCGAAGCTCAGTGTTTTCTATATGACGAAGTCCCGAAAGAATTTTATTGGTATTCTGTTTCGAAAACAAAATTTCGTGCAGTTGCCAGTGTACACAGTTTTTCAAATCCACTGGTTAACTCTCGATTTAGTTTATCCAATGCTCTGACCTATCAAACCGCGTCCTAAGCAAAGTGTAAAGAAATACTATCGACAACAAGCAGCAAAAATTATTGGTTTGGCGTAAAAAAAAATCTATTTTTTATGCATTATGATCTACAGAATTAATTTACATTGACTCAAGTTATATTTTTGGAAACGAAAACTACACAGAGAATAACAAAAATTTTCAGCGTATATATCAGCAGTCCACGTCACTTTACTATACTAATTAGAAACGAATTTTCATTAATCAATAGAATCACTTATCAACTCTGTATGTATGAAGAGTTGTACTCTATTCTAACTTCACTAGTAAATTATGTGCTACTATTTACGTGATTAAGTACTATTCTATAATACATTCCAAACTAAAATATACACTTTCTAAATGCCATGTCCTTAAGCCCAATTCGTTTACAAATATATCAGGCATCGGTACTATACGGTTAGGGGCCATTGCAATTACAATATGTAAAAACCGTTAATAAAGTCGATATGTCTGCATATACCGACCTTGTTTGAGTTATCGAAAAACTGTCAAGCAGTCGATTGACAATAATGGATCTATTTTTCCGCAGACAAAAAAAAGAACGATAGAAATGCATTAAAGTGATTATTCGGAATCGACTACTTCTAATTACGTGAAATATTTCCTATGGAATTACAATATCAAAGCTTTCTTTGGCCTCAAGCTAAGAAGCTCATTTCAGGGATCGTCAGGAAATAATCAATAGAAGGTAGGAAAACGTATTTTCTTACCCAAGAGGAGTTTTTTTTTCATTTCTAAAGTTTGCGTATTCAAATACACAACCTACCATGGCATTTTACTTTCCATTGAATTACAATTAGAACGATGACTCACCATAAAATTATTGCACACTTTTTATCTCGACGATACATCCGTCTAATTTGGTAACAACGGCAGATTAAAGTCTTAGATAATACCGACATAGCACTGATACTTAATTACAGATAAACACGTCTTTTAAGATAACTTTTTTATTGGCAAACAAACTAATAAATACATTGAAAAGGTTTCGTTTCCACAGTTCAAGCTTTCAGACTCGAAAACTCAACATATATCACATTTTTAATTGAACCGTACATAGTTTTTAGTATCAGCTCCAATTCGAAAAAATGGCGTGTAAAATCGCAATGTAAATATTCTGTCATTGTCAACAACAAAACACTCCTCTATTGTTCATAAGCTAAAGCAAACACTCATACACTCATACAATTGCGTTTTTTTAAGCTTACGAGTTGTTGTTTTTTTTCAGCGTGCAATTTAAAGTTTTGTCTGTTTAACGACGACATTCTTTACTTACAGGATAAATTAGATTTAAAAAAATTATCTTTGTCGCAACAAATAAATCTGAATGATTTACGTGATTTAAGTCAAAGAAAAAAACAATAATATTCCAAGGTGAAATAGATATTGCAAGCGGTATCGTATTTTGGAATGAATTAAATTGCGAAATAATCCGAAATTTTCCAAGCTTGGATAAATTTTAACTTATTAACTTATAAAATTATTTTTTACACTCAACCAGGAACAATGCGTTGATATATGTATCATTATTTTGGTATTGAAGCATTCGGTTTTTAATCATATACCTACTCGTTTCAAATAAAATTGTGAATAAGTTTCACTTGCCGAAAATAGCAGGCTTTTAAAAGCTAAATGACCTGCACATATCACCAAAACAATCATGTTTTTCAACAATACGACCGACTTCCCACAAACAAAATGTTAAGAATACTTACAAGAAGCAGCACAACAACAAAGCGATAACGTGGGTCCTAGTGTTCGCTTCGTACTTCATTTTCGACATAATCTGGGCGCCACATGATGGGCAAGTGCAGCGCACCGGCTCAGGGCCAACAGCAACAGGTTGCTGTACGATAACCGTTTGAACCTCACCTCCTGCTGGTGGATATGGGTAGCCTCCTTTTTGATTCATTTTCTTTCAAAATATTCTGATTTTATTCTGACGACAAACTATTCACAACAACTAAATCTGTATCTGATGCGATTGATCAACGTGTCACCACTTCAAAGAACGTTAGCGTTATGAGCACGAATGAGTTAAAGTACTCGTTTTAACTACGGAGTACGTTCCGCCATTCGTATTGATAACAGCGCCGAGTATATTGGTAATGCTCAAAAGTCTTATCGAACGATGAATAGCCGGATAGAATCGCTAATGATATAAGGTGATTCTAGAAATAGCTGTCAATAATATAATAATATGTACGTTAAGATAAAAATATGCATATGCGCTGATAACATGCATACCCATACTATAAATTTCTATCCGATATTGACTGATAGTCGACGGACAGTAGATAAGATTGATTTCGCACCTGCCGCACCCTTTGAAACTCAAAGTATTTATTTACGGTCAGGTTAGTCGAATACCGCAGGGGAATTACTTTTCAAAGTACGAAATCAGAAAACTTAACATGACTCATTCATGTTACATTTGATTGACTCATTATTGTGGTGAATATTCATATACACTTTATAGAAACCTATTGTTGGTTTTGTTGGAAAATTTAATTGGTTATCGTTCAAAAGAAAATCAATGTGCATGAAAAGCGCGCTAATAAAATTATAAAACTTGCTTCAATTAATTGCATAGTAATTTCAATTAAGCACCAAAATATATGACAAATAAAGAAGATAGATAGTTCCAGCTTACAACATTAAAAATAAATAATTAAGGCCGACAAAATCATCAAAATGGCAATAAACATGTTTATCATATGCCTCAAGATCCGCTAAGGGGTCCTTAACTAACCAAACTCCTTCTCGAAAGTAAAGTAAATATGTGTTTCACCATTTCAAATCCAACTTTATTAGTGAAGGAAAGCCCACCCTGTGCTCCAACCCAGGAGCCAAAGTTATTGTTACCCTTTCTGTTCCACCATTCAGCCTCATTTTAACTAAAAAGGCTAAAGGTCCTTAACTGCTTAACTAAAAAGGTGAGCTTATTCACGTACCTTAAGATGGTAAGAAAGTGGAAAGTGGACTGAGGCAAGAGCCCACCAAGCTCACCTAAACTATCTGTAATAGCTGTTGTGACTTTTCACTTCGAGAGACCATATATGACCCGCCACTCTTTTTTCCAGTATGTTGGCTCGTAGAGGTAGCCACGTATCAACAAATAAAAATCAGCAAATATTTCCAGCCTTTAGTACTATTCACGATGTTTTCTGCCAACATATTTTAGTGAAATCAGTATAGAGCTTCCTTCTTAGCTGCCTTAGGAACCACTATTTCGAAGCCATACTGGGTGACGTTTAGGCAAATGCATCGAGAACATACTTTCCGTCCCCTGCCTATCTACATATCCCTTGAGAGCTTCCCTTATCGTTCATGGCTTCGTACCAAAACTCGCATGTGTTCATATGCTACCCAAACGATTGACGACTCATGGCTTATACTTCTGTTATGCTTATTCAGCATTACGAATTTCACGCTTTCTATTTTATCGAGACAAATTGTCACGTATACTGTCCTAAGTAGCATAAACACCTTACCTGCATTTTAGTAATTGTTCAGTTATTTGCAGATTTTTGATTTTTAAATGCTGCAGATAGATGGATAGGGCATTTTTCACTATTAATTTTAACATACGTGCATAAAAGAAAGGTTTTTCACATATTATAGAATGATGTAATAGGCTATGAAATCTTTAACTCCGGTGTTAACACAAAAATGAAAAAAAAAGCCTAGCGCAACAGAGCCGCTAGAAAACTGAATTTCGAAGAAATTAATTTTGAGTGACTTAAAAATGTGAAAAAAAGCAATACACTTCTTTGTAATATCATATCAACCATTTCTTACTCAGAGTAACAAAAATCATTTCCTGACAAGATCTCCTATAACACAAATGTTCAAATGAAAATATTCAGTACTGGTAAAATTTTTCCAAAGCAGCAGCAATCTACCGTAACAAATCCGTGCTAAAATCAACCTATTCTTTGAATTTCGTTTTCATCCAGGGATATCATCGAAAGTTTCAACAATTAAACTATGCCTGGGGTTGCCATCCGAAAAATAACCAAAACTCGGAAAATTTTAGCATTGGTTGCTTATTTGATTGTAAATGCTTTGCATATGAACACAAAACGGAGGCGTCTGTTGCTACAATATTTACGAAATAAACTGGTGCTGGCAATCCTGTGTTAGAAACACAGCCAAAAATGTAGCAAATCTGCTTCAAGTTAAACCAAACCCACTCTGTGAATTTCATTTCGATTTAGTGACTACGCTGGAAGTTAAAGAGGTGAAAAGGTTTTAAGGGCTACAACCCTAAAAAAATCAAATATTCGAAACGTTAATATTTGTTGCTAATTGTCATTGCAGGATCTTTCCAATTTGAAAATTTAATGACAACATCGCTTAGTAAAGAAATGCCAAAAAATTACAAAAATTACCATAGCTGGCAGCCCTTTCAGGATTTTGAATTCCTACGAAAGCTGATCTACAATAAGGCCCATTAAATACATGAATTCCGTTTTAATTTCAGTGCTGAATCGGAAGTTATAGGGCAAGTTATAGAGTTTACAAGATTTAGGAGACAAAAATCACCATACCTGGCAATTCTGTTCTAATTTTGAATCAAACTTATATCAAATGTGGCTTAGAGTAGGGTCCAAATACTAAAGTGATGGCTGATTCGGAAGTTATGGGCCAAAAAGCAGTTTTTTCTCAATGATTTTTCAAGTTGGTGCCACTTCCACAAGTTTGCCCGCATTTCAAAATCACTTCTATCAGACCTGGTCCTAGCTACTACAAACATGTTCTGTGAATTTCATAGTGATCGGATTATTCGGTCGTCAGTTCTCGTCAACTGAAATTTCGAGTGCTGAAAATAGAGGTAATTTGATGATGCGTTGCCGTTCTTGTGCAACTCGAAATTTTGAAAATTTCAAATTGACATGGTGGACAAAGGTTAAAATTTATCAATGATTTGAATTTTTTGTGAAAAGGCAAAAAAAATTCAGGAGAGTTGTTGATTTGAAGGATTTTTTTTCACGTGCCTGCCATAGCTACGGCATTGCCCGCACAGATTTTAAAACCCATGTGTGTTAAGTTTATAATCCAATGTTTCTGTCAGAGGTTATGACAAAAACAATTTTTAAAAAAAATTCTTGGCTTCTTTTAGGCACGCAGCACCCACACACGGCTCAAAATTTCCAATTTTCTATCAAAGACAAGCATTAAACATAATAAGCTTTCATTCCTTATACCTTTTTTTAACAAAAATGTACTCTGCATAGAAATATAGGTGTACCTGAAAATTTACTAAAATACCAGCCACTGCCAAAGGATTAAAGGTGCCTTAATTTTAGCAAGTCATGGATCTACCCACTATATACATCTATGTCCTCCGAACATTTCAGCTCAATCGGATTGGCCAATCCAGGCTATAAGCCCAGTGAAATTCGACACAAAAAAGGCGAAACTTCGGAAAAATTAGGGGAAAGTTGAATTTTGGTGTGAGCTTTGGTACTGGCGTGTTGAACAAAATGTCAAAAGTCCCCATCGATCCGAGTGCTGCGTCACTTTTTATACGGAGTCAAAGGCCACCGAAAGTGACCTTTCCTAAATATCTCAGTAACGGTTACGTCTTCAGAAAAACAATGTATGACGAATTTGTATTTCCAATAAAAAAGATTTTATAACTTTTTTCCGCTACCATAACCGTTTTTGAGATATATTGATCTAAACATTTGTTACTAACAGCATCGTCTTTCTCAACGGCATGTTGATATTATCCGATTTTGATTATGACTTGGCATGTTTGTGAGTTTGTTTTTCTATGTTTAAGAGGCGCATAAAAAAAACATGTAAACAAACTTATCTACCATACTCCAGAGTAGATGGAAAAGTGTGCTCCGAAAAGTTCCCACCATCCTCCGCCCTTTGCCATAAAACTTGTAGGGAAATATGCTCGCTACTCTCTTCTCGGAAATAAACTGTATTGCTGCATCATGTATGGGATATTCCACGAAGGAGCAGGACAAGACAACAACATTACAGGTGAAAATAGGTTTTGCAACATATCATCAGGAGTATGAAAAAGCAAGATAATATCATGGCATAATTCTGTAAACGCTCATTCTTGACTTTAAAGGAGCTCAACCCGCTGCAGATTATCCCCGAATAATCAGTTTTTTTACCAATCCTGTGATGACTGCATAGCGCCAAAGGGACATGACACGTCTCGAAACCAATTTGCACCTGAAATTACGTGACCTTGACCTGATCGTTCATGGGATAAGACGGTATGGAAAAAAAAACTAAAAACCGGGTTATTTCGTGATGTTTCGTTTGCGGGCGTGGGTATGGTGTGGGTGTAGGGCTGGTCTTGCGATGTCAATAATAGGCAATTACCAGGATAAAAAATGATCTTATCTTGTTTTACAGTGGGCAAAGAGTAGGCAACGAGTTCAGTTCTGAAGATTTGGGATGGATGCTCAGGGATACCATTTTATGGTCAAAGGGGAGGGGGGAACTTTTCGGAGCACACTTTTCCATCTACTCTGGAGTATGGTAGATAAGTTTGTTTACATGTTTTTTTTATGTGCCTCTTAAACATAGAAAAAAAAACACACAAACAAGCCAAGTCGTAATCAAAATCGGATAATATTAACATGCCGTGAGAAAGAGGATGCTGTTAGTAACAAATATTTAGATCAATATATCTTGAAAACGGTTATGGTAACAGGAAAAAGTTTGGAAATCTTTTTTGTTTGGAATTTTCGAAGCTACAAAATCGTCATACATTGTTTTTCTGAAAACGTAACCGTTACTGAGATATTTATGAAAGGTCACTTATGGTGACCTTTGACCCCGTATAAAAAGTGAAGCAGCACTCGGATCTATGGGAACTTTTGACATTTTGTTCAACACGCCAGTACCAAAGCTCACACCAAAATTCAGCTTTCTCCTAATTTTCCGAAGCACCATGTTAGATTTCCCCGGACTATATATCAATAGCCTCACTGCGTTTGATGCATTGTTGAAATGTGTCTGGATGTGCAAACTTAAAGGGTGTCTTAAATTATTTCCTCATTAATAAAATGGTCGCAAATGTTATATGTGATCATTTTAAAAGTCGTCTGTGAGCTAAAGGAATAGACTATAGGAATTTTTAAACAAATTTTATATCTGGCACAGAAAAACAGTGGTACTGTCTTCTGAGAGAGGCTTAAATTATACGTGGATTTGCATTATATTTATTTTCTTTTAACTTAGTTCAGATAAGTTCCAGTTTAGAACAAATTTTTTTTGAAAATTGTAGTGGTACCATAGATTTCACTCGCTTAAATTCATTAGTAAAGATTATCACACACCGCGTAAGACGGTCTTTTTAAATCATGCACTTCGGATGCAAGGTAAGAATACCATCCAGAAGGTTCTAACTTCTAGCTCTTCGAATTTATTATTCGACTACTTTAAACCCGATTTTTTTTTCAGAAATTTTGGTTTGGAAGCAAAAAAAATGGTGGTCAGACTCAGCCTCAAAAACATATAGTATGTATGTTGAAAAGGTAAAGAGAAACTAGAATCTTACTACCAAATCTGCGGAAGGTGAACTCCGTATAAGTCATAATGGTTCTTTCCATATATTGCATCTACAGTCATTCTTGAAGCACATAAATTTAAAGCTAGCTTAGGTTCTTTATGTTTCTTCAATTTATTACCTTTCGTCAGTCTTGTTTACTTGCTGGCGTCATAACTTTTCAGTCAAAAGTTTGTACTAGCTGTAGTACAGAAAATATATGTATGTATTGGTGTCCAGTCTCGTTCTTCCTAGTAGCTAATTCAACCGTCCAAATAATTATATAGTGTTAAAAAGAAATTCGAATATTTAGAGAGCTGGTTTTGTAATCAAACAAACTCTACAGCATAGAAACTATGTACCAGAAAGACTTGTTTTCAATCCTTCTTCTACCGGTTGTGCTCTTTATCTTAGAACCAAAATTATGAAAATACCCAGTTCTGGTAGCACTTTGCTAGTATAGCAACCTACTGTAACTATGTCACCTCAGGATCAATTCACCCAGATAAGTTCGTTTTGATCCTATGGCTATGAGGATAGAAAGATTTCAAGGGTTTTATTGCATCGAAAATAATATTTACTACGGGTTGATTGCTGTCCGAACACCAAGTGCAAACGGTCCAGTTGAAACAGCTAATCAAAATATACTGCGTGCAATTTTAACCAACATTTCGTTGACTCATGACTGCGATCTAAAACCACCAAAATGCAACAAATAAAATTGGAAATGTTTTTGCGGGATGATAAAATTGAATAAATTTTTATTTATATTGAAATTTTTTATTTGACAAAGTGGTTTCGAAAGTATGCACTGATTCTCATCAGACACCAGCTCACAGTGCATACTTGACTGATGTGACCACTTGCAGTTTGAAATCATTAATATTTATTTTCGCTAGTTGTGACAAATTTTGAGTTTATCCCAAACGAAATCGTATTCGAATTCGAGGTGAAAGAGTTCTTTAACGGAATCAAATAATCCAGTGCATAGCAGCTGGCGTCGAAAAATCCGATGCTAGCATCGACGAGAACAAAGAAGCAAATGGAAACAGAGCGAAGCAAAGGTTCCATCAACGTTACAAACTTGCAAAGATCTGCAGTGAAGATGATTGCATGCGCGTGTATACAACAACGCATACATAACTAGCTTTTTAAGCGATTTTGAAAATTTGAAAAAGCTTTTCATATCTTTCGAAATTCGAAATGATTGAACAATGCTGTACTCTGTGGCTATGCAAATTTTTTCGAAATAAATAATCTGAATAATTTGTTTTAATTTTTTATTCCAATGCTTGCATTTCTCTCTCAGCCGGACTTCTTAATAAGTTAAATTGAATTCGATATCAATTTGATGTGAAAATTTGAAAATGTAGTATTTAATTTTATTATCTACTGGATGTTTAAGCTTGTAATTATAAATTTCGATGGTAAAACATGTAAGGTACAATTAAAACAACCCAAAATGTATTTTATGCGAATGGGTTTTCTTCTAGAAATATGTAAATATCATATATAAACACCATTGCACAACTAGCAGACATTGTAGATCTCCACATACGACGTCAAGTACTATCACGACGGAAGCTAGTTAGCAACTACAATTAATTTGTGGTTTTAATGTTGCCTCAGAACATTGCTCAGCACGAGAAATACTTCAATGCCAAATGAACTTGCTACCAATGTCGCCACAAGCTAGGCCTATTCGCCTTCAATTTCCGGCATAAGTGAACTGATTCTATGTGTAAGCATACAATATTTTCACGAAATGTCTTTGCGTGTTCACAATATTGCACATGCATTCTGCTAAACATATCGTTTCTTGTAAACTTAGCATGACTAGAATATTGTTAGTTAGCCAGAATAATATTAATATTCCCAAAATGACTAATATAGTCTAGAAAATGTACTACATTGGCCGCCTCAATCAGGGAAATTTCCTATATTCAGCAGCTACCGAACGATGTGCTGTCCGTTCAATTACAAGTATACACATATATCAACTTTTTAATGCAACCATGTAATGTAACTGACTGAATTCATAAAACTATCTACTGAGCTTGTCATCTATAAGATAACCTCAAACCATATGAAAAATATTATTTCGGTACAAAGATTACTGCAAACGTTGCATTTACCCAATTCACGAAAATGCAAAGATCGAAATTCAGAAATGATACAGATCTGATCGTAGACAGAGTGTCAGCATAAATTATCTATTTAAGATTCACACGTACATGACGTCGTCCCCAGTCTACTTGTCCATGTTACTTTCGTGTCACGTGCGTAGGCACCTACCTGTTTTTGTTAATTTTTTAACAAAAAAAAAATTGTTTTCATTAAACTTTTGTCAAAGTTTAGAAAAAATGTTTTTCAGTGGAAAGATGATTATTTTTTATGTTCGGCCACTTCCCCTACTATTAATTACTGATTAGTACGATAGAGAAATTTATAGACAAGAACTCGATTCATGTCAGTGTATGCATATACGAGTACAATTCATATTCACATATTTGTAACAAATTAACACAATTAAATATCACACACAATGCATGAAAAAATTTCACCAGTTGGGGAAAAAAAAACTTTTCTGAATTGATTATTTACTTTTTATCTCTTGTTAACGTCACTCCAACCAAACACGATAGCAACACCTTATCGCCATACTTTCATAGATTAGACCTGTTCGCGGCACAGCAATAAGTCATACTTACTGAAACTGCTGACGAGGGCACACAAGCATCGTGAACAGAGACATAGTTATTTATATTTTACTCGAAAAAGTAAAGTTTAATAGAATATTATTGTTATAACTAGTGAATTCAAATAGTGAAAATGGATTCGAAGGAAGGATATACATATCAGCAACCACCACCCTCGTATGAGTCATCAACAGGAAACTATCTGCCATCACATAATGCACCTCCAGGGCCACCACCTGTTATTCACCCTCAACCGATGCAAACAGCAACGCAACCAGTCACGTACCACATACAGCGTGAGTAAAGCTCAAGTTCTTATCGAATTTCGTTGGAAAACTAGCTAATTTGCATAAGAAATTTTGTTGTGAAATTCGTTGCAGTCGCGCCAGCTAGAATTTTCAGCAGACGTGCGAAAGCATTGAAGTCTTAACTTGAATTTTTGTAATAATATTACTAGTGACAACACTAATTCGATTTGGTTTTATACACATGTAGCACCAACTGTTGTTGTGACGCAAGTCGGACCCAATCCTGTCTGTGTGACATGCCCTTCCTGCCGCCAGATTGGATATACACGAATGGGATATGAACCAAGCACAAAAACACATTTAATGGCCGCTCTACTGTGTCTGGCTGGGTAAGTTTTTGTTTTGTGCAATTGTTCTGAATTCAATTAAGTGACGCAATGATTTCATTTTTAATGCCAATAAGTACGATCGAGATATAAAAAGCAATGTTTTCATCCGTTGACTTTGCGCCCAATGTGGGCTGACATGCATACAATATTCATGTAGATTTTTTTATTATTCAAAACATTTTTTTCGAGAGCTTGAGTTGTTTGTGGAATCATCCAATAATGTAATCTAGCAATTACTACCTGCATGCATCAATCCATATTGTATTTCGGTCGTTTGTATCTGTTTTTATTTTTCGATGATTAATCAAAAGATTAGCGAGAAATCGCAATAAAACAAAATTCAATAGGAGAAAAACGATAAGATTATTCAGCAAATTCAGAAGGGTTGGGAGTTTCATACAATTTTTTTGCATCCGAGTTTTTTTCTTCTGAACCATATATAAAAGCTAAGAGCTAATTGTAGATTGAAAAAAAACATTTTTTATTTGCACTGACAATAGTTTAGAATACATTCAAAGCTATTAATAAATAACTGCTACAATGATACTTTTATCAGCAGATAATATCAATGACGATCGTATTTTGATGTTTATTTTAATTTTATTTATTCATGCAGAAATCATTGAATTATTTTTATTAAATTTCTTTTATCGAAACTATCCAATAATAGAGTTAAGGCCGTTTTGCTGATAAGACCCTATCTATGTAAGCGGCAGGTGATTGTGTGATCTTAACCTAAATAGGTTCAAACCATCAACATGTCTAATGGCTGCGTTTGTTACTCTCTAAATCATAAAATGATGCAAGAAAACATTTAAAGTTATTCGTAAAATAACGACGTTTGAAAAACGTATGCCAATACAATATAACATACGCTGTATGACGGATTAAATGAGTCAGTCAATTATCGTAATGAAAGTGATAAATATATTACAATTTCGGAGGGAGTATATTTCCAAACTAAGTACAGTTTACATTAAAATAAGAAAACTGCGAGCAAAAAAGTTAAGTAAATGAAAATTGAAAAATCTTCTGTAAATTTTTTCGTCTGAATAACAGTTGTCGCCAATAACATAATGTAAACTTTGAAAAACCGAAGCCATCTCTTAAGAAATCATTTACTGAAAAAATCCGTAATATTTAGTTAGATACTCGTTTTGCTGCAAAACTACTTGGATAGAATTGAATGAAAACTGCAGCATAGACTTGAAAACTATTTTTCATACATTAAAACTTTTTCTATCTTCCGTTCTTCATTCAAAGTTCACGGGGTTCAGGTAAAATTTGACCACATTAACCAAAATTTATCAATTACGTTAAAATCCAGTTAGTGCTCAGATGATTTCCGTGGTTGCCATGGTTTCCATGTGAAAATTGTGGTTCGAATCCTCGTCTTGAGCAAATTTGAAATTGTTTTTCACTTGTAATTTTTTCAATTTGTATTAAATGATCCTTTAATGTCTTCAAATATTTTCAGGTGCTCTACTTTGTCCATATTTCCCAAAAATGAGTTCCATACGCTGCATCTTTATTTCCTGAGTTTTAATTTTATGGCTGCTGTCATACATAAGACAAACTCATCCTATTTGCTAAAGTAGTCGTGAGACTGAGCTCCGTATTTTTTGGCCTAAACTTTTATTTGTATCATTGACTTGTTTTGCGCTATTTCACTATTAGATTGGCACATCTTATCACCCTACAAATTGTCCGAAAATTAAACTTTCTTCCTAGGTTTCCCCTTATTATGTTTTTTCTTCCTATTTTCTAATTTTTTTAGCAGAGATAGGTACCGCGAAAATGTTTTCCACCCACACTTTTCAAAATTTTTGAATGAAATTTTATTTTAATGGTATTAATTTTATTTTGATTAGGAACGTTAAATTAACTTAAATCTAAAATCTATGTAATCTTTTGTTTGCTTTCAACGGTTTTACCGCCTCATCTCCACAGGGTGTATGTAAATTTTTCGCAATCTTCTTTTCTTCTTTGTGAGTGAATGCAATGCAGTGAAATCTGGTTAAGTGGATCCTGGATATGTGAAAAACCTCTGTTATTGATAATTACAATGAGCAGCCCACTTTTTTCACCTCTTTATATGATAAATGGTACATTTCGACCTCTCATAGTGGGACCTTCTATAAATAAGACAACTGTCATGTTAACATGCCTATTTGAGAAACTGGGTAAATGAAAAGCCTCTATAAGTGATAAAAATGTTTAGGTCCCTTGAGATTCCAGTTAACCAGGTTTCACTGTTCACTATACCGTCAGCCGGCATTTCCAAAAAAGTTTCTAATAATTTCCAAAATTGGCGATGTATCCTTCGTTTTCAATTATCACCCTATTCTGCTTCTCTTTTGTTTCAGTAAAACAATCAAATAGTAACATCGACTCTAGAATGTATTCCGTGATGCATCCTATAATTTCTCCTGAGTAGTCTGGGTTTGTGGGAAATAAGTCTACTTTGACTTACCTCATTGCCTTCACAAACACAGTTGCCTTTGCTTTAAATCATCAATAATAAGTGGATGAAGTGTAGACAGATTTTTCAAAAGCCTTTGATACTATCAATCACAGATTGTTACTGGATGAAGTCAAGCAGCTTGGTTGTTTCGCTTTACTCTTTTTTTGTTTTCCTGGTAGCTCAGTAATCATGTTTGTCAAATTGAAATGTTCAAAATTTCGCGTTGCACAAGAACGGCGACACATCACCAAATTAACTCGATTTTCGGCTCTCGAAACTTCTGTTCACGAGAACTGACGACTGAATAGTCCGATCAATATGAAATTTACAGAGAATTAATTTACAGAGCCTGTTATTCTGATATAACTGATTTCGAAATGCGGGCAACCATGTGGCAGTGGTGCCATCTTGAAAAATCACTGAGAAAAAAAGCTATTTTTTCCCATAACTTCTGATTCAGCCCACAAATTTTAGCGAAGCTCACACAGTAGCTGGTCTTTACTCTAAGCCAAATTTGGTAGAAATTTGATTGAGGAATTCGGACAGAGCTGCCAGCTATAGTAATTTTTATCTACTAAATCTTGGAAATTGTATCAGCAAAAGAAAGCATTTTCCCCTGCAACTTCCGATGAAGTCATGAAATCAAAACGAAACTCATGTAGTAAATTAACCTTATTGTAAACCAAATTTCTTAGGAATTTGGTTGAAAATCATGAAAGGACTGCCAGCTATGTTAATTTTTGTTTTTTGACATTTCTTTACTAAGCAATGTTGTCATTAAATTTTCCAATGGGAATGATTCTGCAATGACAATTAACAAAAAATATTTAGGCTTCGAAAATTTGAAAAGTTTTGAAAGTGGTAGCCCTGATATTCTTTTTACAAAATTCATAGGGTGCGTTTAACTAAACTTGAAGCAGATTTGGTATTTTTTGGCTGTTGTGCTGTTCTGCTCTCCTTTCCAAAATAGTTTTAAGGTATTCCTCAAGGCAGTTATTTAGGACCTTAATTATTTCTTTTATTATTCTTTCTATTCTTTCATAACCTTCCATCTGTCCTGATATATTCTTCAATTTTACCGTACGCGGATGACGCCAAAATTTTTTAATATTCATCCAATATTCGTGATTGCTTGGGAATTCAAGCTGACGTTGACTTTAAACGATCACATTAACGCCATCTTAATACAAGCTTCATCTACTCTAGCATTTGTGAGCAAGCGATCTAAAGAGTTTCATGACATATATCTAACTAAGATCCTTTGTTGTGCGTTAGTTAGACCAATACTCGAGTATGTCGATCGTATCGAGTCCATTCAGAAAAGGTTTCTACGTTTTTGTTTACGTGAGTTTGTTTGATCAAATCATCCATGTTTGGTGCTTTAATCGCCTTGGGTTACTGGCCATAGATTCAGTTAAGAATAGACCCGAAAATTTCCTATATATTTCCTATATTTCCTCCTAAATTTCCTGCTAAGCTCCTCGCGGGCTATATCCTCCGAATAGAATTAAGTTTATTTGGCCTCAATACCAAGTTTCACAGAATGAGAAACGTCAATATTTTATGTGTCCCTTCCTATCCCAACAGCTACGCTTTAATGAGCCCGTTGCATCCATAAAAAGAAATCTTAATGTCTTTATCATCTTAATAAAAGGAGCTTATCAAAAAATATACCACTTTGATGACTTTGTTTGTAAGTCAAACTAATTTGTATTAGACGAGCTTATAATAATAAAAAATTCAAAAAAAAATGAAAATAATTAAGCTCTTTAACCTTTGGTACATACTTAAAATGCAAAATAAACTTATTAATTTATGTCGACATGAGTCAATTCAAAGAAACCAATCTACAATATTTTAATCAGTCTAATTGCTTTTGTATCCGTCAATTGTATTTTTGCCAATTGTAAAATCTTTCATCACTGTGATCTCAGATGAAATTTGATATCAAATGCTGCTTGCAATACTATATATGTATATCATTACATGCATTTATACACGTTTTAGCTAGTTACTTTAACTCATAAATTTAAATCTCCTTTTTAGATGCTTCATTTGTGCCTTCGCTCCATACTGCATAGATAGTTGCATGAATGGCAATCATTATTGTTCGAATTGTGGAGCGTATATTGGAACATACAGCAATTGATGCAACATAAAATTGTATTTACCGCACGCAATGCGATCACTAAACCAATCAGGGAACGTATCGGCAAATGGTAGAAAATCCCCTTTGTCAATGCAAAAACGAATTTTACTGTTGTATTTTCAACAATTGTTATGTAAATATTCAGATATTTCATAATAAGTATCTGATTTAAGGAACGCTCTGGATGAATAAAAACAATTCATCATGCGAAAAGATACTTAATATCATATGCAATTTGAAATTATTACTGCAGCTATAAACACGTATCCAATGAATAGAATTTTAGCCTTTGTTTGTTGATATATATATCACTACATTTTATTGTATCCAAAGTATTGGATGTGATACTTAGGTTTTACAGTTGTTGTCTTTTTTTTTTGTAAATAAGATTACATTTAAAAAAACTATTGTATGTATTTTAAAAGAAATAAACTTTCAAATCGAAGGAAAATAAACTTGATTTTATTGTTCTATGAATCCGGAAATAAATTGAAGATAAGTCTTCATTAAGCCAATGGTATCATAGACTACATATATGGTGCGTAATGCTATTATCCTAGAACTACATTTCACCCGGATCAATTTCATTCATATTTTTTATGAAATAATCACTCGTCGTTGTCCCGTAACCTTCAACCTGTTGACATTGAATTGTTCCGCAGGCTCCAAACTACGCCGCGTCCGTTCCGATGCATCCGTCAGAGTTAGAATTTAGAAGCGCTCACATACTTTCCAAAGCAAAACAGATGACTCAGAACTGCATGTCAGATCGGATCGGAAAATTTGTGAGGTTAGTATTATTCTGAGCTGAGTAGAAGTTTGAAATTCGCGGCAATAATTTGAAATAATCATCGGTTGCAAGTAAAAAGTTTTAATTGAAGTCACGAGCAATTAGCTGCGAAATTGTTGATGATGTGTCAAATTAAACACATTTGGTGCAATTTGTATATTTTGGGTTTCAATCAATAGAAATAAATATAGGAATTACATAAAAAATGCATAAATATTTGTAT
Source organism: Nemotelus nigrinus (assembly GCA_947369275.1). Classification (NCBI taxonomy): domain Eukaryota; kingdom Metazoa; phylum Arthropoda; class Insecta; order Diptera; family Stratiomyidae; genus Nemotelus; species Nemotelus nigrinus. The sequence goes on along the minus strand of OX376372.1, from coordinate 223,022,189 downwards.
TTCAGAAGGTCCAAAATAAAATTAACTAGGAACACATAAATTTGTCACATAATATTGAAGGCACAAACAGGTAAATCATTATAAATAATTTTATTAATAAACATTCAATATTTGGTTGGATATCCTTTAGTATCAATAATAGCTAGTAGTTGTCTTGTTTGGTTATTGTTAGGCCTATTAGGCCTATTGTTGTCAATTTATTGGTTATTGTTAGGCCTATACTTTCTCATGCAGTTAGGATTACTGATTTGAGAGCAGCCTTACTTGTGATAGAACATTTTCGAATTTTTTTCTAATATATCCCATAAAAGCTAAAATATGGTGATTGAGATGAAATCTTTAATGGTCTTTAATCTTTAATCAACACAATTTGACAACATATATGGCGTATTTTGAGTCATTGTCTCTATGAAACCAAAACCTTCCGAGAGCCCGAATTTGGTAGCGCTCGATCGCATATTTTTTTAAAAATAACCTAGTGCTTCGTTTTATCCATCGTAGCCTCTATACACATAAAAACGCCAACTCCACCAGCAGCTACGCTACTCCAAATCAAAAGATTATCACCTCCGTGTTCAACCGTGCTCCACAAGCTAACTTTTTTTAGCTCAACTTTGACTTGTCTCCAAATAATTTACCTGCCATCTGATTCAAATATGTTAAATTTTTTTTTCGTCACTAAACAGAACGCTTTTTCAAAACTCAGCATAGCGATGAACATTTGCTTTGGCGAATTCAATCCCTTATTTTGAATGGTCTCGCCCAGTGGCGGCCCTAATAAAAATTATAGGTGGTGCCAGATCTCAAAGTGGCACCTCTCTGAAACAAAAACTTAGTGTCCCTATACCATGCACTTGCACATTCGTGACTTAAGGTATTTGACCTATAGGTAGGTCACAAAAAACAATGTATTTCTGTTCGTTTTCACCTAGTTTTAAAAATATTTTTAAACAAAAATGTAATATTTTGGGATGATTTGTTTAAAGAAATTTTTTCAGACTCGCGTTTCGGAAGCCACTTATTTCCTTCAATATACATTTTACTAAATTTTACTTGTACACTGAGAAGTAAGTAGCTTCCGAATAAATTTTGCATTATAAATTCACCTGAAAAAAAAGAAAACTTAAAGAAACTATTTTTAGGTGCATCTGCGGGGCAAGCACAGTTACGTCGGTCGCACTTAATAAACATTAGTTCCCCTCATTCACTCCCGCTGCCACTACTTTGCCGCGCTCGTCAACGCCACTGTGCTTGTCTTGCTGAGGTGGCAAGTTGAACAAATGAGAAATAATAACAGCTAACAATTTTGTTTGACAATTTTTATTTAAGCTATCATGTTGCAGACCGTCCTAAAAAATATAAAAGTACTACCAATGAAAACCCTAGATAGCCACATTTTTGGATTACTTGCAAATTTTTTTATTAATTCAGAATAATTTAAGTTTTGTGCAATAGCATTTTCTATTTACAAGATTCCAAGATCTGACAGTCTTTCTTGACACATAGTAGAACGTAGGCAAGTTTTTATAAGATCTAATTTACTGAAACTTCGTTCGCCTGTAACAACAGTTACAGGTATTGTTAGCAATATACGAAGTGCCCTCCAAAGATTCGGGAAAATATCTTGCCAATAATTTTTTTAATGAGTCGTAGAACTTTAAGTGGCTCAACTGATTGAATATATTTTTAATAATGGGTTTCAACGAATTCGCAACAAGACACGTCACATTTTCCTTTATCTGTTAAACTGATTCGTAATTTCCCACTAGTTTTGCCAATATGAACCTTTGAGGAATTTTATTTTTGAGTTGTAAAAAAATGATAGCTGATAGTTGCTTAAATCGAGTGACCAATGCGCTCTCAACCGTATCAATCAAAGGGTAAAAAACATTCATCTTAATTCTTCAGGATCACTTGGTGTCTCATCTACGGATTAGTACTCAAATAATCTATTCTTTCTTCGGGATCGGGCTGGGTTAAAAACTGGCTCTATCTCAGCCTGAGATGCTATTTCCTTGGCTGTTATGAGAGCCGATGAAAAGGCTTGGTACTGTTTCACAAATTCCAAACAGTTTTTCAGCAATTGTGACAGGTTTGGTAAATCGATAGATTCAGACTGCATAGTCTTATTTATTTATCTTATTTATTTACAATGTTTGCTTTGACCAATATATCATACCAAACCCCCAATGTAACTATGAACTCGGATTGCTCCATGTACTGAACTAGTGACAACGCTTCTGATGCTACAACTGAGTCATTTGATTCTTCATGAAGATTCAAAAGAACATTACGAACTGAAGAGTAATGAAAGCGATCAGCAGCAAAACTCGAAACTCTACTCTCTCAGCGAGTTTCACAAACTTTTTTAACCGATAATCCTTTCATGTGCTTGGATATCACTTCCCATTGCCTTGATGATCCGGAGAATTGAACAAACAGTCTTTGCAGAAATCCAAATAAAGAAACTTTTTCAACGCAAGTTTTGACTGTATCAGTTATCACTAACTTCAAAATATGGCGACCACATGGATTGAAATATGCCCGATGATATTGATTCAGAATTCTAGTTTGAACACCTTTTCCTATTCCTACCAATTTCGCTCCATTATCGTATTCTTGACCGCGACAATCGTTCATGTCAAAGTCAAATTCTTGTACAGTTGGGTCAAGAAATAGACCAGCGATTCGTGCTTCCGAAAAGTCACTTACAGGTTTGTAATTGATTCACCAAAATTCCCTCACATTTTTATTATTTTAAGATATCAGGCCTGTTCGCGGACCTGAATCTATTATATTATAATGAAATAGATTCGCAGCAATTCGTTTTTGTACTCTTGCTGCAAGCCTATTTTTGCCACAAGAAGAAGCCAGCTGCAAAATTCTGTTGCCACTGCAGTATGCGAACAGACCCAATTGCGAACTGTAGAAAACGATCTGCCAACTGTCAACTTCTCAAATGTATTTTCAAATTGAAAATGATTTAATGCTCTTTCCCATGTCAATATCCACAACAATGACCAAACTTTAATGTGTGTGCATACAATATCTTGAAGCTGGGATGAAAGCATTCTACATAAAAGCTTTGAAAGTCAAAGTAAATACTTACACCGAAAGCTATGCATTAACCTTTTCGAACTTTTGTGGATACTATCCGAACTAAATATCCAAATCAAATCTTAACTGACCAGCTTTCTACCAAGGAAGTACCGCTCATAACCCCTGGATACACGAAATCCTAATCAAATTAATTACTAATCAAATTTTGGATTATACCGGTCAGAGCGTCATGTTTTCAGAAATTCAAAGAAATTTTCAATTTCTTCACACATGTGTATGCAGAAAAGGAATATTTGATATTCACCACCACTGGTTTTTCTCAATGTGTCGGTACGTACAGAAAGTATGTAATATGCAGGAAATTTTTATGCCTACACGAAATTCGGATTTTGGACAGTTCCAAATCCATTTTACGTGTATACACGACGAAGAATTGGAATCATCCCAATTATATTGAGATTTATTATAAACTTAGTCTTAAAATTAAGGGGAACCATTTATTGATTAATCCGCTTCCAATATGGGAGCGTCGTTATTCCAATAACTTTCATGTAAGCTCAAGCAGGAAAGCACTTGAGAGAGAAATATACATATATACTAAGCCCAACTATTATTTTCGTCAATTTTCCTTTCAATGCCTGACAGGCTGCCTCCACTAGCAATTTCCCATTGCATGAAATTTGAAATTGCCAGTGGAGGCAGCCTATGGTATGCAATATTTTATGGTCTGCCATAAATGGTAGGCAATATGGTATGCAATTTGCTCGGCAATATGCCTTGCAATATTTTGACAGTTCTTGGTTTCAAAATGGCGCTGAACCATGGGAATGCTTTATTTCTTATAAGAAGATGTAGGTATTTTGAATTTAAAGGGATTTTTAGATGTCGTTGAGCAATGAAATGCTGGGAAATTGCGAAAAAATCAAATTTGCATTTCAAATAACTCCTTAAGAGCATTTGACGCTCAGATACAGCGCACGTCCTTCCCGCTCAGAGGCATTTTCGAAATGAAATTGCATGCCATGAAATTCCCCACGCACAGATGGCATACCATAAATTTGACAGTCGTTGCAATCGGAAATTGCAGAGAAAATTGCTAATCGAGTCCCGGTGTGAACAAAGCTTAAAAATCTTGCTCAGTAGTTCAAAAAGCTTAATTTTTGTATGGATAACGAGATTAGGGGCAAATTTTTTGCAATTACATAAATATTCACCTATGTACATATCTTTAGAAGCAAAGTGCTGCAGAGCTTCTAAAAATTTTAAATTGGTTAAAAATTATCGTTTATGTATGAAAATTGTATTCAATTTTCTTGATGCCAACTATACCACTTAAATATATTATGTGCATAACATATGAGTTTTATATACTCGCGTGTTCTATATCTACACATCAAGCACAATATCATTGTTCAAATAGTCGGCAAAACGGACTGTTGTTGGTAGGAAAATCACATGAAAGCTTGCTATGCTACGGTACGACACGTTCAAGAAGCTAAACGAAAGATGTAAATGGGAAAGAGCGAGAAATGAAATGCATGATTGTTGGTACTGCGGATAAAAATAGGGCGGATTCACTACATGCAATTGCTATGATGACCTAATTTTCTTTATGCTTTGATGTGACCTACTTTTGATTTTATGCGATTGTGTGCGTGTGTGCGTGCATTAGATGAAAGACGGAAAATATAATTTTCTTGTTGATTTTTTAGAAACCTCTCTGTAGATATGAATTCGGGTAAAGTTCAGCAATTTTGCTATGATTTGATGAGAATTTAATGATACTATGTCGCCAAGATGCTGAGTCGGATGGTTTCATGTGGCAGAATTTACTGACTAACTAGATATATGTACATATATACAAAGCGAACTGTAGTGAAGGTTGTTACGCAACCTTTTGTGCATCAAATAAATTCCTGTTAATTATTGTTGAAAATAGCTGTATATCTAACAAAGTAGGTATACCTATCTACAAAGTGTTCTGTGGATATTGGTGTTTGAAAAACTACTAAACTAAGGGTCTCCAATCGGTTGATGCCGTTTCTATTTTCGACCCATATGCATGGTTTTCTTGTGAGTTGAATCTGTTCTGACAGTACGTTTTGAAAAACTTCCATAGGTCGATCGAAAAATACTTTTATAATTCGATTTCAAAATACCACTGAAAATACTTACTGAAAAGGAATTTGCTGGAAACCTTCAATTTTCCGCAAATAAAAAAAAATCTTTGACGTCAGAGTCTAGCCCCATTTACGGCAATACAAACTGTGAAGCCTGGATATTTCAGTACTATTATTTTATGGCTCGTATCTATATCCTCTCCTGCGAGAAGTTCCAAAATCATTATGAAATGGTGTTGGCGAATAAATCAGAAAAGATTGCTGAAAGCTTTAAATTGTACATTTATATATGGTGTTAGGATATATGGCTCACGAACTCATAGCTTGCTCATCAACCATCTCTGACAGTTCGTACATCAACTGGCTGCTATTTAACAATACAGTAGATCGAATGGTGACAGTTCACTTTGACATTTGATAAAAAACTGCCTCAATGTAATTTATTTTACAAAAACAACCTAAATGACAAGTTAGTCAATATTAGATAGTACGTCACTGTTTGTACGTTTGGTGTTATTTTTTGGTGCTGCATGAAATTTATTGAACTAGAACAAAAATGAAGTAGGTATGTTTTAATGTGAAAGACTAATACGGGATGGCTGATGAAAGAGGCTACCAAATAACATGTAATAATTTCTTTCTGTATAATTAATCGGTTCCAAATTTTATTTTACAGATTGGTCTTTAAATTTAACAAAAATGGACAATTTTGATAATGAAACAAGAATTCGGATTGTGCGTAACATAGGAGTCTATGATTTCTGACCGAAGAGAATCCAGGCGCATGTTTAATGGCAGTCCTCTGTGTAGTTGAACCATAATGAAGAACGTAAACAAATTTTGATGGTCTTGTGACAATCACAAAAATGCCATATAAATTAGATGCTTCAGTTCTAATACAGGAAATTATTACTGCTTTAGCTGTGGTCATACAAGCCAATTCTAGAATTTCGACAAGGTGCTATTTCAATTATTCAATTTCTTTTTTATCTGTTTCTAGGCTATCACCATAATCCTTCTTCCCTGCAATTCGTACCAAACACCACTTTCAATGGAAGTGATACTAAAAGGTCCAGTTAAAAGCATAATAATGACCAAGTGATATTCGATTCAACGACTTCCTGACTATTATATTCCCTAATGACCACTGCGTAAACCTAAAACTAGAACTCCTTCTGCTACCATAACAAGTTTACCACCAATTATTCCGGTCTATGAAAAGCGCATACCGAAGTAAAGTGCACCAAACGAATTAATAATTACTCGAATCATCTATAACCCAGTTGACTTCATATTTCACTTATCTATTATCTACACTCCACACCCATTTCCTATCATATTTCTCTCTTTCTCTCTGAATGCATTGAATTCCGAGCGAAACATGACATAATCTCTCATTCTACACAACAGATTCTGTTGACCTGAATACGTCTTCGAAGGAGCATGCCACCCAATATATGCCCGCATAATCGCTATCACTATTAGCTGCCATCAAAACTATATAGCTTGGCAATCCGGCAACGGCGCTTATTTATCGACCCGAAGTAGGCATTCCGGCTCCCATCTCATCGTCCTGTAACAAGGACGATGGTCTGATAAAAGCCGCTCTTGCCTCTCTGACCCAATTTCGTACTTCATAACGCTTCCACCAACACTATATAGATCCCCAAGAGGATACAATAAGCAGCGAGCTCCTTTTTCCCACTCCCTCTGCATCATGGGCACGGTAACGTATCCTGCCACTTTGCTATTCACCAAGCGGAAAGATAGTACATATGGCAAGTCCACAGCCAAGCTTTGAATGTCGTTAGTTTCAACGCTCACAAGAAGGACGAATTGAGCACAAGGATCCAAAGAATGACTCATGAGCATGAGCTAGTTGCCACGCGATGCACGGGATGAGGAGAATGCAAAGGAACGTACTGTTTTTCATCCGCCAAGAAATTCCGCTAAAGAAAAACACGATAGTCATGCTCCAAGTGAAGTAGGCACCATATAGACGGAACTGGGACATTGAGGTTGTGTTTAGAGAGTTGTATTGGAAAATCAAAAGCTGCAATTCAAAGAGAAAGAAAGGACGACGTTAGAAGATAGTGTTTGAGATCTGGGTCGATTGCTGAAAGAATTCATTCCTACTTAATTATTTTGTAGAGCTTTTGTTCCACTTGAACATTTATCGGGACACGACACGGAGCCTCATCTTGTCTCCTATCCCATTGATAGGCGATAAATGTGAAATGCTTTTATGTACAGCCAATAGTCGAACATAGTATCAAAGGGACTTTTTCAACAACTATAGCGAATATATGTATATTCGCAACCAGGCCTATCTTGTCATGCGATAGTTCCTAATGTGCCTTGCTAAATAAACGGGGCAGAAGTGTATCAGGGCGACTTGTAACCTGTATATTAAATGAATTTCCAAACTAGTTGGGATAGGCTTCGGTAGCGGAAGATGCAGTTAGCGTTTTGATCGAACTTGTCAAATTAGAAAACATTTGATTTGTATCTGCCGTATAAATCTGGTTAACTGAAGGAAAATCTAATTTGATATCGAGAAAATCGGAGAATCCTTTCTCCCTAGTGGTCCAAACCTTTAATTTGGGAAATTCAATTAAAGAATAATGTTCTCCTGTATACTCTAGAATAATAACCAGCACTGCCTTCTATATAGTTTAACTTGATCACAGTGAATCCTGCCACTTTTCAGTGCGTCTGCTTATAATGTTGTGCTCTTTTATTCGGAGCAAAAAGAGGTGGAAAAATATCAATACACTAGTGGATATCTTCATCATTGCTTTCATCCACAATTTATCGGATCGTATTCTGAATGTTTATTGTCAATCTCAGAGCATTGAACCAAAAAATTTTGGCATAAATAAGTTTATTTCAAGAAAGGTATTATTGTTACATACGAACTTTGTTGATATCTCGTCAATGCTGGATGCAATTGGAGTCATTTCGGTCTATGCCATTCTTAAGGAACCAGCTTACTAGCTCAATCCGGTGTAAGACCTGGGACATATCAGTCTTTTGTGGCAAAGCAAACAAATTTGGTGTTCTTTTTTCATCTTTTCGTGAACAAAATTGTTCATCGATGGAGGCAAATATCAGTCCCCTTTAAAATATACTTCATTCGATATTTTTAGGTATCCCAGATATATGCGAATAAGTTCCAGCGCTTTCCAATCCCGAAAACATTTCTGAAACTTGATCTTTGAGGTAGGTAGCTCTTTCAGTGCTGCGTTTTTAAACTGAATTAATATGAAGAAGTGATGACTCTTGAAAATCTCCCTTGTTTTGGGGACCTACAGGACCACGTCTGAAGAATAGAGTAAAGATGCTTCATTACACTATTTATTTTAGTCGAAAATTATATGTAACATAAAGAACATTCAATTTGAAGGAGAAAGAGTGTATTTTGACAAAAATGACAACCCCCATTTGAAAACAGTATTCAAGTATACATACTACAAAAAAACGATTGGAATAGATTCACGAACCGAGTGTATTCATCATGAATATTTAGACAATCGTAATGACAAACCGGTGATATGGATTATGAAAAGTCTTGAGTCAAAGACAAAAACAAGGTTTTTAGTGTAATACATTTTATGGCATTTCGAAATATTCAGAGTTAGTGTGATATTGAGAGCTGTTCAAGGTGCAAGGATATTTTGAAGATGCAACCAATCATTGTGAAATTCAATCACTCCCAGCATCTTGAAGACATCCGCATATAAGAGGAAAGCAAAAATAGCAAGGGATGACGAATGGATCCTTGCGGAGCTCCAGACATTGGACGAACGAGAATATGAATGAGTGGTTACTACAATACCCGCTATGTGAAAGAAAGGAGCGAATCGAAGAATCCACAACCTTCTAGTTTAAAAATCAGTAACGTATAATGTACGGAGACAAATCTTTTGGAAAAGTCAGTATATAAGACACCTACTTGTCTTCTTTGTCTCAAAGTAGATTCTACAGTATTTGTGAAGGACAACAAATTTGCCAGAGTGGATTTTCCTTTAATAAACCATGTTGCTCTTGTGCTAAGATGGGGTAGATAAAGGGATATAGCTTGTTACACATAATGTGCTTGTGATGTTTGCTGAAACACTGAAGAAAGGAACTGAAACGGTAATTGAATATGCTAGCACGGTGACCAGACTTTTGTATTGGAAAAAATTTGCTAACGGCTAGATTTTAATTAAAAAGTATGGACGGAAAAACACACAAGAAGGACGGAAGTGGTTTGTCCAATACATTGGGAATTTCGTCATAGCCACAACCAGAGCTTTCGTCGACAGTTCATCAATAATTTGACTTTAAGAGGATCGATGCGAAATGAACACGAGATACCCGAAGAAAAATATTATACGAGGTAAGTGTGGAGGACTGGATATACATAGAAGGAGGAGAAATAGTTTGCAGAGTTCAAAAATGCCGCGGGCATTGGAAGCGGAAAAACCATCAAGATGCACATTTACCGGAATACTATAAACATTTTTAAGGGAGCTAACGACCAAACAATATCGAAATAGCTGCAATCCTTTTAGCTTCGGACTGTAATCTCTTAAATGCAATTAGGTCCACTTCGGAAACCGTTCGCATGTAGAAATCGCGAGCTGAAACTTTTGCCGTAAGAGTAACGGCAGTTTCCGATTTATTAAGTCGGTGCGAAGCGAGGAATTACATCGAAAAGGAAAAGATAAAACAAATAGGCAGCACTTTTGGCATTTAGACGTCAAAAGTAGTGAAACGTATTAAAATTTAAAAAAAAATCTGCTGTCAGGAAGCTTTAACGAGCAGGGCCGTAGCTACTTCTTGAAGAAGAGATGTCGAAAAATATTTTCATTGAAATAGGAGAGTGATGCAAGTCAAGATACACATAAAGTGCCAAAGGGAGGTTGTATAGAAAGGACAAAAAGGACGATCATGTTAACGAAATACTGTTTTTTAATACTTGTATTATTTTGGTAAAAATAAGAATCTCATAGCACGTTAGGCATATTGAGTTCCTCACACACAACAAAGTGATTGGAGCTGGCGGGGGAGTTCACCGAAGCAGGACAGTTTCAACGAAAGTAAACGGTAACAACAATCAATAAATTAGAAGGAGTTAAGGGGATTCAAACAACACATTCAACGAGCGATGAAAATTGAAAGTCTCTACAGACTATTTCACTGAGCAACCTTTTTATGCCGATTAAGATCCCTTTTCGGTTTATTAATTTCTATTAATATTAATTTTCATAGAATCTCCAGACACATTTTTTTTCTTTCTCGAAATTAAAAAAATCAGCAATACCAACATTACTATATGAACATCACACTTGCAACATAACTAAATTTTGATTTAGGGACGACGCGTGACCTGATTATTCCTGTAATAAAGTTAGGTTACCGCTAATTAATCCAAAGGTTGCATTATCACGTGCCACAAAGATGAAAGTTCGATTTAGTGGAAACGAGATTCATTATTTCGTAGAGTCTACAATGAAACACATTCAGCAGGTATTATGAAATAGACTCAGCAGAAGCGATAGGCTACTCTGAAATATCTATAAATGTAACGATATTCAAATGTATCCGTATTCTAAATTTGCTAAACCTAAAAAATGCTGTTCAGATAAAAATATTTGATTTTGATAGCTAAAAAAATTTAAATCAGATTAATTCAATTAATCTGTAATTCGTTCGTCTCAATAACGTCCACTTTTTTTCTCATTTGAAGATAGCTCTAGTGATATATATATGAATGTATGTATCAGCTTATGTATCTACAAAACTTTGCATTACAAAATATAAGTAGATAGCTTCTATATTGGATTGAATATTCAATATCATCGTGCGTAAGCACGTGCAGGACTAATAACGGGAGCCAAATACACGAACTCAGCATACACTTTTGTTGATTTTCTGTGAAATAATGTGGTAGCACATAGCGAAAATAATACCTTGACTTATTAGCTTTTCCGAAATTTGTGCCAAACATGAGGGTAAGTACGTCACATGGATTTTTAGAATAACGGACTAAAAAATTTTGACTTTTAATTGATCGAACTGGTTATGATCACTTTTAGGAGCAATAACCCATTGGCTTTCGTGCACTGCAACAGAGACCAGCTGCCCCTTCTCGCGAACATCATGAGTGATGGGAATGAGGTACCGTTAATAGCTTCATAAGAAAAGATTACGACTTTTCCGCGTGGCAATGAAAATCCTGGTGCGTCAATTTATGCTGGATCTTTTGACGTCAAGAATTTATCTTCAAAGACATTGTTCGTTCAGAACTATGACAATATAAAATTGAAATACCTACATCTGAAAAATTCTTCGTGATACCGTTTTTTATGGGCGATTATTTGATGTGTTATATACACAACAAAATCTTTATAGTGGAATAAAACGAAATTTTCTTCTGAATGACATTAGGATGCTTCACAAGAGTTTTAAAAGATCTTGTCTGGACTTTCCTAAATGTGAATATGGAGATAAAAGAACAGCATGTCCTTGTGCATTTTGAATAATATATTCAAAGTGTTGTCAAAGTTTATTTACAACGATTAACTAACGTTTGCTATCAATTTGAAATCCTTTCGAATCCGAAGCAGTTAAATTTTTAGTATGCACTTCTTTAGCCATACATGATGACAACAAACGGGTTATCCCATTTGATATTATATGTCGCTGTACCAAATTATTTTTTTAAACTTCAAGGCAATTAGTTTTAGTGAAAGCAAAAATCATTACCTAAGAATGAGATAGAATATGTATATTAGTTAGTTAAACTAGTATATTACTTGTGCAATGAATAAAACTAACCATTTCAAACCCACGCTTGAAAATATTTTCCAAATTAGGTTCGAGGTTCGAAGAGAATAATCATTATTTTGACGTATTCAAAAGCTTATTTTATAATACAATAGCATTCACAAAATCAACCGACAACGGAAAAGTACGACAACGGCAGAATAGTGTAGATAAACATACAATACAATGTTAATCATTTTAATTTGTTGTTCCGAAAAAAAGCCGTTGCGTGCGTATCGTGACCAGCATGTAAGCTATGTCATCTACGACCCGAGAATGAGAAAATACGAAATCCATTGAAAATAATCATAGCACAAACACACGAATATATACATACATATAGTCTCATGAATTCATTTAGCCATGCACTACAAAAATCTAATCAAGTATGTAGGTGTATCGAAACCCTCATATTCTGCAAACAAGCGCCGGAAAATTACGATAACAGTGCAAACTAACTATGAATTTATATTCGGCAACCAAATCTTATCATATATGTATACCTAACATTAAATTGATTTATTGAATTCGATAAAAAGCCAGATCCTTCAAGTTGTTCCCTTATTGATTTTGGAACAGTGACTATGCATTCACAAATACTATCCAAACGTTTGTTGTTTCCATGTGGAATCTAGCAGCTAGAATCAAAATTAAAACGAAACAAATAAAAAATTTACACTGCAATCAATTTGGCTGCATTTAATGGGCCCTTGGCTATTTCATTTCACTGACCCAACAGAATTTCATTTGCCTACCCATACATCAGCAGCACACTTTCAAACGATTATAAAGAAATGGAAAAGTAAACACTAAAATTTACATTTGAAGGGAAAGTAGGTCAACTTCATTGTACATATGCGTGCGATGGCCCTAAAATGTTTTTTTTTTCAACATTGCGACAACCGATTTTTCCTATTACGGTATCTGCATGCGTGCCATGTGCTTATTATTGCTTTCACTATGCCACGTAAGTTTAAGTGAATAAGCAACTAAGGTAAATGGAAAAAAATTTAAACATATTCCACACTGGCAAACGTATATTAGGTCCTTTATTATATCATTTATTTTTGTATGACAAATGAGTAATTTAGGTTGCTGTGTGTTGGCTCTGATGCACAAATGTTTAATTTGTAAAACTTGTTTTCTTGAAATCACTGAAGCAAATTTGATATTACCTGTGTTTTTTATTGCTTTTTTTCTTCTTTGCTCTATGGGATTTAAAATTTGAGACTGATTGATATTTTATTGCAAGCGAAACTTACACAGGACTAGGCGCTGGGTGCTAGCGTGGTTGGTCCCGGCTCAAATCCAACTATGGATGATCAACCATTATCAGAAGAGGTTCCTGAGTTAATTAGGGGTGAAATCATAGACATATAAAGAATCTTCTTATATCTATGGGTAAAATAAATCACAGAGATTCGTTCTCATTGATTAATCGGAATAGTCTAAAAGAGGAGGATTATGCTTAAATTGCAGGTTACATTAATTTCAGTGGCTGCCAATCGAAGAGTCATGCCGAAAGATACACATAGGCACAGTAGGAGTTTGTTGAAATACCATGGATATACTCTCCCTTAGCCATTGTACTCTAAAAACATCTGGTTTCAATGATACACTGAACAATACTTTTTTAGTCGATAAAGCCCTTTTTAGACATGAGTCCATGCGTCCACGCGTCCATGCAATCTTACACGAGTCAATTCGATTTTGTTTATATAGGCGGCTCTAAAGCGAAGGAGGTGGAGTATGCTGATTCATGTACAATAGATTTTATAATGATTTCTTGCGCTCAGTGGCATGTGTGGATGATTCGTTGATGAGCATTTAAATATATGTTTTGTGGATGATTATTTTATTATATGATGATGTGGATAATATTTTTTTTGCATCCTTACGTGCATGACTATTACGAAAAACTTTGGATGCATATGAATATCTAGATACAAACATATATATGTAGGTATGAATGAATGAACTTGAATAAGACCAAGGTCATGCTGAACGACAAAATAGAAAGCCATGAGGACATTGTAATATATGGTACCAAACTAGAGATCGTTGACGAATACGTGTACTTAGGTCAACTAATGCACAAATCGGGATCACTAATACCAGAGATCAATAGAAGGATCAAACTGGCCTGGAGCGCGTTCGGAAGAAACAACATGGTATTCAAATCAAAGAAAATTAGTCTTCAACTTAAGAAGAAGCTATTCGATCAATGCATTCTACCAGCAATGACTTACGGATGCGAGACCTGGATACTATCTACAGATGCCACAAGGAAACTTCAGGTCGCACGAAGAGCCATGGAGAGATGCATGATGGATATCACCAGGAGAGATCGGAAAACCTTGACCATTGAAATGGCAATGAGCAGGACACGTAGCAAGAATAACTGATAATAGATGGACCACGATACTAACCCAATGGTACCCCAGGGGCACAAAGAGGCCGAGGAAAAGACCAAACCTCAGATGGGACCATTACATCAGGAAAATAGCTGGCATATACTGGATGCAACAAGCCAGAAACAGACCGGAATGGACTAGTTTGAGAAATCAATATGTTGGGGAGGCTGCACCACAATAAATATGTACCAACATATATCTATATGTGGTAGAATAAGCTGGAAATGATGATGATGATGATATATAGTCATATGGATAAATATATACAATTTCCTGTTACCAATATGTTTGTACGGAGAAAGTAAACATAATTATAAACGTGTAAAATCCATCCACTTATCGCCTTAGCCCCGCCTTCAAAAAACTGGATTTGAGTTGACGTGACTCGTGCAATCTAAAAACGCATGGACGCGTGGACGCATGGGCTCATGTCTAAAAAGGACTTAAAAGTTAGTTCTGCCACATCTTAGAAGAAAAACATCCCGAGTGATACCATTCTTCTCCGCAAGAGCTGGACACAAGTACATGCGATGAAGAACGTATTACTCTCCATCCTCTTAGCCACAGCTTCAACAATCGTCCTATGGGACAGTGACCTTGAGGACAGCCACCTAAAGGCGGTCAAGGCTAGCACTTGTGAAAACAATTTTGTCTTATCTTATAGTTAAACATTTCAAGAATATAGTCCCAAAATTTGAAGTCAATCAGAGCAAAACTCTCGAAATTGTTGAATACCTAGTCCCATCTCGTCTGTCATTGTAGCTCCGACAGCTCGGAGTATAGTAGCCATTTTCTCAAAACCACTTTTTATAAGTCCGCAAAAACCACATTACCGATTCATTTCAAACTTGGCACACATTTTTTACATGTACAATACTTCTCCACAACGACAAGGTTTAGATTTTTTTTACATTTACACCTACAAACAGGCCAATATTTCAGGACAAATAGCAATTTTCACTTCAAATGACCACTAAAAATTTAAAAATGATAAATAGAAATCAGAGAACGTTGTAGGGGAGGATTCGATGACACTTTGACAAAATTTTAATGTTCTTTGATTTCCGATAATTTTCAGCTGAGATACAATGAACGCCCCAAATCACCTTTTTCCAGAGACGTTCTTGTCAATGCTTTGTTTGGCGATATTTTCGCATAACAAAATTACACAATGTTATTGAAATAATAATTAATAATATACAAAAGGTTTAAATAAATTTCCTCTATCCATATTTCTAAAAAAAAATTGTAAAAAAAGTGTTTTTTTCTCATGCTGAAACCCTTACCCCTCCCTTCAATAAAACAGATTCTTCAGCCCAAAGCTTCTTAGCGTTCTCAAGGTATTTGTGTCGGTTGACGATGTAAATATTAACTAGTTCAGCGGCCGTACAGTTGGTCACAATACCCATTTGTTTAGGTACCAAAATACATTGCAATGCCGAAGGTCTCGACAGCTCCCTAAGAGAGGCAAAACTTTCAGCTACAATTTTGGACACAGTAATAGAACCAGCAAGCAAAATTTATAGCCATAAAATACCAATTTTATTTCTGAATATTCAATTGCAAAGAAGTCAGGCGATAGCCTTAAAAGAGCCCTCACCTCCGCCGAAAAGATACTATAATAGTCCAGTAGGTGGAAGGATAGTAATAGACGGACTTGTAAGTTTACACCAGACAGATGCGATGGAATCTCGGTCACCATTGTTTTGAGGAGATCATACAACGAGTGCATATTCAAGTATAGATCGGGCCAGCGATGCTTTTGTTTTGGTTATGGCAAAAGATTAGTAAGACCTGAGAACGAAACTTGAGACTTGATTCACAATGTCTAGAATGTGTAAGGTAGATCTGAGACATCTGTCAACATGGCTCGATATAATTCTGAAAAATACTTTTAGGTGGTCGGCAAAAGGAAGGGATTTGCATAGGTCGGTTCTGTAAAATAAGAACAGGCGTAGTCTGAGAATGGAGCCTTGAAGAGCACCAGTGCATTATCGAAAAGGAGCGGATGTGGAAGAATCATATCTAAAGCAACAGAGGCAGACATATCGTTGAATGACTTTCAATGACTTTTCCATGGGCACCCACCACACCAGGCAACCATTTTAACTCTTATTTATGATGATGGCTAAGAGGAAACAAAGTGAATTACATGTTATCTTCAAAAAGAGTAGGTTGAATATGGCTGGTAAAAAAAATAGATAAATACCCTGTGAAATGACTACAGCCGGATCAAGGAAACCTGGGACTTTGGTCTTCAAATTTTATGCAGGAAGCAGATGACTTAACAGTAAGAAACTGTACGCCCGAAAGGGGTTGAAATTAACAGAACTCAAAGAATTGTCAATACTTAAAATGTAATTACCGTATCATGCCATTACCGTAGCACTACAAGCCCTTCTTGGGCCATAACCTCTTCCAGATAGTGCCTAAAATTATCTCGAGCAATAGACCGCGTCTCCCAAATACAGAATCTCAGCAACGATGAACAGTCTTCGTCGACAGAGTCGAATTAGCGTTTCCTGGATACTACCGCTGACGTTCGACTCTAGGCTTTTCCTTTTAAAAACCTTTTTAGGTACTCGATGCTGGTCCAGTCACTCCACGTGTGCAGCTCGACAGTCTGATGGCGGGAGCGACCTCTGGATCGACAAATATTTCGTATAGTTTATGGTTATGCCTTATTCGTTATTGGCTGCTGTCCCGTTTCAATTCAATTACCCGCTTTCGAAGGCGTTCAGCGTGTTCGCGGATAATTATGTAAAGGTTCATGCTTCACATCCATAGCACAACACAGGTTTTATTTTGGACTTAAAGCCTTGTAGGTTTGTTTTTTTACCTACGCAGCTGGAGCAGAAAGTTTTATCAGCGAGCTGTATGCTTCGTTTTATTACGTCATTACATTTGGTCGTAAATATCGCACATGAGTTCATAAATTGATAAATAAATCTACTTGGCTAGATTTGGATAGAAACGCGCTTTTTGCGTCGACCGACCGCTACCTTATCACATACACTAGAGCTAAACTGAAAAGTAGGGGTCCAGCCCATCGTCTAATCCGATATTTGGGTCAAAGGTGTCTGTTAGAGAGTTCTTGATTCCGACTTGCAATGCTGCCGATGTAATCGACAATTTTTCAGGGATGACGTGGTGCAGCAATATTTTTCGTTAAAAAAATTGTGCTGTTGTAGTGACGTCACTAAGCAAGGGTAATTTTCTTACAACTGCTTAACGAATCGATGTAGGATCTTCTTGTAACATTGCAGTTCGGATCTTCTCACTCTTACTAGACTAATAACCAGCCTAGCCTCCGGTGGGTGGCAATTGGGCCCGCATTGGCAGCCGAATGCAAACTGCGTAAGTGGTGACCCTCTTTTATAGCCTAACCTAATCTATAGCTTCATTTAAAAATATCCATTATCCATAAATATCCAAATATCCATTTTTAGGTTTGTGGTGCCTGATCCTCGCAGATTTCGATGTGATGTTGAATGATTTTATTATTTCCAATGCAAACACTGGCACTAAAGCAGGTAATCATTTCTAATCAATGCCAAAACACCATGATTTTCGATTGTATAGTGCATTTTCAAGTATTCAGCGTAGAAACGGTGGGCTATGGCAGATAATATATATGATGTAACAGAAGAAATACTAAAGAACAAGAGAGAAGCAAGTGGGAACTAAGTCAGGGTCGATTCCTTTGTTGGTGCTCAAATGATGAAAAGCTACAATGATGGCCAGATTTGTTGAATCAATCCTGTCGATAGCGGATTGTTACATATTAGCCATTGACGTGGTAGTAGTGCGGATTTCAGGTGGGTGAATGATCAATAAATACATTGCATAGCTCTTGTGGTCAACAAGAAGCAAAGTTTCGTCTGTTGATAGAAACGTTATTAACATAGGGTCCACATAATTTTTTTTAAGAGCTGCTAGTACATCTTCTTTGCGTCCTCATTGATCAAGACCTTATTACTAGTTTTCCCAATTACATACTCATTTGCCTAAAATCATCTTTGATCCATTAAAGATTCTTACGCCTCCATTGGTTTTTACTCCTCCATTGCTTCATTCGAAGTTTAGAATCTTTGTCTATATGTTTTTCGGAAAGGTCATCGGCAAAGGTGGGTCAGAGCATTGCACCGATAGAAGGAGAAGAACCATTAAAAAATATGCAGAAAGAAGCATTGTTTTTGGCAATAGTGGTTTTTAAGAAATTGGTACGCAAAATTGCTCACAGTGTTCACAATGCCAATTTATATTTCAGTGCTACCGAGGCTTCATTTGGCATATGAAGGTTCCTTACTTAATCCTACCGTAGATCTTGATAATTGCATGGACCATAGTACAAATTTCTGCTGAAGAATGTTATTCCTTCGATACAAAATGCCTCAATCATGATTATCCTATCAATTGAGAACTAGTATTCTTCATTTACTGGTTTCTTCCGAAGCTTAAACTGAGTAAAACTATTGATATATCATTTGCGACATAAGTACATACAAAGCATAATCTAGTGAACCTAAGGTCTTTTACGATTAGAGTGTTGGACGCAAAAGTAATAAAATACCATCAACATCCGCAAGCAAGCTTGAGTAGCCTAGTGGGTAGAGCACTGGCTTCTTGCATGTGGGGTCCCTGGTTCGAATCCAAGTTCGGATGAGGGTCCGCGCACCAAGCTTTGAGTTCACCTAGCTCTGATTAGGTACCTGATTTAATCAGGGGTAAAGTGAGTCGTGGAACTAATCACTCCACACTCATATCCTCAATCATTAAAAAATTGTAATGAAGCTATCTACCAGCTTCAACCCCTAGACCCGTATGAGGGTTGTCGTGTGATTGCTTTACTTTACTTTTTAACATCCGCAATAGAGGCATCGCTTTAAACATAAATAACAAACCCGCATCAAATTATTTTCCAAAATCAAACACTCTCATAACACCTGCTATCCGAATATATCAAAATCACCCGCTAAATCACTACCATTTGTAAACCTAATCTATAATCCTAATTTCAATGCAGTATCACACGATGCCTATGTATCCTTACTAGTACAAGGCTTATTTTTTTGAATCACGTGTTTAGGCCACGTTCGATTAATTGCAAACATTTTGTCATGCAATTTTCTCCAGCAATTTCATCTAGGATTGGTTCCTTTCTTCCCGCATTGATTCACTTGAGAGCCTCTCTCTAGGATACAAACACATAGTTATGGTGTGCATGGTTATGTATTGACATCCTGCTGGCTCCATGTGCTTCAAATTCAGTATATACTGACTATGTAATGCAACATGACCTACTTTGACTCCATTGCTGAAAAAAGCTCTCTGATTTCCCTTAAGTGGAGATATAATGTTACAAAAGCTTTTTCGAGGAATCGGATATGTTAGTAGGTTATATGATTGGGTAATATTCTCAGTTTGTGGCCGCAATATATTCTGCAATGATGACTGCGCATCTAATCGATATATCAGCAGGTGGGACGGAATATTGAAGAAAACTAAGCTTTTCAGTGGATTCCATGTTTCGTTGAGAATAAACGCTATAAAGGCAAGGACTGAAATGATGCTTATCATTTATGTATGAGTGTTTTGAAAGTGTTTGAAAAAAATGTAATAAATAGGACATAGTGAGATTTCTTCTTTTTTTATAGCAGTGAAGACCGTAAGGTACCTTTTAATAAACTGAAGTCGTTTGAAACGATTCATAAATGCATACCCTGGTGGTTGGTAACGTCTACTTCAAAAATAGGTCGTTCATTTTCTTTGAATGTATATTTTCAGCTATGAATACTGCTCATATTTCAGAAGCTTAAAATCAACTTACGACCCACCTGAGACTTTATTCGAATAGGTCATAAATTAATAAATGGCCATACCCAGCTTTTCACGATCTAGTTCGAATTTGATGTGCGTTGTGATTTTTATGTCCTTTCATACATATTTCCGATACATGACTTTTCCTTATGATAGCTCTTCGACTTGGAAATAGTGAATAGGAAGATAATTTAAGAAATTTAAACACAGCTTATACTAGGAAGACCGAAAAGGAAACAAGAAAACTAGATTTTGTATGTATGCTACATGCCTACACTGAAAAAAATATCGTTCATAACGTCAATGAACATCGTTTATAGAGCCTAATTTCATTGTTGGTATGAACAATTCATTGTCACAATGAACTTTTCATTGTTAGAATTTTACGATTTTATGAACCGTTCATAAATATAATGAATTCGAGTTCATAAAGGTTCTCTTCTTGATTTCAGCTACTTTTCAATGAATATGTTCATAGAAATCAAGTATTTGTTCATACACTCTAAATATCCATCATAGATTTCATGAATATCATGCTTAGATTCAATAAGGGTATGAGATTCCATTCACAAATTTAAAGATTGTTCATTAATACAATGAATGCAAATCCATTATAATAAGCCATCTCTCTCGACCATGGGATAATTTTTATAAAGATATCAAAATATTATCATCATTTTTGGCATTTAACAAAAGTATTCTAAATACCATATCTATTATTTATTTAATATCAAAGTTTAACAAAGATGCAAATATCGACGTTATTGATCAGTTTTCAGTCTCATAAACTAGTTAATAGTACTTATGAATTGATTCATAGAGGCTATGACCTGATTCATAGTCCCTATGAATTTATTCATAGAAGTAATGAATTAGTTCATAGTGAATGCGGATCTATGAATCAATTCATAGAAGTAATGAACAAGTTCATAGTCGCTACGAATTCATTCATAAAAATCAAGAAATCGTGCATAACATAAGTCTACACCGGCAATGGTCATACTCGGAACGGAATAGTGATGAATGTGAATCCATCACATCAACATTGGGCTTCGCAAATCGGTCGTTTTTCAGTTAAGTAAGACAGAAATTTTGTAGTGAAGAAGTGACATAGTTCAGTGAATAAATTTTGAGCTTAGTTAAGTGGTTTATAATAATCCTTAAGGTAAGTTGAAATCTTATTTAAATATGAAGCGTGAATTACCCTAATACGTGTTTAATTCATAAATTCCAGGTCAATAATTCAGAATTAAAATATAAATAATCTTAAAAAGTATCTTTAAAAGTATAAGTAAATCATCTTTAAATAATCTTTTAGTTTTCAATATGAAATGCTTTCTGTGTCGTAAAATTTTTGCTTCAATAGAACTCCTCATAGTTCACTTGAAACGAGTCCATGATTTGTCAAAAAATAGCACTTTTAGATGTATCGAAAATAGCTACTATCAATGTTTTTCGAAACTTGATTGCTTCAGACGACATTTGAAGCGAAAACATTCTGAGCAGAATTCCTCTGACGAAACAATTAAAAATCTACCTTCCGACCATAATCCTCTTGTTCTACCTTTAGCTCCAAACGCAATTGTTGTAGAAGAATGTGCATCTAACATAACTTATCCTTCAAGTAGTAATAATAATAGCCTGGTTCCTTTGAAGAACTTCAAAGATTCAATTTTAAAATTCGCAATATCATTACATGATAATGATAATTTTACTCGTAAAGATGTATCAGATATCCAGGATAATATGAACAATTTGGTTATAGATCCTCTTCTAAATATATTTAAAGAATTTGCTAAAAGTAAACTTTACAATGAAATTTCGAACATAATAACGTGCTGTAAAGATTCATTGAAAGACTTTGGATCAGATTATAAAATAAGCCAATATCTCCGAAATGAGGGCTTATTAGAAAATATGACACAGTTTACTATCAATTCGGAAATTGTACCAGTGCATCAAAGTGGAAATTTGATTTATAATGAAAATAAAGTTCGTGGGATCCTCATGCCGTTAGAGTTTCAATTTATGAAAACTTTTGAAACTGACAATCTTCTTCAAAAAATGCTTGACCATATGAATTATCTGAGGACCACACCGAAAGTTCAAAACTTCATCCAGTGTGAATTATGGAAACAAAAATGTAGAATTTATGCAGATAAAATTGCAATTCCATACTTTTTATATGTAGACGATGTAGAATTAAACAATGCCCTAGGATCTCATGCTGGGTCTCATTCAATATGCAATATTTACTATTCTTTTCCGTGTTTTCCCAAAAATGAATCAAAATTAGATAACATTTTCTTGGCAGCAATTATTAAAACGGGAGATCTAAAAACATATGGTAATGACAAATGTCTTCAGCCATTGGTGAATCAATTAAAGCACCTTGAGATTAATGGAATAAACGTCAAATCGCCAAATGGTAGTATCAGTAAAATTCATTTAATTTTGGGTTTAATATTAGGGGATAATTTAGGTCTTAATAGTATACTTAATTTCGCAAAATCATTCTCCTGTAACTCATATTGTAGATTTCTGAATGTCAATCTGAATGTCAACAATTATGTCAAGAAAAACGAAACTTATTGCGAACCAAAGTAAATTATGCAGAGGACATTGAGAAGAAAAATATGTCAATAACTGGTGTAACAGGTGAATCTATTTTAAACATTATTCCTTCTTTTCACGTAGCCGAGAATTTCTGCGTCGATGTAATGCATGATCTGTTTGAAGGAGTATGCCATTACAATTTTTCCCAAATTATACTGCATTTGACCGAAAAAATGAAATACTTCGATCTAGATACATTGAA
Source organism: Nemotelus nigrinus (assembly GCA_947369275.1). Classification (NCBI taxonomy): domain Eukaryota; kingdom Metazoa; phylum Arthropoda; class Insecta; order Diptera; family Stratiomyidae; genus Nemotelus; species Nemotelus nigrinus. The sequence continues at coordinate 222,999,141 of OX376372.1, read as the reverse complement.
CTTCAGAAAAAAAAAATTCAATTATGGGTCCACTGAAATAGGAAACATATCAGGAGACATTAAACCTCATCACTTAAAAAATAAACGTTTAAAGATGTCAGCCAGCGAAATGATGACTTTTTTAAATTTCTTTTTTTTAATGGTAGGGGATTTAGTGCCAGATGGCGATGAAGTTTGGCAATTTCTATTGATTTTCATGGAAATGGTTGACAGTATTCTTTGCTTTGAAACAACAACAGAAATTATTCGAATTTTGAAGATTAAAATAGAGCAGCACAACAAAGAATATATTCGACTTTTTAACGACAGTCTAAAGCCAAAATTTCATAACCTTACACATTATCCAACTATTATTAAAATGTCGGGCCCACTTAGAAACTTGTGGTGTTTTAAATTTGAATCGAAGCATCGGCAATTTAAGATTTACTCTCATGCTATCACATCTCGAAAAAATATTTGCTTAACATTGGGGAAAAAGTATCAACTTAAATTTGCCAATTACTTGTTGCGAACAAAATGTTTTGACGATTTTTCCTATGTTGCGAATGATATAGTTGCTACTAGCGCATATAAAGAAATCGTTCTCCAAAAACTAAAAAATGATCCCAAAGAACTAAAATTTATAACGAAAGCATATTTTAGAGGTATTCGTTTCGAAAAAGGTTTTTATGTGAGCAAATATCAGGACGACATTCAAATTCATACCATTATATATATCATTAAAACAGAAAATTCTTCATATTTGTTCTGCCAAAGAGTGGAAAGCATTCAATATGATCCTCACTATTCAGCCCATGTGGTAGATACTTCTATTTTGGGTGGATTCGATTTACTGGGTTTCGACGAAGTAATAGGCCCTCCTGTGAATATTGTGAGCACTGCAAGTGGAAAACAAATGGTGCGAGTAAAAGAATATTATTCCTCATATTTTTAATAGTAATTAGCATAGTTTCCATGTTTCATAGTCATTATTTAGTTATTACTGGGTTTTAAAGCAACAATTTTATCTGACATGTTATATATATATATATATATATATATATATATATATATATATATATATATATATATATATATATATATATATATATATATAAAACTTTGCATACTGAATTCTTATGTATAAAACTCAGCGATATGGATACTTCGAGTAATATTTTCATTGAAAACTTGCTCAATTCAAATTTAATTGACGAGAACGGCGTCGAGTTGCTGCCAACTGTAAAGCATGTTGGTGATGGATCAGCGTTTTCCTCCGTGCATACGTATACCTCAGTGGCGTGGCGTTCATGGAAGCAAGGGAAGCATTGCTTCCCTTACATTTGGCTGACATAGATTTTAAATTGTTTTATTTTTCGAAATCGTGAAATAATCGCGTGTTAGCATTTATTAACAAAAATTTCTCAAATCAAATTGTGAACATCTCACACAGTTGATCTGGTAACGCCACAAAATGCAAATAATGAAAGCACAACCACGGCTTGGAAGCAACGTAAAAATTGCATCTACGACCATTTATTTGACCCCATATAGACTAGACTGTGACGTCATTAAAAAAAATGTCTTCATATGATCTGTCTGGAAGCAATGAAAATGTTGCTTCCTAGGGGAAATTATCTTGTCGAGAGAGTCAGAGCGGAGCTGCGAACGCATGACTATTGGTGGAACATATTCCTGCGTTCCCCTCACTAGTAGCAGGGTAAACTGTTATTGCTATCATTTTACTTTGCTTGTACAGATTTTTGTGAATGAAGAATACTTGTTGTGAGCGAGTTTGGGTTACGATATATGAAGAGCGTTGCCAGAGGCTGTGGATTCAATAAGTTGTTATTTTATGTATTTTATTTGTGATTTATATTATGACATTATTTTTTTGTATGTTCTATTTTTGTATGTTCAATTGGCGAAGACTTTTAGTCAGTTATAGCTTATAGGATTTGGTAGTAATAGGTGAAATTGTAGACTAGAATTGTACAGCATTGAATATGTCAAATAACTGTGTAAAATTGCATGATACTTTTAATTGATATTTCAAATAGTGAAAGATTGAAATAGGTGAATGTGTTCACTTGTTCTGTGGGTCAAAATTTTAGAATTCGTCAACTTATTTAAATTTTATTTCATTGGATATCGGTAATTTGCTGAAAAATAGGACATCATCAACCAGGACCGATCAAAACCGAATTTGAAAATTGTCTCTATAACAAAGAGGTATACCTACTCGACAGTTTGATCGCAAAATTAATAAATGAAAAACTCGGAACGGATTATCGGTTGTAATATTAAACAAAAATAGTTTTGCTGGTCATGTGTGCTATTTTCAAGCGTTTCAGACATTTGGTGAAATATCGGATTTTGTAATTTAAATAATGTTAAAGCTGTGAACAGGCATGGTAGAAATAGCATTGATCATTTCAATTCAGTTCTTTTATTTTCCAAGTTTGATTCTGGTGATTTGAAGAATTGCTGAGTAGTCAATGTAAGTATTCAGTGATATTGCTCACAGTTAGGGGAAATTGAGTAACAATGAAGATTCTAATATACATTGTGTGTCATTTAGGATGTCAAGAAGAAGTATTACATAGTCATAATGAAAATGTGTATTCTTGCAATAGGGGTAAATCACCTAAAGACAATAAATCTTTTGACAGTGCGTAATCGATAATTACCAGGTGACTTAGACGAAGCAAGTGTTTCTTCCGGAGCATCAAATTATATTCAAAACGATCTCGTAAGTTGATTTAAAAAAAAAAATATTGAAAGATATTTGTAATGAAATTTAGAAAAGCAAATTCATAGCAATAATATTAGAAAAAACAACCGATATATCATATCGATCACAACTTTCAAGAACCTTTGGTTATATTACTTCTTCCCGGGCAGTTAAAGAAACTTTCATAAATCTCACAGATGTTTTTGATCACCAAACTGCGTCTCGTTCATTTAACCTTATTTTGCATACTGTCCGAAAATTTAAAGCCTCGAGGAACCTCTGTAATATCTGCCAAAATAACTGGGTTGCAAATATGTACAAAAAAAATGCATAAACACGGAAAAATTATTCATTTCTTCGAACATCGACAAAATTTTATTTTATCTAAATCGTTCAATAGTAATAAATAGTAATAATAATCCCAATCTACTACTAGTTTTTCAATAAAGACAATGAGTTTTTGTGCTTTGTATTTATTCGTCAAAAAATGCTTCCAAAATTAGCTCCAAAACGTTGGACTTTTAATGGTCGGTTATTTAAAAAAAAATTCTAAATAAGGAGCAATTAAAATAGCTCGTAGAATATATAACTGAAAATGATAGTGCTAATAGAGACGGAGAGATCGTTAATAGTGAGAGTGGGCTTTTTATTTTACATAAAGATTCTTAGTTGATTTTTTTGTTTAATGATTTTTCTAAAAAAAAACAAAATACATACTATTCGATATATTTCAGTCCTACCAAATAATTTCAGATCTAATACAATCATATTCATATTCAGATCTAATACAATCTTTAAGAAACAGTTTCACGCAAATTGGGAACGAATTATGGTCGATTTGCAAAACAGCACAACGACGTAAAACAGCAAGGTGCATAATTGACAACAATGAGAATGTTGTACCATTCTTTACAAGTGCTTATTTCGAAATATTTCGTAGCATAATCGTTAAAATAAACTCAAGGGGCTCATCCTTAAAAAGTTTCAGATTTTTAAAACTTTTCAATTCTTCGAAGTTTGGCCACTTTTAAAAATATTATATTTCTAGTTCTGGGAATGTTATTATTTTACTGATAAATATTGATATGGTTTCTTATTGTGTGAAGGACTGTGAACTTTTATTTTCATAAGAATACAGAATGTCTACTCTACTCTCACGTCCCCGTTAGTGATTCCTGGGTGCTTTTATAGAGAGGTTCTATTACACGTAATGAATTTGCGGAAAGCATAATCAACCATGGACATCAACCAATTGCTTCCCTTCGGTAAATTGTCACACCACGTCGCTGGTATACCTATCTAACTCAAGAAGGAAATCCGTCCGGCACTACAAGGAATTTTCAAGATGAAATAAATCAACTTCATGCTGAAAACCAAACAAATCCTCTAAGCGAATTGCTGAAAGAATGGAAAATGGAAAGACTATACCAGCATTTCGAAGGTATAATTATATTGAAACTAATGACTAATCAGGAAGCTTATAATACTATCAACTATTATTATTATTATTATCGGAAAATATAACGGTTGATGTGCTGAAAATCATGAAAATTCGTCACATCGAGAAGCTACTGAAAACGTTTGATATGGGAACGCAAATTTTGTTTGAGAATAAGTTAGAGCAATGGCGGGATAGCATTGGTTGCCCATTAGCAAATTATGATGCTCTAAGGCAACTTATGCCCTATCGAAGCGGTAGCTTTACTCCACTTGAGCCGTTGTCTATCTCTCCAATTTCTACACCTCGTTCATCACCATATCCACGTCCTTTGGGTTCGGAATCCCCACAAGGGAAAACGGTTACTTTGGGTGAAATTTTAAATGGCAGTAAAAAAGGCCAACTACTCTTGGAGTATTACAACGAACACAGCCAATTCAAGGAAGAGCATCGAACAAATTTAATCAACACAATTGCTCTTTACTTCTTTGACAATGATATCAGTCTTTCGTTGGTGACATCCTACAGGTTGGAACAGGAAATCGTTGAAAGGTTTCCCTCTGAGACACTGGTAATAATTAAATATATATATACATATATAGAAGTATATTAAAATAAGCATTCACTTTGTATAGGACTATTATCGAACTTCAAAGAGAGGCAGGATTTATAACAAATTTTCAAATCTAAAATCTGCCGGAAAGTCCTTTGCAAAGTTCGTGAAACAGAATACGAACAACGAGCTCAGCAATCGTCAGGAAACCATTAGTACAGTTCATAACGCAAGAATCAAATCTTTACTTAATCTGAACTTATTTTCTAGTGCCAGAAGACGACTTCGAAACAATAAAGAGGTCATTAATTCATGACAAACTTTCACTTGAAGAGTTTGATCATATGTGGAAGGCTTGCGTCAAATGTCGACTAAAGGATATTGACGAGTCATCATCATCAAATGAAATCTTTGTAAAATGGCCGCAATATAAACAGCCCCAAGGCTTTCGACTGGTAAAAGATTACTTTATATTCATTTGTGCATTTAAATTACTATTACTATTTTTTCACTAGATTGATATCGACTTTAAATCGAAATTTCAAACCTCGTCATCGATAGTAGAAGAGTGGGGGAACATACGTAGCCACCTGCTAGAATTTCTCTCCGCTGAACGGACTCTGAATTGCAAACAAATCCGAGCTGAAATCGATTTTTTGAAAGATGCTCATTTGGATGAGAGTATGTGTATTACCGCTACAAAATCAACAAATAAATTAATAATTCTATATTATCTACAGATAGTCACGATGCAATGCTGTTGTGGGCTCTACACGGCTTCTTACTTCCCTGGCAACGAGTGGTGAGTAAGAGCACCTTAGGGAAAAATGTTGTGAAAAGATTCACGATCGCAGATTCACAAGAATCTTTTATAGTTACTTGTAAGTCATTCGTGGAACTTGAAGATTTGATAAGGTTCAAGAAAAGTAGGCTGGAAAATATCCAACCTTTTGTTATTACCATTGGTAATAATTTAAGGGTGATTAAGGACATATATGTTTATATCGATGATATAAAAATTCCATGTAAAAGTCTGCTGCGAGCAGTAGATATTTGTTTTAAAATTTATTATTTATTTAACTTAGAATACCCAAAAGCATCCACAACCTTCTGGAATTTTATTCAAGTTTATTTTTACAAAATTAATTCAAAAGAAAAATTTTGCAAAGTCAATATTCTCATTGACGAGTTAAAAAGGAACCAGGACTAGAGCAAAGTTTACCCTGACAAGAAAATATACCAGAAACTTTTGAATTCCGCAATGATAATAATATAAATATACTGAAAACAGTCGAAATCTAAAAGTATCAAGTAAGCGCTACTCATGACAATATGATTGAAACCTTTTTTTTCAAAGAAAATTACTTCGAATTCATTTATAAATAAATCAAATCAAATTCATGGAAACGAAACTTTTGCGATCGAAAATAAGAAGCATTTATTTTGGCCAGTACAGCGTTCCCCTTCCACGTTTCGATTTCAGAAGGATTTTGATTATTTGCTAAATTGTCCAGATTCTCGTCAGCAACCAAATGTAGGCGCAATTGGGAAGTTTAGAAATAGATTTTGCTCAAATACCATTTCGTGACGTTTCTTATTCAGAGTAAAGTAATACTAGTTTCTGAATTTTGTTTTAGTTTTTTTTATTTAGTATACATTACTACATAGCATTACGACGAAACAAGTACAAGGAAATATATTGTAATTGTTTTTATCTTTCTATTTTTGTATTATATAAGAAATATGTATATATGTATATAGATATAGATATAGTTCCATATATGTGGCTGTATGTAAAATATGAAAATACCATTCAAATAAAAATATTGTACGGAAATCTAGAGTGTTTCATTGTCACAAAGCATTTTCGGTGATTTTATGAACCGCATTTATTAGTTTTTCAAATAAAAATACTATAAATTGTGTTTATTAATTCTAGAAACAACGTTTATTGATATTATGAACTTATACACTGACTTTATGAACAACATTCATTAGTTTTATTAACTTTAGTCATTGATTTCACTAACTCAGTTCATTGGTGCTACGAAAGATATTCATGGATTCTATGAACTACATCCATTGATTTTATGAACTATGTTCATTGATTCTAAAAACAACGATCATTGATGGAATGAACTTTGTGCATTGATTTTATGAATAATATTCATTGTTTTTATGCACTACGATCATTGATTCTATGAACTAAGTTCATTGGTTTTATGAACGACGTTCATTGATTTTATGAACTACAATCATACAATCAATGAACTTTTTTATTGAAAATCTCGATTCGGCACTTTTATGAATGGATGTTCATTGTGGCAATGAACATGTTTATTGGTTGTAAAACAATGAATTTTTCATAAATGCAATGAATTTTTTCATTGTATTTACGTACCTTTTTCGTTCAGTGTAAGAAGTCTGAAAAATAAGTGTTCCATTTCGACGCCCGAACTCAGTATCATATTGAAAAAAAAGGTGTGAGATGCGAGTAGGTTTTTGCTTCTTCTAAATTAAATCATGTAAACCTTCTAAAAAAATGTTTTCTCTTTGACAGAAAAGTAAGCTGAAACTGCGTCCTTCACTTCTTCCAACAAGCCTCCTTTTTAGTTTTTGGGGAAAAAATAATCGCTGGAAACTGTTCAGGACTGTGGAGTAAATTAAAGTAGTGCCACGACAATTTTTGCTGGACCTAGAAATTTAGCTTCACGACTCTTCTCAACAGTGCAGAAAAAGGACATTAATTTTCTTCTTCTTTTTCCTTTGATACCTTCTATCAACCATTCGAGAACTGAAGCGTAGTTTTCTCCAGTTGTAGAGACGCTTTTGGTTTTCAAACCCATCAACAGGACCCCTTCTGAGTCCTAAAAAACGGTCGCCATGACTTTCCCAGCAGGCTCTGACACCTTGAACTTCTTCAGTAGTAATGTGCTTTTTTGTGCTACTGCATAAAGTCTTTCTTGTTTGCACTCAGGCTCATAATGATGAGTCCAAGCCTCGTCTCCAGTAAAGATTCGACTCAATACTACATCTTCGTCTTCTCTCCTTACGTCAAAAAACGCGCGACAGCAATCCACGCACTGTTATTTCTAAGAAGGCGTGAGCATTCTCGGCCCCCACCTTGCACTGACTTTAGTCGTGCAAAGATGATCGTGAAGACTATTTAAAAAGGTTATATCTGATACTCCAATCATTTTTGCGTGCCCTTTCCTCTTTAGTCTAGCATCTGCTAATATTGTCTTGTTGACAATTTTCGGAGTGGTGATTTTGAATGTTTGCCCTGGTCAAGTGAGATCCTTCCTTGTTTAAAAAGAATGTGACTCTTGTAAATCATGGTTTTACCTGGACAAGACTCCCCGGAGATTTGAAAAGACTTGTCCTGTTTGATGAGGAACTTTATAGCTGCGCGGAGCTTGATTTTCTCCACATTTTAAACTTCCTTCGAGATAGAGTTGCTTGGTCAACGATAATTCAAAAAACTAATGGCTCGATTAAAATAAAACTTGCTATTTATACAATGAGTCTGTGAATTTATTACGTTTCATTAGCCTACTCTCATCAATGACCTGCCTACTCATTCGGCGAGCTTCTTGACCCATCCTCGTATGTAAATATAAATTTTTGTGTTCGTTTATAGGTCTGTTCGCGTACTGCAGCAGCAACAGATTTTCGTAGGTGGCTTCTTTTTGTGGCAAAATTTGGCTTGCAACAAGAGTACAAAAACGACTTGCTGCGAATCTATTTTAATATATTATAATAGATTCAGGTACACGAACAGACCTTATGTCACGATTAGGAAACGGCTTTCTTTCTGCAATTTTGAAGACTCAATTTAATTTGAAGGTGAATCGATCCTTCGCTTCCAGGAATAGGGAATACTTGGTCACTTTGATTTGAAGGCTTTTGCTTAAATATTTAAATATTAACATCAATATAATACCTGCAGCTACAAATGATCAATTTATTGTTTAGATCAAAAATTCAGTTCCCGCCACAATACAAAGTCTAAAATTTAATATATGGAAGGGGATTAGAAATAGCAAAAGCTACGTATACATTGCGGACTGATTTAGGGGTTGAGATTGAAACAATGGACACTAAACGGTTTGCTCAAAGGTTTCGATTCTCCTGCTTCAATCTCAAGCCGCTTTGAATTCACTTTAAATTCACATGATATACGTAGCCAAAGAGAATCGGATTAGAAATAACAAAGACTCTTTCTTTGTTTAGCAGAAAAAATTTCTTGAAACGCAAAACAAATTTTATGACGCAAAATATGAATGTAGCTACGAATTTATACATACTTGTATTTTAATGACATCATACTCGAATATTTTCCCCCAAAGATTGCTTCATCAGGACACACAGTCCCCCTTACATGAAAATCGAATACATGTTCGGTACACGTGCAAGAATACTTTCTGGAACAAAGAAAAAAATCAAAAGACGAAAATGTATCGCATATACATACGTATGTATGTATGACTTGTACGTACGTCTTTTAGTGCTACATGCCTAGATCTGTATACGAGAATACATGCACTATTTTGAAGCAAACAAACAAAGCATTGAAAATTGTACGTTATATTTGTTAGGAAACAAAAGGAACCGAACGATAATATAAGAAACAATCGAATAAGTGATTAGATACCTTTTCCACGCATAGGCTCCGAGAATCTGGAATTTTTGTCTGGACAGCTCTACACTTCGTTTCGTACCTGTCTCATTAAGTGTTGCAGGTAACCGACCTCTTCCTATACGTATAGTCGCGTTCTCCCTGCCCTGTTGTGTAAGTACCGTTACATTGTAAACACAAAGTTGTAAGTCGCAAGAAAGGGCCAGGTGATAGCAGACAGCTTTACAAAATTTTGTCTGACAGTGGCGCATCGCATGGTTTTGCCAAAAAATGAAAATTTAAAACTTTCCTCTGAACCGCAAGGAAGCGAAAACCTAAAAGATAACGATTAAAACAACCTACATTTTTAGTTAAATTCGATGGAATATAGCTAAATATGAGAATTCGAATGAGAATTCGGCTCATCGTTGCATAACTACCCAGAAATGGTAGCCAGCTCATCGAATATAATGGACATTTAATGCACTGCATACAGCCTTTGTTAGTTGGCCTCATACTTTGGCGGCCCACTTTAATTTCAAATGCATGATAATTTTGGAAATTATGCCAAACGACCAAGAAGAAACGAATCAAGAAACCAAATCTCATTCACCCGTCGCGTCCCAAAATGCATCTATCAGCATCTTAAGCCATTGAATACGTCTGGGAAACCTCGGGACACCACGTGCTCATATGAGTCAAAACGAGACAACGTACGGGATCTCGGCGCGTTGGGTTCGCTGCCCTACCTACCAAGCGTTCAACGACTTCAAGAGTTCAAAGACCTCCACGGAGGTTACACGTGCATGCATCAGCAACAGCAGCAGCGGCGGCATTCAATACACTTGGTCGCTTTTCTCATCGTCATCACATTTTCCACGCACCGAGTCGAATCGAATCACCACACATCAGTCGCAGTCGTAGACGTTTTTCTTGTCCCTGGCTGACTCTGACTCGCAACAAAGCCGATTTCCCAAGCAAATGCGTTGCACTCGTTCGTTCGCTCCCTTTTGATGCAGTTGCAGTGTAGAGACGCGACGCGGTAACTTCAAGCGTTTAGCGGTGTTTTTTTTTTTGAGTTATTATTAAGCAACAAGTATCCTTACCAGGACATTTTTACTTTTCACGAAAAAAAAGAAAAGTTGTTATTTCGATTACTGATTCTATTGGAAATTATTCCAACTATTCGAAATTCTCGACTGCGGGATGTGATAAGTGCATAGATTACGTCACATCGCCACAATGTCCTGTGTACGCATGCACGACAAATGAAGGACATATCGAAGACATACGAGGAATTCGTATTCGGTCTGCGGCGGTGTTTTTGGAAGGTACCATGAACTATATTCATGGAGTTTATAGTTAGTGTTAGATAATTCTGGTTTGGAAAAATATCGAAAAGTGTGATTCCTGGAAGTTTTTAGCAAATCGGAAACTGAAGAAGAATTTTAGCAGTATATTGAATATTTGTAGATCACGCAAATTGTTCTCGAAATGTATACAGTAAGATTCATAGGTAAGGCAGGTAAGTTTGTGAAAATATTTTGTAATTTTCCTAAATTATTTAACTTCTCAAATGGAATGCAACCAAGCTTTATGGGCATGTAAATGTTTGTCACGATATTAGAAAACATAGTTTTGAGTTTATATAAAGCAGTGTAAAATCATGTTAGAATGAGAGACCATATTAGTTGCTAGCAAGTGGGAAGAGCGTCAGTGCGTTTGAAATTTCAATACGTGTTATATGTAGCCCCCATAAATACAAGTGTTGATCTTATGTAAGTTCAAATGACAGAAGAAAAGGAGTTTTTAATGATTCGTGGGAGAAGTGTAATATTTTTCTAATATAAAAAAATTTGAAACAATTTTGGAAAAATGAAGAACTTGTTTAGACGGTTGTATAAAGAACTGGTTTCAAACGTGTGCGGCTGTCAATCCAATTCCAAACATCATTCATTGGGCTCTCATCATAGATAGTAGTTAGGTTCTGAAATGAGACCTTAGTTACATCAGGGGTAAAATGATTCGTGGAGCTTATCCCTCAACATTCATACCAATCGATCATGGTATGAAGCCTCAACTTACTTTGCTCTCAGAAAACCAAACAAAAACTGTGCTGGAGTGACTGTGCTGTGACCGATCAACATCATACAAACAATAACAAAATTATTTGCTTGTTGGCTGCGTAACCATTTGCTCATATCCCTAAAAAGAGGGGAGCTAGAAATTCAATTAACTGCAGATATATCGCACTTACTTCGACTCTGTCTAAAGTTTCCAGAAAAACATTAGCTCGGAGAAGCTGAAGTATCGAGAAAATTACGACTAGAAATCTAATGCCATTTCTCGCACAAAGCTGGAATCACTGAGCTGAGTCTGAAATAATTGCTCTAGAAATTTAGAAGGATTTCGATAGAGCGCTAAATTTATAAAAGTTATTTGATTGAACTGTTGCAAATAAAACTTAGGTCCAATTGGTGTCGTCTGGAATGGTTAGTAGAAAACAACAGGCAGAAATGCTGAAGTCGATTATCCATTTTACGTATCAAAATTCAGTTTTATTCAACCATACCACTTTGTTAAAGTTATTACGAAAAATCTTTACTTGGCTAAATATTGCATATTTAAATATACTACAAAGTTTATATTTTCATATCTAGGTATGTACATTCCATTTGATATAATATAACCATTAAGTATCATTTTTAATTTTTCGAAATTGTTCTGTGTCTAAGAGATAGAAATGTTCATGTCAATCTTCAGTAGAACGATTATTTTGAAAAACCTGGCCGATGGTATATTTGCCCTTCTGGTTAGATGTTTAGATTATGCACATTGCATTGCCATAACATACATTTTCGTCCAACTGTCGTCTGAGGAATCGAAAAAAACTTTACAAAATTGCAAAATCGCCATAACTGCAATGCCTTGATCAGAAGAATTAAATTCCAGTTTGACCAAATCATTAAACAGAAGGTCCTTACAAGCCAGAAAGGAAGTAAAGGTTTCTGGTCGCTTATTAAAAGAATCAAAAACAACTTCTCCAGTTCTTCCGTGCCACCTCTCCTTCATGATGGTAACGTACTTAATGAGTCACGGGATAAAGCCAACTCCTTTGCTGAGACTTTCGCTGCAAACTCTTACTTGCCAACCTCATCGCTGAGTCATCCCAGCCCTCCAATGTGTGCTTTCAAACAAGGAACTCTATTTTTCCAGACAATACCTAAAAATATGCCCCAAGCTTAAAGTTTTCAAATCTGCTGGACCTGATGGTATTTCACCCCGTTCTCGTCAAGTGGATTGAAAGCTTCCTCGTAGATCGTTCCTTGCAAGTTATTCTGGATGAACTTATATCATGTGTCCACACCAACAATGCCAGGGTTCTTTAACCAACTCTCTTCCTTTTATTTATAAACGACCCCCTTTCCTTCACTTTCAATCCGATTCATAGTTTTACCGCTTGGAGCTCAGCGAACCGTGTCGTGTTTAATGCATCCAAAACCGAATGCTGTCATCTTTTGCTCTAGCCTTACTCTCCTCCTTCTAGCACACTATTTCTAAATCACTTTCGCTAAACCTATTAGGATTTAACATATCCAGCAAGTTAAGGTGGACCGTCCACATTTTAAAAATTGCGAAAAATGCCATGAAATGCCTAGGTTTCCTTCATAGTGGTAAGAAATACTGTACACCATCAGACACAGCGCGCATTCACAAGACTCTCATAAGACCAACACTTGAGTATAACTCCGATATATGCGCTGGGGAAGGCCGCACTGCATTAACGGAACTAGACAAAGTCCAACTCAAAGCTTCTAATCTTATTGGGGATGAAACCATTACTTCACGTATTGAATCCCTTGAACATCGACGTAATGTGGGTTGTCTTTCTCTTCTTAATCGCTATTACTATGATCTATGTTCTAACGAAATAATAATATCAAGTCTGATTCCTTGTATAGCACCTCATACGCGCACCACTCGATCCTCTGAACGCGTTCACTTCATACCTTTTCAAGAAAAATTTCAAGATTCTTTCTTATCTAGGTCAATACGATTGTGGAACAGCCTACCGTCTACTGTTTTCCCCACCGACTTTAACCTACAGTTGTTTTAACGAATCATGCACTGCTATCTCCTGCAAACTCAACCCTTCTTCTCTCCCTTTCCTTAAATTTCCTTCCGCCAAGGCTGTGCTATAGCACGATAGAGCATCCCCTGAGGATGTGCCAATTCGATTCTTCTGTTGGCTGCCGTGGACATGCTAAAGGTTTTAATTGTGACTGGATGCTCAGATCAGTAAGTTATATCTTACGGCAGATTTTTACTCAATGGCTATGTTTCATGGATCTAAGACCCAATACTTTGTCACATAATTTAACACGTTCTTCGCCAACCCATCATCATATCTTCTTCGATGTAGCAATTAGTCCTCACGTGTCCTTAACATTTTCGGGGTCAGGATACCCAGCTATGAACGCTAAACGAATCACATCTTCCCAATCACCAAAAATGAAATGCCTGGACTTCTTACAACACTGAAAAAAGTACTATTCTGAATTTGGCTTTGCGCAGCTCTGTAATTTCCACATCAGAACACATTCAAATTTAATGTCCATATGTGCGCAAGCGCAGGCGGATGATGATTGACCAAAAAGTTAGAGAAAGACCAAAAAGATCCCTTAAACTAATTGATAACGAGTCATTTGCATCCTAAAATAAACCGCTTCAGCATCAAAATAACTTAGACTGCATTTCAATTATTTACCGTATTTCGTACTGTTAAAAGAAATCTCTAGTCTGATACCTTGTAGGTTCCTCGCATCTTGCAATACACAAGTTACATATAATTCACGGGCTCGTATCTTCAGATTCATTCGTGTGATTCCGGATTCTTTTTTAAGCAGAAATATACGTATGAAATATTTATCTCTCGCTGAACGAGCCTCAATTTTCCACTCGTAATTTGCACATTTAATCCGAATAACCACTGAGGCATCGCTTTTTAGACGCGTACTAGGCATTTTACGCTTTGAGTATGCTCGCATGCAGCTTTGCAAATATCTATTTTTTATGAAAATCTGCGGATACCAACAAATTCACCAAAATTCCCGTTGCTGTCAAAGTATTGATTATACATGAATTTTAACTTAGCACAGAATTGCTCCTTATATCACTCCTTAGCACTTTTGTTGATTCATAAGACACATTTCGACATTTAGACTTTATGGGCTAAAATCACACAGGCCTAACGAAAAAAACCTGTCGTTCAAAGCCCGACCCACTGAATCAATATTTTTTCCGAAGTAGGAATATTCGCTCGAAATAATTAAATTCAAAACCATATACGTGAAAAACACCATAAATACTTTCTTTCGAAAAATTTTCGCTCATGAATAAAATTCCCTTGTTCATCAACCATCTAATTTTATATAAACATTAAGTGGGCTCTAAGGAATTTATTTTACCACCATTAGTTGTTATTCAAAATCAAGAGCGTCCGTCAGAGGTAGTTGGAGCTATGCAATGTTGTTTTAACCCTTTCATTTCAATGTGGATATGTTTACTTAAGGTTTCCGAAATTATTTGGAGCTGCTACTGTGTTAAACCTTATGATCCAAGTATGATGCACAAATTATGATTAGCTAACAAAAACCTTGCATATTGAATGGTTTATGTACACACCTTATCCATCTAGCAGTATAAGCATGAACAACAGTTGCTGCCACTTAATATGTGAAACGGTCGACTTAACAATGAAAGTTCCACGGGATTCCCCCGTGGCCCACATAATGAATAATATGAATTCTTATGCATACGTTAGTGAGATGGTATGATATAAAGAGGAGTCAAATAATTGTGCACCAATTCATCCCTCTTGGTAGTGATGCATGAGTATGTATTATAGAAAATTGACGGATGATTATGAAAATGAGAGAGACAGACAGCTTGTGCTGGAAACGTTGTAAGTCCTTCCCCCTATAAACTGTTGCAATTTCGCAAAGAAAAAATAATTTATGTTCTGCGTTGAACCATAGATACGAGAGTTGGTTGAGAATTCAATCAGCAAACAAATGTATGTATGTCAACTTCGCTAGGACCTACCTACATAAATTATATTGTCATAATTTGAGGTTGAGTCGTATATTGGACATTTACGTTAGTTTTGTCATATCGATTAATTTATTGTTCAAAACTAAGGGTTTTTTCTCTCTATTTTATCTTCCTTTCGGTGTTTTCAGGGTTGAATGTAATGCGAAAGAAAAGACGAGTGTGCGTTCCGATCTAGGAGGCATGGATTCATCGCACACCGCTTCCATTATGGCACTGAGGTGACGCAGGTTTTATTTTAATTTTTTTTTAGTATATACCATCATCATCGGCACTACAACCGGTGTCCGGCCCTGGTCAGCAAGTTTTTCCACCCACCGACTCCAATCACGAACCGGTCATTTGATTAGGCACCCCTATGCTCCGAGCATCCTGGCTAAACAAGGTCTCCCACACTGTCGTCTACCATAAAATTGTCGTCTACCCAGGACTTTGTACGGCTCACTTATCAGGGCAAGTTGGGCATTTTCATCTCTCACCGTTTCTACCAACTGCATGTCTACTGCTACTCGCTATGTCTCTAGTGTCTTTCGAGGCATTTGGTCCGCAGAGCATGTAGTAAGGCTACTGATATTTTTAATTTGAGTTTTGTTTTAAGACTTTCGTGGCTTCTTCTAGCCCAAAATTGGGTTTAAAATTAAAATGCATTTAGTTTTAATAGCCTGACAGACCTCTTCTTCATCGATGTCTCTGATTTTGGTAACCACCCTTCTTGGTGCGCAATGAAGCTTCCTTGGTGTGGAATGAGACTTTCTTACCCAAGACAGCGTGGATACCACCTATGACATGCCTCATTAAACTGGCCAAATTTCGGGTTCCCTTTCCACAGAGTGTAAGCATAATGCCGGGTTTCCACCAAAGAGACAAAACAAGAAACACGGACAAAAAAGGTGTTTTGTTTACTAAAACAGTTTTCAGAGACAAAAATGCTCGCGAAACTGTTCAGTTTTTACAAAACATTCGTGTTTTTGTTCAGAAAAACATGTTTTGTCCGTGTTTTTTGTTTTGTCTCTTTGGTGGAAACCCGGCATAAGAGTCAGTACGAAGACTGCATCCGGACTCCTAAACTACTGACCATCCCACTCTAAAACTTTTATGATCAAATAAGTATAGCTTTAGTTTTGTTACAAAAATAAAAGAAATAAGCTGGAAATCATTCAAATTAAAATTTGAAATAATTACTTCCGGTTTTGCACCGGGAAAATATTTTTGTTTGCAAATGTAATTTTAAAGTGAAAAAGAACCGTTAATTTGCTACACCAATTAGTATGTATGTTTAAAAAAAAAAAATTAAAAAAAAAACCGGCTTCCAAAAAAACCTTTCAACAATTTTGTCAGTTCTTCAAAAGCCCACTTAACTCGGCAACTAAACCTCATAGAAAAAAAAATATGTATCCACGTTCATATCCTCTGAAAGTACCATTATACTCAATATGCAATATGTATAAAGTACCATTATACTCAATATAATATAAATCTAGAACCTTGACTTTTTTTCGTGAAACGCCCCAAAGGTTAAAGAGTCCCTGAATGTTTGAGCCTATTTAGGAACTGCTGTTTTATTTTGTTGTTTTTAAGGATTAAGAACAATACTGATTGTTTCTCCCTCTAGTTCACCATTCCACGCCTTTTTTTAGTTTAACACCATTTTCACACTCTTCAAGATATTTTATATTTGATACAGTATATTGCATCAGAGTCTTCTGGAACGTTGCAGTCCTTGCTGCCGTGTATTCTACTGCGTTTGACACAACGTGATTCAACTCCACAATCGAGAACTGTATGTCCAAATCACTGTTAGCACCACCGTGTTACATCATTTATTATTCACAGTAGAAATTCAATTTTAAATCAGTGGTTCCGAAGGAACGCACCGTTTTTCATCATAATCAGTTCAAAGTGCATACAAAGTACATATTATTGATTTTTAATTACTTTAGTTGAGACAATTTTTATGATCTGTGAATTTTAAACAATTTCTCATAGGAGTATTTATTAAATAGCGATCAGATTTTTCCTATTTTTGTCTACAATACTACAAAGCTTCCTAAGCTTAGAATATTTGATACTGGAGTATGAATCATTTTGTTGATATACTTACCCTTCGAAATTCAAATATTTTATTGGCAAAAACACCTGCTGTCAGTTAGAAACTTAGTAAAAAGAACTTTTTCGAATCACACACTGTAACATGTGCTCAACACTCTCCCCGAAAAACATACTTAATGGACGTTTGTGAAATATAAAACAACACAATCACATTTAATGTTAGTGCCCATATGTATTTTCATACTGAAAATAGTGAATTTTCAGCGCATGGAAAATACACGATCCACCAATACGGCATTGCCCAATCGACCTACTGCACCCTGTTCTGTTTGCCTCATTGCGACCGTCCCGTTCGATAAAACCAAAAGCTTTTCCCGAAAGCTAAAATTATGTAAAACTTTCATTTCGCTATGGATAGAACTGGCTGGAATGCCGTTAAGGTGCTTCATTAATATCTAAACTTTAGCAAGCATCAAACTATTTTCTTTTGTCGTGCTACAGTACAGCTTATCCCTGTTTTGTTGTGGAGTACAAAATGACGCGTCGTATCACCCTACACCAACATGGCTTCCTCCTGCTGTTTAGATTCTTCGCGAAATTTTCTTTGCTGGGGTAAAATTCCGTAGATACTTCTGCTGGGCTTTATAGCTTCAGTTGATTTTTTTTCTTCCTCGAATAAAATGATGATGAAAAGCTTACATCGATGCAGTTGAAGTTTGATGGTGTTGTTGAGTGTTGGCTGAAGCATGAGGTTCGTCGAGATTTTTGTCAGTGGCTTTTGATTTGTGTGATTTGTCACGTTGATTGGTGATAGAAATGGGAAACAAATAGGAGTGCATCTGACACACTATCTTTTATTAAGTGATCGTATAGTTGAAAGTTGCGTAAATGCTGTCATGTGCTAAAAAAGGATTAATAAGAGAGTGAATCTTGTTTTTTTTTTGTCAATTGACATTTGTTAGACGTGTGGAATTTAAATAATATGGTGTTGGAACATTTGGGAAAATGAAACTGATAGTTGTGAAATTAACAATCTGGTGGATTAGGTGGTGCCAAGATAAAATTAAGAAGTGTGTACGAGGAAAAAATTGGACAGTAGTGTTACTAGTTTCATAATTCGAAATATGAAGTGGGTGATCAATAAACTACCATCCTGAAATTGCAGGTAGACTGACGATTAACAGAGTGTGAATGCAGATTGTGAATGTGTTTGTTAATAATGAATAGGAAGGTTCAGGTTGCATAACGAGAGTCATAATAGTTTTTTCTATAATTTTCTGGTATGGACGAGATGAGAATATATAAGTACAAATGAATTATGCTTTTCAGCGAGAATGTAAATTTAATGAAATAATTTGACCATTAAAAATTGAAAATATATAAGACAGAAATTATATAGAACAATAAAAATAAAAATTAATATTATTTCTATATTGGATAACAAACACTAATTTTGCCAGGGTTCAGTGTAAAAAAATTGTATTTCAATTATGATAAAAAAAAATTATGATTTGTGTTTTAAAGATTTTCTCGTATAATGAGTGAAGATATATTTAATTTATTAGTTTTTTCGAAAGAAATTAGGTATCTTATAACCTATGTTCGATTGAGATGAAACTTTGTTGTCTATAAGCCAATAAAACATTTATTTAGAGCTGCGTGCAGTGCTGCTGAATAACGAATTAAATGTTTGAGTTATGTAACTGACATCGTAAAATATTTTTTAAAAATCAATCTGCCGCCAAAGATATTGTTAAAAATTTAACGTCAATTCACTTTAATTTCTGAATGCAGTGTCATGTTAAAAGGAAATGTGAATGCTTTGCTGTTGTTTTGGAATTGTTGCCCATGAATTATGAACCAACATTGGTTCAACCAACATAGTTTAGTCCGACTAAATACAGAATAAATTTATCGAAATCTCTTGTTGAGTGCAAAGATGCAGCTAGGTCGATCTCCTTAGTTTGGTTTACACTGATATCTTAGAGTAACTAATTAATTTACATATTTATTAATCTATTCACTTCTTCGGTCATTTTTCCAAATTTATATTTTTTGCGTAATTTTACGAAGAGAATATTAGCCTTCATGATCTTCTGAAAACACTTGACTGAACATGTAGCACTAGCACTAAAAACCAAATGAAATACCTAAACATCACAAATCAAATTCAAAGAATTTAGGTCACAATTACAAATATTAGTAATCTGTACATACGAATTCATTTACCTACACTCTCCAATCATATAACACGCATGCAATCACAGTTCATGCATGTATGCATTATATTTGCAGTAGCAATGGGGTTCTGAAAACTTATATTTTATTTTCGCTTACTTTTTGTATCTTTACGTCCACCATTGCTCGTAATAGAAGCAAAAAGAAAAAACCAAGAAAAGTCAATATTAGAAATGAAAAGTTAAGTTGTCTCTATACAGCAATGCAATTAGTAAATATTTGATTCGATGAGTATAAAACTTTTTGTAGTATGCACCTCCAATTCCAGCGAACTTGTAATAGCATTTGGAAAGTTTAGTTAATGTATGAGTGTGCTCATAAATCGCATAAGGTTAGAAGAGCTTAGAAGCACGTTTATGGACACCAACCGATGGACCACCGTAGCTATCTATGGTAGGGAATTGTGTTTGAAAATTAATTTTTTGCTTGATTGATTTACGATTGATGCTATTTTAAAAACCAAGTACGAATAAAACAATACTAAATTTAGTTTCAAATTATAAGATATGATTGAAAATGTTATCAAATTTAAAATTAAATTATTAATTCTAAACTATTGATTTACGTCATAACCGTGTCTATTTTATCTACTCAGGATTTCTCGAAATCCACACTGCTACAAATAATGACAAATCAAACTGCTATGACTTGGCAATCAAATATTTTTGTTTATGTTTTGAGAATGATCTCATATAAATAATTATTTCGCCGAAAGCTCGTCCACCAAGCAGGTCAATAGCCTGAAATCTTAAAATAATTTGATTACAAGCATAAAAAGCGTTTTGCAAATCTTTTGAACATTCCATCCAAATCATTTTGATAATTATTAATATGAGATAGTCATGGTGTAGTTAAGGTTTTTTGTCGTATATTCTGAATCATGTGTTGTTCTTCAATAATAGATTATTGATTTAAAAAAAAAATCAACATCAATTGGTGCAAATGATTAATCAACTCAAACCTAAAACACATACACTGACCGAGAAATGTATTAATTAATACAGTTAGTGTTTTTAGAAATAAATGTTTTCAGAACCGGGAATTGAAATTTTTTAATTAAAACACTAATCGTGTCATATTTGTTTTTTTATTACCTTACTAATAACATCGCTTTTTTTAGTAGCCCTATCATTAGGTTTCACAGGTTTCAAAGTAGCAAAACTCAATTTTTTGTCGAATTAAATACTGGAGAAGTAAAAATCATTTTAAAAACTCAGTTTTTGGGAATGTTAAATAAGATATTTTGTTTCAAATGTTTATTTAAACAAATTTATCAATAATTCCGTCAATAAACATAAGCCCTCCGACTCCAGCAGCTGCCATGCAACTCCATACCCTGAGCCACCACCTCCATGTTTTACTGTAGGCAACAAATTCTTCTTAATTAATTCGGTATTGGACTTATCGCTACACTGATATTCTGCTATTACTACAGAAAATACTGAATTAGCTTTTATCTGAATATTGAAATATTCCTTTGGAATTTCATTTCTTTGTGTCTGTTGACTTCAAGCTCTTATACAGCAGGAGCATTTAACATAAAAAATCTTATATCTAGCGGCTATACTATTTTGGGCTGCTGGCTCTTATCGGATGCTAATTATTAATTTTATTGTCATTTATTTGTTTTAGTTTTTTGGTCACATTTATAGAATATTACCCAGGTTTTACATGACCTGGGATTGAATTTGCTATTTTATACTTAAATACTAACTTAAAGTCAAATCAAAACATACTTAGATTAAAATCGACTAAAAAGTCTTCGGAAGTGACACATTTGAAAATAAGTACAATCATGCAAAAGAGTATTCGCAAATTATAACAATTTTCATAATATTGTGTTTATTTACCTTAATGTAACACAACTACAAATTTACTTATTTTAGGTACGTACATATTTATTTGGGGTGAGGATTTGGCTGCTACCGCTGAACTGATTGCAAGCAGTATTATTATTCCTGCTGTGCGGATATATATTCTGCGGATATATATTATCAATTTTCTGTCGATATGCTCAATTTTCACCGCGCGCTGTGAGACTTAAACGACATGAAGGTGTCCGAGAGACACTTTTTTATAGTACTAGTAGTACTTTCACACTACACTCTAAATCAGGTAGATTTAGGAGCTGTAAAGTAAATCAGGTGAAGCGTTCACACTAGTCGAAGTGATTTGGAGCCAGAAATGTCATTCAAATTTATATGCACAATTTTATTTGCGTGAAAACTGTTGAAAATGTTGCAGGAACATGCAAGAACATTTCCTTTTCACTTTGTACAACTCCCATTTTCCTTTTGTGCTCAATTTTCACTATTTTAGAACAAAATTCGAATGAAATTTCATTCAAATCTTAATAAATCAGGTAGCTTTCAACTATCAAAAGCCGAGACAAATGTAGGGTAAATCAGGTAGATTTGTGGTCGATTTAGCTCTAAATCATCAGCTGATCGAAATCACCTGATTTCGCCTCAGTGTGAACTTAACTCCACGTTCCGCATCGATTTTCCTTGAATTGTTCTTTGAACTTGATGTCTCTCTTGAAATTTAATGTTCTACCTCTTGACCGAAAGTAACTTTTCCCATCATTTTCACGATCTCCTTTTAATGATTTTTAACTTTTAATTACAGATTCTGAGCAAAACTTGAAAACAATCATAACGTACCTTCACCCCAACTCCAAGATAATCGTCCATTTACTATAAATAGCTTATTTTCTTGCATTCGACAGCTTTGAATATCCGAACTGCACTCTAAACTTCTGACGTTTCTTACATTATTTTACATTGTCCCATTTTTCCTCCAGTAGATCATTTCGTTCCATAATAAACAAAGAAATCTCGAAACCCGTTCTGCGCATCAACAACAAAGGAAAAATTGCGCAACCAAAACGACACATCTCAGTAATGATGTCATGTTTTTTTCGATGATCTTCGTAATCTCGTGTCAGAGTCCAGTTTTCTGCGTAGAAGAAACGAAATAAACGAATAATGCTAACACCATAATTCCCAACACTACACTATAACCCTTCTATTCACTTCTTATTGCATATCATCGGCTATCTGTAGTAGATTCACCGAATATGATTGCAAAACGCGGACTGTATATTTGCTATGAAGAACGCTCAAATTGCATCGCACACCGAGTCAACCCAACCAACTTGTTCGTGCTGGGGGCCAAGGGGACCGGGAATGAGGTTAGTCCAGTTACTATGTAGTACCATGTGTGCGAAGTCACAATTGTCCGAGACTCTGCTGACACAATTTCCACATCCAACGCAGAAGCAGCGACAAACGAACGAGAAAATGAAAAACGACGCAACAGAAAAGGCAAAACAAGTAGCGAACCTACGAATAAATGCAAGATAGAAAAGCTAAAGCACAGGGGAAAACTATCAAACAGAGACTATGTATGTGTATGTGAGTGGTAGCGAAAGCTACCAAAACCCAGCCACCTTGCCTCTCCCAATGAAAAGGGAATAGTTGACGGATACATAAAAAAAAACTTTTGCAAGCCTTTTCTCTCTGCTGGTTTGCTACTTAAAGCTTAGGTCGCATCTCGGGCAATCGGATTATTTTTCTCAAATGAGAGTGAGCTGAACAATAACTTGTAGACGCTTTAGAAGAGAAAAGTCTTCGTTTTCTGTAGTGGCTGAGTATATATGTAGTAGACATGTCGGGTTGCAGGTAAATTGGTTCCGCACCCTATTGAGCTTGTCGAGCTTTCGGAAATTTGTGTCACGCGCACCATACATAAACGCTTTCTTCCAGCCGTTCAATGCACGTATTTCTGGGTCATTTCGATCACGTTCTTTACCCCGTTTGCCCCTTCTATGATAGGTACCAAAAGCACGTGAACATGTTGCTGTTTTGTTTCCTACACTTTGTTCGAGCATCGAAAATTTAAGTTCACTTCAGCTGCTGTCAGATTTTCCCCCGCAAAAAGGATCATTTTCCGCAATAGAGTGTCCCACATGCGGGGCCAAAACGTTTGTAGTTTTTGGGTTTTAACGGGTCCGAAATATTTTTTTAGAAAACTCCCGGACTTCACATTACTCATCGCACTTTGGGCTCTTAAGCTTTAAGTCAACGAATTTCGCGCTGAGGGGAAGAACGCGATGGCAGATTTCAGCACAAACCACAGAGCAGTGCTACCTAACCATGCGGAAATGAATAGAGAGCTTTTAGCAAGTTGTACATTGCATATGCTGATTGTTTGGATTGTTTGCTATTGCGCTGTGGAGCATGAGTAGTTATGACATTCGCATCTCTGGGAAGCAAGCGCACGGGCCTATTGGTTCTGAAAGTTTTCTCGAGTAGGGGTCGCGCACCGCGGTGCTCAGCATAAGCTTTTTCTACAAATTCATCGAACCTGGGATGGGCGAATTGGCCGCGATTTGGTAAGTCCATTTCGTTGCCAGCAGTGAGTTTCACAGTTCATTCGGGTAGAGTGCCTGTTGGTGTTCGGACGGGTTTCTGTGTGGTGCTTTATCGTTCGAGAGGTGAAGTTGAGAATTTTGGAGCTTAGGTATTTTCCCCCCGGAGCAAGGGAAATAACGAGGGTGAGAAAAGTGAAATTTTGTTGCTAAGGGATTTACGACGAGAGTCTACCTAAACGTTTTGGAACGTTTGTGTCTTCGAGCAAACTTTCGTGGAAAATCTGAGTTTCACGGGAAGAGCGATGCGCTCTAGTTTTTTATTAAATATTTCTCTGCTCGTACACAGTAGATTGATGTATTTCTGTTCAGTTTCTTGGAAAAAGGACTTCGAGTGCGAAATTTTTCGCGTAGCTTCAGCAAGTGGCTTGATATCTGATGTGGCCGTATAATATTCGAAATCTTAGGGAAATAGTGGCACGGATGATTAGCCGTTGTAGTGGGTGAACCGTGTGGGTCAAAAATTGAATGGTTTGAAAATCGGACACGTTTCGAAAAATGATTACTAATGTATGGATTACGCAACGCGGTGCTGAAAACGACGAGTTGGAACGGGCTAAACAGAAAGTGCGAAAGAGGGAGCGAGTCAACGGGCTGCATTGTGAACGGGCGAGTGAGCGAGAGAAGAAGAAGAAAACGGCGAAAAAGAGCGATATTGGGAAACTTGTTTAGCATTTGCGCTTCTTTGTTAGCATTTTGTTGTTGCCTTCTTTTTCTTGCGCCTAGCGCTAGAAACTAGTTTTATTCGCGCGACCTAATTTCCCACTTCCGCATGATATGTGTAGTAGTATACACTGTTCGTTTGGTTTTGCGTATGAGGATTAGAGATTTCGGTTGTGTGTGGAATACATAACGCGCGCTACAAGCCAGCCACTAGCTAATGTAAAGAGACGCCATTTTGAATTGTCATCGATCTCGCTCTTGCTGCAGCACTGCTAGATCGTCTTGCTCCGCTCGCGTGCCATTCTACAAATTTATCTAGGACAAATGCTGAACGGCGCTGGCGGGTGATGAAATTTCTTGAGCATAAGTTGAAAATTAAATGGACTTGGATGTATTTTTGAGAATTGTCTACGAGCGTGCCATCTGGACGGATTTATAGCCTGGGCTTTCTAGTATTTCCTCAGTCATCACTTTCCCGCTCAATTTTGGTTGGGTTCGATGTGACGATTAAGCCCGCGTGATTCGTACGGGGATTTTGTGAAATTGAGTTGCACGGTGTTGCCAATAATCGTGAAATTAAGCGTTGATAACCAGATTCATTTCTCCCCAAGCGGAAAGTTTGCTGTTTGCCTTATTTTCAGTGCTCCGTTCAATGGAAAATTAAAGAAACTCGTGTTGATGGCGCAGATGACATCATTCTGCAAACTATGTAGCGCGCCTATGTATAAGCTTTGCTTGTGCACATATTCTGTTACAACGACAGTGAAGGGGTTAGTGCGTGTGTATTTGAAAGCCCGCCAATATCGCTGGGGTATCTGATTGGGCGAATGTTTGGGGAAAAACTTTTAATAATTTTTGCTGTTTCTTAGGAAAAATGTACATATATTTTTAGATTTTACAGGTAACTAACAAATATGTTGAAATCAATCATAACGAATGGAAAAAAACCTCGTTTTTTGTGGGAGCGAGATAGAGGCTTACTGTACAATTTCAATAAAACTAGTCAGTCTTTTTCTCTCTCCTATAAAAACTGCGGGTGCACAACGAAAAATTTGGTCTGCGTGGAGAGTTCCAGTTGGCTTAGCCAATAATTTTACAATGACCGTGGTGTATGACTAACTTTTCGGAGTGAACCTGAGGCTGTGCAAAATCTTGAGATAGCTGCAAATAAATTTGAAAGTCGAATTGTTTTCCATACTTGTCCCAATTGGGCAAATTACATGACCAGGCCAGGTAGAGGAGACGCGTACAGGTGGGGAACATTTTGCGTCCAAAACCTTGATCCGAGACGCTGAATTCAATGCTTTGTTGTATTTATTCTCTTTGCCCAAAATCATTTAATTTTGGATAGTGGAAACGAGAGTGTTGCCTAGCTGTATTGTTTATCAAACGTGATTTTACCCTATGTTCCTTGTGCTGTATGCGGGCGAATGCCTACAGTAGCACTCAGAAGTAGAGGAAATGTCAAATAATACGTTGATAAAACAATAAAATATGTGGAACAGCTGTAACACTATTGTGAGTCACTACATGTTACGAAATACAACAGATATATAAAAAAAAAGTTAATTTGCTAATTATTCCAAAATTTAGAAATTATTTAGAAATGCATGCAAAATATTTTTTTTTTTTACAGTGGATGCCATTAACCTTGTAATTTTGATTGCAGATTGTGTTATGATCCAGTTGTACATTAAAGGCTTTGTGCATAAGGTTTAAGTGGAGTATTTACAGATTGCTGCAAAGGTTCCAGAGTTGCCGAGAGTGTGATTAAATGAAAAAATACATCTAAGGTTATCATGGGAATCGTTTTATGTGTGACTAGTATATGAGGAGATATTGATAAAAGAGCTTGCTGTGGGCGTAGAAAATGAACATTTATACACCGACGAATGTATATAAAAATCTATATGATAAAACTATCAATGGTTGATAAATTGCAGCTCAAATGTGAATTAATCTTTTGTTAATAATTGTCGCAGGTTTGATGGGCGATCGTGCAGCAAATGCAAAATGCACAAAATCAAAACATGCGCTTTCCCGTTCAATTATTCGTATCAAGATCAAGTTGTTTGTTAACCCTTCGATTCGTGCTTCAATCAAAATTCAATGAAATGAAGAAACTTGTAGGATACGTTTGTCGCGTATAATCTCCATCGTTCAAACTGCGACTTTCACTCTTATCCTTGGCCAAACAATTGCTTGGATCCTCAACTTTAGAATAGATTTTGCTAACGGGTGGAATCCAATCAAAAAATTCAGTTAATGGGAAAATATTACATCGATTTGAAATAACTCCAGAAAGTCGGTCATTTTTGGATAAGAGATTTTTTTTTAAATTTTTCTTTCGAAAAACCAATAGCTAATGAAATCTTAAAAGACTGCTGCAGGTGAATTTCGACCTTAAAATTTTCTAGTGGCTTGCATTTATGCTCGCTTTTTTGGCCTAATTTGACTGGACTATTTAGAGGAGGAGAACTTTTGCTGTTGTATTGATCAATGTAGGTGTGTGTACCTACAAGGGATCAAATTTTCCTCACGGTTTGAAATATTAAACCAAACAATATAAAATAGGAAATTTAGGTTGACAACATTTGGATTGGCTTCAAATATCGCGTATGTACTAAGGCCAAAAACTTCCAAAAGGGCTTATGCGTTTCCCCCCAACGTTTCCCAACGTACCTATCTTCAAACATCAAGTGTACGAACTTACAAACCTTCGTCACACATCAAAATTTTCAACGCTGGATAATCACGTAAGTAATTCACATTCTTTTTTTCAAATCTATAGGACTATACATAATCACAAAATTCAAGGCACAAGCGATTATCCTCAAAATTATTGACATACCTACTTATGCAATCAAACATTTATTTCAATTATTATATTTTGGCTTTTAATCAATAGAAACAAATTAAAATTGAGTCCACAAACAGGCAAATCATTACAAGTAATTTTGAGAATAAAGATTTAATATTTGGTTGAATATCCTTTGGCATCTATGGCAGCTTGTAGTTGCCTTAGCATATTCAAACAATATGTTGGCAACTGTTGGGCCTATACTTTCCCATTCGGTTTAGAATACTGAGCCCACAAATGCCCTATTGGGTTTCAATCTGGTGATTAAGATGGAGTCTTGAATTGTTTCGGAGCATTATACAGGACTTGACAGCATATGCTGTGTCTTGTTAAAATGGTCATGTCTTGTCACTTCCGAGAGCTTCAATCTTGTAGCAGTCGACCGCATATTCTTTTTAAGAACCTTCAAATACTTCATTTTATCCAACGTAGTGTCAATTATTAACTCCAAATTGCAACCTCCACCTGCAGCCATGCAGCACAAAATCATGACAGCCTGGCGTGAGCTTGTCTCCAAACAGTTGGCCTGTCATATGATTTACTCTCGTCGATGAACAGATATCCAAAATTCAGGATCATGATCAACGTAGGCTTTGGCGAATTCCAATCTTTTCTTTCGATTGGTTTCGGGAATAAAAGTATTTTTCCTCGCTATTCGTCCGTTGAAACTACTTTGCCTGAATGTCCTTTTGATTGTTTCTTTTGATATCGGCTCTCGAAATATTTTTTCAACCTCAGCTCTCAAGTAGTTGATAGGTTTCTTTGGATTGTGATGAGCTTGCAGCCGATTATATTGTTCACATTTTGCAGAAAGGTGTATCTTTTGTCCTCATCCAACTTATTCCCCAAAGTTCCGTCACATTTCCATTTGTTGACGATATTACGAACCAATGAAAACGATCTCCCAACTATTTTACCAACTTCTCCATAAGTTTTCACCTCAGAAACAAGCTTCACAATAAATTACCTTTCGTCGATGGTAATTTTCCTGCTACTGTTTTTCATTTTTCAATTGCTTAAAATAATGATGGTAGCTCATCCATTGACAAACTTGTAGAGAAAAACAAAAAAAAATTTACTTTTTGAGAGTTATAACGTCAACCGATGTGGAAGAATATGTATGGTGCCTTCAATTTTGTGTCAATCAAAGAGTGCTTCTACATTGAAAAGTATAATTTTTGAAATTAAACCATCTTTTTTGACGTTTGGAGTATGATATTCGAATACAATTAATAGAAATTCATACACACATAGTCGATTTACGAATAAAATGCAATTTGAACAATTCTTTTACATGCAAGGTAGCTTGTGCCTTCAATTTGCTGATTATGTGTATGTGTTTCGTCCATTCTTTAACCCAATTTCTGCCAGACAAATTGAGAACGTATTGAATTGGAAGCTAGCGCTGCTGATATAGTGTCAAAAATTACATTTCCAATAATATGTGAATAAAAAAAAATCCGGCGCCACTGAATAAACTTCCTGTACTGATTCACAGAGGCATAAACTTAATTTGTGAGCAACTTCTGCTGCAAATTGCAAGATATCTCGTAGCTGGCAGTGAATGGGTTAGATTTAAATTCAATAGTTAATTTTACGCGCCAAAAGCGTGATCTATGACGTAAGCAAGTTTTATTAATCTTGAGGTCAGGAAATGTCGAAATTCAAAATCTGGTTTTCGCAACTTTCAATTTTTTTTCGTATTTTGTATACTGTTTGGCGCGGACACCACTCTCTTTCAAACCACGAACACATCTATATAAGATTTGCCTACAGTTTTGTACTATTATTCAAGTTTAAAAGATATGCAAAATATACAGATACTTGCATAAATG
This sequence comes from Nemotelus nigrinus, assembly GCA_947369275.1. NCBI lineage: Eukaryota > Metazoa > Arthropoda > Insecta > Diptera > Stratiomyidae > Nemotelus > Nemotelus nigrinus. The sequence goes on along the minus strand of OX376372.1, from coordinate 222,969,631 downwards.
TATAGAAACTGTACGTCTACTGCATGTTTGTGTCGATGATTTGTTGTTTTTTCTTTTTATACTGGCCCTGAATTTGTTTCTCGAATTGTTTTTGCTGGTTTCTGCTGTTATTGCAGCAGCAGCAGCAGCAGCAGCCTTTTTGCTGCTTCAACACACCAAGATCGTTTGTTTTTTCTGCGCGTGATTTTGCATCGTAACATGCGGAACTTTGCCGTTTACTTGTGCCTGGTTGGTTCGAGCATAATGTATGATAAAAAAAAATTGTTATTTGCTCGTGGAACTTTCAAAGTTGGTTGAAAACATAAAGCAGTAGAAAGAGAAAATTGAGATATGTACGTTAGAAAATAAAATCACAAAGAAGACTTATCGACGAACAACAAGACAATAAAGAACGTTTCACATGAACGTTTATCTATTTTGATAAATTACTAGGAAAGATAAATTACGTGATGATTGCGTGATGGTATCAAATGAGTGATATAACGAGTTTTGAACGATACGAGAGTTTATAGTTTTATTTTTTTTTTTACCAAAATGACGCATCATATTTTGGAATAAATTTAGTGGAAAAGTATTGGATATGACTGATTAAAATGAATTCGATTGCATAGTGGACGATGAAACATGAATGAAAAAACATAATAAAATCAATTCTCACAAGAATTCACGGCAATATAAAGGTATACACACTTAGACAGTTTAAGCGCCCAACGTGGGCTTATTAATAACATGTCTGCAACCTGAGCTAAAGTTCAATCTTTCGCATCTCTTTATTCTCCCTACCTCTAACTCAATGCAGTCACACACTGGATTTGTGAATACAATAACGTAAAGAAAGTTGAAGCAAATTTGATCCAATCACAATTATAGTAATTTTTTGGTGCAATAAACTTTTCGAGCTCACTATCAAAATGTATCAAAACTTTCAAATTAATAAATAAATTAAAAAGAAATAAATGATTGATCATATTGTCTCAACAAATCAGTAAGTTTTCCTTTCTCAGAAGATACTTTCTGAAACTTTTACCGTCAAGTAATGAAGCTTGATTTTATAATGTAAAAGTTTAAAATCCCAAAGCGGACCGTTCCCCGTCCACAATTTCGGCAACTCCTTCGAATCCTCGACAATTCGTCGTCCAATTTGCTAAACACTCTGAAAATAGAATCGAGCTTGCGAAAACCATCAATTCTACTGATGCTTTTCATAAATCGGGACTACTGGTTTTGAGGCTCCTTGGAAAAGCTTAAGTTGAAATCGAACATCTTCCAGAACAGAGAAAGAGAGCGGGTAATGAAAACAAGGGCGGAAGCTTCGAAAGTGGCAAGATAAATAACATTCTCTCAAGATACTCACAAGTAAAAAAAAATCCGCGATGACTTATAAAACTGAAAACAGTGCAGGATATTGTTGAAATAAGGATCTACTGCGCAGCCATCAAATTCCTTTTCAACCTCCTGCTGGTAAAGTTGAGATGGAAAGCGTCAGGATGAGTTTCGTGTGAAGAGGAACGACACCAATACGAGAACAGGTGTCCTTATTTCCAAAGCAACTGACACACTAAAAAGCTCAGCTACTTCTAGTTCATACGACGGAAAATAAGGAAGATGCAAACTAAAGTGCGAATTGTTGAAAGAAGTGCGCGCAACGAAGCTATGCTACATACAGCTTTGAAACGAACGAAAATAATAGGAGTTGGGCGTTTTCCCACTTTATCTTCATCTTTCGTCGTCGCCGTTGTCGACACGAGGCCGCCGTTGTCGACAATTTCAATAATGGGTAGTATGAAAACTAGGTCAGGTAGTTTTCCTGTTGAGAACTTAGGCGCAAGGTAGAGGGAGTAAGGATTGGGTGGAAAATCGGAGATAACATTAATGCTTAAACGATAATAGAAAGTGTTTGAGGCAAAATGGGCGTGTTTCTCTGTATTTGTCGTCCTTGAAAGCTTGCGAGAGGTTAAACAGGACAATGGAATGGATCGAGAAACAGCTCGGTTGAACGAAGAACGATCTGATAATAATTTATACAGATTCGAATAATTTATTTGTTGGAACGTAAGTTTCATGCCGATGGAGTATGGGAGATACGGTGCGGAAAATTACATTTCTCATTTTCTTGTTTGGCTTGGTTTCGGTGCGAGTTGATTCGAAGAAATACCGTTCATATACTATTTATGATTGAAGAGATTTGGATGTTACTGATGATTTGATAGTCATTCGAGCGAGTTTTAATGTTGATTGTATTGTTTCTGAGATGTAGATTATGGTCTAATTTGAGAGTTTTATTGTATCGTGGTCTCATTTTTACTGTTTATGCTATGATATTGTATAAATACGTTTGAATATAACGCCCGAAACTAATTTCAATGAAAGTTAAGCTTCAATCAGACATCAAGACTCCTACAGTCATGACTTTTGAAGAAAAAAAAATCAAGCCCATTTTCTAACTGTTGTTTCAATTCCGGGCTAGCTTTCAAACGCTCAAACTTTTACGAAATTTGCGGCATGAGTTACGAAGGCGGATTCGTTCAAGTTTTCGGATCTACAGTACTTGGTATCCTGCAGAGATTCGACGCCAAATTTTAAAAAAAAACTTGAGTGCAAACTAACCGATGGCTTTATTTTGAGCAAGCTCCAGTGGTGGAATAGTGAGATTGCATCTTCTCCACCGTCGCCATAAAGAAATACAAGCTCAATTTTGGTTCTTTCTAGCGCACAGATAAGATGGGTTGTTTATTCTTTTGGCCAATTCAAGTCACTAGGCTCGGATGGTATCATCCCGGCTGATAAGAGGGCACTATCACTTGGCTCATGGACTTATACATTGCCATGGACTTATACATTGCCATGGACTTATACATTGCCTATATTCCTATCAATTGGCAGAAACGAGAACGGTATTCATCGCTAAGGCAGGGAACGCATTGCAGGCGGGACCAAAGGATTATACAGACCGATTTGTTTAAGCTCGTTTCTACTGGCAATCCTAGAGAGTGTTTTGAGATATTGAATTACCAGTCCCTTAGACTCTACTCGGATATCGAAATCAGAGCATAATCATACAAGAGGCAAATCTGTCAAAACAGCGCTATTACATACCCTAGTTGGACATACTGGAAAATCACATGCTTGCAAGGAGTACACATCGGAGGAGAATTTAATAATGTGCGTCCCTTCGTAACTAGTCGCAGTTATCAAGAAATCGAAAATTATACTCGTCTTTAGGTTTTAGTCAGTGCGGGTATCCCCTAGGGTGGAGTTTTGTCTACCTTGCTTTGGAATTTAAGGGTAATCGGGCTTCTAAGGAAATTTGATCAAACTGGATGCAATCTGATAGCGTACGCAGATGACATCGCTACTGCCATATCAGGAAAATTTATCCTGACCCTATCCGTGAGATTAAATTATTCCTTACATATTCTCTCGCAATGGTGCAGGAGTATGGCCTTACTTCTAACTCTAAAGGCGGCTTTAGATATGCGGTGTTTGTCAAACACCTCCTATTCGCCAAATACCGAACACCTAGTCAAATAATTTGGCTTGGTGCTTGCGGAATGCAAGCACAGCGAATTAGACATTCGGACATTGCCGAATGTTCGTCAAAACTGGAAGATGAACGAGCTGCGGGGATCCGACACAGTGCTCGTCTACTTTGATGTGAGTTAAAAGTTCGACAAACTACGGGATTAGCGAGCACCCGAATGTTTGTGCTTGGCCTAGGGCAAGCACTAGGCGAGCAACCAAACCACACATGTGAAGTTTGCCAAACTAGGTGCTCGGTATTTGACAAACACCGCATATCTAAAGCCGCCTTAACAGAATATAACTATTGCTCTTCACGAGGAGGTATAGGGGTTCATTCTTTGACCTAGCGAAACTCAATGAAACTCCTGTAAGCCTCAGTAAGAAAGTAAAATGTCTGAGACTTACCCTGGACCCTCAACTTCTGTGGAAGAAATACACAGCAGGAAGGGCCCGCAAGGCATTGTGTAATCTTTACTGCTGTAAAAAAGTTATAGGAGTGACTTGGAGGCTGAAACCTCGTATAATCTTCTGGATTCCCACTAGTGTAGAGTAGTGCAGAGCAGTAGTTTGGTGACCAGCCGTAATTAAGACTGTAAATCTAAAAATGGTAGAGAAATTACGTAGATTAGCAGCCTCATTTACAACGGGGGAACCCTAACTACCCCAACGAATACATTCCTGATGCTGCTTCATTAGCTTCCTAACGATCTGCTTGTCTCTCATCATGCGAATTGCGCCGCGATAAGACTAAATTGTGGTGATCCTTGAACAAGGACAGGTCTGGGCCATAACAAAATCTTGGTGCAGGACACGCCTGTTTTAGCGGACATCGATTATACTGTTGCCCAAACATCTCTGTCTCAGGGACTTGAGACCCAAATTCCAAGCAGAGAGGTGTGAGCGAGAGGGTTGTGCCCAAGGAATAATGTAAAGCGAGCCAACCTGCAAAGCATGGCACGATTTGGCCGAAAGTGCTCTGTAGTCTCCCGTTTAGCATTCTGATGGCTTTAGTTAAACAGGCCATTAGTCGAAAATACTCAAAGAATGCTGTGAAATCCTGAGTGGTAGAACCTTCTTGTGACAATTATGGAAAACTTTTTACAATAGTGATTCTTGGGAACTTCTTGATTTAGGAAGGAGGTCTTAACTGGGCATTATCTGTTTAGCAGGAATCTAGTAAGCCTGAGTGCCCTTTACAACGACTTTTACCGGTCCATTCGATGCGAGGAAGAAGAGGAAACAGTTCTTCACCTCCTGTGTTTCTCTTGATTTATTTTTGTTTACCTGCCTAGTCCAAATGGTTTCGAGAGAACTGAGGGAGATCACCTAGTTCATCAAGGACTCAGGACGGCTCTGCGCTAAATAGCACTTACACACTACGCAATGGGCCGTTGTATGCCTAAGTGTGCCTTCTCCGAGAAACTCGAAAAGTAGTACCCTCAACTGCGACGAAATATTCACTCGATTTTTGGTTCTGCCACATGGTTCAGCGCATTGGAACTTTCTGATGGTGAATATCGGTTCTCATGTCCAATTTCGTGGTCCAATGTGCTAACTCTATATGAGTGATGAGGAGGAGGTCGTTCAATGAGCGAATAGGGCAACTATTAGGTCAATTTGGACTATTGGGGAAATCCTTATAAAACGATGATCCCTGGCAGTCTATGTAAAACGGCAGTAAGCACCAGCTGGTGTTTGAATTTGTAGTGCATTTTACTTAATTGCTTGTTAGTTTTAAAGTTAGTTGAAGGTGTTTCTCGAAATGTATTCAACGTTGAATACAAACAAATTTTGTTTTTTATACCCGAAAAATTTCTGCTAAACGTTTTGAATAAAATTTGTTTATTTGATTTTTATGAATAGAAACTATAACAAGTTGATTAGATAGTTGATACAACAATTTGCTCGTTTTGGAACAACTTACTCGTTTTTTGTTACTTCAAAGGTGTCGAAAAAATTTGCAAGATTCATTGAAAAAGGGTCTACGTATGTGCGTGCGCTGGAGCTTCTGTTCTATCCGGCTCAGCGCGTGTGACGTATCCTTCTCTGTGTTGTCGCGCAGTAGGTTTATCGGAATTTGTTTCGATACCACCAACACGACATCTTCCGACACTGTGCGTTAGCTGTTGGGGATACGCAGGGCGTATCAGGGCGAGTACCATTCTAGGGTTAAGTCTGTATTGGATGAACTCGCCAGTTCTGGAAGTGATTGCCACTGCTAAGACATCAGCGTAACCCAACAGGAATGCATCTGTCGGCAGTTCATCGTAAAATTAGGTCAGGTCAGGCCCGAGAATTGTCCCCTCTGCTACTCCTGAGGTGATACGTCTCCTTTGAAGTCCTTCGTCGGTCTCGAACAGCACCCATCGGTCTCTAAGTTAGTCCCGCATCATTACCCACAAAAGTAGTCAAGAAAGCGGAAGTTATGCTAGAGGACCCGGAGAATGTCTGACCAGTTCAGCGAATTGAGGTCATTTAGGACATTTAGTGCAGGGATTTTCCTACACCCCCCTAACACCCCCCTAATACACCCCCTGGAAAGTGCATACACCCCCCATAACACGGACAATTTTCCTACACAAGGGGACCTTTGTGTCTTTTGTTCCAAAGGGACACCCCTCCTAAAATTCTGAACACACCCTCCATGAAAAATTCCTGAGAAAACCCCTGATTTAGTGTCATCAGTATCTGATCTGGTGCAACAATAGTTTGACATCTGCATCTTTGGATTATCCGCTTAGTAAATAAATAAGCAAATACCTTCTTCGAAATAGTGTGATTGATGTGTTTCAAAATAATGGATACAAAGCGTTTGAAAATTTTTACCGTTCATTCGGTCCAAGTACTGCACTGATTCAGCTAAGAAAACACTTTTAGAACTGCATAGATAACATTCTCAGATCCATAAACCGACACTTTACTAGCTCAAATCATTGCAATTTGCTCTAGTTTCAGTTTTTTAATGGAAAAAGGTTCTCCCTTCATATTCCAACCCTCTTAACTTATTAACCTCAGATAGAATATCGCTACGGAAACAGCAGTTTCCAATCTGAACACACTGATACTCCTCGGAAATCGTTCGTTTGATTATGAAACATCGAAAGATAAGAAGTCCGCGCAATTTCTAGATTCTGTAGGTACATAGTCGAACTTGGGTGGTATGTGAATATGATCAAATTGTCGCTTTATTCTCTATATTTGCTGATTTTTTCTTGTTCAGATTATTCGCTTCATTATAACGAGTGGAATACATACATACATAGGTACATAGACCTGCACATGGCCGATAAGAACCCAGATCGTGTTTGCTGTACCCGTAACATGTCTAGCAAAAATGGAACTCTTGTATAATTCGTTCATATGATAGCTATGGTAATTGCACAAAAGTTCTTACATAAAACCCACGCTATCCGCGTGTTAATATTTGATTGTGATAAGAACGACCGTTTGGTAACAAACCGATACGACTGAAAGATACGAAATAAAAATAGTTCAAACTAATCAAATGGCCTTATAATGGCAATAACCACATAATATAGACTAAGTATTCGGCTGCGCTGTTATCTTATAGTTCAATAAATATTTTTCCGAAACCTCTCCTGGACGATGGAGAAATATTTTAAGTTGATTACAATAAGCTTAATCATGTAAATAACTTCTGATTATGCAATAACCGTGCTAAGATTTTTTATTTGGGAAATTTGGGGCATGTGGACTTCGTTACCGTCCGGAATTTAAGTTTTCAAACAGTCAGCGCAAGTGAGTTAAACATTTGAAATTCCTTGCGATAGGCCAGTATTTCATTGTGGGGTTTGAGCGTCCCGACCACCTCACATTGAGTCTCCACTCCACATAAAAACCACCATTGTGACTTCATCGCTAACATGGTTATTCGCTAGCATCGCATATTCTAACTTTGGCTTGCTTAATTTTTTCGCATTTGTTAGCTACATGTTGGCAGAAATGACATGGGGTAATTAGCACACATAGAATAGAAGTCAGCAAGCGAGTTTCTATTGTGGGTGCTAAAATTCCAGATGTCCTCACTCATTCGATTCTCTGATTCTGGTCGACGTGATTCGATGCGGCAATGATGACGCAGAATCATATCGGTCAGTGTGCGTGCCGTTCCGTAGATGCCGCCGATGATGACGGCCAGGCAATAAAAATGCTCGTGATTCATTTCAGCAAATAGTACGAATATAATACGCGACAATATCATGAAATGGTAGTGGTTGGAAACGTGACTACTTGGAAAAAATCAGAAGCTTTTAATTACTTTGGCATATCACCAGAACGTTGCTTCTGCTGCTGCTGCCTGGAATTGTGGCACATCCGACATGGAATTTATTTCATCAGTGCTGTTGATTTTCATTTGTTTAAATTAATAGACGAAATAAATCATGCTTCATTCTCGAATCTTGAACTGTATTGAAATTCGACTTGAAGTTATCACTCACACTAGTGTGGGATGAAACGGCAGAACAATAATAGGCTAGAAATTTGGCAACAAGACAACTTGCAGTTAACCTATTAGTGTAGGTGAATCAATAATTTCAAAAGTATATTCGCTTGTGTACCTACCTTCATAAATATATATTAGATAATGGCAGTCTCCGTCCGGATGAAGGAGTGATTAAAACATTTGTGCGAAAGATTAAGGTCCAAAGTGCGAATCTGGTAGACAGTTGAAGTATTTCTTTCTGGATCAGATACTTTAAGATGAAGATTGTACCAAAAGAATGTAAAACAGTATATTTCATCATATTGGCTGGGGCTTGATGACACAATTTTGCATAAAAAAAGAAAAAATAAATAAAATGGCGACGGGTACTAAGGAAACGAGGAAGCTGATACTAAGGCCAAAGAAGGGGCTAAACTGCCCTAAATTAGTCCCACTTCGTGCTGATTCGTACAGGGAAATAAAAACATGGACTAAAAAAAGATCGGTAGCTACTGACTTAATCTAGAGGGTTTGATACACTAAAAAAGAGCAAAAGAAGCAGTGGCTCTGCAAAAGCGGAATAAGAGCCCTATGTGAAGCTGTAACAGGTCATCTTCCATGCAATGAGTACCTCCGCAGGATAGGCAAAGAGCGAGACCACTACTATGGACACTGCGAAGAGGAAGAGAACGCAGAGCACTTTCTTTCACACAGTCCAGCACTAGCAAGATCAAGATTACAGTTGCTTGGTTCTGCTGCTCCCTCCATTTGTGACATTAGAAAAGTCCCGTCTGGGAACATATCTAAGTTCGCAAGAAGTCTGGATATCCTATAGAATATAACACCGGAGACGCACAGTAGAACCCTGAGATCGCAGTGTTAAGGACCATTCGGACCTGCTGCGCTTAATCATTTGTTCATTCATAGCAGCTGTATGTGTTTTGATACTTATTGGAATGTTAGATGGGAAGATAGTATAAAGACAGGTCGCCATATGAGGTTTACTAATATGACAGATAAGTGGTGTTAAATACCCCTCATGTTAAGCTATGTACTATGTACAATTTAAAAAATTCTTATATCTAGCGGCTATGCTATTTTGGCCTACTGAATCTTTTTGGATGGTAATTGTTTATATATTTTTTTATCATTGATTAATTTTTTTTTTTTGCTTACACCAATAAAATATTACCCAGATTGTACATGACCTGGGATCGACTTAGCAATTTTATTTTATGCATAAACTTAATTTACTTAACTTAATTTACTAAACTACATCTAGCTTATGTCTAACTACAATTGTCTTAGCTTAATTAGACCTAAACTTAACGTAGGTCTTAAATATCTGCTCCGATTTGTCATGCCCATAGTTTTGGAGAAAATATCTCTGATGCGCTGAAATGCGGACTTGGCTACTTTACGTTGGACTACTTTACGTTACTACTTTACGTTACTACGTTGGACACAGGGATTAAATTTCAAGAATTCATGCATATCTACTCCAAGGTAACGCAATGTAGGCCCAGGAGTAATTCTAGAAGTTCCATACAAGACAGCGACTTTTTTGGCCTTGTTGCGGATAGTTTGTGATCTTCGATACCTGTAAGGCTGCCTGAACACTTTCGGCTGTGTTTTGATACTATTTAGCTTGATGCCCCATTCATCAAAATAAAATCCAAGAATGACCAAGTAATCTTCAAGGGTCTTCGCAGCTTGAGCGGGTCTTGGCTCGACGCAGATAAGAGCGTGTCATCTGCATATTGTAGGACTTTAACTTGAGGATAGCCCACTGGAAAAGAAAGGTCAGCAGTGAAAATAGTGTATACAACAGGTCTCCGTAATAATCTTGAGTCTTCTAGCATTGAAAGCAATTTTTTCTGCAGAACCTTATCGAAAATTATGGAAACGCAGGATAAAAGACTAATAGGTCTGTATGCCTTGCCTTCACTTGGAAAGAGTTTTTACCAGGCCTCGAGATCATAATAATTACTACTGTCTGTCATATTTCAGCAAAATGTTCAGCACGGAGGGTTCCGTTGAAAACGCTAAAAGGCCAAGAGAATACGATAGCGGGCGTCTTTTTGAGTATATTATTGTTGTTAAGATCAATTCCCGGTGATTTTTTTGAGCAGGTTTCCTGGATTCCTAACTGAAGGTTTGATTGATTGTAAGCCGCAAGCGATGAAAGTCATATGTTACCGCGATGAAACGTATGAAAACCTATTCTAAGTGAACTGCGAGGGCTGCGTCAGGAATGACTGAAAATTTAAATCATCATCTTTCGTAAGTGTCAGCCTGGGCTCTCTAGAAGCTATATTGAATCGAAATTTGGTTTGGAAAGTAGGGTATCATGTTCAGAATAATGATGACATGATCTGAGAGCAGATCAAAAACTACTCTTAATTTTCCGGAAGGGGAGGGGGGTTTTATGCGGTGTGAAATTTTTTAGATATCTGATGGCCAATAAATTGGTTAGCCGGTTGAAACATGTCTCAAGACGTGAATTTGTTGTCCCTAGGTGGTTTGACTCTAGTCCCCCAAAATTTGTGTTTCGCGTTGAATTCGCCGGCCAAAATGATTTTGATTCCCAGCGATGCGAAGAAGCTTTCAAATATTGATTTTAAAATGTTTTGCTTCGGTGCACAGCAGGTTGGCGAAATTACAATCTCTCTTGACCATTTTCGTAGACAAACTGATGTCGCTTTGCTGTAATCTTCGCTGAGTTCTTCCAAACGAACAACTAGCAGGCTATTTCAGAAGATGAGAATGCTTAAAAAATAAGCGCAGTGGGCACCGCATACATTAGAAGAAAGACATATTGAATTTATGATTTGTGAAATGCTGCTGTAAAAGTGATTTGCGAAATGCTGCTTGGAAATGGATGATTATGTTAAAATAATGACCTATTGACCAACGTAAACATCGTCTGTAGTCCATCACTATTATCATTATGACTCAAATAAAACTGATTTACTATTGCAAATTTCTGTTCCAAAGTTCATTCGGGTACCAAGTAATTCCTATATGATAGCTATTGGGTTGATTTCTAAGTATATGCGTAGTACTATCATCAGCTTCATTATTAGCTCAGATTGTTTTTTTATTATGACCTAGCCACATATTGATGCATTGTCAATGTATGTTTGTTAAAATGGAAATTGTATGCATACCGTCCCACGCTGGGCGCTATACTTTTGGTTACTTATATTCTTCCTTAAAATTGGTTTGAACTGACTTTCATATAAATAGTTCTTTTAATCGGCACTAAAGAACCCTTTTTATGACATTCAATATAAAATATGTGTTTTTTGACATTCTGACCAATCATTTTCTCGTTTCAATCCATTTTAGAATAAACCATCGGTCTAAAATTCAAATCAAAACATTTTTGTCTAGCAAAAGTAACGATATTAAGCAGTTTTTGAGCAAGTTAAGCTATTAAAGTACATTACACAACCCAGACTTACACAACCCAGTTTTTTTCAAGATTTTCCTGAATTGCTGAATATAATTCCAGGCAAAATTCTTGAGCACAATAAAATGATGCCTTTACAAAGCTGCAATGCAGTTTTATATACTCAATTTTATGTTTACTAGTTGAATCTATGAGCAAATAAATATTTTAGTAATACCTCTAGACGATACAATTCGATCGAGGAAAAAATATAGAAAACATTTTGAACAAAAAAGGTAGCAAATTTAATTGTTTTCGGATCTCCTGTAAATTATTACCACTTTTATTTGAAGCGATATCACGGGGTTCTCAAAATAAGGTTCAAAGGTTCTGAAAAAACAAGCTTGTGATGTCATATTACCTAAATTTTATACAATTTTAAGTAAAATTAATAGTTTCGCTCATTTTCTAGTACAGTAAAATAAAATTAGCTAATGAGAGACTAGGTAAATTTGGTTGATTGGCTGTTGGAACATTTTTGTCAGTGCTTTTTGGAAAAGTCACCAGCTTATTCAATTTTCCCAATCGAAAGCCATTTATTTACCGTTTAATTTGAATAGTGCGATGTACTAGAATTTGTTATTATGTTGTTTTTACAATAAAATTTTTGGTACGATTTTGAATAATGTTTGTCTTGAACAATGAATAAATATTTTTATACACAGATCTAACGAATAGAGTAGAAGGCCTCTTTTAATGATCTGTTAAATGCTGTTTTAGGGGACTTTCCTCAACATGATTTTGATGTATCCTCTGGGCCTAAGCTAAAAACAACAACAAACAAACGAAACATACTTAATTCAAATGTTTAGAAAAAAAAACACTCTATAAGTTGAATAAGTGCTATTTATCAGAATCAATTACAAAATCAATTAAAACTTCTAACACAATTAACTTCTTCATTTCCCGCTGAAAAACGTTACACTTTGCCCGAACGAAACCCATTAAAACTTCCATTCATTATCAATTCACAACTAATACAGAATCTCGAGAAGCACGTAGGCCATGACCGTATTTTCCGATAAATACTGTGAAATCTATTGTGTTTCTTTTGTAAGATCGTCACTACAAAAGACAATCAGATACACAGGTGGCAACTATGTGTGCAGGCAGTATGTCAAAAGCTTCATAGATATTTCTCTCGTCTGAGAAAAAAATTACAATTGTTTCCTGCATTTAACCCAATGACTCTTCTGACCAATATACGCGTAAGTATATAATTACTCTCCGTTGTGTTTTTATTGTATTTGTTGCATCGTTAAGTTTTTTTTTGTAATTTGTGCTTGGAACTATGCACACGGGTACAGTCCTATATTGCGAATCTCGAGAATGAGCATTTGTTATCGCCGTTAACATTGTCAAAAGAAACAAAAGTTACAACCTTCGAGGTCAAGAGCTGACGGTACTGTAATTTTTTTTAGCAATCAGTTGAAATAAAAACGAAGTAAGAATGAGCTTGTGTAGTTGGTTTGCTGGGAATGAGCTGTTTCTGATATTAAGCTAATTAAATGAGAAGAAAGCCATATTTCCAGACAGTCTTCACATCTCTTTCTTTTTAAAAATGTCTTGCTAACGAATTCTTAAAATATTTGAGTGAAATCTTCTCTAACTGCTTCCAGTAGTCATAGAAAATCAGTACAATATTCGTGTTGCGATACATGAAGTGATCTGGATTTTTCGTTAAGTGTTTCATTGTTGAATTATTCCTTGCAAAGAACAGAAAATTGTGCATTCATAACTCAAATTGACAATCGTCAAATATGCCTTGCATTTTTCAATGGAAATAGTTGTTATGGAAATTTCGCCAAATATTCCATCCCGTAGTGTAAGTAACTGCAATATCCATTCAGCTCATTCGATCATATGATTGAAACATAATTTTTCTACTCATAAACCGTAAAAATATTATTCAATTGCTCCGAAAATTTCGAAAATTAAAATAACAGTTATACAGAGTTGAATTGTATCATGCACGTTTCGAAATGCTTCAATCTGCCGAGCATACGGTACACACAATGTCTGCGTACATCTGTGTATTTCCATTCCCCATCCGCACTTGAATCACAGCTATTTATCAAGCGAAACTAACTGGTAAATAATAATAACAAGTACGTGCGGAATACGCAATGCGTCTTCATATTTTCAAAGAAAGATTGTACGAGTACTTATTAGCGTAGTCGGGTAATGTCGTCAACTTAACCATCATATCTTAATCGTACGCTACATATGGATAGGGTAAGCGCAGTAAAAGTTTTCTTACAACACACGAAAGAAATATCGCAAAGTCGACTATCTGTGTACCTAAACTAGACAACTGAATTGGGAGCGGGTTCAGTGGAAATTTCGTAAATGCTATGCTGTGCAAATGGAGTGGAATACGCTAACTCTTTCGTTTGTAACCGAATTAAGATCAGAAGATATTCTTGCCTAGAGTTTGTTGTACGTATCTAACAAGATCTCCAGCAACTCACCTTTTACTCTTCATACGTAAGTATGTATGTGCATGTTGGAGTTTGGAGCTGCGGAACAGGTTTCCAAGTTGAACAAATCAAATCTAATTTTCGGGCTTTCAAATTGGCTTGCACACTCAAAACTTGGTACACATTCCACCTCTTCATAGATACGCACAAATCAAGATACACAAACCATACGCCAAAGCAAGATAGGCTTGTCTACAAGCATATCTTTTTGTCTATTATGGTTAGTTCGAGATTCATATGTACGAGTATGTACCTACATTGACGGAATCAAAGTAGATGCAATTCACTACAAAGGTTTCTGTTTTGTACCCCTGGACTTTGGCGGGAAGGGAAAGCATAGCCATGGTACATGCAGGTTTTAAGATGTTTTGTGATGTCAGTCAACAGCGTCCATCCAAATAACTAGATACCACTTTAGAAAGCTTCGCGACCATTTATGCGCTCTTTCGAACACCAGAGGAACCTTGAGATCTTTGAAAAAAATACCGCTTCGCCAAGATCCCGCTCGACGTTACGAATCTAATAGTGCTAACGTCAAAACTTGTTGACCTTAGCACGGCGAAAAGGCTAAAACAGATTGCCCAAAATGATTAACGACGATGTTGCGTTGTTTCCGATTCAGCCTGTGTATTTTATCATCTTCGTTTAGTGGAAGTAATATTCATTTGACCGTTGCGGTTAAATTTTACCTGCTGCTCTAAACATATGCACTTGTGGTAATATCAGCTTTGTCAAATCACCATCATCTGAGAGTTTTTCGAAGTGGATTTTTAGACGATCTACAGTAGGCGTTGGTGAGGGTAATAGGTGATATTTTCAGATCTAGGGCTCTCAATGCCCGTATAGTGTATACACACTTTTTTTTAAATATAAATTAATCTGAACGAGCAGAATGATAAATTCATATCATTTTTATTAACTGGCCATTTGAAAAGAAATTTATTTCATAATATTACCACCTAAGGAAAATTTTGATGCATTACTACAAGGATGTCCAGTTATTGTTTCGACAAAGGTGTTTATGGCTTTCCTTATCCGCCCATTGTTTTCTATACCGGAAATTTCTTGATTTAAGTTTATTATAAAATAGAAGACTTTGCATTAAAAGGTTACTATTGATTAACAAAATGATAAGGCAGGATGGGTCTCGAACACAAAGTTCCAAATGAGAATTATCTATTTAATGATAGAAGAGCCATATATAAGCTGCACAAGCTAACATAGAATCACCAGCAAAATAATAGCCAAAAGTTAATAATCTTTTGTTACAAGCCCTAAAATTCAGCCAAATAAGGTCGCTTTCGCGTCTTTTAATTTATATACAATGTAGAAGGATCAATTAGTTAGTCCGATTCAACGGCAAAAATCAAGTCATCGATATTGATAAATATATCCATCTACACTCCGAAGCTTGAGTAGCCTTGTTGCTAGAGCACTGGCTACTTGAGTGTGGGGTCCCTGATTCGAGTCCAGGTTTGGACGAGGGACCGTGCACCAATTTTTGAGTCCATCTAGCTCTGAATAAGAACTTGAATAAATCAGGGGTAAAGTGAGTCGTGGAACTAATCATTCCACACTCATATTCACATTGATTGTAAATTTTTAATGAAGTTCTCTACCAGCTTCAAACCCTAGACCCGTACGTGGGTTGTCGTGGGAGTACTTTATTCTACACTCAGTGATAAAACTTTGGACCACCCTATAAGAATTTAAAAAAGTTGCAGTAAATGAAATTACGTGTCCGCCCAGATTACCCACAAGTCTCAGCATTGCTTCCAACAATAACTCTTAGACCTCAAAACATTCCAATCTAACGGGACTTTTTTGAGTTTTGATTTATTTCCACTGCGACAAGATTTTGGGACAGCTAATATGCGACCATTCTGAGCTGAATTTTGAATATGTTCAGAGCATTTTTTGTTGTTGGATGTGTATTGCTATAGTTCCAAGAATTTTCTTTGAAATGTGAATAGCTGACGTTTATTATAAAAGCCACGAAATGGGCAGTGGAAAAAAATTGGACGCAAATGAAATAAGAATCATCAATAAGTTAAAAAACCAGTACACCATTTTTGAAATATCGAAAAAAATTACAAGAAGCAGACATTAATGTTAAGAGTTTTATCTCTGCACCTGCATCAAAGCTTTATCAGAGAGTCCACTCTTATGACATTGGTCATGATTGTCGCACGATCAACAGCATATAAGCTTATGCAACCACTACCAGTTTTACGTAGATCTATGGAATCCGAAGCCATTACTGGTAGAACGCGGAGACTATCCACGCCTCTAATGTGCTAAGGAGTACAAAGCCCGGCCATATACCCGGCTCCAGATCGGAAGAATATGCTGTGTCATATTAATCCTAAGCAAGCGTTGGATCCGTCAACCACCTCTAGTCATTGTAGAGAGAGGTTGCCATACCGAATAGCTTCTAAACTCAATCGCCAGCACGAGACTCCCCGAAGGGCTATCCTCATATGACAAGACTATTCTACGCATAAAAAACGAGCACGTAAGACAGAAGTCAAATGTATCTTAGGAAGTACCCTGTAGCGCTTTTCCATAGTAGTTTCTAGGAACAAAACCCAGCGAAGAATATGTGGATTTCCTTTTAAACTCGATGTCGTGCTGAAAAGAACAGCAGGAGTCCTCCTCGCACAGCCAGGATAGGTGAAAGAGATGCATCTCCTCCTTGGGACATTATCGCTTAAATCTAAAGGTGCGTGCCAAAAACACTTCCTTAGCTAATGACCATTTGTTTATTATATTGCTCTATCGACTCTGACAATGTCCTTCCATACTCCATCATAGATATAGGTGAAGGAAGTTTACTCTTCCCTTGGGACACGAACTTTTATAGGTGAATGCTTAAACCACTTCCTTAGCGTATGATCATTCGCTCAATCGTCCTTAAGACTAGGACAGTGTCCTTCCACACAGCTGCAGAGGAATGTGTGAGATGCTACCCTTTTTGTGTTAGTTGCAATTCTGAAAGAAAAGCAGGAATACTCCTCGTACAATATATATATATAGAGTACTCTATACACTCCTTTTCTGTTAGTTACAATTCTGAAAGAAAAGCAGGAATACTCCTCGTACAATATATATCATGCTAAATTAAATTGTATTATTATGAATACAATAAATTATTTTACTCATGTATTCTGATGTTTCCCCATTAGGAAAAAAAACAGACATGTAGTCAAGAATTATCTGAGCAATCCAGAAAACCATCGTAAAAGAATCCTGAAGGACGCCCGAAAGCTGTTACAGGCCGAGATCACCGAGCGATTTTAAGAATGGCGTCGAATTCAACGCTTAGAGCAAAGCAAATATCTGCAGAGATTGGTGTATAAACAAATCTGAGGAATGTGATGCGTATTATGCAAAAATGCGAACACCTAAAAAAAACTTAAATTTGAACTCCCACTAACAAAAGCACGCAAAAAAGCAAGATTGGAATTTGCAAATAGCCATCTACGTTGGAATAAACGTTGGTGAAAAATAATATTTTCTGATCAGAAGCGACTCAACCTGGGGCTGAAGGTTTTCAGTACTATTTTCACGATCTTCCAAAGAATCAGACACTGCTGTCCAAAAACCAAATGGGCGGAGGTGATATTATGGTATGGGCGGCTATAGGACATTATGGGAAAACTGAGGTTAAGTTTATAAACGGCAAAACGAAGACTACTGATTAGATATAATTCATTGATGAGAAATTATTAGAACATGTTACAGCAATAACAGGTCCTGATTTTACATTTCAACACGCTATCGCCGCTGTGAGTACTGCAAAATCCGTAAAAGTTTAAGTACTTTGCAGCAAAACAGATCGATGTTTTAAAGTGACCAGCACGCTCACCAGATTTAAATAGTATTGAGAACTATATTGTCGCGAGTTGTTTATTTTGGTGTGAAACAATTCAGCTCTGTTGCAGACCTTAAAATGGCTATTGAAGAAGGGTGGAACAAAATGGAGGTATCCAGAAACTTTTACACACGCTCCCAGTAAGAATGAAAAAAATGTTTAGAAATAACGGTGGACAAACACATTATTAATTTAATTAATAATAATAATAAACATTTATCTTTCTTGAAACCTGTTGACTGAATAACGTTGGGTAGTACTTAATGGGGACGACTACTGGTGAATGCAAACAGTTGACCACCAAATCACTCGCAAAATAAAAATTGACAATTTAGTATTCCAGCATCGATTCCTTTCAGTCAATACTGGGAATGGATTTCCTAGGTCCTGACCGTTTCCGCCTGTATTTAGGAGAAAGGATCATCAAGTGGAAGAACGTGGAAATGCTGTTAATAGCCAACAGGAAGGGGATCGATCAGTTGCAAATCGTGGTCTGCCGAAAATACAAAACTTCCAAAGTCATGGGAAAGCATTAGTTAGGCCAAGTTTGATGGTGCTTCTTGGAGCGACCAATTCTCCTCTCTTGAGCCAACCCAAATTCCAGTACTCAGCAGTGGTGACAAGTAGCCTAATTAAAATCGTGGGGATAAATCATATCCCCGTAAGGGTGCTGTATCCAGTAGAACAAGAAGGAAACGCTAATTAAGGACAGGTTACCGCCGACTGCCACCCAGTTTCTTCCATCACTTCTTTGAGTACTGCAGGCATACAATCTGAACCCAGCAGCAAAATAGATGACCAAGTAAAGAATATGCTACAGTTTGCAGTAGTAACAAGGGGCTCAGCGGATTGGGCTGCAGATATCTTCAAGGTTCAAGGCAAAGATTACGGAAAAAATAATTTGGGAAAGCAGCGAAGGGACACGTAAAATTCGTGACTGATTTGGCAGGCTTCCCACCACCCACTATTCGCTGAAGAAGCTGAAAATGATACAGGATACGCAATGCCTTGAACGTCACCAGTAGTTTTGGCCAAAAAAAGGGTGAATATTGTCGATTGAATGATGTAACGAGAAAGGATAGATCCCCTCTTTTTGCGGAGGATGGATACTGTGGCCAGTACAAAGTGGTTTTCGACGTTGGATTAGAATAGCGGGTACTTGCAGGTTGAAATCGAAAAAAATTAACCGTCAAAAGACAGCTTTTTCCATAAGATTTCGACACTGACAACGTGCTGTGATGTCCATTCGGACTTTGTAATGCTCCTGCCACCTTTGAACGAATCATAGAGCACGTAAAAGAAAGAAGTGTTTAGTGTATCTAAGCGAATACACTAAACGAAATACCTTGGTCACGTGTTTTCCATTGGCAGAAGAAAAACTAGCCCTGTAAAAATTGAAGCCGTATAAAATTGGCCCCTGACCAAGGGTAAGCATCAGCTTCAATGTGTCCTGCGATTGGTGACGTCAAGTTTACACCAGCTGATGGCTGAAAAAATCAACCGTTTAGTTGGAAAAGCTTAAGCAGAATTAGCGTTTGAAAAGTTTAGCAAGATCTATGTGATGAATCAGTGTAGGCGTATTTCGAACGCCAGAAAAAATTCATCGTGGATACTAATGTGAGCGATACTGGCATTGATGCAGTATTATTTCAGCAAATCGATGGTCAGTAACGGGTAATTGCTAAATTTAGCCGGTTACTTCCCAAGTCAAAGAGAAAATACTACGTCACTCGAAGAGAAGTGCTACAGTCAAAGAATCGAAGGTACCACACAAATCCATAAATGACTGCGGTGGCAAACCTTCGTACTGAGGATGGATCATGCCGCTTTGAGATGATTGCTCAACTTCAATAGCCCCGAAGGACAACAGGCACGATGAGTTTAAAGGTTGCAGATGTACAAATTCAACATAATTCATCGAAAAGGTTTCGTGCTCGGAAATGGTGGTGTCCTCTCCAGACGTCCATTTAGGCTGGAATGCAATCATTGATATCGGTTAGAAGAAAAAGCAGTCGACCTCGATGTAAACGAGGTATCCGTTTCACCAGCAAGAGAATGGTTATGTCGCAGTTGTTGAGTGCGCAACTGGCTAATGGTGATCTAAGGGCAATCACAGCCTGGAAAGTGTCCGCACAGAAACCTGAATGGCCTAAGAAATGACTAAAATCTATGTCTTCGGAATTAAACGGATCAACGATGCGAGCACCGATCGAAAATGAAGGTTGTACTCTTTGAATGCCTTACTCTATACCATAGAGATGACACTATTGGTGACGAATCTGTTTGGGACGAATATAGAGAGTAGTGTTGCATGTGCATCGACATACATAGCTTTTCACTCTATCAATGCCAAAAATCTCGAGAAATATCGAGAAGTATCGGCACGAACTATTCTAATGTATTTCGCCGCAATAATAGAACGGATAATCCCCATATAGATACGCCGATAATAAACTCCAAGTAGCTAAAACACGTAGCATATAAGGATAAACAAATTCCCATTGGACGAGAGAAGTCCAGAACAGCCTAGAAGCATGCCATCGACCATACCAATGAATGAAGGAATATATGTAAATATCACTGGTTTGAGACTTGGCAGTCAGTGTGGAAGAAGCAAATCCAGTGAATTATAGGACGAAGTGATTTTCAAACGATTTATTGTGATATTATTTATTTATTAACCAAGCAAGGTACAAGTTACATAAACAATACAAAACAAAATTGAAAACTAATATGTGTATATAAAAATAAAACGAAAAATTAAATAAATTAAATAATTAACAAATAAATTAATAACAATTAATATATAACAAATAAATAAAACATTGACATATAGCTTAAGATAAGGGGATACGGATGGAAAAGGGAGGATTTGAAGGATAATTTGGAAATCGTTGGAGAATACAAATTACTTATGCTATTGAATATCCTGCAGCATCTATTTATCGGCTCATTAGCTGCGTAGATAATGGAATGTGGATATTCCTTAAGTAAACGAGTGGAACTGGTGTTCCTTACAGGGATATTTAAAACTATTTTAGTATTGAAGAATCCAACTCTGATAACGCCTCTAATGACGTCGAATGTGAATTATCTTTCCTCTGGATGCAAGTGTCAATAAGTTTAAATGACCCAGTCGAAACTCATAAGGAGGAAGGGTATTAAAATCGTAAGGATTGTATAGTCCTCTCAATGCGAAAAGTAAGAATTGCTTTTGTATGGACTCGAGTCTGTTTCAAAAGCCGAATTCCAGCAAATGGAAGCATATTCGAGAATGGGGCGTACAAGTAATGTATAAGGATCTTGTGACCCATAGGCTACGAAATTCCTTGGCACGTCTTTTGATGAAGCCTAGTTGTTGGTTTGTTCGGCAAAGTATTTTATTATAATGCAAGGAAAAGTGGAGTTTCTCATCCCAGATAACATCAAGGTGAACAACGTTTTCAACTCGAACTAACAAATTATTGCCGATGAAGTACGCGTTATGTGAGACCGTGCATTTTCAGGAAAAACTTATAAACCTGGCACTTAGCAATGTTGAGAGAAAGCTTGTTTTCATAGCACCAATGATCAAGTGAATTGAGGTCAAATTGGAGAAAAGGTGCATCGGATTTAGATTTAATGATGTGATAGATTTTGAGATCGTCTGCATAAAGTAGATGAGGTATATTTACTAGGACATCAGATAGGTCAGAAATAAATATATTGAAAAGAAGTGGGCCAAGATGGCTACCTTGAGGGACACCAGAGGTAACAGAAATATTTTTCGATAAAAGTCTTTGAAATTTTACCAATTGTGTTCGATTGCGAAGGTAGGAAGCCAGCCGGCTAAGTAAAGATCCGGCAAGCTCGAAGCGCGATTGTTAAAGTGTGTACAGGATTTAAGTGAATTGTTCTGTGTTAAGTTAAGTGATTAATTTGTAACGATTGTTTCTTGAATAAAAATGTATTTAATGTTTTACTATTTTATTTAACAAATGATAAAATCATCCGTATCGCCCTTCCTTCGCAAATTCTAGAGTAAGTGGAACGAAACTATCGACACGATTCTAGCTCTTGGGTTCTAATTAGGACTCCATTCAATAATATCGCACGTTAGTACAACCTATTTAATATTAGAATCTAAAAATTAACTTCAATTAAATATACCATTACCGTCATAACTGTTTGCAAAATATATTCGAATCATATACATATAGCTAAGGTCGATATTATCGGATAGCTTTGGAACATTAAATTGTACCTACTGCTACCGCCAGTCACGGTCGGTGCTATTGTGCTGTAAATATTCAAGTAGTGAAGCAACACGAATACAAGCACGACAACTTAAAGGTCATATAATGACAGAGCGTACTAGAATAGAAAATGTTTGTTGTCCACCCACACACCATTGGCAGTTAAAATATTAGTAAATGAAGCCAGGTTTTGTTGTCAATGTTTTTCAAACTGGTATCAAGTTGAAATTGCGATTTATGAACAGTACAGTAGTGTGGATGCAGTCCACTATCTTATTTACAAGGTGGCATTTGATGACTGTGAAAATAATAACGGGATTTAAAACCCATAAAGCTTTTGGATTTTTAAAATCCATTTTGGAGGTTTGAGGACTCCCTGGTACATATGTAAATATTCAAACTTTATTTTTCTGGAAGTAGGAAAACATTTTTTTTTTTTCAAAACTACAATTTCTTCCTAATCACCTATTTGCATTACGGTGAGTGTGATGTATACACGCTTTCGATATGAATGATTGAATGCGCTAATCATAGTTTATTCGTAATTCCTAGCATATACTAGTAATGATGGCTTGGTGGTTTTTAGCCCGATGTGTAATGGATTTCGTCATTTTACCACATTGTCATCATGATTGATTTTAAAATTTTATGTAACTGACGACACTATGCTGTCATCTTCGAGTAAATATTAGATTTTCTCGGAACTCTACAACTACTTAAATGAATAGAAACGGTCACTAATAAAATGCATACATACTTGAATTAATTGCGTTGCTTACCAATTAGTTTTAGTAACCTTAGAGTTTTGTGTGATGCTAGTAATTATTTTCCACTTGCTCTTGGATTATGACCGCGTAATAGAACCAATTAAAAAATAATTTGCGAGAATTTTTCTTTGTATAATATACAACCTACTCGTATCGTATGTACATAAGTATGTGCAAGTGTAGAATTAATATTCATTGACTATAGTTCATTTCCTGACTGTCAAGCCTACATCCTTTTCAAGCGAGAACCAAATACATAATCGATTGCTGATTCACTACATTTTCGTGTAGGTAGGTACTAATAAACTGTCTATCAAAAAAAAAATCCGTATTTGACTTTTCCTCGCTCATTAATGCTTGCGTGCCCATCTGAATTTTCTAGTTGTGCTAGTTGGCTTTTCACTATCGATTTCACGCAAATTCTAGAGGGAAATCCAGTTCTAGTGAATTCTCAATGCTTCTTTGTCCTAATTTTAGAAATGTAACTTGTAAGGAACAATGCAGTTGTTTCTACGATGGCGCACGCTAATTGTCGAGAGCGTAACGGCTAACCATTTTCTTTTCATTTCGAAACTTAGAAAGTTCAGTTTAGCTTTTACAATGTTTGTTTTTGACTTTCAAAGCGAAATAGGTAAAAATTTAATTAAAGGAGCTCAACCAAACCAAGTGAAACAAAGTGTGCCGCATTCGCTTTTATACAAATAGTAGACGAACTAGAGTTGCTAACAAATGTATATATAGCTACATTCGTATGCATGTACATATATCTAAAGACATACAATCAACATGGCAACAAATTTACACGAAAACTAGGTCATTTCGACTGAATGAGTTGTTGCCCACTTTTGCGTGGAGTGGACAACTATATGTTTTTGTACGCGCTTGTACATGAATGCCGAGTATCTACGAGTACGAGTATATTGGCGTTTTATTGCTCGAGTCGAGCTGGTGCGACCATGCCCCATAGAAACTAGATTTTCTAAAGATTGCCGCTAACGATAGATAGACTGGTACCTACCTACTTCACTCTTGCATAGCGTACTATAGCGCGAGTACAGACACATGTGTAAATATGTATCTGATTGTTCGTATATAACATATGATTACAAAAGTACATAGGCATGAATATACAAATCATGCTTCTTATTAGCACATATGAGCATCTGGCCGAATATTCGAGTATGAAAAAAACTATGAATTATTTACAAAGTTCTATGAAACTATGTACGATATTTCAGTACTCGAACTATAGATTAGTTTACACGCCTAGGAGTATGTTTGCATTTAAATATGTAGGGATATCTAAAAACGCTGGTCTTGATCTATTTACGTAATTTCAAAATGCTTTCGATAATTGAAAATTTAGAACACGCGGCGAATTCCGGGATGATCCAAAGCAAATATATCAAAATAGATAAATCATGAGCTTGAGTGAATCTGGCCAGCTAACGACCAGATGTTTTTCTCGAGAGATTCATTCTTGAGTCCAAAACAATGTGATACTGATTAATTTATTTATTTCTGGTCGATAGAGGCATACGTGTGTGCACGGTCTTATGTGCAATCAGCCACAAAGATGTATGTATGTCTTTATGTTGAAATGCCGATGATGTCATTCGATTTATAGTTCTACTACCTATAAATACAGTAGCTTCCAACTTGCAGGCACTCTACCTGCTTCAGCGTGACAATAATACTGTGAAATTATTAGGTAGATACAAGAGAATCTAATTAATATTTGTTGAGGAATTGCAGAGCTTCATAACTATGATTGAAACGTAGGACAGATTTTTTTCCCATGATTTTATCCTCACATTGGGCGCCAGATGGAATCAAGAAGTAGTTGAGTATTTTATTTATTACTTGCAACAATATTGTTCAAGTCTTATCAAACAGCAAATATCGAACATCAGAAGCAGTCCGTATAATCGGATTAGACTTCTAATTCTAATATCGGGATAGCTTATCATTTCTCTTGGCAGCAACATTTTCCCAGTAGTTTGAACGATTTGAATTAATTTAATTAAATAATTGAATTTTTTCAAGCTTTCAAAAGTAAACATTTCAAGTGAGACACCAATTTTTCCTTTAGAAGCTGGGCGTATTTCATTTTCTTGATAAATCACGATATTTCGAGGGTACGAACACTCAGTCCTTCTTCAGATTCTATCGGTCTTAATCCTAATCTATTATAAACTTCTATTTGCATCTATCCATCCATTCATTTTATATTATTGTCACTAAAATGTTCTCTTAGCTACTAAAGATAAAATAAAGAAAGCTTAAATTTGTTATCACGGTGACCGAGTATTATGGTCATAAAATATCTCCCTGTTTGGTTTATACATCGAGTTTGCGTAACTGCTATACTTCTTTGATAATCTCAAAGTCGTTCCATATGATGTAAAATGTAAAATGCTTGTTTTTTGCTACCGCTCATTGTTATTACTGATAACAATCTAACACAAATGTAGGGAATCAAGATAAAGGGGTGGATTCCGGGCCCGTGATCCTGTAAATGCAACTCGGCTCTTTTTTATGTGTCATATCCTTATTTGTTAGCTCTGCTTGTTGGAGCAATATTTATATTGAATGCAACTGCTTATCCTTTTTGAAAGATGATGAAAAATTATTGGTATCTTTATAGCTTCATTCTGCTCCTCTTCGTCAGTTGATTTTGCTTCATCTTATAATTAAAATTTAGAAGAAACTTTTCATAAAATTCATTTTTCTGTATATATTTGATTTTTGTGCGGAAATTTTCTTGGCTCGTGAATTTAATTTCAAGCCGGATAATCATTGAGTTGTATATTGAAATTTTATGAGAATATGAATACCATTGGTTGGATGTGGAAGATTTATACTATTATTCTCTGGGTATATGTAGGCTTCCGATATATATTAAACCCTAGAATGGAATTCCTCCTGATGATCATCAAATTCAGAAACCGTGTAACTTTGCTCGCTTTTATTTATATTTTAAATCGAATATCCGTATGAGTTTTATTTAGCTCTCTGAAGCATGCTAAATCAAACCTTACAAACCTGGCTATAAATATCTCCCACGTTAATAGTGATAAAGTATTTCTCATGGTGACTTCTTCAGTAATTCTATCCTCTGAAATTGAAACAGTTTTCAATCATGCTAATTGAGGCTAGTTTTACGTAGTCTCCAATTTTCTTCCCACAATTTGGAAAGCTTTAATTTAGCTGTAATTGATATTAAGCGCGATATTGGGAAGATGGTCCTCCGTGTTTCTTCTGTTCATCTTACTTTACAAGGTGAAAATCAGGGTTAATTTTGTTCGAGAGACTGGAACCTTAATCGCTATAATCGACCCACAGTGGTCTATTTCGCGAAAAAGGTGAACTTAATTCAAATGATGGACTTTTAAGTATGAAGTTGAAACTTGGGGGTAATATTGTCCTATATGGCCCCCATCATTTGAGGTGGTAATTGGGTTTCATAAGTTTAAGGGTAAGAGTACAGGTGCTGAAAACAGCCAAAAATTGCATCTGTCTTTTAACCTATTTTTTAAATTAAGAATATGAAGATCAAAATACCTTTGAGTAATACAGCGCTATTAAGCTATGAAAGACATTGATGATTTAGCCTCCCCCCCTTTCATCGTGTTCATACTGCAGATAGTATAGGAATTCGGTGTTTAAAACTTCTAGTCCCTTTTAAGTTTAGAGGGTCACAACAAGTTGTTACGAAATAAGTCTAGTTGTATTCATTAAAGTCCAAAGTAACTATCCAAACTTAGTTTGCCTGCGGCTAGCTGCGGCTACGCTCGTAAAATCCTTTCAAAGTTCAGCGACCTTGCATAAAATGCAACATTTTGCGCGCTTATTGCGCCAGTCCGCTTGCTCTGCAGTATTTTCTTATCATTTGCACTAGCACATAATAGCAAGCATTTGTACCAGGTTGAAGCTCGTGAGATTGAGATAAGCACAACGTTAAATTTCATAAATAAAACAATAGTTTCTAAACCATACACTTACTTGTTATATTATTGGTAAAGTTTCAAGTGGCGTATGTTTATTTGGCTGTTCATACATTTATTTACTCATTCACCTGTACTTTAGTATCATCAAATTTCCCAACTTGCTTCTGAATTCAATTCAATGAAATATGTTCATATGATAATTCATGTATGATCATAGAGTGATTCAGGTATGTATATGCTTAGTATCGAAATTATATGCAAAGCAACATTATCGAAAATACATTTTTACCTGTACAAAACAATTTCGTGCCAGGTATTGATTTCTAAAATTGTGAACATGCATGCATGGATGAATGATAATATTTGTAAATTCGATATGTGTTTTGCTTTATGCTGTAGATAGGCTTTTTTTACTACTTCAAATAAGTATATAGATTTCCGCATGTTATTTTTGTTTAGTTGATTTATTATTATTACAAAATTTATTCAAAATAATTACAATTGTTTCGATTAAACTTTGTGGGTAGGACTGCAAGTCAAATTAATAATACTGTCCGAAATCATTTGTGTCAAACGAATTTGAATAATCATTTCCACAGCATTTTCGCCTGTTGTCACGAATGTGATCCGAAATTTGGCTATCACGTCGCAATATTGATAAAAATTGCGTCAGCAAGGATAAATTCTAAAAATGATATTTTCCTCAACATTGAGGCACGAGAGGAGGATTTGGACAGCGGTTTCGTGTTCAGCCAGCAAAAATACTATGGAAATGATAAGTCACACTCGTTTATTAATAAAAAAAAATTCTTTCCTCAAAGTGAAATTTTCCAAATTTTTACCCTTCTTGGAAACTTTTTGCTAAAAGTTGGAGCCGATACAACCCAAAAAATGGATTTCCCATGTTTGAAAACCCAAGAAACACTCAATTTCATACATCTAGTGGTTCCCATGAATAAAGTTCACCTTTTTCGCGAAATAGACCACTGTGCGACCCTTCTATTGGTGATACGCCCTCGTCGTTTCAACATTTTAAACGACTATCCCTGCTGTAGATTCCTTTTTCATGAATGCAATTTACTCCAATTCAAAAATGTACATTGTTGTACCTTTTTATCATTTTGTGTTCATATTCAGTTCGTGGCCTGGTCATAATTACCCATCACAGGAGGATAGAATGCTACTTTTAAATCCTACCATGTCTTTCGAACACCTTCTTCAAACGGACTACGAAGTCTAAAACTAAAACTCATTTGATTGGCTCATTATAATATGACAATTATGATTCTATTGAATATGATACTTGCATCCATAAGATACTTGTAACTCTTTTCCTTAATTTATTCCGTTTCTGGTCACTATACTAAGGATACCACCTGATTTAACAATTTAATAATATAATTGTGAAATTTGTTTCGTTTCCAATTTTTTATATTGTTCTTTATATTAATGAGCACTTTGGCTGTCTAAAATTACTTTATCTATTAGAGGAATGCATCATTAATTATAACAACCCAAGTAGCCTTTTCATCAGCTGCACAAAAAGAATTCGTGATGACAGGCATAAGTTATAAAATCTTAAAGATTGGAAAATAATCTAATTCGACAATTGATTTTTTAAGTGGTCACAATGTGTTGACTTTACAAAAATTCCCTATCGTTTTTTTTAAATGAGTCTTCTAAAATAATCCCAATAAACATTTCAAGTATTTCCCGTAGTCAACATTCTAGCTCGCTTATTAAGAGTAATCACTAACTAATATTTACAAGATTCAAAGAAACATTTACACTTAATAAATACTCTACTAATATATATTGAATAAATGCATCATACTACTAACAAAGCAGAGTATACTCTATGTTTATATAATGCAAAGAAAAACTTCTAAGAAACATATCATCAGTACGCTGGAATTTTTATTCTGGCCTTAACTAATTAGAATACACTAATAAGCATTATTATCCCCGTGGTGTATATTTGTGGCATAAGTACACACTTAAGGTTTTATTCGATAAGACATATGCATGCATGTTTGTGCTACGAGTAGTATGTATGTAGTATAAGCTTTCTACGAGATTAAGTACCTCGTATGATTGTTTTTATTTGTCGACGGCCGTGGCGGCTGCTTTGTAGAGACGATGTGGTGTGCTCAAGTCCTTGATTTTATGGAATTTATTGACGTAAGCATTTTCGCTGATGATGATGTTTTAATTATATTGTCCCATGTTCTAGTCTCTCAGATGGAAAACTATACAGTCAGCTTCTTTCAATTAGATTGCTGTGAAAAAAATGAAGAAAAATTATTTTGTGTACAGTACTGCCGATATATAATTATATATTTTATTTTACATACCCAAGTGACTGTAAGTGCTTGCGTTCAAATTACACAAGAGTATTGCTGTAATGCTCGCAGGCTGTTAATTTCCAAAAAAATATAATTCATGCAACTCAATTATTATACCGCTGACTTCGAAAGTATGGTCAACGAATTCATCTTATTTAATTGGAACTCTTATTTCAATGACCTTTCTCTTAAAAAAATAAATTTTGAAATTTCATGATTTTCTTTTCTCCTTAATCTCGCGATTTACTCCTACCAGCCGTCCGCACAAACGGAATAATACTTCTTGGTTTCGGTCCGATATGGTGTCTGCCTTAACGATTAAAGACATACATAGCTCGAGCCAAGTATATAACTTCGAGGTATTCATGATGACTTCGTAGAATTCTCAACGCTACGATCAGCGGCCAAAATTTTCGCTGGACAAGCCATTTGAGATTTTTTCACTAACATTGAGTATTCTATTTGTTCCAACCAACTCATTAACTCTTCTCGGCTTCCATCCATTCCCTGAAAAAATCCCATCGTTTCTCGGATACAACGTATCTAAATGATGCCATTTCTTCGAATCCTCAGGAGATTTGTGAACTGTTTACTAAACATTTTTTTTTTTCATTTTCTTCTCAGCAATCTCCATCTCCAGCCTACCTCTATATTTCCCCACTTCTAATTTATTCTCCTATATCTTCCATCCCAGATCCTTTAGAAATCGAGTCCATTCTAAATTCACTTAGCATAAATATCGGATGTGGTCCTGATGGTATACCAAATTTGGTAACTAAGTCACTCTCCTCATCACTGTGTGTTCCTTTGTCCATTATTTTCAACCTAAGTTTCAGTTCTGGCTCCTTCCCGTCCCAATGGAAGTTTGCTCATATCCTACCGATACACAAATCTAATGCTCCAGGCTGCATTTCTAACTACCGACCAATTTCCCTTCTTTTCTGCTTTGCTAAAGTGCTCGAGGGAGTTACTTACAACAAACTTATTCCTGTCCTCCACCTCATTTTAGCTCCTGAGCAGCATAGATGCATCATGGGCAGATCTTCCACATCCAACTTCTTCAGCTTGGTTGCTTTAACAGACACAAATTGCCGTTCTTTATACCGTTTTTTTTTTTCAAAAGCATTTAATTCTGTTGATCACATGCTTCTGCTCTCGAAGCTCGGTTGCTAAAACCAGATTGATCAAGGAGGCAAGGAAGAAAAACGACTAGTACGATTTTGCTGACTAATCACTCAAACTCTTGTCAGTTATGTAAAAAATCAATCATATAGTCCCAAGTTTTGACCATCAGTTTTTAAATTATATCAGCAGGTATAAAGTCAGTAGAACAGTTTAGCCTTTGCCTAAACTATTTGAAGCTCAATCATAGAACCACTACTTTTCCGTCCTCAAACTATCTTAAGTGCAATAAGCGCTATAACAACCTGTTACATCTTGTAAAAATAAAATACAACGAAAAATCCCACCTTAAGAACACGGTCCATACAGTTGCGGAGCCATAATTATTTATCATCATCCTACACATTTCTAGCAATTACAGTTGTATATCTGGAAAACTGGTTAGGACATCATGTATCCTGCAGATGACCATTTCACTAGCGCAGAGTAGAATGCCAACCGTTAGACATTTCATAATAGGGCTGCTTAAACATGAGTACTAGGCATGCGTTTACATATGCGTTCAAGCATTTTTGTTTTTAGAAGGCGGGAGTGAAGTGGAAGTACAAATCAACTAGGGAATCCCGGGATCCCGAACAGTTTTTAGTCCCTAAAATCCCGGGATTGATGTTTTATAATCCTGGGATTGAGGATTTATAATCCCGGGACTATAAACCATCAATCCTAATTGAGATCCGGGATTTTAGTGGCTAAAAACTGTTCGGGATCCCGGGATTCTAATCCCGGGATTGGATTCACTAAAATCAACGTACCCGCCCCCTCCCATTTCACTCCCGCCTTCTAAAAACTAGCCTTGTGGAAATAAAAATGTCCTGGACGCATATGTAAACTATTCTTAGCGAAGCAGATAGTAAGTCGAACAACATATTTACGCGTCGGAACTCTAGCTAATGCCTAGTACTATACTCTTCGCGAAACGAATTCAACGGTCAAATCCCATACAAAAAGAGCTTTACTGGCGAATTGAAAAGCTCTTTTTGTATGGGATTCGGCCGTTGAATTCGTTTCGCGAAGAGTATAGTACTAGGCATTACGAAAACGGTCAAGCTGCTAAAACTATGCAGCTGACGAATACTTTAAATTCTTCAGACAAAAAAGCTTTCAAAAATGCAATAAAAGACAGTCTTTTTAAATTTCCAAAAATGCCTTTTTTCTATCATATTAGTTACAGTTTAGTTTTGCGTTTTTTTATAATTATTCCCTATATTTATATTTCTATAATTCTATATACATAATATTTATGTATAACTCTTAAAACTATAAGAAAAATTATAAGAAAGAAAAAAACAATCGCAAATAGCGTACAAAGTGATCTCAAAACAAATTTATCTATGTATATAAAAAATTAGAAGAAAAATATACTTCTGGACAAACAGAAATCATCATCATTATATCGCAACAAAGAATTCAAACGTCAAGACAGTTTTGTAATTCAAAAATAAACAATCGCGTATTCTTTGTTCAACAGTTCGGATTCAATCGATCGATTTCTAATTACAACACCTACTGTCCTTAGACGTTCAATTTCATATCATTTGATTTTCTGTAACGCCCTTTCTAAAATTTCATCAATAAATCGGAGAAAAATAATTAGGTATGAATTAGTTTAAAAGAGAACAATAAATTTTAAGCTAGAAAATTCGGACAGGATGGATGATCTTTTTTTCTGCTTCTTCGTCTTCTTCGATGATATCTCGTTATACATTTTTTTCATTTTATTTCATGATATTTTGTGTTTCAGTAGTTTGTGTTCATAATTCAATTACATTCTAGTTCAGCTTCAACGTTGGCTATTTGCTGTTGGTGACTAGCTTTAACCATACATGATCGGGCGACAGATTCGAATAATCTGAAAGCGAGATAAATAGAAAGTTTTATGATTAGAATCAAAGTTATTGTAAATATTCGATTCAAAAAATCTTAAAATATACTCTTCAGATAAGATCACTCTCCAAATATTGATACTTTTAAAACAATGGAATAACTTTCTATCTGACTACAACATGACAAATTATCTTTCATGGAAGTTTTTTTGAGTGAATATTTTTTGAATTGATTATGGGTTGTGTGGGGTATTTAACGCTTAGTTTAAATTAGCTTTTGATAGCATTAGAAATAAATTATAGATTATGATTTATTTTTACGAATTTGAAAATATTTATTCATAGGTACTAAAAAGTGGCCGAAGAACCTTCTCCTATATCAGGAGTCAGGATTGAAGCCACTTAGGGACCGTGTTGTGGAATTGACGACACGATTCTACAGACAAACAGACGGACATGAGAACGGACTGATTCGGTCACTAGGGCGTACAGGTGGTTCTGATGAAACATTTATGCGCCCCGCGAAGATAGCAGTGCAGCGGCGGCTCACGGATGCGCTGTTCACCTACACAGGCCACCCGACGAACAGAAGGGGCTAGATTTAAGACCTAGGTTAAGATTTAGGTCTAATTAGGCTAAGTTAGTTATAATTAGGTATAAGTTAGATCTTATTTTAGCGTAAGGTAGTTTTTAAGAAAATCATTGCTAGGGCAATCCCAGCTGTTGTACAGGCTGGGTGATACAATTAGAGTGTAAGAATATAAAATTTGAGCCGAAAAAAAATAAAAACAAAAAAAAAAACCAACCAGAGCCAGCAGGCTAAAATAGTATAGCCGCTAGATTGTAAGTTTTCTTGTTGATTAAACTTTAAGTTAGGCTAAGAATGTACCGTTAGTTTAAAATAAAATATTTTTCAATTCAATTCAAATTTATTCATAGGTGAGAATTATTGTAAGATTAATGAGATTTTTTTAAAACTTTCAGTAATCAAGCGAGTAAAAGAAAAAAGTCAATAAAAAATCGTACCGGGTCCAATTTATGCTTGATTTGGAAGCACTTAAGAAGCAATGACTTCTCAATTTTGAGCTATGTATATCGAGTCGATTGAAAAATAAATAAAAATGTATCACCATTAAATGAGAAAAATGTTTTATTTTTTACGTTGAATTAAATGCTTTCACTTTTTTTCGATTGAAAATACTAGTTGGTAAAGTTGATTTTAGAAAATGATGTAGGAAATAGTGATTTTAGTTGATAAGATCATCGAGTTGAGCGCAAATAGTTGGTTACAAAAGTGGCAAATCGAATATGTGCTATTTTTACCGGATAAGAAGAGTGATTCTTACACTACGAGGCTGCAGAATTTTTATTATCGATGATTGTCAATTTGTTATATTAAAAAAAGCTTCTAGCTTTACTTCGTTTCGAAAGCTAAGCCTTAGGACAGGATGTAAATATGATTGTTTATGGGAATCGCCAGACAGAAATATTTGATGATTTATAGTGTGAGAGTAAGAGCAAAGAACATCTA
This sequence comes from Nemotelus nigrinus, assembly GCA_947369275.1. Classification (NCBI taxonomy): domain Eukaryota; kingdom Metazoa; phylum Arthropoda; class Insecta; order Diptera; family Stratiomyidae; genus Nemotelus; species Nemotelus nigrinus. The sequence continues at coordinate 222,936,024 of OX376372.1, read as the reverse complement.
TTAACGATGCGTTTAGTAAATGGTCTGGACTGCTGTTTATGCAGTCAGGAGTACTAAAGTCTCAAGTATCTTTCATCCATTTGGAAGTCTTGAGTCATCCCACAATATAATGCGGTTTCAAAGTGCTAGAGTAAAGGCAGACTACCTGCAGTAACATATTATAAAAAGGGTAATAGCGTAGCTAGTCTCAATTCATTTTTTCACGAGTGTAGGACGATCTTAACAGTTTTTTCGAACGATATAATGGAATTAATTATCACTGATTCACATTTTGAGGGATTGTAGGGTTCAGTGCCTGGATAATAACATGATGATGATTTATAACTTTATCTCTCCAGCTGGAAACCAGACTAAGTTGGAAAATCCACCTGTGCTAGGCTCAATCAGCAGCATAGCTCGAATTTTGCCAGCCTCAACCTCATATATGATTGCAACGGAGGACCTTAGTTGCAGTGAAAGACCACAGGTTAACATCGTAGAAAATTCAATGGTGAGCGGGGTTTCGAACTTGCTGATTGCATATCCTGTGGATACAGGTTCCGGAAAGGTGAGTATAGAATTAGCTCGAAGCCCACCTACGGTCGTGCCTCAGAAAAAGATGCCTTCAATTGTCGGGGCAGCAAAGTTTTCAACGGGTGACTGGGAGGGAAACTGGACATTCCAAACAATGGAAAGCTCTCATTGTCTAAGGGTCCCTGTAAACAGGTCCACAGATATTCATAGACACTTCTATGCATGAAGATATAAAGTTTGTTTGGATCAACTTGCAGCATGCCAAGGCTTCGTCCTTACTCTTGAGTGAAAAGTTAGTAAACTGCAAAGCTTTCGCCTACATAGCGCTTATATAGGAACCATGGATTCGTGACAGCATGATCTGCGGACTCTGTTTAATCAACGAGCAAAAATCTTTTACCTCAGCTTTCTCGCTTACTCTTTTACCCCTTACTTCCGCCACCAACACAGAAGCTGAAGAACCGAATTCAGTTGGCTGAATTGAAGAGACTGAAACTTACTTCTGGTGGTATGTGACGCTAACTCCCAGCACACCTCTTGGGGCAGCAACAAATGTAACGCCAGAGGAGACAGACTCGTTGCTTTTATAATTTCTGCGGGGCTAATGAGCCTAAACACAGAGATTGTCATGCTAAGCCTTTTCCTGATTGGATTAAGTTCTATCGACTTCTAGTAAACTGAGCGCGTCCTAGTGATAGGATAAGATGCCAAAGTCAGTATAATCTAGCTTGAGGACTCTGAATGAGGCCATATTAGATAGCTTTGAAGAGACCTGTCCGATCAGCAACAGCAGACGTAGCAAGACGGTTCCTTGGTTGAACCGGAAGCTACAGAAGCTTAAAAAAAATACCAGAGCATATAAGAATTTTGTGAGGATCTGCAAGACGGAGTCTTTCAGATCGTTTATGCTGAAACATCTGGAGAGGTTCATTGAACGACACATACACACAAGGGCGCTTAAAATTAACCCTTTAATTGATGAGCAATATGTGTTCCAGCGAAAAAATTATGCAAATCGGCCCATCATTTTCTGGTTTCTAGAGTTGAAGGAACGATGACTACTGGTGACTGTGAGATATTGGTATTTGGGGACATTTAAGCGACCTTTGATTGTGCGCTTTTTAGGGAGCTATGTGAAGCTGCGAAAGTTCAAGACAGGGACGATATGTTGTCGGAAGCTGGAGCCGACTGCTACTTGAGAAAGGGGGATGTGCTATCGCCGATTCTGTGCAGTATGTTAGTCAACTCTTTTCAGACGAACGAGCTTCAGGCGCAAGTTTACGCTGATGATGTGGGCACATTAGCTGTCAGTAAGGCTGTGAATGGGGTATGTAGAGATATACAAAGTGCATTGGATTAATATTCAGTTCATGCTCGAGGCACATCTTTTCAGCGAATCTCGATAAAACGAAACTTAATATGCTTAACAGGAAAAGTTTACGTAGATACCTGACTTGTTGGGAAATTGCCCAGGATGTATGGGACGATTGAACTCTGTCGCGAAGTAGAATATGGTGCTGTGGGGTCGAAGGAAATGAGATTGCTGATGTGATTGCGAAGACAGGCTCAACGCTTCCGCTAAAGATAAATTGTTGATTGCGAAATCAACACCTAGTTGATACCCTAGGTGTGTCGACTGCATCTGCACACTGCCATTTTTTGGAAGTGGGTACTTAATGCCCTATTTTCTAATGTGGCCAGGCACACGAAAGTCTTCTTTTCAGAGCCCAACCACGGGACTGCAGAAATCCTCATCAAAAAGAGTAGGAAAGTTTGCAGATCCCGTGACATATGTACCGAACAATTGTTGCACAGGATGACGTTAGCCCACCCTGCTTTGAAGAGGCTAGCCTTACGTAGCATTTCCTTTGTGAATGCCCAGCGTCAGGTCAGGCCCCAATTCTTCGGCTGAGATGGGGTGCGTATGCAGAAGATAGCCTCTTTTTCCTTATCCTTGGTCATGGATTTGGTTCCGGAATACAATGGACCTTCCTGCCTAAGTGCTTAGAGGCACCAGCCGCCTCTTCCCAAACCCACACACGTACTATTACTGGGTGGTTGAAGAAGATTGTTGGTGAAACGTCTGTTGCTCAAATCCAACCCCAAACTCACTTTCGACATAAAAGAGCAGATATAGATCAACTACGGATGATCAGAAATAGTTTCAAAAGTCTCACCAGGTAGACTTTAATATCGGTCAATAAATTTATTTTAAATCACCAAGAACATTTGATCGTTTACTCTTGAAAATCTTTCAAGTTCCTTGAGCAGAATATCTTATCGTTTGCGAAATTGTAGACCACAGCTGCTGAAGAAAAGAAACGTTATCCAAGTGGTGAAAGAGGAATTTCATTATCACTTTCCCACTCCGATGGAATTTCTTTCAAGTCAACGACATGGTCTAAGCTTTCTAACTGTGGAACAATATCCAAATCGATTTATAAATCTGAAGCTTCAGAGTCTAAAATTGAGGGATTGCTTTCAAAGCATGCTAAAAGTTCGTCTTCCAGAGAATTCTTTAATTCGTTCATCGTAAAGGTTTCCTTATTTCTTAAACACAAACGTACGTGGAAACAAACGTACGTGGAAACAAACGTACGTGGAAACAAACGTACGTGGAAACAAACGAAATTTCCTTGTGACATAATCCCGAAACCACTAATACAGGGACGTCACAAAAAAGATAGAATGTCACAAGTACAAAAATACGAATTTTTTTATCAGACAAATATTTCATTCTATGCACTCAATAAGAATTATTTGGGCGAAACATCCTAAAATACAACACGAAACATTTAAAATAGCTCATATAAACTCATTCGACTATCTGTAAAATATAAATGAAAATCGCTAAGTCGCGATAATTCAAAAACAAAATGAAAATTCAAAACACATGAACACGACTATAACTTCGCCTCGCGACCAAGAAATTTTTGGAATAGGCAGAAAGATAGAAGAGTATTGTAGAAAACTTCAGGGATATTTCCAAAGGGTCGCTCGACAGACTTAAGTGTTATTAGTTAATGCAGCAGACTCAATGGTTACTAGTGAGACTCGAGTTTTATAACGAGCACAAGAATATTTCCCAGTCATATAATCTCTAGATACTACGCCGTCTGCATTTATACGTTTCCACTCCACACTTTAGGAGCTAGTGCTTTATTCACTAGCCTACATGAGCTTCATCTCACATGACTTAGCTCTGCGCAAAATCCAGTATACTTCCCAAATAAATCCATACCAACATCGCAAAATTTTAAACTCTCATTACTAAATAAAATCATCACCAAATCAATACTTACTTTTCGATTTCAGGTGCACAGTGTACAAATTCATGTTCCCAGAACTTGTAGACTGGATTCTTGATAAGTTCGATGAAAGTGATCAATAGACCCCACGGATGTGGACGATTTACAATCAATCTTTCAAGTAGAACACGAGTAATTTGCTCTTGGATGGCTTCCGAATTGGCTTCGACAAACAGGTACAATACGGCACAACTGAAATAATGAGTATGACTGTTCGGATAGCGTAGTTGGTTCGCGATTGCATTCAGGAACAAATAACGTCCCTCATTGTCTAAATCAACAGCAAGATTTTGAAAGATATCCATATGAGCACTGTGCACAATAGTAGTCATGTTCGGTACGAGATTTTTGCTCCTGCAAATATGAAAAGCAAATTCCAGATAGTCGCATATCTTGTCTATTCATAAAAAAAAAAACTACAAACCTGATATGAATGATGGCTTGTGTTCCTACATACAGGACCAGTGCATTCATCAGAGGGATATTATAACGTGATCCTGGCTCGTTCGAAATTTGCAAATAGCTACGCAGCTCCGACAAGAACGTGACTGGAGCTCTCGCTTTCAGATACGAGTCCAAGTCCTTCTTGAATATCAGCGGTTGAATGTTCTTCACGTAGTCTGTGTAGATACGTGGCGCTTGTGCGGTTTCTGGCAACATATCCACTTTCAAATTGGGTGTGAAAGGATCAGGTAGACGCATATTGCGCGGGAAAGCTGCTAATATTATGTTGCGCATTTGAATGCAATTAGGCGGGATCACATCGCAGAATCCAAAGTGATAATCGCACAAGAACTCTGGGAAATCGTGAAGTAGAACCAGCAGAACGCGAAGAGTTCCCTTATAGAGTAACTGTACAGGTTTGGCAAGCTCCGCATTACGCAAGAATGGTGCAAGATATTTGAACAGATCCATAAGCAGCTGCGAGTACAAAGACCACCCCTTTTGTTGAGGGATCTGGGCTAGAATTCGTCCGATGAAGACTCGATGCGAGATTAGTTCGAGCCAAGAATAACAGAATCCAGGAGCGGTCGATGGATTCAGCAGATGATAGGTGTGGCAAAAAGCTGTAACAATGCTTAGCATCAGATTCTCCAAGACTGGATCCGCTGCACTCAGTTCTAGGAACAGCATGATGAACAATCGATGATAGCCCAATTGTTGGAAAGATATTCCACGCAATTCTTGATCCTGCAGCAGAATACCTAAAATAATTCCCAGCACTTTATTCAGCAAGTTGACTTTCATTGTCGGGTTGCCGACGTCGCCCAAATGACGAACTAACAGGGCAATCAACCGAACGTAAGCATCAATGCATTGGAAGGTTTTTGTCTTCGCGCCGCCTGGTGTAATTGATGGATCGTTCAAGTTTCTGTACGAAAGCTCGATACAGAATTGCGTTCCTTGACGAATGAAACGAGTTATCATGTCGTCGGTTTTCAGAATTCCATACATATTCATTTTGTTAATGAAAACGGTGAACGTTCTCACGGGATCACGACCACCGTTTTGAGTAAAGTATGCCTGGAACCAGTCCTTGAGTAAAAATTCAGTTTTTTCAAGTAGACCTGGGGGATCGTCTCCTTCGCATGACTGTGAAAAGGATAATGAAAGATTACATAATGTAATTGTACAATTGTACTAGATACTATTGAGCCTCTAGAAAAAATGTTAGCGTAAGGAAATTAATACGAAAATGGTTGTGAGATTAACAAAAGCCCAAGGAAGTAGCTACTATTTCTAATATCAGATGAATTTTGACTATCTCACACAAATTTCATATTATAACTTTTCGGAAACTTACTCGAACGTGTAGAATCCCTGAGTGGATATACTGTACTGGTCCGGCTTGACGTTCGGTCGTTAAGAACGTGTTCGGGTCATGACTGATACGCAACAACTCAATCACATGCGGTAGGCCTTCGGGTCCCGAGTGATGGGCAGCCATTTTCGCAAGTAAGTCAATCGTGAGATACATTTCCTGTTCAGTGAACGCCGTATTGGTACGTTCCTCGATCAAGAAGTGCTGCACGAATTGCATTCCGAACGTCGTGGCCAAATAGTTATTCCCGTTGTCCATGGCCTGGCTCAGCAATTGATCAAATTGAGGAATATTGATGAAACGCGCGTTGATCAGAAGTTTGATTGCTTCCATATTGAATCGGTATTCTTCGACAATTTCGAAAATACACTTAGTTATGGCACGTTCAGTCGACGGAGCTCCAAAGACGTTACGTAGTAGATTCAGGACGCGCAGTAAAATGTCCCGATAGATTTTCATGGGCTCGATTTGGTCTGGGACGTTAGTCAGGCCTTCCATTAGAGCTTCAATAGATCGAGTCAAGAGAGCAACAGCTGCATCTCCTTCGCGAGGACGCCTGGCGGCAAGTAAGGCATTGAGAACGTTGTGCATCTTGTTTGTTTGCAATAAAAGAGCGGAAATGTTGACCGTGTTGTGAAGGAACGATTCCATTTTTGTCGTAAGTTCGGCATACATCAAGCCAAACTCGTCGCTCGTATTCGTCTGTAACAACTCCTGTAAAATTAGTTATTTCTCTTAGAATCGTCAAACAACTCGACATTTCAATTACTTACAGGAATTGTTGTCTTTGGCAGAAATACAGCGGCATCGCGTTCGGACATGGGTTGGAATCCAGGAATCTTCCTGGCGAACTCATCATATACTGCGAATTGGGTTGGAGGAACTGTTCCCACCTTCAGACGGATTTGCTCAGGCATTCGTTCTGCTTGATACGAAAGTGCGTCGGTGTCACAGTATCGCCTGCAAAGATTATTTGTTCGTTAGCATAAAGTAGTTGCAGGTTATATTCAAGATGAAAACTTACCGTCCATCATCTCTGGCGATTTTTCGGACCTCGAAGTCATTTGACAGCCGCTTATCGATCTCCGGAATTGCTTTCTCCGTTGCCGTTTTTTGAATGAATGCGCAGCATAACTCTGCGTTGTCTGTGGCCAGTTGCATTGATGCGGCCTCCACATCTGCCATTTGAGGTGGTGGATTCAAAGCAGACAAGAACGCCTTCTTTATATTTGCGGAGAGCGCTTGTATCAATTGGTCCTTGCAAGTAATCATTGCCATTCCGGCAGTCAGATTTCTCACCATGTGGTGTGCCGCGCTTCGCATTTGATTCTCATCTGGGTCTAAAGAGAAGTCCTTGCGTACAATCTGCTCGCATGTTTTCAAACCGATACGGACGCTGCGATCGACAATAGGTTGCAGCCATTCGGTGATGGTCCGCTCAACGGCACCAAGCACAATGTGCTTCAGATTAGGGTTGGCATGGAGCATCGCAATGCTCGTAGACAGAATCAGATTCTGGGCAATGGTCGAGTAATTATTGACGTTGATGTCCACATAACTGAATCGCGGTTCAGGTGGATTGATCACTGGCTGACCAGCACTCTCGCTGCTTGCACTTGGTGACCTGGTTGGAACTGATGCCGGAGCCAGTTGAGCGAGAGACTGATCTTCGACTAAACCAATAGGCGTGGCCTCTTGCTTCGTTTTCGACGACAGTTGGCATTCAATATTCAACGCGCGTTCTGGATCTTTCAAGTAAACTTGCGGCTTCAGATCGTTGATGTCAATTGTCAGAGTCTTGCAGAGAACTTCGATTTCGAATTTCAAATTTAATTTCAGGTCCTGCTCTTCGTGAAGTTCGGCTAAGACGTTCATTATGGCCATGGTCCATGGATTCGGTGGCTTGAATACTTTACTTTTTGCACATGATTCCAATATCTTCGCCACGAACGGAACGACATACAGCAGCTCCTGTTGACCCTTATGATACGCTTCAACGACCAACGATTTCAAATCGATGTCGATTTGGAGAATCGGACGATTTCTCCCCAGAGTCATCATACCGAGCCAGTGCCCGAGATTCTTCAGCAAGCTTCGATCCGAGAAATTCATGCCCTTGTCCGAGCGAAGGAGGACGCGGATGTTGCGAAAAGTTTCCCGGGTCACAAGTCTGACGAGTTCGTTGTTCTTCAACGAATCTAGGAAGTTCGAGTACAGCGAGTGGAAATTGTATTCAATAGAAGCCCGCTTTAGCACTAAGTACTGCGCTAACCACTGCCAGTATTCTTTCGTCATGATGTCCTTGATTTCCTCACACTTCTGCTGCAGATTCAATTGGCTCAGATTGTTGAATATGAAGGCGGTTTTGTCTTGAACTGAATCTGGTGGAATAGTGATTTTCTCCTCGCGGTCCGCATTTGCGACCAGCAGAGTGTCGATATTAGTTGCGTTCGCAATGAATTTTCGTACTGGCTGGTTGGCCAACGAAGTGGGTTTCGATTGTGTCGGAGTCGTAGCAATGTTGCCTGTTACTGAATTACTGCGGTACAGTTGCTCGCCCGGTTGCGGTTGTTGATTTTGATGTGGCAGCATGTTCGTCATTGATGCAGGTAGCACTGCACCCTGCGGCTTGTTCGGTGGTTCCATGCTATTAAGTCCATATTCCACATACTGAGTCAGATGAGGAGGGAATTCGTTGAAATGTGGGATCGATCGCACATATTCACAGTATTTATTGTATAGATGCAACCGCGACTTGAAACGATCTAAGGCTGTTATCCCGAAATAGTACATTTTCGAACCGACCGGCTTCCGAAGCGCTTCCAGCACGAAACGCAAAGCCAAACCAAGAGCGAAACATGTTGGTCCTAGGTTTCTTTCTATGATGCCACCAAACAGCTGCGCTGTAATTTGAAGTTCCTTGTCTGGATACTGTGGAAAGAATCGATACTCCTCGAATAGATTCCGAAGCATACATTGGTACACTTCCTGTTCGCGGCGAACATTCGAGTCCTTGAAACGCTGCAGCATGTCTAACACTTCGTCGATTGATAGAGTCGGATGTGGTGGATGATTGTAAATTCGTTGAAAGTAACTGTTTGCTTCGTCGTCCACCTCCTTTGAGATTGTTTGCATAATGTCGGAGATTCCGGCTGGAGACGCGGCCCCTGTTGGTGGTGTTGGCTGTATCCTACCCATGTTATTTACATTCGACGGCGCAACCGCTAAGTTCATTAGCGGGAACGGGCTGTTGGATGGTGGGTTGACTAGCAATCGAGACGGTGAAGCCGGATTCGATACCAGGTTCCCGAACATACTTCCAAAATTAAATCCACTATTTGGTCCCCCTACGTTCAACCCAGCCATGCTGGTATTCAAGGCCGACATCGTGTCCACGGCTGCTCCGAACATCTGTTGTGCATTGAGGTTTGTGTTAAAGGGAGCATCAATGCCACGATGACGCAGAACTCCTGGTGGAGGTGGTTGTCTTTTGTGAAGCATCATATTACAGTTGGCTGTCATCTGGACAATCAAATCGTACAGCTCTGGCTGCACGTTGCCGACGCAACTTTGCAAGCATGTTAGCATTGTGCTCAGTGTTTCGTGCGGCAACTGCGCGGCCTTCGGAATTTGGTCGTCGATAATTTTCGCACCGTTGATCTGAGGACAGCGGCGCTGCAGGAACTTTACAATAGCTTGCACGAATGGCTCGCCATATTCTCGGATTTTGTCACTCAGCCACTTTTCCAGCTTCAGGTATTCACGTCGCGAGGCCAAGCAAGCCAAGTCGATGACAAATGTGAATTGCCGAGCATTAAGTAGACTCGATAAAGCTTTTAGGTCCTGTGCCACGTCGAGGATTCGGGATAGCCTGGATTGGTCATTTTCGGCTGACAGATACCAGTCAGACATTGAGTGCATGATGATGACTCGAAGTGCGGGACTGAAATTTGGTGAGTTCCAGGCATGGTGCAATATAACACCAGAGTTCGGATGATTGCCTAGGAACGTCGGAATCAAGCTGGTAAATAGATCTTGACGTAGGGTAGTCATGGGTGGGTTGATTTGAAGCAGAGCCATGAACAGGACATCTGGACACTGCTGCGCCGGGAACTTGAAGATCTCGTGCACCTGATTGTAGCCCTTATCCGCTATGTACAATAATACTTCGATCAGGTGGAGAGACTTCCAAGGACCTATTTCTTTGTTATCTGTCTCGGGCGGTGTTTTCAGCAGCTCCATTTGCACTGGCGTCATGATGTAATCAGAAAATGATATAATGTCGGGGCACTTCAAAACCATTGCGATGATGGATAGCTGGCCCTCTACGTGTTGCCAATGTCGATACAGACACTCCATGAATAGAACCACAGCATGGCTGCCGCTCAGTCGGAGAATTGTTACCAACAAATTCAAGCCAATGCGGTCTTTGATTACAAGTTCCGAGTGGTCAAAGCCCATACACACTTCCTTCCAGTTCAGATTCGGGACGACTTCTTTTAATGCTTGAACAAAGACATCCGGCTTCCACGTTTGCGTTCCGTCGCTCCCTGCCTTTGCCAGATCTTTCTTGTCGCCTCCGCTGGCATTCGCATCGCTTCCAGCCTGGCCAGGCCAGAAACTTGCAGGCGTCGGCAAATTCACACTGCACTCCGACAGATTCGTGTGCGTGCGACACATCATCCCAATCACCTTGGCCACATCTTGGCTTTGCAGTTCGCGACCACATACTTTCACCAAATGATTCTTACAGTCCTCGACAGTGGTGGTAAACGCATAGCCTACTTCCATTATTAGATTCGACCACGACGTGTCCATTATGTTCGAATTCGAAACGAACGAATCCGTAAAGTGTTCCAGCAGTATCTTGCCCTCGATCTCGTCTTCGGTCTCGGCGTATAGATACGGTGCTAAAATCAGCGGAACTCGTTCTCGCGGGAAATCCTCTCGCAACTTTTCGATGAATTTATCGAAGGTCTCACGGCTGAGGCCGTAATCACTGTAAAGTTCGCCGTGACAAATTCGTGACAGAACCAGTTGCAGAAGATCCGGCGATATATCGTTCAGACTACTTCGTTCCGAGTTTTTTTCGTTTTCCGTATATGATTCGATTAGTGCTGGCAACGATCGTTTCAAATGCTCGCCAGCGAATTTCGATATTTCGATGTTATTCGAATGGTTAAGCGATAGGGCGATAAGAGCTTCGAGTAGTTTTGAAGTAGTACAGGCTTTAGAAATTTGCGAGATGAGAACGGGAGATGACTTCAAAGACTGCAACAAGATAATGAATACAATTAATTGTTTATATTAATTAAAAATTGACGTACATTTTGAAAATTATTCTCAACCGCAAAGCACAATGTCGATATAAACGATGGTTTTTTCAATTGTTCGTTCAATTCCTTTCCGAGTAGCTTGCAGTGTTGTGATGTTATGGTTGGTTCAGTAAAATTCGTGGCCGCAATTAGACAACGCAGATAATGACGATCCGCTTCTAAACCGAATTCTTGGACAATCTGAAAATGAGAGCAAAGAATAGGTTATGCTTTCGTTTATATGTTTATAATTAGAATGGGTAAATTAGATTTCACACAAAATACGGTCGTGAATGAATTACATAAATTGAAATACTGTTTTGAAATATTGTTTTGAAAGCTAGCAAAAGTTGGATCACATTGAGAAACAATTACTTTCACTGATTTCAAGTTAGGCATTTCAATTGCTCTATCATTTTTTAATGAAACGCTCTTTCAAAGTCCTTCAATAGCTAGCTAGCACTTTAGTGTGCTGATTACATGTGACTGCCTCACTTTCTTCGGCTAGAACTAAGAGCTGAATAGCACATCACGTTTGGCAGATTCATGTGCGCAGTCTATTAATGATTGATGTCAGGCTATCTAAACTGAGTTAATTCATCTACCATTGACAATTGCAACTTAGAATACTGATCCAAGAATTGATCTTTGAAGAACATGAATGCTTAAAGTGTGTTCCATACTTTATCAAGATGACATCGTTTATGGCGTCAAGTGCATTTTGAAAGTCCATGAAGATTATAGCTACATAGTACTTTATCTAAACCGTTATTAATAAAATGAACTGCATTGAAGTTGCGGTGGTTTTTCTGAAATTCGTGTTCAAAATTGATATAGGAAGTTAGATATCGGAGAGCCCTACCGAAAGACAAACATAGGGCACAGAAGAGACTTGCTGTTTTACTACGCATATATTCGCATATATTTAATAAACTGCATAATTAAGTCACAAAACATGGATCAGTCAGACTTGAGAGAAGGGGCACTAGCGTAGTAGATGGAGGACATATTTCGCTTCATCATCTGTCACAGATCCGACGAAGCTTTGATTGTGACATCTTACGAGACACAGCGAAAGGAACTGCAGGTTAAGCTTAACAGCTGCCTTGTGTGACTCGTGTCCATAGAGGCCCAAGTCTGTCCTCCAATTACACAGGATTCTTCTTCAAACCTGGTTTTCCTAGCGTGATTTCTTGCTACACTTGCCATCACTTCTGGCTGGAGGACGCTCCAATGATCTGACAGACCAAAGGGAAGCCTTAGTTTTAACTCAATTAGTTAGTTTTCCTCTTGAAAGTGACACTCACATTGCTCATCCCTACCAGGAATGCGTCTTGTACACTTTAAATCTAGTCCGGAACTGTGTAGTAAACGTCCGCTGGAGCGTTACTCTTCGATAAAATTATATTATAGCCAAACTTTTTTCTAGGACAAGCCCAAATGCCAATTAAGTCTCACAGTAGCACGAAAAGTGGCCTAGTAAAGGCTGTGTGGTGGACCCTTGCTATGTAAAGTCTAGCCAATTTTTGCACTCTTTCGAGCATCAGTGGGCTTTAAGAGCTGGCGGTACTTCACTCTGTCCTATAGTTGTATAGGCTCAACAACAGTGGTATAAAGACTGCAAACGCCAACTCATTTTTGTGGCACTTTGCAAGTGTAAAGTGCAGGAAAATCCTTCCCCACACTTTCTGCCATATTTTCGTTCCATAGTAACTTTGATTCGAACATCAGTTCTAAATATTTGACCATCTGGCCGAGGTCAATGAAAAAAAGTTTTATTTGAAATGAGACCCAATGAAACTGCGCATTGTGAGAGATTCAAAAATTAAGATATGAGGATATCACTGTTTTTTACACTCAGAGTTTCAATTTCAATTTCGAACTGGAGCAATATTTATTTGTATGACATTGAATCGTAACTAAGAAAATTTCACTTCCATTCTTTCTCAATCTCAAGTTTTCCTGGAATTCAGGCCGTGAAAGAACGCTCTGCCCTATCTTTCGAGCATCATCCAACCTCCGAACAAAATGAACAACAAGACGACTCTGAGTGGATGAAAGTACCAAATCGATAAATTCGCTGCAGACCTTACCTTTTCTGGGTTAACGAGTCAATCTGGACGCTAACTGGGTCCGTGAATCGCCTTTCAGCCGAGAATAATCTCAACTCTTCAAAAGACTTCCGCTACCAAACCAAGACGCCCCGAACGGAAATGAAAACTTTTTTCCAGGGACTTTGCGGCGCCCCGAGTGCAACCGCACACCACACAAGATACCTCACAACCGCTTGTGACACTTCAACTAGGCTCGAACGTTTCGTAAACGTCACAAAACTTCGAATGCAGTTTTCGTCATTTTCACACAAATTTCGTCCAACACTTTACACAGAAACTATAGCTGAGCATTTAAGCTACGCCATTTCGATATTTTTCAGATGCATGGTAACGACTAATCCATGAAATTGAAAAAAATTAAAGTTGTACACGAAACGAGAACACGTACGGTCGACACAAGGAGAGAGCAAAAAGTCGCTTCTCCAGGCAACGGCAATGATGGCGTCGTGAGGAACGCGCGTTGCTGCCCGATGATATGCGGTGTTTTGACGGGGACGTCACAATAGAATGTGAGAGGTTTCGAAGCGAGTGCGTGGTTATGCGTCCCGAAGCGTCTTAGTCCGGTTTACTTGGCGATGACGGCGGCCTGCAGGGGAAATGAATCAGCTGACATCAACTGCTCCATCATGATGAAGGAATAAATTCAAGATGACTTTTTTTAGAAATCATACTACCAAGGTTATATAAAATTATCTTCAATGAGCTAACAGTGTTTCAATATCCATTTTCATTCAGTGTATCTTAGCTTCTCACTGCTAACTAAGTTACGTACATTCAAATAATGCAAACATTGCTCACTTCCTCGCTAGCTAGAGTAATTTTGCATGCAAGTCAAAAGTTCAAATTAATAGTTGCGCGCTGATTTTAAGATGTTTCAATTAACATAGGGCCATTCACTTTGTCAATAAAATAGAATTTCATTGTAATATCAGCAAAAATACACCTGTTTGTGCCAAAAAGTGCATTTTTGCAAACTACTTTACGTTTCCCCATTCTTCACTTTTGGCAGTATATTCGCATACAGCTGTCATTGATACCCATTTTCCACCACTACCTATAGCCTACTCACTTTAACTAACAGTCAGACACTATATTGCCATCTCTTCCATTTCCATGCCGCCATTCAAAACGGGTTTACATTCCATCCAGCTCCATCATATGCACAGGCGCACACGTATATACACACTCTCGTCATATCAACACAGCAAAAAAAAACTCACCTGTGACAATTGTCGTTCGTTCGAAGCAAAATTTTTCTTCGTCAGATTATTCACCAAATAACTGATCTGCGTTAAAGCTGCATTTTGGGGCTCCTGGTTCATAATTGTTCCATCAAATGGTCGCGCTCCACGTGGGCGGCTTCAAGCAACAATGCGCTGAAGCTGCTGCCACTGGCGGCCTCCAAAACACTAACAGAATGGCAATTTCCAAAATAACCAATTGACGACGAACGCGGTGGTGGCGGCGGTGGCAATGACGTCGACCTCGACGTTGGTTTACTGAGTGCGGTAGCCCCGAGCGTACCGAGCCCGAATTTTAAATCGCAATCACAGTAAATAGCACTGACTTTTTCTGAAACTGCTGACGAACGCCGAAAACGATCACGGTTGTTACTTGACAGCTCTGGCGATAACCCGAAATACCCGAAACGGTCCAAGCACGTATCGGATGAGCCCCACATTGGGGACCGCGATACCTATGGAAAAAGACCTTCCTCGGACTACACGAGACTTCAGCCAACGGCGCCAAGTATGAGCACAAGCGTATAAATTTAGTGCGCTCTTGAAATTACGTTAACTCTTCGCGAAATTAATTTCTTTGTCGTGTGCTTGCTACGTCGTTGACGACAACGTCGTCGGGGACGAAATCCCGTTGTCTGGCTGACTGGCACCCACGGGATCTTTTTGCACTTCTGCGACACAATAGCAAATCCGGTCCGCTCTTTACCTTATAAATTCTTCGCGTTTTCAGCGGGGCACTTGTTAAACGTCTTTAATGCGATTTTTGCGCGAAAGCGCAACGAAATTTTCGATAAAATGTGCCAACATAAATTTTTCACTCCGCGTCGTCAAAAATGTCCAACACACACTCGTACGACTGCACGCAAACGATTAGATGTCGTATCGAACCGACACGACGGCACACGGTGGCGATGAGATGACTTTTGAGTGGTGAGTAGTTCGCGCGATATTTGACATTTATTGCGCAATGAATTGGAGCTTTAAGAGGAACGGTCGAGGCAGAATTTTCATAATTTTGGTATGTTGAGCTGGTTTGCGATCTGGTTCGTATTTTGAATGTATTTTTTGATAAATCTTGATGGAAAAATTTAATGAGCATTGAAAGTCTCGTGCTAAATTGACATTTGATTTTAGAAGCATTAAAATTTTCGTCGGCAAGTCTAGACATTAGTAACGTATGAAAATTCAAATTCGCCAGCTTCTCAAAATTCATGCACATAAAGTTCATCCTACAAAAATTCGTCACACATTATTTTCATCTCCATTCGACATACTTTTCGCTCGAACTACGTCTCGCTCCTACCCAAATTCAGAATATTTTACATATTTCTTTAAATTTATTTCTCTTATGACCATAACTTATCACTGAATACAATGTCCTTAAATATTTCATCTTGTTTTGCAATGCTGACCATCGCCTTTTTCGATTTCATAGCGTCCTGCACCTTTTCACGCACCTCGCTCGCCTTAACATCATTCCTGAAGTAGAACAAACGCACGATGTGATCCTCGCTGAGCGAAGGATAATTACCCAGCAGTGTATGCAAGTCTAAAACGAGCATTTCAATATCGTTCACTAGTAAATCGGCCAGAATCGTTATCAATTCTATTGGCGAATCGGTTTTCGATACGTTCGGTGCAATTTTTTCGAAAAACCAATTGATCTGCTTCGCTTCCTTTTTCGCTTTACGCGCGATTATTTCACATTCGTTTGGAGGTTTTGAGACACGTTTGGACAACATCGCTCGGATGTAGCGCTTCGCAACCATACGCTGTGCTTCGTTTATGACCAGTTCGAAGTTATTCGGACGCAAGTGATTGTAATCCTAGAAAAAACACATTGAATAAATGCGAAAGCAACGCACTTGAAATACTTACCTGAAAGTAATCTTCCAGCGTTACACAAATTGTGTCAACAGATATGTTGCTGCCAAGCCACTTGACTGAAAACAAGTCATTGAAATGTCCTTCGAGGTCCAAGAATGCTTCCTCCAGCATGTAGGTGATCGCCTCTGCGCGGATCGTGTGGAATGTCTTGATTAGGCGTTCAAAGTCCTCATAGTGCTCTGTTTTCGATTTTGGCCAGTACAGTTGCTTCATCTGCTGCGCCAATTCGATCATTTGCTGGCAGTTGTTCACAATTGTGATTATGTGCTGCGTGAAGAACTTGATCTGGTCGCGGTTCTTGAAGTGGCGCTCCTTGATGTCGGCCACGGCGGCTCGGTAGTTCTGCCCGAAGCGCTCTACTTGCTGGATGCTTAGCACCAGTGCGTTGAATGTCAGCTCGGCGTGGATGGTGTTGGTCACCTGGAGATGCTGGTCGATCATCTGGAAGATTATTACAGGCGCCGAAGTATGGTAATATTGGTCGTCCTGCTCGGGTGGGGATTCGCTCAGCCAATCCTGCTTCTCAGTCTCGACAGTCTTCGTCATCCACTCTAGGTAGTTGTTGGACATGTTTCGGAGGTACTGTGACTCAAGCGACTTGAGTAGTTCTGGTTTGATAAGTGAACCCGCCACTGCCATGATGTCAACATTTAAATCAGGATGCGCCATCAGCTCGACCCCTGGATAGGTGTTGTTGACCCAGGAGAGCAGAGAAACGTATTCGTTGCCTTCTAATCCGGATTGGGCAAGTTCTTCCAGCTAAATGACACATTATTAATACTTATCAGACAACTATTGAGTTCCAAGCAATCTTACGTGAGAAGACAGAGCCCGATGATACATTCGGACATACTCGTTGAATATGTCGTAATGAGGCGGGAAGCAAGGCACACAGAGCGATTTCACAACCCTCAAGTCCTCCAAAGTGAACTGTCGAGTGATCTCCAAGTCGCGAACCAGCCACATTTTACTGTCCTGCCGTTCTTCTAGCTTGCATCCTTCAACTCTTTGCACAACCGATTCGCTTAGGACGGACATTACCATCTGCCGCCATTCTTTAGGCCGTCCAGGAGGCAGGAACCCCGTGCTTTTCTGTTGCTGCAGAGCGAACTGATCCGCCTTTTCTTCGCGCTCGACAATCCTCAGAGCAGTCACAATTATAGTGGGCTTTTTTCGTACTGTATTCAGAGTACGACTGAGGATTAGACGAATCTTTCGTTCTAGAGCATGCGAAACTGTTTCCACCTTTTCGAAGTGCCGCTTAAGTGTGATTTTATCGTGGGCGTATTGCTTAGACTGCTTGTGCAATTCGTATAGCAAATCGTCCCGTGAATTCTCCAAATCGGATAGACTTTGATGGGCGTGGAGCAATTTATCCTCTTCGATCCATTGCATCGTCTTCTCGACACTCGATTGAACATTGAAAATATGTTTTAGATTTTCCATCGCGGTAGCGTATTGGGAATGGCGAGTGTTTTCTTCGCGAACTGGTTCTAGTGCATCGTAGATTTCTGGTACGTTTGCAAGTAGCGATTTCACTTCATCCATGCGGGTACTAACATCCTTAACATCCTCCAGACAGGTTTCGAGCTGCTTCAGCCCTACTTTAACGCCGTCTAGTTGATTCTGCAGGCCGGTTTTGAGTAGG
Source organism: Nemotelus nigrinus (assembly GCA_947369275.1). NCBI lineage: Eukaryota > Metazoa > Arthropoda > Insecta > Diptera > Stratiomyidae > Nemotelus > Nemotelus nigrinus. The sequence continues at coordinate 222,918,176 of OX376372.1, read as the reverse complement.
GCTTCAGACGAAGCCTTTTTCCGTGCAACACGATTCTTATACTGTTCGACCTTTTCCAATTGGCCCGGACGCTGCAGCATATTTTTAACATCTTTTAGAGCAGCAGCTCGAGCGAGCGCCTCCATCTGCTGCAGCTCCATGTCTTGATATTACGGAAACGGAGGCCTGCAAAACCGCTTCGAACTTAATTTACAACCAAGAATTAGATGGAATCTCAGTCAGCTGAGTGGGGTCAACTTTACTGTCATGCGATGTGTCAATGGTGAGGTGAGTATGAGAAGGATGACAAGTGGATGGTGAGTTTGTAGATTTATAACAGGGTGTATGCAAGGATCAACAAATTTGCGAGCACGCTTGAAATTCGCAGGAATCTCAAGAAGTTGCAAACTGCCACTGTTGTAATTGCCAAACTTTTTTTCAGATTCACTCGATGACCTTGGCTCGAATTTAAGGAAAAACTTGTTTATTTTTATCTATGCCTTCATTTCAATTAGAGCGGTCAAATTGAATTAAACTGTCATCATCAGCTGATTATTATTTTGAATTTTACTAATTGTCAAATTTGCTATTTAGCGAACCGTGGCCAGATAAGAGTTGCTAAAATGGAATCTTTGGAGGAATCTGAGTGGACCAGATTGATGAATCTTTTTGTAAGTGATAATGGTGGTTCAACATTCAGTCCAGTTGTTTATCATTTCGAAAACGAAGTGAAAACATCACGTTATATTCATGGAAGCGAAACCATAAGGTGACACAATTTTAAAATTTAGAGTAAACTGATGATTCTATTGGAGTTGTGCAACTTTCAGGAATGTATTGACTAGTTGGCTGGAACGACTCACCGATCGTAGACGTTTTGGGGAAGAAATTTCGGACAATTTTCGCAACCGAGGTAACATGTTTTTCCGAGATGCTGAAAAATTCAGCGAGGCTGCATTGATGTACACCAAGGCGATTTACACAGCACCGCAGGATTCCAGATCCTTAGCTTTGGCCCATGGTAATCGAGCAGCGGCATTATTCAAGTTGGGGGAATATGAGGCAAGTTTGGATGGTTGAGGAATTAATTATATTGCTTTATTTTGCATGTATCTTAACAGTTTCTTTATTTCTTTCACCCCAATCTTTCCATTACTTAATATGAATGGTCCACGTGAATCACAATACTTACAATCATAATGATTCATCTTAGTCCTTCCTTCCTTTCAAGTGTCCAGAGAAAAGTTTGGAAAAAAATCTGGATTTCATTTCATTTGTGTAAAATACATGAATTAATATAAATTCCAGGCGATCAATATTTAAAACTTAGAAACAAGCACTTCATTTCAATAGAACGTTTCTTTTGCAGGCAGCTTACTACGACTGTGAATGCGCTTTGAAACTCAATCATCCCAAAACCGAAACAATACTCTTACGACAGGCAACTAGTGCACGTTCACTCCAAGATAAATCGAAACTGCAAAAATGTATTGAGCAGCTGGAAAAACTAAATATTAACAAGAAAGCCCCTCAATTAGTCGAATATCGCCGCGATTTTCATAAATTGGCAACTTCATCAGAAAATTGCATTAAACAAGTTGCTGACAATAATTGTATTGAACCTATTGTTGGAAAGAAGCAAAAGATGTAAGTCCGATTTAAGATGCTCGAAAATATTTTAATGTAATTTTATTTTTCTAATAGTTTACGATCGGAAAAATGTGGGCGCTATGTTGTAGCAGACGAACCAATTGAAGTAAACGAAGTAATCATGATGGAGGAGCCATTTGCTTTTGTCCCGGTAGTTGATGGTATCTACCCCGAAGATTTGATGCTGAGATATTGCTGTGACAGTTGTGCTGAAAGTGATATCGTTCCATTCCCGTGCTATGCATGCCGCAATGCCTTCTATTGCTCACCGAATTGTCGAGACAAACATAAGACTATACATCGCTTGGAATGCGCTGGCTACAAAGTTGGACTGTTCTCTCAAGTAGGGGTTGCACATTTGGCATTCCGGTCGCTACTTCTCGTTTTCAATAGCATTCTAAATGAATTGAAATCTAAAAAAGGTTCGAATATATACAAAACAGCTGAAGATCTTTGGCCAAATATAATAAAAATGGGGAATGATGGCGATTTAATAGGACTCTGTACGAATTTCAAGATATTTGAAGGCAAAAAAGATCTCGTTCGCTACACTTTAACTGCATCGATGCTCTGCTGCTATTTGAACAGCAAAAGTGATTTTTTCCTGCAAACTAAACAGGCCAGGCTGGCAATTATGGACTCCGAGTTGGAATGGCAAATCCTAGTGGCCGCCCTGCTTCTTCGATTGACTAACCAAATGATCTGCAATGCACACACTTATGAGAGTCTGCTAGTAAAGTGGCCATTTGGTGGCTCCAGCTTTAGAGGTGGAAAATCAGTCCCATCGGTTAAGAGTAGGGACTTGTTCTCTGCAATTTATCCTCGTGTGAGTCTTTACAATCATGCGTGTGAGCCTAATTATCGAAACAAGTTCGATAAGGGAAAGCTAATAGTGATCGCGACAAAGGCGATTGGCAGAGGGGAAGAGATTTTCAATTGTTACTTGAACAACAGCAGGTCAACAAAGCGAGACGACAGACGAGCCAGTCTAGAGCAGCAATATGGGTTCATGTGCCATTGTGAGTGTTGTGAGGAGAATAAAAATGAATATGTAAAGAGGCTTCAAACTTGATCTGAACTATCTGATTAACTTACGTTCTTCAAAGCTTAAATAGCAACGTGTTGACCATGCACTAGAACCAGTGCTGCCAGAATGACGAACTCTATCTACAAATGCAGATAGATTTGTGATAGCTTCTTACTGATGAATCAAGTTCAGATGATCTGAAACAACGTTGAAGATGTGCACATGATTCTCTATGGATTGTTGGACGTTGAAAATGGGAGAATTTTGATAAACAAGCCTGGTTGTTGAACTGATAGACGTTTTTCGGCATAACTGTCTTTGACTAAGTGCACAAGGCGACGTTTGTAATAGAGTTGTTTGAGGTAAGAGGAAAATTACGATTCGAAATAAACCGCAATCAAACAGTTGGATTGACATTGGTTTAATACTTAAACGGAAGACTACATGGGACTAAATTTAAATGAGGTGTATATTTTAAAATTTTTTATGAAATAAGCATAGCCAAAAAAGCCAAATGAATTTTTGCTACGATGAAAAATGCTTTCATATTTCAACTAAATCGTTTTTTCCTTTATTTGTGAATTTTAATTTTTGATGTTCGAATTAGTTCTATAAACTATCTTCTCGTGACAATTATTGCAGATTATTTAACTGAAAAATACTCTTGTGCAGAGGTTTTGTATTCAAACCTACCAATTTTTCTCCGTGACTAAAAATTAACAGAATGGCTAGGAAACGGTATTTCTGAATTGAGAAAAGAGTTCGGGTGACGAGTGAAAGACGAGTTTATTTAGTTCTAGCCTAGAGTGCATAATCTTAAAAAAACGAAAATGTAATTTGAGAGATTTGTTCCGGTCTGGTCGTCCTAAAAAACCACTGAAGGGCATGATTCATCAATAGTTCGAGAATTTCAAAAACATTCTACTAACGTAATGAAGATAATGGACGAAACCCTTGGTGCGGATGGAACAACAGTCTCAGAGACCCTCACAGGACGATGATTGCACGACGTTAGATTGCAAGGAAGAATTTCCAGAAGGAAATCCGCTATTGACAGCAAAACATGGTAAAGCTAGATTGGAATTTGCGAAGAAATTTGTGAAAAATGATTAGTGATTTTTGGAATAAAGTGATTTTTAGTAAAGAATCCAAATTCGAAATATTCGGATACGAATATGGCAATACGACAATGACCTCAAACATTCTGCGAGATATACTAGGAAGTATTTAGAAGAAAACGGAGTCTTCGTTTCGGATTGGCTTTCTATGCCATCTGATTTGAATCCCATAAAACGTTCATAGGGTGAACTAAATCGGAGAATTCTGAAAGGTGGCAAAAAAATTAAACGTCTGTTTAAAGGAAAGCTAATCTAAACTTACCGGGAAAGTCCATCCGAAACGTTAATTAATAATTCTTGAGGACATACAGCATATTATTTATTTGTTATCAAATCAATAGAAATTAATCCAATTAAAGACTAGACAAAATGATCAAAGAATTAAATCTAAGAAACCATAACCAATTCAGAACGTAAATACAAAAACTAAAGAAACATGGAACGTACAAAGAGAATAATTCAAACAAACTAATAAATATATAACATCATTCGTCAATGAAAGTTTGAATGCAGATAACGTTCGGGGAGAGGACCAATGCTAAGATTATTATGACGAGGCAAACGCAAGAGTGGCGAAATGATATAAGTGTCTGGACACGCAAAAGGAACATGAAAAAAGACTAAAGTTCTAAATAAATAAATAAATAAATACAACACTCTTAGTGACTCAAGGAAGCGGATTTGTAGGAAGGAGAAGCGCATGCTGCCGTCATAATAGGGTTATTATAGGTGTATTATATGTTCCGATTTTAGATATGCAATATTAGATGCACCTAGAGCATATAAATTAGACTGTGAATATAAATTAGAAATATTAGACTGTGATCTTATTTTTGGTTTTTCAAACTATTAAGAATTCACTGATTTTCTAATATTTTTTTTTTAAATTTAAGTAAAAAGGCCAAAAATGTAATGGAATTAATATAAAAAAATCCCAACATTTTTTTAGATCCCTTTAAGAGAAAACTCTGCGCTGTAATTAAATAACATGTTTTCCTTGGAAAATGCCTATAGAAAAACGTATGTCTATTCAGATGAAGATCCTGCCCTGAAGACCCTAAACTTCAAAGAAGTGACTCACATTGCTAGCATGTGCAAATGTAACGCCGACCAGAAAAATAGAATTCCTTGTTATCGACAAATATAAAAAACTACGTTCGTTTCGAAACAAATGAATTATAAACAATATACTGTATATATATATATGAAATACGATATGATATATATATATATATATATATCAACTACATCTGTTAAAAAAACTGCATAAGAGTATCCAGAACGCAATTTTTTTTTGGATGAAGCAAATCTAGCAGTGTCCAGCGAGAAATTTATCACGTCAAGATTTTTATTGTGTGGAATCAAAAAGGTGTGAGATGTATATAAACAAATTTCTACAGTGAGGAAATCCTTAAATTGCCTGAAAGATGGGCGAACGATGTAGCTCCATAAATTTGATTAACTTGTGTTTCAAACAAACAAATGTTTTTTATCTATAAAAAAGGCGGAATCATATTATTAGGGAACAAAAAAAAGAACATTCTGAAAAATAACTTCTTTGCGGTACCTGTTTAATTCTTTACTAGTTCATTAAAGAATTACAATAAAAAATATTTACAATATGCAGTATTTTGTTTCAAGCTTTATTGAAATTTGCCGATAAAATGTATCATGCCGATATGACGAACTTTCCAATTGTTCGAAATACACTGAGTTTATTATGACTTTCATTCAAATAGACGAGCACTGCATCTGGGTGCTATAGCTTGAAATATTATTTATCTCAATTATTTCGAAAATCAGGAATATGTTTACAGTTAATTACCCAAAATTTTCTGATTACTAACAGAGAATCAATTGGCGATTTTCACGCTTCGTTATACAAAGCATGCTAATAAAACAGTATGACATAAGGAGCTTAACAAATAAGAATAAAAATAGAGCTAGTGTGCACCACCGTGCTCTCTGAGCTAGCAGATAACAAAAAGCACGATTAGTGGGTGAATGTTGCTGTTCTATATTTTTCACTTTCTTCTAGTTTTTCCGAGCCAGCTTAGTTTTTGCGTTGCTTGCTGCAAGCTCGCTAAGTTTGCCCCTCTCAGAAGTATTTTGGCAATTGATTGTTGGAGGAAACAGTGCGACAGTGAAAGAATTGTTTTTAATTCAAGAGAATTTCGGAAGTGACTAAAAAAAGTAGAAAAACCAAAGGTGAATGATAGTGTTTTTGACTGGTTTTTGTTGCAAAATATATTTTTACAGTGTAGTTACTAAACGTGATCGATTTTATCTGTATGCCATAAATAAGTTGTTTTATACACTTATTTACATACTCTAGCATCGATGTATATGTGTATATCATAGTTTTGATTATGAGAACAGTGTTACGCTGATAGACGTGAGATGAATTGATTGGGCACATGCACAATATCATCTGAAAATCTGAATTGTGAGCTTTGTCGCTGTTTGATCTTTTTATCTATGTATACCTACTTAGCGCATGGCATATTCTTAGCTTTGCTAGTTAGATTATCTACTATGGATATTACCTTTAAGATTTACTATAGTACAGCAGGTATATTGCAACCAAAAAAAAAAGAGAAAATATATTTTTTAAATTATAGGGCAAATAGATTGAGAAAAAAATTGAAGATAAAGTTATAAATATGGGGTATTTCACGTGAAGCGGACAACGAAAAAAAGTCGAGGCTCTGGATTTCGTTCATATTGCGCATAATTGTACTTCTAGAGGATATGAACGTGGATACGTAATTTTTTTCCTATGGGGTTTAGTTGCCGAGCTATACGCTTTTGAATAATTGACGAAAAGTTTTTTTTGGTAACGGATTCTGAGGTTCGAAAAAAATCTAACATACATTAAACATAATGATTGGTTTAGAAAATCAATTATTCTTTTTAATTTTGAAATTAGATTTGAAAATCAATTTTTTTTCCTGTGTGAAACCGGAAGTAAACACTTCAACTCGTTATTTGAATAACTTGGACCGTTAATTATGTTTATTTTAACATCAAAACAAAGCTTAAAGTGTATTTATTTCATGATAAAAAACTGTTAATTTTCTACACCAATCATTATGTTTAATGTTTTTGTTTTTGGACGAAAATGAAAAGAATATGTACATACATTGAGTGCAAAAAGTGCACGTGCGAGTATACGTTTTCAATGAAAAGCAATATTAAACGAAATATCATAATTATTTCATTATTTCTTTACACTATATATTTATTTTAAACCTATGAAATAAAATTTTATAAAAAAATACCAGTAAAAAAGTCAGAGACACTACACGCAAAGAGTTTTCGTACAGTTGGTAATATAGAATAGGAAAAATTACCAAATTATCTTAAGACATATTAAATAGAGGTTTTTAGCTTACGCTTAGTATTAATTAGGGATCCCTTTCGTTTTATTTATAGACTTTAAGCTTCTCGACATTGATTTGACATGGCTACTGGTTATATCAGCAGATTTTAAACTCCATTCTCCCTTTAGTGCTGATTTCAGGGTTGGCTTACTTGTAAGATTCTATTTTCTGACCCACCTGCCTAGGAGATAGGATTAATATCCGGGGGTTGTGAGGGTGTATGCAGTACAATGAGTGGATTATACAGGAGCTAAAGTCGAGGATTTGCTGTAGTATGCTTTGAGTTGCTATGGTGCATGAAGATATAATCGCCCAATATCCCGATTTTCTCTGAATTCGGAACTTAAATAAAATTGAGGACATTAACATAATATTTGAGGACCATTATATTCTCTATAAATAACTAACTTCCTACACCGAAAGCGCTTATACACCCCTCACACTAGAATATCATTTACTCCATGTTTCATCGTCGGGTATAAATTCTGCTTTTCCAGCTTTGCGTTCGCTATTTTCCATGCCGTATATTTTCGATTTAAGTTAAATATTTTATAATTACTCTCATCCGTGAATAATGGACATTCTCACAATTTTAGGGGCTTATTTTTGTACCTTTTCGCAAATTCTAGATGCTTTTTTCGGCACATGTTTCGTGTATTCGATATTCTCTGTGTTTATGAAATAAAACAGGTTGTTCTATAATTCACTAAACTATCGTACAAACTTTGATTGTCGCACTAATATCAGTATCACTCGCGTTACAATTAACTCACTTTGAAATATTTTTATTATTTATGTGTGTTTATTTTTTATATATTTTTCAGATGGCATCGTCAATGAGCTTGACCAGTTTAGAGGAATGTCTCGAAAAGTATATACCACAGGAAGAATTGAAGGAAGTTAAGCGAATTCTTTATGGAAGATCTGACGAGTAAGAGCTGATGAATCTTCTACACATCACATAATTCCATTTATTTAATGATTGTAGCAATTCCATCAAACTACCAGAAGAGATAAGCACTCTCTGTGCCAAAACTGGTTTCGAAGTCAAAGCCTTTTCAATTCCTGCCCAGAAAGAACAGCTTCGTGGTCCTCGTATTGTCCGTGTGGGAGCCATTCAAAACTCGATATTTTTAAAAACAACCGATCCACTTGAATCGCAGCGTCAAACCTTGTACGACAAAATCACGATTATGATTAAGGCCGCTGCTGCAGCTAAAGTTAATGTTATTTGCATGCAGGAAGCGTGGAGTAAGTTAATAAGGATGATATAGACTTTAATTACACGGGGTTTTTAACTGCATTTATAGCTATGCCATTTGCTTTCTGCACCCGTGAAAAGTTTCCGTGGTGCGAGTTTGCTGAAGACGCCAAGACAGGTCCAACAACCAAACTCCTTCAAACCCTCGCCGCCCAACACAACATGGTTATAATTTCACCGATTCTGGAACGTGATTCCGAACATAGCGACACAATATGGAACACCGCTGTAGTTATATCGAATCGTGGAAAATATTTGGGCAAGCATCGTAAAAATCACATACCACGTGTTGGTGATTTCAACGAATCGACATATTATTTTGAAGGAAACACGGGTCATCCAGTTTTCGAGACCGAATTTGGAAAAATCGCTATAAATATTTGCTATGGCCGTCACCATCCGCAGAATTGGATGATGTTTGGATTGAATGGAGCCGAGATTGTATTCAATCCATCTGCAACTGTTGGTGCATTAAGTGAACCGTTATGGGGCATTGAGGCTCGAAATGCTGCAATTGCTAATAGCTATTTCACGGTTGCCATAAATCGTGTGGGAACGGAAGAGTTCCCGAATGAATTCAGCTCTGGCGATGGGAAGAAACCGCATAAGGATTTTGGACCGTTTTATGGATCGACATATATTGCCGCACCGAATGGTGTGAGGACTCCGGTAAGTAATTGACTGTTAAGTTTCAATGTTTGCAATGAAGTTTTCTATGGTACTTGTAGGGAAATATACATTTTTATCGTTTTTAAATAGGTCGCGATTGTTTTCCCTACAAAAATCTTGGTCTTCAGTAGAAAATTCAGTATTTTGTTAGTCAAAAACTGGTTTGCTTTTTTTTGCTTGGAGGGCTTGCGTCAATAATATAACATTTTGGAAAAGTTAATTGTTTCCATGATTTGTTATTTGTTGCGCTCTCTATCGCAAACATTTTCGCAAAATAGTATTTCACCTAAATTTGGAAAGGTGTTGTTTTTAATTGTTTTCCCAGAATGTATTGACCTGTACCTGTTTCTCATCAGGACGCACTACAGTAATGGCTTCAAACTAAAATTTTTGTTGTTGCTGAAGGCTAATATCATATTCCTTGAATACGTAGCATGCGAAAAATTGGCAGCAGTTTTTTCTGCCGAAAAAATCCGCAATATTTACATTCAAACAATTGACACCAAAAATCATTTGGATGCAAACTTCCGCGCGAAAATTTGCTACATATTTCGGAACACCACCGCCACTTGATTGGCTGTCTTGAGCAGATAAAGCGATTGAAGTACCGTTTTCGTTTGTGGTGTGTCATTTCAGAGAGCTGGGTCTGAGAAAAGATGGAGTGAAAGTTGCCTACTTGCATTGACTCAATAGGAATTGAAAATTAAAGAGAGAAAAAAAAACTATATGGATATGTTAAGATGCAAAAGATTATTCCTAAGAAAAACTTTGAAAGCGTGTAACGTCGGCTATAGAAGACCAAACTGTAGATCATTGTGGTACCTAAGTAAACGCAATTCAAATTAAGTATCTTTGTGCAGAAATTGGACACTAAGCACAAAAAAATAACGGAACGGAATCGTGGAAACGGAAAGGTCAGATTCAATTATCCTATAAAACAATTTAGAGAGGGGTCACTCATCCAGGAAAAGTCTTCGTGATTCGAAGAAAAATGTAGGAAGCTGGAATTCAAAGAACAAGGTACGAGTAAATTTGCGGTGAATAGACCACACCGCATTGTTTAAACACACGTAATGAAGACACCAGACTTGACAGCAATATTCAAGGACACTGCGTACAAAGGAAAGAAAAAGTGGAAACATTAACGAAGCTTCGAAACATTAACGAAAACTTTAGAGGATCTAATTATGAAACCTGATAATTTAAAGGCGTTTTCAGTCATGTATAAAATATATTTATCGAATTTAAACTTTGAATCAAATATTACTTCAAGATCTTTTAACTTATCAACAACAATAAGAGAATAGCCAAAAATAGAATAGGAGAGTATTAAAGAAGACGTTTTAAAGTAAAGAACATTGTGTGTCATTTCGCTATGTTCAAAGTGTGAGCAATGGCAGCGCACCAAGTATGTATGTAAAGTATTAAGATCGTTTTGTAAAAGCATACATTCATATAGTGATTCGATCACTCGAAACATTTTGAAATCTTCAGCACATAAAACACAAGAAGAATGGATTAAAGGAGGGAGATCGTTTATGAACAATAGAAAAAGAAGAGGACCAAGGATTGAACCTTGCGGAATATCTTATGCAGGCTAAAAGGGAATCGGAGTGCAGCCATTGACAAGTGCAACCAAAGATGTAATAGGTAAACCAGGATAGGAGAGGGCCAGCTATGCAATAATAATTAAAAATTTGAAGAAAAAAGGTTATGGTTGACAGAGTCCAAGGCTGTAAAAAAGTCAGTATATAGTACGTCACATTGCCTTTGAAGGTCAAAAGCTTACGCGATCCCATGCGTGAAGGAGAGAAGGTTGTTTAAACTGGATTTGCCTTTGATAAAACCGTGCTGCTCATAAGTTAGGGTAGGTTGGGTAAAAGAGTAAACTCTCTTGTAGGCAAGCTTCTCAAGGGTCTTGCTAAAATAAGGAAGTAGGGAAATTTGACACTTCGTCAATGCCAAGGCCATGAAAGAAAGATAACCAATTAATTCTATTTATTTCAATCGCCATACCACTTAAATTAGCTTTGTGAAAGTTAAATCGTACTAAGGAAAGGATTTTGTTCCTCATGGAACAAAGTGAAAGAAACGATGACGTTGTTGATGAGATACTACGAGGATTAGTTAGGATGATAGTCGAACAGGCAGCTCCCAATCTGGAGTAGCTAGGCTAAAATCACCAGATAGTAGAACGTAAGCAGTAAGAAGAGAGTTCTGCAAGGAGATATCCGTCTTTAAAAAAGAGACCCTATGTGCCTACTTCTTTAAATAATACTTTCAAAATTGAAAGAAACTTTGAAAGAAAATATGTATATACAATTTCATTATATTTTTATTATATTTTTAGGGTCTATCACGAAATCAAGATGGTCTCTTGATTGCTGAAATAGATTTGAATTTATGTCGTCAAGTGAAAGACTTCTGGGGCTTCCCAATGACACAACGTCTACCACTTTACGCTGAATCTTTAGCCAAAGTTTGCCAATTGGATTTCAAACCACAAATAGTTCACGAATCAGATAACAATTGATAGAAACAATTGTTTATTATCATTGAAGATATGAATATGTATATAAAAGTTGCATTTATGTATATACATTAAATAAAACAAAAATCCAAAAATATTCGTTCTTTGTTATACATTTATTAATTATTGTCAAATTTGAATAAATACAAACATTTCTTTTGTTCATTCTGGTGTTGTCACATGGATAAAATTAAAGGAAATCATTATAGTTTATTTGTTGATTTAAAATTTACAAGTTTAATGATTTTAAAATTGTTGTGAATAACATGTTAAAGAAACCGTTTCCGGGTGAATACAGAACTTTTTGATTTGACTGTAAAAAAGAGTTTCAAAAGGGTTTCCGATGAATGTTTTATGAGTGAAGATATAGTTAAAAGATATTACCACGAATCTATTTGCTTATTTGAATGTGTTATAGCCAGGTTCGAATGCCACTAATTTGGTTGAATGCGCATTTTCGCAGCATTTGTTTGTATTTTCATGTAAATTGAAGTTTTTGAAAAGTGAACGGCGAAACTACTAGTTAAAAGAAGGTTTTGAATGTATATCGTGATTTATTACATTCTGATTTCTGACATTAATTTCAGTTAGGTAGGTTGTATATAAAGCTAATATTTAGTTTGGTTTGGTTTAACATTGCAAAGCAGCATGAAGTTTCAATACAAACTAAGGAGAATTTATTTAGCGGTCGCTTGACAATTTTTATTCTTACTCAAAGGCGATCTTCTGAAAATTCGTGCATCTTCCTCTACTTGAATTTTCATTCATATTAATAATTTGAATTTTCATTCATATTAAAATTAAAATTTTACGGTCCCAGGTCTAAAAGAGTAAACATATTTGGTCTAAAAGAATTAACATAAAACTCTTAAAATAACGTTTTGTAAGAGTATTACATTTAATTTGCAAATGACATTTTAATCCACTAATTTTTAATTCTGAAAATTAACTAAAATATTGAGATATTAAATTTAAATGTTACATTTGACACTAATCTGTACATTTTCTTTGCTTTTAGACGTGAACAATACCAATTTATTCAGATTACTATTCAAATTAATTTCTGTCTTTATTTCATTTATATTTTTACAGTATAGATTATAATTTTTGATTAAATTTATATGGATGCTAATGACCATAACAAAAATATATTTGTATTTTTTTCTTTTACAAATCTGATTTGCAATTATTTTCTTCGCTTTGTTTGCTGCATAAATACCCATCGAAACTAATAACAAGGAACAATCTGGCAACGACGGGATATTTGGTGTTTGGTATTCATTTTTTTGTTTGGTATTATTACGTAAGTTTCTGGTTTTAAGCGAATTTTAATGTTTTGCAGTGGGATTGTTACAAATTTTATTTTCTTACTGATTTAGATGAAATTTTTTTTAGAACTATAGTCCTTTGCTGGGCAAAAAGTAAATTAGATCCAACTTTTTTAATGTGTACGGACTTATAATTTTAAAAACTATTTTGAAATGTTGCACTATTGAAACTAAAAAAATGCATATAAGATACAATTCTACTGCGAACAGTTTTTATCAGAGGGAATATTTTAATTGATAGATGGAAAATGTATGCCAGTTAAAAATTAATGTCAGCTCAGAAAAATCCTTTTCAAGTTTTTTTTCTCTCGAGCTGCCATCTTGTATTCAGGTTCATATTTTCACATACACATATATTATTTTTTTAACCCTAAATTTCATATTTTGGTATTTTGGAGTTGTGTAGTTTTTGTAGAAGGATGTTATCATCTTCTTAATATCAATGCATGATTAGGTATTGCAAAACAATTAGGCAACATTTAACGTGCGATTTTGTTTGTTTGTCTTACTGAACCCACGATATTGGCACCCACAGTGGTTCTGTTTCGGCACGCTGAACACAATTAACAAGCTTTTCCATAGCAGAAGCCAGATCACCATTTACGATTTCTTCATCGAAAAAGTGTCCATAAAGAAAATCTATTCGTGCCGCTGAATGTAGCATATCCTGGAATTCTTCATCCTGAAAAATAAGAAAAATGAGTCGGGAATCAAAATCAGTATTAACGCATAGTTAAAAACTGATAGGAAAGACTGGAAAAACATAATCCAAAAGAAAGCAAGATAAGAAGTAAAACCATAATTTGGTTTACCGTAAATTCCCTAGAATTGGTTTCACCAAATGTTGATTTAGCTCGAGCTGTTGTTCTAGTTTCCTTGAGAACTTCTATCTCTGGAGGTTTTACGTGTATTATAAAAGGTTTGAGTTGCGGTGTGCGTAGTGCTTTAATAGCTTGATAGTGCGGACTCAGAATACACACGCAGCCAGCATTCACTATTGATTTGACACTTTCACCAGATGTACCATATAAATGTCCTTTGTATTCACCGTACTCAATGAATTTGGCATTGTTTATGTCAGCTTCCATCTTATCACGTGACACAAAAATGTATTCACGTCCAGGCACTTCGCCGTGACGCATTGGCCGAGTTGTATCTGGCGAGGAAATAATAAGGGTACTCATGAGTATGGTAAAAATATTGAAAAAATAGTATTCAAAAAATTTTATAAGTAGTTGAAAAGGTCAAACTGTATATGTTGGATTGGAATTGTTTTTGCGGGATGATTAAAATTGAAAAATTTTTTATTTACATTAAAAATTTTATTTGACAAAGTGGTTTGGAAAGTATGCACTGATTCTCATCAGACACCAGCAAACAGTGCATACTTGACTGACTTGACGACTTGACCTTCTTGTCTATAGATCAGCATAGACAACGTATATCGTCTCTAAAGCTTATCAAAGCAGAGAATATTGATACGGGAAACTCGATCGTTTTGCGGAATAAGCCTCGGAAGCCGAATCAAATTGGAATTGTTGTTGTCTAACAAAAATAAGGCATCCATTTGCCACTTACGTCAAAAAGAAACAACGATAAAAACATTTAAATAATTGATGATGAGGTAGAAATAAGAAGCTTATGTGCTTGTACGAGATTGCTTGATATTCTCTTTCACTGAGGATAGATTACTGCTTCTGGTTGATACTTCAGCATACAGAGTTCCCGATGCCACTAATTGCTAACTTTGTACAATGTTAGGATGACAGTGGACTAACCAAAGGAGAGGAGATGTGTGAAGAACGGAGACTTGTACGGAAACTCAGAGAACCACAGTGCTCTGGATGCATAAAATTCCAATTTCGATACTTTGAGGTACCCGGAGGTGCCAAATTTAAGACCTTAAGCCTGGTTCCAAAACATTTCAACTTTTTTTAACGGAACACTAATGCTAAGAAATATACTGTATATACTCTTAATATAATATTATACTTCTCATACGCATCTCGTATTGACATCACTGCAATATCCATACCACCACGGTATCATACCAAATCAGGAATATACGAGATGGGTGAAGAAGTATGAAAATTAAAAATGAAAATTTTATCCCGTAGAGCCGATGATTTTAGTTTTACTCAATGTAATATCTATACCATGGTTTCAATACCAGCAGTATTACATAACATAAAATAAGCTTTGGTTGTACACATTTTCGCGATTCGACGAATGCAGAGCAAGTCTTTCTTAGCTCAGCGGCGCCACATAGGAGAGTTGTTTTGGGCCAGCTCTCCAATTCTATGATAAGAAAATATGTGAGTTTCTTTATGATGAGAAAACCAGGCTGCCATGATGGAACAGGGAGCTAAAAAAAACTCAGAAGAGCCACAAGAACGACGTTCAACCGGACCAAAATTACGAGTATATTAAACTGGGATAGTACTCCAAGAAGATTGCCAGGGTACAGAAAGCTCTGTCCAAAGGCCAAAAAGGGCATATAGGACTACTTAGATCTCCAGATGAATGGATGACGACCATCTTTGGAGATACATCGGCAGTGCTGCTTAGAACACATTTTGTGCGGTGCAAAATTAAAGGCCGTGGTGGGGATCTCAGCTGCATACAAAAGTCGTGGAGACTTGTGCGAGTTGTGTTCATCACTAAGGGTGGCAACGAACCGGCCGAATCACCAGGATCATACAGGCCAATAAAAGGCCCACATGTCTTTCATATTGAAGACCATGGAGAAGCTGATTGATTTATACATCTTCTGGTAAGGATGCCACTTCACAAATTTCCCTTTGTCTACCAAAAGGCAAATCTAGTATATTAGTTACACATAAGTTGGTATAAATAATAGAAAAGGCATTGGATGTCAAGGAAATCGCACTATCCGTTTTCGCTAACTTTTGACTACGCAAGGCACGGCTCACTGTACCACCCTCTCCAGAGGAGGGATGTCCTTCAAGTAGTAGCAACCTGCCGAGTTAAATATAAAGGTATCGAAGTATATTTGCGGACCTGTGAGAGGCGAAGCTGAGGTTGGATACTAGGAGGGGATGTCCAAAGGGAGGGGAATTCTAAAACCCCCCGGCTATGGTCGCTATTACTTGCTGATCTTGTCGTAGCCCTCAATAATAAGGGCCCAACTACTCTCCTCTATTCGGGCGACATAGCAATATAATATTAGGCTAACACTTGGATACCTTGAGATCTTGAATCCAAATACTCTCAAAAGAATCAACCCAATCGTGTGTGGAAGAAGGTTGATTGAAAAATCCTCAGAAAACTAGCATAGTAGCATTTACAAGAAAAGAAAAATGGAGATAGGAACCCTAAAAAAAACATCAAAAATCATCAAAACAAATCGACACTGAAGGCCAAAAAGGCGCTCTGAGTGACAAAACAAATGCTTGGACGCAATTGGAGACTGTTTCCAAGGTAGATGCTCTGATCATGCAAACAAACTGTGAGACCAATCATTCTATATGGAGCTGCAGTGTGGTGGAAGAAAATCACACAAAAAGCTGTTGCTAAAAGCTTCGAAGGATTGCCTGTCGCCAGATTACAGAAGCAATGAGCTCCACCTTGATGCCAGAAATGGAGGGCCTTATGAACCTGTAACTGCTAGTCCCAATTCAGGACGAAGCAGCAAATCATGCTATTAGCCTACAAGAGGTCTGCGGGTACAAATCAGGCCCATAATCAAAATGTTGAACTTCAACGATCAAACGAAGACCAAAGCTGTCTTCTGAAAGGAGTTCAAGGTCACAATTCTATAAAAAAAAGTGGTATATGGATGGTTCAATGATGAATTGTGGATTAGGTGCAGGGATCGCAGTATCCAAGTGCGAAATGCATTACCCTCTCCCAATGGAGGTCACCATCTATCAAGCAAAATTATCTACCAAACATAGATTCACAAATATAATAAGGGAAACTAAATGGGTTAGAATTAAGATCCTATCCAATAGCCAATCGGCTCTCAGCACTATCAATTGCGGCCACATAAATCCAGCTATATTCTTACAGGTGAATTATTAGGATATTCTTACAGGTTCTAAATGAAATAGGGTTGCAGAACGGCCACGAATTGATATGGATCCCCGGCCATGAGGGGCACCAAGAAAACGAGGAAGATGATACCTAGGCCAAAAAAGAAGCGAGAATACCCTTCACTTGTCCTACCTCTTGCTGGTGCTTTACAAAGGCAGACACGGACAAGGGAATCAAAATATGGTGCAAGAAAAATATCGGAAGCTACCGACTTGATCTTGAGGGTTTGAAGCACTCAACAAAATATCTTGACTTTGATAACAAAAGAGCAAAAGAAGCAATAGCTCTCCGTAAAAGAGGCGTAAGAGTATTGTGGAGCATTGACTAGCCAGCCACCTTCTTTACAGAAAGTACCTCCACAGAAGTAAGAAGCGGGACGACTGCTACAGATACTGTCGAGAAACGGCAAAATGTGTAGAACATCTTCTCACACACTGCCCAGTACTAGCGAGACGAAGATTAAAGCTCTTTGGCTCGGCTCTTCCCTCCTTCAGGTGATAACAGACGTCTTGCCAACGACAATACCCAGGTTCATAAGGAGCCTGGATGTCTTGTAGGTTGTAACGCAGAGGAGGAACAACATACCCAGAAGGTCGCAATGCTACTGACCTTTGGAACCCACACCATGCCATAAGAATCAAACAATGTGAACAGTGCGTGGTTGTGAAATGTTGTTTCCTTGTTGGAGAGAATACAACAGAAACTGTTGTGATGTTAGAACAGAGCTTACAACGTTCTTTGTACGAATGGGTTTCTCAGTGAAACCAAAGAATTTGGTGATACTGGGAAAGTAACAGCTTAAAGGAGTTTGAGTGTAAACCCAATGTATCTAACATTCGTATATTTCTAACAACTGTAACGTAACTAACGCTGGGGCTTTTCTGGAGCTACTGGAAGCATTTATGCATATTCAATAGTCATTTAGTCCAGGCATTCTTTGAGTTTTTTTAAAGTGAGGTTGAATAATAGCAATATAATATTGTAACTGACACCAAAATGCACCACCTGACCAACAACAAAAACAAATACTTACATGGTACAGGACTTCTAAACTTTTCTGGATCTCTTGCCATCAATCGTCTCTTCAGCTCGTTACGTCCAACTCCGGGTGCACCGATAAGTACAATCGGCCGATAAGTTCCAGGTCTTGGATATAATTTGGCAACTTCTTCGTACGTTGCGATCATTTCGCGATCGAAATCATCGTTTTCGGCTAAGTCGTACATAATTTTTTTAATTTTTGGTCCACGGCATGATGACGTACTACTACTAGAGTTTAAAATCGGGGAACCAGGTGGGGTCGTGCAAATGGACGCACACGAGCCTTTTATGATGTTTTGGTTAGTTGAATTTTTGTTTTGATGATTGGTAATTTGGTTGATTTCGCATAGGAAGACGATAGCATGCAGCGATTTGAATTTAGTTGATGAATGCGTTATTTAGATTGTCCAAAATCAGGATGTTTTCATACATTAATAGTTGAATTTCAAAAAGGCGAAGGATGTGATGAAGATATTTTGAAGTTTTCATTGAAAAAAGAAAGTCATGCATCAGTAAAGTGAATAGCATTGATAGTGATTATGAAAGAATTGGGTTTGGCTTCAATGAAAATATAGACTGTAGATTAGCTTGCCATGTGATAGTCAAAGGAAATAAATGAACGCAATATAATTCTGTAAAATTATCTCATAAAATCTCACTTTTTGTGTCTTGATTATTTGTTTCTTTTTGTGTCCTGTCATGGATGATACGACGTTCTTGCAATGCTCTACTCGGGATGAGTCCGGCTCGTGCTGTTCGTTCTGATTCTTTTCTTGCTTGCCACCAGTAAGCATCATCCTGGAAATGCAGTTATCAGTTTAACGATTCCTGAACTCATATTCAAATTCAAAATACTACTTGTGACACTATGTGTAAAATATCACTACGTTCAAATGCTAGTCCGGCTTCCTTGCAGGGAATATACGGATCGTTTTCTGGATTATAGTCGAAATGCGCTCTGACTCGAACCTTACTCTCTCGCTGCCCAGACTTACCATCTGACGGAACAAGCTTGAATGTGATGGTTCCTTCTGAGTTGTGCTGTAAAGGAATCGAGCTATTGCAAACGGATAAGTATGTTCACCAAAAGGTCTCACCAAAATCAAAAGAACATCGCCTGGTGTTTTGCCTTCGACATTAATTCCATTCACTTCTATAACTTCATCACCAACATGAATTAGTCCTGAACGATCAGCCGCTCCACCATGCATTATCCTAGCTATCACTATTTTACCAGTTTCTTCATCGGTTTTGATTGTAGCACCCTGAAATGTTTCGATGAAATTTGGAATTAAAGTGTTTAATGAGGTGTGGAAAATTAAGGTTAGCTAAGAAAAGTTGATACATCATCAAAGTTCTTATACTTGTGATCTTAAGAGCAACGTCACAAGTGGATTGTGTATGTGCGTTTTTGAACAAAGAACAAGATGTTCAGGAAATGGACATTCAACTGACACATATGAGAATTATAGTAAAGAGTGACGTAAAATAGGAATGTTGCATAAACATTTTGGAGTTTCTATATTGATTTTTACTGTTTCGCTAAAGGATTTTTTGGACAAGACTTTTGTTGTGTGTATGAACGATTATATGTTTGGAAACTGCATAAAAACTAATCTAGTAAAATAGGACTTTAATGCAAAGTACTATGGAATTAATGACTTAAAAGATTCAAGCCTGATTTTTGAAATTTTCAAACGCCTAGTAGCTCTTGTTTTGCTCGGTTCGATTTGAAGCTGAAACAAATTGTTGTTCCGCGAAAAATCTTATGAAGGGAAAAATGCGATACTCAGCTGTTATAAAATGATTGAATATCTAATTATTAGAAATGTTTATCTGTAATATCGGACAAATAGGGGTGAATCCGATATAAAGAATATAGTTCGAATATGTGTAAGATTACATTTTTTTACCTGAATTCAGCAAACCAGTTTTTATTTCAAATCTGCTTTTTACTTTTTAACTTTTTTTTTACTGGTCAAAAATACTGTTTAAACATATCATTTTCTACTAATCAATATATCTAATTTTCATCACAACATCAATAAATTTACTTACAACTATCGGTTCCGCACTTTGTGCTCCTGCCTTTTATCAGGTTATTGAAATTTTATTTTGTTTGGTTACATTTCGTTTTCAGTTATTAGTATTTCGGTTACATATATTTTTGTTATTTGAATTGAGCAATATTAGTATCACAGTAGCAGCAAATAAATTTGATAATAAAAGAAAAAAAAGATATAAGAAATTTATAGTCTTTCAATTTTGATAAAGTATTTATGATATCTTTTGGAACGAGATGAATAGTTCGATGGATGAATGATTTTATTCTAAAGAATGATGAATGATATTAAAGCTATTTGATGAGAGCTGTGTATTTTTCTAGTAATCGAAATGAAATTAGCAGCGAAAATTGTTTAAATCGGAGTAGTTAAATTAGTTCACGTCGTGAAAATCACTGAAAACCATTTTTCGATATTTAATTTTTATTTTGGAAGTACAAATATGATAACGTCTTTTTTGAATGGATGTTGCTAGCCGTGTTACTTGTATTTGTTTCATCTGGCAGCACTTGTATTTGGCAGGTGTGATAGTAAACTTTACTTCTTATTGTATGGCATTTTTTTATGAGGGTAACCAAGCTCTTTTTTGACACTGTTGTTAATGGTGAATTGAAACAAAACATCGTTTGCTGGAAACTTTATTGCATTGTTTCATTACTACTGTGGGTGCTGTGGAAACGTTTCGTTTGCTTCCAGAAAATTATGGTGTGCATGCTCTTTTGTAAAAATGATGATGATAAAAACGATGATTCAATGTAGATTCATCTCAAGCACAATTAGTGCAAGGGCCTTTCCGAATTGACATCTTCGCCTTCGCCTTCAGTTTGTTATAACAGAATGTGACGTCAGATCAAGTCGAGCCAGTCCAAATTCGGTTATCTATGTCTTGGCATTGCTCTCATGTACAACAGTTGACGAAGTCACGTTCTGATTTCAATTTCCGTTGGTTTGATGGTGTTTTGAGGCAATGTTATGAAGCAAAGCCATAGATTTCGGACACCTCGTCTTAAACTGCTTCAAACTGTTAGAATAGCTCAGCTACTCTGCTGACGTCACAACCTGCCGTAATAAGCTGAAGATGAGGAAATGCCCCAAGTATTAAATGATACAAAACGTTTAAAAAAGGTGGAAATACATTGGCTAGCATATGAATTAACAAGAAATAGATATTGAACGTCAAAAAATCACTTGCAAAATGCTGCTTGAGATACAAAAACGAAGTCATGTATTCTCCAGTTATTGCATGATCAGAGTGATATTTTTTCCGATCGATACAATCAGCTATTTCTAAAGTACGGCTGACTTTCTTCAAAAGTGTCGAAATTTGGCTGAATAATACGATCGCATCCACAGAACCAATCTTCTACAGAGAGGCAGTCTGTGAATTGCCTGGAAGTTGGTTGAAGATTGTAGTTTCTAATGGAGGATACTTTGAATATGTTTGAATTTTATTCTGCTGAGAAACTTAGCTATGGAAAAAGAGCAGAATCATATTTGTGTACCCAATAAAATATTTTAGTATAATAGTTTTGAGGGCAAACTTTTTTCATTAGTTCAAAGTTCAAATGGAATACTTGGTAATATAAATTCTCATTTTCTAAAAAGTTTATTAAATAAGAATAGTAACTCATTTTAAAAGTAGTATTTCTCAAATCATCTGCAAAGTGTTTTCAATCATTTTTACCTTTGATCTCTATTTACATTCTAAATTGACTGACTATAGCAACATAGATACGCTAGTACTCAAATTAAAAGCAACCTCTAGTGAAAAAAGCATAAATGCACACGTAATTACGATGAAAGATGATTGAATGAGCTCAACTTAATGACATGACTAAAAGCGTTTTTTTTCTCTTACCAATGGTTCGTTACTTTTTACTAATTGAACTATTTTAATGGTCTCTTCATCTTCATCCATTTCCATTGGAATCTCAGGTAAGTGCGGGTAAAAGTCCTTTTGGGCGATGGCATCGTGCGCACATAAAAGACTCTAGATTATAGGAAATAAGGGTTTAGTTCGTTTCAATTAAGATTAATGAGCTTAACTAAATTAAGAAGAAGTAAAAGTGTTCTGTAATAAATTGCAATTCACAAAAGTTGTCCATGCTAGAATCTTAAACAGAGTCTGGTGTATGATAAAATATAGCATGTCAAATTGTATTGTCAGAAATTCCTTTAGTATAATTTATTTAGTCTCTCTACCACTACAGTTGACGTCTATTGTGGCTACTTTTCGCTCATAGACCCGCAAATAAGCAAACATTTTAGTTTCCTTCCAATTCTTTCTATTTCACTTTACATACTATACCTGTATATGAGGATTTTGCAGTAAGTGAAATGCTTCTTTACAAACAGGTGATAAATGGGATCGTGTCGATAAAAGTTCGAGAACTTCGATCAGGACCTAAAATTGAATATTCATTTATAGTTGATAAAATATTTATATATCTATATATTTAACATATGAAGTGCTTACTTGCATTGATGTCGATAATAAAGGTGCTAGTCGATCATCTTTACCGACTTTTGCTACTTTACTATGTACATTTACTAAGGCATTTAGTTCTTTCGATTCGAGTAGGCCTCGAAGAAATTCGATTTCTTGTGCATCGGTGAGACTTTCAGCATCTTTTAATGATGTTAATAGTTTTGATAGGGCTACGGAAAGACATAAAAAAATGGAAAGTCAATTAATGAATTTGCGAAAAAAGGGTTAGAAGCAGTATATTCTATATTTAATTAAATTTTCTTTCCATGCTTTTAGAAGTTATGCAGTGCTGTCTCAGTTTGTGTTCTAGTTTTTCCACAGGTATTAATAGGAATCAGGCCGTAGGACTGAGGAGATTTATGTATTGGTTTTGCACACAATTGTAGTCTCACGATATGTGCATAGTAGTTGTAGTCTCACGATATGTGCTAATTTTTTTTTTCAATTTTGAATATTTTGAAATGTTGCTAAAGAACCATTTTTATCTATTGTAGTGAGTCTACAAATTCTAAAGTCCTTACTCTAAAAGCCGTCATGCTCTTCCAAACCATAGCGCCACGTCCACCATGTTTTATTTTATGAAGTCAGCTCTGTATATCCCATTCTGCACCTGTAGCTCTCGTCGGTAAACAGAACTTGTTCCCAGAAACTTCCTGGCTTATTGATATGCAAAAACGAAACGCTTTTTGTGGCTAATTTTAGTAATGTACGCTTTTCTGCTTGCAGAGTAACCAGGATATCTGGCTTTTCTGATAATATTTCTAATTGTTGCATAGTTTATTTGTTGGTTGTGCTCCTCCTTAAAGCCTGTTACTGTTTTCATCTGTTTACTGTCAGTCCTTGTTAATTCAAATTGGTATTTAGTAGCTGCGAGATTGTATGACCCTAACATGATTTTGGTTTATTCTGCAGGTTTGAGTTAGTCGTCATCTGCACATTACAATTTGCAGCAAATTGGATTACTTAATCACTTGAATATGAATGGGGATATTTGAATAGAGGAAGACTGGTCCATCATTACCATCATTGCATCTCATTACCATCATTGTTCTTATGACCGGGAACCCAGAATATTTGGACTCTTCTGTTGTTGTCTAGCCTGTTCAGGGCCTGAACACAGCGAACACCTGTGCTAGACATCAACGCTTTTTCTACAACCTTACTGTTTGAGAAAATGTTGATCATAGCACATTGACATATACCAGTTCTGTGGCTTTCCGTATCGTAAATACCTTAGACTGGAAATTTTAGACTTCTACAGTGATTAGCTCGAAAGCTGCTTCTATACCGCAGTATGCAAAGTATGCTGCAGCGTTTACTCCGGCAGCTATTTCGGGCCCGTCAGTGTAGATGCTAAGGACTACTGGGCTCATTTGTTGATTTTATTCCTTCCCATCTCTTACGGTCGCTGATTTCTTCGCTCGAAGCAAAGAGTGGGGAACAATTAATCAGTGTTCCGGCGTACTACTGCTCAATACTACTGTAACTAAACGATCTTGACTCGTAGTGTTCTTATTGCCTGAGCCTAACAACGGTGCATCTATCAAACAGGTAAAGTGGGTGAAGATATAGCAGGACATTCAACGCAGGCAAAAGAGTCATCGTTGAAGCACCTGTCAAGAGCGGCCAACCGCTGAACTGTGTTCCCTTGTCAGTAAAAGTAATTTTATCCATTGCCGACCACCAGACTAGGCAACCTTAAGCTAAGATTGGTCTTGCTATCACCGTATATATCTAATTCATTAGAGCAGGACTTAGACCCTATGTCTTACCCCTATGTCCTCTTGCTGGCATAAATCGTGTTGCTTTACTCTTTCCTCTAAATTCACTTTCCATGTGAACTTGCTGTCAAGAAAATGAACCAAATACATAGTGTGTAACTTGAGACCTACTCTAGCGCCACCCAGCCTGATTGGGCATATTTCAGGAATCTGGTATTTCCTAGTGACGAGTCAGAGTCAGTTTTAGCGGAGCCGATGACAAGGATAAGATATTCACACACTCATCAACCAGCCGCAGAGCATATTCGATGAGCTGAGCTAGGGTATGCGAGAATCTACCTGAGATTATAATGGTAGTGTCATCGCTTTACAATTGTTTTTGTGAACAGGTTCTACAGGAGAGGAGATAGAACTCCCCTTTGGGGTGGGCCTCTTTGAACCTCCGTTGAATGTTGGGCTTCTGCGTATAGCACTGATATGATCCTTTGCTTAAGGGGTTAGTCCACTGTTAAACTGCTCCAAATGAACGTTTTTTTAAACAGCTACCAAAAAAAAAATTCAAGATATCGATTTGAAATTTTACATACATCTTTATTGAAGTTAAAAGTTAACATTTTCATTGGAAAAATTATTAGAAAACAAAATGGTGACCACCCCAATGGATCGCCGCAGCACCGCCGAGAAAAAAGCAAATTGCGCCTCGTAAATTCCTGGACAAAATAAGCATCTGTGAACAAAATACCAAAAATATTTCATTACTTTTGAATATCAAGGACTGCACGGGCCTAAATTTAGAGCCCTAAGACGATTAAAAAAAACTTGGTATACTTTTGAATATTGGTTATGCAGTTTTTCGCGTTTTTTCAATCACAAACATGTTTCCCAAATCGTCAAAAAATTTTTTTTGTTCTAAATTTAGGCCCGTCCAGTCCTTGATATTCAAAAGTAATGAAATATTTTTGGTAATTTGTTCACAGATGCTTAGTTTGTCCAGGAATTTACGAGGTGCTGCGGCAATCCATTGGGGCAGTCGCCATTTTGTATTTTAATAATTTTTTCCAATGAAAATGTTAGCTTTTAACTTAGCTAATATTAGCTAACAGTAGCGTAGCTGTTTAAAAAAAAAGTTCGTTTGGAGCAGTTTAACAGTGGACGAACCCCTTAAGCATTTTGCTTATCCAGCTGCATATAGCAGGATAGGTGTCAGTTGCGCGAAGACTCTCTATAATGGCTATTGCATGCACATTATTGAAGGCGCTTCCGATGTTCAGCTCAATGTCTTAGCTTAATGCGAAGTTCTAACAGTCTTTCTGAAACTTTGAGGAGGAAGGAAGCTAGGCTAACTGTTCTGTAATCCTTCAGATACGCATGGTTAGTTTTACTTGCGTTTGGAATAAATAAATAGTGTAAATAAATAGTGAGCATTCCTGTCTTCTGGAACATGGCAGGTCGAGCTCCATACGGTGCCGATTGTCGGCTTGGTGCCGATTGTCGGCTTAGCATATTCATTTAATATGATGGAGGCTGGGAAATGAGTATCTGCGAGCGTCTCAAAAGCTGCCAAGCTAAGTCCGGATTATATTTAGTTTTTTTTTCACAAAAACTCGGTTTTCTCTTTCTGTTAATAATTTTGAATGTCCAGATCGATGCTTGGAGACAAGATTTTCTGCCAACTTTCCGCAAAGCTTACCAGTACTTTTTGAACAGATGAATATGGCTTTTACCTTCTTCCTCTAGCTTTACTGTTAAGTTTTGCATGTCAAAAGATGTATATTTTGTCCAACTTGGAATCATTTAGCTTTTTAACTTTGATTTCTTTGATTCTTTGAGTCTGCAATATTAACTAGAAAACTGATAAAAAATCACACTAAACCAATCGAATTTCCAGAAAAATTGAGCCAAAATATCAATGTGCGTAGACTGTTTTCACTTTAATTTAGGAGTTCCAATTAAATTAACCTTGTATTAACTTAAAAATTATAAATGTTTCAAAAATTATAAATATCTTCTAAATAAAATGAGTAGGAGCGTGGTCATTTATGGCATCTTTTGTGTGGATTCTTGTAAACTTCCTGGACACATTCATGGGATCACTAGGGAGTTCATGAAGATAGGAGGGATCAAAGTTTTGTGGGCAATCCATGGCCTGGTTGCAAGTATCTGGGTGGAAAGAACGATGTCAAATGAACAACAAAAAAGCCTTTTCTGCCCCATTTATAAAAGGAGGTAAATTACAAGGGCATCTGAAAACTTTAGAGCATTCCGTGATTTTGGCAATTGTAGGAGGCGGAAATTTCTACTTTCGTTACTAAAATATTATTTGCCAGTATTTAAATTATGTTAAATAAATCCTGCTCAACGATCCGTCGGTCTACCATCAAGGCAACTCGAGCTTATTGAAAAACTGCTATTATTTCGTCAGCTTTAATGGTATATGCCAAGGCTATGTGCATAGTAGTTGGGGCTATGTTACATAGGAGCTGAGACTATACGCAAAGTAGAAAAGACCATAGTCAAAGGAAAATTTAAAAAATTATAAATAATACCCTTAGACGCCTTTACGCTGTGGATTGCCTTTATTCCCTTGATGATCAATTAAATCGATCAAACAAACATGTGAGTAAATGGACAAGTAAAGCAGGCTACTAAGTATTTACTTCTTCATGTTAAGTACATATTTACATCTTCATAGATACTAATTTTTTAGGAGTCCACTTATTTAGAAAATGATGATTGGAATTTTCAAATTTGACAAAGTTCCTTGAGAAAATAGGTGTCTAATTCTTTTGCTCCAGGACCTTTTTCTATAATTGAAGTAAATTAAAACTAATTCGAACAGGGGCTGATTAATATGTAGATTGATACATTTTGGTAACATTAGTTTATTTTGAAAAGAACTGATGCTTCTAGACTTTTTCGGATCAAACAGACTTCATTTAGGCGTTTGAAAAGAGCTTTGACGATAGGCGTGATCTGTGTAAGTCTATAGGATCTAAATTCACGATTGAAAATCAAAGTTATTTATCCACTTTGTATTAACTTAATTTTCGTTCGTTTCGAATAAATGAAACTAACTTTAGCTTCCGTACACATTAGTCCCTAAAGCGTTTGCGGTTCGCATGCAGTAGCATCCAACCTAAATTAATTCAACCAACGTGCATGTGAATCGCACGTACTCTATGCACATACTCTAGTGCTTGTAAAATCAATTAAAGTGACCTGGAATAACCTTAACATTCTATAAATAAGTAATTAAAATGACATCCTTTATCGTCGCTATCGCCGTGCTCTAATTTGATAGTCTCATCCGAAACTTTTAATAAAAGACTTCATGAAATCAAGACTTGATGGTCATTATCTGACATCTTTAGCTTGGTCACGTAAGACCAGAAAACTCCCCTTTCGAAGAGTAACGGAGTATGGATGTATGTAGGTTTGTGCACATGCAAGCATGAATCGCAAACATATACACACACATGTGGCAAGATAATGGTATCGGTTCAGCAGCTCAACTAAGTGGAGGGCTATGGCAATAAGAACGTCTGACTAAGTGATAGAATGAGATCCAAGGAGCCATTTGAGTTGAAAAGATTCGTTAACTGTACCGTCAAAGAAAATTGCTGATTTATGAAAAACACGTTCCTAGAATACAATCCGGCCGGGAAGTTGGTTGGCAAGTATCAGGCTGGGCAAGTATCTGTATGTATATGTCATACTACTCATGCAGAATGGACTATAAGAAGAGCTAAAGTCCAAATGGGTCTACATACGTACTTTGTAACGATGAACTATTATTTTTGTTTATTTATGTTTAAATTGAATTTCAAGACTTCCGAATAATGTGGATTGTATGCTAGTCATAATATGCAATATGATGTAGCGAGGAATTTTGCTGACCCACTAAAAGTTGGCAGTATTTACTAATGTGCCCAGAAATTGTTGACTTTATATGTTGGAATGGTAATTCATGGTGATAAACGTTTCATATATTCAAAAGATCATGATGCTTTTGAGAAAACATTGAAGCTTGATAATTTAATTGTTATATGTTTGAAAGCGAAAGAGCCCATGATGAATCAATGAATCAAATGGAATACAATGTTTGTTTATGACACAGATTTCCAGCTGAAACTGTTGAGATGCCACTTCAAAAGAGCCTGAATCGATACTCAACGTTGAGCACTTGAGTTCACCCAGCACGTAAATCTTGGCATAGCTTGATATGAATATACACAACAGAGGACAATTGGATTCAGTCTGCTTGATTCGATTTGAAGTTGGTTTTCTGATTTACTGACACACAATTACGGGGTAACGATCTAAAACATTAATGCTTTTAACAAATACAAGCAGATTGAAGTTTTCGATTCAAATTGATTCTCGGCTTCGAAAATAATTCCACGTTACTCTACATTATTGCGAATTGTCAGACACTCGCCTCAGCTAACATATTCAATATTTCATGAGAATTACAGAACGTATGGCTTCTTCAAACTGTCTGAAAATATTTCAATCAAGAACACTTTTTACAAGTATTATTCGTATGTCAAGTTCGTTTTATTTCCAACCTGCCCAACCATTCTTCTCGTTTGTCCCGTGCTCGCCTATAGTTTGTCAACATTATTCGTTGATGGAAAGCCATCGTCTACCGTTAGAGTTTTTTTTTGGTAAATGGCAAGGTTCAGAGTGGATAGCTAACTTTCCAAGCTTATTTTCGGACTAGATTTATTATGCAGACTAAATGATGTTATAAATACAGTATATAGTAGATATACGCCGGTACAGCTATCGTCATTGTCTAGAAAAGTTTTGTTGAAAGATGTTATAAAGGACGATAATAGGTATATAGAAACTAATGGCTATGAAACAGACGTTTTTTTTTACAAATGTAATAGAAGGCAAACAGGTTACAGGCTGAGGTTCGTGCATGTTTTCCATTAGTTTAGCTAGTTTATATTCATTCTAAACGAATAGAACTTGGACTTGCCGGTTTGAGTATTAGTAGAAAATAAATATGTAAACCTTTATCGTACATTGTGCGTTCACAACATGCTATTTGTCAAAAGTGGCTTAGAGCTTTAACATTTGGAGCTCTATGCCGCCAATAATCTGATTCTGCGGACCAGCATACAACGAGGGCTTTACATAACTACACAAGAAGTAATTGAGTGGCGTCATATCGCATGATTTTGGTGGCCAAATCACTGGACCTTCGCACCATACAATGTTAAGTCGTCGGTAATTCAGTGGTTTCATATGTGGTATGCCACATAGGCATGCTCCTTTTAACCATATATTGTCCCGTCCAATATTGTTCAAATTTTTGAAGGAATAAATATTATTCATTGTGCGGTAACATTCTTTCAGATCGCTTCTGTCGGTGCTATTGAGTCCAATGAGTCTGTTGTGGATGCGCTGCATTCTAGCTAGAAACGACAATTTTTCTTGTTCTATAGCCCATTGAGCCAGAATATTTCCAAGTATGTTTAAGAGCTCAATTCATGAAGTGTCGGTGCAACATGGTCTCATTTATTTAATTTCTAGCCAGTTGGATCTACCACATAACGGACGTACAAACGCTAAACTGACGAATCCGCAGTGTTTTTTCAAACAATGGCTACAGTTTTTTTGCCTTGAGTAGAATTTTTGGCATTACGTCGTGTAGAGTGTACTTCATATGAAATTTATCTACAACTTGACTTATGGGTCGGTTATGAAGCCCATCTAAATCAGGAAATCTTCTATACGTGCTTTAAAATTGAAAACCAATTTTCGAAATAAGTTTAATAATACAGAAGCATTCTTTTATTCTGTTCATCACGCTTTGTCAAACAATGTTGAGCATAAAAGATCTGTTAAAAATAACAGGAAAGTTTTGATCTGATTCCTATTAGAAAATCTACTAGTCTCAAATAAGACCCTGTATAATATACAATAACTTTTTTGTTAAATCATTTTCAGAAATGTGTTCAAATTTCTACAACATATCATGTTCCCGTTAATTAGAGCAAAGAGCATCCCCCAGTGACTAAAGATTTGTAAACATAAAGCAATACATACCTGGATCCCAGTTCGGACTTTTAGCCATCACAACAGCAGTCATTATCTAGACCAGTTAATTAGCTGCAGCTTTTGGTATGGCTCTGAAATTAGGAAAAAATAATGTTTCTTTAACTCTGTACGAGAGGTCAAGTGCATATCCAATAATCAAGGCTTTTGAATCAGAAATTTTTGAATTGGTGAGAGATTGGAATGTTCTAGGTTTCGTGAAAATATGCAAGTGAATTTTAATTACAACATTTTCAAATTTCTAAAGAATTCTTGAAAAGATAAGAACGGTAGTGTTGATAAATCTACAAACAACAATAAATCTAACGACAATAATAATTCGAATAATATGCTTAAATAACAAATCACAGCCTTATAGTATTGACTGAACTAACATGGGTGACAGGTAAAAGAAATTGGTCAAACTTCCGAATAGATTGTGCAGTTTTAATACGATTTATAGCAAGGATATTTATGGCCCATAAAATTTTTGGTTTGGGCAATATCTGGATCGTGTGTTTTAAAGGCAGACTGAATATGATTGACATTGTTTTCCAAGTGTTGTGGTTTCATAGGCAGTTTTTTTTTTAAAAATGATTTTTTTTCTTGTATTATTTATTGAAAAATTATTATGGTTATTAATATTTATTAACAAAGAATATTTTCTACATTCTTTATAATCTAACAAAATATTTTATACATGCTTTCTTTAAACTAAAACCAAATTAGATAAGTATAAGTAGCAAATTTTTTGTCTGGTTGTTAATTTTAAATGTAGTTTCTCAGAAAAGGGAAACAGCTTCTTTTAGCACCTTAAAGTTTTGAATATATTGCTTTTGAAATCAGATATAAATGAGAAATTGTAGTTGGAAAAATTATTAAATAGTTTGCGGTATCTATTATCGGCTCTTAGTCTCCATAAACAGTGTGATGCAGGTTCTCATTGAGTAGACGTGTGTGCTTAGTCCGTTTTGCAGTCCTGATGGCACCAAAAACGAAGTGTGAGCGTAATATAGCTCTTCTTGGTGAAAAGGTCGACTTAGCATGTAACTATAAGTTAGTAGACTTTCAAAAATGTGTGGATTCAAGACATGGATCTTTCAAGACGAAAACAAACAAACTGCTTGGACGGATTCCAGTCTATAACTGTAAATATCGAAAGTAGCATGTCAGACGATCCATGCGTATTTGAATAAGCGCCGACCTAAAGATTTTCTTGCCCACAAGCCCTTGAATTCTTTTTGCAAGTCTCTTAATGTTTTTTAGATGCTTGCTGGCTCTTGTAAGTACTTTTTCGTATTTAGATATTTACAATACTATTATCATTTGCAGCAGCTTATTATTCAAACGATAGTCAGAATTTCAAGTAGAGATCTTACAGGAGAAGCTTATGGCATAGGCTTTGTCAACGTTAAGAATAAAATTGGAATTGTTTTTTGCGGGATGATTAAAATTGAATAATTGAAAATTTTATTTGACAAAGTGGTTTCGAAAGTATGCACTGATTCTCATCAGACATCAGCACACAGTGCATACTTGACTGATGTGACTACTTGCAATTGGAAATCATTAATTGTTATTTACGCTGGTTGTGACAAATTTTAACATCTCCGACTTATATCCATCGATATAATTTACTTGTAGGTCTTTTTAATTGTGATCATGGTTCCCTTCTTGTCTATAAATCAGCATAGACAACGTATATCGTCTCTAAAGCTTATCAAAGCAGAGAAGAATTGATATGGGAAATTCGATTGATTTGCGGAATAAGCCTCCGAAAGCAGAATCAAATTGGAATTGTTTTTCTGGGATGGTTTAAATTGAAAAATTTGTATTGCATTTTTTTTTTTGAGTAAGATCGAGAAGATTATCGAGTATCCCGTATCAATTATTCTCTGCTTTGGTAAGCTTTACAGACGATATACGTTGTCTATGCTGATTTATAGACAAGAAGGGAACCATGATCACAAATCAATAACCTTTATGTGTCAAATTGTCTGATAACTTTTGTAATATCCTTTTTGGCTAAATATATTTCATCAGAGACGGACAGATGCGGTGCTTGGGAAAAAAGGTACGTTAGATGAACCGCCAAACGGAAAAAGGTTCTTGAAAAAGGCCTGCAAACAAGTAACATTTTTTCGCGGGTCAGAAGAAACGGATTTTTTTTTGTTTCTCGACATGGAAATATCAGTATCTTTTCGCATGATGTTCACGATAGCAAATATTATTTGGGGTTGTGAATTATATTTTAGCCTACTGTATAACATACATCATTCGAATTTTTCATATGCTTTGCGAGAGTTTCTTAAAAATTCTTACGACAACCTATTATTTTTCTCTCGATGTCATGGTATGCATTGATATTGGTTTTTATGATCCTATTAAGATTGTTTCTGTGATTTTGTAAACACTTCAGAGTTCTGTTCAGTCATGGCTTAGATAGTTTGTTAATCAAATATCAGTAGGAATGTCAGTGAAGGATTTGATTCGTAATGCTTCGAGTAGTGATTTTAGCTTTTTTTGTTCTTGCCGCTACTCTACATTGCTTCTCCCACTCTTCTATTTTAACATCTGATACTGGATCACGTAGTTTCAAACCAAAAGTAGTAGCTCCCTCCTATTTGTTCTAACTCACCATTACAAGGGTTGCTTTAAACTTAGTCTGGTAGATATTTCATGGCTTTCATATACTCAGTGGTGAATAGTAAAGATCTTCCAAATAGTAAGTCTTAACTTAAACTACCCTCATAGCTCTTCTCTGCGGTTGGACTTTCGTAATTGTTAAGACATTTTTAAGAACAATGATGTTTTCTAATGTAGTAGGAGTTTGATTTCAATATAGATTTGTACGACTAGCCTCTTTTAATATTCGCCCAAGATTCTGGAACTTTCTCAACTTTTCCTTGATGACTATAAACATAAATTGAAGTTTTTTTCTACATTTATTGGTAATCCATGTTGTTTCCTCTTCATGCTACATTGTTTTTACATGCACATCGTTTAGCTTAATTTCACTTTTTTTGCTTTGTTGAAACGATACACTGATACTAAAGAACTTCTTATCGAAAGGCTTGAGAAATGCAATTAAACAATGGGTCAGGAAATTTCATACCAGAAACATTATCCTTCGAATGAATCATGTGTCAGCAAATCTTTGGAACTCAACGATGCTGTGTTGTTAACCATGACCGTTAAAGAATTGACCGAAGAGGCTGGCCATTCAACCGTTAAGTTACATCTACATACGTGTCAGTAAGTTTGGTTCATGAATTCTGTAGAAAAGAAAATAATTCTGTAGAAAAAAATAGAGCTCCGGTTGGCTTAAGAGTAATGCGTTGCTTTTAGAAGTGAGGAACACAAACTGTGACATCGGTTTTAAAAAATTCCGCAGAGAACTCCACAGGATATAATTCAAAGGTGCCTGATCTAGAAGAATTGTGGGTTTGATATAATTTCTCAGCAGGATGTGGTTGCTTATTGACTATCGCCGGTTTCTACTTTTGAGGTGATTTGTTTAAATGCCTCTACGAATTGAGGTTATCGTAGGTTTGAAAAACTCCACTGTTTTTTGGACGTCATAATCGTTTTTAGCTGAAGCTCCATTCAAAAGGTCAGGTTGTATCATAGTATACTATTTTCTTTTCAATGGTTTCGTTATTCAGCACCAGTTATCATTTAGCTCAAGAATATTCTAATTTGGTCCGAGTAAGCACAGATGTGCATATCAAGAATCGATTTTGCAAATGTTTCTCACTTAACTATCGAGACATCAAACTAACCTACATATTTGCCAGCCTCAAAATATGATCTGAAACAGAGTTAATCTTTCTGTTGATACTGTGTGGACTAGAATTTTCTACAAACATGAGCGAATCAACCACAGATGTCTAGAGGAAAAGAAGAAATAAAGCTCTTGCCAGGCAACACCCTTCTCATAATCAATCATATTGAAGTGTGTCAAGTTTGCGCTGTTTTTTATTTGTTGTCTAAAATTACACTTTTAAACAATTTATCGCTTGCGCATGGTAAAAAATCGCCGGAACGTTCTGAGACACTACATTTTTATCTGTAGCCGCGTTTTTGTTGTTTTCGTTGCTGGAAAATGGAAAGAATATTTTTAATTGGATTTTGGGCATGTGTAGTTTATTGAATTGCAATTTCTGGAAGACTATAATTGAATTTGTGTCCACCTGGTAAGTGGAACAATGGTACCCAGAAGTATTTGTGTGGCTTATTTTCAACATCCGACATTTCTTTCCTACTAAAGTCTTCAGTCGTGTTTTCAACGAATTGTATTTATTAATAATCGAAATATATGCATTTTCATCGAGTCTAGTTGCAGTGTGAAACTGCCGGGTAAGGAAGTTTGGATAGGTCAGGTAAGATGACAAAGACGTTTGAATAGGTAAGTAGTAGTTAAGGGCAGTGAGTCTGATCACCGCCATTAAGCTCTACTCTAAAGCAATAAAATCTTGATATGTCAAATAATATTTAAAACTTTTCGAAATTGCGAGACAACGTTTTTGAAAGTATTATAACCTACAAAAGAAAATTATCAAAACATTTGGAAAGAATTTTGGCTTGAAATCTTAAAGATTTATTATTGGAAATGTATTTCATAGAACCATCTCATATTTTGCAAAGTAAATTATCATCTCGCATTTAATTTCTTAAAATACCAAAGAAATATTATTAGAAAGGCGTTATGATGAAAGTAACGTCTATAATAATTCTCTAGAAATATGCTAAAATTTACGATCGGCTAAAAATATCTTTGATAAATATAATAAAGTCCCATTTCGAGGTCGAAATTTACAAAATGATTAAGCCCAATGAGAAGTATTGTTAAACAAATCACATGATCTTAAAATAGACCTTGCGAAGTAATTAATGTCATTTTAATTACAAAAACTACAGTTTCCCACACATATCATTATCAGTAAATAGAATTTTCGAATCTAATTTCCGTTCTATATATATGGTGAGATCTTCTATCGTTTGCTTGTCATAAGCGCAATAAACATAGGTACATTACACAGCAGTGCTTGTAATTTGAAAACTATGGCACATTTCGTACTACAACACTGCTGATGCAGTTCAAGATGCAGGCTGGGTGTGCTTGCCAAACTTGTTAATTTCCTTGATGTACAATTCGGAAATTATTCTATGTTGCAACCAGAATAGCTTGTAATACGCATTTTAATATCCCTGGCTGACCCAGTGTGTTATTGTTGTAAATAAACTTTTATAGCTTTTTGGTTGCTCGAATGGAAATATCTCTGTACATATAATTGTGTATGCTCAAGATGTTATAGTGGCTTGGTGTGGTAGTAAAGCCACAAAACATTCGTCTTGTAGCATTCGAAAGTATTATGATGTTTTGAGTTATTTCGCTGAGATGAAGTATTTCGCCAGCTTCATTGGCAGACAGTATCCTGTTGACCGACCTATTAGTGCGTAAACTAATCAATGTTGCATCTGGGATATTTATAAATCAGTTTTCATTCTCCTGTAACTACACATACATACATCTACACGTGCAGAGCAATCACACGGTGTTTCGAGATGAATACGGTGCTATTTGAGAGAAATGATATTATTTTTAGATTTGCGGAAAAATCTATAATTGTCATTCGAAAATATTTTTTGGGGGAAAGCTGCAAAAATGTGGTGATTATAATGAAAATGGTGGTAGCAGGGTGAGAGTGATGTGAGCGGTAAGGTTGATGGCTAGTTAAAAATGTTTTCTGTTCATGTTCCATGTTATAAAAAGATGTTAATGTAGGTCGCGGAGTTTGGCTAATTTCTGGAGTAATTATGATATATTTAAGCAACAAATTCAAAAGTTGACGTTCGACGTGAAAACCGATCAAAATGATTAACAAGAGGCCGAAATCAAAACTATATGGCATTTCGAATCCCATATAAGTGGATCACTTTGAAGATAAAATAATAATATCCAGTCGAGTTGGAGTTGTAGTATTTCTTGTTCAGGAGAAATGGGACGTGTACAATACCTAAATTAAGGAAACATGGACGTTTAAGTTTCAGTTAGATATGACGAGGTTCAAGAAATATTCAACTGATCTGTGGGATATATGTATTTAAGTAAATAAGCATACAGATGTAAAACCTAATAATTTTTCAGAAAAAAAAGACATTGAAAAATTATGCCTATACTGTTGCCTATATTGCCGTTTGCAAATTAAAATCGTAAGTCATAGCTTAACTATAACAAACCATAGCTAAAAGGTATTCGAATAATATAGGAGCCCGAATATTCCAATAAAAGTGCATGTAAGCAATTGTGCCCAACGAGGTCAATGAAGGAGTTAAAGTGCTCGTAAATGTATTTTACATTCAATAAAAATATTGTCATATGGTCAAAAAAGCTTTTGTCAATATTAACATCGTTTATAACAATTATATTGCGCAAACAACTTTTCCACACCCTGTGCATCATAAATATCAGTCTGGGAAAGCTGCACCAGTCACGTCTGGTGACATTATTTACATACATACAAAACATTGGGAGCGGGTTTTTACTTCGGGCTCACGAGCTTATACATGGAGGTTGACATCTACAGGAAACTACTTTAATTTGCAAGTATATCCTTAAGAAAAAGGATGCGTGAAACTATCGCTCCTGCAAAGCCTTGAACTACTTTCGTAAATCAGTGGATGCCGTCACTAGCAAATTGTCTCCAACCACATTCGTCAAGACAGGGACATGATTTAAGGGCTGTAGGATGTGCCTATAACGGTAGAAATTGCAATATTGCCTTGAATGTTCGTTCTGCTTGCATGAAATCAACCCCCAGGCAAGGGTATTTCGAACGTAATCGGTATTCAAGGGACGATAGTGCACAGTGACGTCGACGTCATCATCGCCACTCGAATAATGTTCCCGGGGGTAGTAACCCCCGGGGATTGTAAATTTATTGTTCGCTTGCTGTGTATTGTATTCGTAACATTGAACAATTTTTATATTTGATCTTAGTTGCTTTTTTCGCATGTAGATAGACATAGTGATTTTTCATATTTCAAGGGTGTTTCACATTGCAGAATACTGTAGACAAAGTGGAATGGAGCAGTCGAAAAAATCAATTCTGGTCACAAAAGACAAGCAGATTTAACGACAATACCTTCGAAAAGCCAGCTATATCCACTTCGAATCTCGTTGAAAAATATTTTAGACAGCTTTTTCTGCAAACATCCTTCTAAAACTTTCTTCACTCAAACACTTGTTTAGGCTATTTACACACAACACTATTTTCACTTGGTTGGTACATGGATGAACGGCAATAAGCATTCATATGCTCACTTAACAAATTTGCACAATCATAATTTTCACTACAAATTACGAAATCCTTAAATCCTGCTCAATAAGCTTTATTCCTGCGAAACCGTGAGTATATTAATTTTAAAAATCTGGGTAATATCTGTATCGAGATTGAGATACATTCACGAAACCCGCAGTTTTATTCCGATAGACGTACTACGAGTTTTCTATCTGAACTGATATCTGAACTGGCAAGAATCGAAAAGATTTTCATTTTCAATTTGCTCCACAGCTTGGATGTATGTGTGTGTGTTCGTGTTCTAAGACATGGCGCATGCTTGGGCAATGGAGTGAGGAAAGTTGACAGTGAAAATTACTTTCGTTCTCCCGGTATGAAGGAGCAAAACAAATAATACGAAAGTAAGTGAACGATTTTTGAGGCAGCCACTGTAGAGTGGATTTTATAGTTCGTTTCAATTGATGTGAATTTGGTTGATGTGGATAAGAGAATATGGTGGAATATAAGCAGTTTTAAATATTGTCTTTGATAAACGTTTTTATCAAAAAAGGGTTTGTTAATAATATTGACTCATCATTGCTTGGTGGCGATTTTTTTTGTTGGCTAAAATGAAACCATTCAGCTCTCTTAAGTGCAAGCCCAGAGATTTGTCTTACAGATTATTATGAATGTCCCAAATGCTGTAAATATGAGAGTTCGATCACGGTACGCCAACTATAACTGGTGTCGATGCTTTAAGATTCATAAGGGTAGGTGATAAATTTTTGTCGGGAAATAATAATGAAAAAATAATAATCGTCTTACTATCGACTGAATAAATTCAAACGTATTCTGAATATAAAATGCAATACAAATAAATGTGCGAGAAATATAGAAATAATTTTATTATAAGATTTTTTGACCGATTATATTTAGAATGAAACAGGTGAAAAATAAATTAAAATTCTTTCCACAAAGCGATTTTCTTCCAATGGCTCTCTTTCAAGTACTTCCTGATTAAAGAACAAGCATAATAGCTTTGGCTATGCATATTAACTAGATCAAAGGTACACCATCATTAAAAATATTTACAGAATGTAAATATTAAATCATGAATTATGTAACAAAAATAATTTGGAACTAGAATTTCCATCAAAAACACTGATCCATTCAATGTTAAAAATTTCGAAATTTAGCAACCAAATCGCCGCTAGAATTCATTATCTCTTGTAATACATTTATTCGAGTGAGATCAGTCAAACTTTTAGGGTACATTGTAAATCCTAAAGCGTTTTTTTTTTGCTATTTGCTTTCACAAATACCGTTCTGCCCTTGTTGTTGTCGTTGCAATAGTAAGATAAAGGAAGTTAGAAAGTGGCTCACGAAATTCGATCAAGACCGTTCCCAATCATGTCAGTACCTGACATATTCCCGAAGACTTGTATTAGGTATAAATTATATCTACTTCTGTCATTTGCTGTTCCGTATCGAGAAAAAAAAAACATGAACCTCAACCGCAACACTAAGGTAGCTGTCATTAACTTTTTTGGGGAAATTCTTGGCATCACGTTCATCAAAAACCATTAATATGATTTATTATAATTAACCTATCCAAGCTGTTACTAATGATAGGATCACAGTTTGTTTCGCTCTTATAGTTATTGGAATTTATAAATTAAGTTTGTTTTTCTTACCTTAACGACAGATGACTCTTCAAAAGAATTAGTTTGAAAATATCCAATAGTACTTCTTATATTTTATTGTGGATGTAATTTTCGAAAAGAACAATGAATCGTAGATTTTTCTGCAATTGGCTTTACGAAATATCAATACTATATCAATATGGTTAGTCAAAAAAAAAAATTAGATAGTTTGAAAAATTAAGCTGCCGAGCTGCCGTCAGTGCAGCATAATTTACTTGAAGGACCCTCCTGGAAACATGAAAATAAATAAAATAAAATTATTTGCTTCTAGATTCAAATAGATATTGCAAAGCGGTCAATTTCTCCTGGATTCAATGGCCTCGCATTTGCAATTATTCATAAATTATTCGTGGATTTTATGTTTTTCGTTGTTTTTGAAATTCAGTTTTCTTTTTCGTTTCTCATCATAGCATTTTATCGATTACGATTTTCGCCAGCGTGGTTTCCGTTCATATCATTTTGTGCAACTCTGCATTACACCAAACTACTTCATAATCGCTCGAATGTTTTTAATTTTAAACTAAAATAAAGTAATCCCACGAAAACCCTTGTCAATTCTAGGGTGTGAAGTTGGTAGAGACTTGATTCAAAATTAATCTAAACGAGTGTGGAGTGATAGGTTCCACGACTCACTTTACCCTGATATAATTCAGATACCTAATTAGAGCTAGGTTAGCTCGAAGCTCGGTGTGTGTTCATGGCTGGATTTGAGCCATATACGACACACGCTACGCCACTCGGCTAAAGAAGCTCCCAAATTTTATTTTAATTTTTTTCATTTTCTGTGTGTATCTAATTCAACAAATTTCGTTTCTTTACAAAGGCCTGGTGTAACCTTCTCCATTGTTCAGTCTGTTCCTTTGCAAATATTCAGCAGTCCTTCATCTTCTTAACTTTCAAATATTTAAGTTTTAGTCTTCAACTATCCAAACTATTCGAACTTTAAAATTTCATTATTGCAGCTGACTCAACTATTCTCTCCCTTAAGTTTC
This sequence comes from Nemotelus nigrinus, assembly GCA_947369275.1. Classification (NCBI taxonomy): domain Eukaryota; kingdom Metazoa; phylum Arthropoda; class Insecta; order Diptera; family Stratiomyidae; genus Nemotelus; species Nemotelus nigrinus. The sequence goes on along the minus strand of OX376372.1, from coordinate 222,877,836 downwards.
CCAAAACTTTAACGTAAATTTTAAATTTACCAATACTTCAGCTTCGGTCAGCTATCATGTTATTTTCGCATCAAAATAATCGCCTCTCAGTGCAACCAATCAATTTAGCATATATCAAAACCTTCAAGTTGACTATCTAGAAGCCAACAGTGCTGGAAACTGTCTTCTGTTAATCTATACAGTTTTATTTCTTTCTTTATTCTGAATATTTTTGTATTAAATATTAATGATTTTGCTTCAGACGTTCATGCGGTCCCAAATCGTAGCAATAGCTTTATGAAATACAATAGAACTCGGAAATAGGTTGTTTCTAGTCGGTTTAAAAGTGAATTTGGATGGGTGTCTTGTGGAGAGATTAAAGGAAATGAATCTCATTTTTACGCGAAATTAGGCAGAATTTTCAGAAAACCTGCTTGATACACAATAGTTTGATTGCCCCCAGTGATGCATTGGTAGAATCGGATAATCGAATGAAAATTGTTGCCCAAGCTGCATGGAGAATAATTCCGAAATATTTAGACTAAAGTAAGGTTCATGGAGTTCAATTTATTGGTGAAAAATGGCCTATTCTACAAAAATAAGTGTTTCAGTTTGAGTATTTGTAATCTGCAACAATTTTGGGGACAATCCAAACCCTGAAAATTCCAAAAAATTCAGCGAAAAAAAAAACACTCACAGCTTAATCCACTGATCTATCTGGACATACACTATTCAAAATGCTTTTAACAAATATTAATGTATAATATTTCGTTAATCTAGTAGTAATTGATGCAACAAAATTTAATGTTAACCCTACAGTTAGTTGGTACGTTTTCATTTATTTTTTCATTTCTCTCCAACCAATTTATTTTTGTCACCTACAACCTCTTACGACCGACCTTCTGCTTAGTTGTAGCTTTGACAAACTTTGACAGTGAGACAATCAGCAGCACAGTTCAGTAAATCGTTTCGCAACCACAGGTCTTGTTCTGCATATGTACATTTCTTTGCGCAACTTCACAATATGGATCGTTGAGCTCTTGTGGCGGAATCCGGTTTCTTCGCAGTCTGAACATGAACCAAAAGTAGTCCATTATAATTGGGTGCTGAAAGAACCTCTCCATCTTCGAAAGGCTTTCCGGTACGCATAACGGTAGCCGAACGTTGAGAAATACGGCGAAAATCCTGTAGATACATGTACTCCATTGCAAAATGTGGAGCATGACTCTGACAGGTTGGCATCGCAATTTCAGTTATCGTTTCCTAGGTAGGCTCGATTAGCGGTTTGGAGGGATTAGTTGACTCTTCTGGAAGCGTTTATTTGTGGTGACTAAAAAGGTGTATAGCAATGATCCAATCCGTCGTCGGTGTGAACTGATTCAGGTTCATTTCATTTCATTCCATTTCAGTTTATTAAATTCGTCTAATCCAGACAATACACATACAATAGAATACACATAAAATTATTCTTATACAGAATTCGTTCAAGTGATGCTGTAGATAATTGAAAATGACACATATAGTTAGCTTCGTTAAAGCATCTACTTATTGCAGGGACTGGTTCATTGCAACCATAATTGATCCGATGTTGAGGGATCGACAAAAAGTTCACCCGCCTGACACGTTTGTTATCAATGTTAAAATTAAGTTGGGTCAATGTAGTTTGGGTCAATGGTGCCTTCCAAATTTTCGCGACAAATAAGATTTTGGAATTTTTACGTCGAGAGTTCAAGATATCCATTCGTAAAAGAAGTAAGTGGTCTCGATAAGGAGGTAAATGTAGAGGGTCATACCACGGAAGACCGCGGAGGCAGAAACGTATGAACCTCTGTTGGATGGACTCAAATTGGTCAATGTAAACTTTCTGATACGGCACCCATACAATACTTGCATATTCGACAATAGGTCTGACTAAGCTACAAAAGAGGGTCTTAGTTAGAAAAATGTCGATGAATTCCGTCGAAAGTCTTCTGACAAAACTTAAGGCATTGCTAGCTTTCACAACGATTGAGTCAATCTGATCTTCAAATGTGAAGGATTGATTCAGCAATACTCCTAAATCGAGTACTTTCGCTGATCTATTGAAAGATGTACTCAAAAATGAGTATTCATAGATTACAGGATTATTTTTGCGTGTATAAGATATAATCGTACACTTGTCAGGATTAATAACGAGATTGTTATCGGAGCACCAGCTGGCAAATCTGCTAAGATCCTGCTGCAAATCATTGCAATCGTTAAGGTTTCTCACAACTTTGAAAATTCTAGCAACATCGGCATAAAGCAGAACAGAAGATGAGTGCAGAATGGAAGCTACATCATTAATAAATAAGGCAAACAGTAAAGAGCTTAGATGACTACCTTATGGAACACCAGACGTGGTTTTAATTTCAGATGAAAAGGCACCGCGAAAAGATACACGTTGGGTTCTATTTGTCAAGTAAGAATCAACCCAATTTAAAAACAAGTTAGGGAACTAAAAGGAATGAAGCTTAGCTAAAAGTATAGAGTGACCAAGCTGCTCAAAGGCTTTCGTCAAGTCTATGTAGGCACAGTCAGTTTGGAGGCCAGCTTCAATTGAATTAGTTACTTTGTGAGAGAATTCAAGCAGCTTGGTTGTGGTTGAACGACGTTTCGTAAAACCATACTGATACGGAGCCATCATAAATTTACAATGAAAGGCTGCAATATCCGTGACTATGGCTTCAAAAAGCTTAGCGACGCAGGCAAATTTTGCAATAGGTCGATATTTGCAAACGTTCTTTCTCCTTTTGTGCGTAGTTTGCATATTTATTGTCATAGGTCTTAATTCTACCATTCACACTTTGTCCCTTATTGTTTTCCCATCAGTGACCAACCATTTTCGAAGCGAGTTGTGCTTGCAGTTTGAGCTTTGTTTTATCTTGATGCAAGAGATGAAAAGATACTCTTTGTTACTAACAGCAAAGACTTTGCAAAAAGGTAACATTGCAGGATAGTGTCACGGAAGTGCCGGTATAAGTGAGTTTCAATAACTGGGAAATAGTGTTTTGTTCTAAGCATTTCTGAATAATTGTTATTCTAAAAAAAAGTAAGAACAACTACAGTAATTTAGTCAGTGCTTGCTGACTGACAGAATGTGAAGATGGGTGTGACTAGTAAGTTGCGTATGGCACTTTGGTGGAACAAGAAACATTGTAATAAATATAATAGCAAAGTCAGCAATAAGCTTCAAACCTCTTCTTTGAACCTTGTCTATTTAAGACTAGGTTTAGCAAGAAAAACAGATAAAGTCAGTTGGTGCAAAATATCTCTTGCATCTACTCTATAATATTCAAATAAAGTTAATGATATCGGTCGATTAAGTTGAGTTTTGTGAAATAATCTGAAGTATTTGCACCATCATACCGTCAACAATGGTTGACTGGGCCATAGAAATAGCATTTAGTTTATTAGAAATAAGACATCTTTTAGATTTGAAGCGTTTAAGCGTTTTCCCCCCGAAAATATCTTTATTTATTGTTCATACAAAATCCAAAGAGTATGCAAAAAATAAGACCTTTTATCCACAAAACGTCGTTTTTGTCGGCGAAAAGTTATGTAAAGAAGGTTATAGATTGTTTGGAGAGAGTACGTTGTGATATCCCGGTCCTGATGAAGATCAAATGTTTGAAGCTTGGCAAATGATCTCTCTGAAACACTTACTGAACAAAACTCAATCAACCTTATCGCTGTAAGGTAGCGGTCTTTGAGTGGCGGGCAAATGTCTATTGAGTAAAAGGTTTGCTTTGAAACGGGTAATTATAACTGAAATTTTGTAGATTATCTTAGTTTCTGAGATTATGCTTTAAACGTTTTTGATAACGGCTCTTTGCATTGTTTTCCATTTGCTCTTAGCGGATTTAATAGTAGCTCTGCTTAATTGCTAGCATTGAAAAAGCGAATTTTGTTTCGAAGCTCTGTGGAAGTTGCCACATATATGACAATTTAAAAACTACACATGTAACACATTATTTTTATAATCAAAGTTTAAAATTGTTTTAAATGGATTTGGTTGAAAAGCTAAAACTGTAATAAGACTTTCATTTTCCAAGCAAATGTTCTCGATTGCTAGATAGTTATTTTGTAGCCCAAATTTCATGAGTTTTAAGGGTTAGAATGTCAGTTGATTCGCTTCAAGTATTTATTTGGAGCTGGGTCGATTGGAAGCTAAAATATTACACCAATTAAAAAGCTCATACGTAGACAATTTACTGATAGCCACACCTCACTGTAGAAAAATTATATTGATGAATAGCTTCTTGAAAACGTCTTTGATGGAAAAATGATGCTTCCAACTCTCAACTGAATGGTTTGAATCAGAATTAACATCCATTTATTCGCATAAATTAATGCTTTGAGCTTTAATAGTTTTTACACAGTTTGCACTTTAACTTCGTGATAACAACTTTTACTAAAACGAATCACGATTTCAAAAAATGTATAATACTTATATTTCACTCACAAATCAACAATATATATATTCATGTATTTATCCATAAAATCCACCATGTCCATATCGTTGCCTGTAGCGGAAACGTTGTCTGTACCTGAACCTGTTTCTATATCCAAAGCCACCACCACCTAATCCACCGCCGTAGCCACCACCTAATCCACCGCCGTAGCCACCACCTAATCCACCACCGTAGCCACCACCTAATCCACCGCCGTAGCCACCACCGAATCCGCCACCATATCCACCACCGAAACCTCCGCCAAATCCACCACCTTGTCCACCACCATATCCACCACCATATCCGCCACCGTGTCCGCCACCGTGTCCAAACTGTCGCACCTTACGACCACTTTCATTTTCATGTCCTTGTTCAGCGTCCAACGCTAACAGTTCTTCTGGATGGACACTGCTGCTTCCGTCAACATAAACATTCTCTGCATCGATTGGTATCTGACTATGCACAACATAGGCTGCACAGATAACAATCAACAACACTTCCAACTTGATCATGATCAAATGCGATGAACTTCGTAGGCAAATCAAAAACAATCTGAAGCCGGCCGACCTGTAATACTCTCGTTTTATAATAACTCAGTGGCAGTCTGAGAGTAGGATTGTCACGAGTTTAATGCGATTAAGTGCGTCTGGATGATTGAAGAAAAATAAATTACGAAAACTTAAAATAAGTGTAATCTATGAGACAGAGATTGATGCTGGCTGGTCTACCGGGTCGTATTGTTACGATCAATGACCGACGAAACTTTGCTAAGGCCTTCCTGAATTAGATGCTACGGACATAGGTTGGACTCAACTTAGTGACGGATGTTGCTCCAGGTGACACTGTGTACTTACGTTCAAATCATTCGAATTCAAGGTCAATGTAAAAAATTTTGCAACCACAAATGAATCTTATTTGAATCTTTCAATTACTTAATAAACTGTATTGTGAGATTTTACGGTAGTAATGAACGACGATGCTTTAATTAATAATTTAATTGGCACACGGTAGACTATTACAGCTTGCTGAAAATTTTTTTTATTTAGTTTGAGCATTTGTTATGTCTTGCTTTGGTTTTTCCAATCAATTTACCGTTTGAACAGACTGATGCAATACATACATATTTTATCGGTGTTTATAAAATATGACGGTAATGATTACTAGTAACCTTCTGAGCTACAGTATTCAATAATTTCTGAAATTGTCAATAATCAATTGTTGTTTATGTTTCGTGATATTAAAAATTACATACAAATCTGTCTTCGCATATGACTTTGAGGCAAGTTCAAGGACATGTAGCCTATTGTACTTAGTTTCAAAGTGGTCAATAGTTTCAGTGGTATTAAGGCCGATTTACCAAACTCGGAAAAATATTATTGAAACCTACCCGAACCATAAATACGATACACGACAGTTTTGGACGGATATTCGAAGGTTTTTATTGTTGATATCATTCAATGCATGTAAATGTTTAGCTGTTTGAATTAGGCTTGGAAATATTATTTGATAAAATAATACCTTAGATGGGTGGGAAAACCCACCCCGAAAAACGTATAAAATTGAATAAATCAAATAATCGTATCGTGGAAGTGTGTGTACGTATCGACTTCAAAAAAAAGTCCGTAAAGCGTAATACGTCGACAAATAGAATTTCTTAGGTCATCAACGCAGAATTAAATAAGCTGATTGTTTACTCGAATTACCAAATTCAATCCAAGTTTTTTTCAGCTATGAGAAATCCCATTAGTGAAGGTGACTTGTAAGCGATTAAATAATCTTCCAAACATCTTTTAACGCATTTTTTGTTGTATCTTCAAAATTAATACCAAAACACTTATGACCAAAGAATTTACCAAAATATATTTCCCATGATTACGTTCTATCTGTTCACTTGTTTAGTTTTTTCACCAATGCACTTGCCACCACAAAGTACCATACACTGAGTATGTTTAGATTAGAGTCAGATATGTATTTTTTTACGGAAGCAGAGTGACCTTGCCACAAGCTCAGCATAATAGGCTGAAATTCAGTTCGATTGATTGATGCAATGGGTTATGGCTACAAAGTTTGCGATCGATGAAGTACAGAACGGGGTTTCCCTGTTTGTAATTGTGATCGTAGACATCGTCTGGAAATACTCTCAGATAGTTGTTTATCAAACTATGCATTGAAAGTGGCATTAGATATTCGAGCAATGTTGAACACTCTTGATAAAATTGATCAAGGTGAATTCAATATGAATCATTTTGGTAGGCAGCGTTGCTGGATGCGTTGATGAATGTATGGTAAGATTGGTATGCATTTTTGATTGGACTGGATTTGGATTGTCGAGAAAGTTTCTTGATGCAACTCTGATTGATTACTTAATTTTGTTTGGTCTGGTCAATCGTCTCACCGTTTTTCTTTGGTAATTGAGAGACTTATATAAATATCATTTATTGAAAGCAGATGGTAATAATATGCTTTAAATTTCAATAGAAAAATGGTCAAAATCTTTATTTGAATACTAGTTTTTCTTTTGGAAGCTATATATATTTCAATTTCTTAGCAGATGTATGTATATTTCGTGGCTGATTTGCCACCTTATTCAGCGTCTATCAGTATTCCGGAAAGATTTCAGTGAATATAAACAGAAAGCAATAAAGTGGAAACACTGTAAGTGAATTTGAAATAATAAAGGAGTTTTTTCAAGTAAATAAAAGCTTAAGAGACTAAATTTCCATTTAGGACAACTGTAAAATTTTCAATACTCGCTAGATAAAAAATCATTTTCCTTAATAAAAACTCACTTTAGTTTTTCCTTTCAACTAATATTGTTTTTTCTAAATTATAATTGTGAATTTTTATTTGTGTAATGTCAACCAATATTTTGGAGAAAGAGATTAAGAAGAATGAAAAAAAAAGTTACGTACAAAAGGAAAAAAAGCGATAGGTCAAAAACAAACGAGTCATTATATTTCAACGTTTTATGAACGAGCGAATAAATTAGAAACTATATGAAAGCCAGTCAATTGAAAATGTTTGTCTTTGAGTTTTTTCACCCAAAAATTTTTTATTTTTCATTTATGTTGTTGCTGAAAAAAGAGCATTTAAGATCTCGAAACTCGCAACAATACTATATTTTATCTTCTTCCAACAGAACAGAGGTATGCTGTCAAATCTAACGCAAGAGAGCATACATTGTCAAAACTACATTAAATGTAATTGACAAACAATCTTCTATTCATTAGTTTGACACCAAATATTGAAATGTCCGTTTAGGTATGTATTCTCGGTTTAAAAAGGATAATAAAATGGCACAAAACATTGACAATTTTTCATTCCAGGACGTCCGTATTGCCAAGTAGACGAAAACTTTATTAATTTTGCTAATTAAAAGATATTTTATCTGGCTTATTGCTGTGCAATTGGCTTATAACCGTCAAATACAAACTAAATCTCACTTTTCGTTTTCAATTTAAGTTCTCGCCATCTCGCGATGGCACCCATTGAAGAGAGACGGTCGTAGTTAGTTAGTTACCCTCGCAGGTAGACATACATAATATCCTGGTGAGAAAGTTCTACGGTAGTAATCGAAATAGTAACGGAATTAATGGTGTGACATATAACGTCAAGACGGAATTCATTTAAAAAAGTCTGACAGGCTCACAAGGAGTACATTCAACGACCAACATGATATACCTACGAAAGGTAAAGTTATTTCGCTATAACCTGGGGAGCGGAGATGGTTGTGGCTCTATTTTCATACTTGAAACTTTAAGAGTGCAAAATGATTAGGTTCACACATTTCTTTGTCCTCCTTCGTATTTGGATTCGAACCAATGACCCCACACGCCAGGAGTCAGTGCTCTATCTAATAAAGTATACGCGCTTGAATAAGGCGACAAAAACCAGCAGTCACAAGTGAAGAACAAACCCGTCAACGTCAAACTGTCTATATGGGAAATCTGGGAGAGACATGCTACAAAGATGCTCAAAAATTCATCGTATTCAATCCAATCTATACCATAAAACTGACAAGTATGGTAAATCTAATAACTATTGGGCCCAGGACTACTCCAGTTTATATATAATATGCCAGTAACTGGAGAACACATTCAAGTTCCAAAAGTGGATGAAATATGATAGACATATGTATGTGATCTCAAGTAAAACTAAGGCACGTAGATTGGATTGAACCTCTATTAAATGAACTTAAATGAACATGCTCTGTTCATAAAACATGTGATAAGCTAAGTTTAAAAAATTATTCAGATAAGACTCTGCGTTTCTTGTCGAGATTGACCATGACCTAGCCAACATCTTCAAATCTGACTCAGACTGAAAGCAGGCATGAGATATGATTACTCTTATGCTATTCGCCGTAGCTCTGAGGTACGTTTTCAGGAAACTACCAGCTGATACGACGGTAGGCAAGCTTATATCGAAGTTCAAAGAACAAATAGTGTATCACAATTTCGTTAATTTTCATTTCAAGGCAAAAATGAGCAAATCTTTTTGCCATTTACGCAGTAGAGTCTGTTCGCGCCATTGAGATATCCTTAGTTTTGATTCAGAAGATAATCTTTTGAAAAAAGGAGAATTTGAGGGATACTTTGAGAATCGTTGGGGAATACAGATTGCTTGTACTGTTTAATACAAAACTTCAGAGATTAGAACTGTTAAATTCATGGTAGTTGGGTAACTTTTTCTTTTTCGTAGACAGTCTTTTCAAAAAGTTTTTTTTTTTATTTGAAGGTAAAATGAAAATGACCCTATACTAACACAGCGTCTATCGCCGTTTTTGAATATGGGTATGACATAAGTAAGTTTCTAACAGGGTAGGAAAACTTCAGATAAAAGTGATCTATTATATATAGGAAAATATTCAGTCGAGTTAGAAGCTGCTCTACGCATTTAAGCAAAAAAGTCAGAGAAATAAGATAAGGCCCAAGATGTTTGTTACAATGAAGATCAAAAATAGCTTTGCGCATTTCCAGCACCATCGGTGCTGCAACAAACAAAATTTGAAATCGGTTCTGATCGCCAGCTGGTGTCATCCAATTAGACACCCTTAAGTTCCAAGCGAACTGGTTAATGCCATCACTCCTGCGCAAACAAGTTCTCCCACGCTGCTGTCTGGTATAAAATATGTATCAAAGGGTTTTCCGAGTAGGTTCCTCTTCATTCATACGAGTTGCCTATCGGAGTCTACCGCGCTTTGTCTTTGCAATTATATTTGCTTCTAGGTAGATAGCGAACTCATGGTTGTAGCGTCACTGGAATCACCCTTCTTCACAGATGTGGCAAACGATTTTTCGTAAGACTTTCCTCTCAAAAGTGGCTAAGTGGTCAACAGTGATGTCAACTTTTTTAAAGCTTTTGTAGCTAGATTTGGGGAAACACATAGCAAAACCGGTTTTTTGTAGCTAAATCTAGCTACAATGTAGCTAAATTGGCATCACTGGTGGTCACCCAAGCCTCGGATCCATAAGTGAGTACTAGCACGACCAAGGTCTAGTACAGTAGAAGCTTTAATGTTCGGTCTAAGTTTTTGTACCGTCTGCTCGATCTGGATGAAGGATTCTCGTACAGCTAGTTCAGATATTCCTATGATGTCAATATCAACTGCATAAGCTAGTATTGGCAGGGCTTGGTTGTAAAAAAGACTACAATTAGATCTCGCTTCACGAATCTCACTAAGCTTTTATCCTAATGTATCAAGCTATGGAAATTTGAAAGCTGAAAGTTTATTGTCAATAAATCAGAAAATAAGCTTCGATTGAAGTCTGTCTTCAGTGCAAGACGAGTCTTTGTCATAAGCAGGTATTTGTATTCATCGATAAAACCCATAGCCTCTATGCTACAGCAAAACGGAGTGCGCGTTTGTGTCCTCTACTCTATTTTTGGGGAAAAAATGATCTTAGTTACATTCCAATTGAAATTCAATACCTAATGTAAAATAAATAAATTTTAAAATTTGAAAATTGGCTCATATTGTTGGCTCGTTGGCTCAAGTTTGAAAATTGCCTCAGACAAAGATGGATAGACTGATTAAATCCGAAAACAAAAGCATATAGAATTGTTCGAAATGGCTATTTTTTTTTAGGTCACAAAAAATATTCCACGCGCTTCATGATTACGTAAAACTTCTATTGAAATTTCCTTTTGGTACATATCAGACAATATATTACTATCATGTATACAATAAAAAATCGAGCGAAAAAACTATGAATCGCAAAAATTTGTTTTGCTCAGAACACCGAAGACACTGCACAAGTATATCTCAAAGCCGCCGACAGATTGAATAAAACAAGGTAAGTTCCATAATTCAGAATGAAACTGTTATATAAACTTTTTTCAATCAACCGTAAATTTAGTTAAAGATTTTTTTCACAAAACGCACTTACTAATCAATTCCATGACGTCATTATGCTTCGATGTAATGTAAACACATTGTAATGTTTTTGCTTGGAACATTCAACTAACGAGCTATAAATTTAGAATTTCCAATCGATAGAGTGCATCGTAATATCAAAGTGCTTTAAGAAGTGATCGTAATCAAGATGATTATTAAAGCTGAAATATTTTTCATTGTTTTTATTACATTGGTTCTATCCGTTCTTACAACCAATTTTTCTGATGAACGAGCACCCGCATTGGGCGCGAAAATTAGTGACGGCGATATTGTGTCCAAAGATCTTTTATCTTTGAGTGCTCAAGGTCATGGTAATGCAGGTAAGCGAGTTATGCGTGATGGAGGTGGTATGAGGCAGCGGTTAAGAATAAGAGTACGACAGCGACAAAGAATACGTGTTTCACATGGCGGGCATGGAGGTGGCTTGCACGGTGGTGGTTTACACGGCGGAGGCTTGCACGGCGGAGGTTTACACGGCGGAGGCTTACACGGCGGAGGCTTACACGGTGGACATGGAATTGGATGAACTTAGTAATAGTTACTTGATTGTTATAATAAAAAAGTGTTTAGTGATAAAAGGCGTTTTAATTATGTATGTTATGTTTTTAGTTGTTTGTGTCGGCTGGAAATAATGGAAATTGAGGGATCTTTTTTGAGATTTGAGGTAGCTCTTAATTTTGAATTTCTATTGAAAGCTGTAAATGTTCTTTTGCTGTTACTTTTCTGAAATATGTTTCTAATCTCATGCGTTTGAAAATATGCTCGTTCGCGCACTGAGTGAATTTTGTTTGTCATTTGATAGTTAGTCGCAGAAATTAGCAATCGCGCTTTGTTTCTCATCTCGCACGAATTTGGGGAATATATAATATATATAAAATTATATATAATTTATAAAATTATATATAATTAATTTTTTTCAATCACCACAGATAACTCGACTTTAGTTGAATACTTATAAAGAAATGAGGAATCTTTCAACTATAAACAATGCTGCGTGCTTTATCACTCTTTCCTTTCCTAACCAATGACATCTTTCAAATCTCCAGTTTTAAATCGTTTTTATTTTCACATTCATTTGTCTTTCTCAAGTTTAATCAATAACACACTATCATAAATATCATATTAACATACAAAATGCCATATCAACTACACGAAATCTAATCTTCTTCTGGTGGAAGGTTTCCCAATTGCTTGGCAGTCTCACTAATCACTTCAGGAATAGTCGATCCTTCTGGATTGAATCCCTTGTTGTCGGAGCTGTAATTGATGACCACTTCCTTGCCGTCAGAATCGATGTAACGGTACGATCCACGAACTTCCAAGTAGGGTTCTTTGCCTGGTTCGGTGACAAGGGTGGCAGTCTCTTCACGAAGTGATCCATCGGCTGATTCGTATGACCAGGAGTACGATCCGTCATCGTAGTTCTTCATTTCAGAACGAAGAATCGACCGATCTTCTTCTTTCTCGACCTTATCGGCTGGCGCCGCTACAGCAACGGCAACAATAACACAAACTAAACCAAGCACTACAAACTTCATTTTGTCATCTGATAGCCGATAAGCAAGTGATAGCGGTTTTTATATGCAATCGTAATTTTTTCAAGGGTGAAGATCATCTGAGCGGTGTCATCATTGTCAGCGTGGTGATGGTTGCGGTGTACCTTGAATGGAATTTAAATCAACATATTTCAGTAAAACGGTATAGGTTAGCATTTATTGAGCGCCTATTTCAAATCTTGTTATACATATTAACGTGGTTCCATATGTAAATTAGCGTGTAGTGCCGCAACCGTTCGACAAAGTGCAAGCCAGAAATAAAGCAAAAATTTTATTGTTGGACACATGCGAAATCGAGCCGGTTGGTTGATCGCAGTGACCCCTGTGATAATTTAATATCTGGTTTCGATCGAAATGAATTAATTATAACTTTTATGCACGTATGAGATTTTTAAATACCGTTGGCAATATATCTCAAATTGTAATTGTGGAATGAAGATCAAATGTTTTGATGACATTTTATTGAAAAATTGAATCAGGTTGAGCATAGAAACCAAGGCTGGGTGCACACTGGTGTTGATTTTTATATTTCTTAGTAAATAAATGAAAATGTAAGAAACTGATGAGGCTCTTGCTTTAGTTTTATAACATATTTAACTACCCAGAGAAACTAAGATTTCATTTGAGCTTCAATTTACTTTCTAATCATAATGATTGAAATGGTGACAATTCTTTCCAATTCAAACAATTAAATCCAGAGAAACACGTTTAATGTAACCATCGATGTCATAAATTGTTAGAGCGATGGAAAATAAAAGTGAATGTAGAAAGTAAGAAATGGAGACTAGGAATAGTGTAAAGAAATATTAGAATGACCGCAATTTTAGTCTCAGTTCTTGCCCTCACATATTATTTGGTCATTCAGGCATATGCAACTGAATTGAACATATTTAATCCACATTAATATTCAAAAAATAAATTAAAAAAGAGTTACTCCAAGACAAAAGTCACAATCAACAAAGGCATCGAAAATTGAATGCTTCCATTAAAATGTTTTTTTTTTAAATTAAAATTATTGAAGACAATTTTTGTAGAATAGTTGCATTTTCTGAACAGGCCTTCAAATTAAGTCTGATCAGATGAAGCAAATCGTAGGAAAGTTGTTGCTAAGCATATAAATTATGAGGACCACTGCTTAAAATTTTTACTATTTTTAATTATAATCTGATTCATATATGCATATTAGGTGAAATATTTTGCAATCTGAGGTTTTCTTCGGTCTTTGGCATTGAAATGATACAAAATAGATTGGTAAGAGTTCGCAAAATTGATAAGTTGATGTTAATTATTAATATTTCTGATATAGTCTAGTATAGCTATCCATCTTAGAAATTGTACACTTCATTCTGGCTGTCGTACTGTCGAAGTGACTGCTTTAATCTACAAAAAATAGTTAATCAAATAAAATAAATAAAATTTTAATGCGTTATACATGTACCTTACCTATATTTCATAAAAAATTAAATATTATCGCAGTAAAAGATTAAATCAGGAAATATAAATAATTGCATCTTATTTCTCAACCAGAAGTTTAATGGGTTGCTGCTCAATTTTGATATGTAAGCAATTTTTTGTTCACATTTTTTCGTTCAATATTAACATAATCAAATTTGGGCGCCACAACGAGGACGAAGTAAAATTGAGCTGAAAATCAAAATGAAAAGTTGAAGTGGCACAACCATAAATTTTCTTAAATTACCGTGATCTGAATGAAACTAATCAATATGAGCAGAAACTGCATAGAAGTGCCTTTAATTGTTCGATTCGTGAATTTTGAAAATAATTTATTTCACAAATCTAAGGTTAAGTAGAACAGGCCATTAGATTTTGTGTGTTTTGACGCCAAAAATATAATTGATATGAAATGCTTGCGTGTTAAATTTTTTAAATAAAAACGTAGAAGAAAAGAAGCATCAATGCTATTATTGTATTTTTGTCTCGAGCACAGTTTGTGGGATCGTGGTTTGCTGCGATATTGAAATCAAGCAATCTTTTTCAAAATAAAAACGATTTCATTTTACTGAAACGCTTACGTACTGGAAATAATTCGAAACATATTTCGTTCACGTATTGAAAATAATTCGAAGCATATACATATTTTGAAACGCTTGTTGAGACAGGCTACCTCAATTTGTCTAGAGACTACTGATGATAGGCTGTTGAATATTTAGCATACTTCAGACATTAATCATACACACTCGTCTAGTTAGCTCTGAGACAGATAGTTCTGGATTCTTCTTGCTGTTCGTCTCAAGTAGATTTATCATCATCAAAACTAATATCTCCACGGTACGATACAAGTCTTTAAATGGACAACTTTCATTTTTGATTTGTGCTTGGGATACTGCTGCATCCGATAAACGATGTGGTTAAGATGACACGAAACTGCCGATCACACGAAACTGCCCTTGTAATTTCCACTGTAGTTTTGGGCTTAGACCTTTTCCCGGTGAGCGTCTTTTTCTTCTGGTTGTATCCTGAATTATAATCTAGTACTCATTCCTCGAGAAATTGTGTCTAATATGCTTTCCCATTCAGGCATATGTACTGACTTATTTCTCTTCCTGTCGCATATAATGGTGTTCGCGTTGTCTAAATTGTCATTGTTTCCCTGTCATAGGTTCCTCGCTAATCCTCTGTTGCTGTTTGTGGCAAATTTTTTGATGAGCTATCCAGCCACCTCAACAATTACTTTCTTTTTGTCTTGGTTTTAACATGCGGTGTTATTAATTTACCGAACCTAGTATGCAATCATAATTGTTCTTCCCTAATTTCATCCAATATTTCTTTTAATACCTTATACTTTTTTCTTATATTCTTTTTCTGAATCCAACTCTATTCACGATATGAGTAATAAAAAACTAGACTTCGTCCTATCTATATTTGCCTATGAAGAGGGAACTTAGAATATTCTTGTTCAAACTGCTCTCGTTCCCTACGTTCAACCTGACTTGCATCATCATCGTCGTTCAGTAGCGATTTATGTTGATCTTCAAACCAGTAGAGCTCATTTTAACTACCATCAAAAAGATTTTGCTAGTATGACCATTGATACCAGCTCAGATAACTAGTTCTCTTTTTGTTCGTTGCTGATAAGCTTGTTTCTAGATGTTATAGCTTCTTCTCCAACTTAATCTCCTGTTTCACTCCTTCCAGATGCTCTTGTAAATCCTATGACACTTTTTCGTTGCGACGTGATGTGGCGTCTGTCCTTAAGGCTAAGAATGCCACTCGTGCGAAATTTGCAGGCACTCATGAGGCTATGCCCAAATACTTTGCAAGCGTTTAGTAGTCTATCTGCTCTAATCAACAGAAAACCTTCTGGTCTTATGCTTTTCATCTTATGCTTCTGTTTGCTTCTGTGCTGTAACTCTGAGCTCTGCATTACGCTACCTCTTCTCCTTTCTGTCCGCTTTCCGGAGTTCCTCGGGGTTTGGCTCTTGGTCCATCATTATTCGTAGTTTTTATGAATGATTTCCTTTCCTTTATTCGTTCTCTCTGACTCTTGTTTGTGGATGATCGAAAGGTGTCAAGGGCAATTGAATCTACCGCTGACCTACCTACCTACCATCTGTTCAAATCTTTTTAACAGCTGTTGAATATTTTAAAGACTGGTGTGTTCTTTGATTCATAGCTCAAATTTTACAGGTACATTGCGTATATAACTTGCCAAAGTTGCTCATTTATCCAGTTTTATCCTGAAATGATTCGCTCCTTTTCGTAGTGTCTTTACCTCTTTTCATCTGTTTTTTTCACTTGTTCGTAGCATCCTAGAATATTTACTTTAACTAGCCGAATTAAACTTACACTGAGGTTTACTTTGATTCAGTGTTATGTATATTTCCAGGAAGCACAAGAAACTTTCAGTTTAGTCCATTTCCACTAGAATTTTATTAATTTAAAACTAAAATCAATGTTTGAATTCTACACCATCTCATTTGATTATTATTATTATTATCATTTTTACTATTGTATTTTCTTCTATATGATCTCTTATGCATTCATTTGATTTGTTGAGGTTTGAAATATGTATCTTTTGAATTCCATGTATTGTTAATGTTCTTAGCATCGTCCTGACGACTTTTAAGTAATTCTATTTAGTTTCTACGAAACACCCGCGCTACTATTTCGTTGGTCAGAGAGTAGGCCAAAAAGTTTTTCAGCGTCCATTTGCAACCCAAACAAAATGCTTGCTTCAGCTTTATAGTGCACTTCCTGGATGAAAGTAGCTTTCGGCGTTTCATCCTGTTGTTCTGAATCCAACATGTAATACTACTGAAGTGTTAACCAGTCTATGCTTTAAGCAAATTGCTAAAAGGTGTCTCCTGGCTTTTGCATATGCGTTTTAAGCTGCAAGTGATGAGCTTCCGATAAGTGATCTTTGTCTTACCTAATCTAATGCTGTTTCCAAGCTTGATTAAATGGAATTTTTGTCCGCTGGAATGGTTTGAAAAACTTCCATCACGGCTCTCTTTAATGACACCATTAGTGTAGAGCCTCGTTCTAGATTACTCCAACTGTTGTATTCTGCAGTGGTCTCAAACTGTTTCTTGTATACAGTTCAAAATTGGGTGCTTTCCATGCTTCACTACCACTTAATTCCGTTGAAATAATTCGTTTGCTATTCTCCGTGGTGCAGGTCCGATTTAAGCAGATCGATTCCCTCTCCAGTTATTATGAACTGGATTCGACTTTCAAGTCTGTTAAAGTTTACATACACTTACCAATTTTGGTATTGTTTTTCACAAGTGCTCTGATTTATTCCTTCCATTTTTCAAGAACATTCACATTATTCACAAACTCAACGTTCAAAAATCCAAATTTACCAAAGAATCCTACTTCTGACACCAATTTTCCTTATTTGGAACGCAGTTCTTGGGCTTAAATAAATTTAAAATTTTGCTCATTTTCGTATCAAAAGTCTTTCAAATTTGCTTTATTTTGCAACCAATTTGTTCCGTGATTTTTGTTTCGATCCGAAGTAAGTGAAAAAATTCCAAAACTCTTTAAACTTTTTTCGCATGCAGTTAACATGGAAAAAAGTTAAAAAAAATCTGTGAATTTTATTACTTTCTTTTATAACAGGACGATTTTTATTTAAACAATTTGATGTTGGTGGCAAAATAATAGAGCACATATGACAAAAAATCTCAGTCCTGGCAGCCCTTTACTAATTTTGCGACCGACAGTCTATCAAAGTTGGCTTACATCAAAATCGCAATGCTGAAATTTTGCTTTGTTTTCTGATTTTTTTTTGCAATGATTGAACCGGAAGTCTTAGGGCAGAAAGCTTTTATTTGTTTAAGTTTCAGGATGGCCAACTTTTATCTCCTGATAGCAATACACCTTATGAATTTCTTTTTGATTTGAAAATCCCCTTGCGAGATACCTTCTTAACAGGAAACAAAGGGTTAAGCCAAGCACCATGGAATCTACTTGCATGTTGAGATAAGCAATATAAATATGGAGTTCTGATGCCCAAACCATTTTGAGTTAAAGCAATCTCAAATAGATGGCGAAAAGAATACTAAAGAGTAAAATACAATTTCGAACGGCACGTCGAAAAGATGCTCATTCATTCAAGCTTATGCATTCTAATTAATTATAGTAAGGTGGATTTTCCTCTATGGTGACCTTGTTATACCTGGAAATATCCAAACAAGAATAACCACAAATAAATCTAACTTTCAAAAACATGTCTATTTATAAACCAAATAATCTTTCGGTAGCCATCTAAGAGTGTCATTTGTATTTTTAGGTTTATGAATGAATCATCGTTTAATTTTAAGATTGATTTGTTTTGAAGTAATAATATATCCTACTTGCATGCACTCGCATAATTGACGCCGCTCTAAGGTCAGCGGGGCAGCTGTGAAATCGATGCTGATTATATAATCGAATGAGAGCTAATTCACTTGCAGAAGAAATTGATTTGGGCATCATTAGATACTTTCAATATCCAAATGACCTTCAAGATGAAATTGTGCCTGCATCATGTTTTGCTTTTGTTTTGGAGATATAAGAAATCACAATTCACTGAACATCAACCGGTTTTCTTATTATGGAAGATGTGTTGATGGGTGTAACTGTGCATATTACAGGTAATAGATTTATAATTGTAATTCATTACGCTGAGTTGATTTATCATGTAATTTGTTGCGTTGGAAAGGTTCGAGTAAAATGTAAATTTGGATTTGCACAGTTAATTGGCGTAGCGTACAGTTATACGCAAATTATCTGAATTTTCTGGTTCTAGTATTAAATCTGAGATACTACTACTGACCAACAGAAAAGTGAATTAGTATTCAAGATGTGATAAGTATCTTAACGGAATTGAACGGCAGTTTTTTATCCAGAAAATATATCTTTAATACAAATATACATTTACTATGATTCTAAGTTTATGGTTATGAGGTTTTTTTAAACCAGTTTCGCTTTCAGTAGGTTTCGCGCCATATTGAATTTTTTTTTAACTTTCGGGGAATGAAGCTGTTTTTCCATTTTTAGTTCCGACCGAGCTGCACTGGCTCAAGGCCACGGCGAAAGCGAATACCACTATTTTGCTGATAGTTTGGAGCACTGACACTGCTACTGTTATTGCCTTCATCGAAATCACCACGGAGACCAGAGTTGCGCCACGAGCGACGTTGTTCGGTTGAAATTGGTGGGGAGTAATTTATATAGCGACGACCTCCAGGGCCTCCAATAAAGCCACGGTTGTAGCGATTAGTCGCATTGTAGCCTTGATTTGACCAACGATTGTTTTCTTGGACACCAAATGGAATAACGTTCCCGCCACCACGCTGATACGTCAAGTCACCAGGTCTGCTTCCATTAAATTGATTTCCGAATCTGTTCAGGTCTGACCCGCGGGTGTTATTCACTAAGTAAGGATTGAATCCATTGTTAATCTTCGGTCCGTATGGTTGGTTTGAACCAATGAAGGAGTTATTCTGGTTGTAGGTGGCAAAATTTCCGGTAGGGTATCCAGGCTGGTTGTATCCTTGGTAGAATCCATTCGTTGAGTTACGGTTGTATGCTATATTACGCCTCAGACGCTCCTGTCGTAACTGAGGTGAAATACCCCAGTGAATATCCCTACGATTCGTTATCGACGACAAAGTAACTTGGCACAAAACCGAAAAATTAAAAGCCAAAACTGCATTTTGCTCTTGCTTTAAAAACTTCACTGGATTAAATTTGAACAAATTCTGGTCCGACAAGCATCTCATCTTGGCACAAAACCATAAAAATTAAAAGCCAAAACTGCATTTTGCTCTTGCTTTAAAAACTTCACTGGATTAAATTTGAACAAATTCTGGTCCGACAAGCATCTCCTTTCGATTAGAACTGAAGCTTCAAAGCAAGCAAAATGATTCGACTCATCGTATTTTAATGAAAATTTAGGAGATTATCAGAACATTTCCAGACCACATGATAACAAATGATCTCATACGCAAACAAGTTTGTATTGTGTGCAGAACTGAGTTAATTTTTCGATACAATTTTTTGCGCCGTCTGACTAATTTGTTATCGGTACTGTTAAATGTTGCCTGTTTGAGAGCTTTTAGGCGGTGAAATGCTGGGGGCGATAGTTATTCTGTTTTTCATAAAATGAATTTGTAGATCGACATTTTCACAATTCTGGTTTGCTGAAATTTGTTTTAGTATCGTGCAAACATATTGGTTCAATATCGCTAAGCGCGAGAGATTTTGGAGGAAGTAATTAGTCAAACAAACACAGAAGCTAATAAAATGTAAATGTTAACTTATTCGCTTATATTTCCTGCGGTATTGCGTATTGTTTGTTAGCTTTAATCAAAGTTAGTCGATGTATTTGGATGGATTTCATTGAGCTGAAGCTAAAGAACTTGAGACAGGCTCATAAAGTGTGCTGTTTTAATGGAAAATCAATAATCTGTATAAAAATTTGATCCGCTACTATTACCAAAATAGTCGCTACCGAATCGTCAGGAAGACCTCTGAGAGTTCTGCCAACATCTGATTGTATCAAGAGCTATTCATCTAACTTGTCGAGAGAATTCAACGTCTCTCGTCTAAGTTCAAATTTTCTTCTGCAAATATAATACAATTTGTTCATCCAGAAGATTTAAAATCTCCATAAAGCTGAGTTCCGTTTGATCAAAGTGAAGCCTCTTAATCACTTACAAATTGTGCGTTTTTTTAGAAAATGAAAGGCATATATGGAGACCCTCCAATCACATACAAGTCAAGTATTTTGTCTCATTTTTCACCTCTGATATAACTCAGGTACCTCTTCAGAGCTAGGTGAACTCAAACCTTGATGCAAACCTGGATTCGAACCAGGTACCCCGATCACCAGGAGCCAGTGCTTTACCCACTAGACTATACGAGTTACATGCACTCCATATAATTGTAATAACTTATTAATTCAAAGCATAGCACAGACCAATAGCATAGACCAAAGTCCAGCCAAGTCTGTCGAAGGTGAGATGAATAACCAGCAACGAGGCAAAAAAAATTATTTGGCCTTGGAGCAGGGGGCCCTAAAAATGATCATAGAGACCCCTAGTCCGCATTAACGGAGCACCTTTAGTTCACACCTGACGGATGCAGGGGTGCCATACTGCTAGCTCTACGTGCTCGGGGTGGGTTATTGAAAAGAGGTCCCCTGGAAGAGGAAATGTTGGTGATATTCAATATTATATCAATATCGGGAAAAAGGGCTTTTCCGTACAAGACTATGGCGCTCTTCCGCATGAAATCGCGCTAGACCCACACAACATGCGACTAAATGCGTTCCCTAGAAGGGGGCTGAAATATAACACAAAAATACAAATACAAAAGAATTTGGGGCGAAATTGCCAAAATCCAAACCGAAGTAGAGGCAGAAAGTCAGAAGCCCCAGATGGTATGGGGCCTACGTCACCTTGCGACTGCAGTCTAAAATAAAATAACTTAATGTCCGGCAGTCCCTCTTTAGTGTGCACGCCAGCCACGGATATCTGAAAAGGCTTTCGCCCAATTATTAGACCAGAATTTCACTTTTCAGAAATTTATTGTTATTTTGGCTAAATAAATTGAATAAAATTGGAAACAAAATAACTTATAAGGTTAATTCTTCTTTAAGTGTTCCTATCTTTTAAAAAACTTTTTTTTCAGTAACTACTTATTTTTATATTTTTTTCCAGAGCTTGCTTCTGAGCATTTCGATTCAAAAACTAGGCAGTTCCAACTGTATATCAATTCATATTATTTGTCTGCACGCGCTTTACGACCTTTAAACAAGCAAACACTGATATTTAATTTATGTGTAAAGACTGCCTTCATGGAGAATGTACATAAATAGTAAATAGTACTTTGAATGAAAGTATTTATTAAAACGCTTTTTTTGTTAAATTTAATTCAGGGCTCTTTCTCAATAACTTAAGCTTAGTTCTGAATAATACAAATTATAATTTATTGACAGTAAAAGATGCAAATTGTCATGTGAAAAAGAACTATTAAAATGTTTTCCCCGGAATGGGGCGCTAACAATCTTCATCGTTCGAATTTCATTGTATCTTCGCGCTAAAATTTTCACTAACTGTTATCATCGCTGATATGGAGCTTACTTTTTTATCGATTTTCGAAGTAAATTAGTATTAAATACATTTTTCCCAAAAATTCAAATTTCAGATTCATATACACATTCATATTCATCAGCACGAAATTTCAGTGGGGTTTTCATATGGATGGTGAGAACAGAAATTTTCGTGACTTAGTTGTGTGCCCAATTTGATTTATGAGTGAACATATTTAACCCTTTGGTGCCAGCAAGCGCTTGAGTGATTTTATTGGTGCCCCATGGAAACAAAATATTTGGAAAAAATAAGTATAGAAAGATGAAAAGTGTGTATGTTTCAGCTTAGTTACTATAATGTTTTGCTAATTTTTGACCCCACGCAGGCACACAGTGCCTGAAAGTAGGTAAAGTAACTTTGTAAAATTTCGAAAAATCAGCAGATCATTACTAAATTTACAGAGCTCAGTGATAGGCACACGAAACACGCTCGTGTGATTTAAGAAAAATGTGCGGGCAGCTCTGTAGCTACAGTAGGTACTTAAATAGAAAACATTCAAATCAATGAATTTCAATAAATCCTTCCTGTATTAAAATGTACTTACGTCATCTTTCAATTAAAAATTCAATTGCTTATAAAAAATACGAATTGATCTTTCTGTTAAAATATTTTTCTACGGCTAACTTCAGTTAATCATCATCGGATATCCCATTCCACGCAATTATTTTTAAAATGTGAGTGGGGTCTGGGCTGTAAGGTGGATAACCGATTTCTCAGAATTCATTTTCATCAGAACATCTCGAGGTAACATATTGTTTTTTTTTTTTTAATTTTATCGCTTTTTAAATTTATTTGGTATTCAAGCATTCTAGTTACTTTTTTGCTGACTGCTTTACCTCAGCCTTTTTAATGAGTATTCTAACCTTTTCTAAGTATTGTTTTAATTTTTTTGGGGTCAAAATATTGCGCCCACGTTTTGTCTATTTTTAAAAATTATGTGGATAAATAAATGTAATAAATGTTTAAATTTTTAAAAATTATGTTCCTTGGTTTATCATCACATACTTTCGAAAATTCTTTGCAGTTCTGAACTGAAAATGTTTTAACATTGACGAGAAACGTTTTGCAACCTTGCACTGATTTTTGACATGTTTAAATGCTCGTGTACAATCCGAAGTACTGTAATTTCTGATACCCAAAAGTATCGTACAATATTTTTCAACTTGAATCTAGCACCTTGGTTAGCTAAATGTTTAAACTATATCTGATGTACTTGTTTCTACAGGTTTACTAGATCTAGGATCTTCTTCTTCTAGTGACCGCCCTGCGAGTTTAAAATAATTTTTTGAATGTTGCGAATATATTCCTCATTTGACAAAAGTTAAATTTTCGGGGAAAATTTCACTTAAGTTTTTTTCCTTCTAAGTCAAACGTTTAACCTCTTACGCCTTATTCCTCGAGCTTATAGGTTTTCATTACCTTCCTCCAAGTTTCTACAGATGAAACTGTTTCTACAGAAGAAACTGTATCTTGATTAACCCCCAACACAAACATTTCAACAAACATTTTTGTATCTTGTCTGTATTGTATGATTAATACTCGTGCTGAGTATTTTTATATTTTTATACATTATCTAGTGTAACAGTTGCGCTACGTATTCAGAAAATTTGCACATTTGGACCACCCCTAAAATTTAAGCTAAAGCGCCTATGCGATAAAAAAGTTTATCTAAAACCAGATTCCATAGCGTCAAGTAGTCTGTTATTGTTTATTTTGATACTTAAGTGCGTACTCTACTCAACAAGAAAATCCGTTACGCAAAAGGCAAACTCATTTCGCAGTAACTTTGATAAAATAAAAACAAATGTAAACAGATCTGAGCTTAGTTAAATTATGTCCGGTTCGTACGCCCACACTGAAGTCTAGCAACTGTTTTTATCTTAATATTCACAATCTCCGCTAATTGCTTACGGTTTTTTTCTGAAACAAGCTCGGCTAACTAAATTGACATATTGGCCATTTATAACTGACCCCGAAATGAATATGGAAAGTAATTTTTTTTATACATATTTAATTCTTTGTGCAGTTTGGATTTAGCAGATGCTTTCTAGTCAGACTCAGCTGGTTTAGTCATCTAGATTGGCTGACAGTTTGATCGATATCCATTAAAAGTGAGAGAAGCGGGAGTCTGCAAAAGCTTTGTGGCGATAAAAGTAATGACGTTTGGTACAAATGGAAAAGATATGGCATAGAACCGGAAATATTTTGGCCGAAGAAACTCAGATGTATATGTATTTAGATATCTTAAATTTGAGTAGATAGCAGCGTTTGTTGTTTTGACCGGAACAGATACTACTGAATCTTTCGATTTTATTCAAATTCGTCACTACTTTCAAAACCTACATACAGCTTCTGGCGAAATTTACATTTTGCCGGTTAGTGACAGTATATTCTTTGGAAAACTGGGTCATTTTGTCGCTTTCCATATTGTGACATATGATGGAATTCGAATTTTGCTAAGCATATAAAAGCATTTTGGCTTGATCAGAATCTATGTAGTTTCGAGCTGACTATCTCCAAAGTATTGTCAAGGATTTAAGGATTTAAAGACACAATGAAGCTGTTTACAATTGGAGTACTAACTTTGGCACTAATTGCTACAAGCAAGGCTTATCCCCTAGACAATAGTGAAAATGTAGCACTGGATACTGCACATGAAGCGCATTTGAGTGCAGTGGGTGGCGTTGAAAAACCACCAGAGTCAGATGTGGTTCCTGTGGAGATGGTCAAGTCAACCGAAGCCGAGCTCTTGGCGAAGGAAAAAGAACTCGAGCAATCTGAAAGTGTTGTGGAGCTTAAAGAAGAGCCAGCTGTTGTTGCTGAAGCACTTGTACCAGCGCCGGAAGTAGCCGAAGTTGTAGCAGCAGCTTCGGAGCCCGTTGCTGCAGTTCTTCCGGATCCAAATTTATCTGTCGTTGCTGTGATCGAGGAGCCAGCTAAACTCGAAGCAGTGGCTGGTGATAGAGCTGGACGCGCCTATGGATATCCATTCAATAATGTGGCCGGCTATGGTGCCTGGGCTAGTGATGTTCGGTACAATAGGAATGGAGGCTATCTTTATGGAAGCTATTTCCCAAGCAATTATCGTTATCCAGGATACTATGCACCAGGATACTATTGGGGCTAAGCGGTTCGAACTGATATGATAGTTTTAGGCTAAGTGAAAGCTATTTATTTATTTATTGTTGAAAATATAATTATTTAATTATCAGAAAAAGTGAAAAGTGATAGTTTTGTTTTGGTTGAATTTCTCTGATTGACTAGTAAATGCTTGCATTGTTTGAAAAACTAGCAAGGTAGCAGAATATTGGGATAAACATCGACTGTGCTATAGTCTTCCATAACATTAACTTGAAACTCGAGCAAGTCAAAATTTGATGACTTCTCGAACTCAAAATATTTTTAATTTATTAATATATTTTGTACAACAATATTTTTTGCGTCGTTTTTCCATTATAAAAACATTGAAAGTTCGTGAAGCGCATGTCCACTGTGCCCATACGAGCATGTAGAGATGTGTGCCACCAATTTAAAATATTTTAATTTATTCAGCTAATAGTAGAAAAGTTAATTCATTTGCAATACGGCCAGATTAATATCAAATGATACGCAGAATAAGCATTTGTAACTTGAGAGTTTTTCGACAGTTTTGTTGCCAAATTATTCACAGGCATTGTGTAAATTTACAAATCTCACATTTTACACCATCAAATTTATGTACACATATATTTAAATATCTATAGGTAATCGATTGTACTATATAAATGGATAAACCTGTTGTAGAGTGTCTTTAAAATGTCTAATGTATCAAAGATGACTGGATGAAATTATTATCAGTTGATTTCCTTAGTTGTTTTTCCGTGGTTTGGAACTTTTTCTTCGAGTTTCAAGAGATTTTAGAGTGTTGTTTGTTTTTGACATTGTTCGAAAATTTCCATATCAATTGAACGTGCCAATCGAACGATTCATTGCTAAGTTCGAATTGCAAATGATGTTTTGTTCGAATCTAATTCATACGTTCGGCTTGAGTTTTTTGTTGTTGAAGCACGTCAGCCGGAGTAACTGCGGCAGTGTAAGTTATGATGCTTAGTTCTTTGTTTTGGGTTTTTTTTTATTTCTTCTCTCATATATTTTGAGTGAAAAACGATGTAAACACTTTCAATTAACTGAAAAATCTTGTAATGAACCAGCATTTAGAATGTAGAATATAAATGAAGGTATCTTTTCATGGCCTTTTAAAATTTGGAAGTGGTCTTTTAAGAAATGTAGAGCAATTCGTACCAGACTAACTTGAGCTGTTTGCTCAGATAAATGTTTGATGTGAGTCCAATTCTTTGGAAATTGAACATTGTGAGGAGGTTCTGAAAATATTTACGGTGTTTCTATTGATTATTTGTTTGTATTTATTGCTTATTATGAGATACATTTTTGACCGTGTTTGGAGTGATAATTTGCGTCAATAAAATTGTCTGAACCGTTATAAAACAGTTTAAACTGAAGTGAATTGAACAAAGTCGTGAGATAGAAAGACACCCATCTACAAAATGTAGTATTCAATTCAGAGACAACATTTAAATAGGGCCAATACCCTATCCTAAACTGAAACGTATAAAACAAATTCGACCGAATTCAGTTTTCCCATAAAACATTCATGCTACGAAATATTTATAGTCTCGTTAAGAAATGGGCTGAAATTAAATTGCAGTCTCCTTCCACTCGATGAGCTTTAGCAAGAACTCATGTTGTGCTTCAGTGTGTTTTGTGTGTTGGCGGGCAGCAGCTATTAGCATTTATTGGATTATTCCACGATTATTTCTAAATATTTTTTTTTCGGTAGGGTCTTCTTCGTACAATTCACGTAACCATAAACTTTTTTTAAGCTGCAGTCCATTGAACGTTGCCAGCATTGTGGTTTAACGTATGGAGTGCACTTTTTTAATAATTCAAAATCAATTTTTGCACAATTTTTTTTACAGTAATGCTGGAGCTATAGAGAATACACTTTCAATACACAAAGTTTCAAAAAAAATTTCAAACTTCTCTTAACTCTTTTCGGCACATTTTTCTAGTAACCCTTAATTTTCGTTATTTTTCTTCACATAATCTATAGAGTCCATGGGACCTCTAAACGGCTTGAATGGAGTCTTGAAGTGGCTACTGGTATTGTTGCAAAACGTATGGAAGCATATATGGCATGCTGCTTTGCTTCGTCGTCAGAAAACTGCAACTATTTTGGACCTTCGCTAGGTTTTTTTGTTGTAGCAGATTGGCCTTTTGATCTAAAATTATTTTTTTGAATGGTTGAAAGAAACCCAAAAAAGTTTCTGCGTGCGTTATGGTTGTTACTGCAGGAGAAACTCAGGATCACAGTATTGCGAGGGGCGACCAGCCTTTCAAAAATTCAATATAGATTGTGATAGATTGTGACTACATTCATCTGGCCAGACCCATTGCGTTTTATTTTGAATCCAGCGAAATGAATCAATAAGCTGGAGCCTTATCTCAGATTATCTGAAGTTTGGTTAGCTGATACAACTGCATCCGAATCACAATTGTTTCAGATAGGAATATATTTCAGTGTGGTCTCGATTAAACTAAGGTTTTTTGACGCAAGTGAGCTAAATTGCCATTGCTCCATTTGAAACAATTGGCCGCTCTGCTGAATTGAACCAGCTCTGTTAGGTCCTGAAAGTTGAAAGAATGTTGACGCGTTTATTATGTGGAGCTGGACACCCGCAAAGAGTATGCTCATTGGTATGCTCTTGCATCTCGCATGGATATCATTCCCACTCTATTTGCATGAGATGTAGGAAAGCAATGCCCTGTAAGCTATCAAACAGTTCCTGCAGAGTTTGAGCAATTTCCTGCTTTTGCTTTTATCGAGTGATAGCGATAATGCCCTGGCTACCCTGCAGTCGGTCCTGTTTTCCCATTCGGACTTTAGTTTAGACAATAAGGCTACATCTGATTGTCAGCGCGTCACCTTTATAGAATTATACAGCTGCTATCTCTAGCTTCAAAGCCTTTTCTTATCAACTCATAAGCCTTTTTGTTGCCTATGATACCAGTCTGCCCTACCATCCAATAATCCAAATAGGAGGATGTTTTGTCTTTTTGTTGATTGTTGTTGTTTTTTTGATGTTTTGCCTTTTTGTTGTCGCGTTAACGGTTTTCCAAGAGTATCATTAAGGCGCCAGAGTGAGCAATGGCTGGCCTTCCATTGACACAAATCACCTTGGCCCCAAAAAAGTTTTTTTTTTAATACCTTTATTAAACTGCTACCTTCGTATAAGAACCTTCAATTAATTTTAAAATCTTACATGCAAAGGCATAAATTAGAAGACCGTATAACACTCTAGTTTTGTTCCACAGCTTGGGTGCTATCTCTAGGTGGATGCATGAAAAAAAATACTCTGCAGTATGGGGATGAGGGTTATGTCTGCTCTTTGGATCATTATAGGTAATATCTCATTCATAGCTGTAGCTTGCAAGGCTTGAGTGGACTTATTGTCTACTTAATTTTGACCTTATCTGTTGCTTCCTCAATCAGCTGCTTGGCCTGCTGATGGATTGTTCGCCGCTGATTTAAAGAAGTGAGTTTTCAGTAGCATGTCCAGACACTTGTTGGGGTCCTCTGTCTCATACCCACATTTTATACGAAGAAATGTAGACTGAAAAAAATAATAAGGTATTCGGTATAAAGAAACAGAAATAATACTCAAAATAAATAGGTTGAGTTTCAGCTTACTAATTCGATTCGTTATTTTCGTAAATTATAAATAGTTAATTATCCTTGGATCGTATAACTCAATTCTTCTAGTTTTGTACAATAAAAATAAATAAACTTTCCAGTCACTTGAAAATACTTTCCGAAACTAAAGGTTCATAAAAATTATATTGCAAATTATAAAGCAGTTTAGTATTACAAACTAATCAAAATTTTCCTTTTAAGAAATGTATTTTGAAGATATGTGTACACTTTTAAATTTTTCTACCTAATCTAAATCATCTATTTGCAACTAGTTCAAATTTCGAAGTTTTTCCTCTCAGTATAGGTACGCTCTCAGTATAGGTACGCTACACCTGGGACCTTCCTGATTCTGGCGGCTTGTGTACTTCCCTCAATGTTCTCACAAAATTAATTCCATGAGTCATGTTTTGCTAGTCGAATCTTCTTTTTGAAGAGCGATTAATCCTTCGTATATCGTATATCAATATTAAAGATCCTTCGTGTGGGGCCTCGTGTCCCTGTAAGTTTAGATCTAACACTTTTATTTAAAACAATTTCTTTGCAAACCTCAAAGATACCATTAAACCTCAAAGATACCATTAACTTTAAGTTGTTAAATACTTCGTATGGAATTTTTCCAGCATTTGATAAATTTTTCCTTTCAGGAAATGTTTATATCGTCGACCTGGGTAAATCTAGTAAAGCATTTGCACGGATTTTACTTATTTAGCTACAGAATGTAGCTGGGACTCAATAGACGAAAAATAGCCACATTTTGAGGGTACTTTTTTTTATAATAAAACACTTATGCATGTAAGATGGCCACGAGCAAAAAGACACTTAACCTTTTAAGCGAGTTTTCCTGCAAAAATTGTCATGTAGCATCAAATTTACTATTGATATTGTTAAGGTGTTTGCTGATGAAAAGCAATTGACGACAGCTTAAGCTTTTCCTATTCAAGTGTTTTTTTATTGTATCAAAGAATAGCTCTATCAATATGTATCCAAAAACGAACCAGCAATCAAATAGCATTCTCAGCGTGCAAGCATATTTCAGAATCTATTGCAAATCTTTGACTTGATGGGTGAACATAGACAGTTAGCTATACTGCCCTACTAAGCATAAATTTCTATCTGCATTTTTCTCATTTTTGAGCTAACACTGGACTCGAAAACTATATACTCCATTGCATAGTTATACAATATTTGAAAAACCTATCTTTTGTGAAAGTATGTTGAAATCAGTATTGAAAAATCCACTATATACCTCCAGTTCAAATCAAAACACAACTCAGTGAATATCTCGAAAGTACTAAAATGCTTAGTAGGGCAGTATACTAGTTCATCTCTGGCTCTGTTTTTTATTTGCGTTTAGTTTTGCAAATTCATTAATCGGTCGAGTATGACTTTTGAAATTCAGAGTTTCCTGCGAATTAATATGTGCATAAAATAATATAGGTGGCCTTGAAATCTATGACTTGGAAAATGCAAGTTATTAGCATCCGACAATACAGTGTATATTGAAAAAGAGTCTTGCACACAAATTCGTTTTTAAAATAGATTTAATGATTATGGCTTTAGTTGCAAAAAGCAGGAAATGAGGTCACTAGGTAAGTAAAAATATTGTTTACCTCCAAAACTGGTATATATGCAAATAGGCGATTCAATTTCACTGTGTTAATTTACTGTTATTTCGTTGGATAGTAAATTGTTTGATGAATGCATAAATCATTACGCTAAATACAAACAGAATTGATTTATATGCAGCGCGACGATCTTACTGCAATTCTTCATATCAATTTCTTGGGGCAGGTGAAGCAATATGTCACACTGAAATCAGGATTTCTGTAAAGGCGAGATCTAACAAAGTTGTCTCTTAAATATATCACGCAGCAGTTATGGTTGTACATTTTACTCAGTCTGATTTCATATTTTTAAATCTTTTCCTAAACTAATTGATTAGCTCAGTGTTTTTTTTTTTTTAATAAAAGCTTAGTTTCGAATTTTATTTCTTTAAGAAAATTTAAAATGAAACTCAATCGTATCTACCGATTCAATACAATTGAATTTAACTATTTTGTTGAAAAAATATCTATCAAAATGGACAAGTCATGAATTATTTCTGCACCAATTGTAAGTATACAGAAAATTATATAACTCTGGATATTGGGTTTTGGGGTTCCCATTTGGCGAGCACAATTGTTCGGACTAGACAAGTCATTATTGCAAATTGGTCTTATGCTAAGTAAAACGCCTGAAAGGAGCAAAAACATCCTTTTGCCTGACTATAAATAGACGGAAGAGGATTTAATTTTAATCATAACATTAGCACAGTTTGATTGCAAACTATATACAATAATTACCGATATCTAGTGAAATACAGTGAATTTATTATGTTCGTGTTGAAAGGACTTTGTGTCGCTTTGGCAATAATCATGGTGTGCAGTGCAGAAGATCTGCAACAAATAAAACTGTCCGATAGTGCTGATGATCCTGCTGGTGATGATAAAATAGAAAATAGTGAATTGGTGCGGAGGATTCGTTCTGGCTACGGTGGATTAGGAGGATTTGGCGGAGGCAAAGGATTTGGCGGCGGGTTTGGCGGTGGATATGGTGGTGGATATGGTGGTGGACTAGGTGGTGGATATGGTGGTGGACTAGGTGGCGGATATGGTGGTGGACAAGGTGGTGGATATGGTGGTGGATTTGGTGGTGGGAAAGGGTTCGGTGGAGGCCTAGGTGGTGGATACGGCCGCGGAGGAGGGTTCGGTCGCGGTGGCGGATTTGGCAGAGGGCTTGGTGGTGGCCTAGGAGGCGGCTATGGAGGTGGATATGGAGGAGGCTTTGGTGGTGGGCATGGCGGGGGCTATGGAAAGAAAGGAGGCTATTGTTGTGGATAGACGATACGAATGATTTCAATAAAAATATTTTACTAGAACACGAACTGATATTTTAATAGAGTATGTAATTATTTCATATTTGGTTTGCTACATACAAGCAAATAATTTTTGCGAAAGAAAGTCAATCAACTTTTAATTCATTTGCTATACATATTTGCATTTTGTTTTTAATTTTTAGGAAATTAATCCATTGTTTTGAAATAGTCGCAAGCACTGGAACCTTAATGCTTTTAGGCGATTGTGGTGCGTGTGGCGCGGTAAAACTTATCAGGAAAAATTTTAAGAAATCAAATGATGTTCAAATAACGGTTTCAAGGATTGGTTTGTTTAATATAAACTCGTTGATGTATGCATTCTCAGCATTTTAGAGTTGATTGATATAACTCAATCGAATTAAAGCTTTTAAAAAATAATAAATGTTGAATAATCTTTCCTAACGAGCGCTTGATCATATTCAATTTAAAGTTTAATGCAATTAGATTTGATGACTAACCAAGAAAATACGTCCAGATTTTTTCCAAATTTTGGTAGCACCACCGACCATGACAATGAAATTACATGGGAATTCACACCCGGGTATAACTTGCGTGCAAGTTATATTAGATCTTTTCATGGTTTTATTTGGTTTCACATCAGGTTGAACGAATTTCAAATTGATTTGCCATTGCGTACATATGTATCTTGAAGTAGCTCTAGTGCAGTGACCTAACATTGTTTGAAATGTTTTGATCTTTTGACTGATTTTTATAAGGAGCCGAATGTTAATGTTTTTGTCAACTTCACCTTCACTTTCCTATTTTTTTGTCGTTCGGGACAAAAATGAGGTAGCATGTTTTACGATTCATACAGACATGCCAAAAATTATTTGTGCAATAATAGTAGACATGGTAAAGAACATCGATTTAGATAGTTTGGAATAGTTTGGAATATAACCTAATAGCATTTATGATGATATTATTTTATTTCATCTATGATAATATTGTTTGGAAGTTTATTGCTGGATCAGTCCACTATGGAGAACCGATCGGTGTGAACCGATGTGTGAATATTATGAATTTTTTGAAATGTTAGGCAAAAATTATGAATGCAGTATTATTCCGACTTTTCTTTGCCATCGGTTTGACATTAAAAGAGTAGTGACGTGAAAAACTAGATCGAAAATGGCTAGAATGTGTGAGTTACCCACATCTGTGACAACAACGACTAGTGCCAATTATGAAAGTTGCATAAAAGGTAAAAATAAGACGGTGAAAAAATATACATTATTAACTTTGCTATTTGCCATAGTATCAGGAAACAAGTAACTTCGAGACATGCAACTTCCAAGCCAAAATAAAGTTGAACATACAAACTACGAAATTTAATAGATCTCATTCCAGGAAGACTTAAACTCGTATTACAGCAATCAAAATATGTACACCAAAGACGACCTATTGTTAGCACCAGAAAAATATTTTTTTTTCCATGACATAGCCGCATCATCACCGGAAAACGACATTTATGATAGTTTTTCTTTGCATGCACGAAAAAAATTTTAGTAATTTTGTTTGGTAATTTTCGACGATTTTTGTTTATACTGTATGTGGTAGGAAACTAAGAGTGCACAATTAAATTATAAGCAAAAATCTTCAGGACTTAACATCAAATATTAGCTGCAGAAGCATGCGTGCCATCCTGTAAATTTAATTTGACATTGTCGAAAATTTGCAAAAAAAAATTGAAATATAGCCTTGCTAAATTGTATAGTTTTTCATTTACTTTCTGAAATATGTATGCCCTTGATTTTCAAACAATTTAGAACTCTCATTTCATGCAACAAAAAGAATTTGGTTCGAACGTTAGCAATGTTGATACATTGAATACGCAAATTGAATACGCTGTTTATTTCCTGTCTAAGTCCGAGTAACTGAATAAGACGTCATCTCAATTTGCGTTTGTGTGAAACGTTTTTGATTTAATTAATTGAATAAAATGGAATATAAAATAATGTTTTTTTAGGAGAATCGCTTTAGGAACCGGATAAAATCGCTTGGCCTGAAAAAACTATATAGAGTGAGGAAATTAGAAACAGTTGCATTGTAAAAATAATTATTCCGCAAACTAAAAAATGTTCGATGCCCTATATTTCAAGGCCAGTGATATCAAAGTTCAATTTTTCCGAAATATTTTGTTAACTATTGCTTTTACGGGTATTTCAGTGCGTATAACTTTTGTTAGTTGTGATACTAGTCTCTAATTAAAAAAAATCCAACGCAAGACTGAGTAGATTGAAGGAACTTTTAAAATTTTCAAAGTAACTTTTAAAGTTTGAAGGAACCTTTAAAGTTTTCACTCGAAATAGAAAATATTAAAAAAATTGGAGCCGAAGCCGTTTTGTTGGCTGTTATTATACAGCTACTAATCCTAAACAAAATCCGAATCTATTGATCCTGAGCCATTCGTTATGAGAAGATCATGCCAAACTTGATTATTATATGTAATAACACTTATCGATGTATACAAGTTTGGCACCTAGCATTAAGCTAGTGGTTAATTTATCTTATAAATTTTAGTTAGTTAATTAACCATTAGTGGCTTTTTTCATCCTTACATTTTTCTCGCTAGTTTAACATTAAATTAAAGTGATTTGTTCCTTCCACT
Organism: Nemotelus nigrinus; assembly: GCA_947369275.1. Lineage (NCBI taxonomy): Eukaryota > Metazoa > Arthropoda > Insecta > Diptera > Stratiomyidae > Nemotelus > Nemotelus nigrinus. Next base: position 222,843,557 of record OX376372.1, on the reverse strand, counting down.
TTATTTAATCTTAATCAAAAACCTCTTAATTGAAAGAACTACTTTTTATCCTTAGAAAATACTAAAATATAGTCATCAGACAGCATGCACATTCATGTAGAAATAAAGAAATTTTAATTTTAAATTCTCTATATATTCTTGCTAGTAGTCCGCTGTTGTTCCACATATCCAGAAACACAGTTGCCTCCCATTTAACGGCACTCGAAGACATTTGCCAACTATTTGCGTAAATAGTTCCCATTAAACTTGTCAGTACCATTCTACAGCAAAGACGGCCCAATTGTCTATTAATCAGGAATTAAAACAACATGGCTTGAGGTCGCTTCAACTCCAGGAACCTAATTGAATTTTCACATGTAAATTTTTCTGCAATTAACAGTAATGATCAAGTTGATGTCATTTATACTGATTTCGCTAAGCTTTTGACTCCATTAATCATGAGCTACTTCTAGTCAAACTAAAGCATTATGGTATCTTGCAGCCTTTACTTTCCTGGATCTCCAATTTCTTAACGAACCGTACTTATGTTGTGCATTTTTTTTGGATTGTCTTACTTGCCTTTCTCGCCTTTGCATGGTGTTCCACTCTAAGACCACTTCTATTAAATCTCTCCATCAGTGATCTTCCCAGTGTATTTAGGTCATCTTGTCTTCTCTATGCAGATGACTTAAAAATCTTCCGGACAACCAAAATGTCTGCTGACTCTCTGCTTCTTCAGGAAGATTTAAATGCTCTCTCTGGTTGTTTAAACTTGAATTATTTATTTTTAAATGTTTTTAGTGTTATTCCATGTCCATTTGCTTAAAGCTTCACACTCATGTCTCTCCTGATGGTATCTTTGGTACTATCCTCTCTAGTCTCTACTGTTGTACATTTCACTGATTTTGGGGTGGGTCACCTATAATCGTAAGCTGAAATTCTATATTTATTAGTGATGGGCGTTTCTGTTGTTTTCAGAAAACGAAAATGAACTGTTTTTTTCCAAAAATAACTGTTTTTTTAAACTTTTTGAAAACTTTTTTCACTCGACTAGCAGCAGATTGATACTGGGTGTTACAATAAGTGATTGGCATTTCTGTTGTTTTCAGAAAACGGAAGCTATTTGAAAAAAAGCAGTTTGAAAAAAACTGTTTTTTTCCAACTGTTTTTTTCAAACTGCTTTTCTTCAAATAGCTTCCGTTTTCTGAAAACAACACAAATGCCAATCACTAACTGTAACACCCAGTATCAATTTGCTGCTGGTCGAGTGAAAAAAGTTTTCAAAAAGTTTAAAAAAACAGTTATTTTTGGGAAAAAACAGTTCGTTTTTGTTTTCTGAAAACAACAGAAATGCCCATCACTAATATTTATGTCCTAATCAACACTAGAAGAGCTTCTCAGGTCACTCACTGGCTTTGTGTCACGCTCCTGACACAAATCCTTTAGTGTATGAATATTTCATTTCTTCTCAGATGCTGTTGAATTAGTTGAAATTACTTTTCCGTACCTACCTTACAATGAAGGTTTATCTATGCTAAGGGCAGAGTCTACTTAGTTGAATGTGTCCTCTTCAAAATCTGCCGTGGTTACTTAGCTTCAGTGGGCGGTAACGCGTAAGGACAAACCGGGTCCTCCTATTTCTCGTACCGAAACATTCTTCCACTCTCCTGATTAGCGACTTTTAAGTATTCATAACAGTCTTCAATTTGGTCCTCTTCCACATTCTATTGCCATCTTCAAAAATCTAGTTCGTAATAAAATATTTGCTTTAAATTAATTTTATTTTTATTCTTGTTTGCAATGCATTTTATTTTTGTATTTAACTGCATATTACTTGCTTCTACCTAATTACTTCATTTTACTTTACTAAATTTTACTTTGCTCAATTATAACAATGCAAATAAACAAGGAACTCAGCCTGATGGCTAGAGTTGCGCACAGCAACATTTTCAATCGTCACTACCATCTCCTAGCTGTTATATTTATCAGAAAGCAGATATATGTCCTTAAAAATGTCGGGGCCTGGTCGAATGTTATCTAATCGATGCCCAATGTGTTCACTACGAAATTTACCATCTATTTCAGCAATGATTCCCTTCCATATCTGTTAAAAATCTGCTTAAACTTGCAGCGCCAATATTTTTTAAAATTAAGTAAATTTAAGCTATTATAATAAATATGCATAGCATTACGCATTATGTCATAACCAATGTCCTCAGCAAAGTCAAAAAGAAAGTTTCAGCGTTTGACCTGGTCTTCTTGGCCTCAAAACCAAGATATTTGTTCGTCCCAGTGAAATTAGCGGGATTCCATGAACAATACCAAAAAAATCCATTCTCTGTACGCCAATTATGTTATGAAAAAAACCCATTCACACCCTTAATTGACAATAATGCACATTTTCATATCAACCAAAAACTTTCTACTACGCCAAATTTCGAAGAACAACCTATGTCAGATAAATTTATAGCATATCTTAAATATGTTTACCACCTTGCGGAGAGACTGATGGGGATTCCCCATTGAGTAATATTTGTTTACGTTTGACCGGTTTTTACGTATCGTAAGGTAAATTTGATCAACAATGCAGTCCCGTAATATCTAATGCAAATTTATGAACATTAATCGATGGCGCAGCATCAGATCCAGCCAATATCTATGGAGGATTATAAATCTTTGATTTGATTTTATCCCATTTGGTTTCGGCTTGTAAAAAAAGGTTGGAATAAATGGTATATAAAAATACCCAGAAGAAAAATCGTTAAAAGTTTCCATTGGAGTTGAGCTGAAAATTTGCACAAGTGGAAATATGAGATGAAAGAATATTCCAAAATGATAAACAATTTGAATTACAGTAGGGGTCCGAGTTGAATTGATTTTAATCTGCCGGCTGGAGTGATTTTTAATGATATGGTGATGTAAAAAATTAGATAAATCTGCGCGTTTGAGTGCAGTGACCTTTTCATCTCACTAGAAAGTATCTGAATAATTAATAAAAGTTATAGTTTAAAATCGATTAGTGAGCTGGCATATATCTGCTGGTCTTCCATCAGGGTGTGTTAAATGTATTCTAGTTGGAATAAATGAAACCAACAAATTTAACAGCACAGTAATGAAGCTATATCCATTTAAAGAGCTGAATCATAATAACAGATAATAGATACATATTAATTCCAGAAAATTTACAGAATTTTTCTTTTTACCAAATACTAAATTTCATTAGGTCGCTATTTTGTCCCCGGCGTATCGTAGCATATGTTTCAGATAAATCACGTGTGTAAGTAAGTGCATCAATTTCCTAATGGGACTTGTCTGGCTAATCGTTGCAATGTCTGGAACACCTTGGATCCAACAAGTCTACCTTAAATTCTTTTTGAAGGCACAACTACGAATTAGTTGTGCCTTTCCAGTGATGCCAATTTATTTACATTTTAGCTACAAAAAGAACCTGTTTAGCCAAAAAAATTTTCATTTAGCTATTGGCTACAAATTTAGCTACTAATTTATAAATTATAAATAATTTGAATTTTTGCTTTGACTGCATTATTTTTCACTAGTTTATTAATATTTAAAACAGTCAGTGCTTGAAAATAATTTCCTCAAATTCTAACGCAATCGCTAATGCTTTGGGTAGTACAATAGTACTACTACTATGGTATGTACTATGCCTTTCTGGACATAGAACAATAATAATCTGCTACGAACAGTTTTATTTCTTTTGTTCCGTGCGAAGAAAAACCGAGAGCTTGAACTCATTAAGAATAAACTAAAATAGGTAAGACAAACGAAATATGTTTAATATAGAATACACATTATCTGCCTAAATTTGAAGACAAGAACCGAAAAACTCAGGTGTAGACGTAAAGTAGCAATAAAACGTAGGCAAGATAGAATCGTGCTCAGTAGCAAAACCAAACGTTGGAATTGTGCTATGTTTTTTTTTCATTTTGTAGAGTTTTTCAACACAGCGAAAAATAAAGACTATATTTTCTCCGTTGGGAGCAACACCTCAAAAACAACATCGGCACCAAATCAAAACTACAACGTGTATTTTCGTTGTGAACCGTTGCGCATTAAGATCAATTGACCATTTGAGTGAGATGTGTAAGAAACTGGCAGTTGAGTCCAAAAGTTGGAGCATGTGTAGGATTCATCGATCAAAAGCAGCGCCATAGTGAAAAACGTTATGTTTTCTTACTTCAAATCGGATTTAAAGGCAAACATTGATAACTCTATTTCTAGTATTTTAATTGACGAGTCTACGTACATTTTTGTAATATTCAGCAAAAATGTATTACAATTTACTTGGCTTTGATTGAGCTACTAAGTGGAACTGCTGAAAGTATTACTACTACCATAAACACGTGCGTAGAAAACTACAACCTAAATATTACAAATATGATAGACAACGCAAGTGTTATGGCCGGAGTGAATAACGGTGTATTTCAAAAATTAAGTACCCAAAATCCTTTTTTAATATTAATAAAATGTGCTTGTCATTCCGTTCAGATTTCAGATTCTGCAGCTGCAGGATCATTTCTTCCTCAAACGTAAGAGCTTTTACTAGCAGAACTTTATAATTGGTTCTCTAAATTCCTTTGAAGATGATATGGAGTTCATAAACAAGGCGGTTTTCAATAAAAGGATCAGTATCAAGGATCATTAGCCAATAGTTAGGGCTAAAAACCCACTTCAGTATAGTCCAAACATCAGGAGAATGTTATTTAGCAAAAATGATTTACAAGGAATATAACAATTACAAAACCTATTATATCTCCTATTTCTGCAACCCATTTTAAAGGATGCTTCTACCATGAATATAAAATAGAAAGCAGTTCTGTTGAACTCACTAAGCTCTTCAACGATTTTTATACTATTTTATACTGTTAAATCAATTAACTGCTCATTATCCGATGTACATCCAATATTTTTCCATATGAATTATAAACATTAGCTGAATAAAACTGTTTTCAAGAACCTAGAGTTTTTTATTGTTGGAGCTAGCTACACTTTTTAGCTACAATGGAAACTTTTTAGCTATTTTTAGCTATGTTTTCCCTAAATTCTAGCTACAACGGCTGGAAAAAAGTTGGCAGCACTGTGCCTTTCAAAGCTGCAGGTCGTTCCAAGCCAAACATATACTTACGCTAAAAAAATTGTACCACAACCAGTTTACCTGTTTACTATGCCTCCAAATTAATGCTAATTTTAGAATTTAATTTGTCAGGCTAATGAGCTGCCACCACACTTAGTTTGCGTAACTTTTGCTCAACCAGCCGTAACAGATAAAACAAAAAATCACCCAAAACTGTTTATCTGAATGAATTGTTTTCTTTATAAATTTCTATCATTCCGTTTTTCATCAATCTTTTCTTCTAGGAAGTCTTGTGTAATATTGTATTAATGACGAAACCTAATTATATTATGCTAGTAGGTTTTTTCGTCGATGGATCGTTGGACCAATGGTTGTGATGTTTGTGGTGTGATAGTGGTTGAATGTAAAGAATGGTTCTCGTATTTTCGTCTTTCAGCATCCAGGTTAATTTCCATTGACATTCATCGATGAGGTCATATTGTCCCCAGTCGTAAGTGTATTGTACTCTCCCGATTTCGTGATATATTCTGGAGTGTATAAAAGAAGCCGGGCAGTTTCGGTGGTTTCGAGAAACATTCTGGTCTGTGGCCGGTTCCTTGATCGTGAAATATTTGTTCTTTGACGCCGAGATTAACGGACAAGATACTGTCATTTGTATAGATTGTTTGTGTTTGGATACACTTTGATTGCACTTGTGTGATTATCTCGAACCGGTTGAATTACTCGTATTTCGGCAATAAATTTGCTGTTCGAATCTCAGGCAAAGTGGTATAAAAGGAAAAGTACATTTACTAGGAAGTGCAGTGTGCAATTTGGCCCGGTGTTTGCTTAATCGATTTTGAGACAGACGTAACCTAGATAGAAATTTTCGAAAAATGCGTGTGACCTTGGCTTTCGTTGGAGTTTTGTTGGCGCTGCTTGTCCTGGTGAATCCTTCAGCTGGTCAGAGTGATACCGACGCCGTACAAATAAATAATTTCGAGGATCTCATGGCTTTGAGTTTAACAGGACATGAAAATGTAGGTGCTCGGCAGGCTCGCCAGAGAGGGTCGTACATGGGACTGCGAGGTGGCCGAAGAGGAGTTGGTGGATATGCGGATAGTTCTCTGTATAGCGGTCCCAGGAATGGTCTGGTCAGGAGAAGCTTTCAAACAAGAGGACTTTGGTATTAGTGTTTAAGGATGTATTTGCTAAGTGATAGAATAAATTGAATGTGAAGTTGAAAAAGTTTTGCTTTATTTTAGTCTGAGAATACTTTGTTCGAAGAATATGCTCAAAAGGATGTTGTTTTAAAGCTTTTAAGGGTGAAAGGTGAAATATAAGTAAGAACAAAAATCGAAGCTGCAAAAGCTCAAAAGATGTAATTGTTATTTCAGATTTGGGATGAAAGTTGAAGGAGGTAAATCATGATTGAGTGTAGTGTCCATTTTAGAAGAATGGCGTTTATATACATTTTTAAGAAGCTATTAATATAAATATTTTTTATCCAAATTGTTGGGTATGTTCAATTATAATATAACCCAAATAAATATAACTTAGAAACAACTTAATAAACAATTAAACAATTGAAAGCACCTTTTTTTGAATAAATACCATTATTTCGTTTAAAACCTAGAAAAATGAAATATTTTTTGATGCGTATAGGTATATCGATATTTTTAGGATAATCTGCCATCTTCTTCAGTGTCTATCAGGCTCTGAAATCGCAAAAAAAATTTTTCACAGATTTCCTTTGGTCACATAATAGAGGAAAGAACATTTTGAATGCGAACATCGCGAATTTTAGATTATAGCGAATATTTGCTTTGAAGAATAAAAATGCAGATATCATCAGCGAACAAGGATATTCTTTTAGATCAATGATGTCTGCGGTATAGGCATTGTACAGAATTAACTAAATAAAGAGACTAGAGCTGGAAGAAACATATCTATTTTGACTAGAAAAATTCTTCCTTGGAGTCCACCACTGGGTCCACTAAGCTGGGAGTAAGATTAAGGAAAATGAAGATTATTAATTTTGAAAATTAGCCTAGCATGTCAGGCACATCAGGATTCGGACACACTAAATATGACTGGCTTGTTGCTTGTATGCTATCAAGTCTTGTTCCTATATGGTGCACTAAAGTCTTGAGCTCAGTAGAATGTTATGGCTTGAATTTGAACTGTTCTTTTGGCAGGAAGTTACAGCCTATTTGGACACAGGAGAAGAAGATTCATTCCGCATTCGAAGCGGGTGGTGAGGGCATTCTAATTGGCCTCCAGTTTTGAGGGGCAAAGAAATTTTTTCCAGGCTGCAGGATGAAAATTTTTGTTGCTAACATCCAACAACTGGGGTATATCCTTATGAAAAAAATTGCACTTACAAATCAGTCAACAGTAATCTTGCAGGAAAATATTTATACAAATTCATAGTATGGATACTATTCTGCTTGCTTTTACTAGATAAGTTGCCTGACGTTGACCTGATGAGGATCTTAATATCCGGTATTAGGAGTCTCCCAAGACATTCTCTCTAATATTCATGTTAACTTTTTCCATGAAATCTTGTCGGAGCAGTGCGAGGTATGTATGAGAAGTTAGCAACGAACTGTAGAAAGCTAGTTTTCATCTTAATGGACGAAGTTTCCATGCCTATAAAATTTGCGATGGTTTTAATATGGTGGTCTATGTTTTTACGAGGATTGCTGTTCTTCTTCTTCAGCCTCTCAGTCTATCATTTGTGTACACATGGTAGTTGAATATTCGGACCTGCCTGTCCAGTTTTAAAAAGGTTTCTTGCATATGTATGTGAATCCCGTTATCATTCAGGAATGCCACCAGCTCTCCCTTATTGGGTAGTATCGAATTCACGTTCCAAGAGATACGATTGCCTGTATTCATTCCCTGCAAGATGACGAAGAGGACACTGAAAGAGTTGAGAATGGTTGACCATTTAAGCTATCAGGCTTTTCATCACTGAGTGATGCTGAGCCTGCATGATGACTAAGAGGTGTTCCATTTGCTTAGGCGAATTGGTGTATTAAGATTTAAGTGGCGATTTGAATATGCTTTTAGAGTGAAGAGTGGAGGTATTTTTAGGACAACCATCATGGCTTGCGGGACGTTTACCACCACAGTTAAAACATTTCGATTTCCGTTCTGAGTGCTTTTGTTTGTGAAGACAAGCTAAATGATGGCGACTTCCAAACTTCGAGCATCGAGGTTTTTCATGGAAATTTTCGGCCAAAGTTTTCATGGAAATTCTTGGCCAAACTTCGGATGACAAAGCTAAAATGTTTCTCCTCTGGAAGATAGTATGTGAGGTACTGTCGTCATTTTCAGTTCTGCGAAGATCTTTGTGATCGTTTTGAAGTCAAAAGGGGGCTTTGGCTTGTTTTGAAAGCTGAAGTAGGCTCGTTTTGCTGAAAAAAAGCTTGCGTTGTGTTTTTTCAATACTCTTGCCAGCGCTGTTTATTTATTTAATTATTTATTTATTTTATTTATTTTTATTTATTTTGGTACGTATTCAATACAACAGGCAAAACTGCCCAATGACAGATTGGATATAAGAACAAAATAAAATAACAAGAACTAAATAAGAATATATAAATATAAGTTAACAAAATAATTAAAGTTAGAATAAAATGAATAAAATTAACTAAAGCAATAAAAAGAGAAAAAAAATCCATTACAAACACGAATAACCAATTCAACAAGAAATTGGCCTAATAAAAAATAGTAAGAAGTAAATGAGTAAAAATAAATATAAGTATATAAAAAATAATTTAAGTGGTAAATTAAATAAACTAAAATTAAGTAGGGGAAAAAAGAAGAAAGAATCCATTAAGAAAATAGAAAATAATAAGTATATATATAATATATAATAATTATATATAAAAATAAAAATTTACAAAAATTCTTAAAGTATTCAACAAGAAAGTAACATTAAGTAGAGCAAAAAAGAAAAGAAAGAATCCATTATAAACAAGGATAGAAAATAAAATTAATTAATTAGAGACGAAAATTTTACTACGGACCATATATTTGAAAAAGGCAATAGATTGTGGAGGAGGACCAAGTTGAAAACTATTGTGAGTGCGTAAGAGTCGCAAGACGGGAGAGTAGAAGAAAGTGTCAGTACGAGCATACGGTACTTAAAATAGAATGGAGGACCTGATTGGCCTTACGGAGTCCCGCTCAATGAACAAAAATGCTATTGAGGAAGATAGGTAGCCGCGACAGATTTTGAACAGGAAACACTCATAAACAGGTGGATAACATAAACAACATAAACAGGTGGATACAAGTAGCAATACTAAATGAATTGTGGCAAGAACGAACCACGAAGCCAGCAATCCAAGAAGCTTTACTAGTGACAGTAAGGACATGAATGTCGAATTCCAGTTTCTCTTGCCACCGCTGTTGTTTTGCGTTCTTCTTTTTGAGCTGAAGTGTGAGTTTTAGGTTGAAGCAGATAAGTTAAATTTTATTTTTTTTTTTCAAAGTAGTGAAGCCAAAAAGTGAAAAAAGGTTTTATTTCATTTGAGCTTAGAGGAGGGAATTACCCGCTTGCCACTGGTGGGGCTATTTAAGCGTATTAAAACTCTTTTTTTTATTGTTTTGATGTTAAGTCAAGTTAAGTTTGCCTTCCAATTAAATCGGCATGTCTGAGGGTTTGTTTTCTGAGTTAGAATCTTTCTCTGATCTTGATATGCTAGTTTCTTCAGCACTAGAGGAAAAGGTTCCCTCTAAGGATAATATTTATCTGCTTTTTAAAATTTCCCTTAACATTTTTCAGAAGACTCGATGATTTTAAAAATTTCTCTTGGCATACTTGTCGTAGCTTGCCAATAAAAAATCCCTACAAGCAATAATATGCCCTATAAATTTGTGATGAATCCAGTAGAAGTTATCACAGCTTGAAATTTGACAAATTTTCTTTGCCAAATTTCAGAAAAAAAAAATTTTCTTTGCCAACTTTTCGGAATAATTCAGAGTTGAAAATTTCCATAGCGCTGTATCAATTTCAATTTCAATTCTGCACATTTTTTCGAATCTCTTCTGTCCACAGAGGAATTTGAAACTTGACTAAAATGTCCACCGGCGCCAATGGAATGGCCTTATCTCCAAGTTTTATCCATTTCTCATTGGCACCCGAATAATGTACTTGTGATTACATGATTACTATAAATGTACATATGTGAGGTATAAAAACTAAGTAAACTGTAAATTTTTCAAACAAATCTTTTCACATTTCCTTTTTCGTAGACCACATGAAACTCTGAGTTGCGGCGATTTAGTTAAGGATGTGTCCTGAATGAAGGATATTGTATAGTATTTTTCATGAATAAAACATGAAATCTCATGTGAATCACATCAGATTTTAATAGTCAAAAACATATTCATGTAGACACGAGCTAAAGTTTGATATGGTCTGCAATAAAAATTTTATTGCTTTGTTTTCAATTTCAATCGAGGTATTTTTTTAGTTTTGTTTAATCTTCATTCTAAATTGGACTGAATGTAGGTGTCTCAACTGTGACTACAATTAACGAATCTTTAAGTATAGATTTGTCTATGCAACTTAAACTGGCGTGTTTTATATCGACTTTTGGCAGCATAGGTAAATTAACTCTAAATTCCGAATACTACCATTAGAACGAAATTGTCACTTAGACGAAAATGATAGGAATAATTTATTCAACGCAGGACTGTGGAACGTATGTGTGTAACGACCTCTTACAATAAGCTTTTTACAAATTGTACCAGATAGTTTCGATGCCCTGGCGCATACCGAATGTTGAGTATCCACTATTTTCAAATCTGATGCTACGCTGGGCGCAAAACCGAGAGCATTATAAATAAAAAAAGCGGCGTTGTGGTTTGTTTTGTATACGCTGTTAAAAGGGTCATTAATATTTTAGAGTTCTGCTTTGATTGGTTTTTCTGGCCTTCTCATTGCGATTATTATTTGGAAAGATCATAACTTTCGCGCTCTGAAAGCTATGGTGTTTCATGTTTTTTTGGTTGAGTGTTTTATGAAGGATTTAAGAGCTTGGAGAAGTGCTGAAGGAATATGTAATATACTTTTTGTTGGTGACACAAAAATTTAAATGCTGACTCTTTAAGGCAGAACGACTATTGTTAATAAGATATTCCGAAGATGTAAGCTTAAGTTCAAATTTATATCATGTCAAATTAAAGAACGATTATTCGAACTTGAGTGATCAAAAACACATTTGTTACATACTGAAAATATTGCTGAAATAATTTCTGTCAGCAGCATCATTGAATCCAATGATTCATGATATTAAAATCAATGTTTATCGAACGCTCAAGAAAAATACATTCGAATTCATAGGTAGTAGAATTCTAAAATTCGAATCCGTGCATAGTACGAGAACTATTACATATACGTTTCTTGGATTAAGTGAAATTGTTGTGTATAGTCCAAGGGTTTTATTATTGCGTTCCAGGAAGACAGAAGTCGGATTTAGTGGAAACAAGATATCACCAACTAGTAACCTCTACAATTTGCTATAGTTTTTTGCTTGATCAACAAAAGCAAAGTTTATCATTAAGCAAATTTTATTTCATCGAAGTATCAATCGGCATGTCTTCTCAGTTTTGAGCAGAAAAAACATCTGTGTGAAAAATTACTTCAGAGTTTTCCTTGGAAGAAAATGCAATTGAAGTCCATCATATTCTTGTTAAGGTTTATGAAAAGCATTTATTACCAAATTCAGCTAGTTTAAAATAGTTTTTTTTTTCAAAAATTATGGTTTTAACGTTGATGACGAAGAACGGTCAGAAAGGTTGAAATTATTTGAAAACTAATTTGAATGAGGACGTAACTCATGTGAAACACTTGAAAATATGGCCATAGCATGGCATGTGACTCGAATGGCCGATACAAGAACCATAACCTCAAAAAATATCGTGCTTTACGCGGCGAACCCACTCCATTGAATTCAGCATCAATAGGTGCGTTTTTTGGGTCTCAATCAAGAGCTTGTTAGCCTAATTTGCATTGAAATCAACATCAATCCTGCCTCAATGGCTGTTGTTTTCAATGTTGTCTACCATAACTATCTCTTGGTCGGGACGCAAAAAACGCTCCTAAAATATTCACAGTTACTCTGCATTTAGTGATATTAGAAGAGCGTAGTTTATATTGAGCTTTTTAATTTTAGTGAAATTATCCAGCATTATCCATAATTATCGGGAAAATATAAGACATGACTGATTAATTTCTCAGGATGACTATGTTTGGTCTTGCGATTCTTGCGATTCTGCACTGGTAGGGTCTGCAACCCGGTAACTAAGAAGTGGCCGAAGAAACTTCTCCTGTGTCAGGAATTGGAACTGAAGCCACCCAGAGACCGAGCTGCGAGATTAATGAAAAGATTCACTTCGGTGTACAGGTGACTCTAATTTTAATTTTAACTGCATTTTATTTATTTTTAAGAAAACCAACTGAATTTATGAGAATGCCAATAATAGGTTCGCAATGAATTATAAAATAAAAATAACAAAACATAATAGGTTGTTTAGGAAAAGTCCCTAGTTATTAGTGGGTTGTGGAAAAAGATCTGCGGTTTTTTGCATTAATTTTTTTCATATGCCTGGCAGTCTTTTTCACGTCTTGAACTGTCTTCAGCAGGTTAAAAGGCTATTGAGTGTAGGCAAACTTAATGAAATTTTTCAATTTAATTGAATTTGTTTTATAGGTAAAAATGTCAAACGAGCGATATGCGCTCTATACGGCGAGAAAGCTATTAATGAGGGTACTCGTCAGAGGCGGTTTTCTCGCTTCCGTTCCGGAAATATGGATTTAAACAACGCCAGACCCACCCCACTTCCCTACAAATAAAACGAATGCAACGTAGCTTCGGCTAGGAAGCAATGCAACACCCGCTTTACACATCGCGTCTAGCGCCGTCGGATAGCTGTTTTTGCCGGTTTCTTCAGATACATTTGAATAGCAACCGTTTTAATTCTGTGGAAGCCATCAAAAATAACCTTGATGAGTTTTTCTACAACAATCCACAGAGCAATCCACTAAAATGAACAGACAATATCTGGCTCACTAAATAAATTTTGAAGAACAAACATTTTTGTCTTATTTTTGGTGCAGAAAACGCTGAACTTTTTCCACCACCCAATAAAGTTACATCTTACTACTTTTTTAAATATAAGCTATGAGAATTGAAATAGTTCAATATGAGAAAACTTAGAGTTATGTTGTGGCATTATTCTATTCATGGGTAAGATGGAGTTATTTTTCGTGCGAGAAAAACATAAATAAAAAAATATATTAGGGCTTGGTTTTATCGGGGTTATTGGGAGATTGAAATAACATGTTTGATGAAAATTATATTTCGTTATTGAAAATTTTAAATAGATAGACTATACCCATTATCCTTCTTTAATTTCCAAGTGATACCAGATTGAAGTAGTACAGGCTCGACTTATAATTTATATAATGTATTTTTTACATAAAAAAATTAAAAAAATTCCATTGCAGTATTTCAAACATATCTATGTAGTTTTTTAACACAGTTTTTTTTCAAACCCAAATATTTAAGTTTATGCTGATATTTCGTGGATAATGTGCGCCAATCAGTCTATCTAATAGATTGATAGTCTATGAATCTAGTAGAGAAGGAGAGAATATTTACTGTGGAAATGTTAGTTTTCTTCAAAACGGTTGTCAATTGTAAACGATTTAATTTTGATAACCGTTTCTAAACATAATCTTCTCATTTTAGCGTACAAAATATCTTCACAACTGTAAAGAAAATCGAATGCATATGTGTTCATTTAAGAATCCGGCAATGTGTTCATAAGCTAGAGCTTTTGATAGCAATATTTGATAAGCTTTTATCTGGTCTGGGATAAATCAAGCTGCTTGCTTCCAAAAGCATCTTGCTGTTCAGCTCAGCTTTTCAAAGTCTCATATTTAAGCTTTTTCGAAAATACAGTAATGCTCGCAATAAATTTTACCTTGGCTCTTCAATACATTTGTAGTTATTTGTCCAGATCTGATCTGCCCTAGAGTGTAGAAAAATTTTTTACTTGTGCTATGTCGATGGTTTGTAGAATTTAAGTTTACGTACGTGTCCCTACCCTACCATCTATCAATTATCACGAATGTGTATTTCTTGTGCTCATTCATGCGCTTGGTGAATTACGTAATGGTCTGTATGACTCTGTGGGAAGTTAGCACAATTTGAAACTTAACAAATTTGCATTGCCTATCTTCAGACATTGTTAAAGCTTAAGGGGGATAATACATGTAACTGCTAAAAAAAAAATCGATTTTTTTTATTGCATCAAAATGTTTGAAATGTTCTTAAAATATACCAAAAAAAGTTTTGAAGCGATATTCGTATTAGTTCTCGACTTATAGTCAGTTAAAGGCAGCGCGGCGTTCCCCAGGTCGGTGGAGCTTTAAAACTTTAAACGCGTTTTTCTCAAAGTAGTACTTTTTCAACTGTCGTACAAGATATCTAAAAAAATATTGAATCGATCCGGCTCAAATTTATATCACATCTACAAAAGAGTATTATCTCCTCGTTGAACCTAAATGTTATTGTAATTTCAGAAAAATAATTTGTTTATTAATGCTTAAAGTGTGATTTTTTTGAAAAATAATCGATTTTTATGTTTAATCTAAAATTAATGTAAAAATTTAAAATATTTTTATAAATTTTATTGGTTCACCTATGAATTACATATTTCATTAGCATATTTTTTATTCTCTGAATGTTGCAAGTTCCCCGGAAAAGGCGTTAAGTTGTACGAGGCAGTTTTTGATGTGTTTTTTTCATTCGCTCGCATTGCCGCCATTTTGTGTTGAAAAATTATTAAAAAAATATTTTCATTTACTGTGAGACATGTATTTTAAAGATTTAATATTAATAATTTCCTGAATGAACAATATATATATTTTAAATCAATCTGAAATTAGGAATTTTTTTTCGATTTTACATGTATTTCCCCCCTTAAAGCCTTTCCTATCCAAAAGGCATAGCATACTGGATTATGTGCATATCTGAGCCTAATGGTGTCATCGGAAACAAAACAGCCGAAAAATCGGTGAGGAGAGGCTCAGGAGCTAGGTGCAGCCTCTGTGTTACTGCACAACGGTCACTTCCTGACACCAAAAGCAAACTAGATGCAGCCTTATAGGGTAAACTAACGTCTGAATGGGAAAAGAGGGCGGATTGTCGGGTAGCCATCGCATTATTGCCATCACCCTATTTTAGTGAAAGCAGGAAAGCAGCTCATCAAAAACTGCTTGAGGGTGACGGCTGGCTTGCTAGCAGGGCACTGCCTTACTACATCTTATGTGAATCGAAAAGGACTGGCATCCAGCAATTTTTGTAACAAGTGTTATAGGGAAGAGGACGCCATCGTGCATATTCTGCGATTACTCGGCCCTAAATAATAAACGCCTGAAGATTTTAGGTTTTTAGAACTTTCAAGAGCTAGCGAAGATGATTGGTACCGTTACTTTGAGTCAGTTGAATCGATTTGCCAAAAGGGTCACTTGGCAGCGGTACCTAGCCAACGGAGGGTGACAAATGTGACCAAATTGGTAGCCGAATGCAAGCCACGTATGCGGTGATCTCATCTATAACCAAAAGTAGCCTTATCCTTCCCGTGATATGGAGCTTTTATTTACTCGCCAATGCAAAAACTTTGCTCAAGCACCACATAATTCACGATAACTTACCCTTAATCGTAAGCATTTTAGTGTACTCATCAATACACGAGTCCAGTCGCATAAGCAAGAGATTTTGGGTTTATACCGTTACTTACTAAGCAAGTTATTAGTTAAACATAAAAAATCAGCCGAGCCTTTAACATACTCTACAGAGACTCTTAGCAATTACGTCCAAAATTTGTATTTGAAAAGTTTTTCCAACCAATAATCCATTTGCGCGTTACGCTTGATTTACCCAGCTACCATTTTGAATATTTTTTGTTAAACATGAATGATAATGAATTGAACAATTGATATCCTATCCCCAAACAAAGATTTTAACAACAAACTTGCTACGCTCTTGAATATATCCTCAAAGTTTTCATGTATTCCATATAACGTAACTCGAAGGCCTTTAACCTTTCCATTAGCAGTTTTCTGATAGAGCTTCCTAATTTATCAATATTTTATCAGTCGTGCACCATCAATACGTCCTTATAAGCTATCATTCCATCAGCTTGCCCAATAGAGAGGAAAATGCACTTATCCAGCTACGCATTAATCCCAAACGATATCTTAGAAACAATAATTTCATTCCCATCGGTTCACCCTTATTCCTGGATTCTTGCAAGTTGCTGAAAAAGTATTGTGCTTGCTTCCGAGAAAAGGTATTTGTACCTTTTTAAACATTTTACCTGGGCGGTTCTCTGCAATAGCAATGTTTAGATCTGTGAAAGCACGGAAAAACCACATCTTTATCGCGACAAAGTAAAGTTTTCAAGACAGCATGTGAGTCGGTTGGTGTTTTGGCAAAATGTTGCACGTTGAGCGGTTGAAGTGTGGTAGAACAGTAAATCTAATCTAGGGATGTGGTTATTCTTCATCGTGTTGAAACTTCTCGTTCACAGCTTGTTACCTTTTTACTTGTCTCTCCTTTCCTTGAGCTCGTTGCGGTTGATTAAGCATGAGAAACTTTCCACATGTACGTTTGTCTGTTGGATCAGAAAACTGTCGGGCACCTGTGTATTGACACCATTCACAAGATTTCCATTTAGATAGCAGTGACACGTGTTGATTACAACAATAAAGGTCAGAACAGTTTTATTGAAAAATAAATTTAATTTAATTTCATTCTCATCATTTCTGGAAAGTATACAGAATCGCTTAGCTCAATTATATTCTTAACATTAAATGACCTACGTAATTTCATGTTTTTGTTCATTTAATTTAAATCACTGGCTAGGTTAGATGAATAATGCATTAAATATTAAATGTAATCGCTAGCTCTAAATAACATATTTTATGACTTTTTCTTTTGCACTTAATGCTTAAATCACATATAGGTTTTATTAAAAATTTCAGTTCGAGTTGTGGAGAAAATTATACGAAGGACATTTCACAAATTGCCTGATGCTGATTTATTTTTACTCTTTCTTTCTTAGCAATAGTAAAGTACGTAAAAACTAGTCAACAAAAATAAGGTTCCAGTCTTTAGTTGAAACTGTGGAAACAATACCGTTAAGCGCTTAAGGAGCAAATAAGTATTCTCCAAAAGTATTAGAACTTTCAAAAAAATAAAGCACTCACAACCCTTATGCAACTGCAATTGCATTATATATACGTGTTTTGAATGCACTAGGTGCATGCTAATAGGTATTGAACTTATTTAGTGGCTATAATTTTTCCAGTGTACTAGCAACGCAATTTGTAAAACTTATGACATTTCGGCTGCGAGTTTTTCTACTTGTTCTGTTTGCTGATTATTATGTTTCAGGGCTGCAATCGACAGATAGTGCAAAAAAATTTTATGATCCATAAAACATTTTCATAAAACTAAATTTAACCTGTATTTTTCTATCGAAAATTTGCCAGTTAGAAAAGTTATATTTTATTTTCAAATTCTTCAGCAAGCAATATCAAATATTGCATTTTAAACAAAAACAAAGTGTTGTGTGCCATAAGCTCTCCGAAAAACTACAGGCAGCCTCATTTGAGCAGCTACAATCATTAATCCTGATCCTTAAACTATTTCATTTTAAATTTCCAACTCGAGAATTCAGCTTTCTTTCAACGACCGTGTTGATATTGTTGTTTTCAATCCTTTTTCAAGTTTATCCGCATCTCCCGCAGAAAATCGATAGTTTGCTGGTGGACGATTAACTGTTAGATTGTTCCTCTTAACGGTAATGTCTGTTACGCTCGATCTAGAATTCCGTTTTTTTCCACAGCCAGTCGAATCGTCCAGAAATGCAGTAGTCTCGTTGATTTCGTTCCCGTCATCATAAGTTTCGTTCAAGCGCTCGTAATCTCTTTTACTGCCTTTCCATGATGGCTTCCGAACCAGACCATTCGATTTGACCTCGGAATCGAAATTTTTCGAGCATATCGAACCATTCGATGATAGGCTATTACTACTGTTTGAATGTTTACGGGATGAACTGCGAGATTTTCCTTCCCGGATGACTGAAAAGCTGGCTGGTTCGCAGTCAGCACTTGTCGTAAGGTCTTCTTTTGATGGCCCGATATCCAAAAGAGCGTCAGTCGAGCGACTATTATCAATTTCTTGATAATTGCTATTTCTAGAGCTCCATTTGTCTTCTTGCTGACTATTTTCATTTTCATCAAGATAAAATTCGCCACTGTTGCCATCGGGGGAGTTGACCTCTTCGATGGTATTAAGCGGTGACACTTGCATTATTTGTTGTTGTTGGAGCATTTCAATTTCAGTCTTAATCGTTGTTTCAATCCCTAAAAGTCCTAAAACTAAACGTGGATTAGCGAGCACGAACTTCTCAAATATCTTAAAATCAATTTTGACAGGGTCCGTTTGCGTGGCTTTAGCTATAAGCTGAGGTGTTTCTGTAGGGTAAACGTATTTCTGCTGTTGCTGTTGCGTTTCCATTTCACGTCCCCAGATTTCAGGAGGATGCGATGAGCTGCGCATTATCAGGCATTGTTGGCTTTCCAGTGGAGGATGCATTATATTTGAAATATTAGGAATCGAACGAGCGGGAAAACGACTGCCTGTAATTTGAAGAAATGAGATCGGTTATTTTACACTGCATTTTTTTTTAGTTTTTATCTTTTGATAAAAACAATATTTAAAGGGTTTTTCCTTCTCCTCTTTAGACTTGTTGATTTTCAACATATATTACTTGGTAGAATTCGCCAAATAGTTAAAACGAGATGCAACAGTTTTTTTTGTTAGTTGGTCAAGATTTTGAGAAAACCTCATCTAGCAGCCTATATTAACATGAGGACTACTTGGGAGTCTTCCAGACCACAACCTTACTCCGCGAGATGTGAATAACGAACTGTATTCAGCCATAAAGCCATGAGAAGCATGAGTCAGGTCAGAGATATACCGTTCTTTCAACCAAAAGAGAGTTGAGTATAAGATCTTAATATAGCTATCTTAGCTCATATTTATCAAAATTTAAGTATGGCGTCGCAGAATATGTCAAGGTAGTTCTTCAAAATAATAAATATTCGCATAAAGAGCCAAAAGGTAGGACAAGTATGTTCATTGCACAGCGAGTTAGGTTTAGATCGTCCAACTAAATAATTTAATTGGACGATCTACACCTAACATTGGAGGATCTAAACCAAATCCAACATTCAGAACTAGTTTTACAGCCGTTTGAAAAATTGATTAGATTCAGATTATATTGAAAGTTCTTCTTATACAGGTGTTAAAGTCTGATCTTATCGAACGACACACCACTGAGCGAAAAAGTCTTACGGAATTGGAATATATTAAGCATGGAGGCAGCTACCGGGCAAAGAAAACAAAGTGGGACTACAAGATAGTGGTAAAGATAGTGAGCACTGATAAATAGGCAATTAACATCGATATTCGTATATCCATTTTTCTATATCTCTCTGCTCAATTTGGTTGCATGGAAAATCTACCACTGCATCAGCCCCACTGTTTGAAGGTAAAAAAATGTTAGTAATGAAAGTTTTAGAAACCACCATGACCTAAGTACAGTAGTATAAAAGGCCATTGGCACTACTCGTTCAATCTTCTAGCCTTGTACCATACTTACTGGCTTAATAAGAAAGAAAGGTTTCGACAAGAAAAGCCAGAAAGTCAAAGATATTTATGATAAGATTTAAGCAATTATTTGTTTAATCCACATTAACATTTTTTTAAGCTACTCAAAGCAAGAAATGAACCTTTTTTTTCTGTCTTTGCACACAAGGGAATACTCAGAAATCAACGGATTGTATAGATAGATAAAACGAGAAAGGAAATACCCTTGTAGAGCATAAAAAGATGCCATGAGACTGTATCTTTTGACGCCTAAACGGCAAGACAATAAGCAATCCAGCCAGCCACAGAGGCTATCCAATGGGAATGAAAAGGAAAGGAAGAGGAAAATGTTTTCATGGATACATTTTTCACATCACTGGAACCAAAAGTCTATCACAACTGGTTTCCGCCAAAATTAACCTACATTGTGAATCTCCATTTCATCCGTCGAATTCATCGACAGTTACAGAAATAAAAAGATATTTGGAGCTACCATCCGAAAATTTCCGAAACTTGAAAAATTAAAATGTTGGTTGCTTATTTTCGTTATGAATATTTGCCATATGAATGGCAATAACGTACGAGTACCAACAGATGGTAGCATCGAAAATAACGAAAATGCCTGGTACTGGTAACCCTTTTCTAGCACCGTAGCCAAAAGCCAACTACATATGTTTCACGTTGATGTCAACTCATCTTGTGAATTTCGTTTCGATCTGATGAATGCGTTAGAAGTTGTAGGGATACAAAAATTTTACGATTACGTATTGGCACTAAATGATCATAATCACTTGGTTATTTAATGATAGAAACGAAAAAAATACAAAATGCATCATAGCTGGCAGCCCTGTCATAACTTCTTGACCCGATTTTGATCAAGCTTGGCTTACAATAAGGTCTATTTACTATATTTCATTTCATTTAGATTTCATAACTGCATTGGATGTTGTAGGGCAAAACGCTTTAATTTTTCTAAGTGAATTTCCATGATCTAAGAAAAAAATTAGCAAAGCTGACAGCTCTACCCTAATTTGTCGACCAAATTTCTCCCAAACTTGGCTTACAATAAGGTCCATTTGCCGTATTTATAGGACAAAAAGCAGTTTTTTTCTTACCGAATTTGTTTACCCCGTGGCAGTGTCACAATTCAAAATTAATTCTATCAGACTTCGTCTTGCTTGAGATAAATTTATATTCACCCGATGATCCGTTCGTCAGTTCTGGTGAGCAGAAGTTTCGAGTGCTCAATGTAGAGGTAATCTGGTGAAGGGTTACTGTTTTTGAGTAAAGAGATATGTTCAAAATTTGAATTTGACTCTGCAGATAGAGTATGTAATTTTTTTGGGCATTTTTTTGTAAAAAGCAAAAATTTTTCAGGAGGGTTCTTGATTTGAAGGTTTTCTGTTTACGTTACTGTTATAGCTACAGGGTTGGACGCACATTTATCAAAAATCATGCAAGCACATTTCTTGTGGTCATTTCTTGGCTCTGTGCGAAGTTATAGCAACTTGAAATTTTATAATTTTTTACAAATTACAAAACTCTATATGATTCAAGAAAAAAATATACTACCAATTTGCTATTAAATTTGCTTGAAAGAATTCTAATGGTCCGCTGGAATGTAGACAAAAATGTTCTTCATCCAATTTTTTCTGCGTTTGCCTATGGTGTTTCAACTCGTATAAAGAGGAGCCTGTTGTCTAAGATTTAAGAACCTAGGTAGAGTTTCCTACGAACGAAGGGAGTAGATTTTTATTATGGAATCACTTCATGTAAGTTGTTGGCCATTTCACTTTATACCGTACATTCATACCGGAAGTGAAAATTATTGGCACTTTTCTGTTTTCTCCCCATGTCGAAGTCCTAAGAAGCACAGTCTTATACTTACTTATTGGCTATTGAATATTGTATTGACGAGTAAAACACTATCAAACATTACTTTCTCACAAATATAGTGACTATATGTATGCTGTATAAAAGCACTAGAATATTCTATCTTTAGTTTAGCATGTCAGCACTCGAGTGAAAATGATAAACAAGCGTTAAAATGATAAGCAAAATGTTTGCTGTTTCCAATCGATTAAGCAGGCAAATATAGTATCGTTTAATATTCAACGTACCTAAGTCAGCCTGAGAAGCTAACGTCGAATAAGTCATTTCCTGAAGTGCTTGAATTGCGTTTCTAACTTCAAGGCTGAGGGCGGCAACGTCTTGGTGTAGGCTAATTACTTGATTGTCGAGTCGTTCTATCGAACGTTTGTGTGGGGGCGCTTCGTTCTTTTGGCACGATTCCAGATTCAGTCCTTCTAGGGAGTTTGACTCGATGCTACCCGTGGGCTGATTAACTGATCGTTGCCGCTCTACTCGTTCCCGTAACGCAACCAAAGATCTGCCTCGCTGCAAAACTTTTCCGTGTCGTGGACTCGCCCCATGTACCGGTGAACGATTTGAAAGGTGAGGTGACGGTGAGCTTCCCGTATGTGGCGAGGCTGAGTTACTGTCGACATCCAACAAGTTTTCATCATCCTCGCTAATTGACGGCAACGGAAGACATGGTCCGATATCCGCGTCCTGACATTCGTATCCTTCGCGCAAATTGCACGTTAAATCGTGTTGTATGTCGTTGGCAAACTGTTGCTGGTATTCGGGATAGAGCCGGAGTACTTCGACGAGACCACCGATATGAATACACTTCAGGTCACAATATGTCAGCGCCTGTCAATGAAAAATAATTGGAAAAGAGAAAAACACATTAAAATTAATGGCGAAACTTGGTAAAAGTTGCAACGCTAGCTAATAATGAAAATATCCCTGTTACACACTAATTAGACAGCCTTGGAACGTGGTGATTGACATTGTAAACTATTTGCGATAGTGAGGAGTTCATAGTTGTATTCAAGGCATGAGATAAAGATTAAAAATAACACTCGAGCTAAACACAGAAGCTAATGTACAGACGCTAACTTTGTAATAAAGTGAAAGGAAATGTGATACACAAACTATTTGTATGCGTGCTTATCGGCCACTACCACAGAGGTCATCCGGACACTTGGGAGTCAAAAATCATTTTTTCATGTTAAAGTATGAGAATTTCAATAGACCTGGCCCACTAACTATCAAATGAACTCCAAAATTTAATTTTTAATATCAAATATTTTTTATTTCCAGAGTATGAAAATTAATCGTTTTGCTTTTGAAAACTTTTCTTTACAATTAACTCTTTTCAGATGAAGGTAAGTATAAAAAGGTGTGGGTCCTATTTTTTTCACTTTCCGTAGAAACAAAAAATCATGCTGTTCTAGTTGTTTAAAATTGTCTGGCCCTACATTCTGAATCGTTGTGAATCTCCTGAAATTTGTAAGATTTAATGAAGTTGATAAATTTGCTGCTTCGTCTATACAGTCAAACTGAAATTCCCAAAGCTTCTTATCGCAAAAGAACGGTAACCCTTCACTATTTTTAGCATTCAAAATACTTGTCTAACAGAACTCAGGACTCAATAAGCAGACCTAATTTAAATTCGCAGAATGCGTTAGCTGTGAGTGTGAGCAGTTATGAAAAATGCTTGGTTAATGTGGTGCCTTTTTGAAAAGTTACTCAACCCAATAAAAACTTAAGATTAAAACGACATTTAAATTGAAGATTGATCTTATTATAGACTTTTGTCTACAAAATTAGGATAGAGATAGCAGTTATACCAATTTTCGCTAAAAACTGCTACCAACAACCGTTCAAACAATAATGATTTCGCAGTCAAAATGATTAACTAAGGAAGGTTATTTTGAAAATCTTTTTGTCCCTTTTACATCCAAAACAGTTATCGGGTCGAAACGCGATTCACAACGTGAAGCTGATTTAAATTTTTATGAATTTGTTAAAATTTTTCCAATTTCGGAATTTTCGTGTATGGCAACGTCAAAAAACTTTCTACCCTTGTAACTTTCTGTGCAGTCATCGCATCAAAATGAAGTTCACAGGGTGTGCTCATCTTGGTTGCAGCGCCAGCGCTGAGTATTTTCATCATTTCTGAACTATGAGATGCTGCAAACAAGTTATCTTGCATTGGAAATATGTAACAAGTGTTTGCTTTCCTGAGTTTTGAAACTCTTACGAGAGGTAGTCCTGGAAATATGTAATCGTTGGATAGAAATGATACGTGAGCTTCGGGTTGGTCGATATAAGGAGCACGTTTTGTAGAGCATGCATTTTAAATCAATACGTTTCCTCTACTTGTCATCGAAAATTAGCATTTATTGCGATTCCTATGCGATAGAGTTTTTTGATATTATTGATATACCGAACCAGGACAGTTCCAAGAAACAATTAAGAGATTAGTAATTGTTAAGAAAATTTGTATAAGGAAACATTCAACTTTTTTGTGCCGATTAAGACACCTCGACCATTGGGTTTATAAAAGGTCAGACAATCAAGACCTTTCTGAAATGTAGCGTTCATGATCCAGAACGGCCTCTATAAGCCAAATTTCTGCCAGGTAAACTAAAATCGCGAGCCAAAGAAGACGTTAAACTAACATCATTAGTCTTGGTTCCCAAGCTACGTATATGTCAATAAAAAATTCAGAGATTATACTACAAAGTCGTCTAGATTACTCTATATACTATTTACAAGAGCTTGAAATGATAAGAATCAAAATTGATTTGAATTATTATTAGATTCAATCGTTAACTTGAAGTTAAGTATACTTAAAGCTCATTAACTATACTGGGTTTTTATGCAAGCGCTTTGCATAACTTCACTATGGAAGCGTGCTATTACAAAAACGGGCGGTCCCCTAAAAAAAATTATTTTGCATCTACAATAATATTTCAGAGTTATGGGATGTTTAATATAACACATCAGTTCTGATACACCTATATGACGATTATGATAGTATTTTGGATACAAAGTTTCACTCTGGTTAAGATTAGAGGAAAATTAGATAATGCTTTTATATTTGCCTTTTGTACGTATCGTAATTTACTATAACTCTGAGCTTCACATTGCTAACGAGTGCATACAAAAAACCGGAAATTGAAACAAATATTATTTATTTCCTTCATTCAATAATGACATTGTGAAAGTAAAAAGCATAAACCCATTCAAACACAAAGTTCGAGATTTGAAAACAAAGCATATTAAGATTTGATTGATTTTATTTCCAGTCTGAGACACTAATTTCGCAGTGATTTTTTAACATTACATCGAAAACTCAACTTCAGTTAGTATTCTACTTAAGTTAAATCTCAGTTAAACCTATGGTTGGTTCTGTACAACATCATTTAGGGGTAAATTCTATAGCAGACGACAAACCATTTATTTGTTTGAGGGAAAAATAGAGCAGACGTGCCTGAAATACATGATATTATGTTTCCTAGCAGACATTTCTACGAAGCCTTGAATGGGGAGACGACATTGTTCGTACACATTGTTTCAGTAAGTGTCATGCCACAAAAACACTCCAGCTCAAGCAAATGGCCCGAGAGGACAGAGCTCAACAATTGGTGCTAATGTAATGTCTAAACAATGTAATGTGTTTAATGGTCGATGAAATGTTAAGTTTAATTCATGTTAACAGAGTATAAACATAACGTCTGAGGTGCGATATCCTAAATATGTCATGTGGAAGTTCTAAACCAACTTACCTTTACATCACTACTGCTTTTTACTACTGTATCTGCTCCAGGAGGAGCCGCTACTTGTGTTATTTGTCCATTTGTTAAAACATGTACGTTTAAGTCACAGCCTACCAAGTCACCTTTTCCTGAAATTGAAAACAATAGCATTAAGAAACGGAATTATGTTTTCAATTATTTCGTTTAACTCACCCAATATGGCCACAACCATGTTATTCTTTATAACCTCCATAGAGCCGTTGCAAAGATAATAGATATAGTTCAATGCGTCTCCTTTATGAATGAGAAACTCGCCTGGCGCACAGAAATTTGTCTTTATATGCAGTGAAAGTAGTTTCAAGCAGCCCTATGATAATTTTTTTTTCAGAAATATATGTTTTTCATTTATTATTATTATTATTGTATAGGTAAGTAGATGTTTGATTAAATTATCATCTTGAAATGATTTAAAGCATTATTAATTTTTTTAAAATATGGCTTGAACTATACCTTGACTTCGAATAATGATTGCCTATACAAAGACCAAGTGAACACTTGGTAGTCGAAGATTCATTTGCGCACTTGCACTAGAGACAGACTTCAATCGAATCTGGTTCGGCGAATCTCGAATGAGCTTTGAGTTTTTGAATTTTTTTATTTTTGGCACACTAGAGAAGAAGCTTAAGGAGATTTACGGAAGCAGATTTGATTGCAGTATGTCTCCAGCACTAAGGGTCTCGGTGATATCTTAACTGACTTCTCTACCAACTCTTTAGGGTCGGGATGAATGGAATATATTTTCGTAAAATTTTGCAGAAGTAATTCTACTACAATTGGACATAAAATTCTGCTATAAATTGGCACCTAACTGGAACTCAGCAGATATTCCAGCGACCAGCGGTCGGTGCACAAAATGTCCATTCAAATGACTAGTCAGCAGGTACCAGAGCTGCAAACAACATTGAGGCCTTTTTAATATATATGCGTCCATACTTCAAAGTACCCGGCCACTTCCACTTCACACCCGCTCTCTGACAAGTAGACTTGCATAAAAACACAACACTTGGATGCATGGACGCATCTGTAAAACGGACATATGATCAACCCGATCGCTAGATGACGCGATATCTAGATGGAATATCAGAAAAATTATAAAAGGTGCAAGACTTCATCGCTCATCGTTCGTCCTTCAATATCCAAAGATGTATAATAATAGCCAGGCATTGCATCAATTTGGTAGCGCGGAGTTAGCAAAAAAAAAAAAAAAACCATCTGATGCTGTCAATTTGGTATGCAGCGCCTTCACTCCGGCAAAACTGGTGTACCAAATGTACGTCAGCGTCTTGAACAACCATCAATCTGATTCTGCTCCGATTGACGTTTTCACATACCAGAAAAACGCACTATTTGCTCTATTTGTAGCAAACACCAAATCAGAGGAATCCCAACTGAGAATCAAAATTCACGCTGTGGAATCCACTTATTATCTAAAATTTTGAAGAAAGCCAGAGCCATAAAAAAAAACAATCAGAGAAATGGAATCTCAGCCAGATTTACGTCAGCAGCAACAACCCAAACCGTAAGACAATTATCGCAGAAAGTATATTAAATGTGTCTGAGTTACAGAAACTTAGTAGGTGTTTGCTGTAAACTTTAACAATTGCATGCTATCAAAGCTACTGGTGATATGGAACGTAAAAGCACCAGTGCTTCAAGATAAAAACTCGAAATGAAGTCAGTATTTTTCGCTTTAACAGGATGCCATCCGGACTGCAAAATGCTCCCTGTGCATTCAAGCGAATGACAACACGAGTGCAATAGTAAGTGTAGTAACATAAGGACGTTTACCAACTTGTATTTTCTATTCATCTTTTCTACACTGAAAGAAAAATCTTGGTAAAATCAACAATTTTCCTTAGTTGATTTTGCGTCAACTACGGGCTATAGTTAAAACAACCATAAAAAAATAGTTGATTACTTTTATGCACCATGACGCGTGGTTGACAAACAATGTCTGTGGTGCACAAAAAGTAAGCAACCACAAACAATGGTATTCCAACAATATACATAGTACGAGGTAGGAAAAGACTATAGTATGTAATATATATAGTTTATGTATAAAGTATGTGGTAGCCAACCTAATCCTCGTACAACAGGATTTAGCAATACAAAAGACAAAACAAAATGAATTTGGTTGATGCCTTGGTTGCATTGACAGCGACATTGTCGCTGCATTGTGATTCACCAAATTCAACTGCGGCATTCACGCCTCCCCCTGTGGCGCCGCTGCCACAATGCCGCTGTTTTGTGTTTGCAGTAAATTTTTTCACAGCACTTTGCCGCAGTCCACTGCGTTTACCACAGTGGAAGAAAGCGTCATACAACGTAATATAAAGGCTTCACTGCATAACATCCATATGAATTATATCGAACAGCAAACCGAACATAATTTTGCCATGTAGTATATGAAACTTCTATGATAGAATAGGAGTATGAGTATGAGGAGTATGGAAAATCAACAGTTTGCCTTAGTTGTTTTTGCATCAACTAGGGCTATAGTTAAAACAACCATAAGAAAATCGTTGATTACTTTTATGCACCATGACGCGTGGTTGATAAACAATTGAAAAACGTCCAAATGTTGAAACCATTCTACTTTGCGTGGAATAATTTGCTCACTGAATTACGTTTGCTGAAATCAACTATTGCGAAGTAGTTTAAGTACCATAAAAACTGTTGATAATTCGAAACGTTGAAGTTTTGAGTGAATTGATGAATATTTTTCTATTTATCAACTAATGATACTAGACTGGTTATGAAACAATTAAAACAGTTGATTTCATGAACGTTGAGATATTTTTTCCATATCTAGAACCAACTACTTTTATATCGTTAAATTAACTATGTTAACATAGTAAAAATAACTATTTTCCGTAGTTCGTTTAACTATTTTGAATGAATCGTTGCAATACTATTAAAAATAGTTGAACCAACCAAGAGTTTTTCTTTCAGTGTATGAGTTTTCATGAATCCATCAGCAACCTTCAATTAATATTCAACATAATCCGTGAATACTAGATTCACGAAACCGTAAGAAGTGTTAGTTTTCTCGCAGTAGTATACACTACAAAGCAGGCATCAGCACCAATCCAGAAAAAATGTCAGCAATAATCTATCGATAGCCTCGACGCAGCCTTAAGGAATTCATAATGTTTCTCGAAGCATGCTCATTGTACAAATGATTCCCTTTTATGCCACATTTGCTCAACCACGCTCCATACTTAAGAAGAAAACCCCCAAATGGATCTGACCCAACATTTAAAAGGCTGTTTCCAAGAAATTAAAAGAATTCTTCACTTTAGCCCGTGTCCGGAGACAAACCGAAGAATTTTTGGCCGGGGGCATCGTAACTACGGCAAGCATATAAGTAGTTCAAATAACTCAAATCATCTGGTCTCCTGGAAAATTTTTGCTTTTTACAAAAAAAACAATTTATGCATAAATTTTGTGTTTTGTTTCTATCAACCCTGTTAAATTGAAATTTTCAACATTCTTGATCGCATAAGAAAGGTAATCATTCACCGAAGTGGTACTTTTTTTTAGTATCTGAAATTTGTGTTCGCGAGAGCTCATGACCCAATTATCACATCCAATTGAAATCTACAAAATGTAAATTGAACAAGTAGCTCGTTTCTGTAAATTGAGTGGAGAAAAATCTCTATTTGATGACGTCACGTATAATTAGTTCGGCTGTGGGTGTACAGTCTCGTTGCGAATTAATCGTTGAAATGTGTTTGAAGGGATTGAACGTGCAAGACCAAAAATGTTTGCTCTAATGTCACTAATGGAAAGTGACGTCAAAATAATGTCAAATAGATTGATAATTGTAGTAGAGATTTTCCCTATTCGTAAGTTGCAGGTCGGATATACTTTTGGTTTCCAGTAAAGTATATTCAGCTCATATAATTTCCATGATTTTAATACTGAAACTCATGTGAGTGGGAAACCTCGAAACCTTTCTACCCTACATCTTCCGATGCAGTCATCGCATGAAAGTGGTATATGACCTTGACCTATCCGTTGATTGTAATAGAATTACGTTTAGCAGAACATGTATTCAAAATCTACACAATTCTTCTACTTTTCTTTAAAAACCAGCATTTCTTGCGGTTTCTATGAAGTAGGGATATTTCGCGCTATATCATCAGTATGATTTATGTTATTGTGAATAGTTTTTTTTACCTTTCTATGCAACGGAAAATTATTTTTAGCACTTTATTGAGGCAAAAAAGGAGGAACAAACTTGTGGTGACAAAGCTTCAAGTCTATAAATTGATAATATAACTCATGCTGTGCTAGGATATCAAGCAAGAACCATCATACAACATCCGTAAACATGTTGAACGCCCTCAGAAGACGGGTCTTTACGTGAATCATTCGAAAGGAGCGGAAATGCGACCATTAGTGAATCAAGTAAAACTATGAGCCGTACGTGACATTTGACGAGCCAGAAATATTCAAAATAATCAGACTGCAGAAGGTGCAATGAGGTGTTCTAGTGCAACGAATGAACGAGCACCACGTACTTTAAAAGGTATTCAAAAGAAAAACCGAGAGTCAAAGACCGGTGCGAGGAACTAGGAAACGATAGGAAAAGACTGCGCATCGTTGCTCGGATTTGGAAGCATAACCTGCAAGAAGCGTAGGGTTGAGAGGGGATGTAGTGTTACGATGACGACTCATAATAGTGATCGTAAATGCATATATTGAACCCTAATTATTCAACATCACTTATTGCAATAGCGAAAGTAGATATAACTGATAGCTTTCAAACTATTGGTTTATTTGAAATTTATTCGAAGTTTTCTTTAAGATATAGTGACGTAATCCGAATTAACTGCACAACAATTTATCTCTAGTCCATTTTAACTCATTGCTGATTTATTGCTGATTTGTATAACTTAATGTTAATTTAACTTTACGCATCGCAAAGTTTTTTGCAATATAAGTTTCATAAAAAACAATCACGAGTCAAATCAACGCCAGGCTACAACGTTCGGAAATGAAAATACGGGTTAACTGGTGACCGATTAACAATGCATTAATCTACAAAACTTTTCTCGTTGATAACCAACCAGCAAGTTAATTTATAAAACCACCAAGATAATTTTTCGCACTGGATCAAATTAAATTAAAGTTGAAAACCTTGTCAATCCATAAAATATCTTTAATTTGATTTTGCAAGCTACAATAAACAAATCAATCAATCAATCACAGTTTAATTACCTGTGAAGCAGATTCGAATATCGGCAGCTGAAGAATTTCTCGATGTAAATGCATGGAAACGTCTCCACGCAATTCCTCTGGAAATTCCCTTAGTGTCTGTAATACAAAGAATAGAACTTATACGTGAATATATACACAAACGAAGGTACAATGCTTGAATTTGAAGTAAGAAAATCAAGAATTTTTTGCATTACATTACGGCAAATAATACAATAAATACTTCATCACGATATGTTGAATATTCATACCATGTTCATAGAACAGAGTTTTTTCACGTAAGAAACAAAATAATATTTTCTTATGACGAGTTGTAAGATTGTTTATTCAAATTGAAGAATGCGCCCAATGTGGTTAAAAGATATTCGGTGAAGATATTATAGTTAATTGAAAGTATTTTGTTTGGCCAAAACTAATTTTATTGAAATGTTAACGTGAAGCTCGATGCATAATTTTCAAATAAAAATGATTTAAATTACATAACGTGGAGCCTTTTACACCAAATGTTAAATCGTGTACGTATTTACACATATAATGCATTCATAATCGTTACAGTAAATTTATTCTAAACATGTCCCACTTATCTTTTCCTTAGGGAGAATGTGTGATAGTTAACCCACGAAAATAACTCATGTTTCAAGGAAAAAATGATGTCTGGAAATGTTTACGAAAAATTTTCGGTTCATTGAACCACAAACATAAGATGAAAAACATGTTTAACCTCTCAATCACATTTTTATCTTCTCAACCACATTTCGCCCACTACAACATCAGTCCATAACGGTTGAATAATCGTATCTAAAGCTACTACATATTCAAATTTAAAATTCACTCATGCTGTATGGATACATAGTCGTACTTCATAAATATCGATTCCATGATTCAATGACCACGACGTCTGGAAGTAGTCCTGTATCCTTTGTTTCAATTCCTTGGGCATCTGTAAAATAGAAATTTTCATTGAAAAACCCATTTAAGGATACAGTACCTACAACATGGATGCGGCAAGAATTTGAGTGGTGCGACAGCGTCAACAGTGAGTATCGTAGCGTATTCATGGCACTTAGTTTGATGGTTAAGGGCCAAAAGTAAAGTGAAGTAAATCAGAAAACATAAAGTGGAAAGCTTCTTTGCCATAGCTATTTACTTCAAGCAAATATTTGATCGGAGTGTATCAGTTTAATCGCGAGTAGATTTATAGATATGCACTACGCAAACTTAAAGACTCATCAGTTTGACAGACTGTACAAATGTTCTTGGAATAGTGTGTTTTTACTTCTCTTGAAAACTATTTGAAATTATTGTTTCTCTGTGAGTGTACCCTTTGTTTTTAGCGAGGAACATTGAGTTTGAAAGTTCAAAGACCACTCGAATGAAAGAAGAATGAAAATTTTTTGGATACATATTTACTATGCAAACAATGATATTACGGTTATAATGGGAATGTAGTTCTTTAAATTCAAATGCTGCTGATATTTTTTGCAAACAATGTTTTATTTTTTTTTTATTTTATTATGAGTTATCGTCTGCGATATCTTTCAATCAGTCTAGGAAGACACATATGCTGTTACAAAATAATAGCTTTATTTGTAAATATCTAATCATAATTAATAAAGAAATATTTAGCCTAAGAGCATATAGAGTATTAGTGATTCTGGCTTTAAACCACTCGTTTTTATACTTTTTTTTTCGCACATAAAAAAAATTAATAGTGCACACATAAATATCCAAACATTCAGCATTGAATACGGAATCACGAAAACCACCCTGATGAAAGCTATAGCACAACACAATATCTCGTCTCAAGCACCCTAAATACCAATTATCTGGAATAGCTTTTCGTTGCATCGAAACTGAGTTATATTTGTGATTGGGACGAAGAGGTCACGTTCACAAGAGCAAACAAACGATTTCAGTTACCCACCTGATGTAAAGCGATGAAATCCTTCAGATCTCTCCACTTGCTATCATACAGTGACCTGCGCGAGTACATTCTCTGAATGAAGGCTGTGACATTACCAAAGACCACCGCATGCATGAGAGCTTCGTATGACATGAAAATACATAAAATATTAATCTCTTTCCGTTGTTGGTACTTTTTTCTGTGGCAATTGTGATGTGGGTATATATATGAATGTTTCTTTGGGTGGTAAGTAAGCGTGGTTACAATTATATTCAGATTCTCTTTCAAGTTCACTCAGCGGTTAACTGCACCCCTTTCGAGTACAGAATAATAAATATTTTAACATTCGAGTCATTAAATAATCAGCAAATGCATTTCTTATACAATTTCTTTTGATTGTATGCTTTTGCGTATGATCATATATTTTAGGAATATATGTAAACACAAAAATCTTTTCAAATATCTGATTTGAGTGGCTTTTCGTTGAAGATAGATATTTCGATAATTTACCTCCTATAAGCATCATAATAATACTGAACACCTTTTCCGCTACTGTGTTGGCAGATACGTTTCCGAAACCTACCGACGTCAGACTTGTGAAAGTGAAATATAATGCCGTCGTGTATGCCTCTGCGTTTGTGATGTTCGAAACTGGAATTTTCAGTCTATCTGCTAATACGTGCATCCATCCTGCAAAAGAATTTAAGTTGCCGTTGCATGATACTAAGCTTAGTGTATTTTTTTATTTACTCATTCGATCGTGCCAGAGAATACCAAACATTTTTTTAATATTACCTGATTTATGGATGACAGAGATAAAAGATGCATCTTATTCGAGATAAAAAAGAATGTTCAATGGTTCACGATACAATAAATTGTCACAAAAGTTTTACTCCTTCGAAAGCAAAGTACATATATTTAATAATAGTGTATCAATGAATATAATGTTTACTGGCTAAAAAATAACAACTTAGATTCTTTTCCGTTTCATATAATAGTGGGAGAAACCGTATATGACCGATATTCTTTTTTAGCTGAATTGTTGACGTTGACTGTTCTTCAGTAAAAGGAAAAAGTGTTATAGTGCGGAAATTGTTTGATTTCGTCTTAAATTTGAAAATTTTGCTTGTGATGTTAAACTAAAAAAACTTCAGCGTATAGGAACCCCTAGAAACACATATTTTCGAAGAAAAGTAGAGGAATCGTGCAGATTTTGAATGAAAACACTATCATGACGTTTAACGCTAATTCAGCGGGAGGTTGTTTTCCGTTTTAAAAGTGTTAAAAGTTGTTAAAGCTTCATGAAACAGTGAGTCTATTTCATGAAGCTGAACAGTGAGTCTGTTTCAGTGGTAGGTGCAACATTCGCAGGCAATGGTATTACCAATTAAACGAAATTTGAAGAATTATTCCTTGCCTATTCTTAGGCACTCAGCGCCCACATTGGGTTAAAAATTACCAGGCCGTTATGATCATAAAACATTATTAGTTATCATTTCCTATATTTGTCAGTGGTAGGTGACACATTTGCAGGCAATGGTGTCACCAATTAAACGAAATTTGAAGAACTATTCGTTGCCTATTCTTAGGCACTCAGCGCCCACATTGGGTTAAAAATTACCAGACCGTTATTATCATAACATCACAAAATATTATTAGTTATCATTTCCTATATTTGTTTTTGCAAAATTCTGGTAGGTGCAACATTTACAGACAATGGTATCACCAATTAAACGAAATTTGTAGAACTATTCCTTGTCTACTCTTAGGCACTCCGCGCCCACATTGGGTTAAAAATTACCAGACCGTTATTATCACAAAACATTATTAGTTATCATTTCCTATACTTGTTTTTGCAAAATGTTCACAATATGCCAAGTATGCTTATCATTGATAGCGTGTACTGCAATGTGCTCAAAAGCGTTTTCAAACGTTAACATAGAAAATTTTTTCATAAATCAGGCATATTTAATTTGAAAAGAAATCATAATTCTTAAGAAAACCTAAAACTTGAAAACACAGTTTTATTTCTATCGTCTTCGTTCCGGCAAGAGAAATTAACAGCATGTCCTACTCTTACCCTCAATCTCCTTGTCTGCAGCACAAAAATGTAAAGAATCATATTTGATTTACAATTACTACATAAGAAATTTTTTTTACGGTGATTGTTTCATAAGCCGGCCACCTTACTGCAAAAGTCGGCCTGCTTTAACTCATTTTCGTCTAACGCTTTTTCTTAAGTAGGTATAGTGATCGCAGTTGCAAGTAAGTAAGTAGTTACAGATTTTATTTGAACGAGTTTGATTTTTGCTATGAGACACAAATGGGTTGGATTAAGGAGCACTCACCATACTAATTATTTCTCAATTTGAATTCAATTTTCATAAAGCTAATAATGATGTTGTCAATCAATACTGATGTTGTGAATCAATACTGATGTAGTTCCTTCCCAGCACCATCTTAGTATCTTCAAGTAAACTTACGCGAAATGAAAAAGCTGAACAAAAGTTCTTACAATTCAGATCTGAACAAGCTTGTTATTTCGAAAACCAATAATTGTTGTAGTTATGTTGAACGAAAGGCATTGTAGCTTTTCGGTAATTGACAATTCAAAGCACGTCTCGGACATGTACTTGAATGTATCGATATCCTTCTAAAATCTGAAAAACTTTTCGTTCCTCTCGAAGACTCCGAGTTCTTTTTGCTAAAACACAGCTAATGAATGTAAAACACAAACACTCAAACATTCTTGGCACAAATTCAAACAAGCAAACGATCCAATAATCAGGAGAAAAAACACATCGAATCAGAACTTACCAATATCCCAACTACTATCATTGATAAGTTCTTCCTTTTCTGCTATAACGTACCAGATGCAGGCAAGCCAGTGCGCAACAAGTGAAAAAGACAGCATTAGCAGTGTTAAAATCATCGCAGTATACTGTGAGTATCGATCCATTTTCTGGAGCAGTCGGGCCAGCCGTAGCAATCGAGTCAATTTGACTAAATGAATGTGAGATTCCTGGGAAACATAAAAGAAACATCTTTAGAGTACTTGATAAATAAAAGATTTACAGTTTGTGCATTTCAATGTATGCTTAGGTTACGGTTAAAAGATAATAGACATAGAAACTCTTTAGAAGTTGAGGAACTTTTTTCTTCAACAGAAATGTATCTTTATGATCTTTCAGAGTGAATATTCTATACGAATTGAGTTTTACATATAGAATGGATGAATGAGAAAATCCTGAGCTTGCTCGGGGAAAACACAGGACAAAAAAATCTCTTCGAAAGCAGGTCAACCATTGTTAATAAGGCCGCGTTAAAACGGCAGGGTAAATAAAATTATCGCAAAAGGGAATGCACACTCTGAGCATAGCCAAACAAATTTTTCTATACCTTAGGGACTTTTCGCTGAAATCAGAATATTTACGAAAAGACAATGCACATTTGGTTTGCGTTTCGAGCGCCTCTCAAGGCGACACTTGAGAGATTTGGAATATTTAGCGGGTTTTTGTAAAAAAAAAGATTTAATGGATTAGAGATTTAGAAGGTTTTTCAGAGCAAAGACTCTAAATGATGAATTTCATTTAAAATGTATGAAACCTAATGCAAAACGAATAAGAATTATAGACCATGCACTGAGTTTCATCAGTAGTAGAATACTTACGCGAATTATTTAGAGAGACATTGTTCTGAGCCGTTTATTCGAAAAACTTACAAAATTTTAGTTAGTTGTCAATATTTCTTAGCTTCAACTGTAATTTGAAGTTTGTGGTGTTAGTTTTTTGCAGTCGCACAGGAGGTTGGGTAAAACTAATACTTCGTGTTTTAATCGAAGATGCCATGAGTGCAGTGTCAGCCTGCAACTGATTCCCAAGTCTCAAGTTTGCAAGTTGGTGTAACCTAAGCATACTCTTGAGAGTGTCAAACTCACTCAAGAGCCATGGAATATAATGATATCGCATATGGTAAATTTTGAATATTCTTTTTGTATGCCCAGCCTTACCATGAGCTAGCCCCTTAGTGGAAACATTGCGGTGGTTGTTGTTTGGAGTCCATTAGCAAAGTATTAGCGTAAAACATATATATGGAACCTTTTGAAGCGTTGGTTACATTTGGAAGATAACGAAAAAGCGCATTTTCTACTCAAATGTTGAACCTTATTATATAATAAGTTTCAATAGGGGTTGCTACCACCAGTATCGCTGCAATCATTTGTATGTATCCAATGAGATAGACAAAAGGTCATGGAGTCCATACAATTATTGGCCTCGAATTTGTGCCATCAATGTCTAAGCAGAAGCTAGTTTCCAACTAAAGCCAGAAGCTACTCAATTTTCTGATGAACTTCTACTACTGCTTTTTTCAGCAATGATTTATCTAAATTGATCTATTCTATTTATGTAGCTTAAGAAGCCTAGTGGGTAGAGTACTGGCTTCTTGTGTGGTGTCCAGGTTTGGACAAGAGACCGCACAACAAGGTTTGAGTTCACCTAGCTCTAAATAGGTGCTTGAATTAATCAGGGGTAAAGTGAGCCGTGGTACTACACACTCCAGACTCGTATTCACATTGATTGAAAATTTGTGATGAAGCTCTATACCAGCTTCAAACCCGAGTCCCGTACGAGATATTTCGTGGGATTACTTTACGTTTATTTATCAGGCAATAATTCTTTGACCATATATTTAAGACAAATTAACTCTTATCGAAATATTAAAATTATTCAAATTTTAAAATATCTGAGCACAGAA
Source organism: Nemotelus nigrinus (assembly GCA_947369275.1). Lineage (NCBI taxonomy): Eukaryota > Metazoa > Arthropoda > Insecta > Diptera > Stratiomyidae > Nemotelus > Nemotelus nigrinus. Next base: position 222,806,204 of record OX376372.1, on the reverse strand, counting down.
AACATTTGGTGGTTGTCAGAAAATATTTGTGCTGAGCTCTCATTTGCTGCTGGCTGGAAACCGCAAACGTAAGACGGGCAATAGGGAGAAACGAAATAATTCAAGAATATTTTAAATAACTCAATTAACAAGTTGTTGGGACCGAGATGTGAAGACAAGAAATTATTAGTTGTGGAAATCACAGAGAGTTTCTTAATTGAGATATCAAATTATTGACATTTTATTATATTAATCTCAAAAATTTTCAATACAGTGTGGTCAACGGACAGACCAAAATAATTAAATATGTAAATTTACAGAATTCAAATTGTATGCTGGAAAGTCTGTACAAATTGAATTTTCATAGATGGCACTTACCTCTCCTGTATATAAATTTGAAGCGTACAAATGATCAAAAGGCAAAGCAGCTAACAGATCAACAAGGAACCAGCCTTGTAAATAATTAATTGCAATCAGTTTCGCGTCCGAAACAACTTCTCCTTTTCGCGAAACAAACGTTGTTCTAAAATTTAAAATGATATCTGAAATATACAGAGAAAAAATGAAATCATTATGACTCCGACAAAAAGTTTGTGGCAGTAAATCAAGTGCTTGCTCAGTAAAATACTGACGACAATATGAGAACTCCCTTACCTACAATAAAAAGAGCTTCGACTATAACATCGGACACCATTGTCTGACGATCCGCTTTGGCGAAGGCCGCGTTAAATGGTACAAGCACCGCTACATAAAACGTAGCAACTAAAATTATCCAATCCCAACATCCTTTGAATACGCCATAATGTGATAGAATAAACCTAGATTTCTTGAGGGATTGTGCCTTATACTCGGGAAACGGAGCTTCCGTTGTGTGCAATAAATTCTGGGAACGAAAGAACAAAGGAATGATGTAAAAAATTAATATTAATTAGTTAGCTGGCATTGCCATTATAGCTGCTAACTGTTAATAAATAATCATTTTTGCCGTCCGTATATGTTGAGGGAAAAATGAAACTAGCGAAAGTTTTGAGAAAGGAAATATGACAACAAGTCCAAATAATTATGATTTTTGAGCTTGGACTGGTGGGATTTACTTCGCTTTTCCAGTAAAATTGATTACCCTTTAACGAACACAGCTTAGCTGATGAGTATTGCAATTGACAACTTACATTACTAAGCTTTAATTTAGTTTTAATCTTTTCAGGCTTATAATGACCCGAGAGTTGATACAGGACCGCTCTCGATCGTCGTCGTCCCATATTACATCCAGCAGGTACTTGAAAATCACCACCGGGTTCACCACCATCGCCCAACATACCGGCATCTGAAGAGCGAAAACGTGCACCCAAAAGCGCAGCTGTAAGTACAAAAACTTTCGGTATAACTGTATCAATTAATTAGGAATTGTACTGAGCTGGTAGAATATAAAGAAGAAGAGGGTAGCTCTGAAATTACAATAAAAGCATGTGAAACATTTTAATGAATCGACATTTAGAAGAAAGTATGTATTTGTAACTGTACATAGGATAATTATTATTTTGTCATATTTATTTGCAAACATTAGATACAAACCAAAATTAGATACAAAAAAATACTTATCTACAAACATTAGATACAAACAGAACAAATATGAAAAGAGCAGCACACGATTAAATATTTTAAAATATGTTAGTAAAGTGAGAGAAAACAGGCCGATTATCATCATGAATGCATCGAGACAAAGAGACTTGCTGTACAATGAACAAAACGTCATAAATCGATTAGTAAAAAGTAATAAAATAATTTGTTTATAATAGCCTAATAAAGTAAATTTATTATTTGCTGCTCTCAAATGTGACAATCAACAAATAATCAGTTGGAATACATATTTGTGAATTATTTAAAAACCAAACTCCCACCAATCACCATTATTTTCTCATTGCAATGAAAATCTTAAAGCACTGCAACATACTTATGTACATACAAGTGACAGACAGAAAACAATTTTTCCTGATTAACAGGCCTATTAGTTTATTTACATTATCTCATACATTGAATACGTAATAAGATTTCAAACATTAAAATCTTAATTAAATATTCGCATACTTACCGCTATCACATTCATCCGATACGGACATCTCTAACATTTTCGTATGCGTTATATCCTTGTGAGATGCCAAAAATAGAACAACTTCACGCTTCTCATTTTTAATTGGAACGAGATCAAAGAGGCACCAAAATGGCGTACCTGTAACAATAAAAGAATGAAAATAAGAAAATAATTAGCTTAGATACATTTTAGATTGGCTCATTTAATTCAACAGCACGCACCCCCATAGAAAGAGACATAATCTAATTTTCATGATTATTAGCAGCCATTTAACGGTATGCGTGGAAGTATCGTATTATCCTTGCAATTAAGTAGGAGTATGAAATGATGATTAGCATACGAGGTTTACTGCAAGTAAAAGGCTTTTCGGAAAGGGTTCAGGTAGGTTAATGTGTAAATAAGATTATTTCTGCAAATTGAAACGGTATCGTCTTTTGCATTCATTACTCTTCACTTGGTTAATAGTTGAATTTTCTTTATCTTGTCGAGCAGATAAGTAGCAGAAATAATGTTTTCAAAGACCTAATATCAATAATTTATTTGAGTAAAGCATAAAGTTTGGCTCCCACAAGATTTTGTGTATGATTAGCATTATTTTCAATCCTGTATAATGATAAGAAAATTAACTTAAATTATTTTGTGACCAGATTATCGAATAATAGCGAAATTTAAAAGTGTAAACTAGTCACCCCAAGTTGAAAGTTGTCTTTTGACAAATTAAGAGCTCCGTATTAATAAAAACAATTTGAGAGCACTTGAAAATATGGTCAATGTCCCGCCGAACGTTACAAATTAAGAGAGCGAAATATTCCGTAACTCATAATTATGAGTGAGATTGATGTGGTTCACTTTGAGCCCAGCGCTAATTTTTTGGTTATGCTTCGTTAAATTAGCGAAAGTCCTTCGAATACGATAGGTACAGGGTGGCTGACGAAAAAACGCTAGCAAAAAAATGTAATTACTTTTTCAGTATAATTAATCGGCGCCATTGTTTTTATTTTACAGATTGATGTTTAAATTTAATAAAAATGGGAGCTTGGGATAATGAAACAAGAATTTGAATTGTGCGTCACTATCACGCATTGGAGTCAGTGATTTCCGTCCAAATAAAATTTAGGTGCACGTTTGGCCTATATTGATGCTCGTAAACCATTTTGCCGAGCGAGGGACAGTTCCAAAAAGTCCTCGGAATCGATATCAATTCTTTCAGACGCAGCAAAATATCGCTGCTGCCATACAAGCTTATCTGCTCCAATAAGTTCAGCTGACAGTCACTGAACTATCTTATTTACATTTGCTACCTCACAAAATTCAATTAACAAGCAAACTGAAGGCAGCAGACTTGTTAAATCGCTTTGACCTTTGTTAGATCATTCATGTGGTGCAAGAGGATGAAACCTCTTGAATTGCATTTTTATGTATGACGGAGCCCATTTTGATCTAAACGGCAATGTCAACAACGAAATTATCGAACATCGAGTGACTCTAACTCCCAGATACTCCATAAGACGGAATTGTATTTGAGTTACAATGTGGTGTGCAGTTTCATCAAACTGCATTGTCGGGCCTTAATTTTTCGAAAAAAAAATGATCGGTGCTTAAAGATGTTGAAAGATTTTTCTTTCCAGAAGCACAACGAAAGATAATCCCTTTCAGCTCTGTGTGGTTTCAACAAGATGATGCAACTTTTCACATAGCGGGGCTGCCCGGACAGAATTCCAGCGAAAATTTCCCAATAAAGTGATTTCCAGAAACTTCACGTTCGGTTGGCCCCCAAAGTTTCCTGACCTCACTGATTTTATTGTGGGGTATATTATTATTTATTATTAATATGCAGACAGGAAATTTCCAGAACAAATTTGAATGATTCAAAGCCAGCCCTTTGAGCAGCGATTGAGGCAACACCCGTTGAAAGTTTCCAGGCAGTAATGAATTCCGTTTTGCTCAGGTGTCACACATACGACTCCAAGCGTGGAGCCATTTAAATTCAATTAATTAAAAAAAAAACTTAGTAAAAATGTATTATTTTTCAAATGAATGAAGAAAAAATAAATTATGCAAATTCAAAAAAATGTTGGCTGAGTTTCTTTATGAAGTAATATTCATCAACCACCCTGAATTAACGAAAATCGAAGTATGACCGCTCCCATTATACGTTCTTAAAAATGATGAATATTGACATCTCATCAATTGGTGAATGTTGACATCTGCGTCAAATTGATCTTCATTCACTTGTTTCACTTGTGTGTTTTTTCTATTTTATTGAACAAATAGGTTGCATTTGTTTTCGGAAAGAATTTTCTGCTGCAGAAGCATTAAAGATGTTGCAGGAGACATTTCATGACAAGGCTTTGTCTATAATCACAGGGCCTGTTACGCTAGAATTTTATAGCCTGTCTATAAAAACTCCAGTGTATAGGAACCGCGAGAAACACTGATCTTCAAAGAAAAGTAGGAGAATTTTGCTGATTTATAATGCATGGTCTAGCAAAACTGCTCCTTATTACAACCGACCAGTGCCGATGGCCATGTCCCACTTTGATCCCATGACCGGATCAAAATTCCTGGATTCGGAATGTTTCCATAGCTATCACTTGCTTGAGTTTCAAAATTTAAGGGAGTAAAACACTTGGTACCTATTTTCAATTCAGTATTCTTATTGAACTCGATGAAAAATGAAGAAAATGTCCAGTGTTGACAACGCTTTACCAGCTGCAACTAAAAGTCTATCACAATTGCTTAACGTCAAGGTCAGCACATCCTGCGAATATTGACTTTATCCGATGAATGTATTGAAAGTTACAGGTGTAGAAAGATTTTTAGGGTTGCCATCCGCGAAGTTTTCAATTTTATTTTACTTTTACTTTACACATTGATTATTTTCATTGAAAATGTTTATCATCTGAAAATTAAATAGTAAAATATGCTGGTGCGAAAAACAACGAAAATTCCCGGTGCGGATAACTCTTTGGTACCACCACAGCCAAAAGTGCGCCAAGTCTGTTTCAAGATAGGCCATTTGATCCGATGGCTACGTTCGATTATATAGGAGTGTCAAGATTTTTAGGACTATCGATTATATAGGAGTGTCAAAAAAATTTACAAAATCTAAATATTCGTTGCTTACTTACACTACAATAATATTATCACTGTGAAATTTAATAATAGCTTCATTCCGCTTAACGCTTTTGTGTGAATTTCCTTTCGATCGGTTGACTACACTGACAAAAAGTTTTTATTTACCTAAATCCCAATTTTCCAACCATATTTCCACCAAATTCGGGTTACAATAAGGGTCATCTACTGTATGAATTTTGTTTAAATCTGATGGCTGTTTCAGAATTTTCTTTTCGAAGCCACATCACTGAAATAGAATCATAAAACTTCTAACCTGTTCCTAGACATTTGTGAATTGCAATTGGATCTGATTATTGAGTCGTGAGTTTTCGTAAACACAAATTTAGGGTGCTAAAAACAGAGGTAAACGGGGGAAAGGTTACCTACCGATCTTGTGCGATATCGAATTTCAAAAATTTTAATATGGCTGTGTATACAAGGCATCAGATTAACCCTGGAATGGTACCGATGAATAATTTTTACTCACATGCTGTATATATTTCGTCGCGCGTCAGCCAGTTGGCCACTCTGACTGCCATGAGGCTAGAAGATATATAATCTTTTTATGTTTAATTATCAAATAAAAACTGTGCATAATACTATTGTTGCCTTCTTTTTAGTAAATACATGTACCTAAAATCATCCAAAAATTTACCGTACCATTCTAGGGTTAATATACTAACTGCACTTTTTTTTAAATAGTGAACATTTTTCAGGAAGCTTGACGATTTGAAGGTTTTTTTTCCAGTGTTTGCCGTTACTACATACATGGTTGTCAGCACATTCAGATAGTACCATTTTAGCTTAAACTTTCATTGCATCAATATGCCCTGTAAATTTTGTAATGATTTGATTACTCAGCCGGACTTTATCACAATTCTAAATTAAACAAATTTTCTGGATCTCATTTTAGGCATCTAGCACACGCACAGGGTTTAAAACTTCCAAAACGTCATATTCATGTTCGGAATATGTTCAAAACTCATTTCGCAAACTTGGTTGTTATTTATTTTATTTATTTGCCGGTTGTTATTTATTTTATTTATTTACATATATGCGTGCAAGAATGGCAGTGCCAAATCGCTTCTCATCTACTGTCGGGCAACTGCTGACATTTCCAAAAATTGCATTCAAGGATACAGTCCGGAGCTTTCTCGATTTAACCCAACATTTTGTTTTGCACAGAATTGAAAACGTTTTGTAAATTTTGTATCCGAATTTTATTTTAATACAACACCAAGAAATGTGTGAAAAAGAACAAATACATTTTTAGATTCATAAAAGCTCGTGTATATTTTATGAATTTAGGAAAATCAAAAACACTTCGTATTCATATCAGAGCCAACAAAATTATGTGCCTAAACTTTTTCGAATTGAGTATTTCCCATATTTCATTTTAAGAAACTTAATTTTAACTTCCATTAATTTTCGAAGCCTTCATTTCAAATCCAGTGTGACACTTGAAGCAAAGCGTTTGCTTTCATTTACCCATAACAAGCTTTTGAATTGTTCTTATTAATAGCTCTGTTTGAAACTGCGACCACTTCGGTTCGAATTGGCTATCCTCAGATATTGCTTGAAATTTCACAATCTACCTACTCTATGTTAATGAGTTTTATCTGAAGTATTTGATACTTTTGCCAAATAATGAACGAAACAAAGTTTCAGAAATTACAATTTTCATTAGCGCCATCAGAAAATACTATGAGCATGAAACAAACCGTAGTGTTTTGCTTTCTGTCAGTTGATTGCTCATGACTATTTAGTACCAAGAAGCTATCAGCCTTTTAATAGCTCCGGACTACCATTTGACCTTTACAAGTAATGTCTATTATGAATGTTGTTTGTAACAATTGTTTTAGCAATCATTAATGTTCGAGTCATTATTTTAGGCTGGCTGAAAAAGCTAAGGATGTTTCGAGGATTTCGGTTTATCTCATTATACGCCTACAAGGTTGTATTTGAATTGGTATACGTTTGATAAAATGGCAAGTCAGATAGTTATTTTTGTTCAAATCTAAGGATTTTTTTCCCGCAGAAATGATACCTATTGTAGTAATCCCAGTGATATAGTATCAGACTACTGAAAGCTTGTTGAAGTATCTTCCATCTGAACAAATATAACTTCCTCTTTTGATTTAGAAACAAACATATGTTATTTGTAGGTAATTAATACTTAATTGCAAGTAGTTAACGAGTAGATGTTAAGCTAGTTAGTTGTGGTATTTGATTAGTTTCAGCTCTGAACATAATCTATTTCCAAAGTTTTTACAGATTGCTGACGATCAACATAAACACTTCAGCGTTTCTTTGTTAGAGCAATAAAAACAGCCCTGGTGAATTCCTGGTGAATAGAATTGAATTTTATAAGGAAGAAAATTAAGCAATATATATCAAAAAAATCTCAGCCAACAGCATATATGCAATGAAACTTTATAAAGTTGCGTCTTTAAGCCTTTAAGACCATTATTGCATTTCTGTCCTTTGTTCAGTATACAGGCAAGTGTTAATAATGTATTGCAAATTTTACTGTATCACTATTACAATTAACTGTACGGTTTCCGTTTCATTAACATTTTTATTAATTATTGACAAACAAGTAATTAGTCTTGCAATAATTATTTGGATATCAGCTATCAATGCTGCCATACTTGAGCAACAAATTTAAATAATAAGTTGCACCAGAATTTTTTTACGTTAGAACCCATTTTAATTAAAAATAGGTTCTTAGTCTACACTGTAGCAGATATATTTTTGCCGCCTGGTCTTTCTCTGTTTTCGGGGAGATATTAGTGCTGATAGTCAACAAGTCATCAGCTAAACAGGGTAGATAGCATATAGTGTCTAAAAATCTGCATGAACTGTATCTATTTTATGAAATTGTGATAAAAACCTCTTGTTGGTGTAGCAGAGAGGAAAGTGGTCGTTACGAGTACCACAATATCCATAAGACCACTTGGGTATTCACCAGAGTGGTTTCAAAGAAGAAGGTCATGGGGCCTATGACTTTCTTGATCCTGCGCCAGCGTAGGAATAAGCGAAACTTTAATATAATACTTAAAATTTTAATATAGTATTATAAACTATAATATACCATTTGCTGTCATGCAAACTTAGAGCATCTACCTTTGAGTGTCAGGATTTTAATATAAAGAAATCATGGAATTTTACAAAATTTAATCACGTTAAGTTTTAAAATGTCATTTACAATAAAATGAAAATCAAAAACGCACCTCTAGCACCAATGTACCTCGTAGCTAGCGTCAACAAATGAAATATCCGTGCTGAAAAATCAACTACAACAAGCTTGCTGGAAAGAACTTATCTATACCACTGTACGCAGATGATGCCTTAATCTTCAAAAATATAACTAATTTACAAGGCTTTCGAGATCTTCAATCTGACCACGATAATCTTTCGAACTGGGGCAACACGAAAAGTGTACTGATCAACATTTGCAAGCGTTCTGTCAAATCCTTCACGCATAAATCAACTTCCTTAAAAGTTTGAGTACTCTTTGAAGAATACTACCTTAGCACTTTTGGAAAAAGTGCTTATTTTACTCTAGGAGTACACCATCATCTAAACACCATCATCCTAAAAGCAAACACAACAAAGCAAAAAGCAACAGCAAATATTTTATGGAATGAGATTGAATCATTTGATATTAGCAAAAGAGCAATGGAAACTTTTATAGGTAATTGACCATCTCAAATTGTGAGGTTTATAATTTTAATTTTGTTCCTTTTTACTAAAATAAACTTCGACGTACTATATAATTTTCGTTTTATATTTACATTAAGCTTTGCAATCAGCTGAATATATGTGTCTACTCAAAGCTTAATGGCCTTTTTGTCAGTATATACGTAAATAAATGAATAAATAAATTCAACATACACACAAGTTTCAATTCTATGAGCGAAAACTTAGAAAAACCACTTTCTTTTAAAAGAATAACAACATCACTTCAGCATCGTTATTACGTTTTCCCTTTAGTAAACAAGCTTGCATCATACCTCATCCGGTTTTCTTGACATTCAACACACTTTAACCCAAACTTTCACTTACCAGCCTTTTTATAGAAAATCACCTCCAATTTCAGTTCCATTTTGTCCCGTAAACTTTTTTCAATTTGTGTTTTATGTTCCTCTTTAGTTTCAGGACCGTACAGAAAGTGACACGAACATCCTGAGACATGAAAAAACAGCAGTTAGGTCCAGACCAGATTCACTTCGTAATTCAAATTCACTTCAATAAAAAAATATGAAAAGTGAAATAGATTGTTGTTTATCTACGACTATGTAGGAAAAATACAATCTGATCTTTTGTCCGTCCTCCGGGAAACTTACCCTTCTGCATAATTTGCGCTCTCGAATAGCCTGTCAGCTCAACAAAACCATCGGAACAGTAGACTATTGGATTTCCGGCAGCCTGTGCATTCCCGAGTACGAAATTTGAATCTGAAAATAAAAACAAAGCTGTATGAGTGTATTATTTCTGGGAGAAAGGGATTAGTGACGGGATTTGTTTGGGGATTTATCAGAATCTTCGAGTTTCGAACAGCTATGGAATAGTAATAGACTGACTTCCAAAATGTTTTCAAAACTTTAATGCTGAGTAGAGTTTACGATAAAGTAGCTGAAATGTTGCTGAAGTTGGTAAGCATAGCTGCCATATGTTAGTATCTGAGTTGCAGTAGCATTAGCTGCAAAAATAATAGCAGCTTTTGATTTTTCGAATTTCTTCGATGAGGCACATTTTGTACATTTACTTTGCATGCAATAAGCTTTATCGAGCTATCATGTAACGTTGAATGGTGTGAAACGGATTGACTGACAGAGAGATTTTACGACGTACCCTTGAAAACGAGCTGCTATGTTGTCAACTCATTTCCCAGCATATCTAGTGCGACCAGTTTGTATCCAGATCAAACACGATAACAGGCAAAAACTCTGTCAGCAAAATGGATTTTGGGATATTTCATCAGGGTTAATTGACATCCTGATTTAGGATATTTCAGGCAAAAGTTACCATACCTTCATTACTGTCTATTGTCAATATGTCGTACATAAAAGATACATTTGTTTGTATGCCGTAGCTATGAGGTTCGCCAAATCCAACCAGGTCACGAGTAAAAGTACAAGAATAAACTCGTTTTGCGGATGAAGAGCTTTATCAGTTACGACGATTTCTACTAAAGATAAATACGTAGACCGGAATATGAAGTTTCTGTATGTTGTATCCTATAAGCCTCAAGCTGAATGAAAGGATGTATACGATTCTGATGAGTAGACTAAATTATGTAGCGAGTACTGCTTTGCCGGTTGAACAAATTTGATTTCGAATAATCGTCAGAAATTTTCCAAAGGCTCGAGCTAATAAAAAAACTTAACCGGAGAAGTTGCATGCCAGGAAATTTCATTATGATGTAGCGATTGGGTAATATGGATGAACATTTTCCAAATAAACACCATATGTACATAAGGCACAATATTAATCGGGCCTAATTTGGCAGTAACTTTGTAGAGAAATAGTAAATTAAATCAATTTTTCATTCAAGTATTACATGGGTGAGTTTTAAGTAGAATTTAAGCTGTGATATTTTACCAGAATATTTTGGAATAGCAACATAATAAGCCTTATCTTATACCATACACCAATCCCATCACAGGTTTATTCCTTCTATGAAAATACAGAAGTAAAGAGTATTTAAACATTTTTCTTTATTTTTATTATTTGAATTTTTTTTTTGCTCACAAAGAAGTAAGCAAAATACAAAAAAATTAAATGCAAAGAAATAAAAGTATATGTAAATATCAAAATATATTCACTTTTTTCCAAATAACTTCCATTGTTTTATTTACTGTGATAGATGTATTTGTCATGCATACTTCACGATAAAAATATTAAGTAACATAAATTATAAAACCATTTCATTGAAATGTATGAGCATATCAAAAGCAAAAAAGGTAACGCACCCTCGTCAAAACATTGAATGTTTCTGTCCTTCTCGAATTATGCACTCTTGTAAACACGCGTAGCTATTACAAAGATCCAAGGGATAACTTACGTTAATGGACAACATTCCACTATACATGTTTTTGCTCATACTCATAAATATATCTGTAGTGTGAAAAGTTTTCATTTTGTCAGTAAAAACTTTACGGCAAAATAAGAAAAACACTCCTTTTTCCACAGAAAAATAATGTGCTTAGAGTTGCGTCAAGTAAATTTTACATTTGCTGAGTATATTTTTCATAAAATATGCCACTCATTTCAATTACCCTGCGATTTCAAAAGACACTGTTTTATTGTTTCGTTTCGGTCTACAAAAATAAATGTTCGTACACATACAAATGCTAGTGTAGGTGTATGAATCATGCTTCAACGTTAAAATACTGTCAATACATTCATTTATTCAAAACACTGTTTGAGAAGCAGAATTCCACGCGGGATCATGAACAAGTATGCTGAGATACTTTGTCCTTGCTGTAGATGGTAGAAGAAAGGAACTTTTACAAAAAAATCTATTGTTTGAAAAATGTTGTTTCGGTCGTAAAACGAAATAACGAAGAGCTTGTGCTTGTAAACAAAGTAAGGATCTTTATAACTGGAAACCGTTGTTTCCTTTTCTACGGAAATGTTACTATTCAGCCTTGAAGCTATCCCGTAGTGTTTCCTCTCCGGAAAGTAAAAACAAGAAAAAAATGTAAGTGAAACGCACTTTCATTTTCTCTCTCGTGAAGGTGAAAGCAGTCGAATTGTACTCAACAACACTAATAGACATTTTTCGGAATCGATTTATTCAGGAATTAAAGGTTTGCTTGAATATATTTGTGGCGAAAAGTAGATATTTGATTATGTGTTATTTGTCATTCGAATAGTTATGTTGTAGACCCGATGTACATGATATGACTGATGCTAAATGTTTTTAGGCTTTGTTGCAGCTTTTATATCAATTTAAAACTATAGCACGACGGGCTGACAGGATAATGAAACTTCTGAAATTTACCTAGACATAGGTAAATTTCAGAAGTTTCATGATGATTTAAGCTTAGAAAATGATATATGAAGACATCGATCAGATAACAAGCAAATAAGACGCATTCAATTCGAGACACCGCTATTGAAAGTGTACTAAGGCTCATAAAGCGAACAAAAGACTCTGAGATTATATGATTCAAAAATAATCAATTTACTATGTTCCACCATAGCAGGTGCTCGATGCATGCACCTTGATCCTAATAAATAGCAATGAAACCAGAAAGATTACATACCCTAAAGTCGTATAAGCTCTGTCTCCGACACATTTGCCGACATTCAGTGAAATTTCCCTATCACGTACAATACGAAAGCTTCAATAAAAAATTCTTTTTTCTTTCGTCTTGCATCATCAGCCTTAGATAACCTAATAATTAGCACAAGGTAGAAAAAAAAGCAATAACCTACAAGATGTCTTGTACAAAAGTAAAAAATAAACTGTAGTGCTTAAACTGCTAGAAATACTATTTTTTGAATAAAACTAGAGGAACGGTATGCATTTGGAATGCATATTCTACTAAAAGCGCTAGTTACTGCAACTAACCTTTATCACAGGTCGAGCACCACTTTGATCTAATAACAAAAAATATACGGCAGAAAGTTTCCAGCGTTACTACTAGCATGAATTTCAGAACAAAAGTCAGTGAAAAACGTCTTACTTATTATCATTTTAGGATGCTTATCATATGAAAATTTAAATAACAACGATTTATTTCTAGGCCCCCATTATTTTTTACTACGATCTAGTGATTATTTTCGCCGGGATTTTCTAAGCCTCCCCGATTTGTCCAAACCCCCATGATTTTTTACTACGATCTCTAGTGTTTATTTCGTAGTGGCCGAATTTTTTTTTGGCCTCCCTGATTTTTTCCAGGGCCCCATGATTTAATACAAATACATACAAATACGACTAAACTCCAAACATACTGTAACTAAAAGTCTGCCACAACTGCTTCAGGGCAAGATAAACACATCCTGTGACTTTCGTTTTTATGCGATGGCTAGGCGTTAGAAGAGAGTTGCCGTTTACGCGGCTTGCATTGTGCTGCTAGTTTGGATCCTTAGGTCAAACTAGGCTAGTTTCAATCGACCACTCTGCTAAATTAATTCAATTGGCTCAACGTAGAGGTATTAGCTACCTGTGCTAGTACTTGAAAGTTGTAGAACCCCAAAGTCTTGAGAAATTAATTATTTAGGGAGTAACACTCACAAAGCGTATGAACGATTGTGTGCTCTCCCATTTGGCATCTCTCGGATAAATTGCTGGATGTCGTAAGCGTAAGATGCAGTAAAGTGCTGCCATTTGAGCCTTTAAGATTCGGTTGAGCTTATTAAATTGGATAGTAGCCAGGATGGCCTGCCCTATTTTTCCATCCGTACATAAGTTTAGTTCATATAGCCGCATCTGATTTGTCATACAAGATTTTATCATTGCTGAGGATTCAGATCCGTTAGATACGCATCCAACTCCTGTACGCATCTTTAATCCATTCATGTAAGTGAAACTGTCTCAGTCACCATTGATTCACATCATCATTTAATCTGTTCTTATAAGTATCTTGACCTGAAAGCTCCTGTCAAGGTATATAATTTTGCTTATGTGGCCCGTATCTCCAGAAACAAGTCGGCAAAGTCTGCGGCATTCTCTAAGAATAGCGGCTCCAGTGATTTCAATCGTACATTTCTGCACATTAGAATGCGCTACTAAGGATGAAACGATCCAGAGGAATCAGACCCAGACTTGGCCGTTGGGATAATTCTTAAAACATGCAAATTAACCTTTGCAGTTTTGTTAGCTCCAGAAGCTAGATATTTGGGTCTACCATCCGAAAAATTAGCAAAAGTAAGAACATTTTAACATTTATTGTTTATTTTCTTTATTCATGCTTATCATATGCAAATTTAATGATAGCATCTGCTGATAGGAGAATAATAAAATGCCCCCAAAAGTATAACAAAATATCTTCACGTTATGAATAGTTTATTTTGTAAATTTTGTGAATTGGAGGTAATAGGAGTAGAACAAATTTTAGATTTACCGCACTTGAAATTTTCCAAATTTTCGAAATTCAAACAAGTGATCTTCATTTTTACTAAAAGCGGCTATACAGTCTCTTGCTGGAGTTTACACCTCCTTAAAGCTAGTTCTTGATTACCGTGCGTATTTTAACGCCATGTGGAGACTTTCAATTATGCAACTGTTTTGGGTGCAATTGCATAGGGGCATTAAGAGGAACTCTAAAAAAAAAAACAATTTGCAAAAGCTGGTATGCTTTTGCCGGAAGAGCTTTGCAGCCTTCTATTTCGCATTCCGACAATCAGGCCAAATAATTAAAGATCGTTGTGAAGTCCGGGGTGGAAGAACCTTTCTGTAGGATCACCATGCAATTTTGGAAAACTTTTGACATTAGTCGCACTAGGGAACTTTTTGATCCAAAATGTTTTAGGAGTGGAGGCTGTCATAACTGGACGCTGTCTGTTTATCAGGCTTGAACCATGTCTGGGTACACCTTATAACGACTTCAGCTGGAGTTGCAGATGCGAGGAGGAGGAGCCGGCAGCTCCTCACCTCCTGTATGAATCCAGCCTGCGCGGGAAGATTGATGAAGTCCATTTGTCTCCTAATTCTTTATTTACCTGACTGAATTATCTTCATTGAACCTGAAGGCAATCATTCAGCTCATCAAGGACTCGGAGTAGCTCTCGATTTAATAAGGGTTGTGCCCTACACGACACGGTATCACAATGTGCCCTTGAGCCCCTTTTTCGGACTCTGTATGAAGGAGACAGCTGTGGAACCTATCTTAAACTTCACAAGTTGACTTAAATCTTTTCTTCTTTTTGTTATAAATGATGGTTTTACACCATGTGAACATTAAATGGTAGTATCTCCTAGCAAAAAAATGATAAAAATGATGCAACTTTTTACCAACACTTCAACCAAAAGTCTAGAATAACTAGGTGTACTCCAGGGAAAGGTCAACATATCTCCTGAATTTTGATTTTGTTTTATGACTGCATCCGAAATTTCAGGTATATAAGCTTTTTTGGAGTTGCCATCCGCAAAATTTTCAGAATATGGAAAATTTGAATTTAAATTTATTTATTTTCATCGTAGATGAACCATTTGCTAGAACCGTAGCCAAGAGTAAATCAAGTCTGCTCCACGTTCAGACCAACCCACCTTAAGAGGGAGGAATGATTTTTAGAGTTTCTAAACGTAGCAAATTAAACAAATTGTGTTTGAAAATTCTTTCTTTGCTAAAAGATTATTATCACTAAAAAATTGTATGACATCATCATTCAGGAAATAAAATACTCGTATGTATATGAAATTCTATCAAAAGAACAAAATTCATCAATTGTGTTAATTTCGTTAAAATCAGATGACTGCAGCAGAAGTTTTAGAGCATAAAGGATAGTCATTGAGCAATTTTTTAAAGCAGCACCTCTGTCCCAGGGTTGCGGGCATAGTCATTAAATTTCAATCTGACCTGTGCATTAACTCAATACCAATGCACTTTGTAATTTTTAATTGGATCTTTTTGAATTCTTGTGAACAAAATTTTTAGTTACTAAAATTGGGGAAGGGTTACCATTTTTGTTCAATATGAAATTTCAAAAATTTCATTTCGGTTGTGTATAAAAAGCAAAACGACATGTCGATTAGAGAAGTTTTCGTTTTTATTATTTGAAAATTTGTTAGCGAACTAACAAATTCCTGCATATGCATACGATATGAAGCCACTGCTCGTGTAGAATATTAACGTACATAATGAATACGAGTGAAAATTAACATATTTTATACTATCTCAAATAAGCGTTCTGCATATGTAATAAAATCAGATGAAATGCATCGATCTAATTGGTGTCAATATTACTATGTCAATTTGAAATCAAAAATGGGCTCGAAACCCACAAAGCCCATTGCAATTTGTTAAAATAATTAATGTTTGTTTGTTTGCATACATCTACCCTAAATAAAATACAAAATCTACTCCGTCAAATTGCGCAGTATTCCAATTTATTAATAACTGATAACTTTCCCGACAAATTAACTTAGGTAATATCTACAAACTGCCTACCCCTTACCTAATGACTCCGATAGTTACACGTATGATAGCTGGGAATATATCAATTTAACAGGTGACTACCCAGGAAATATTAGACAGTATTCACGAGATAGTGTACAATCTGCCCGCATATTGTGATAGGATATGTTATACCGACCGAAATTCACACAAACAATACAGGACTGCAAAGATAGGATGTTGGATATCGTTGCTTAATTAAATTGTGAGAATCGATAAAGTGGAAGTTATCACTTACCTAATAATCATATTAAAACTGGCAACGTGGAAATTTAATCATTATTTGATATTAATACATTTTAGATGCTCGACGTCATTCGTCCTTGGGCAAAAGAAACATAGTTATGAGCTCCTTAAATGGTATTTTTCGAAGAAATAGTGTTATGGTTAATTAAAAGCGTCGTTGCGGATACGTTTGCATCAGGTGGGCTGTCTATATATGTTTTGTGAATGCTGCTAAAAATCGATGTGATCCAAAGATAACTTCGAAACTACTTATCATCAAGTGGGTCCCGAACCCACCAAAAATCGTATCAAATTTTGACATAAGATATCTTTTGAATGAAACGGCACAAAAATGCCCAAACTCGATGCTTAATGGGTATCAACCAACAAAAATTATTATTACTTTCTGGCTGAATAAAAATTAAATAATAATTGGATAGCTCTTGAATTAAAAAAATGTATTTAAAAAATCAATTCGAGCTACCAGACATCTTCGAAGACATAAAAGAACGGACAGTCAGGAAAAATGAATAGTCCAACTGAAACTAAGATTAAGTAACACATTTAACAATATGAAAATGGAATTGAAAAGCAGTCTCCTTACCAACTCTCCAATATTAAAGGGAACAATTGTTTTAATTTTTCGATTTTTATCAGTTTTGAAGACTCAAAATATCATCTATCTATCAAAATATCAAATATCATCTTCTTTCCGGGATTTTTGAGTGTACACTTCTCCAACACCCGCAAATGAGCTCGTGTATGCATTGGAACCTGGTTTTCATAAATAATTCTCTTTAGTAATCTAAGGAACCTTTTACCAACAAAACAATCAAGCGTACTTCCGTACCTATACATTTCGACTTCTCTTCCGAACCGAAATACAACTTAACAGCCCTCCTAACATAAATCTTGGCATTGCTTATCACAAACTCAAGATTATTACAACAATGTTTACTCACATTTTCTTATTACCGAAGTAATCAACAATCGTAACTGCTTTATGCTCTCCAGGCATCAAATTATTCTTCAAATCCAGAGCATTTCCGAGAAATTTACAATAAACTTTTTAGAGTAAATTTTATTCTGAAAGACATTGTTTTCAGAGAAAATTCTGTTAAATTGAATGGAATATTTTTGACATACAACTCAGGAAAATTTTACGGAATATAATTGAAATACCGTTTCTGTTGAATAAGATTTACTTTTCTACTATATGGATGAAAGTACTTATGAAAACCTTTTCAGCTTTTCTGGAATGTATGAGAACCATGTAGTAGGTACGTATGATGGGAAACTTTTACTAAGTTGTATGATTGCAGGTTGAAAGTTCAAACATTTCAGATATTATTTAGTTCTTTCACTGAAGAATATGGGCACATATTGAATTTCATGAGTTAAGTAATAATTTTTGGTAAAGTCAGTACATAATACGCTACAAAAATAGAAAATTCGCTAGAGCGTGGACTTGAGTTGCGGTAGCAATCTAATTTTTCTTGATTTTAGAAATTATAAATTGAATCTTTTGGAGTTCAACTAATGAACCTTATTGTAAGCCAGACTTGATAGGAGTTTGGTTGAAAAACCATAATACGGCTGCCAGCTATGGTAGTTTTTGTAATTTTCTTATCACATTTTTACTTTGCGATGTTATCATTAAATTCGCAAATAATAATGATCTTGTAGTGCCAATAAAGAAAAAATATTTAAAATTTGAAAAACTAAAATGTTAAGCGGATGGTAACCCTAAATTTTTTTTGCATCCCTATAGCAGATGTAGTGTATATTTGGTTTTGGCACCAGCGAAAGGTTGCCAGCGTGAGGCGTTTAAAATATTTTCGGATGAAAAAATGATAGCATTAAGTTTTCATATGACAATCGACCAGCACTGAGCATTTCCATTTTTTATGTTATAGCTGATTCTGCTTTTAAAGTTTTATAAGATACGCTTCCGATAATGAATACAAGTGACAAGTGTTTCACTTTACAAAATTTTGAAATTAATGCAAATGGAAGCCCTGAAAACCTATCCACCTTTGGAGTTTCAATGCATTCTTGAGATCAAAGTGGTGCATAGCCTTCGAAACAGGTTGGCTGTAATAAGAGGCACGTGTGGTAGAATATGTACTCATGAAAAAAAACAATATTTCACGAAAAACGAGGGGAAGGTAGATCAGCCAGACTTAAGAGGAAGGGAGCACCAAGTGCTGGAGGCTTCTCCTCGCCAGTTGGACATGACAAGAACGAA
Organism: Nemotelus nigrinus; assembly: GCA_947369275.1. Lineage (NCBI taxonomy): Eukaryota > Metazoa > Arthropoda > Insecta > Diptera > Stratiomyidae > Nemotelus > Nemotelus nigrinus. Next base: position 222,787,414 of record OX376372.1, on the reverse strand, counting down.
TTCCTCTTCGTTTTCTAAGCCACAGCTCTAACCGAAATGGTTCTCCTCAGCGCCCAGCCGTTGCACATACCTTCTTTGATGCATTAGCTTGTGAGAACGCCCATAATACAAAGTAAAGTACAAGGAGCATAGAGGGAGTTAAAATTTACTTGTTTATTTTTTAAAACGCCTATATTAACTCCAAATATTCGATTGCCAGTCGATAGCTTGGAAAATAATCAGAACATTCACCTTAAAAACGAAAGGACAGCTTTAGATTCAGATCATCTGAGTAGACACCATAACATTCTTTATTGTTTAGTTTTGAGCCATTAATCCATTCGTTCTTATCATAAATACGAGCTGCAAACTATAAATCTAGTAGAACGCTTGAAACGATGTATTACACATTCTTTGGAGCAGAAACGCCCTCAAAGAAGATTGTAGCGTGGCCAGGCCATGTTCTAGTTCACGCAAAAGTGCGATGCAGCTTTACAGCAGCAAAATAAGAGTGCTGTAGGATAAGTAAATTGGTAAGTAAGCAGCAAAGTAACATGTAAAGTATAGGAGTTGCAGAATCACTCCTATACTTCGCATCTTTTCAAGCAATCGTTTGTAGGCAAACTTAACAGCTGCTTGCCATCAGAGCACAGTACAGTAGTATCGACACAATTACCTTATACAGGAAATGTTGAGTTAATATATGACGTGGAAAATACATGGCTGCTAATCCCGATTCGCTTCTATGGCTCTTTTGCAACAGCAAAGTGCGCCAAAATTTTTCCACGAATTTTATTTTGAGTCAATGATCAGCATCAAATATTTGATCCTCTTGCTCAGGTCAATGGACACCCCGTTCAATTTCGGTAAGTTGAATTGAAAAACTTTGCACTTCCTTGTAAATAAGTTCTTCTTTTGCTAGGATTTTTATTCAAGCTGCACCCCCGGGCCTACCGTGAATCAGAAGAGCATTTACCTTAATGTTCTACAGCAGCGCCGAAATGACTTAACCTAGAGGTATGCCCGTGTTGACCCTGCGTTTTAAGTGAGTGTACCTCAAAGGAGAGAATACCACTTTATTCCATAAAAGCTGCTAGATAAAAGCTGTTAGCCTCTGTCAAGTGCCTAAAAATCACATCAGAATTCATGTTGTTAAAGACCCCCTAATGACAAAGAAGGTGAAAAGGAATAAATGCAACTGTTTTCGGAATAAATACAACTCTAACCTCCCGACAGCTGTTGGGAACATACGTATCAAATATAAGCATGTATTGTATATCGCTCACAGTCAGGATAACGTTACTTCTGTAGACTATTGGAAGTCAGCCGGAAGAATGCCTGGAGATTTAAAAAGCTCGAAGAAATTCATGGCCCATTATTTTGGAAGTAGTTTATTTTAAGCGACGGCATTAAACTGATGGTCTGCAAACTATCAGGAGTAATTAGTCTATATCCATTGGAGTGTAATCTTCAATACTAGCTGTCAGCAATCCATGGTTAATGGATTCAAAGTAACTTCCTGTTCTAGACAAGTGAAGGAGTAGGAACTAGGAACTAACTTGAACTACCATTAACGTTATTAACTAGAGTTTAATGAAGGTCCTCTTTTCAGAAGCAAAAGCTGTCTCAGCCTCCACTTCCACACAAGTATTGTTACGGAACAGCCTTGCCGCCACCACGCGCACGCACACCTACAAACATTGCGTATGCAATGCTGCATTCGATGGTCAGGCGCATTGCATGGCCATCCGAAAACAGGCTAAAGGTATGTATCCATATGTATCATTTTCGCGTATCGTATCACCGTTGCGTATCAGTGGATACGACAAACGTATCTTCGTTGCGTATCAAAATTTGATACAAAGAAACGCAACGAACTCGATCGGTCACTTGGCGGTTTCTTGCCGTCGCATCAAAGGAATGAAACGATACGCTCTCGAATCATATTTGGACAACTTGCGTTGCACAAGTCGCGTTGCATGATTTGACATTTGAGTCGTTAACTTGTCAATATTGTAGTGCAGTGCATAGATAATGGAGTGGAATAAAGAAAACATTCTTCAATTTATTGAAGTATATCGACGATATCACATTTTGTGCAAGGAATGATAGGATACTAAGTGGAGTCATGTGTGGACACGTTGCGTTGTACACTATAGATTAGTGAATAAAAGCGTTGCAGCTGCGTGTCAAGTTTTTTGCAACGGATCGTATTGATGATACATGGAATATTGAGTAGTGTGGACACCGTATCCGTTTAGTGAATGATACGCAACAGGGATACGATACGGAAGAAATGCAACATATGGATACCTACCTTAAGAATATGCGTTTGATTTTCGAATGTTGCATTGCATTGCATTGGGCTCACTGGCCTGAGCGCAGCTGATTTGCAACAGTACTTGAATCAGCTGCATTATTAGGCCAGCGAAACTAGAAATGTTGTGTGCTGGCTGCGTGTGTTGTGCAGTGGTTGGACAGCTGATAACGGCTGGTCAGCAACGATACATGGCGGATCGTTCGGAATACTGACTGCTGGGAGTCAGGGCATGAATCACAACCGACGATTGACGATATCGCCTGTCGAAATTTCCGAGATTCGAGATCACAAGAATCAAAAAACGACAGCGACTATCGAAATCTCTGGCGATAGCCAAACGACTATCGGTATGTCATCGATATACATCTTCAGCTTGTGACATAATAGGTTTGTTCGCGAACTACGATTCATTGCAATTAATAGGTCTGTTCGCGTACTACGATTAATTGCAATTAATTGCAATGAAGCCGTTATTGTACTCCGTTTTACTGAAAACTGAAAATTTCGCCTCTTTCAGTAAATTTCAGTAGGGGCTGAGCTACTGAAAAATACTGAAAACTGTCAAACGGTTTTCGGCGTTATGCTATTATGAAGAACGAATATTTTTGTGGCGGTGATTTATCACCGCTTAGGATGACATTATAGTCACTATTGTTCTCCGAAAAACCGGAAACTGACATATTTGTTTGTCCATTTTCAGGAAATGCAATGAGAGCGTTTTCGTTCTTTTCATGCATTTCCCCCACCAAATGATTCAGGAAAATCCAGTAAAATTCAGTAACGGAATTTTACTGAATTTTCCTGAATCATGTTTCATGAATTTCCCCCACCAAATGATTCAGGAAAATCCAGTAAAATTCAGTAACTGAATTTTACTCAATCATGTGATGGGGGAAATTCATTTGATTTCCTGAAAATTGACAAACAAAAGTGTCAGTTGTCAGTTTTTGTATATTTAAACGCTTCCTTCGTTACAAGAAAACGTTTAATAAACCTACAAAATACATTTGAATTACAAGATATTTAAGATCTTTATTTTTTACTTCTGTTCCGGTAACTCCAATGGATTACTAGAATTTCTCAAATTCCTTCGCAACACTTTTTCATTATCATCTTCAGATGAAGAATGAAAAAGTATGAATTCTTCCATTGATTTTCGCTGTGAATTAAATTACCGACAAACGTATCACTTGTTGGCGGCTCACTATTTGAATTTTCAAATGTCATTACCATACATCAGATGCTGTCAAATGTCACGAAAATCGACCATGGAGTTATATTTCAAAAAAAAATTTCGATACATCATATCGTTCAGGTTGTGATGCCGACATTCCTAAGTCGATAATCGCTATCGTTTTTATTTGACGATAGGCGATATCGCCTATCGAAATCTCGTGATTCATGCCCTGGTTTGAGTTTTGATTCGCGGCGGGAATTTTCTTTGGAAGTTGGGTTTTGGCGCTTGATCGTGAAGGTTGTCGGAAAAAAGAGAAATCATCTGTTCACGTTGGATTTTGGCGGGTTTAATTCGCACTAGAAAAACATTACCGCGAGCCATTGGAGGACACGAAAGACGTGCACTCGTACTTGGAATCGATTCGGACGGCTTTTATCTCTTTAACACGAGACTTGCATTTTCACTAATCGTAAAGTGATAAAACTCTAGTCAAAGACTCGCAAAGCGAAAGTGAAAAAAAGCCTGGAAATAGTGCAAACTAAAAACAGTGAAGTGACCATTCACGAGTGTTTTCGTCAAAGATCTTTGCACATTGCCTGCATCGAATCAACTTAATTTTGGTGTTGTATGACTAACGTTTGAAGATAAAAATAGTGAAAGACCAATAAATTAATAAGGTATGATATTGAATATTCGGGGTCCAACCATCAATGCTAGCTACCTGACTTCGAAATTAAAGATTGACTTCTGCTGTGCAAGACTGTAAACTAGCAACATTAGCAAATGATGCAAATTAACAAGTTCTGCATCAAGGAATTCAACGCAATTGCGAATCATTGAATCGATGCTGCTCTCCGATCAACGATATTTAGGCGAAGCACTATACAAAATTGGATATTTATTTATATAAAGAAAAAAAATACAATTAAATTAATAGATTTGTTGCTGAGTATAATTTTATATTTGCCAAAACAGTCGTGTTACAGTTGAATTTAGAGAAAATAACATTAAATTAATTAAACATTTTCAGTGGGTTTCGGGAAACGGTCGAACGTCGTCTGGACACCACTGGTAAGTGATATATTTTTTTTATTTGAAAATGTTATGTTATTTTTTTTTAATTGCATTTATATGATTTTAATTTTAATTAGTATAATTTAATTCAGTTGAATTTTGAATTTTTAGTTAGTAAATTATAAGTTATTGTTATCGATATGTTTTAATTTTGAATTTGATTTTTTTTTTTATTGTTTTTACGGTATAATATATTTATTGTTTTATTTTTTTTTGTAAATCTTGGGTTTTTATTTTCATCGTATTTTAGCAGCTTCCGCGGTAGAACTGTGTCATTAAATCCAACAGATATAGGCTCAGTAAAATCATGAGTGGGCTCCCTTCTTTCTTTTGCTTAGTTTTTTTCCTTTTGTCTTATCTACTAGTGTTTTTGCGTGACACAGTTAGGGCTTGACCTACCTCTCACTACCCTCACGACACCGGTGACCAGCTGGCACCGTAAAGTCCCGCGAGGGTAGCAGGTCAGGCCAAAATTCCTGTTTTGGTGGCGGCTGTTCACAGTTGTTCCGCAAAAGTATTGGTGTATTAAATAAAAAAAAAAAACTTGACATTAGAAAATGTGAATAGCTCTCAACTAAAAATCTTTTTCCTCATTTTGTTTATCTCTAGTGCCGTCCATTAAATAGAGTTTTAAATAGATCCCTGACATACTGCCAAACACTTGGTTCCACATGCCACACGGAAAGTTTTTTTTAACGGTCCACTATTAATGACTTTAATTTAAAGGTATATGCTCGCTGCAAAAAACGGATAATTTGTTAAAAGAAATCGTGATTTGTAATGTCCCTATTACATTCACTTTAAAAAATATTTTTGTTGACTGATTGACTTATTATTTGTCAGCTCGCGAATGAAGAATGTATTTCGAAGCGTAATGCAAAATAAATAAATACTTAATATATGAACATATTTCAAATTTAAGTGCTTTCGCGGATTGATTTAAGACACCCTTTAAGAGCTTGCTTCGAACTGAAATTCGTGTTTTCTTGTTTATGCCAAAATGTTTTTGCTAAACACTATATTTTGAAAATAAATTGTAATTAGCCACTTAGATTACTTTAATAGCCATATTCTGTTACGTGAACGATCGGACAAAAATAATGATACAATTAAAAATAAATGACGTACATCTGAAACATAATACAGTGAAAATTTAAAAATAGCCAGGGGATTCATTTGAAGATCAGGTGTCGATTGTTGGCAGCATGGTGGTACAGGAGAAGAAATCGATAAACTGGTTGGTGAGGATGGCAACTTCATCTCGGTGAAATAGTTAAGCAAACGATTTAACTTGGCGACAAACTTTATTTGATCGGGACATGGGGACGAAGTTTCTAGGAGGGACAGAAATGATAAATTTTATGTTTTTATCAACTTTCATCCAATTAATCTATTTTCATGCAATTAATCTAGCATTAGTGAACAGATCCCTTGAATCTTCTTCTTTAATCTGCATCTTTTAATGAAAAAATAATAACATTTTTAGACTTTCGTTCATATGATACAAACTGCCCTTGCCGAGTTAGTAGTGTCCCAGCTGTAAATATGAATAAACTGTGAAGAGAATCGCAAGAGGCAAAGAACAATTTCGACCTTTACCACACGTGAAAAAATAGGTCATCTATTATTTCTAGATAGAAAACAAAGCGATGTCAGAATCGCTATAAAAACGCATTTTTATTTTGAAAAATGTCAGGAACCATTTTCTTACTTTCCATACAAATGAAAATTAATAAAATTCCTTTTATTGTTAATATGCAATATAATTTCCTTTTTTAATTATTATTAGTCTTATTAGTATTATGGTGGTTGATGGGAGATTTCACTGGTCTCTCCTGATAATATGATTGTCAGTTATCAAAGCGTCAAGCCGGACTATTAATGACACATCTTAATGCAAAAGATGAATTTAATGCTGCAATATCATCCTTAATAAAACTTGTTGAAATTGAACAAACTTGATAGGCTGGATTAGGCTCGGTACTCAAATGAAAATTTTTAGTTGTTGCAAATGTTTGATTACATGAAAGCATCCTCCAGTCACTGATGGGATCAAACTATCAGCCAACTGACGTAACCACACACATTGGATGAATTTTGATTTAGTGAGGATATGAACGTGATGGAAATGACCTGCAACTGTGTCGGATTGTCGGCCGACTAAAAGTTGCATGTGGGCGCCTTGTCTTATTGGTCGTTCATAATAACGAAATAAAAATATTAATTTATTCGTTCTACAGCCGCATTTGTTTCAACCTAAACAATACTGCGATGGAACCGCTAGAGATTTAAATAAAATGTTCTGAAAATCCATTCTATTCAGCGATCTTCTATCGTTAGTTCTGCTCGAAATATTATAGTAACCTGAAAGATATGAATTCGTTTATCACTCAAATCATAAATCATTTGGCATCTTGTCAGGGAAATGTATACAGAATTGATGTACATGTTTACATGAAAGCGTTCCGGCGAGATTTCACTTTCGTTTACGTTCGATTTATGATCAGCTAGAATTTATTCTAACAGTTAGTGAATTCATTGACACGAATATTGCACTAAACAGGCTGAAAATAAACGTTGTCTCTATAAATAGTTAAGTGAAGCTATGAGGTCATCAATGACGACGAAATAAATCAATTTCTTTGGCGATGATACATCTAAGAAATGTTGTTTATCGAATTGGTTGTTTTGGTTTTTTTTTGGAAAAAAACTAAACTGGCTGTGCAGTGATAAACAAGCAACCAATGATAGTAGTGAAAACATAATCATATTGCTTCAAAATGTGTTTTTATTTCCCTGGACTGAGAGAGTTGTTAATTAAAAAACAAATTTACATAGGTATGTCAAGTGAATAGACTTATTATTACGAATTCGGTTTAGGAAAATATTATTATAATTAATCAGCATTCCCTTATTTTTTACGTTTTTCAAAATAAGATAAATTAATTCAAAATAATTAATCTGCAAACAAAGGCAATTTGAATACCATAGGTACCTCAAATTATGGTATGACTACATTTACTCTTACTGCAAAGCATGAAAGAGAGCTTAGATAGAACCAAACATAAAAATTTAAATTCGGATTGCTTACGTTTATCATACAACTAAAGTAATCGATGAAAGAAAGCATAAAAATTTATTCACATACATAAGTGCTATGAGTAAACACAATTTTTCGTTTTGAAAAAAAAGTGCTATTAGTTCATACTCTAAAGCATATTATATACACACATTACTTAACACTTTTGATCTATCCACCATGTATTAGCCTGTTGGGCTCCGAAACTTACAGAATTCTCACGTAAATAATGTCAACCAAATTGAGCTGTTGGCAATTGAGTAGGACAGTGAAAAATGTGCCAGTCATAGTGTTCCTGTCGACGTAATTATAGTACCATCTCCAGCATTATTTGAGACATCATCTGTATTTCTCATTCAGACGAAAACAAAAAAAGGATCCAGCCATTCTACCCTACTGAATAGAAACGTTCTATCTACGTTTTAGTACTTTCGAGATATTCATTGATTTTTGTTTTGATTCGTACTGGAGATATATGGAGAGTGCGTTTTTCAATATTGATTTTAGCATAATTCCACAAAAGATAGGTTTTTCAAATTTTGCAGAATGATGTAATAGAGTATCTAGTTTTTGAGTCCGGTGTTAACTAAAAAATGAGAAAAATGCAGACATAACATTTGTGCTTAGTAGGGCAGCATCGAACACCAAAAAACATCCGCAAAATATTGATAGATTCGATGACGTGTTATTTTGTATAGAAGAAAACATCTTCAGTGAAGAAAATTTGTCTCCTCTAAAGATCTTCAGATCGGAATACGCTAATTGATGTCTATCAGGTATCTGAACTGCACATTCATCGAACGTGACTAAATCGCTATAATTCAATTTACAATGATTATGCTTAACCTTCTGTCGGCCGCAAAGCATAATTACGGGGCGCAATTCATCTGACAGATGCACTAATATACACTTGCAATTTTTCAGGCAAATGTAGGTAGCAGATTAACACATCACTCACGACACTCAGTGAGGTACTGTGGAAAAATCGAGGACGATTTTCGATAAATGGAGTAGAGACAAGAAGCGACTAGGAAATTCAATCCACTGGCCTTCGATCTCACTGGTGCAAAAAAACATCATCTGAGAGATTAGTTGCGCCCGACGGAAGGTTAAATTGTATTATGATCTCCTCCTTATCAAAGAATTTACATTTGCATCAAGAACTTGCAATTTCACGCTCTAAGAACTATTTGTAAAATTTTTATTATATGAAATAGCAGCAGAATTTTCACACAGGTTATAGTCCGTTGCCTAACCAGGACCGTATCATATTTTTGAGAAGGTGATATATTCCGTACAATTTTATTGTCTATGCAACAGAGGAAAAACAGCGAAGCAAAATGTCTATGCATTGACAAAAAAAAACACTTTTAATCGGCCTCGTAAGACATTTACTAAAACCTAAACTCTTCGCATGAATATAATCTAATTGCTCTGAATAGAAGCTAAAAGCACATTTCACTAAGACGTAATAACACTAGTTTCATAAAACTTACGTGTCCCATCAAATCGTGTTGCTATCGTATCCAAAAATGTATTTTGGGGCGCTAGCAGCCCCTTCCGGGCTGGCATTGGATTTAATGCTCTTGTCTCACTGCTGCCGTATTATGATGTAAATCTGAAAACAAAAAAAAAATAACAATTATGTACATAAGAATCGAAGCACGTTGCGGTGTAAATAAATAGCAAAATAAATCTGTCTACAGGCTAGATACGCCTAAGTTGTTTAGGATTTTACTCCAACAAACAATCAAAAACCCTCCGGCATGTCAATAATCATTTTCGATGAAAATAACATCGACAATTATTTGTGTTTGCATTGGAACCGATTGAAAGGCCAAGCAAAGTTGATTTTCAAAACAAAATAGTCTCCGTTGGAATTGTTTGATTGAGGTAATCAATTAGGTTTAAAAGTTGCTCTTCAGTAATTAGTTATTACCGTCTCAGTTGAAAATTTAAACGAGAGGTAATTAGTGACTTTGAAAAGTTTTGCAGTGGGCGAATTATGGCTAAATTTACTTCAACTTACAACATTTTCTGAGCGAAATGTGAGCGTATATCATTATATTTACCTTAAGAATTCAATAAAATGAGTTACTCGTGTACACCATTGACCTTTGCAAGATCAAAATGTTTTGAATTTTTTTGATTGATTTCCCTTATTTTAGAAAAAATGCTTGCATTACTGCTCTGTAGGGACTGAAAGTATTCCAAGACGAAGTTTTTTTAAAAACAGTTTCTGATTCTTAGCTAAACAAATATATGGAAAATCGAAAATTCACCTCTCTGCGATTGGCGAGCATCTGCTTAAAATAACAATTAAAAACAAACTAATCTTGGAGGAAGAGAACCTTTAGCAGAATTTCGGAATTTTTCAGCTAACGATAGCAACATTTTCTTAAAGCAAAGTTCGTTATAACTACGGCAGGCTGTTCATAATGGCTCATTAGTGCGTTTCGTGCGAGACCCTACCCATTTACTTTAACACTTTCACGTCATTTTACGTAAACATACAGTTACGAAATTAAAAGCCTGGTGGCATTGTAATTGTAGTGATTTTTACAACAAATTTCCTTCTCTCAAGATGCTACGCTAAAGTTATCTCAATTATGTACTAGGAGATTGGTTAATTCAACTAAGAAATGATTTGCATATAATAAATAATAAATAAACCATGCTAATCTAGATTCACAAATACCCAGAAACTTTCTTTGAAAATAGAGTTAGTTCAGACGCATATTTGAAATTCAATTTATAGAAAGTGAAAATATTTTTTTCGCTAAATTTGACATAGCGTTGGCTGTTCTTTTTATTGAAACTGATTAGCTTTCATCATAATTTTTTTATACTGCAAACAAACTTTACTACAGATGGATAAATATAAAATTTACATGTGCCGCATTTCGCATGTTGAAAGTGTTCACAAACCTCCTCGTCTTGATAACTGGAAATAATGTTTCCCACAATCTTTAGGAATCTGAGCGCAAAAAAAAAATCGGGATCTAGTATTAAGATAGTAGTTCGCGAGCCGGAACCCATAGTGTACGAGGGTTGATCCAAAACTAGTGATAATCGGTTATTTCCAGTTCGCATAAAATTCAAAATAAAAAAAAAATTCACCACCTCATATAACCACTAAGTCAGCATAAAAAACACATATAAATAGGCCACGATTCCAGGGAGATACATTTATTTGAATATGAACCGTCGAGAAGAGAACATCAAAATGGAGAAAAACGATATTAGAGCTGACATTAAGTGCCTGTGTTTGAAAGAAATGTTTACCAAAGACATACACAGCGACTTGGCGGAAACATTAGGGGATTCTGCTCTTCCATATTCCACCGTTGCATGCTGGGCCAAGGAGTTAAATCTGGGAGGAACATTCACGGGAGATGAACACTGCGAAGGACGTCCATCCACGTCGCTCACTGAAGACAACGTGAAAAAAGTCGGAAATGTCGTGTTGGTAGATCAAAAAGTGATCATCAGGCATGTAGCTGAGGTCACAGGGATCTCGTATGGTAGTGTTCAAGGAATCATTGTCCATGAATTACAGATAAAAAAGGTCTCTGTGCGTTGGGGGCCGAGAATGTTAACCGACGACCAAAAGAAGAAACGAGTCGACATTTCGAGGGTGAATACCGAAAAGTTCCAGGCAGATCTGGAGAAGTTTTTGTTATTTGATCATGGACGAGACCTGTATCCACCATTTTGATTCAGAAACCAAACAGCAATCGAAGACCTGGAAGCGACCCTTTTAACCGACGCTGGACAAATTCAAAGTGTCGAACTCGGTGGGGAAGGTTATGGCATCAGTTTTTGAGACGCTGAAGGAATTATTATGGTGGGATATTTGGAAAAGGGAGCCACTATATCAGGCTCTTACTACGGAGATAGCGGAAAGCTATTAAGGAAAAAGGACGCGGCCAACTGCGGAGTGCTGGCTCATCAAAATGACGCACCAGCTCAAAAGGCTGCAGTTGCGATGGCTGCAGTTCAAGAATCAGGATTTTAGCTGCTTGAAAATCCACTCTTTTAGCTCCCAGTAACTTTTACCTTTTTGGACCACATTCGGGGCAAGAAATTTGAAGATGTTTGCGAAGTGATGGCCTCTGTTGAAGCGTTTTGGGAGAGTCGAGGCAAACCATTTTTTTGTAAAGGTATCTTGGGTTTGAAAAAGAAGTACCAAGTGTATTAACTTGTAAGGAGACTATGTTGAAAAATAAATATCTTTTTAAAGTTTAATCACCTTGGTTTATATTGAATATCATTACTTTGATCCATGACTGATAGCTACGGACATAGAACTAGCAGCATCAAATAATTTCGTCATTAACAGTTCCTGTACAGGCATATGGACTTGCAAAAGTCCACCTGGTTATCACATGATGGAGACATTTGCAGTCATTCAGATTATCTGTTGGTCGACTGCCACCACATCTCGAGCCTGACGACAGTATTAAAGTACCGAGAGACCAGCAAAGCCTCGGGTCGTTATTCTTTTGGTATGGCTTTCTGTTGGTAGCGCGGATCGTCTTACTTAGGCCTGGTTGCATTCGCCGATTAACTTTGGATCAACTGAGTAATGCAGCAATCTCATTGAGCACACACCGCTGCCGGCAAAGTGTTAAGGACTTCTTAATTTTAGCTTGTCGTTATGTACGTCCATTTCTTCCGAACATTTCAGCTAAATCGGATCACTCACTCCAGAAATGATCTAATTTAATCTTTTTGCTGATATATATATATATATATATATATACATATATATATATATATATATATATATATATATATATATATATATATATATATATATATATATATATATATATACATATATATATATATATATATATATATATATATATATATATATATATATATATATATATATATATATATATATACTGTGAATGTCTCTGAGTGTCTTCACCAAGGCTCGATATGGGCTGTGATACCATCGCATCATCGTTAACAACAACAATATTAATTTAAATAAAATGGAAGTTGTAACGCGTCCAAGTGGAATTTCCAAACCTTCCGTCCACATTGGTTTGCTTATTTATATATTTTCGTGCTAGTGTCATTTTATACACAGGGCTGAAAGCATTCAGAAAAAAACCTTACACATTGTTCAGAGAGAAATTTACAAAGCTACATGAAAATAATTAAAACTTCTTAGCCAAAATTCTGAATAGAAACATTCCATTTCAGAGTATTAAGTTGGTGTAAGAAGTTTTCAATGCAACTAACTGATTTCAGTCAAATAAGTCAAATAAGACAAATGCACCGAAAAATGTTGAAAAGTTGGTCTTATTGTGGGCATACACATTCATAAGTTTTGTGCCGTAGTGGGTTCGAGTTGTAAGTTCACAATTCATTTCTTCTACTATAAGAAGTTATTGCCAGTGATATCAAACTTTATTTTTACTTCCAAAGTAAATTTTCTTTGGCATGTTGAAAACTTCAGCATCTATTTAAAGTATGTATTTTATTTTTTGAATGCTATTGTGCTTGAAATCGGGGCTGGTTTTTTTCAATTGTAGCGTCGCTTAAATTCAATTTCTGTATCCAAACGATGGTTTGTATACATAGCCTCGAAATACAAACTGATTTCAAAAAGAAAATAAATGCAATGAGCTATTATTTGGAATCCAGCTGACTTAAGTGGACTACATTACAGGAAGCACAAGTGCAATATGATAATGTTTTTTGTTTTCAAAACAAGTTTCCAATTATTTTTCGATTGCATTGGATTGTATTGGTATGGCTCGTTTTACTACAACAGAATATAGAAATTACGAAAAACGTAAAATAAACTAAAATATTAAGAGAATATAAATCAGCCACTAACCGAATGTCGCGCTAACAATTCGAGTCAAGAAAAATTTAATAGTATAAAATATATTTTAAAGGTACATATACATAATAGGTACACAAAATACATTTTGTTTTGGAAAACATGCACATTTAGCTATATTAAATTCCATTCTTCAACGTTAAATTGCTATTCACTGCATTCTAAAAAAACTTTCCGTCTTTTATTCATTGCCATCCATTTAGTTTCCACTGGTGCTACCATTTCACCATTCAAGGTTTCCGCTCGATGTAGTTCAGATTATGATTTGGTGACACGTTTGAGGATAAACTCAAACAAGTGACAGTTACAAATGATATCTATAAATCTGTAAATACGACTATAACTTGCAGAAAAAAAGTTACTGCGTAACTGGTCCGAAAAAATGAAAGAGACATGATGTCGAATAATTTCCGTAACCGTCAATTTTCAGTTACTTTCATATACTTGTATAGTATATCCAGCTGTTTCCTACTCTTTAATATTAAATATGAATGATAAAAAATGCTAGACCATACAGTGCACATAAATCACTTTGCACCTGTTGGCCGCATTCGTTGGGAATCAGAACATGAATGGAATACACAAAATCTTGTAAGGCAGAAGTTTTGTTTCGGTCACGTTCAGCTTCGGAAAGCACAGTCTAGAGTCACGCTACAATTTCAAAAATACTTTCCACAGGCTTTTTGTTTCCAGTTGTAGGTAGGAATCGATTCAGAACGAACAATACTTTGCTTTTAAATCCAAACACACTTAATACGATGAGTGAATGTATTATCATTGAATTGACGAGAATATAAATTTTATTCACAAATCATTACCTTCATTATAGATATTCACTAGATTGGAGGATAATGCTTGTGGAAATACTTTATTCATAAACAATTTAAATCAATTACATATCATGGCATTTTCAATACCATTAAGCTTTCAGTTATCCATGAATCAAATGCAAATAATCCTACTGTGCACCGGAAGTGACCACCAATTGTCACGTTGATATTAATTGAGTTTAGTTAGTTTAAATAAATCATCAGTTTAATCGTATTTCATTTGCACAAGGAATTGAATGAGCTAAAGAGTAACATACATATGGACCTCGCTCATGAGATGAACATTATGAAGAAGGATTTGGTTCGAAATTAATTTTGATTTGGCTGAATTTTGATATAATATCTTTCACACAAAGTGCAACAAAAGTAACTTTGTTATCTTCGAAATGGTGACACAATTTATTTTTTTCTGAATCGAGTTTCAATCGAAGTGACGTACCGAATAATCGGAAACCCTTTAAAAAAGAGGGGACAGTAAAAATCTTGAATCATCTGGATACAAATACTCCGATCTGTTCGAATTAATTTCACTTATGCCTAAAATAAACTATGACTTCAAATTATGACACTGATGTATGTATGTCTTATTTCGGACACACATCTCACTGATAAAAACAAATATCTAGACCGAAAAGCTAGAAGAGGTTCAGCTATGCTCATTAAATACTAACTCCTTTGGAAGAAACTACGTTCAGGCAGCATAAATACATAGTGAGTGGCCGTGATACAAGGCAGTGACTTATTTTCCCATTCCAGTTAGCGCAAATTATAAGGAACACCGCGCAAACCCTAGTTTAATCAAAATCAAGGACAGAGTAGGTTTTTCTGCGAATATTACAATTATAAACAAAGAAGTGTTTTTCGATTTGTGCAAGTAAGTGCGTGGTATTACCTGCACGGGTAGCAGGCTAATAAAGTAAGCACCGTGTGAGCTTGCTATTTTATTTATTGGCTAAAGATCTTTGAGGCGAAATTCGACAGTTTTTTCTCTTTGCTGGGAAACAAACTCAATGTAGCAGGTGACTTCAATGTTAAATATACGTTTCGGAACTCTCAATTTAGAAATACTAAAGGTAAGACGCACTAAGAAATTTTGCGAATTGGCTGCACTAAGTGTGAATGCATAATATCTAATAAAATCAACTGGGACACCTTCACTAGGTATCAACTCCATCTCCTTAAACACATCAACCCCACAGTTTATTTATTCGATGACGTTGCCTTAGATTTAATTGCTAACACAGCATCAAAAGCAAAATCACACATTTTATCGCCGAAACCGACTTATCCTTGTTTGATTGGGATTATCGTCCAGGAAAAAAGACAGATACGCAGAGAATGACAGAAAGAAAGCTCAACATAGCAAAGCTTTTAGAGAACTCAATGTGACTGTAAAACAAGGATTTGAAACTTCAGTCACGCTCTGAGAGTCTCTCTCGAATTTGAAAAACAGCATTTGGGAAAAAAGTAATCAGGAAAGTTTCAAAGACAAAAGTAGTACTATTTAGCATGTTTATAGAATTGTGTCAGACATCAAAATAGCATTCGACGATAGGGAGCTCTGTAAAGTAATTTAGATAGATGTAAATGAAGTCTTTGACAAAGTTTACAGGTAGTACTAACGGTCGATCTGAAAAATTAAGTCTATGCTTCCAAAATTGTTTCATGAGGCTATTTTATCGTACCTAATTGATCGGACATTTAAGCTCAAGCATAAAAGATTAAAAACTGCAAAATATCAAGTTCATGTTGGTATTTCACAAGGGAGTGGTTTGGGACCTGTGTTTTATACAATCTTTACTTCTGGCTTTCCTGTGACGCAACACCTGTAGCAATTTTCGTAGACGGTATCACTAATCTGCGCAATAACTTAGATGCCGATATGACATCCCGAATTTTGAAGGAGCACATGTCACATTTTTTAGAATGGCTTGTGAACTGCATTCTTTTCAAATTGTTAAAGCGATCTTGTCCTAAAATAAGTCTCAACAATGTACCAATAACTAAAAAAAATCAAAGTACCGAAATTAGACCAACTAACAGTTTTATCACCAAAATATATTCATCCACAGTTACATATTTCCAAGAGAAAGTGGGTCTAGCACAGATATATGATTTTAGCTTCAGGTTGCATAACCATTTTGAAGCTGCTTATAGTTTTTTTTTGTAAAAAGTTTTTTTGGGCGAATCATATCTGGATAATGTTAATTTGGACAAAGCAAACAACTTTTTTGACAATTTCCATTCGCTGAAATTATTCATTTTTGTGACAATTTCATCAATAAATGATTAATAAATAAATAATTAAAAAATAATTTATAATTTATTTTGAGTATGCTCAAAACTAAAGGTATTTTGTTTAACATGAAAAATGTAATAAGTATTTTTTTTACTGCAACTAATGCTATATCTTCAACTCTTTCAAAAGTATGACATCAGCAGACTATATAAAGCACAAACATGTTATTGTTTCAAAGGTATTACTTTTCAGAAATTATAAGACACAATAAGAAAAAAGAGCGACACAAAAATGTTGCAGCACATATTATGGAAACGAAAATGAAAATCATTTTCCTTAACTTCTTTTGCATAATAGAGGATCTATATTGAGCATATACATATACATATGACAAACTGAAATATACATATGTGAAAACTGTGCGAAATACGTGTTTTCGAATTCAAAGAGCAGTTATTTGATCGGACATTTTTTTTTAGCACTGGAGTTAGTATGGCTAGGTTCGTTTGGCTTTTGAATTGGAAATTTAATCTGAAAATCCAAAACATTGTTTTTATGGCTTTTTTGATAAAATTAACAATAGCGATTTTTTTCCAAATGACATAAGTATTTTTGCATTTGTATTCCCTGTGTTTAGAAATGCAAATACAATCGTTCTCGTACATAAAAACTTTCAGAACTCACAAAAAACAGTTTTGCTATCTATCGTTTGACGCGCTTGCTCAAACTGCTTTTCTTACTTCGTTGGGGGACTATTTTATTTAACCAAACACTCATTTTTATTCGAATACTGCCAAGATGCAATGATCGATTTTTGCTTATTTGTTCAAGTAGACGTCTCTAGATCTGTCTAGGTGATATGGTAAATTAAGTGAATTTAATTTTAGTGTGAGCCACAAAGTCAAGTCACGAAAACATCAAATAAAACACTTCATAGAATATAAAAGTTTTGACTATAAATTTACAAGTTTATGGGACGCTAAATGTGGAGGTGCTTATGTTATGAATGAACTTTAGCTTTAGGTTTATTTAATTTTGCTGCTTTTTAAAAAAATTTGTGATAAAATGTAAAAACTTAAATGTGAAGTATTTTAAGCAATTTTGGCACTTTTGGCAATAAAAAATTAAATTTGACAAAAGTGTAACAACGGGACGCAAAAATGATAAAGAATTTAATTAAGCAATTTATATTCGAATTCAATTCATTCTGCAATACTAACAACGTTCAGTTAATTTGCCGTCTATCTGCCAAATTTCGACAACCCAAGTCACAAATTCGCTATTTTTTTTGCAAATTTTTATTAATACACTTGAAAATAATCAATTTTTTTTGCGGGTGAAAGTAAATTGATTTTGTCATAATCAAAAATAATTTCAAGCTGATTTCCCTGAATTTCGATAGCACTTTACTACAAGACTAGGTTGATAACTACGACTTATAATCAAAGTCTTATTTTCATTCACTCGACAACCAGAAATAGTTTCCATTTTCTAAAAGTGCTCCACATCTGTCCAGCTGAAGTAAAATAAATGCACACCTTCATCAATGTCACTTCCTTAATCGATTCAAATTGAATAGTTTTTCAAGCTTGCGCATCTGTATCTCAGACGACTTCATAAAACCGTTCACCCTGAAAAAAGCTTAAAATATTTGCTCGTGTGACTGCCTGATCAACCAACAAATTTTTGGAGACAAGCTTGAAATATAGTGGGTAAATGATACAACCTGGCCTGGACATGCGACCCTTTTTTGTTAAAATATTTCATATTGAGCTGTCTCATGGTGAACAGGACATCGAAACGAAATTGACTTTACTCTAGGTTACCAAATTATAGTATCACATACCCGAATATCAATCAATTGCAGCTGATACTTTGGACAAGAGAAAAGTGTGAAAATAACAAGGGACTTTTATTAAAATGTGCGAAAGTTTATGAATATAAAACGATATGAATGTCATTGTGAGAAATGATGATTAACACTTGGACAGTGATTTTTACGAGATTTCTGCCAATATATAAAAGGTAGTTTTAATCGGGGCTGTGGAGTCGGAGTCTTTTCCCTGTACATTTAAAGCAGTAAATCGCCTTAAAAATACAGAGCCACGACTGGGGCTCCTCAGCATTGGTTTTAATATTATGCAGTATATTGCCACCTTACTTTTATAAGTTACTTTTGAAAGCGGGAAAAAAGTTGTTGTAGTGTTTTTAATTTCGAAAGTCGTAAAACGAACCAGCACTTTTGTTACAGTTAATAAAACAACGAAAAGCATGAGTGATTCTCAAAATAATGCATTTATCCAACATTTTGAATGTGTCGGAAGGTTGTGCAATAAACAAGCTATGTGTATGTACATATGTATGTAGGTAGTCGAGAAAAATAATTCATTGGTCATCGAACACAAAGTGAGAACTCAATCAACCGAAACAGTCAATAATAATTTCAATGCACATTTGGCAATATGCCAAAACTACATTTTCAAGTACTCAGTTTATTAACACTTTGCTTCGGTGTCAATTTGTATTTGAAGCATAACCACAAACAGCGGTTTTTGAATTGTAATATTTCGAATTCAAATAATAGGTGAATTTGTTTTCATTTTCTTGGCACAGTCGGAACGTTCAAAAGTCCGGAAATTTCATATTTACAAAAGTTTGGTTTTGTTTCTAGATCATAGCGTACCGAAAATAATTCAAATCGTTCGTAATTTTCAGTAAGTAGTTGCTAGTTGGTGTGCACTTCGGATGTTTGCAGTCGCATTTGAGAGTTTAACGATGTATGACATATTTGATCACATGGCTCAATAGCTATCCAGGAAGACGCATGAAAATTATTTTCCGGTACTAGACGGAACAAAATCGTTCGCTTTGCTCTGAAATGAAAATGAATGCAGCAAAAAATGTTGGAATGCTATGAAAAAATACGACAATGCTGTATTAGTCGCATTTTTGTGCCTCTATTGAAAGGTGGTTGCGATAGTAGCATTAAAAATAACAATAAACGTCTCCCAGCTGTGGTTGATTTCAATTTTTTCTTTAAGATGCACGTCAATTCAATGGACCAGATAAGAGATTAGCTTCCATTGAAAGGAAATCCCACACACGCTTTTTTTGCAAAGCTATCTATACAAAAAGCGGGTATTTTATTAAATGGAGCGTAACATATTTTTCCGTATAATCTTCACTAAAGACGTAACATCCGGCTGCATACGCAAAATCAAGTCAAAGCCAAACATTCAATCTCTAATTGACATTGATTTTCCACAGAATACCTACATTATTTAGCCTGCAGCAAGTAATATTTCACAACAATAACGTGTCTTATTTTTCTGATGACGAATTTTCGAAGAAACTGTTTGACGTTGCTCCCTAACGAAATAGAAACGTGTGATTTGGGGTATATTTCCAGGCGATTCCCGTGACTCACACTCCTGACTCTTCGTATGGATGCTGTGATTCAAATCTGTTGTCTGCGAGATAATATAGCTTTTCTCGAAAACTGAATTTGCGAAGATACCTGAAGAGAGCATCAAATAATGAAAATAGTCAGGTTACATGCTAAATGCTTTTATTTCAAGCAATTACGCGATTTCCATTGATAAAATCTTTGAATTCTTTACACATTTAAATTTCATTTTCAGATTCACTTGATGAAAACTAAAAAATATAGGAAAAAGAAGACTAAATTCAGGAAAAATCAAACAATTGTGAGAACAGCCACACTGAATTTATCAAAATTTATGTCTTTGCGCTCTTATATTATTGTTTGATGCAACGTACACTCCTTTATCTCGCTCCGTAATTTTCCTTTGATTGGATGCAGCTCTGTCAGTTGCCTTTATGGCTGTTTGTCGTAATCTTAATGAATTCACCACTGCATCAGATGACACAAGATAACATGATTACAGACATCGTTATTTTAAACATCATATTCTTACTTGATTTCTGCAAATTTTGTAAAATTCTTGAACTGAAAATGTGCAATTGACTAAAGGTTTCATTAGTTGACATGTTCTATTTTTAATGTGAAATGTTAAGAGTCCATTACGAAATCATAATTAAGAGTCCAAGCTCACAAAAATCAGTATTTCTTAAAAATCTAGTTAGCTATTGGTTTTAAGTGCATTTTTATTTGTTTACCATAAAAATTTGCGCAAAAGTTTCATATATGAAATTCACGTCAGACTAATAGCTTTTTAGATATGAGAAAACTTCGACATTTTGGACATAATCCATTATCCTTAACGCATAATGATGTCAACAGAAAATTAGTACGTCAAAACAATGAAGTTTTCTTTGGCACATGTCGACTACTTCCGCGTGAATTTTGCAAATGAAGCATATTTTCGTGGTGAAAGAGTTTTATAATAAAAATCAAAATTAATTCCAAATAATATTTTCATTTGGAAGGTAAGTAATCGCAATGGATGATATTCAAAATCAAAGTCTGTAGGATGAATATAGGTGCTCAGTGTTCAGTGCTATAAGTAGTCAGATAATCCCAAACAGGCATCATGTGTTTGATTATCCAGAAGAAGCATCAGATACGTGATGATCAAAAACTGGTAAGAATTATATTATGCAAGATGATATTCAACATTTCTTTAGTAGCTTTTGAAATTCAAGACTGAATCATCTGGTGCGTCACATATATCAGAAAAAAAGCAAAGTTGATCATTGTTGTACAAATTATACATAAATTATACGCTGTTTTAAGAAATTGTTAGCTAGCGCCCAACGTGGGCTCATTTTCATCAAAGTTGTTCTATTTATTAAGTTTGCGGTATTAAATAGCCTTACTGTCACTTTATATTGCCAATTACTGTTTTCCACACTGAATTGCAAATCAATGTTTTATTCATGTTTTTGGTCTTTGCAATTCTAACATCGGAAAGTGGTTAATGTGCTTCATTTCATTGTTTCTAATTGACTGACCGAGAAATGAGAGCACTTTTATTCAATATATTAGTTACATTTTTGTGACTTTTGTGAATTTGAGGTAAGTAAATCTAAAAACTATATGTCCAAATATTATTTCAACAAATTAATTATTTCAACGAGCACATGCAAAATTATTATAATTCCAGATAAAAGATTCACAATCACCAAAAACCAACAAAATATTTGGATTTTGATAGCTGCATTGAAAGTAGAAGGCGTAATAAAATAAGTAAGAGTAAAAAGAGTAAAAAATGAAGTCAAGCTGTTGGCTTTGCTTATTTAAATCGTCCAGAAAATGCAGAGCTACATAGAAAATTGCAAAAAAGTTCTTTCAGTAAAATTTATGCAGTTATTCTTTGGAGGTTTTTACATTTGGCAATCTTCTTATACAACATGATGATATAACTACCATCATAAGTTTAGTGGCTATGTCTTAGCTGGCTCATGCGACATGGTTGCGAGAATGAGCGCAGTTTGAATTGAATTGTATTTTGCTTGCATCAAGATTTCTGTAAATTTATAAATTTTCTTCAAATTTGTTATCTTGGTTCTGGAAAAATGTGATTAAGATTCAAAAAATATACAGTACCAATAATATTAGCCAGTAAGTATATTTAGCTCAACAGCTGTCAGAATTATGCGCTGCTGAAACATAAAATTCTAGATATCTTTCTGAACGACTCCCTAAGCGAACGTTCTGAACAACTCTCTGAATGAACGATTTTACCGTCCAACCAGCCGGAGAGAAAAATTTTTTCCGGCCCAGAATTCGAGGAAGCCCTGTTCAAGCAGAAAACTAAAGTGTGAAATGAAAGATGCATGAATAATTGTTATTTAAGCAATTGTTAAGAAATTTGCTTGTAAAGGTTTATAACTTTTTCTAATGATTTACAAATGGTAGTTATTTAAAATAAAAGAAAGAATCATCTCATTTTATCGCGAATAAAATATTCAAAGGACTTACATGTGGAATTTTTTTGCCACTATATATGTAGTCGAATTTTCGTTGTTAGAAACCGTTCTTATTTTATTAATTAAGTCTTCTTTCTCTTTATTTAAGGATGACAGCTGAATCAGAATTTTTAAAATAAAACAAAAAAAAGAACCAGTTCTGATTATTAAATTATTATATTCATGATTTGATTTTGAGAATGGTTTCCTTCATGTAGTATCAGAGTGCATTAAATGCAACATCAGTTTTCCATGATTATAACAAAAGCTGAGAAAAGGCATCCCTCGAAGCTTACACAATATGTTTATTTATTCAAATTATTCAATTGCTTTCACCGTACATTTCACTTTTTTCTTGCAAGAAAAACTTTGCTTAGGAGTTGCTAACAGATCGTTAGAGTAAACACAAAACCTACGCATGAATTGCGCCATAAAAACAATCGTAAACAAAAAGACATGAGAGCAAGCAGCTAAGCAGTGTATCGGAACAATAAATTTACGAACGCATAGTCACATTACATACTCTATCAGTTTCACTACACTCTACAAAAATACTTGCTGGCTCGGATGCGAATTTGAGGTTTCTCCCACTCTATTAAGAAAGTAATAATCCTTTCCTTACAGCAACATAAAATTAATATTCTCTTCAGTGTTGTAGATAGATTCAGAGAACACACACTCTTGAAGCTTTTGGTATAATTAATTACAACAAATACGTAAACAAATAGATCCTGAAGGATATATCTTTTCGAAATAATTAATTAATTTTGCAATCAACTTGAATGTGACAGATGATGAAGATATATGATTTTTATGATAAAATGAGAGCTTTTGTTCTTGCGAAGGTTACATATTATTTAATAAAATTTACTTTAGAGGGTTGTTAAATTTGATTCGCTTGCGTTTTAATTATTTTTGAGAAAATGCTTGATTCTGAAATTTATGATTGCAAAAATTTGGACCAAAACAAACTACTTAGTAGTTGAAAGTTTACAAACACATAATATTGTCGGATTTCAGGCTTTTGCCTACCACTTAAAATATTAAAGCACGTCTGTTAATGATATGCTTCTCTGATTTTCTTCATTATTCTGTTTCCTCAATTCCAAAGGTACATTTCTACAGTAAAGCTTATTAAGAATTATTTTATGAAGTGTGCGAGTTTAGAGTTGACTTGAGAGTTATTTTCTGAGTTTACTCTCCGAATCAATCAAAACATGTCCAATAAAAAGGGTTAAGATACATTTTGAAAAATGACGTCAATATTTTAGCGATCGAACTACAAAAAAGATGTGTGAATAGCGTGCTCCAATATCAACATGTAAAAACGCCACGAATAGCTGTAGAATGACCTCTGAAATCTCTGTTAGACTGTCCCTTCAGGGCAATGATGGGGCAATATTCCAATAATTCGGTACCATAAAATTTATTCATTCATGAATCTGATACTTCGCATCGGAGAATTGAATTGGATTTACTATATTGGGACCTGGTATGTGATCTGCTGATAAACTTGCAGTTGCTGTACACTTTTTTCTACCAGCATACCAAATTCACTTCAAAGTGAGGTAAAAACAAAATTCATTTCGATCCAATGACTGCATTGGGTAGAAAGATTTTTAGACTTACCATTAATGTAAACATCAAAATTTTTGAAACCAAAGCCTTGTTTTTTTTGCACTAGATCTAAAAGATCGTTATCGTCTAAAAATTTAATTGTAGCATTTTAACTGTAGAGTTTTTTTTTGCCAGAACTGATAGCCCTTACTTAACTTTGCAACCGAGATACTTTTACGTTTGACTAACAGTAAGGTTCACCGAATGTGTAGGTTTCGCTTTAATCTGATGAATCCGTCGGAAGGTATAGTGTCAAAAGCTTTTATTTTGCTGGATGATCACTTAAGTTGACACCACAGTGTTCTTGTTATGCTTATTAAAATTGTATAAGACCTAGTTACACTTAAGATCAATATACCCTGTTAATTACAATTAGACTTGGTTAGCTATTCGAAGCGACAGGCTGTAATATTATTGTGTTTCAAACTAAATCAATCTTATTTGCAACACGGTTTCACGAAGCGAAAATTCACAGCTTTCAAATTATAAGTACATGGTGTTCCTCGAGGAAGAACCTTTATTTTTCTATGTGTGCCAGTACCTTCCCATCTGTCCTGAACCGCACTTCCGTATTACTTTATATGGATGACCCTAATTTTTTTTAAAGTTGAATTTGATGATCTTACGAATTGGTTTAATCAACATTGAAAAATGCATCGCTGTATCTTATACGCGTAAAATTTGTCCGCTAAGCTTTGAATTTTCTTCGAAAAGTATTCCGTTTACATATTCTGACAAAGTACTAGATTTAGGAGTACTTTGGAATAAATTTTTCTAATTTGACGGTCACATTATCATAAGAATAGCCTCGTCTACTCTAGCTGATCCGAAGAGTGTCATGACAAGCATCAAACTAAAATACTATTTTGTGTCTTAGTTGTATAGTTTGGGCACTTTATCAGTAGGTTTTTATATCGGAAGCATTCAGTCTATTCAAAAAAGCTTCCTGCGTATTCGTTCACGTTTGTTTGCTTAATGAGATTTTTCACAGCTGCTTCCTTACAATGATTGTCTTAGTTTAATAGCCATGAACACGCTTGAAACCGGACTAGAAAGTGTCAAAACTTTGTTTGAAGCTAAACTCCTCTTAGCGTGTATGTTATCTTAATTTCAAAATTTAGAGACAATGAACCTTTTTTGCACTAAATTGGTTGATAGCATGTTTTAAAGCAAAAAGGTCGAAAATTGCCACAGCTCTATCCTAATTTCGCAACGAAAAATATAATAAATTTGGCTGATATTAAGATGAACCTATTCTATGAATAGGAGAACAAATTGTTTTTTTTTTTGATTGCCTATATTTCAACTAGCGGTAAGGCTACCAGCATTTTCAAATACCCTCTTGTCAGACCTTCCTGGTCAAACCTAATACATGATTTGAGTTTCACATAGATCTGATAGCCCGATCGTAGGTTTTCGTGAATAAAACCAAAATTTTCAGTTGGTTCGATGATTTGAAGGATATTTTTCAAGTACTTGCTGTAGCTACTGATTTGCCTACACATTCATAAAAATTAGCACATATCTATTTTTAATGAGCAATAATACGTCCTGTCAATTTACTGATGATCTGATGTTTCTGTTTGAAGCTGCCACCAATGATCGTTCGCAAAAAATTATTTGCATACTTTTGGATACACAGCGCCCACATAGGGCTAAAAAATTCCAAAGTGTTATCAAAGCCTAGCATAAAACGCTATGAGCTTTGATTTCGCATACAAATTTTTTTCTCCAAACTTGTCTTTCCATGAAAATAAACGGGTAAACTATATCTAAATTAACTTCAAAGTTTGCTTTTGCTCTATTTTTCAAGCATTGTAATATAGAAATAGTTCTTTTATGTTCAACCAACTACGAGTCAATCATTACTTAAATCATCTTTCAGTCTTTAGTTGACAAAATCCTTAATTATTTTAATAAAGCCTTAAGTTTTTCTCCAGATCGTATCCTTTGATTTTCAAGTATGACCAGACGAACGTTTAATCTAATGGATACAAAGTTCTCTATATCGTCAGCATTGTATATTTGTGTAACAAGTAGATTTTCTTGTTCATATAAATAATCTTTCTTCTTTTTATAAAAGTAATATCTGCTTACTTGTCAGACTTAGTTGAAAAATGACGTTGTTCATTTAAAGCAACAATAAAGTATCACGAGTGGAATCCTGCATAGAATGAAATTCTTCCAACCACACTTTTGGGTCTTCGAAGCAGTTGCAAGGAAAATTTTTACGTATCCAGTGTAGAAATGGTTAATGGAAGTACTTTAACTTTGCCAGTGGAGTTCTCTGTTCAATCATAAACCAAGTGACATAAGGATCGGCTATAGTTTGTGAAAGGATGATTTCTTGTACAATATATTCAGGGTTAAACTTTTTCGACGGCTCTGCAAGCAATATACTTCGCGAACGTCTCCTTTATTTTTCAAAATCCTAATTGGCCTGCAAATGTTGGTTTGAAGTGTCTGGTATCTTTATTTAGAGAAGCGTTTGATTGGGACCTAGTTCACTATTTGAGGGCAGTATATATTATAATGATATTCATAGTGTATCAAAGGAACATCTTTCGAATCAGCCGATAGATGGAGGAGGATATCTACGATATCATAGCAGTGTATGTTCCATTATAAATTTCTATATTATAAGACTTTCGTTTAGGCCCTGCAGTGTAAATACATTTTCAATTAGAAACGAGGCTTTAAAAAAACTGTGGTTGGATCATTTAATTTTTTGTCTTCTTATTTTTAACTAAAATACATCTTAAATATCCCTTTTCACTTTTAGGGCGTACAGTACTTTTATACGTAGCAATAGTTTTATGTGTAGAATTTCTTTATGAAAACTTATCTTGTCAAGAGATTACTATTTGGCAATTGGTATAAGCAAAATCTAATATGCTATCTTCTTTGTTCTTCAGAGCTCTTTCTTCGTTTCTTCGAATCACGTCGATACCAAATACAAGTTATTACAAAAAATACTTATTTGTTTTCCGTTACAAATTCTATTATTTTGCGAAACGGCATGAAAGAAACTTCATGTGTTCAAATGTCCTTGTGCTTATCCTCTATATGTCCATGAGATTGACATATCTCCACAGTTACATTTATTCATTTATATCCTGTATTCTGATCCTAACAGAATTGTTCCGCACAGCTGAACTACAAACGTAACCCACTTAACTGTGCTGAGACTGCTGACAGCGTGACGATGATATGTTTGAAGTATTCAATGGTTGAGATGTTCGTTGAAGCACTTTTTCGATTTGCTTTTCATTTCGCTCCATGTGATGCAGGAAATGAACAAACATAAATCGAAAGCTTTCCATCCACGGAAAAATGAGCGAAAAGTGAAATATGCTGGTAAAAGCCGAAATGCTTTCTATGCATATGTTTGATAGCTCGCAAGAAGTAATGGCTCGCTTGTCTATGGGCTCGCTGTACGTATGTAAGAATTTTTCGCTGCTTTTTTTTAAATCCGTAAAATAATCTCCAAAACGAAATAAAACAATTTATAAGCTCTAATATATAATCAGTTTGTCAAAAGGCACTATTTTACAAATGCTGTGGTACTCTAGTATACTTACGAAGAAAACCATTACAAAGCCATAAGTAGCATGAACACATTTATCCTCTGCAATTACAAAATTAATCACAGTCAATCTGTTTTGAAAACGGAGGGAAATTTAATTTTTTCTCATTACTCTGAGCCCCTAAAAAATCCGTACGACTATCTAACTTAACTGTCACCATTTAATTACACGTGCAACATCAATCAATCTATGCTTTGGTGGTTACAGATTATACCTGAAAGCAAACACCTACAGACTCATATACTTATGCATATGTACAAACATAAAGTTTTACTCTGGGTGCACTGAATTTAAATGCCTTCCGTTTATGCTCTCCATTTCCCACTTTTACTATTATCGTTATTAGTCTCCTGGATGTTAATGGAACAAAAAGGTGTTTCGACTTTACTGTTGTCACCGACACCAGGTGCCCACTTTTATCTACGGAAAAAAAATGGTAACAGCAGAGCAGTACTAACCGACAAAATAAAGTTCGAATTAGTAGTTGTCAACGGGAAGCTTTAAAGTTAATTGATGATATCTTGAATTGACATAGCGAAGAAAATGGTATTAAATGACGGAATTTTTTTTCGAAATGAATGCTAATTTACTAAGTGAGAATATAGTGCAACTAGACAATTCTTGTCTTAAGTTAATTGAAATTATTCAAATGTTTTAAAAATATTAAGCAGTATAGACATTTTCGGAAAAAATGCATAGAAGCTATAATTTCTTTGAAAAATATAAGGTGGAATTTAGGCAAAAGTTGGCATAATAGACTTGATTGTTTTTTTTGAGCAAAACTCAATGAGGTATCCTTTACGGAAAAGACAATTATGCACGTAAACTTAAAAACAAGTCATAAATCTCATTATTATGTTATATTTATTATCTTAGCCTTTTTTTTTATTCTGTTAGTGAATAGCTTTCAGTTTTGTAGCTCAATTAATTTAGAAGATGTTTTGAGATGAAATGAAATTGTTATAAAAGCATAATCATTGAAAATGAGCTAAAAATGAGCTCCAGAATATTTGAAAATGATACGCCGATGCATGGGTCTACGCAGATATCAAATGCGTCTTTTTAAACTTTATTTATTGAGATGATGGAAATAATTTGAACAGACAATAACATCATAGAGAATATTAATTTGAAGTGAACACCATTTGAGGCTCTATGATAAGGTTAAGTTCGATTTCGCTCACAGCCGATGAAGTTAGCCTGCGACTTGATGAACATCGATTCAAATTTTACGCCCTGGTCTGATGCCTAAAAAACCTTCGCGAATAAGTCTGCTGTTTGCGCTACTAAAGGTACTGCTTTGGGAAACCGAGAAAACCTATCAATTATAGCCAGGCAGTACCTGAAGCCTTCTGATGGTATTAAGCAGTGTCCAAGTGGACATGGTGGAATCTCTTGTTTGGCATGGCAAAGGGTTTAATCGGGTTCTTTTGATGTCGACTGATGTTTGAGCACTGATAAGGGACAGATTACCAAGCCTAATGGTGAATGTTCTTCTGGATATTTGTCCATAAAAACATCTTCACAATCGAAAAGTAGGTTTTCATGCCGTTCAACCGTGATAGGCTGAAGCCTAAGTAACGTAAAATTACTTCGCAATAGCTGCTTGTCTGACAGTTTTCGTTGTATTATTTCTTGCGGGCTGATAATAGCCCATTCACACTGAGGCTAAATCAGGCAATTTCGATCAGCTGATTGCTTTAGAGCTAAAGCGACCACAAATCTATCTGATTAACCATACATTTGAATCGGCTGGTGACAGTCGAAAGCTACCTAATTTAAAGTTATTCAAGTATAAATCAGGTACTATTGTGAATTTTGTCCCGGCTGAATTTTTCTCAGAGCGTGCTGAATTCCATCCGTGACTGTCATTCGAATTTCATTCTAAAATAGTGAAAATTGAACAAAAACGGAAAATGTGAGTTGTACAAAGTGAAAAGAAAATGTTCTTGCATATTCCTGCAACATTTTCAACAATTTACACGCAAAAAAAAATTGTGCACATAAATTTGAATGACACTTTTCGCTCCAAATCTTCTCTCTCCAAATCACTTCGAAACAGTGTGAACGCTTCACCTGATTAACTTGACAACTCCTAAATCTACCTGATTTAGAGTGTAGTCTGAGCACCATATAAGACTGGGCATTACTATGGTTTCGAAGCTCGAAAATACGCCGGCGATATTGTTTTTATTTTACGGAATGTGTATAATATCAGTCGAGAACTGAGATTTATAGTTCAACTTCCGTAACTGGCACGAGGTGATGTCTTGCCCTTTTTTTGATTAAAGGCAAACCTGATGGATATGTGGTTTGTTTGGGCAGTTCTGAGCCATCTAGAAAATGCCGAAAGTGTCGGATGCTGCAAAATATCGTCAAAAACTGGTGATCATACATACTAAATACACACAAGTGGAAGCCAGTGAGCAGCTTGTTGCTGTTTAAGGACCTCTACAATCGCCTTATCAGACTATCGATTACCAAAGAGAGTAGGTTTCCTGGATGGCACGGAACTAGAAGAGTGGTTTCGGCTAAACTTTTCTGGTATCCGTTGAAAGCTTGATGGGTTTCTGGTGGCTATGATATGAGAGTCCTATCATCCTTATTAGAGTTCGTAAAAAACTCAATCAGCGGAGTTTGAAAGACTGCTGCATCACCAATACAACGCATATAAAAATCAAAGGTTTCGTGGAACCGGAGAAGTTGTTTTTCAGAGTGGACGGTATCGAACGGTGTTGTTACAGCGGTTTCGGGGGTCTTCCAACGCTACGGGGATTTGATGAAAAGCCCTTGGCAAGTCGATTTTCGAGAACACACATTTACCAGTAGCAATGGTGGTAGCATCTTGGACGTAGCGCATCGAATATCTGTCCGACTTGGTGGCATAATTCATGACTCGTCTTTTCGAGAAATAGGTTAAAGGGACTGGCGCAAAGGCTGTTTGAAGGTCGACAAAGACCTCGCGCAAAAAGGTAATCAATTTCAGTGATTTGTTGCTTATTCGAGTCGTAGGAGCGAGTCATTGTAGCTGATGGGGGCCTCAGGTAACAACTTGATATCGAACGTCATGAAATACATATATTGTACTTGGGTAATGCTGGGTCTGTAATGCTTGAAAAATGCTTAAGTAATTTGTGAAACTGCGTTTTGCCACTAATGGAAAATTCAGGAGATTATTTGCTGAACCGAATGTTGAATAATTAATCCTGTAGTAGGGTCTGATAGGCATTTGTTTCTAATTTAAACTACTAAACTATAATATCACAGGAAATTCGTCCCTTTGCCTCACTCATGACTTCAGCACCGAGCTCAGATAGTACCTTGTCGAAACGCCTTTAGTCATTTGTGGCCCTATTTGCTTGAATCAGGACTTGCCCTTTGCCAAAATGGTGGCAGCTTAACGGAGGTGACACTGCCAATATTTGCTTCTAATCTAGAATCAGTAGCGGCACGTTACTGAAAGGTCGCTGCTTTCAGCGTTAAGAAAACTCTCTTTCTGGGAAATTTTTCTTCACAGTTTTTTCCTCACTTATTATGTTTCATGGACAAATAATTAAAACGTCAGTTGGCCTCGACTTCTCTTTTATTCTGTCTGACAACTTCGCCTTACTATTTCACCTTACACATGCGACTTCTATGATCTAATTGTGTGGTATTACTAATTCAGATTCAAATATTTACAATTGTTACACTACACTGTTAACAGTATTACAATTCATACTTGGAAACTTGCGTCTAGTTGAAGCCTCATGATATATTTAAACCTATTCAGACGGAAATGCTGTGTCATTAATAACTGACCATGACCTATCGAATAAAAATTATCCAAGAAAAATATATCTTGCTTTCATAAAATCGTGATCACGCAGTTAGAATAGACTTACTTCATTTGATTATACAGCTGAAGCACAAATGATTTTAATAGCCAACAAATTAAGTTAAAAGCTTTTACCGACTTCGAGTTCAAAATTCGAATAATCATAATGAACATTGAGCATTCAACAAAATGAAAATTCAATATCTTCAAATTACTAAATTGAAAAGTTCATAAAAATGTCATAAAATACTGGCGGACTGTTTCTTGAAAACAAAACTACCGTGACGAATTGCGAGTGAAAGTAGGTCAGTTCATTTAAATGATTAGGTAGGTAGGCTGAGTATGATAACTGAGCCAAATGGCAGCTGGATTTCTTGTTAGAAAAATATTATGACTTCAGATGAAATTGATATTTGCTTAAACATTTACATTCAAACAAAAAAAAAAAAAAATTGTCAGAAAACAGCAAAATACTTGAACACTCTAGAATGTAAGGCCAAGCTTAATATTTTTCTGCACATAACTAAATGCGTTTGCTGGATACAGTATACGTTAGAATTTATTGTATTATCTCTTGGAAAAAATGATGAAAATCACAATTCAAATAATCTTAGTCAAACATCGTACATATATTCTTATTTACATATATTCTTCAGTTGGTTTGATTGCTCTGACAGTAAATTTAGATTTATGATTGTATTGTTCGACACCCGTGCAAAGCATAAAGATGCTCTTTGACTTTATGATTTTGGTATTGTACATCATATCTGGTATAGTATATGTTTTTTTCGTAACTTTTTAAGTTTCATTGTATTAAATTAGTTTATTATGCTCCACCAACTTGCTAAAAATATCAATATCATGTAGCTAAACCAGCTTGAAATAGCACTTTTGTTTATTACTTAAATGTCCAAAGGTAAATATGTGGCTAAACGACTCAAGGTTTATGACGAATTTTAAGATAAATATTACAATTTATTGCTTGCAATATGATGCAAATTTAATTCTGTTTTGTATTTTACAGCCGATGAGTTGTAAACCATGTTGTTGTGAAACTAAATAAACAATTACCAAAAAATATTTCGTCAAAAAACTTAAATTTTACGCGCCAGTAAAACCATAAAATTTAACTTGGTCCATGCACTCAAATTATTGCTCGAACAAAAAGTTGGTCCTAATCACGTTAATATTATCACGACTCAACTTTTGCGTCACGAATTTCTTAATCCCATCATAAATCGATAGGATCTTTTTCTGATATTCTGCCCTCTATTATTATTCGTCGGCGAGCAAAGATGAAAGTTTTCTCTTCGCTGTTGTGTCCTTTGTGCAAAGTTTAACGAGGATTTTCTTTTGTTGTGAACGTCAACGCGCTGAGTGTTATCGAGAATTAATTAATCTCTACGGGTTAATTCGAACGAAATGGATTATCTCGGCAAAATTAAGTTATGAAGTGCGTGCTGCGAGCAAATTTTTGCCGCGTCGGGCTTGTTGAGCTGAAAATGCGCATGCTTTGGGAAACGTACTTTGCAAGTACGGAAATTAGGTGAAGCGAATCCGGATTATTAAAACCAATAAATTTTTGGTCCTATTAAAAATGGTGATGTGGAAAATTGCATTGATTCTTTACTTGTAACAAGTTGCAAATAGTAAAAAATTTTTTTGCATTCATTCCAAACCAATGACCGTTTTATTTTGAGGTTGGGGTTTTTAAAACTATATTATTCAATCCTATTTCAGTTTTTCAGCTTGTTCCTGTTCACTAATTATCATAAAGTCTGAAATTAAAATTATTTCAGTAGGCAAATGGTGTAAGCTGCAGCTGCAACTTAAAATAGTACCTTATTTTCGCTGAAACGCAAGCACAGAAGATTGGAAGATAATTTTGAGTGCTGTTTCATTCTCAACCAAATTCTGACTTAGTTACCTGGTTATATGTTGACAGATTAAGTATAAGAAAAACATAAATTGAAGAACTCAAAATCAGGCACACTGAGTCATGTGAACAAATCATGAACCTTAAAAAAGGTTCTTATGGTAATGATAATAAGTATTTTGGCTCAGTATCGAAGCCAATTAACAAGTTATCCAGGCTGTCGATTCTGTTTTGAATTTGATGGATTGAATATACCATGTATTCGAATTCGGCTTTTAAGGGAAAGCTTATTTATCAGTAACGGACGAAACAAATCTTTACCATCGGAAAACGAACCTCCAGCTCATGTCCAAGCTACACCAGAGCTACCAAATGTCCACAAAGAAAATTTTCGAGAAAAAATCAGTAACATACATAGCTTTATGAACGATTTGTTGATCACTGTGTTTGCTGAGAGTCCTAATACAACTACTATACAACTACCACATGCATTTTGCTTCGCCAACCGACGATCCGGTTGTCACTAGATAATCTTAATGTACACTCAGAAAAAAATGTTTCCAAAAATCAAAGAAAATATTTACTTCTTTACGAGATGTGAAATCTTCCAAAAATCAAATGAACTTTTATTTGATATCAGTAATTTGTATAAATACCACGTAAAAACTTCTTACATTCAACGTAATACAATTTTTACTTTACCTTACTTTTACTTTACTTCAAGTAAGTAATTTTCCTCCAATTTTGTAAATTATGTCTATGAATTTAGTAAATTATATCTACAACGCGAACATTTTTTTCTATGTTTCAACAACAACCACGCTTCAATATTCGACGAAAAAATTGATAGTTTTTCTGACTTCTATCAACTTTTCCTCTACACAAATAAAGGGTCGATAACTTAGCTCGCTAACATGTCAGTCCAAAGCAGCAATCTACCGCTCGTGGGTTCGAACTCCACCGGGTTCATGGTTGACTTTGTTCGTCTTCAGTTGTCCTAACTCCATTGATTAAGCATCACATTATAGCTTAAAGTCGCGACTAGGCATAAATAATACTAGCGCTTCAGATTTTACTCAGATTTTACTCAGGGCAAGTTCAAAATCAGTTATTTGAAATGAAGAAATTTCTTTCTTTGGATTGAATAAATATTTTTTTGGCGCAGAATCATTACCAATTTTCTTTGATAATGTGTTCATTTTTCTTCAAAAAATTGAAGTATTTTTCTGAGTGTAGCAACAGGTGATTTTGTTTCACAGAACAACAGTCGACTACGGCAATGAACCCTTCAAATATGCAGCTCGAGTACAATCAAATGTGCATTTGTAACATTGAATTAATGCAATTGGACTTGAGCCACATTCTCTGAGAAAGCTGTCCATAACAGAACTCACCTGAATAAATTTCGGCTTTTATGATGCGGTAAAATCATTCCAGTGGTTAATCCACGAAGTCCTTAAATTCCACTTCATCGTACTTGCTGGTATTTTAATACCATCCACTTTCGAAACTGAGCGTACCGTTAATCTCGAACAACTGTGCTAATGATTCGCGGACCATGGTATCATTGCCAACTTGAAGAAATATCACTTCCTTCGACATTCAGTCAAATTCTTAGGCCACAAAAGCCCTTTGCAGATCGGTTGGTCCCAATTTCAAGAGCGAAACTTCCCAATATGGTTAAAGACTTAAGGGGATTTTTGGCGATAGCCAACTTCTGCCGTTAGTTCCTCACATAGCTGCGATGCAGCAGCCACTCAACGC
Source organism: Nemotelus nigrinus (assembly GCA_947369275.1). NCBI lineage: Eukaryota > Metazoa > Arthropoda > Insecta > Diptera > Stratiomyidae > Nemotelus > Nemotelus nigrinus. The sequence continues at coordinate 222,752,297 of OX376372.1, read as the reverse complement.
CTTTCTTTAACTGGTCTTTCTTTTAACTCTTTTCACTGGTCACCTAAAACAGACAAAACTTTCGGGTTTGTCAAGATTATTCTCGCAAAGGCCACTTTATTGTCCTTTCCGAACTCAAAACCGAGCTTACCTTATTTGTAGAAGGGCATGTCCTATTGGCAAGCTTTCAGTTTTCTTCGGAAAATTTAAGGGTCGCGCTGCAAAAGTTTAGTTCAAATGACCATAAGCTCTTAGTTTTTAGTCTATTTTATACTTTTTAACAAACCCAGAGGTTCACACTGTACTAAGACCATAAACGCTTGGTATTTGCATTAAAGTAAAAACAAAAAAAGTCCTTATCTTAATTGCATAATTGAGTTCATTCACGCAAGTAAATTGAAAAAAAATTTCTAATATTCGGTGAACAAGGCCATTGTCACTTGGGTTCGAAAACCGAACCGATACCGACCTTCCCTACGGTCCCCAAATATTTTAAGGACGCTCACATTGACATAGTTGGTACCTTAAAACAGTCACAAGGATACACTTACTGTTTCTTAATCATTGATCGTCACACTCGTTGGTCTGAAGCGATTCTTTTCGCCAGCATTACTACTAGTGACTCTGCTCTTATTGCACCATTGAGAGTTTTCTAATACATGGTCCCCGATCACAGTGGATAATTTGGATCAGCTCTCAACGCTGAGTTTGGACGGCACTAAGACTTCACGCACAATCCAAAGATTTCGTAGATATATGGCAGCATACTCTCAAATCGGCTATCATAGCTCAGAACGATGCGTCCTGGACCAATATGATTGCTGTACGTAAAAAACATGTTTTCGAAGCAAATTTCTTCAAGAAAATTTTAGAATGACCAGCCAAACCAACTTAACTTGCGGACTTTCGAAACTCTGGTGAATTTTGGACTGGATAACACCATAGATCCCACAACACCGAGCATATTCATCTTCAGGCAACACGACTCTGGCTCAAACTGCTTTGTCAGAATCGATTCTACCCATTCACCACCGTTTGTGTTTTTTATTTATTGGAAAAACTGTCGAATAAAAAGTTGTTGAAAAGAAAACACATCCACCCATATCTTAATGCAATTGAACTTATTTGAAATTTCAATTAAAAATGTTTATGTTGAAATAATCGCATTTCATTAAATATATGTATGTAAGTATAAACTGAAATATCTACTTGTTCGATATCAATTACTATTAATTTTAGTGTTAAAAAAAAAAATAAACGAACATAATATTTTTGGTACTTAGCTGGACTTTCGGTTCGACGACGATAAGCAATCAAAATCCTTTATATTGTTCCCAATATTCACAGTCGTCCACTGACTTCACTGAATTTCGCATTCAACCTTATTATTAAACTTCAGTTTCCTCAGTTTCATATTTTTTCATAAATCAAACTCGAATGAAGAATTCCAATTGTTGCATTTGTTCCATCACAATGTTCATGATTCATTTTATTTTTCCACTTCAAACGCATACCGTTGGTTATTTGTATCTTATTATTGTAACTTTCCTTGTAGACTTGCATTATAACTCCACAAAGTTAAACGTTATCTCTTCATTTATTGCTGATTCGCTCACAATTTAATTTTATCTTCAACACGTCTATTCCTATATACTTTCCAAAAGTTAGCTCCCTTTTCCCATTCACTTTTCCTTTCACTGCAAATTTTTTCCACACCTTGCAACCGGTTTTCCTTCTTCCCGCCAAAAGTAAAACATATATAGCATCCTCAAATTTTCAAATGCAGTACTGAAAAAATCGTGAGATCCTATTGTGCCCGTTTTCGGTAATCGTGAATGATAGCTGATGACGACTATCAGTCAACTGTCACAATATTATTTCAGGTATACGATTTATACAGGGAAATTTTGAAGGTACTAATAATTTTCAGTAGCGTTACTCGGGGTCCTTTAGGTTTTTTTCTTCTATTTTTCAGTTCACTTCGATGTTGAAGTGGTCGATAAAAAAGATCATTTAGTACTTTTATAATCTGGTGCTGGACACATTGAAATATAGGGTGGGAAATAGTATAGTTCAACCAGGTATGATAAACTTACGGGTGAGAGCCGTAAAAAGGTACTCTCAAAGCATCTAATATGGCTAAAAAGAAGGATTTTTTACTTGTTATTTATTAAAAATAGACGAGAAGCATGTGATCATTAGACTGACGGATGAGGAATTGGTGGCATAGTGCTTCGCTTTCTTTCACTTTTTTTTGTGTTTCAATGCCCATGAGCTCATAGAAAACCAGGATGTGCTAAGCAAGTTGATCGAAGAAGTTGATTTTGTCCAGCAGAAAGTGGATGGAAAGTTTATGTTTATGGGCTAGTTTATACGAGATACTATGACAACAAAGATGAAACAATTGGACATGGTAATTTCAAAAACTTTTAGAAAGTAGTCGCATTTGTAAATCGCGTCACATTCATGGGGACGACTCTGCTTAGAGATTTCATTTAGCTGGACACATTTTCAATAGACCTCATTCCTCTCTAGTCACGCCCTATGCCCTTCGCATCCTTTTACCTTTTTTGTTCACCAAGTTCGAGGTAAGTTTGACAGCAAACCAGTCTGTTGCACAGCTAAGTGAAGACCGTTTGTACTGGTGTCAAGTCGCTATCACGTTTCCGCAAGTTGTACCGATTTACGCTTTTGGCATATGCCATTAATAGCTTCTTGCTTGCCTGATCCTGAGTCAATCATAGGTTAGGTTAGGTTAGTGAAGAGGGCTGCCAAGAATGCGGCCAGCATTAGGTCACCAGTTTGGGCTCCCTCATAGACAATCACACGCATTCACACTTACAGCCATAGCACTGGCGGGATTCGAACCCGCAGGCCCCGTAGCACGCCGCTTTTCGGCCAGACGCCTTCGCGAGCAGAGCTACGGAGCCCCTTGAGTCAATCGTAACTGATCATAATTTGAAGCCAAAAAAACCTGTCTATCTTCAAAAGTTTTAATTGCATATTCAGAATCATGTCAGATAGGATGGTAACCAAACATAAGAAATACGGTGAAAATCCTCTAGACTCATGTTGAACATTATTAACGTTGAACAATAATGAACAATAATAACGGCTTGACAGAGTTTAATCAGTCGCAACAATGTTACATAAAATAGTTCTATTAGCAGTATCAAAAGTACATAATTCTAGTAGCAGTATCAAAGTTCTAAAGCAGTATCAGTAGCAAAATGTTGAGAAATCTGTAAATAAAGCTGTAAATAAATCTCTTTTAATAGCTAAATATTTTAGCATCAGTAAATTTTTTTTGCCTATCATGAGTCTTTAATGAGTTAATACAATATTATTCAATTCAAATTTCTGGAACTTTTCATTGGCAATCCTTTGCTAAAATTTAGTTTTAAGCAATACATTGAAAAAAAATAGTCTAATTCCTTAAATCTTAAAATATAAATTCTAGTTTTAACATAATCCATGCAACTGAAATGTGTACTGGTTTTTACTGTTTTATTATATTCAAAACATTATATGTCCCAGGGACGAAGCTGCCAATTTGCTCGATTAAGAAGCTGTGCGAAAGCTCTGTATCACAAAACAATGCAGTCTTCTCTGGATCAGAATACAATGTTGATTTTAATTAAAAATATGTAAGCTTGAATCCAACATGTAACGTCTCAATTCGTTTGGATCATCAGACTATTAACTTTAATGCCATCCAATTGTCGATTTTCAAGTAGAGTTTATGGGTCTAGACAAACGATTATCCTTACGGATTGTATGAAAAACCAACAAATGCGATGTGTTCATTGCACACTGCAGAAAATCGATAATTTATTGCTTTCTTTGTTTTTCGATCTAATTTTATTGTCTCGGAAAATTTTCTTGCAGGCAACTAATATGTTCCATTGAGCTTCAATGCTTGCAAGGAAATATTGCAGGAAAATGGTCGAGATGCATGCCATTGCACTGTTTACGCGACTTTTGATTTTCCATACTGTCAAAAGTTTTCCTAATGGGCTATCATGAAGACGATTTATAGCGTTAGGGTGTCCGATTTCAACTCAATCTAGCGAAAAGTTACAGTAAATTAGATACTGTGGTAGAGTTCAAGTTGTAGCGAAAGGATTTAGGAAATCTGAGAAAAACTAAATGTATCGAAAATATGAAAAGCTACTGTTATTGTTAAGTTAAGAGCTTAGCCACCGCGGGGAATTTTCCTTCCACACAAATATGTTATTAGTTAATGGTCTTGTGTTACAAAATTCATTGTAGAGTCTCATTGATTTCGGTTACCAAAGGAAGGATGTCTGAGGTCAACCGCTATATTTAAATGAATTATGTACACAGCGGTCTATAGCGATCACTCTGACAGTTAACCTATAAAATATTTTTAACTATAAAATGTCATTTGAAAAGATTTAATAAAACAGTCAAAATAATTATTAGAAGTTTATTAAATTTACCAGTTGAATTCTCGAATATCATCTAATTTAATTGGCATCAACGGGTTTGAAATTTAAATGAAATACCACTTTGAAGAATTTAGATATGTACTATATGTAGGATTACAAAAGGGTCGTAACGTAAGCGCTATAATGCTGCAAAAACAAGCCTTTTTTTCATTTTCCGTGAAAAAAAAAATTTTACTATCGTGCTCCGACAAATTTGATACTTTTCATAAATGCTGTACCCCGACCGTGATTTGTAACGACTTTGGATTTTTGATTGTTTTTAAACATTTATATCCATTATCAGACCTTTTTATGGTGAATGAAGTTACATCAAACATCCGGTATACATTTTGCATTGTATGAGCTATCTGATACACCAGCAAGTCAATGGGTTTCTGAATAATTCAGTGAAATCAACGAACGCTTTGCAACGGAATAAATTACAATAAACTTCACCCGATGTTTATTCACTGAACATCTAATTCTTCATATATCGGTTCGATGATATGTATTTTGCATATGATAAATAAGCTCCTGAAGATTTGTAGGAGCATATTGCAGGATTTGATTCGAAACGAAATGAGAATGGAATGAGAAAGAAATACAATAGACACATTTGTTATATGTTTACTGAAGGTGAGAATGAAATTCGAATGTTCCGCTAAAGTAGAATTGATTCTTTGAAATTAAATTAATGAGGTAAGGTAACTGGGGCTATTCATCCTCAAATTACTAACAAAAAAACTTGAAGCATGGAGCTCAATAAAGCATTTCAATCTTAAGCCTAATTTGTTTACGCATTTAAAATAATATTAAATCATACTTATGTCATATAATAATTGAGGTTTTTTTTCTCTGCCCCTCATGACTAGGTAAATGTCATTATATTGCTTTTGCTTTTGACGAGAGTGATATAATATTTTCTTATAATTCTGTTAATGAGTGTAAATTATTTTTTAGTTTTTATTAGCTACTGGAAAATATGCACTATAACATGATATATGTGGCTTGGAAAAGAATCTTATTGGCTGCTACACAATTGAGGTATTTGCAGATCAGATTGCTTACTAAAGAGAGTAGCTTTTCGTAGATAATGTATTGTGTGGCAAAAAAAGGAGAACACGTAGTGAAATCTTCCCAGTCCGAACTCATCTTTAGCCAATTTAAATTCCTTGCCATGCTCATTGAATTGTGTCGCAGAGTTTTTTGTGAGTTGACTTTTTATTAAAATTTGCATACATATATACAGCCCCAATTATAATCTGTGGGTGTTAAATAAAGTTAAATCGCTCATGTGGAGAATATTTTATGCAGATAAAGGTTCGCTGATTAAATCGTTTGTTCGAATAACTACACGAATGTTGTGATATAAAACTTGACTTAGACTTCCGACTGTGCAAATCATATCTAATCAAATCATATCTAATCAGCAAACATTTCCCCACAATAAAATCGATAAGCTGAATTGGGAATAATGTGTAAGTCTTATATTCACGTTTTCCCTTTAATTAGCATAGAATTGGATATAAATCGTCGGACAACAACCCATTTTGGTCGTACGACATGTGTCGATTCGCACTTCTCCGAACCATTGATACTGCGTTCAATACCGTAGCCATGCTCAAGTCTTGATTTAAAAAAAAACCCTAGCGCATCAGAACCGCTAGAAACACTAATGTTTGAAGAACAGTAGAGGATTTGTACAGCTTTTGAGTGTGTGAACATGTGAACATATCTGGCAACCATATCATTATTTTGAAATTAAAATTCTACTGAATATTGCCTACAATAAGTTTTATTTGCCAGTTGAATTTTGTTATGATTCAATGACTGTACTGGAAGCTATAGGACAAAGAGCTTTATTTTCCTCAGGATTTTTTTCAAATTTAAGACACCAAAATTAACCGAACTTTTCAACCAAATTTCTTTAGCTTTATTTTCCTCAGGATTTTTTTCAAATTTAAGACACCAAAGTTACATCAAAATTAACCGAACTTTTCAACCAAATTTCTACCAAACGTGGTCTAAAGTAAGGTTCAGCTACTGTGTTAATTTTGTCAAAATCGAATGACTGAATCAGAATTTATAGGGCCAAAAGCAGCTATTTTTCTTAGTGATTTTTCAAAATTGCACCACTAGCACAAAATTGCCCTTATGCCAAAATCACTTCTATCAGACTTGGTCCTATTTAAGACTAATACATTCTGTGAATTTCAATTAATTCTAATTATTGGATCGTGAGTTTCCGTGAACAGAAGCTTTTGATGCTAAAAATATAGGTTGATTGGGAATGGGTCAATAGGCGCGCCCGTTATAAAATTTAAAATTTTTTACTTTGGCTGTGTAGACAAAGCATAAGATTTATATATGATTGGCTTCTTTTCCAAGAAACGACATTTTTTCCGGAGAGTCGATGATTTGAAGGTTTTCACTTTCAGCGCCTGCCCTAGCTACAGAGTTGCCAACATGTTCATCAAAAGCTACACAAATTTACAACTTAATAGTATTAATATGTTCTGAAAGTTTCATAATGATTTAATAACTCTGTCAAAAGTTATCGCAATTTAAAAATTTTAAAATTTTTCCGTTCTCTTTTTAGGCACCTAGCGCACACATGGAGTTAAAAAATTCCAAAACACTATCCGATTCACATATAAAACACGTTCAAAATTGATTATGCTACCTTAATTTTTGCAAAAAGTATTTGTGTACGGAAAAATAGGTATATTAAAAATATCAGTAAAATGGCCGCCGGCGCCAAAGGGGTTAAGATAATTGACATTTAGTGAGACCTGGACCTATTCTGCATATACACCAATGTATCCTGAAAGTTTCAGCTCAATCGAGAAATATTCATTGAATATTTTGATGATATATATATATATATATATATATATATATATATAAATATATATATATATATATATATATATATATATATATATATATATATATATATATGTATATATATATATATATATATATATATATATATATATATATATATATATATATATATATATATATATATATATATATATATATGTATATGGAAATATGAATTTTTGGCCGAATCGATTTTAATACTAATGTTCTTCGAACATTGAAGTAAAAAATCCAAACTTAGACACGAATGTTGAGATAAGTGATTTATCATTACAATCGGAATCATTTATAATATCGAAGAGTCGGTTGATTGTAAATTGAGTAAACATATTAGGAAATATAATTATCTGCTGAATAGTCGATCAGCCATATTTTTCTAACGGACTAAACATAGGCTAAGCTTTTGGGGGGTATTTCAGGGAAATTATCTGGGGCGGGAACATATTTTGAAACCCGATATTTCAGTTCTTTGCAAACATTTCAAACTAAGGAGAATAAGATTTGGAGAATGTTTTTGCAATGTTACCGACAAGAAATGTTAAATTAAAGAAGAATGAAAAAAAAACTGTAGCACAAAGAAACCGATTGGGAGACTTATATTCGAAGAAAAGTAGAGGCATTTTGTAGATTTCGAATGCATGCTCTAACCAGCATGCTCGACCAGACAATAACTAAACTGTATCATGCACGACTTTGATTCAATGACTGCATTGAAAGTTATAGGATAAGAATGTTTCCAGGACTATCACTAGCCTGAATTTCAAAATTTAGGAAACTTAAAGCTTTTGTGCTTATATATGTAATTTGATGACAGCATCTTCTAGGAGAAGAAAAGCCATAAAGCATTAATTTATTGAGCAGATTCTGAAAGAGATATCACTGCAATAGAGCTATCATCATAGTCATGAAACTTCTATTTGGGCCTACTTAATACCAATGCTTCCTGGTATTTTCAATTGGAACTGATTATCGGGTCATCAGTTCCTGTGATCAAAAATTTCAGGTGCTAAAAATTTAGGCAGGTGTGTTATATCGTATTTCAAAACTTTTAACTTTGCTGTGTTGGTAACGCATAAAAATTATTTTTAATTGCTTGTTTTTTGTTAAAAGCGGAATTTTTCAGGAAGTTCAGTGATTTGAAGGTTATCTCTTTTAGTGCTTGCCATAGTTACAGAGCTGACAGTAAAAAGTAAAGTAATCCCACGGCAACCCTCGTACGGGTCTACGGGTTGAAGCTGCTAGAGAGCATCATTACAAATTTATAATCAATTTGAATACGAGTGTGAAGTGATTAGTTTTAAGACTCACTTAACCCCTAATTAATTCAGAACTAGGTGAACTCAAAGCTCGATGCGCGGTCCTTGGTCCAAACCAGGATTTGAACGAGGCACCCCACACACAAGACGTCAGCACTTTACCCACTAGGCTACTCAAGAACATTTCATTCATGAAAAACCATTTAATCAATGTGTCCTATAAATTTGGTATACAGCTGACTACTTTCTCAGAGAATTTCACAATTCAAAGTTTTACCTGTTTTCTTGATATTTTTTTAGACACTCAGTGAACACATAGGGTTAAAAACTTGTAGAATATTATCATACTCATGTCTAAAATATGTTCAAAATTCATTTCCAAACACTTAAAATATCACTAAAATGCACATATGCGTCAAATGGATTTATGGACAATCAAACCAATCTCCACTTTGTCAGTTTATGGATTAATATAAAAAAGTGTTCATATTTCGCTCAGATAAGATATCATTTAAGGAGCAAATAAACCGTATTTGTTGAAAAAATATGAATTTTAAGTAAAAATTATGAATTTTAATGATGCCTTTACCAGCTTCAACCTCTTAACCTGATAAGAGTTGTAATTGGAGTACTTTATTTTGCGGGAAAATAATACTTATAACGGCAAAATGTCCAATCTGGATTACACATTTACCTAGTATATTCTGGCAAACTGCCAAAAGTTTTAGAATAGCATATTCTTAAATTTTGTTACGCCTGTTTTGGAAATTTCGAGTGCATATATGACGAATGCCATATTATCTAAATGTGTTTTGTTTAAAAAAAACTGCTGACGGCCTAGCTTGCTAATTGACTGCATCTTGTCACTACTTCATATTACCTAGATACTTATTTATGTCTAGCAACATGTGCTCACATTTTAACTTCGTTAAATTTTGTTTCCTAAATTTAAATTTAGCATCAGTGACATACATGTCCATATTATTCAAAAAAAAAAGTTGGCATTTGATCAAAATGAAAATTTTTAATGATGAAAAACATACAAAAAAGTGTCATCAAACACTCGAGATTCGTTAATTTTGTGTTAGAAATTGGATGTAGGATAGCAGAACAAATTTGTAAACTTTTTATGTACGCGTTAAAGCTATGAACTTTGTTGACATTATTTTAATACTTTTTTTTAATACTTGTCTATTTTTTGTCACTGCAGTTTTTTCATTGTCAACTAATTGAAATGCGCCACATGCAAACAGGATTTGGTTTGCATATTCTTTGTGAATCAATTTAAATGAAAACAAATTAATAGTTGAAGACGCATCCAAAAATTAAGAAAACTTTACAAGGAATTTGTGAAGGTGAAAACCAATAGAACTTTAAGATAGTCAACGAGTTCCAATAGCGGAAGATCGGAATAAATGTGAGCATTTAGCATAGACGTAAGGTAAATAATTAGCCACGTCAACAGGATCTCTAATGTAACAGCTTATATGCGTGTCGCTGGCAAATCAGGGATCATGAAAAGTATTCGGGTATCAGTATTAGTAGGGATCATGAAAAAATCTCTGTATTGAAAATTGTTGTTTTAACTTTTTACGACCTTGTTATCATTAGCTTATTATATAATGACTAGATGTACAATTTGATTGCGAAAAATTGATGAAAAAGTACAAAAGAATATTCTGGGTCCAACTCATATTTTCACAAAATATTATTTAACGATGAATTAAAATCGACTTTTTCTTTGTGCTATTCACCATGTGTGCTATTGCAAGATTTTCCAACCACTTCATGTTGCTGCATCGTTACGGCAACGACAATGATAGGTCAAGGAGAATATTGAGAACAGTGCGTTCCGAAGAGAATATTGCAGCCGTTGAAGTCAGTAGCAACGTATACAATGTGATTTGATAGTGGATTCAGATCGATCAATCCAAGTTGTGTATGGGATTATTGGGATTTATCGATCCGATCAAGAGATTTTTTTGGATCGGACTCAGTTTGGCATAAAAAAAACCGGAACCGGAAAATTCGAAGGCCACTTAACTTCTGTTCATGTATGTAACCATTGTAGCACTGGCTGAATTTTTAAATATTATGCTTTCAGGAACCGAGTAAGTTCATATTTTGCAAAAATGTTTGAAAAAAAATCAAAAAAACATTAAAGGTAGAATATTAAAATGTTCTTTACTAAAAACATAAGTAGCCGCAAACCGTAATGTATAAATAGGCTTCTAGGCTGATGGCTTTAAGTGGAAAAAAAAAAAATTGGAAAATTAAACTAGAAAATCATCGTTACCTTATATGGACTAATTTTATGCTGATTAACTGCCTATTTTGGGAAACTGTTTAGTAGCTTAAATATAATTTTAAGTTGTTTTCATAGTAACAGAACATCGCATCGTAACTGAAACTAAACAGAAGACAATGTACATGCCATTAGCATCAAAACTCTGTTAACATTGTCATGCAGAGCTCAATTGGTTTTCTATCTTAACTGTCAAAGTAGACTCGGACCTGGGCTGCAAGTATAGTACCAATAACACATATTATTAAAAACCAATAGCGCTGGTGGTTGATTTGTTTCGCAGACCATAGCCTAGGTAAAACCCAGTTAAAGCGAACAATGAGAATAAATTTAAATTTAAACCAATTTTTTCCTTTTGAAGCGCGATTTATTTTAATTACTCGACATATATCGATATTTCGTGGGTAATCTGCCCTCTTGTTAGACTTAGACACTAAAGAAGAGGGCAGATTATCCTCGAAATATCGATATATGTCGAGTAATTAAAATAAATCTAGCTTCAAAAGGAAAAAAGTTGGTTTAAATTTAAATATTATTACAAGAACAATAAAAACAATTCAAAATGAGAATATGTAAAATATGTAAAAATACTATATTTTTTTTCGCAGAAATTGAAAATTAATAGTGAACTCGAAATGTTTACACCTTTAAATTTATTCTGGTTTTTTCCCTAGTTTTTATTATGAATAGAGCCATAAAATTTAATCAATGTACATGCGTTGGAATTGCCCATTATACTGATCTAGTATTCGCCGTTAATTAGCGATGTGTATGACAAGTGACAACTGACAGCATCTTCTAAGCGGTCAACATGCGAAACCGTATGAAAAGTATTAGTAAAAATTTTATTTTCGAATTTGAAACCAATTCATACGCTCTTGAATTCAACCTAATGTCTAATATATTTAGGAGATCGAGATGATCCGGTGACCTTCCAGACTGATCATTACGAATAAACCTTCTTTTTTTATTCAAACTTGAGTACGTTGGAACGCTTGCTACTTGGCGGTTGAATTCGCCACGCAAGTACGACAGCTACTTCGAAAATTTCAAATAAAGTGTAATTAACGATCCTGCAGCTAACTTTCCTCTAACATCCTTCTGAGATACGATCCTGCGAACAATAAATTTCCGGATTGGGGTGCTCAAAAAATTTCAACCGAGGAAACAATCGATGCCAGATCAGTTTTCGTTCCCGATTTTGTGTTGTATGGATGTGAAATTGATGTGGTCTCAACAAGACAGCGCTACGTGCCACACAGCGACTGCAAAAGCGACTTATTGAAGACAAATTTTTAAAATCGCATCATCGCGAGAAATTGACCCGTCAGTTGGTCACAAAGATTTGTAATCACCATCCAATTGCCAGGGTACCCAGTGCTGTCAAACTTTGGGCAAGAATAAGTAACATCAAAGTATTTTACTGTAAATATATTAATATCTCTCAATCATTAAGGTTTCATAAGGGGGAAATTAATCGCAACGAACCTGACGAATATTCTCAACACTATTTTTCCACCCATAAAAATGACCCGCAGGTGGACTGTGTTTATACTAATTTTACGAAAGTTTTTGAAAAGCTACGCTATTCAATTTCCTTAGAAAAATTACCCAAATGCAGCTACTCCCAACAATTTGTTAGTTGGATTGCCTGAATCCGCTTCCTTTTGTTCTATCTATTAACGTTTTAGTGTTCCCTTTGAAGAGCTCACTTTTATTAACAGGTAAGAATTGGAGTATTAATATTTGAGAAGTACAGCCTTAGCACATTCAGAAAAAGTACACGATTGATTCGATACAATTAGTCGATATTGGCTTTGAAGACTATTATCGTTAATGAAATTTTGAGAGTTTTTTTTGTGTAGGGAGTGTGTTCTGTACGAAATGTTCAAATAAATAAATAAATAAATGAAAAAAATACCATATATTTTTTACGATTCAAATTATAAAAATTTTGCTGCAACTTAAAAAGCAAATTTGAAATAAACAAAATACAAGTAACAGATATGAGCATATATGTTGTGGCATGAATGGCGAATGTGTTTGAATCATTTGGATGAAATATAATATCATTTGAAGCGTCATTTTTCTTCATAGTTTGTGTTACTGAGAAAGCATATTTGACAACTTTTTCTATTGAAATTTACGGTTTAAGAAAGACAGCAAAATCACTAAGCTCCAAGTTGAAAACCGTCGCTTAGTTACACCGACTTTATAATGAGATTTCTAATCAACTTTTTGACGAGTTTTCTTTTCTATGTTCGAGATCCTCCTTTAACATTGTTAAGCAGAAGTTTCAGACGCCAATCTACCTGGATATGAAACCGCTTCACACAAATAATGAGAAATATTTCAGTACATTAATGTTTGATGTCAAGTTCAAATTTCTAGATCTGAATTTCAATAGATCACAAGACCAGTAAGCTAAACAAATTTATTAATAATATCTCATTTACTCCTAGTGCCTGTTTTGACGTAATTTGTATTATTTGCTTCCCGCCGTCACGGCAAGAGCAGAAGTTTTTCAAAAGAAAAGTTTGCATTTCATTAATAAGACGGTTCACTAAACTTGTAACTGAAAAGTGACCAAGAAACTCTCTTTTATATCGCGATTAAATCTAAAGCCTCTTAATGTCTGGCACAGAAATTATGATTGGAGAATGATAAAAAAAATGGCTTGATATTCAATTGGCTTTGAATTGACTGAGAGTCCGATTTATTTAGGACGATTTACGTTCCGAAAATTTAAAAGCTGACAAGTTTCTACGCACTTGGGCTCAAGGTAAACATTTGATTTTTGCTAAAATCACAGCTGACATCTTTCGAGTACCATTTACATTTTTCAAAACCTTAGGAAAACATTTTAAATTTGAAGAAAATAAAACCAAGCACTTTTGTGAATCAACGAATATTGAATAATACACACTTTTGGTATTACGTACATTCAAAAAATAAATTCCAAACCTTTTAAAAATAGTGAATGGCTTTGAAAACAAAATATTCGGATATAGCCAGAGGACTTTTATATCATACGCAAAAATTTTCACCAAAACACAAGCTTACGCTCCCTGCCCCGAATATCATAATAAGCTTCTCGCTGATGTGATTAAAAAGGATGCTGACTCGTGAAATTATCTTACATTCTCATAATTTTTCAGGACTGCAATTCCCAGATAATTTTTCGAGGAGAAATTAGCAGAATGGAGAATATAACGTTATAATGGGTATTATAAAACTGAACTACGGGTATTTCCCGTCATACATAAATAAGGTTTCGAGTTACAATATGCCCATGTACAAAAAATTACAGAGATATTTTTATGAAAACAAGATTGAATTTATCTTTTCGCAAAATACATAAAAATATTAGCGCTTAAAATACAGCACCCAAAAAGCTGCAAAACTTTAAGTCAGTTATCACTACGTTTGAAATTAATATCTTTAAATAAGGGTTGAAAAACAATTCTATTGGATGCCATATGTGCAGTAAAATAACCACGACAGAGCTTTGCCCGGGAAAACCTAGATATCAGATTGCATCCAATGAATGTTGTTTGTGAATAAATGAAAAAAGGACGATTTATGATCAATAGTAAAACTTACTTGCCTTGCTCCTATACTAGTATCTTCGGTAACCAAGATAATCCCTTTTCACTTAGTCACCCATAGCAGGCTCATTAAAACAAACAAAATTCACGGTGTCGAAAATATCAGTAGTTTGGAACAAACTTCTTTTCACTTCTGCTTATGCTCTCGTTACTTTCTAGGCTACACAAATCACATATGTATATCAAGCTCTGCTTTCTCAAACTAAATAAGCACAATTTTTAAGGTACATTTTTATACACAGATTACTTTAATTTTATTGAATTATTTCGATAAAATCACAACAAATTAAACCGCAATTTGATTCCGATCACACGAAAGCGACAGCATATTGTGCATATGCGAACTTTATTTAAATAAAAAAAAATTTTCAGATAATCAAAACAATTTTGGATTTCTTAATTTATTTTCACAATTGAGTATCGAACCGTACATACGTTTGTACTGACCATGCCATAGACTTTTTGAAATTTCAAATTAACTTTAAACAATTTAAATTTCTGTGCAAGGATGCGCACGGGTTTTCTCTTAAAACATTTTCAGAAAATCTCATTTGCACAGAATATGCTTTGTATGTTGTTTCCACGGAGAAACTTATCGCGTTCAACTGGATTTGAAGCTGGCTCGACGCGAACTATTGCGATGAGCTGTAACTTTGCATTCGCTATCTCGGGATAGATTTTTGCTATAAAGTACGCCAGATGAAAGCTTTTCCCCCAAACTGTCCCGTTTTCGCGTGGTCCTATGGAAAATTGCTTGCGAATTTTCTCGTGGTAGCGACTTTCACTCAGGACTTTCACTCACAGAGAGTTTGCCGATGATTTGATCCCCTGAAAGATATACATCCGGGGAAGCAAAGCTTCGAGTACCAGATGAGAAAAACGCTCGGTTTGTAACCTTAGGGCACGTGGAATGAGCCAACCACGAACAGCACATGCTTCCATCCTAGACTGGATATGCCTTGTATTCGAAATCAACAGATGGTAGTGGTCGAGAAATCAACATGCTTTTGTTGTGTTCTGTCACAGTTCCGTAGCTTCTCAGGACGTTTAAGATGAAGTTGCATGTGGGGACGAGTAGATTTAGTATTTTTTGCGTTTTTGTGACCGCGACGATTTATGTCAATATATTTTTATCTTCCCTGCGTGGGCCAAGTGATAGATGCGTGTGGGCGAGTGATTTAATAAATTTCCATATTAGATTTAATTGCTTGTAATTTACTGAGCTTTATAAGGTGACAATAGCCTCAATATGCGCAAAATGGGTGAGTTGTGCGTAAATTTTGCCACAACTCAAAGGTTGCCAATGCGATTGACACGTGGAACTATTTTCTTTTCGATAGGCTGCGCACTGGAGGAGTGCGGCTTCAAATTTTGCAATCATTGCTACTGGAAATTGCTTGATTATTGCGAGTTATGGTTATATAAACTTTATCTTTCCATTTGTTTGCGCTGGAAATGCAACTTCAAATCTACTATAAAAAATTGAAGCTCACAGCTTCATGAATTTAGCTATGTTTTCGACTTGCGCCCTTAAGCATTCGATTTAAAATATAAATTAATAATTTAAAATAATTTCAACATACCTCCTAAATTTCAATTTCATATATTTCTAAATTATTTATTTACAATAATAAAGTATTTTAAAACAATTAAGTCACAAAATACAAGTTTATTTATTTACCAAGCAAGGTGTTTGGCAGCCAAACTAAAAGGAAATAGATTTAATCATAAATGGAAATAGAAACACACTTACCTGTTTACGTCCCTCGATGACGAATTCCATCACATTGAAATATGTCATTTTGGCATCGATCATCTGGTGGAACGAACTTAACGTAATGTTATTGGAAATATTGAATTAACCGGAATTTCCACTAGGATTAAAAAGGTGGAACATATGGCTCTTCGTCTAGACTTTCTTAATTGGTCTCGTGGAATAGAACTTAGAAAAATCATAAATTGTTATAAACTTATAAAAAAAAAATTCAACAGTTGCGATATCAACTTATCGTAAGTGTCGAAAATATATCGTTTTATTCAAATTAGATTCGATTTTGAGATTTTAGATTTTAAAAATATTGAAATCTGCTTGAAATTAGATTGGAAATTTAAGTCAGCTGGAAATTAGATTAAACTTAGGACACAAAGTATAAAAAAATACTAAACAAGTAACAAAAATGATACTAAACAAATTAAAACAAGGCGTAAAAATACAAATGAATATAAGCCAAATAAATAAGTTAAAAACACACAGATTAAAAACATATAACACACACACACACATATATATATATATATATATATATATATATAAAACATAAATGTAAAATTAAAAAAATTTAAATAAAAATCTAAGCACAATCAAATAAGAGATCTTGTAAAAATCAGTCGGTTTTTTAAGATTAAAATTTAAACTACTATACAATTAAAAATATGGTTGGTCGGTAGACTAAGAATGGAATGATAAAAGAGCCTTGATAAGCTTAGTTTTAAAGGACGCTTAAGATATCGTGGGGGAGAAGTATTAGATCATGTGATTGATCAAGTGATTACAAAAATTTAAGGAAATGTGGCTATTGAGGAACAATATATTGATCACATTTCATTTATTTTATACTGAAGTTCTTTTAACCACATGGTTCTTTTGGATATCCAGAGCAACCTGATGAGAATTGGGACTCTACTGATGAATCCATTTCCATGCCATCCGTACCCTTAACCTTAAGCTATAGCTTTTATGTCAATGTTTATTTATTGATTGCTAATTATTAATTTATTGGTTACTCTTTTCTTTACTTTGTTTGTTTTTTACTTATTTAACTTGTTTGTTTTTACTTTTTCCTTTACTTTACTTTTCCATTTTTTTTATTTTAATTTGATGTCCTTTTTTTTTTTTAATATGTGATTTTGTACCTTGTTTGGTGAATGAATAAATAAGTACCATAAAATCGCAATTCGTTTTCTTTTCTTCATCATTCCAACGGAATCATTCGGACGCTGACGATTTCGAGTCTCCACGTCTTGAGGAAAATATTGAAAAGCTGATGAGGGAACTGAAACATCAGATTTGTAATTCAGTACGTGACGCTTAGGTGTCGGTACGAGCGGAAAGTGCATTGCTTCTAACTGGTGCAACGGAATGCATTTCGGTTAGGCAAGAATGAGGGAAACCAAACCTTTGCCACCAGTGGGCATTCGAGTAGTCAAAGTAGAATATAACGGTAAAAATATTGAAATTTTGTTGTTTTTATCTAAAGGTAAATATTTTAATCTGCGCAAATCGATTCGAGAGCTGGCAGCAGACCAGGGTGGTTTGAAAAATTGTAGTTTTGCCCATTGGACCATCGACATTAGTAAAGTTGACCAGTAACGATTACGAGCTCCTACTCAGCTCCAGATTCTTGTTATTTTATTTACATAAATTAAATTGGCACATGTTTTGTATGTAAAGTGCATTTTTCATCTTCACAATTAGAAAAAAATTAACCATCATCTGTTCATCGAAACATTCAATGGTCGAACAATTGAATCGTTGCAGATTCGGAACACTTTTGGATACGTTGCTAATAAAGCATTTTCCATACCAAGCATTTTTTTTACATTCTTACCAGTAGGTGCTGTCACTGACTTTTCATATGATTTAATTAAGTGAAAATAATTAACAAATTTTTAAATTTTTGGTTGTTTGGCAACTAAATAAACCTCTTTATCACTATAACTTCTGATGCAGTAATCGGATGGAAACGGAAATCAGAGGGTGTGACGTGAGACAAATGTGTTGCAGCGCTAAAAAAAAAATTTTTGTGTCCTAGTACAAATTTATTTTCGTATGATAAGCAAAGCCATCAAATTTTCGTATGATAATCATCCTATACTGAACATTAGTAACAAATCTTTTGCTATCCTATGTTCCTAAACTCTTACTAGTGATACTTCTGAACGCCATTTCGCCCTATGGCTTTCGATGCAGTCATGGGCTCAAAATAAAGGCTGGTTCTAATAAGAAGCACGTTTTGTAGAGTATGTATTTAATATCTAATTTTTCTTATTTCTAGAAAAAAAGTCTTCATAAGTTGTCCTCATTCCTCTTACAGAGTTATGTTAGATATTTAGTCACAAAAAAAGCTCCATCTACAGGCCATGGGTGTTGAAGGCGGAGTCCTTATTCAGGACCAACGCAGTTTGTCGATCAGTAAGGTTTGTCGATCGTTCGTAGAGATGGTGCAAAAGTAATCCGCGAGTGTAGAAAAAAAGATGTGCCTAGTCTTCCGTCAGTCCTTCTAGCGTCCCTGCCGAAAATGGGGGCTTCGTATTCGTTTGTGTGCTGGAACAGTTCTTGATAAACCTTCTTTGCGATTTTACACCAGTAGGCTTATCGAGACCACTTTCGACAGCACCAGCGCAGTGTCTTTTGACACCAAACGATACGCAGGTCTCTTCTTCACTGAACACTGGCCATTCGGATTCTATTGGATAGGAATATTAAGCATGTCCTCACCATCAGCAGCCTCCGTGGTGTTTTCATTCAAACAACGTTTATTAGGTCAGGTCCGATAATTTATACCTGTGCCGCACCAAAGGTGATACGACCCTCGAAGGTGCACAAGATTTTGAGTTGAAGACATTTTATATAGGCATTACAGCTTCAGAAGTGGCACCAATAGTTGAATAGTCTTCTCGGAAGCCATTCTGCTCGTTTGTAAGATCAGTAGCTGTTCTCATCGCTAAATGCTGCCCAGGCTTGAGTAACCCCTCAAGTAGTGTCGAGCGAAAATTGAGTGCATCGAACTATTCTCCATCGCGTCAGAAAGACCGCTACCACTAAGCAGGAATTGCAATAGTTGTGAATGACTCCCAGCCAGAACTTTAAGTTACTTAACCGGTTCCCTATAAGGGGCTGGTGTTTTCCGGTTCATATTCAGCTTCAAAACTGAAATATCTACCAAATTCAATAGCAAAACATTGATTGGGACCATTTGATTTTTTTTTTAAATTGCACAATCTTTTTCAAATTGATTTCAATGCAATCAAGAAAAACATTTTTCTCTTCAAATTTCATGTATAGCTATATAGCTATCATCCTTTATATATATAGCTTTTTAATATATAGCTAATTTACTGTTGCATTTAAATAGAATAGAATAGTTTGTTATTTTGAGCTGTGCGAAGTTATATGTACACTTTATAAGCATTCACAAGTCTCAAAATGCAAAATGCATCCTATATTCTTAATTGATGCATTTAGTAAAGCACATCTTTTTTCCCCTGCCTGGAGTGTAGATTGTTACTAATTCTGCTATGAAAATTAATCTTCTAATTAGCTAATATATAAAAAAGAAATAAAATATCTTATTTTAAATTTACATTTATATAATTTTTATCTTTTATTCATATATTTTTAGTTTTTCTGACGCATTCTAGAATTCAATAAAGTAGTAAAAGTCAAGTTCCTTGCAATTGAATTTATATTTTTCACTACTAACACATAGTCTGTACACTTTCTGCGGATGATTTCCTAGCTAGAGAGTAGAACTTAAAGACGAATTAATTTTCTTCACTTTAACTGCAATTGAATACTTAAGTATCCCTTAATGGTATCTAAAATTTCTATTCACTCCAGCTTTTCCTATTTCATCAAATTTGCTCTCTCTCTGGAAATCCCATTAGTAAACAAAATACTTCCC